>CM060908.1:620182024-622682024 GCA_030737815.1 Allium fistulosum
TCAACCATAATCTAATATCTGTATGTTAAGCTTTCAGTTACAATAGCCTAAGATAGTATTATATGCTGAAATAAGGATCTGCCTGGTGTATTTGCATATCTTCAAAAATAGTGTATATATATAGTAAGGCTTTGAAAAAATTCATTCAAAAATAAAAGGTATGCCTCTCATACATACATACATACACACACACACACAGATATATATATATATTTATATCCCCATTGATCGGGCAACCTAAGCTCTGATACAAATGTAACAACCCACCCAGAAATGGAGCCAAATTCTGACCCAAAAAAGACCCATCGAAACATAGACCCATTCCAAAGCTAGTTGTTGGTTAGTATAAAGAGAAATACTGGGATATTTATCTACACATTCAGAACTCACAATGGAAGGATAAAATATAATAACAGAAATATTACTTATTTTATTTAAAATCCAAATGTCATAAAATCCATAACACAATACCAATAACAACTGTTAAATATCCGTAGTACAAAATTTTCAAAATACAACATTATTTTTTAATGGGTACATCAGAAAATAACATGAGTAGATAAATAGATAAACTGCCACAAGTTTCCTCCTCACCTGTGCCTTCACTATCGCATTTCCTAACCTTTGTTGTGATGAGATGGGAGTCATAACAACAGATGTTCGGTGAGTAAAAATCTTAAGCCTTACTATAATAGTACTTGTGTAGTATAATTTAAATAGGAATATGTCTTTCGTATATAAGTCTTTCAATCTTTAAGCCTAAGGCTTTCCCAATTCCAATTCCATAACCGTTACTCTTACAACCCAATGACCCAAATCTATCGTGAATAATGTCCTGTCAATATGAGAGATATTATCCGTGCCACTTAATACCTTTTTAATGGGAATAAGGAAGGCTCTAACCATTTAATATCTTATTAAGGCAGGCCGCCGTCATTTAATGCATATCCCAAGGAGGACTCCTCAACGATACGTATCTAGCTAACATTGCACAGAATCTCTTTGGTCACTTAATACTTCATATCGAAGCGGTCCCTTTTCAAGATATCCACTACCGTACCTAACCATCAACCCTGACCATTTACTACCTACATTAGAAAAGAGGCAGGTGCTCTACAGCCGCTTAATACTTCAATCGTTGAAGCATGTCCTCCGTATTATGACCCATATCCCACAGTGACCATCTCATATTAGTCCGACTATTCGTAGGTACTAGTAGCCAGATTAGCTAAGAAGATTTACCCTACAGAATTTGAGACTAACCTCACATCATCCATAATTACTTATTATAGGTAATGTCTCACATTAGCCTCAAAGTCACACTGATGATAGCCAGATTAGCCGGGTAGACTTCTATGTGCTTTTGACGGACCTCGTATCTTAATAACTTAGTCATAATTTATAACACTATCTTAACATAATATCACACATATCCTCATATTCATTATTAAGGCCTTAAGAAAATGTTTTATTTTGCCTCTACAATTAGTTACTTGCCTAAGGGGAATTTTTAATAATAATTACTAACCCATTAACTACACCGTTAATACGTTATAATCTTACTTCATTTATGCTAATTTATATCTATAAATACACAATTAGTAAATTTGTAAGCGTGCATAGATTATGCCCTAAACTAGCTTTTAAATGTCAAATCTTCAAAAAATATACAAGTCCCATTTCCATATTAACAAATATACTGTAAAGCCAATATCCATAATTCAGTCAACAAACTTGTATAAAATAGAATCCAAATCGGATTTATTTTATACTAAAACTAATAAATTAATCTTAGAAACTTACAATTTAAATATTTTTACTCTCTATTCAACTTCTTTTTACATGAAATTAGGCAAAAGGAATTTCTATTCAAATCGTGAATAAGAATTTGTACCTTACACAACATTTCCTAATTAAAACCCTTAATCAGATCTAAATAAAAAGATAAGAAGTGGAATAGAAGGTAAAACATTGAAATTGCAAAATCTACAGAATTTCCATTAAATTAATATGTATAAAAATAAATGAGATTCCAACCTAAGAATTCACATTTCCCTTTGGTGGAACTTTGGGGGTTTTAATGTGATGTTTTCATAAACCAAAATTCCCTAAGGCATATATCAAATCCAAACTACACTATTCGGTTACTAAAATAGAAAGACTAAGATTTCCACTTACAACAGATCCTTAGCTCTTCCTCTTTTGGATTTGTCATGTCTTCAGTAATCTCTTTTAGATCTCCCCTTGTTAGCGCCAAAATTGGTCACTACACCCAAATCTAGATGAAAGCACAAAATACCAGTCACAGCTCAGAGATAGAGTATATGTAGAGAGTAATAATGTGAAGAACAGTTAAAACTAAAATGAAAGCAGTAAAGAACAACAGATTTTATAGTGGTTCGGCTAACTCTGGCCTACGTCCACTTAGAAGTTTGCTTTTTATTGCTGTAATAATCGATTACAGTTGCAAAATGACAGAGTTGCCTTAGCCTTAGAAAAGAGAAAGTAAGAGAGCAGAAAGAAGATCCCCCATCTGGAGACCCACATGCTGTATTTATAGGCAAAACTAGGTTGTTGGGCCTTCTGAGTAGTTTGGGCCCATCAAGGTCATAGCCGAACCCTACTTCACTATGTCGACCGATCCTGAGCAGTTGGTATGCCGAACGTTGGGAGGTGCGAGGTACCGAGGTATCGAGGTACGGAGGTGCGAGGTACCGAGGTATGGTGGTGCGAGGTACTGAGGTATGGAGGTGCGAGGTACCGAGGTATGGAGGTGCGAGGTGCAACGCCGAGCGAGGTGAGGTATGCCGAATGACCCATCCAATGCCGAACGATATTTATGCCGAACGCTCCATCCAATGCCGAACGATACTTAATGCCGAACGTCCATCATGCCGAACCATGTCTGATGCCGAACAGTTTCTAATGCCGAGCGCCCATCATGCCGAACGATCTCTAATGCCGAGCGCCTCTAAATGCCGAGCGCTCCTGGATGCCGAGCGCTACTAAATGCCGAGTGCTCTTGGAATGCCGAACCACTCATGTATGTCGAACGCTCTATGCATGCCGAGTACTCAGTAATGCTATTCGAACGTGAATAGTGAATGCCAGACGAACTATTTGTGCCGAACCTCCACCATGCCGAACCATGTTTGATGCCGAACCATGTTTCCTAGACCCAAATTATAGTTGATTCATCTTTATCCAATCATATTTCCATCTCCCAAGCACATTGCATCATTCATCCATCCAGTCGACTGAATCCATCGTACTCGACAAACATGCAGTTGATTAAGTTAAACCCGTCTGTCCGTGGCCTTACCAAAAGGCGGGTTAACACTTGCCCCCCAAAACATGCCTTGCTGTGAAAGGCGTGTTTTGAATAGCCTCAAGTCCAATATCCCAAGTATGTATGTTATCCACATCCATACTTTCCGATTCATAATTCAATCCATTACCAAGCCATCTTATCCGAGTGTCACGGCCATATCCTGATCCATTTCCACGACTGTTCCAAGTCGATGTCTGATTCCTATCAAGTAACCAAGTCCTTATCCAATTCCACATCCATCTGAACCCGACTACCGAGTTCCAATCCATCCATATCCAATAACCAATAACCATATCCGTGACCTCTCCGGGTCGATATCTAAATCCGGGACCGCTCCGGGTCCTTGTCCGAATTCTTAGCTATTCATAGCCAATATCTAAATCTGTAACCTCTCCGGGTTCTTGCCAAGCGCAATCCACACTTGACGACCTATGTTAAGTAATTCCACGGTGTTCATGGTTCAGTGTCCCTGAACGTCGAATAATGTCGTGGCTTAAGTCCTAAGCTGAATCCTGGTCACTCCGGACCCTTGCCGAGCATAGTCCATACTCGACGACCTAAAATAGTAACCGATAATATATGGCCTAAATCCTAGGCCGAAACCTGGTCTCTTCGGACCCTTGCCGAGCATAGTCCATACTCGACGACCTTTTAGCCAAAAATCCAGAGAATCCAATCAAAATCTAATCCGAAATCCAAATCCAAATAGAAAACCAGAAACCCATGTCAAAAATCCATAACAAAAAACAAACATCCAAACCAGAATCCAAACCAGAAAATGAGAAAAAAAGGGAGTTCAAACCAAACTCCAAAACCAAACCAGAAAAAGCAAATGTCCAAGTCAAAGGAAAAAAACAGATTTCACAAACCCGGGCGTCTCTGTAAGCCATCATCTCAGAGCATGCCTGAGGGTTATCTCCGACCCCGTACATGAGTAAGTGATTTAACCGTTTGCCCGGAGTTTGTTATTTATTCCAAACCATCAAGATTAGTTGATGACCAATCAGCCACCATTCCTGGGCCTCAGGCCCTCGTCGTTCAAGGTAGGCGGTGGCTGCTCCTGTTCCACCGCCGCATTCCGAGTTCCGACATACTGTCGCAGCTGACCATTCCTTATATGCTCCTCGATTATGTCCTTCAAATGCCGGCAGCTGTTAGTGTCATGCCCATCCAGGTCATGAAAAAGACAGTGCCTTCCTGACGCCCTTTCTCGTTCTGAGGGTTCCCTCCTTGCTGGCCTTCGATAAGAAAGGCGATCTCGAGTATCTAAGAAAATCCGCTCCAACGTTGCGTTCAATCCTGTGTAAGTGGAGAACTTTGGTTCTCCCCAGCGCTTCCTTTTCCCTTTATCCTTGCCCCCACCCGAGCTTTTGTCGGGTAGTCCTCTATCCTTAGTCGTGTTTACTTCCTTTGGCCTCATGTCCAAACATGCATCTTCTTGTCGAAGAAATCTTTCAGCTTCATGAAAGAATTCCCCAAGATCCAACGGTGGGTCCCGTATCAACAATACTTTGAAATCCGAATTATCTCTGACTCCTGATACCGTAGCCATCAGAACCATTGATGGATCTGGCCGATCCACCGAAGCAACTGCTACATTAAATCGAGTTAAGAATGTCCTGAGCGATTCATCCGCCCCCTATTTGACTGACGTTAGCGTCATCACGTTCTTTGGCCTTTTTATGTGAACTCGAAACTGACTTAAGAACTTGTCCACCAGTTCTGTCCATGTTCCAATGGATCCATCCTCCAGCTGTCTGAACCACATAGCAGCAATTTCAGTCAAGTACAGGGGGAAACATCGGGCCATAACCTCCTCCGTTGCCCCCAGCACTTCCATATGCCTAGTGTACCTCATCAAGTGGTCGGTGGGATCCGTCTTCCCGTTGTATACTTCCAGAGTGGGTAGTTTGAAATCGGACGGATTCCTAGCTGTCCTGATGCTCCGGGTAAACGGACTTTTGTTAACTCCCTCTGAATCCCTGTTTGTCAGACCTCCGCGAATAGTCCGCCTGATAATGTCAGCCAATCCAGTGTTTCCAACTAATACAGACTGCCCCCCAAGTCCCCGAGGAAATTCTGGCACATATTCTTCATCACGTACTCTTATATTCCTATCGATGCCAGGCCGCGTAGCGTCATCCGGTATCCCTCCATGAACTGGTCCAGCATTACCTGGTGGTGTGCCTCCGAGTCTAGGTCCATCTAGATTGTTAGCTGTTTGTGGATTGGGAGCTGCCTCCTGCTGAATCACTCCATCTGTCCGCTGGTTGAGTTCCTCTGATCCAGTTCCACGAACTTGAGCTCCTGCAGTTCCTGGTTGTCCAAATTGCCTAAGAAGAGCCTGCATCATCTCCTCTTGTCGTTTCATCATCTGCTCCTGCATAGAATTCATCATCGCCTGCATCTCATCCCGAGTTATGTAGATGGATGCATGATCCTCTCCAGCTCCGGAAGAGGCCGCTTGACTTCCTTCCTGATTGCTCCTTTCTGCTGCTTGCTTCCTTGTTGGTGGCCTAGCCATTGCTTTCTACTATTCAAGTTCCTAACTTCAAGATTCCTGAGTTCAGTTCTCAGTGAAAGCACCAAAGTGTTAGCGCCAAAATTGGTCACTACACCCAAATCTAGATGAAAGCACCAAATACCAGTCACAGCTCAGAGATAGAGTATATGTAGAGAGTAATAATGTGAAGAACAGTTAAAACTAAAATGAAAGCAGTAAAGAACAACAGATTTTATAGTGGTTCGGCTAACTCCGGCCTACGTCCACTTAGAAGTTTGTTTTTTATTGCTGTAATAATCGATTACAGTTGCAAAATGACAGAGTTGCCTTAGCCTTAGAAAAGAGAAAGTAAGAGAGCAGAAAGAAGATCCCCCATCTGGAGACCCACATGCTGTATTTATAGGCAAAACTAGGTTGTTGGGCCTCCTGAGTAGTTTGGGCCCATCAAGGTCATAGCCGAACCCTACTTCACTATGTCGACCGATCCTGAGCAGTTGGTATGCCGAACGTTGGGAGGTGCGAGGTACCGAGGTACGGAGGTGCGAGGTACCGAGGTACGGTGGTGCGAGGTACCGAGGTATGGAGGTGCGAGGTACCGAGGTATGGAGGTGCGAGGTGCAACGCCGAGCGAGGTGAGGTATGCCGAACGACCCATCCAATGCCGAACGAGATTTATGCCGAGTGCTCCATCCAATGCCGAACGAGATTTATGCCGAGCGCTCCATCCAATGCCGAACGATACTTAATGCCGAACGTCCATCATGTCGAACCATGTCTGATGCCGAACAGTTTCTAATGCCGAGCGCCCATCATGCCGAACGATCTCTAATGCCGAGCGCCTCTAAATGCCGAGCGCTCCTGGATGCCGAGCGCTACTGAATGCCGAGTGCTCTTGGAATGCCGAACCACTCATGTATGTCGAACGCTCTATGCATGCCGAGTACTCTGTAATGCTATTCGAACGTGAATAGTGAATGCCAGACGAACTATTTGTGCTGAACCTCCACCATGCCGAACCATGTTTGATGCCGAACCATGTTTCCTAGACCCAAATTATAGTTGATTCATCTTTATCCAATCATATTTCCATCTCCCAAGCACATTGCATCATTCATCCATCCAGTCGACTGAATCCATCGTACTATAGTCTCGACGAACATGTAGTTGATTAAGTTAAACCCGTCTGTCGGTGGCCTTACCAAAAGGCGGGTTAACACCCCTTTTAGATATATACAGTAAGGTATTTGTAAATAGATTAGATTCAAAAATTCGTTCCCCTATAGATAGTAAATCAATAGATGTGTCCGTTCGTGAAGAGTTATGGTGAATACACACTTAATTTCAAAATTTGAAAAACCAACTGGTGGCATATATGTCGACATACTTTTAGGGTATATGTCGACATACCCATGTATATTTTGAAAACTCTTTATTTTAAAATGTTTTTGAAAATCTTATGCTTTGTAAAATATTTTGATACTTTGTAAAATAATTTAAACATAGTTTATAAACATTTTAAACTTTGAAAAACTTCTATAAAATATTTTTTAAATATATTTTGTTTTAAAAATAAAGGATAAGAAAATGGGAAATAGAGATCAAAGCTTGCTACCATGGACTTCAACAAAATTCTATATACTATACTATAATCTTGAGATCTTCATATCTTGGTCTTTATATACATGAGTCTTCATGTCCATTCTTTGAGTCTTTATACTTTACAGTCTACGATTCAACACCTATATAATATCCTATACTATATGCTATATAACTTGGAAAAACATTAGTATCCATATTTTATATGAATGTTTTATTGTTATTAAGGTTGTTATCATCAAATCAATAGCTTAGGTATTAACACTTGTTAGCACCGAACACGCCAAGCACCAGTATCTGCCCTTCTAACTATTCTATGGGTTGTAATGAGGAAGGGGTCAGAACAACGTTTTCATGACTGGTAAATTATACATTTTATACATAGCACTAGCTTATGCCAATTGTTCATTATTACATGTTATGTTTGGTTATATTATTAGTTGTTTCGATTTCACTTCTACGTACGAATCGTTCCCATTTACATCCCGTGGATTGTGTATATATATACACACATACACATATATATACATACACACACAGATATATATATATATATTCCATGGTCCCCTAATGAACATAGATATTATCTCCATTGGTATTCTTCGTTTAATACCTCATTAGGATCCATCGCCTCGTTATATCACGATCATCGTGTAACTCGAGGAAATCCTATAGTGCACACAGATGCCCTTTCCTCCATTAGGTCGTATTCTCTTTAGAGATTTTTCCTACTTTGTCTGCTTCCTATAATGTGGATTCAGCTCCACTAACCACCTCATCCATATTTTAAAGGAATCTTATGATGGGTTAGCTAGCCTTTCCCTATCAAACAACATAGCAAACAGCTATGGCGATGCATAACCTAATTGAATCGACCCTGGTAGGAGACATCATCTAGTTAGGTGTAACCCTGTCCTTCCCATTGACTGCAAGGGACTAATGACGAGATCGCAACCTACATAACCCTACCCTTAGTTTGGTACCACACGCAATGCATAGCATCCGACCCCACCCACTATTCATTTAGATTGCCTAGTGCAATCATGGCAATAACCCCCTCTAAACAAATTTGAAGCAGACTACTTTGACTGTGCGAGTCCAGCCTCGACACCTGCCTAATGATCAATGTTCATTATTGAGATTCGACCCATGAACGTATGACCGTTTACGAAGCTTTTGTTTCAAACACAGTCCCTAGGGTATCCCTTCCTCTATATGCAAGCATATACTCTCCACAGGTTATATGGTTGGATGTGTTTTTGCACTCCAACCTATGCTAATGACTTATGTAATTTTTACTTTATATAATTTATATATTAAATTATAACGATCCACACCCATCATAAACGCATACCAAGGCTACTTATAAACATATGTCTTATTTTTATACGTTCTCATTCTTTCACTCTTTTCGCTCAAACTTTTCTTTCATTGTTTCTACAGTTCTTATAGTTGACACTATGTCTCATATTATTATGCGTTTAACTTACCTTTTTCAATAGCATTTACCGCTTCCTTTAACAATTCATTAATATCGTTATCCTTTTATTTATTAGTTCCGACTTTAGTTTTTATTCCTATTTCATTCTTTTTCTTCTTTTTCTTGCCTATTTATCAAACTTCCTTTTTCATTTTTTTCCATTTATTTGGTATTTATATTTCATTCATATCGTATTGTTCAACTTTTTGGACTTACTACATTTTAATATATGAGAACTAAACTTCCACTCAATATATGTTAACATATTAAATTTCCATATCTTATCAAAAGTGGAAATGCTTGTGCAATGTTTGTAATTACAAGGAATTGCCTTTTTAATTTCTCCTGAAATAGATAGCACAAAACGCGGAAATTTTCCCTTGTTTTGTGCTGTCTATTTCCTTTTATTTTCATATATGCATTCCTTGTGATTCCAAACGTCACACTTTTATCTGTTTTGAACTTGATAATATGCGAAAATCTACTTGCAACATTTCAAGTTCAAATATATTTAATATCACAAAAACCCCAAAGATCTAAACAAGTTCTTATTTCAACTTTATTCATATCGTTAAATAAACACAAGTTCCTAATCATTATGCATTCATTAGGATTTCATTCAGTTTGTTTGCCTTTAAAATACCGATTCTAATCATTATGCAGTTACAGAATTAAATCTAATCATTACGCACATATAGAATTAAATCTAATCATTACTCAATTACAGAATTAAATCTAATCATTACGCTTTTGCAATTATCAATATAAATTTCATAGGCAAGTTTAACATCTTAAACATTTCATATTCATGAATTCATTTGCAAATTAAACTCAATTCTTAGGCATATAGGAATAGGTCTGTAATGATAAAATATAATATTGTATAAAAACATATAATATTTCCACTCACCTTCTTAGCGCTTCCAAATCTCTAGATCTAAGTCAGATCTAATCTCTGTTATATGTATTTTTTCCTTATTGACTCCCTACTTGAATCCACAATCAACATTTATATACAGATCTATTATAATTTGGATTAGAGAGAAGAGATTTGGATTAATTTATTAATTAGAATCAGATGTATGGCTTACCTCCGACTTAGCGACTTGGTTTGAACCTATTTTATATTCTCTATCATCTCTCATTCCATCTCCAAAATGCATACGTGCAATTTAAATATATTTTCGTGTATTTAGAATTTTAGAGGAGAAGTAAAAATGGCAAAGCTTCCGTGCTCATTAGAAAATTATGAATTGGAAGTGAAGTCATAGGTCCTAATTTATTGAAGTTCAAATCAGCGCTAACCATCGGATCGAGCTATATTAAATCTGGGCCACATGGCCAAAAATTATCGTTGCACAAACTAAATCATGGGTCGACCATGACCCTGCCTAGGTTGACCACTCATGGTCGACCTGAGCACTTCCTGGGTTGACTGTAACATCCCTTATTTTGAGGCTCGAAGCTAAGTGCTACAGATGCTACAATCATCTATAATATTATCTTCTTGTGACAAAATACGGTAATGTTAATGGTATCCATGATATTAGAAGCGCATGAATATGAAATAAAATCAACACAGGTTTCAAAAACAGTTTTTCTGATTACATTTCAAATCAATATTTCATATTTAATTACATAATCCCAAAACGATTCTCAGGTTTTGATCAAATATAATTATTATAAATTATGCCAAGAGTGACATATGAAGATGCCCCCTTTGATGATCATAGTACTAGATAGATAGATATCTGTAATAATTACATCACAGTGCAAATAATACTAAATAACTTCTACGTAGCTAGCTTTGCCTCCTACACATCTTCAAAAGCTTTTTCGTCCAACCTACTAAACCTAAAAAGTCCTTAACTCTCAATTTACTCAAATTAAATTTTGAGCAGCCGAGAGTTTAAGGGGCAAAATATAAACTTCGAGTCAGACATAAAGCCTGGTGTGAATAATTCTATTACATCTTGGTTTACAGATATTAAGTGAGTCCATGCCGCTTAGCGGAACAGATTTCCCCTCACTAATATCCTTTTAAAATCGTATCTTTCGCAAATCAAAATCCTGCAATCAAACTAATTATAACAACAATAGCAAAAACATATATGCATATAAATCGGTAATCAATGGACTATCTGCCCAAACATTATAGTTTTATCTGGCTAACTTGGGCCTACCAAACATAATAAATATTCTAATTTCTGTTAGATACAATTTTGGACGATTTGTCCTTAACTTACTTTTCCAAGGGTCAACTGATCCTAATGATTTTGCGGGCACACCAATAACCTATCTCTATACTGTGTATTCCTTTCTGTGTGAAACATCGTTTTAGTCTTACCTATGATAAAGCCCTACACAATAGAAATTTGGACTTATATTAGCTAGGGGCTTCTAGCTAAAGTATAGGGCGTGACCCCACACCAGTCTCATTTGGTCTTCTAATATCTGAGTCATATACTTAGGGTTGACTACCCTATTCAATTTTCCTTGAAAACATTTCTTTAAAATTGATTTAACCCTTTTAAATCATACTTAACAAGGAAAATATGCTCTTTGCTTTACTCATAATATCTATACCATGGTATATGCTTTACACAAAACAATGTTGATGAAATCTAAATCAATGGGATTAGTTATCCCTTCAAAATAAGTTAAAGCCCCTTTTTAACTTAGAAACTTTAGGATATAAAGCCAAAACAACACCTTCAAGTTCATTGTTTAAAATCTAATACAATCCCTTTCAACATCATTGAAAGCATCCCTTTCGAAATCATTGCTTAAAACCTTAGGCATCCTCTTTCGAAACACTTAAAACATACCTTTCGAAACACTTACAACATACCTTTCGAAACACTTAAAACATACCTTTTGAAACACTTAAAGCATACCTTTCGAAACACTTAAAACATACCTTTCAAAAGCATTGGGTTCAAGTAAGAATTTGTGGAAACATAGCTTCGAAACCATTTAAAAATATTTCTTTTGAAATTATTGGGTTCAACATTTAATATAACTGTAGGGTCGAAGAGAACAGAAGCGAAACCATCACTTTCGAAAGCATCACTTTTGAAAGCATTGATCTCAAGTAAAAGAATTGGGGAAGAGAGCAACTTCGAAAATACCCTTTTGAAACCATTGCCTCTAAAACTATTAGTAAAAGCGACAAAGACACCCCTTTTGAAAGCATTGGGAAGGCGGCTTCAATATTAAGAAGATGAAAGCCTTCCTTTTGAATACATTATTTTAAGGTTATAAAGAAAAACAACCTTTAACAAAGGCGAAAGGTATCAATGCGGCGGCTATAGAGTTGAAAACTATTAAAGGCAGCTTCAATGGGTTCGAAAGGCTAACAAAAGCGGCTTTAACCCTTACGAATGCATGCTTTCGCCACCATTAATTCCTTCCGCCTAACTCCAATTCACTACGTACTAATTGCTTGATACCATGTGCATTGGTTTCAAATGGGTGCGAAAGGTTTGCAAGTAGGAGTATGGTCATGGGAGCAAGCAGGGTAAGTGGCGAAGTTGTAATTAAAATAAAACTGCATTTTTTGACTTTAAAGTAATTCCTTTTTACCTAACCTTCAATGTTTGTCAAAATTACATTGGCTATGAAATCTTTATCACATAGTCTTCTGAAAAACTGTTGCACACATTAGCTTAAAATATTTAAAACATTTTATACTTAAAAAAATAGCCTAAAAATCTTAAATAACATTTAAGCCCCTCTAGCTTAATCAATTTATTAGCCTTAGTAAAACACTTATGAAAAATTCCCAAAAATCATGTAAAATCATATTTAAGCTGTTTTCCCATATATATAAATTTCAGAGCCAAAATCACTTTTTAATTATTTTAAATAACTAACCTGAAATAAACCAATTTTCTCACTTAGAAAATTTATTATAAATAATAATAACTTTGAAAATTTTGAAACTTGAGAACCACTTCTAAAATAATGTTTTTAACCATATATCAAAAGCGCAACTCATTTGGATATCATTTGATAGGTTTTCTAATCTAAACATATCATAAAATTCTTATTAAATCTCCATAAATCATCAACTTAAAACATATAATCATTTAATCACCATAACATGGCATATACTTGCAAAAGAAAACATGTTTACCTTTAAACCGAAATCATTTATCAAAAATAGAGATGTAAACTAATTATTCATCTTGGCTTTGTGTTAAGAAGGTTGAGATTTGCTTTTAGATTGGTTTGTTTAAGCTTTCTACTTGAATCCTAGCTTTTCTTCTCCTTGAATTCTCTTAATGGTGGTCGGCCGAGTTCTTTAGGGTTTTATTTTTGTTTGTGAAAGTTAAAATGAATGAGGAATGAAGAATGGAAGTGCTTAGGGTATTGGAATAAAGGCTATCCCCATTTTACCCATACCATATTCCTCCTACTTACTTATTTTTAGTTCTCTTTTGCTAATGCATTCATTAAGGCATGGCTACTTCTTAATTAACAAATCTCAATCTCTTAACTGTCTCTATTATTTTATTTTATTTATCCAATTAAATATCTAAATAATGTTAGTCAAAATTAGGGTCATTACATTGACCCATGTATTATTGATTCGTGCAGTTCCTGAACATTAGTTGGTCTGTTGATTTAATTCCCTCTTCAGACAATTAACATTATCTTATACCCTAACTAGAATACTTAATGGCTAAGTAACAGTTAATTTTTACAACATTTAATTAACGTTAATTTATTTCAAATTATTTTCTTAATTACATATATATTTGTTTCCGACTCCAAAAATTCAAACTTTTATAATTTTTCTGTTTGAGATCCTATCGGAAAAAATTATATATAAAAATTGATTAGAAAATCGCCACGAACCCAATGATATAATTTTTGTAGCCAAATTTTAACATTTGCAAAAATTCTATTTTCAGTATTTATTATTCATTAATAAATTCCATTTTAATTAATTGACGTAAAAATGCGGGATGTTACAAAGGAACAAGGGTACACGAACCATACCTGACCTATACCTATAGCCAACAAGTTAGCATATAGCAAACATAATATGCTATTTTATAATATCATAAAAGTGTACTACAATTTAAGTACTATGACGGGTGTCCAAGTATCCCTATCCAAAATCATCTAAAATTAAATATAAAATTATAAAAATATTATTTTCTAAAGTTTTCTGCAAAATATATGTTATGTAATATTTTTATGCAAAATTTTATTATTTGTAATACGCACACACATACACTAGTATTTTATATTACATAGACAATTTTAAGTTAAATAAATAATTAAATATATTTATTCAAATACAAAAAAGTATTACTTTTTATTTACTATCGAATATATAGTATACGTGGATAAAAAAAATTTAACTTTAAAATATATGATATATAACATTAATATATTAAATATATATTTTTATTAATTCATTCATTTAATAATATTATTTATATAAAAAAATTTAAATTTGCAGGCCATGAGCATCTAGTAAGAAAGCATAAAAAATATTCTTTTTATTATATATACAGATATAATAATATAAACAACCAACCAATTTATGATAGAATATTGATATTCGTAATATAATCTAACATCTTATTATATAAATAATACAAGTAAATATGATATAACAAAATAAAAAAGAGAATTACCTTTCACCTTAGCCCTTGCATACACGTTGAAACGTTAAATCGATCCCCTACAAATCAGAAGTTGCTAGCCCCCGAACTGCCGTACCACAGACGATCGAATCGAAAAGTTTTTGTATGCTTTTCACTTTGTTATTCAAGGCTGACCATTTGTGATTGGATCTGCAATGTTGTTCCAATTATCTACTCTGTCAATCAACTTTCTATAACACTGATAAACCACCTTTATCATGTGGAAGCATTCATAGTATGTTTCATGACTTCTAGTGAGGTTTTCACATTGCTATCATGTAACAATAATGTATTGTTCTTAATACTTGGAATCACCCCTAACTCAGTTTTAAATTTGTACATTTATATTTATACATTGCTTTTATCGTGCATTATTCAAGGCGATGTACTTAGCATGTTCGTTGAATTGGCCATAACTTCTTGTTTGGAACATTTCCAACTAAAGGCTCCTTAACTAAGGTTAAAACATGGATTTAATATTGACATATTATACTCGATATCACTTATGAAGTTCGAGTCTAAACATTTCTTCATAAGGAGTTTGTTGTTTCTATAAACAATTCTCTGGCATTTCGTAAATACTTAAGAATACTCTAAACTACCATTTAGTGATCTTAATTTGGATTTGATATTTTCTTCATGTATCAAAAACGTAAGAAAACTACGATATTATAGACAATCCAACATGTATGATAATTCATATTGCTAAAGCATAAGGAGTCCATCTTACATGTTCTTATTAAACATTTTAATAAGGTGTCTTTGCATATCATTTTGGGACATTTCCAAAATCCTTTATACTTAATATAAAAGATATAATTTACACATCCAATATCGAGTATTTAACAACCAAATTATTACTGATTTTATCATAAGTACATTGTTGACAATCAGCAATATGCTTACTTATAGTCTAGAAATATTTGTGCACCTTTTAGTGGTCCTTTCTTGTGGACATGCGCGTTCTTTGAATTTTGATTGAAAATTAAATTATTTAATATTTCTATCAAAACACTTATTCAATTATGATGCTCATAGAATGATGCTTTCATATTATTTTTGGATAATATCCTAAAACTCAATATCGCCCTCACTGACTTCGAGACACTTTGGTTATATATGCAAATAATCTATTCTAAATCTTTATTTAGAACTTTCTGTTTCAACGCATATGTACCAAAACACAAAGTCATAGTAAGTGGTAATTTTGTGAGTAAAATCCGAATTTACTTGAGCATGTAATATGGTGAAACTATTACGTTAATTTCAACAATTGAAATTTATGATGTTATTCTTATCAATGTGACTCATAATATTCTAACTATAGTGTTTCTCTTGAAGACACATGTGCATCGGCCGATGGACCTAATCCCTTGGGGCACAAATATCAGAATCATATTTTGATAATGCACTTGAAATCCATTTTGGATTTTTACATCATACCTTAATGTAGAGTCAATACTCTTAATGATTTAATTAACCGTCGAGGATCATCTATTCTCGACATTGATAAAAAACTCATAGTTACTCTTCAACGTGCATGAATATTTATTAAACATTCTAATGCTTTGCATTCGTTTAGGTTTTTTAATTTCATTTTATCCCTCGTAGTCAGTTTTATCTTTGAATTGTATCCAGATCAATTTCACAACCAATAATTTCTAAAAGAAATTTCTTCACTATGAAGTTGGTATTCCTCGAAACAACGATTATTTCTCAATGCAACAGAATAGGTATTCATAAACACTTTATGAATTGCCATATATATATAAAACTAATTTGGGTTTAGTTTACAAAATTTATATTCAAAACATAAAGAGGTCATCCAATGACAATCGTTCCCAAAATTCTTTTATGATGGTTCATACAAGATTCCTCACGTACAATCATTACGTATAGTCTTTCAACTCGCATAACCTGCCAACTCAGTAACAACCCGGAATATTGGTCATTAAATTTTTAATTTTAGTTAATTTTAAATATTGAGATATTGGTTTTAAAAGTTAAAACTTGAATTCAAATATATGGATTATATAAATATTTGAATTGTGAACTTAATATCTGAATAGTGAATTAAATATTTGGATTTGAATTGAATATTTATTTGAGTGGGATAAGTGGTCTTATTTAACTATTTTTAAATTAATAAATAATAATGGTGGATTCACTTTGTAAATTTATTTATAGTAATAAATGATTCAAATAAATAATCAAAAAAATTATTTTTCTTTTTACGACTCGATTTTTGTTGACGTGTTTTTAATTTATTTTACTTGACTAATTTGGAAAATATTTAAATTTTCATCTGATGATTTTTTTGGCAAACGGCGGTGTCTTTATGATTTTATAGAATTGGATAACCAATGTATATTTTTATTGTTTTGAGGTCATGTCGCTGTTTGGAGCGCAATCGTATTTTTGTTTTATCGTTCGGAGTTCGTACTCGAACGGAAATCTGTGCAGCAAAATGTTGGAAATCGCAAGTTGTATATTATATTAACACTTAAACAATCAGTACACATCTTCCTCTTATCCTTTCTACATTGTTCCATTTCATACCAACAAGAAATTATCTCCTATAAACCAAGAAAACCTTATATCCTCTTTTTATAAATTGAAAAACAAATCTTATAAATTTCGAAAAATTGCAAAATTTAAATCTTTGAAAATTTTAGTGAGAGATCTACTAGTTGATATGAGCTTTGGGTGTATTTGGCTAACTCTGGGAAACCCGACAGTAAAGGGATGGGTTCGGCTATGTTAGGGTTGGATTTTTGGTGAGATTTAGGCAACGTGAGGACTTGGGATGTGTGGCAATGGGTTCGTGGTGCAGAAGAGTTTCGGGTGGTCGAATTTGGGAGCGAGCAGTGCCCTGAAGTGGATCGTGACCTGGATGAGGTTAGACTGGGAGCTTCTGGAAACAAATCATCTGGGGAGCACAAAGCATAGACTGGTGGTGTGTGAGGCGGAGAGGAGAGAAAGTGGAGTTCGTAGCAAATCTCGGATCATGATTTAGTGGAGAGACGAAGGGGAGAGAGATGGAAGAATTTTCGACCATGGCAAGGTTTGGGAGTAGGTTTTGAGTGGGAAGAAGGGTTTTGGGATGGGTATTGGTTTAAATTAGGTAACTAGTGGTTTAATTTTGCAATTAATTAATTAATTTAATAAAGATCGAAATCTTATAAATTACATAACTTGTTCATACGAGGTCCAAATCAAACACGGTCAGTTGCATTACACTCATAGGTTCATTATCTATGTTTTGGAACTTGATTTATGCAGATTGGAGCTTGTAGAATTTCAAGCTAAAACCGAACGCTGTTTGATTTTAGATGGAACCAAAATGCTTCGGTGATAACTGGAATTTCGGTGAGTTAAACTCACCTTTTTGGTTAATCGGTATGATTTATAGTAGATAAAAATTATTTATTGCCTGCATGGAATGTGTATTTATTGGCTGTTTAGTTTTGACAAATTATGATTTTTGAAAATGGAAAATGTATAAAATGTTAAAATAAAACTGATTTAATTAATTACGTTTTTTAAATAATAACTAGTTAATTTAAGCATACTGCTTTGGTGTTATCTATTTGGCCAAATGAACACGTCTAATAATAAACAAAGAGTTTATTTTGAATGACATTTGTTAATAGAATAAATCTTCGTTCTGGTATTATATTAATTTGGACATTCTTTCAAGTGCCAGTCGATTAATACTAGATAAGTGATGTGTTAACAATTGATTGTTAATTATGGATTTGGTTTACATATACGCCTAATTATGTAAATACCTATAGTTTAACTTAGGAAGTTAAACTGAATTTAATGGTAGCTTGTTTAAGTACCATTGGGGGCATTCTGGGTTTGCAAAGTTATCGATTTAAATCGACTTCAAATTTTATAATTTGATATAAGTGTTTTATTAATTATCATTTTAACAAAGTGTTTTATTTAATTATTATTTTACAAAGTATTTTGTAAAATTATTTCTTTAATAAAGTTAATTATTATGTTTATAATGTTTTATAATTAATTATTATGTTTAAAAATTAATTACTTATTTAGGTTGTCTAAAGAAAATAAATTATTTTTTTATCGATTATTTAAAACTATTAATTATTTTGTTAGTAATGTTGCTTGAAAGTTAATTAATTATATTTTGAAAGTTGTTTCAAATTATTTTATTATATTATTTAAAATGTTTTTAAAATTTATTATTATTTTATTTAAAAATGTTTAAAATTTATCTTTATGATGTTAGAGTTTTTATTTATTATAATTAAATAATAATTTTTTTATAAAAGGATTTCTCTATTAAAGGGATTTATTTAAATGAGTTTATAAATTTGAAAAGAAGTTGGGTTTTTAAGTGATTTTAGAAAAGAGGTTTATGAATGGTTTAGCGATTCAAAAGGGAAGTTTTATAAAAGAGTATTTTTATAAAATAAAATTTGGAAATTTATAAAGAAGCTTTATAAATAGAATTGGAGATTTACAAAGGAAATATTTATAAAATAAAGAGATTTATGGAATGGAAAGGTGTTTCGGGTTATTTATATCTCCATTTTAATGACATTTGAGTGGTCATTTTAATATGATTTTGAAATAGAAAATCTCTCCAAGTGTTTGGTGAATATACTTATACCATTTTATAAGCATGTGGAAAAGTTTTTTCCAAGTTTTGAAAGGAATGATTTGTGAATATACTTATTCCGGTGAGATAAGTATGTTAATATTTTGATAAATATTTTTGGAAAGAGAATTAATTAATGAAAGATTAATTTTGGGCTTGGTGGTTTCCATGGGAAATGTAATCTCTGTTTTGAATGTTTGTTTATTTGATAGTTAAATAACCGACTATCAAATCTTAGTCTAAATATCTAATCCTTCTTAATTTTGGTGGTACAGAAATATTGTCCTACTTAATACCGAAGGATTTTTCTTTTGAAATATCTAGGAGAAACATAGGGATTATATGGTACATTTATCATCGGTGGTGCTATACTCTACGTATAAACTCATTTTGTTCTTCTAGGATAAATGATGAGGAGATCCGTCTATATAAACGGTTTTAGGGTGATCCCCACTCTTATGTATTGTTTGATTATTTCCAAAAGAGCCAGTAGCGAGCATTTCGAAAATCAATCGATTGGTTTTGGAACATCCGGTAAGCAGGGGAGTGTACTTGTAAGAGATGACTCAAAACCGTAACCACTCCCAAACCATATACTAGTTCTATGCTTGGAGGGGATTCGAGATTTGTTTTAGATGTTGGAATCTATGTGTGATTCCGAGACCCGTTAGGGTGTGGGAATCCATGTGTGACTTTGAGATCTTTTTTGGATGTTGGAATTCACGTGTAATTCCTAGACCCGTTGAGGGTACGAGAATCCATATGTGATTTCGAGATCTTTGTTGAGATGTGGGAATCCATGTGTAATTCCGACGCCCGTTGGGGTATGGGAATCCATGTGGGTTTCCATGATCTGTTCAAGTGGTGGGGCGTGCTGGAACGCCGGACGTAGCCTCGCCAGCGGTAATGACTAAAACTAGAGATATGATGCATAGCCATGGGTTTAGCTAACCCATGAGGGTGTAGTCGTCTCCTTCCTATAGTTACCTACAGTTGTTATATTGCATTGAACGATGCATTCGACCTTGCATGACCAGCTACATATTTCCTATTGTACATCACTAGGGATGTATTATTGCTTCGAAAGGATAACTCTGATCCTTATGTAGGAGGATCGTTCTCGAAGTATTGAGGGCACCTTCGTGGAATCCTACATAACTAGCAAACGCGCCTTAGCGATTTTTGATTATATACCTAATATTTTTGTGATGTATACTCATAAGCATTATAGCTACCTGTTTATTCATATTTTCGCCCTTGGACATTATTATAATATCACTGGATTTTCTAATATAAATGATTTGGTTATCGTAAGGTAAAAACCCGTCCATGTTTATGTGCGACGTGGTCTAACGAGATACCTTTATTTGAAAGGTTTTATAAACATTTAAAATCCAATTGAGGTATGTTTCTAACGTTCGTTTACCAGACTGATACGGGCGCTATTTTTTTACAATGCTCGGGTCAAACCGAGCATATTTTTAGATCTATTCTGGATGCTTTGGAGCATCGGAAGACGAGCAGGATGCCTCCAAGACGTATTCACGTATCTTTTTATTTCTACTGCATTTTCTTGCTGTACATATCAGCAATTGTAAGGACAGGTTATTATAACTGTCTGTGATAATCATTTGTTTAGTGTACTCTGATTGATGTATGTATGTTACAGTTTTTCTTTGTGTAAAGATATGCTGTGTATTATATATTACTCGTTACGATTTGAGATTCTGTTCTATTCTTTTCTTTCATTTGCCCCAACAATCTGTCTTTTTAGCACTTGGATGCTTGGCACATGAATACCGCGAATGTATTAGTGTCGACTTCTAAAGGTCAAAAAGGCGGGTTGTTACACATGGTATCAAAGCTTAGGTTGAGCAAACACCTGGGCTTTGTTGGGGATTACTCATTTGAGATAGGGTAACCAAGACCCTATGATGATTTTGAGTGTATTATATATAAGAGCGCGTATTTGTTAGTGCTACAAAAATGTTTTATACTATGTTGATTTAACTATTGAGTGGTTTATGAATTCTGGTCGAGGAGTGGGATGCCACGGTGTCGATAGGGGTTTTTAAACACTTGGACAAGGAAAATCGACACAGTACTATTTTGAAAATTGGTAAATGAAATAATTTTACCAAGATTTTATATTTTGTATATAAAGGAATAATTTTCATAAACTAAGTATAGTTATTATTGATGTGTTGTTAGTCAGGAAATGATAATATTTAATTATTATCATTTATTGTTTGATTAGTCATGCTCACGCAGTTAGGAGCATTGGCTATTGTTTGTTGATTCAATAGTTGTGTCGACCAGTTTATGAGCATTGACTATTGTGGTTGATTAGGAACAGTTTTATCCTTTTCACTGCATGGGTTGGGAGGCATTTTCTTACATTTGGGAATTACGGGGACGAAATTCTTTTAAGGGGGGAGAATGTAACAACCTGAAATTTTGGTCATTAAATTTTTAATATTTAATTAATTTTAAATATTGAGATATTGGTTTTAAAAGTTAAAACTTGAGTTCAAATATATAGATTATATAAATATTTGAATTGTGAATCTAATATTTGAATAGTGAATTAAATATTTGGATTTGAATTGAATATTTATTTAAATGGGTTTTATGGTCTTTTTTAACTATTTTTAAATTAATAAATAATAACGGTGGATTCATTTTGTAAATTTATTTACAGTAATAAATGGTTCAAATAAATAATCAGAAAATTTAATGACTCGATTTTTGTTGACGTGTTTTTAATTATTTTATTTTATTTTTCTATAATTTTTAATTTGAAAAATATTGAAATTATCGTTTGATGATTTTTTTGGCAAACGGCAGTGTTTTTTTGATTTTACAGAATTGGATAATCTGTGTATATTTTTATTGTTTTGAGGTACGTCGTTGTTTGGAGTGCGACCGTATTTTTGTTTTGTCGTTCGAAGTTCGTACTCGAACGAAATCAATGGGTGAAATGTCGAAAATCGCAAATTATATATTACATCAACACTTAAACAATCAGTACACATCTTCCTCTTATCCTCTCTGTATTGTCCCATTTCGTAACAACAAGAAATTGTCTCCTATAAACCAAGAAAAGCTTATATCCACTTTTTATAAATTGAAAAACAAATCAAATAAATTTTGAAAAATTGCAAAGTTTAAATCTTTGAGCATTTTAGTAAGAGATCTACTGGTTGATATAAGCTTTGGGTGTGTTTAGCTAAGTTTGGGAAACCCGATAGTAAAGGGATGGGTTCGGCCATGTTAGGGTTGGATTTTTGGCGAGATTTAGGCAACGCGAAGACTCGAAATGTGTGGCCATAGGTTCGTGGTGTGGAGGAGCTCTGGGTGGTCGAATTTGGGAGCAGGCGATGCCCTAAAGTGGATCTCGATCTAGATGAGGTCAGACTGGGAGCTTTTGGACATGAGTCATCTGGGGAGCTCGAGCGTAGATTGGTGGCATGTAGGGCAAAGAGGAAAGGAAGTGGAGTTCGTAGCAACTTTCAGATCATGATTTAGTAGAGAGACGGAAGGGAGAGGGACGGAAGAATTTTCGGCCATGACAAGGTTTGGGAGTAGGTGTTGAGTGGGAAGAAAGATTTTGGGATGGGTATTGGTTTAAATTGGGTAATTAGTGGTTTAATTTTTTAATTAATTAATTTAATAAAGATCGAAATCTTATAAATCTCGTAACTTGTTCATACGAAGTCCAACTAACGTGGCAGTTGCATTGCACTCATAGGATCATTATCTACGTTTTGGAAATTGACTGATGGAGATTGGAGCTTGTAGAATTTCAAGCTAAAATCGAACGTTGTTCGATTTAAAACGGAACCAAAATGCTTCAGCGATAATTGAAATTTCGACGAGTTAAGCTCACCTTTTTGGTTAATCAATATGATTTATAGTAAATTAAAATTATTTATTGCCTAATTGAATGTTGTATTTGCTGGTTGTTTGGTTTGGATAAATTATCATTTTTGAAAATGGATAATGTATAAAGTGATAAAATAATACTGATTTAATTAATTACGTTGTTTAAATAATAACTAGTTAATTTAAGCATACTGCTTTGGTGTTATCTATTTAGTTAAATAACATGTCTAATAATAAACAAAAGAGTTTATTTTGAATGACATTTGTTAGCAGAACAAATCCCCTTCTGCTATTATATTAATTTCAACATTCATTCAAGTGCCAGTTGATTAATACCGAATAAGTGATATGTTAAAAATTAATTGTTATTTATGGATTTGGTTTACATGTATGCCTGATTATGTAAATACCTGTAATTTAACTTAGGAATTTAAATTGAACTTGATGGTAGCTTATTTAAGTACCAACTACCATTGAGGTCGCTGGGCCTCTTTCTAGGTTTGGAAGTTATGGATTTAAATTAACTTGAATTTTATAATTTAATGTAAAGTGTTTTATTAATTATTATTTTAACAAAGTGTTTTGTTCAATTATTATTTTACGAAGTGTTTTGTAAAATTATTTCTTTAAGAAAGTTAATTATTATATTTATAATGTTTTAAAGTTAACTATTATGTTTAAAAATTAATTATTTAGGTTGTATAAAGATAATAAAATATTTTATTATTGATTATTCAAAACTAGTTAATTATTTTATTAGAAATGTTGCTTAAAAGCTAATTAATTATATTTTGAAAGTTGTTTAAAATTGTTTTATTATATTATTTAAAATATTTTAAAGTTTATTATTATATTATTTAAAAATGTTTAAAATTTATCTTTATGACGTTGGAGTTTTTATTTATTATAAATTAATAAAACATTGTTTATAAAAGGATTTTTTATAAAAAAATATTTATTTAAAGGAGTTTATAAATTTGAAAGATGTTTGAAATTTGAAAAGAGGTTAGATTTTTAAATTATTTTAGAAAAGAAGTTTATAAATGGTTTAGCAATTCAAAAGGGAAGTTTTATAAATGAGTATTTTTATAAAATAAAACTTGGAGATTTATAAAGAAGCTTTATAAATAGATTTGGAGATTTATAAAGGAGATATTTATAAAGTAAAGAGATTTGTGGAAAGGAAAGGTGTTTCGGGTTATTTATATCTCTGTTTTAATGATATTTGGGTTTGATCATTTTAGTATGATTTTAAAATAGAAAATCTCTCTAAGTGTTTGGTGAATATACTTATACCATTTTGTAAGTATGAGGAAAAGTTTTTTCCAAGTTTTGAAAGGAATGCTTTATGAATATACTATTTCCGGTGAGATAAACATATAAATATTTTGATAAATAATTTTGGAAAGAGATTTAATTAATGAAATATTAATTTTGAGAGGCTTGGTGGTTTCCATGGGAAATGTAATCTCTGTTTTGAATTTTTGTTTATTTGATAGTTAAATAACAGACTATCAAATCTTTGCCTAAATATGTAATTCTTCTTAATTTTGGTGGTACGGAAATAGTTCCCTATTTAACACCGAAGGATTTTAACTATGGAAATATCAAGGAGAAACACGAGGATTATATGGTACAGTTACCATCGGTGGTCCTATAATGTGTGTATAAACTTGTTTTGTTCTTCTAGAACAAATGATGAGGAGATCCATCCATATAAATGGTTAGGGCTTGATCCCCGCTCTTATGTATTGTCTGATTATTTCCAAAAGAGAAGGTATTGAGCTTTCCGAAAATCAATCGATTGGTTTTGGAACATCCGGTAAGCAGGGGAGTGTACTTGTAAGAGATGACTCAAAACCGTAACCACTCCCAAACCATATACTGGTTCTATGCTTGGAGGGGATTCAAAATCTATTTTGGATGTTGGAATCTATGTGTGATTCCGAGACCCGTTGGGGTGTGGGAATCCATGTGTGACTTCGAGATCTGTTTTGGATGTTGGAATCCATGTGTGATTTCGAGTCCAGTCGGGGGTATGAGAATCCATGCGTGATTCTAAATTTTTTGTTGAGATGGGAGGATCCTTGTGTGATTTCGAGACCCATTGGGGTATGGGAATCCATGTGGGATTCCGTGATATGTTCAGGTAGAAGTACGTGATCTGGAACATCGGACGTAGCCTCACTAGTGGTAATGACTAATACCAAAGATAGGATGCATAGCCAGGGGTTTAGCTAACCTATGAGGGTGTAATCGTCTCCTTCCTAGAGTTACCTACAGTTGTTATGCATGCATGGAGCGATGCATTCGGCCTTGCGTGGCCAGGTATGTATTTCATATTGTACATCATTTGGGATGTATTGTTGCTTTGGAAGAATAACTCTAATCCTTGTGTAGGAGGACGTTCTTGAAGTACTGAGGGCACTTCCGTGGAATCTTACACAATTTGCTAACGCGCCTTAGCAATTTTTGATTATATACCTAGTATTGTTGTGATGTACACTCACAACCATCACAGCTACTTGTTTATTGATATTTTCTCCCTTAGACATTATTATAATATCATTAGATTTTCTAATATAAATGATTTGGTTATCGTAAGGTAAAAACCCTACGGCGTGGTCTTATGTGATACCTTTATTTGAAAGGTTTTATAAACATTTAAAATCCAATTGAGTTGTGTTTCTTATGCTGGTTTACCAGACTGATACGGGTGTTATTTTATTATAATGCTCGGGTTAAACCGAGCATATTTATATATCTAGTTTGGACGTTTTGGAGCTTCAGGAGATAATCTGAATGCCTCCAAGGACAGGTTGTTATAACTATTCAGCCTGATCATTTGTTTAGTATACTCTAATTGATGTATATATATTATAGTTTTTCTTTGTGTAAAGATCGGTTGTATATTATATATTACTCATCACGATGTGAGATTCTGTTCTATTATTTTCTTTCTTTTGCCCCCAACAATCTGTCTTTTCGGCACTTGGATGCTTGGCCTATGAATACCGTGGATATATTAGTGCCGACTTTTGAAGGTCGAAAAGGCGGGTCGTGGCACACTCCTTGACCTAGGATATGTTGGGTTTCTTATAAACCCTTATCTTATATGATTTTGTAAACTATTCCTTAGATGAAATTAATTTTAACCTCGTGTACTATTCTTAATTATGCGACCTTATAGAAAGAATTTAACTCAACTTCACTCACCATTAATCATACTTTGTTTAACAAAGTTCGATTACTCTTATTGATACACCATTATGTATCATAGGTAGAAGTGACTTTTGAGATTGAATTTTTGTTCATTTTAGGGACATTCGGATCTCTTTCCAGTATACTCGCATATTCAATTAAATCAAACCAATTCTAATTTCTATTACATGTTGTTTTATTTACTTCCATTTTATACTCTATGAGCTTATCATAGACATGGTACATGTGTATCAAATACACATATCCATGTTGGTGATAAACCATCGGTGAACATAAAAAAAGTACATGGAACCATTTTGGTATTAATAGACTTGCGATTGTATACATCTATATGTATCAATCTGAAGAGTTCATCAACTTTTATGACGCTCCCACTGAATGGGTGTGTTGCCCTTAATTGTTTGAGATACAATTCTCAAGTACTATATGATTCATAATCATATAATCAAATAATTATTTCTCAAAACTATGGCTTGGTTTATAATTCCAAAATAATTGCAAATAACTTCAGATACTTCTGTATTTTCCAATTCATCACAAATACCGCTATTATAGTTTTATTTTATACTGAAAATTCACAATATTTATATTGAAATAAAATTATACATTTTTCAGTCAATACTGAAAAATATTTATTATTTCATAAATAATGTTTGGTATGTTTTAAGAAAATGATTTTCGTAACTTGATGCGACCAATAAATATTATATGGAAAGCTCCCATTATTTTTTCCATTATTATAATAGCATAGGAAATAAAAAGGTCCGTTCAAACATTTAATATAGGTTATTTATTTCATTTATTGTAACTGGTTTGCAATTGTTGATTTTCAGACCAAATATCTTAAATTCAAAGAAATAAATCTCATAGAGAACAATTTTATATGTGAAAATACATTTGGAATAGATAACATACCACTTATTCCTTGTTAAGTACCTATTATAATTTTACAGTTTTCATTTTTTATGTTTATTTATGAAGTAGAAGTGACAGTTCACTTTCTTCATCCCAACTATGCCCTAAGTTGCATCCACTCTCGTACATTCGCTTTCCTTATCAAATGCTCATACCATTCAAAAGGAAACCCTTACTACATAATCATAACGAACTCTTTACAAAGATGTATTCGGTTATCCTTAACATGTAAGGATTTCGAGTAATTGCATTTTACATAAACTGATCAAATTGACTGTTCAGTGATCGAATTCTTAGATCAATCTTGTAGTTTTGATCTAGTGTTACATTTTACATGACAAGATCATCATTGTAATCAAACATATTGAATACACAATCTCACATTATGGTTTATTTGCTTATTTTGTCTGAATTAATTTCGTTGAAGTTTCGTATATTATGAATTATGGTCGTTCACCATATAACATTTATATGTGATCGTATATGGATCAAATATCCATATTCTTGTATGGCTTTTAGGGTTTTAAACTCATTGAAGACAATACATAGTCTCGGGCATGTAAACTCATAAGTAACCAAGTTATGAATGTATTTGGTGGTTGTATAATTAGGTGCTTGCATGGGTCAACATGCAAAAAATTATTGGTAAGTATATTTTATACTTCTATTTGTCAATATTAATTTAGTTCATTTGTATAATTTAATTGATAAACATTTTATGAATTATATTAAATGCACAAATTTATCATTGTGGATTATTATAACTTTATATAGCAGATGTTCTTACAATATTAGAAAGGTAAAATGTTTCCATTTCATTTTTCTAATAAGACTCCCACTAGTCTTTTTTGTTTCCCCAAACCCTAAGATGAAACATAGAAGTCTTTCAACTTCACTAGTAAGTGTTAGGACTCATTTTTCTTGGGTTTATGACCTTGAGTTTGCTTAATAAGTCATAGCTCCATAAACGATGGATAACTCCTTATCGGTTGCATTATATACAACTCTTAACCCATGATTCCTTGTCTTAATCTCATTTTGATCTTGAGTTTGCTTAACAAATCGAAAGAAATTATTCACTCATACCCACCATTTCGACACGGTCTAAGTATAGTATATGTACCTTGAGTTTACTCAACAAATACAAATAGTTATTTTACCTCGTTTGGTCAATACATTAATAATACTACACATAACATCTATAGCTTGAGTTTGCTCAACAAACAAAGAGTATGCAAGTAATTTATTAATATATAAATGGTAGAGGACAGCACGTATATTAAAGATTTATAATCTTCAATATATTTAATTTGAGTGATATCGACTTATGGAATAATGTATTTCTTATGAAATACCCTCGTGATTCAAGTGTCGGACACATTAGAAATCACGGTATGCATACTTTTACGTATGTATTTGTCACTTGAGTCTATTTAGGGTTTCTTTATGTTCCACCTTTAATTTATATATTTATACCATATAAGTTTTATTATTATATAACTTTTATACTTTATTTTAACTTATATAATATTTTATGTATAACATTATATTAATTAAATCTTATTTAATTAATTAACACTTTAATTAATTATTAAATTATTCAATGATAACATATTATATTAAATGTATATATTATAACCTTTATAGACACATATATCTTTTACAAATGTATTTTAATTTATTAATTATCTTTTAATTAATTTATTAATTATCTTTTAATTAATTTATTTAATTAAACAATTTTAATTAAATTTTATTAATTTTGAAAATTCTTTTATACACACATGTATACTCATATTGTGTTAAACAATTTAAGACAACATAACATATATCATTATATATATTATATATGTATATATTTACTTAATTAACTTATTTAATTACATTTATTTTATTAATATTATTAATAAATAATATTTTTGAAATTAATTTTATAACATTTTGAAAAATTATACTATAACTTTTATAATATGTGTTTTATTTTAAATTTAACTTTTAAGTTTAGAACTTTTATATCATTTTTAAGACAATTTGAAAATCTATATCCTAACATTTATAATATTTTTCTAACTTTTAAATTTAAAATTTCTATTTTAATCTCAAAAACAATTTCAAATTTTGCCCAATGCCCAATTCAAATTGGGTTTTTTCTATTAGAGGCAACCTTTGGGCTCACATAACCGTTAAGGCCGTTAGCCAAGTAGGACATGGTTCTTGATTACCCAACAATCCAGCTTAGACACTACATTTCTTAGACACCCTACTAAAAGTTGTAAGCTTAATTAGTTAGTCCTAATATGATTAATATAGACTACCTAAGCTGTTGGGCTCTAATACCATTATTGGAAATTGGCCAGCCCGCAATATAGTATTTGGGTAAATTTCATTTTTTTACCTATTTGGATCTTTAGTGGTTTTATGTAGTCTAATTCATTTAGCACTTTTCTAAATTTTCTGTTAAATAAAATCAATATTTTATTTGAATTTATAAGAGAATGTTTTATTTTATATATAATTTTGTATTATAATATGTGTGTGTGTCGTATACACATAAGTGTGTATGTGTACATGCAATAGAATAATGTGTACATGATTTCACATTCACATGTATAGATGCTGGGATTTACATCGCGACGGACATGTTAGCCCTTCTTGTATTCGATTCGTAGTCTAAATGTGTTTATGTTTATATCTTGATAAAATATATAAGTAAATAATATATATATATATGCACATATATTAAATGTTAGTTAGAAACAATTTTATGTATGACATTCATATAATTTATATTTACATATGTATGTAAATACATATATATATATATATATATAATAATTAAATCAACTAAATATTAGTTTATAGAATAATTTTTAACACCAACATATGTGTATAATATATAATACGACAGCCAATAATAATTTTTTTAAACAATATTTTATTTTAGTTTTAATTAATTTATACAATACATACAAATATGTATAATAGATGTGTGTGTGTGTACATATATATATAATAAAATCAAATTATAATTTTTTAATTATGCTAATGAAAATTAATTATCTCGACCAATATATAATTTTTTTATTTCATTTCTTTTTTTGAATTTTAATATATTTCAAAATTAAAAATTGTATAAAATTAAAAATATTATTTCGAAAGTTTTCTGTATAATATTTGTTATGTAATATTTTTATGCAAAATATTGGTATTTGCAATAAATACACTAACGCACACTGGTATTTAATATTACACAATCAATTTTAGGTTAAATAAATAACTAAATATATTTATTCAAATAATTTTTTATTTACTGTCGAATACATATTACATGTGTATTTTTTTAAAATTTATAACATATGATATATATATATAACATTTATCTATTAAACATAGATTTTGATTGATTAATTCATTTAATAATATTATTTATGTAAAAAAATTCTTTTATTTAATTTGCAGGCCATGAGCATCTATTAAGCAAGCATATAAAATATATTTTTTATAATTATATATAGATACAATATTTTACACAACTAATTAATTTGTGACATCATTTTGATATACAAGATTAGTAATATAATATAACATCCTATTATATAAATATGATAGAATAAAATAAAATAGGGAATTAACTTTCATCAAAGCCCTTGCGTACATGTTGAAATGTTGTATCGATTCTCTTGAATCCGTTCTCAAATCAGAAGTTGCTAGCTCCAGAACTTCCTTACACCAACGATCGAATCATTGATGTAATTTTGTACTTGGAATTTCAGGGCTAAGAGAGGATGATTGTTGGTTGAAATTGTAAGGAGAGAGGATAGAAAAAGTCTAACAAGAAATGGTGTAAAGGATGGCATATAAATAGGAAGTCAAGGGAGAGAAAAGTGGATCACATCCTAATATCTTTCTCTTACAAATCCCACTCTTTTAACTGTTCAAAATTCTCTCCAACTGCCATCATATGGCTGCCCAAACCATGCATCCTGCAGCTGAAAAAATCATGCCCATATAGGCCTTAAATCCAGTTCAAGTCCGAACAATATTCAATGCCATTTTAAATCTTATTTAACCTTATACCGATTTCATATTTCGATGAGTATATTTATAACTATTATAAACACACTGTTTAATATTGTTCAAAAATATACATTTCATAAATATTAATAAATTTATAACAATTTATAAATTAATTAAATCAGATGGTAAAAGGATTATTCCATGTTTCGGTTGTGTGGCTCTTAGGTGTAAATTTGGACAGCGATTAATATTGAACCTTTCAAATATTTAGGTTTACACATCACCTAGCAGGTAGTATGACATTATGGCCAAATTTATCTCTTATTGTGTTTATGTGAAATATAATTTTACTTTATTAAGCGTTACCTAGTAGTGACAATTATTTACACTGATTCTCTTTATTAAACTATATCGTTTTGGACTTATGGAATTTGGTAATAGTCAAAATTCCAATATCATCCATATTCAACACTATAGCCCAAACACAAAATCCTTGATTCAATAATAACAATTATTATTAACTGTATTGCTATAGCCAGAGACTTTGACTTTGAGTTGACTTTAGTTGACCATGATACTAACCTCTTATAGCTGAGGAGACAGATCCTCTCTTGAATAATGTTTCGCTTCCGATGCTTCCACTTAACCCAATTATAGTCTATGGACACCGTGCTACGATTTAACCATAATCAAAGTGGAGCTTCCACATTGAAGATCAATAGTATTCTTAAGTCAATAGAACTGTGTAATTTTGCCACATCGATATTTTCTGTTTGACCTTAGTTATATTAACTAATTGAAAACTATCGAGTAAGCCATTCCATAGATATCCAATAACTATAAGTATGTAACCCCTTAATATCTCCAACAATCGTGAGTAATACACTTACCAACACTTAGAGAGCGTTGTGTTTTCTAGTCTCACCGGATGTATCAACATCCAGTTTTGACACATCTTGACTGGGAATATTTAAAACAGTATTTTTAATTTTATTATGATAAATTACTCATGGTTACGACACTTTGTAACTACCACAAAATATATCATTTATGGATTTCCTATCTAATATACTTTTAATTAAATTAATTAATTAACATAACTCATGATATCAAGTATATATCTGAAAATATAGATAAAATAAATATTTACACTAAAATAATATACAAAAATTAATTAAAAAGAAAAAAAGAAAACAAGCATGTATGTTGATATATATAGGAAGTATATATATATGTCGATATATAAAATGTAATCATATGTTGATATACAGCAAATCATATGTTGACAAATCAAATGGTATTTTCAGTTTTAAAATTTAAATAGTGAGAACTGTTTTAAAAACGAGATTAACTATATAAAAACACCTTTTTAGACTAGAAAAACTTATCTATCTTCTCTCTAAACATAACTGTTCATTTCTAAACAAAAATCTTAAGACACTTATATACCTGTTAATTTTATACCCATTTTTGTTGATGCCAAAGGAGGAGAAAAAAGTAAAACATATAATTTAGACATAATGATAAGGGAAGTAATAAATGCATAGACCCAGGGGAGTTAATTTAAGTTTATATTGATATTATTATATTTTATATCAAAAATATTTAAATGGTTGTCATCATCAGAAAGGAGGATATTATTAATACCACATGCATTGATTTTGACGACAACAACCATATAAATATTGCTACCAATGGATTTCCAAGTCATGTAGATAATTTTGCAGGAAATACAGGTATAATACTCAGATATATTGCTAGAACATATAAGTGCAGATGGACTATACAATAAGATGAATCAATAAAATAACTCAAGATCAATATCAAGGAGACTTAGAATAATCAAGGCTAGGATGACAAGAATAAGGCTAGGTAGACATGAAAAAGACAAGGAGGACACAAGAGGTTAAAGGAACAAGAAGAACAGGAAGCTCGAAAAAAAGACACCACAAAATTAGTCAAAAAGGTATTTGTCAAGTCTTAGAAATTTTTGTTGGAGACCCTTTAGCAAATCATTGGAATTTTTCTCTTACAAAACTTTATTTTCGCCTCTAATATCTTTCTATAAAAGCATATTATAATTTTTAAAAATTATAAAGAACAAAACAATTTGTTATAAAGTGTTTTTCAAAAATCAACTAGCATATGTCGATATACCTTTAAACTATATGTCGATATAGTGGTCGTTGATAAATTTTTCAAAATCATCATGGATATTTCAACATGCGCTTGAAGCACATGTCAACATATTGACTAATGGTGAATTTTTCAAATTCAAACAAATGAACATTTCCTTTTACCATATCGTCAAAAGTCATATCTCCTCATCTTCTATATAAAGGCTATGGAAAATGAAATTTAGCAACAGTCCTCTCAATCTACTTTCTCTCTTTCATTACCATTACTTTATTATAAAAATCTATTAATGAAATGACCCGCCCTCTCAACCCTCAAATGTCGACACTAATACATCCACGGTATTCACGTGCCGAGCATCCAAGTGTCAAGAAGACAAATTGTTAAGGTAAAATAAGACGAAATAAAAATAAAACAAGAAGAAGATAACACAATATTAGAATTTCGCAACGGAACGACAATATATAATATCAAAGGAATAATACAAAGAGTTACTCTGGTACAAAAATTTTGGAGTGATAAAACCTAAGTATTATCATCAGCCTGGACAGTTATAGCAACATGTCCTCATAAATGTTGATATATACAATAGTAATGCAGCGAAAATAGGAATACTACGGTAGGTGAAACATCCAGTTCGTCTTCTCGAGCTCGAAAGAGCATCGATGAAAACCTACCTTTCTCAAACTACTCGAAAGAGTACACGAGGAATTTAAGGAAAAAAAACCAAGCATCAAACATGAGTCGGGTATGAGAAACTCAAGAAATATGTGCACAGCATATAACAGTCCTTTTGAGACCGCATGGAATGCCATAATGGTTATCCCCTCAAAAGAACCACCATCTAAAAGTACATAAGGTGATATATGAGATAATGTCTAGGGTGTGGAATATAAATATATAACATAGCCAAAATGGTTGCATTTATTACATTCGACGACATATTAGGAGTACAATCAGATCCGATAAGGAACGTTCATATATTAAATTTTCTGAGGAGATCTTTCTGGTGGAGCCGGTCCAATCTCCTACACAAAGGTCCAAATGTACCTTCGAGCGATGTATATCTCTAGATAAAATATACCTTTAGGTAAACATAACAGGTCCACGTCTGAACACGTGATCCCATATATCATCAGCTACTGGCGGCCAACAGTCGATAATTATCTCTAGTTATGGAGTTGATATATCCTGTCACGAGTTAGCTAAATCCCAGACTATGAGGCCTACTCTGTTTATAGCCATTTTCGATGCGAGGTTACATTCGGTATCTTTTACACGAGTCTTCATTACTCGAACAGAACATGAATCTCAAATTGGATCCCCACATCTCGAACCGATCTCAAAAATACACATGGATTCCAGCATCTTGAACATATCCACTTCCAAGAGATAGAACACGTATCTTAGTCTTGAAGTGGTTTTCGGTAAGTAAAACACTTACCAATCCCGGTTCTTCAAGACTGAATTGATGAATTTGTTCATTCAATGATAATGAGAGCGATCGCATATGGAAACCAAGTCTTATATACTTATCATGTTTCCAATATTTTCATTTCACACTATCCCTCGATCAAGAGTGAAGCCGATAGGTAAGAGCTCTATTTCTTATATCCATATACGAATATCAGTCTTAATTCGCACAGATAAATAAGCCTACTTCATCGCATTTAATGCTAAGTGTACGACTAAATGTTTTCCATATACAAGTAAACACACAAAGCACGATCAAGTCATACAAAGTACGATTAAGTCACATAAGCGACTTCTTATCCCCTTTTTGTTTAATTAATATTTTATTAATTAAAACTTCTTTTTTAGTAAAACTTCTTTTATCTAATAAAACATTATTTATCAATTGCTATTATTCATTTGTACTCTTTCAATACTTCAAAAGGTTTTCGTATACTTATCTCAAATGGTATAAGTATATTTATAAATCATTAACAAGATTTCTTACTTTAAACCTTTACTTTTTCTATAATTAAAAACGTATTTATATCCTAATCTCAAATGATATAAGTATATTCACAAATCGTTAACATGATTTCTTACTTTAAACCTTTGCTTTTTCTATATTATTCCAAAAGATTATGTACTTATAATTTCCTTTAAAATATCCATTTTAAGGATCTAAGTACTTTCACAAATCCATTCCAAAAGGTTTAAGACTAACGTTACTAAAACATTGTCACTACAAACCCAAAGCCACTTCACTTATTCTTAACTTTAAAACATTCTTTAAAAGATTTATTTACATTCATAAGTATAATCAAGAAGGGTTAAAGATGAGTGTTAATTAATGCATTGTTACAACAAACCCAAGACCATTCCATAGTTGTATTATCTTTAAACATTGTTTTTAAAGATCTTAGTTAATAATAGGTTAAGTTCGATAGTCTACTAATCGATTACCTAGTTAAAACAATTGCTTAAACAAACCAACGTTCATATACTTAGCTCATTTTTGACATTTCAACTTAATCATTTCTCGTTCAAGAGTGAAGCTAGGTAAGTTAGAGCACTAGTTGTGTCAAAGTCTTGCCTAGATACTTCATTCTTGAATCTCGCAAATATACAAGCATACTCGTTGGCTTTTGGTGTTAAGTATAATATTAATGATTTCCAGAAACAAGTAACAAACAACATGATTAACCTGGTTCCGACATTCCTGACTTAACTATTCCTCGTTCAAGAGGGAAGCACAGTAGGTTAGAGCTTTATTGCTCTGTCCCTACTCGACATCAATCTTAACTCTCAAAAATAGATAAGCCTACTTCGTTGGCTTTTAGCGTTAAGCAAAGTTAATTACCTTTTAAATAAGTAAGTAAACAACAAGATTAACACGTTTTCGACATTCGAACTTAACTATTCCTCGTTCAAGAGGAAAGCTTGGTAGGTTAGAGCTCTATCGCTCTATCCTTACTCGACATTAATCTTTACACTCAGAATAGAGAATTCTACCTCATCGGATTTTTGTGTTAAGCCTCTTCTTTACTTTTTCAAAATTTATATATAATTATTAAAAATATTTGTAAACTTCAAACCAGCTTTAGAATACTTCAAAACATGTTTGAAAACATATCTAAAAATATTTAGAGAAAATACCTAATTTAAATACCATTTTTAAACACTTAAAACCTTAAGAAACTTACTACAGAAGTTATAAATGCCGTTAAAAGTCTTTGTTAAAGAACACATTGAACAACATGATCTTTGTAACTAGTTTTAGCCACTTTAATAAATAATTTAAGATTTTAAATTTTATAGTAAGTATTATCATTTTGGTACTTAAAAACTATGGAAAGAAATCCCTAATAATATCTTTCCATTTATTTATAAAAATTCTCAAAAATAAGGGATTCGGAAGTGCGCTTATAATGACTATTCTCGCTTCAACCACTTTCAAACGTACTTAAATTTAACACATAGGTTAAACAACCATTTAAACATCAAGTTAGGGCCACTTCATATGTTTAAGAGGGTAATAGAAGTTATGTTATACAATATAAAGTTATCATTTGCTTTCAAAAGTGAGGGGGATCCAAAGTTTATAACTTTACTTAGTTAATCTCACTTTAACTATTATACTTTGTGCACAACATATACACACACAATATATACTTATAAGATAGTGAGATAACTCACTTAGAACAATGCCAAACCTAAGAACAAATCCACAGGAATCAAAGAACCACCTCCTTCCATCACCACGAGCCTAAAGATCCAACCTTTAGCACTTCGAAACCAAAACCACACTTCCTCTCCTCCTCCATACTCACGTCCCCCGACTTGGATCCTCCTCTTCCTCTTACCTTCTCCTGCTTCTTACTTGCTAAATATGCCTCCCATGATGTGTTAGGCTTAAAGCCAAAGTTTAAAAGAAATTGGAGATGAATTGGTTAAGACTTGAAAAGGTTAGAGAATAATTAGTGGATCAGTGCTTAACCACTTCCATCATTTTTAATTCTCATACTCCATCTCAAGCTTAGTGAATTAGTGATTTATTATCTATGGTATTCCTCTCCTTATATAGGGTTTTACAAGTGGTCATAACCATCTCTTACCTTCCATGAAAGGTCGCAAAGAAGCCTCCTTTTCACTTGTTAACTTTACACTTCTCTTCTTTTCCTTAAAAGTTAAGTATTATCATAAAAGGTCATTTCCTAAATATCTATGATGACATCACTCAAGACATCATTCAAAAAAATTATTTCCATAAATAAAAAAAAGTTTTTATTTCATTTTCTTTAATTCCTAAGCAAATAAGTGTATGTAAAAAAAATCCGAACAACTTCTGATGATTAAAAAGTTGTTTATCGATAAAACGATTTTTAGTAACATTATCAATATTTATTCTAAGTATTTGTTTTTGTAAACATTTTTCCAAAATAAGTTTACCATTATTACGATTTAAAAGGGGGTTAAAAAGGTTATTAAGTCATTTTAATAACATTTAATCTAAGATTCAAATATTTAAAAAATTCAGATATTTAAATACGAAGTGTCCAAATTCCGAGTCATTGTATTCTCTCCCACTTAGAATATTTTGTCCTTGAAATTCCAACACAAGCAACAAAATAAACAATCACATAGCAATCTTAACAGTATTCAATCCTTAGCAAACAAAACTCACGGTTTGCTCAAGTTCAAAATCCTCTCATCACATAATGATGATAAACAACCTACTAAGCGTACCTTATGCTCAACAATCTCAAGTTATTACTTCGTCGACTATTCATGCTACCTCATAAAAAATTGAAGAGTTATCACCTAAGCAGTGTTTTAAATCTCGGATTTTGGCCAATATCTCGGGAAAATATCTCGGCTATCTCGGGCGATATTTAAAACACTTATAACTAAATAGGCTGCCAAATCTCGGATTTTGGCTGATATCTCGGATTTTTCATCTCGGCCATCTCGGGGAGATTTAAAAGCCTGCACCTAAGCCCTCCATAAGCCAACAACAACATAGTATGCAAATATACTAAAGCCCGTACGATGTACATGGATCATCCGTACGCAATATCAAATCCGATCACTTGCTCGATCGCATAATTTCACTTCCCAACTAGTATAGATCAATTGACCTCTCTAGTGCGGACCCCGATCAGGTTCTATAACATCTCCCACTTGGAGGCCCAAAATTAACGGCTATGGATGATGCAGTCATCCATAGTTATTAATTCTTGGTGACCAAATGCGGTAATGTTAGATACATTAATATAACAAAAACACATGGATATGAAAAAAGTTTAAAACCATTAAACAGATTTCTCATTCCATTTCAATCATATTTCAAATTCATTACATAATCCCAAATTCGAGAACCACATGGATAAGGTACGCTTAGTAGGTCCCCCACTCATATCTTTATATATATCAAATCATACTTAAAAATAAAGTTTACCATGTGTTTTTGTTAATTTAATGAATCTTGTTATTTAATATTGGAAGAAAAAAAGTTGTAATGTAATAATGAAATGAATACTAAATGAAATGTAACAATGTTAATATATTTTTTTATAAATTGAATGAAATTCCAATTAATTGAAATAATAAAAATGCTATACTTAGTTATAAATTAATATAAGTGAATGAATGAAATATTGGATTAACCAATGAAATAATACATATTAAATGGTAATTGAATAAAATTGGTGTTATGTAAGTATTTATAACCTTTATTTGAAAGTGATAAACTAATAGGTGTAATTAAAAGTTAATGGTAACAATTATTGTATATTACCTATTTATTTAGCCTGTTAATTTAAATTGGAAATAAATTTCAATAAGTGTAATTAAATATTATGTTAATGTAAATTAAGTTAATATTTGGAAATAATGTTAATTTTATTCATAATATGATAATTAGAAATAAAAGAATGAAATCGAGATAAATAAATTAATTGAGACTTTAATTAATGTGTGAAATTGACCAAAATATAATAAAATGGAAATATGATAGTCAATACAAATAAAAGATGGAAATGGGAGTATATTAATGTAATGAAATGTAAAACAAATATTAACTATGTTTATAGAGGAATAATGGATTTAATTGAAGGATTGAAATTGAATTAAATCAATGTATTGGAATTAATTATAAATAATTAGATTAATTGCAATTAAATGAAATTAAATATTTAAATATTACGTTAGTTGAAATTAATATGAAATTGGGAAACATTAATGTGCTAAGAGATAAACCAATGTTAGTTATACCTTTATTGTAATCAAAGACTTGAATAACAATGATTAAAAATTTAATAAGTGGATTTTGGAATTTTAATTTATAATTTCTGAATCTAATGAAATTGAAATTAGACACTGAAATTGATGGATTAATCAACTTTAAATTGAAATCTAAATTTTTTTAAACTATTATAAGTGATTAAGAAATCAAAAATGATAGAAGTTGTAAATTATTAAAATTTAAACTGAAAAGGTGATTTAATTAATTAATTATTAATTTATTTAATTAACTGAAATATAGCCATTTTGGCCACTGACTGGGATTTCGACGAAACCAGTTTCATCGGATCCGTAACAGTGAATTATTGTAGGATTCCAAGTTTCGTAACGATCGGACTTGTCGTTTGATCGTACGGGCTCGAAACGCCTTGAAATCGATTTAATTGAAATCAATTTGAAATAAGCTGATTTTATCATAACTTCTTCATACGATTGAATTTGAACTTGAAACCTGTTCCATTGAATTTAAATTATTTGAAAATATCTATTTTGATATATGGGATGACCCATTTTCGTTCCAGAGACGGAACGGGCTTTACGGGCCATTTATCGTTCAACGTTATAATCAAATCTTGTTCATTCATCTCAATTCTAACCTACCTATAAATAACTCGTTATAAACCTTAGGTTTTTTCTATTCTCATTTGTCTGTATGTATATTTCTTTCTCAACTCCTCATTCCAATGGCAGACAAACAAATTCTAGATCCAATTGCAAATCAATTTCAAATCAAATTTCAACTCAAAAATCAAACTCCTCAATATATATCGAATTATATATCGATTCGAAGCTATCGAAGAGCGCAAGTCAATTTTGTTGTCCGTTTTTCGACTTGGGTTTTAGTGTGGCCAGAAATTGATGTTGTAGTTTCGGCCGTTCATTGGATAGCTTCTCGTTCAACGGTGGATCGTCGTCGTTAGGGTGATCTGAGGTTGCTGGGGAGTAGAGCACGACGTATGGAGTTGATCCATATGGTTTACCTATCGTAGTTGGTCGGAGAATCACCAGATATTGGCGTAGTATGGCGGCGGCGACGACGTTTGGGAGTGTCGTGGCTGGCCGCGCTCAGCCTATGGGGGCGGCGGAGATAGGGGAAGACGGCGGTGGTGCTTGATCAGGCTGGAGATGGACGTGGCCGAGGGTAAAATTGCCTAAGCAGTGGCGGCTGTAGGTTGATGCTATGGGAAATGCAGATTAAGGATCTTAAGGCTAGAATTAACACTAGAGGGGGTGAATAGTGTTTTAAGAAATTTGTTATTCTTTTTGAGTTTATCTTACTTTGTTAACAATGTATACACTAATCAGACACAGATATGAACACAGAATCAAACACAGATGCAAATATAAAGTAAAAGCAGTAAAGGAAAGAACACACCGGATTTTATACTGGTTCGGAGTTACCCTACATCCAGTCCCGCAACACAAGTACGGAACATAAGTATGGATTTCCTTTCACAATCAATTCAACAATTACAACCCTCGGTTTCAAGGCTACGAGGTACACCCTCCAGAATCACAATCCTCTGGGTAGAGATACTTGATTTCCTGGGCAACAAGTTCACCCAATTGATTTCCAGGGCTACAATCACACCTTCTCTCACTCAATTGATTTCCAGGGCTACAATCACACCTTCTCTCGCTCAATTGATTACAAAAAGTCTATAACTCAGATTAACACTTGGATCTTGTAGAGATAGTGGAGAGAATCAATACCAGAAATAATCGAGTATGATTCGATGTTGATTTCGGCAGAGTAATGGTATGATTTTGTATTAAGAAATGTGGAAGAAGAAGAGAAGTGAAAAACCAGAAAATTATGTTATAAAATTCGTTGAAAATGACCCCTATTTATAGAAGAACAACAGTCATGACCATTCATGAAGAGTTATGGCGAATAGACACTTCTTTAGAAATTTGAATTTTGAATTAAACTGTCACCATGTCGACATAGTGCCTATGGGCATGTCGACATCCTTCAGCCAAAATTGATGTTTTGAATTTCAATAAAAATAATATTTATATATAAAAACTATTTAAAACTTTATAAATACACTTGAATATAGTTGAAATTCATAAGTAAATATAAAGAACAATATATATATATATATTATTTAACTATAATTTAAATCAAAGTATAAATAATTTAAAAGTTAAATATATTATTTGAAAAGATAGTTTAAAATCAGAAGAAATTTTGACTCTGAAAATAAAGCTGTTTTGTGGCTAAAATTATTTTAAAAACGGAATCGAGGGTTTTGAATATTTTTAAAAGGAAAGTTTTGAAATCATTTCGAAAACAAGATAATTTTGAAAAATCATTTTGAATTAAGATTAGTGGATACAAAACAATGTCCCACTAGATTTTCGTACGTTCCATCCTATTTAGGGTTCCATCCCTTTAACGGGCTCGAAGTGGATTCCATTCCACGAATAAATTGGATATTAAGATGCCAGTGCTTTTCTACGAGTTTTAACAAATATTTCTAATAAAACAAACTTAACCTTGAAATCTTGAACTCTTGATAATCTTGATAATCTTGATACTCTTGATAATCTTGATACTCATGAGTCTTCTATATCTATATCTTGAATCTTTATACTGTACAGTCTTCATTCTTGATACCTGCATGGTTAGATCCTGCATATACATATATATCTAAACTTGTAATGTTAGTATTTATATTTTATAATCTATTCTAAGGTTGTTGTCATCAAAACCATCATCTCATGGACTAACAATCTCCCCCTTTTTGATGATGACAACCTTTGTTTATAAACTATTCCTTCTATCCTAATAACTCCCCCTAAAACTAACAACTCCCCCTTAATCTATGCCTAACTACCCTATTATATTTCTCTCCCTTTGTCATCAATAAAAAAACTTACTCCCCCTTATTCTTGGACTTCAGTACCTGCATTGATAAACTATACAACGGAATATATAATATATAGATTAAGAAATAATGATACTTATGAGCATAATAACTTAATTAAAGACTATATTCATTTCAGTGTATATATATATGTTTCACACACCAAACTTCAAACCAAATAAAATCAATCCACACAAAGTATCAATTCAAACCAAATTAAATCAAACAAATTAATTCAAACAAAGAAAGAAAATCAAACGTTGCTAGGAACATCTACCCATCCATCTTCTCCAAATATAGGGTCTGCTTTAATTGCATCCCAATTCTCATTGTCATTGGTGAGAGAGACGGGAGGATGTGCTTCATTATCATCCTTATGTAGAGAGGAGATCATCCATCGTATTGCATCGAAGTGTCTCTCTTGTTCCTTGATCATCTGCATTTGACTCAATTCTAAGTGTCGCTGATTACGGAGAATGATAGAGAGAATATTCTTGAAGGAATTGAGTGTTTCTTCAAGATTTTCATATAGATTGTGAATAGGATTGGCCATAATTGAATTAGAGAAAGAAATGAAGGATATAGATAATGAGAAATAAATTTCAGTGAAGATTTCTGGAAGAAAAAGGTATATATAGGTGTAGAAATTCGTTTGAAATGAATAGACATTTGGTAGTTATTCAAATTTCAAATTCAAAATCAATAATCACTTCTGACCAGTACATGTCGACATGGTCTTCTAGGGGATGTCGACATGGGTTAGTGAAAATTTATGACAACTTTGATTTTGTGAATAATTGTGTATATGCATATATTTATATAATATACTAACATTTATTCTAGAGATAAGATAAGATAGATAACAGAAAGGAAATTTCATTTCATTACGATAATACAAAGATTAAGCATAATGAACTACACGAACATTCGAAATAAAACAAACTAAGACAAATACAATAAGATACTAAAAGATAAAACTAGTTAGAAGATGAAGATGATGAAGATAGTCCAAGTTTCTTGCTGACTTTTGAAAAAAACTTGTTCATCTTTGAAGAAATGTTATCCAACTTCTTACTAACGGATCGTTTTAAAATCCGTTGATTCTCCACAATTATCTTTTGGTTTTTGAGAAGAGTTTTGTTGGTAGGATTGGATGGATATTCAATACTTTCTAGGGATGTTTCTCCTTCTTCTTCTTCTTCTATTTCCATTTCATCCCCTTCTTCTCTTTCTTCCTCTTCCTCTTCTTCCATTTCCTCATGAGCCAAACGCTCTTCCTTTTCGGTAAGGGTTTCATAAGGTTGGAAAACATATGGGATTTTCATGAGAGAAATGTTTTAGATATTAAAAACTTTTCTTGAAATAAATTCTTCTCCTTTGAAATCCACTCCAAAATAGTTGAAAATACGAGTGAGATAAATTCCATGGTATAAAGTGTTTTCTCCCATTTCAAAATTTTTAGGACGAAGTTCATCCAAAATAACTTGCGCCCAATTGATATCATAATTTCCGAAAATAGCAAAAAGTGCTTTGCACACTTTTGAAGTAGGATTGTTAAAATTTCCCGATCTTGGGGTCAAAGTATGTTGTAAGAGAAGATTGACAATTCTTGCTTTAGGACGAAAGTTTCGGTTTTTAAATTCAAAGTTTTCATCGTCTTCAAAAATATGATGAAATGTCTCACGATCATGTTCATCGATTTTAAAACTAGAAAGATCCATTTCCGTGCTTTTGCAATTGAGAATGGTATCCAAAAGATCACAATTCAAAACAATTTGAGCGTCTTTGACACTACTCCAAATTTCATTCTCATTTCCAATATAAAAACCACGGTTTAAATTAGCATAGAAGATTTTGACAAGATTAGGATAACAAACAAAATCATTTTGAGAAGAGTCAATAAGACTTAAAACACCATTGTTTGCAAAAAGAGAATCAATTTTATAAGGAGAAAAATCTTGAAAAATAGCAAATTTTCCGGGATGGACTTTGGCATAATTAGCATAATTGATGTATGCTTTAATTGCCTTCGGATCATTGAATAATTGCTCTTTGATTTTTCTGGAAATTCTTATGGTTGAGGGGTTGCTTGAAGAAGCCATTAGAGTAGAGAGTAGAGAGCTTGAAGATATGAAGAGAGAGTTTGAATTTGAAAGTGAAAAGATATGATAAAAGATAGTGAATAAATAGACTTTCATAGGACATATTCTCTGGTCAAAAGGTATCTTTTCAGAGAAATAAATGAAGTGAAAAGGTGGAGGGAAATTCAAACATTTGAATTCAAAATTTAAAATTCAAATTCAGGTAGGCATGTCGACATCATGGTAGGGGCCATGTCGACATGTGCCTTTGAATTTTCATGACATGATTTTTCCTAAGTTATCTAATATACATATATATAAATATTATTTTTAATGTCTATATTTCTGAAATATTATTGTACTTATAATATATTTCAGAATGTGTCAAAAATAATAAAAATAATAATAAAATAATAATAAAAAATTTTAAAATTCAAACAACATATCAATTCAAAATCAATCAATCAAACAATCAAGCAACTAATTCTATGCAAGCAATTTCAACCAATTGTATTGTAAACGTGTACCTTTTTCTGAGTCAGTTTCTCTGAATTCATCGGAGTCGTGAACTGCGGTAAAACACAAAGTCGAATTATCCATCTTCTGTTCATCGTCGCTGGAGGATGAGTCAGAGTCATCTAGAGTAGCAGTGAATGCACGTTTCCGTTTCTTTGCAGAATCATTGTTTGTAGGAGAATTTTGCTTATCTGGATGCGGACAGTTTCTTTTGATATGACCTGGTTCATCACAATTGAAGCATTTGATAATGTTTGGTATAGTAGTCTGATTACCGGAATTCTTAAAGTTGTTTCTCTTGGAACTATTCAATTTTCTATACTTCAGGAATTTCCAAAAATTCCTGGTCATAAATGCTATCTCTTCATCATTATCACTGTTTGAGTCTGATCCGTCGATTCATGCATTGAATGCCATTGATTTCTTTTCAAATGCTTTGCTTTCTCTTCTCCCGATCATTTGAACTTCAAACGACATTAGATTTCCAATCAATTCTTCTATCTTTAAAGTACTGATGTCATTTGCCTCTTCAATTGCAAGTGTCTTTTGATCCCATTCTGGAGTGAGAGAATTTAAAAATTTTCTGGCTTGATCTTCTTCCAAAAATTCCTTTCCCAAAGCTATTAAAGAATGCACAATATCTTGAAATCGACTATACATATCTGAAATAGACTCATTAGTATTCATTTTAAATAACTGAAACTGATTTGTGAGCATGGAAATTTTGGTCTGTTTAACTTTGCTTGTTCCTTCGTGAGTTACTTGCAAAGTTTTCCAGATTTCATATGCAGACTTACAAACTGACACTCTATTAAATTCATTTCTTTCAAGTGAACAAAACAGAATATTCATTGCTTTAGAATTATTTTGTGCAACAGTCTTTTGCTCAGTGGTCCACTGTGCAAAATTAGTTGTGGGTTCAGAATATTCAGTTTGTGTGATATTCCAAGTATCTAATCCTACAGATTGTAAATATATTTTCATCCTACATGCCCAATATGCATAGTTATTGCCATTAAAAAGTGGTGGTCTGGCAGTAGACTGACCTTCTACAAATGAACTAGTGTTGGTGGTAATAACAGTACTAGTGTTAGTAGTCATTTTGAAATTTTTCAAAATTCAAATAATGAAACTTTTGAAAACAAGGCTCCAATACCGAATGTGGGAAATGCGGATTAAGGATCTTAAGGCTAGAATTAACACTAGAGGGGGGGTGAATAGTGTTTTAAGAAATTTGTTATTCTTTTTGAGTTTATCTTACTTTGTTAACAATGTATACACTAATCAGACACAGATATGAACACAGAATCAAACACAGATGCAAATATAAAGTAAAAGTAGTAAAGGAAAGAACACACCGGATTTTATACTGGTTCGGAGTTACCCTACATCCAGTCCCGCAACACAAGTACAGATTTCCTTTCACAATCAATTCAACAATTACAACCCTCGGTTTCAAGACTACGAGGTACACCCTCCAGAATCACAATCCTTTGGGTAGAGATACTTGATTTCCAGGGCAACAAGTTCACCCAATTGATTTCTAGGGCTACAATCACACCTTCTCTCGCTCAATTGATTACAAAAAGTCTATAACTCAGATTAGCACTTGGATCTTGTAGAGATAGTGGAGAGAATCAATACCAGAAATAATCGAGTATGATTCGATGTTGATTTCGGCAGAGTAATGGTATGATTTTGTATTAAGAAATGTGGAAGAAGAAGAGAAGTGAAAAACCAGAAAATTATGTTATAAAATTCGTTGAAAATGACCCCTATTTATAGAAAAACAACAGTCATGACCATTCATGAAGAGTTATGGCGAATAGACACTTCTTTAGAAATTTGAATTTTGAATTAAACTGTCACCATGTCGACATAGTGCCTATGGGAATGTCGACATCCCTCAGCCAAAATTGATGTTTTGAATTTCAATAAAAATAATATTTATCTTATATAAAAACTATTTAAAACTTTATAAATATACTTGAATATAGTTGAAATTCATAAGTAAATATAAAGAACAATATATATATATATATTATTTAACTATAATTTAAATCAAAGTATAAATAATTTAAAAGTTAAATATATTATTTGAAAAGATAGTTTAAAATAAGAAGAAATTTTGACTCTAAAAATAAAGATGTTTTGAGGCTAAAATTATTTTAAAAACGGAATCGAGGGTTTTGAATCTTTTTAAAAGGAAAGTTTTGAAATCATTTCGAAAACAAGATAATTTTGAAAAATCATTTTGAATTAAGATTAGTGGATACAAAACAATGTCCCACTAGATTTTCGTAGGTTCCATCCTACTTAGGGTCCCATCCCTTTAACGGGCTCGAAGTGGATTCCATTCCACGAATAAATTGGATATTAAGATGCCAGTGCTTTTCTATGAGTTTTAACAAATATTCCAAATAAAACAAACTTAGCCTTGAAATCTTGAACTCTTGATAATCTTGATACTCTTGATAATCTTGATACTCTTGATAATCTTGATACTCATGAGTCTTCTATCTCTATATCTTAAATCTCTATACTGTACAGTCTTCATTCTTGATACCTGCATGGTTAGATCCTGCATATACATATATATCTAAACTTATAAAGTTAGTATTTATATTTTATAATCTATTCTAAAGTTGTTGTCATCAAAACCATCATCTCATGGACTAACAGATGCTAGGGCTCGGTTCGCTGCTAGAACGATAAGAGGGGAAGGTGTCATGGCGTTTTCCCAATGGTTCGATCTTTTATTTTTTTTATTTTTTTTTATTTTATAATCTATATCGTTCAACTTCTAATTTCAATAACTTCTGCATACGAGGTCCGATTCATGCACGGTTTTCTCCGCTAGGATCGTATAAGAATTTTGGACATTTTGACGTTAGTTTGGACGAATTCGGAGACTGTTTGAATTTTGGGTTTAAATTAGATTCAAATTCAATTTAAATTCAAAAGGTGAGTGTTTTGACCCACTCACAACTTCTAAAATTTCTTATGTTAGTTAAATTAAATTTTGATGTGATTAGAAATTTATTTATGACTGTTTGGCATATTTTAAATCATCATCTAAGTTAATTTGAATTTATTTGAATTAAATCGTTATTTAATTTATTATTGAATATAAATTGCCAGTTTAATATCCGTTATTGATTATCAGTTCTATATTGATATTTATTGATTGATTTGGATGATGATTGTGATGGATGTTGATTGTTGATGTTAGTTGAATAGATGTTGTATTTTATACTGTTATAAACTGCAAGTTCGTTATGGATTTTTATTTATTTTGGGATTGCGGTTTGAAATGATATACAACCGTAAAATGTCTAAATTGCGGATTGAAATGATAAATATCCACATCACTTGACCCTAGGGTAGAAAATTATATACGGACACCGGGTTGGTTAAATTAAATGATTTTAAAATCCTTAAATTTTTGAATTTAATCAATTGATATTTTGAAATAAAATTTGATTTATGTAAATTGAAGCATTATTGAAAAATCAAGTTTTGCGTTGAATTGTGAATTGGTTTAAAAAGGAATTTCTTTAAGAAAGTAAATCAGAAGTTTAAAGTTAAACTTTTATGTATAAATGAAATTCTATCGAAATTGAGTTATTGAATTTGTTTGAAAATAACTTTGAAATATTTTAAAGTTGGAGTAATCCGTATTGATATTTTGAACATGGATTTAAACGATATTAAATTAGATAGTTTATTGAAATTTGGTTTGTCGATTTGGAAATTTGAAATGGTCCAAATATGTTGAAATGAAATGAGTAGTGAAACCTGATATAAATTCCAAACTCATATTTTAATATAAACTGTTTTAAAAATATATTTATAATTATTAAGGTTTTCAAATTTATTAAACTATTTAACTAATATTAACTATATAAATTATTTTGATCTGTTTAAACCAATTTGATTTATTTTAAACTAATTAAACCATTTTAATTTATTTTAAATCTAATTAATCTATTTTAAGCTATCTAATCTATTTTAATTATATTTAATCTAAATTAAATCTATTTAACTATCTTAAATCAATTTAAAAGTACTTTACATATAATTAAACTATTTTGGAGTATTCTTACTATTTATAATTATTTAAAACTATTTCTAAATTTCCAGACTAAGTAAAGAGAAAGTGTTTAAATTCAATTCATCGTTAAAAAAAAGATAATAAGGCCAAATGACGTTATAACCTAAGTTGGAATTTTGAATGTTATAATAAATTGAAATGATGATTTTGAAGTAAGGACTTAACCTGTTTTGGAAATATGATTTTGGGAAGAAATTATGATTTTTGGAAACGATATGATTTGAAAGTGGTATAGTTTTGTGAATACGATATTTTGATATAAATTATGAATATGACTTTTGAAAGGAAATATAATTATCGAACTATGATTTCAAATGTGATATGATTTCAAAGGCGAGTATGATTTCAAAAGTAAGTAATGATTTCGAAAGTGATATGGTTTGAATCGAATATGATATTTTGATATCAATTATGAAATGATTTTGGAAATGTAAAAGAACCATCCGATGTGTAATAAGCGATTGGTTGTTAAAGAGACTGGGATCAGATATGGGCATACTCTCTGTCGATACCAAAAACCACTTTGACAACCGTGTACGCGGTGGAGATTCCAGAATAAAGTAGGATAGTGGCGACGATCCTATATGAGGTATATACGTGGACCCGACTCCCATGAGTTGGCATAAGGTGGCTAAAACAGGAGCAATCGACGGGCCAATGAGGTAGCTCCTCTGAGCGGACACACTCCATCGATCTATATTCTGACTTTGTGATTTATTCGGTGGCCACCCTTTGATTTTTACTCGGGAGTGTGTTTCGAGTTGGGCGGTAGTTGCGGCTATGCGTTACCAACAGTCTGGAAGTGTAATTGGTATATCTACCTGGCATTGCCTAGTTGTGCCATGTCACCTACCCTAGCACGCCTTCTACGAGTTTGTTTTATGTCGTACCTATGTGGTATCCTCTGGCGGCTCCAGTTTACGGGGAGTTACGGTACTATATAGACTATTGGCATACCTAAAAATGTGTTAAGGTGGAAAATGTAAAGCCTTAACGCTATTTTTAAATAGTATACTTTACTGTAGACATATTATAATAGCGTATTGTACTACATAGTAGATAGTTTAACGGATCCTTAGGAGATGTGAATCCCGAACATCTCTTAAGTTACTGCACTCACGTTAGACACTGGATAAGAGATGTCAAACCCCGTAAACATCTCCGACGTCGTATACACTCATATTTATTTACCGTTGATTTGACTCACATAAGATCTTTTAGTTCCGACTCGAGTGTTTTGTCTTTTCAATTCGCTCGGGTCAGCCTGAGCATTTCAGGATTTGAAGACCTTATTTTCGGAGGACGAAGACGAAGATTGTATTATTATTATTTACTATATTATTCCACTGCATCATACTGTTCCGCTGTAATGTTATGTTTTTATCTCTGATATGTGTAACTTTGATTTCTGTATTGTATAAATATAATCAAAAGTTTTGTAAACAGCTTCGTAAACTGCTATTTGATTATTATATTTTGTCATTCCGCTGCGAGATTCTGTTTTGTTTTTTTCTTTCTCTGCTTTTTCTTATTCACCCCAATAACAATTCGCCCTTTTGTATGTTGAGTCGACATGCTTGTCAGCTTAAAGCGTACAAAAAGGCAGGATGTTACAATTTATCAAACATACTTGTTTGAATCAAACATGTCATGTAATCCAAGCATATCATCATTAAAATCATCCTAAAGGTTTTAAACTTAAAACCCAAAATCAAATGCTCTTTAAAAACGAAAATGAGATGGTTTTGATTATTATTCACCTTGCTTTGGATAAGGAACTTGAGATTTGATCTTGCTTAATTCTTCTTGCTTGATTCCTTAGCTTTTAATTGATTTTTCTCCTCTTTTCCCCCTAGGTTATAGCCGGCTTGAGCTCTTTGGATTATGTTTTAGAATTATGAACCTGTGAAAATGGGAATAAGAGTTTAAGGGTTATGGTGGATGGCTATTCCCCATAATACCTTTGCCTTATTCTCTTATTAATTAACTTATAAAACATTTCCATAAACTCATTCTTTTCAATTTTTATTTAGTTAAGCACGACCTCTAATAAATTTTCAAATCTCAATCCCCTTATCACTCTAATCTTTACATTATTCTATTTAGTTTATCTAATTAAATCTCCTGAATAATGTTATTTAAAATTAGGGGTGTTACAGGATACCCTCCTTAAAGAATTTCGTCCTCGAAATTCAGTAAGGACTAAATAGTAAGCATAAAAATCATCTGTAACAACTCTTAACTACCATACTAGCCTACCTGCCTAGTACCATTCTATATAGAGTAAATATAGAACATACCCTCACAGCAGATCATGGTAAGTATCTCTAATCCTGTCTTCTGTCTCCCAAGTACAGTCCTTCTTGTTGTTGCTCCACTGAACTTTCACCAACTTCACTGTCTTGTTTCTTAAACTCTTCTCATCTCTCACTACAACCCGAACCGGTTGTCTAACAAAAGTCAAATTCGACTCTACTGTCAAATCTTCCAACTCCGTCGGAGAAATAGTAGTCTCTGGATCATGCACATACTTGCGAATATGAGATACATGAAAAAATTATGGACATCTGCCATACTGCTTGGCAACTCTACTCTGTATGCAAGCTTTCTGATCCTCTCTATAATAAGGACTGTACCAACATATCTTGGTGTCGTTTCCCCAACTTTTTGAATTGTACCACACCCTTCATTGGTGATACTTTAATGAAGACTCTATCTCCAACTAAGAATTCTAGATCTTTACGCCTCTTATTTGCATAACTCTTCTGTCTAGACTAAGCTTCCTTCATCCTTTCTCGGATCAACTCAATCTTCTCTGTCGCCTCTCTAACCAGATCTGGACCCAACACTAATCTGTCTCCAGTATCCAACCAACATGCTGGTGATTTGCATGGTCTTACATACAAAGCTTCAAAATGCACCATTCCTATACTAGTCTGATGACTGTTATTATAGGAAAACTCGACTAAGTGTAGGTGATCTTCCCAAGATCCACCAAAGTCCAATACACAAGCTCTTAACAAATCCTCGAGTACCTTATTAACTCTCTCTGTCTGCCCATTCGTCTGAGGGTGATACGATGTACTCATCTTGAGCTTAGTACCTAACACATCCTGCAGGATCTTCTAGAATTCACTAGTAAACAAAGCATCTCTATCACTGACTATACTACTAGGAATTCCATGCAGTCTAACTATGTTCTTCATAAACAACTTAGCTAAAACAGGTGCCTTCCTGGTTGACTTAACTGGAATGAAATGGGCACTCTTAGTCAACCTGTCCACTATGACCCATATACTTTCATTTCCTCTATTAGACCTTGGCAACCCGTCTATAAAATCCATGGATATCGAATTCCATTTCTAAACTGGTATTTCCAAAGTTTGAAGCAATCCACTCGGCTTCTGATGTTTGGCCTTCACTTGTTGATAGTTCGCATACTGCCTGACCCACAAGCCAACATCCTTCTTCATACCTTCCCAGCAGAAGCTCCTCTTCATATCTTGATACATCTTGGTTCCTCTAGGATGAATCATAAACTTGGATCGATGACATTCCCTAAGAACTTCTTTCCTTAAGTCCTCAACATTCGGTACACACAACCGTCCCTTCTTTCTCAACCATCCCCTCTGGTCAAGACTAAAACGCTTTAGATCATCGATCTCCAACCCAACCTCAAGCCTTCTAATCTTCTTGGCCAATAATGGGTCCTCTTTCTGCTTAGAAGCAATCATTTCGATCAACACTTGTCGAACTTCTAAACAGGACAATATGGCGGTGCTCTGACTAGAACTAGCAGTCGATCTTAACTGCACACTACAAGTAGTCAAAGCATCTAGATCTTTCCATTCTGCCAACATAGCTAACACACCACATTCTGATGTTTTCCGCTAAGAGCATCCTCTACTTTATTTCCTTTTCCAAGTATATACCCTATACCAAAATCATAAACTGCTAAAAACTCCAGCCACCTCTGCTGCCTCATATTCAACTCCTTCTGAGAGAATAAATATTTTAAGGACTTATGATCTATGTATAGCTCAAATATCTCCCCAAGAGATAATGTCTCGCTGTCTTCAATGCGAAGATCACCGCAGCCAACTCCAGATCATGAGTAGGATATCTCTCCCCATGCGGTCTAAGCTGTCATGAAGCGTAGGCAATGATTTTACCCTTCTGCAACAACACAACTCCTAGTCCGGTTCCAAATGCATCGGTATACACCACAAACCCTTGGTTTCCGTTTGGAACCACTAACATAGGCGCGTTGGTCAACAAATGCTTTAACTTAAGGAATGCTTCCTCACATTTGTTGGACCAAGTAAACTTCACGTCTTACCTGGTTAACTTATTCAAAGGCGCCGCTATCCGTGAGAAATCTTTAATGAATCTCCGGTAATAGTCAGCAAGTCCAAGAAAACTTCTAATCTTAGTCATCATCTCTGGTCTCTTCCAGTTATTAACAGCTTCGATCTTACCTGGATCGACTGACAAACCCTTCTCTAAAACCACGTGACCAAGAAACTTAACCTCTTTCTTCCAGAAACGACACTTGGAAAACTTTGCTTTCAGCTGATGCTGCCTTAGCGTTTCAAGCACTACTCTAAGATGATCTTCATGCTCTCTCTCATCCTTAGAGTACACTAAAATGTCATCTATAAATACCAATACGAACCTATCTAAGTACTCTCGGAAAACTCAGTTCATCAAATATACGAAGAAAGCTGGTGCATTCGTTAACCCGGATGGCATTACTAACCATTCGTACGAACCACACCTAGTTCGAAATGCTATCAATGGAATACCATCCTCTGCCACTCTTAATTAATGGAAACCCGTCGCCAAATCCAATTGGGAAAATATTCTGGCTCTACACAGCTGATCAAATAGATCATTGGTTCTCACAAAGGATACTTATTCTTGATCATCTTCTCATTCAACTTACGATAGTCGATACACATCCTTAATGACCTATCTGGTTTTTTCACGAACACCTCGACTGCTCCCCAAGGCGAACTACTTGGTCTAATAAAATTTCTCCCTTCTAGATCCACTAGCTGCACCTTCAATTCCTTCGTCTCGGTCGGTGTCATCCTGCTAGGTGGTCTACTTACAGGTTTTGCTCCTGGCATAAGATCTATCCAAAACTCAACGGCTCGTTTCCATGGTAATCCTGTAACCAGCTCAAAAACATCTGCAAATTCTCTTGCTACTTAAACCTGACTTAACTCTTCTTCTACTTCTATAGCACTCAACAGAGCACAAGCACTCCGGTCAGAATCCTCCATTGAGAATATAATTCGTTTATGACTATCAGCTTGTCTCAGTGATATTTCCCCATCCTGGCAAAATATCCTAGCCTCATATTACCCAACCAATCCATACCTAAAATGATTCCGAAATCTACGAAATTAAAAACTTACAAACTGCATACAAACTTATGACCTAACAAATCAAGTTCTAACTTGTCACATCTCGTTCCTAGAGTTGCATACCCTCCTATTGGATTCGCAACCCTTAAGGAACTAACAAGGTATGTGGGTTTTAAACATAATCTATCAACCAAACACTGAGATATAAATGAATGCAATGGACTAGTATCAAATAGTACTCTAACTGATATACTTTGAATCAAAAGCGTACCTTCCATCATAGCCTTTCCCTTCTCAGCAGTAGTTAGCCTAGCATATGATGGTCCAACAGCAAAGACTTTTCCCTTGTCTTCCCTGACTTGTTCTGGATACTGATTCTTATAATGCCTAATTTGGTCGCAGTTAAAGCATTTCACTCCTTTCTTATCTACGGCATTCTTCCCTTTACCAGTTCGGCATTCATGAGCATAATGACCCTTCTTATCGCACTTAAAGCAAACCAGATTAGCCTTTACCTTCTTGGCAGCTTCTCTCTTCAGGGTTCCCTTCTTCTTAAAGAACTTTCTCTTCTTGCCAAAAGAACTTTGAGTTTCTACCTACTTCTCCTTCCCATAAGTAGCAAGCATCTCCTCATGTCGGATTGTCATTCCACAATAACATTACAAGGATCACGAAGATGAGGCAGGGTCGCCCTAGCAATCTCAGGTCTCAATCCCCAAATAAACTTTTCATTCCTCTTGATGACGATGTCAATGGTAGCATATTCATATATGGATAACACATCAAACTTTGTGGCATACTCAATCACCGACATCTTGCCTTACACCAAGATCATGAACTTCCTCAACAATGCTGACTTGGCAACTTCAGACAAAAACGTCTCTTCGAATCTCCTTCGAAATTCCACCCAAGTCAACTCTTCCTTGGGAACTCTGGTAGTGACACTATTCCACCAATGAAGCGATGTTCCCTGCAAATGCCTAGAGGCTAGTCTCCTCTTCTGCTCATCATTCAACCCTAAGTCAGTGAAGATTCTCCCACAATGCAAAAACTAATTCTCAACTTCTATAGCATCCTCTGTTCCTAAAAATGGCTTTCCACCAAGACTGGTATAATCTCTACTCAACTTAACATAGTTGTTTCCAATTGGAGCCATGGGATTAGCTCCTCCAACATTCCCAGCTACTCCAACAGCTACTCCAGCAGCTGCTCCAGCTTGCATCAGATCAACTAAGAACCGATACATCATCTCTATATCTACTGGCGAGTTTCTAGCACCTACATTGGCATCTACATTTTGATTAGCATTTGCCTGTCGACCCTGATTTCTCTTGTTGGGTCTAGCATTTCCATTTGTTGTGGCGCTTCCACCATCGAGATTTCCTCTTCCATTTCCTGCCTCCATATCTTCCTTTCTTGTAAATCTGCATACGATCCTTAGTAAGATACAGAAGAATGGTCTAAGAGAGAGGGGAATACATATAATATATATATATATTAAATACAAGTACGTTACTATAGCGTTAACCCAAACTCCGTCTTATTTTCTGATTCATTGGTTTATGTTTTGAAAAATCATTTTAAGTTTGAAATTTCTTTTAAGTTTCATAAACCTATGCTCTGATACCAACTTGTAACAACCCCCACTTGGAGGCCTAAAATTAACGGCTACGGATGCTGCAGTCATCCATAGTTATTAATTCTCGGTGATCAAATGCGGTAATGTTAGATATATTGATATAACAGAAACACATAGATATGAATTTTTTTAAAAACCATTAAACAAATTTCTTATTCCATTTCAATCATATTTCAAATTCATTACATAATCCCAATTCGAGAACCACGTTCAGGGAAAGTATAATTATTACAAAATATGCCAAGAGCGACATATGAAGATGCCCCTTTGGATGACCATAGTCTAAACATAGGCAATTAAACAACTTTGCCTTTACAACAAAACACAGCGGAATCAAATAGAAAAGAACTCATGTTAGCTAGCTTGCCTCCTGCACGTCTCCAGAAGCTTATTCGTCTAAAGGAGAACCTGAAAACCTCAACTCTCAAACTACTCAAAATTTATTGAGCACCCGAGAGTTTAAGGGGAAAACATAAACTTCGAGTTAGACATAAAGCCTTGTATGAATAATAACCTACCATCTTGAACCATTTAGATATCTAGTGAGACCACGCTGCTTAGCGGAATGGGTTTTCCCCTCACTAGTATCTTACCTTAAAAATTTATAATAACCATATACTGTGCTCCTACATCCACAATGGTTAAAAACATAACAAATTAAAATATAATGATGATATGCAAACAAGTAAAATTTCTTGGATTTTCCATCCCTATTAATTTGACTATCTATCTCGATTATAGTTCCTAAGGTCACTATTAACCTATTAGTTTTCATGGGCTGACTAATAACCTGTTCAAAGCTTATGGACTATCTGTCTGGTCTCATAGTTTTCATGGGATCACTAAGAACCTATTGGGCCCTGCTAATAACTTCATTCAATTAATTCATGGGTTCTCCCTGAACCTATTGGTGTCTCCAACAACTTCTCTTATATCATAGTTTTCATGGGTTAACTATGAACCTATTGATCTCTATCAATAACTTTATCCGGATATAGTTTTCAAGAGGTTACCACGAACCTATTGGCCCCTTCCAATAACTCTCTCCAAACATAGTTTTCATGGGTTTACTATGAACATGTCTAAACTGACAACTTCTCGATCAGTCTTTAGGCATCCTATATTATGGTCTACCTGACCTCCTGGTTGTAGTTCTACTCATACAGAGTTAACTCAATTTATATTCACTACTGGGTCAACCAAGCTGGTTATTCTGCCCTTCCTTTCCAAAATACAGTTAAGGGTCCATTATATAGTGAATATATTTATAAAAGAAGCATGTACAATAACATAACAATGCCAACATTTATAGTTTAATATCTTTGAAATCATTTCCACGTGAAATTTGGCTAATCCCTTTAACTATTATTTTTATCATGGAAATCTTCTTCAAAAACTCCAAAATAAAAAGCCATTTCAAAGCTCTTTTATAGTATCATGGTTTTTTCCTTTAAAAATGAGATTGGGTTCTTTGTTTTGAAAACTAAGGCTTTCGAAACCTTAGACCTTTACTTTCGAAACCATTAAAACATATCTTTCGAAAGCATTCAAATCTTCTTTTAAAAACACTTAAACATATGTCTTTCGAAATACTTTAAAATATCTCTTTCGAAAGCATCAAACCTTCCTTTTGAAACCATCAAAACATTCCTTTCGAAAGTATTAAAGCATATCTTTCCAACTCGTAGAAGCATAGCTTCGAAACCATTTGAAAGTACCTCTTTCAAAACCATTGGGTTTATCCTTAAAAATAACTTTTGGGTCAAAGTGAATATAAATGAAAATAACCCTTTCGAAACCATTAACCTTCAAGTAAAAGAGTTTGGGAAAACATATGGCTTCGGAACCATCCTTTCGAAAGCTTTAATCTTTTAAGTAAAAAAATTGGAAGGATAACTTCGAAACACCTTTCGAAGCCATTGCCTTCGAAACCTTTAGTTTAAATGGCTACCGGAGCCCTTTCGAAAGCATTGGGAAGCGGCCTATTATATTTATAAAATAAAGTTTGTCTTTCGAACTCATTGAAAACTTCCAACCTATTCGAAAGGTGTGAATATGGGAGCAAGGTTTCGACTTGGTTCAAACCACCCTTTTGAAGGCTCCATTTTTAATACATAAAACGCGACAACTCATTCGAAAGCTACCCTTTAAAACAAAAAGGCGCAAACCCCTCCGAAAGCTATATAAAGGTAATTCAACCCTTTCGAAAGCATCCATTAAAAGCAAGGCAAGCGACATCTCTTTTGAAAGCAAAACAAAGACCTTTGAAAGCTATTTAAAGTGGCCTCGACCCCTTCGAAAGAATGGTTTCACTTTATACCTACCGCCTTTCTCCAATCCACTACGCAACAAAGCATTAATACCATGTGTATTGGTTTCGACTTAGTTAGGGGTGGAAGTATGGGGTCGAAAGGTGGCAAACGAAAGTGGCGAAGCATTAAATCTATACAAAACTGTTTGTTTTCGTTTTAAGTAAATGTTTTTCAACTAACTTGCTAATTTGTAAAAATATAATTGGTTTCCATAAACTTTACCAAAATCTTTTTCAAAGGACTGCCGAATTCATCCAGAATTAATTAAAAATAATTTACAAAGGAGCCCGTTCCTTTAATAAAACAATTATGACATTTATGTCCTCCAACTTAAATAATTTAATTTACATAGTAAATTACCTAGGAAAAATCCCCAAAAATCATCAAAATTCACTTTTAATATGTTATCTAACATATATTAATTTTAGACCAAAAATCCTTTATATAACAGCCGAAATAAATTTTAAACACTATTATTTATTTCTTCCTACAAAAATTCACAATAAATTATCCGTAGCTTGGTTAATTATGAAAATTTGAATCCATCTTCAAAATAATGTTTTACATGACATATTAAATTCTCATGGCATTCGAAACCCAATATATACAATTTTAGCCTTAAAATCGAATAAAACATTTATCAAACATACTTGTTTGAATCAAACATATCATGTAATCCAAGAATATCATCATTAAAATCATCCTAAAGGTTTTAAACTCAAAACTCAAAATCAAATGCTCTTTAAAAATGAAAATGAGATGGTTTTGATTATTATTCACCTTGCTTTCGATAAGGAACTTGAGATTTGATCTTGCTTAATTCTCCTTGCTAGATTCCTTAGCTTTTAATTGATTTTCTCCTCTTTTCCCCTAGGTTATGGCCAGCTTGAGCTCTGTGGATTATGTTTTAGAATTATGAACTTGTGGAAATGAAAATGGAAATAAGGGTTTAGAGGTTAAGGGTTATGGTGAACGGTTATTCCCTATAATACCCTTGCCTTTTCTCTTATTAATTAACTTATAAAACCATTTCCATAAACTCATTCTTTTTTAAATTTTTATTTAGTTAAGCACAGCCTCTAATAAATTTTCAAATCTCAATCCCCTTATCACTCTAATCTTTACATTATTCTATTTAATTTATCTGATTAAATCTCCTCAATAATGTTATTTAAAATTAGGGGTGTTACAGGTTCCTTGATTAAAAACCTCCATTCTCCTTTCATAGCCATATAATATGATAGAAAACTTCAGGATCATATCAAGAATCCATATCAAGTGTTTGTTGTCAAGAATCTAGTAAAAAATTCTTATTCGGGCCGGTGTAAACCATCTCGAAATTATGTGCCTGAATACTGGATCAAGAAATGTCATGAAAATAAAACGATCCACGTACAACTTACGTATTTATCCTATTGGTTTCTCAACTATACCAATATCTTTTATCGCATTCATTCATACAAATAATATATATTGCTTAATACTAAAATCATTTACGAAACATTTCATAAAACATAAGTTCAAGTTTATAAACAGTTATAACTTAAGTTCATATTCGTATAATACTCTACTACATCCTAGGAGTATATACAAAACATCAAATTCAATTTACTTAATAAGCATGTTCAACCAATTCAAAACTTGTTTTAACTTACTACCTTCTCAATTCATGTGTTATATAAACTCAAATTTTATATCTTCACAGAACACTTTTGTTTTAAGTTTTATAACAATTCAGAAATTCCCGACTGTCCAAAATAGTCGAAAAATCCCATTTCATTTTAATAAATGAAAACCACCAAACAACACATCATAACTAGAAGCAAATGCCATACAATCTTAATGCATGGGTTACATGTGTCCATAAAATATCTTAAAAAATTTCAATAATTTATTAAATACACTTTACCCAAAGAGGGAAAATATGAAAAGGTTTCATCATTTATTCCGGGCCATGCCACTACCACTCGGGCAACCTTTATAGCATATATATATAACTTTTCTTCATAAAAAGTTCATATCAAACTTCTTTCCAAAGAAAAACTTTAGAACTAAACACCGAGTTTTATTTCAAATCAATTGAAATTAACATATATATATATATATATATATCTTTTGTATAACAAATCATACTTTCATAATCAAATCAGAATCTGTTTTACTAAAACAACCCTGTAGCATCCCCACTTAGAAACTTGAAAATGAACGCTGATGATGTTGAAGCCATCACTAGAATTATTTTCAAGCGACAGGAGTGAGTTCAGTACATCCAATTAATGTCTTTCAGACTTAACCAAAATCATTTTCAAAAATAGTACCAAATACTTCATAAATATTACTAAATACCATGATCTCAACTCCATAAACCAATTTCCCAAACACTTACTTTAAAATAATACTATTATCATTTTCTCCGAAATCTTGAAAAACATTTTCAAAGACATTGGGATTTAAATTCTCAAAATATCAGTTAAATCCTTCTTGTTTATAAACCATATTTTATAAACCATTATATGAAATCGCTTTCTTTATATTAAACTTTTTCATAAATGTTTACTCCCAAAATACCTTATCTTTCTTAGATTAAAATAAACATCTTTTACAAAATTAAACTTTTAACCCAACATTATCATTAGATGCCTTATAGTCAAACTGTAAAACTAAATTCACTAGGTGTTCGTTTCAATGTATCTACAGATATTATCTACCCAACCCATGCACTAAAAAGGTAAAACTGCTCATAAACTGGTTGAGCACAAATCAACAATCAACAAATGATAGTTGATGCCCATGAACTAGCCGAGCATAACTAAACTAATTAACGAGGGATAATAGATAAACATCATGAACCCCTACATTAATTGAACTGCATCTTAATAATTCACTTATGCAAGTTACCTTATATAAAATCTTTAATTTTCACAGTCATAATTACCTTTAAGGTATACGTTTATAACGAATACAAATACGCTCTCATATGTATAATACACTCAACTCATGCTAGGAAATTCCATTACCCTATCTCTTAATGAGTCATACCACACCAAAGCCAAGGTTCTAGCTTAACTTTCAACTCTAATACCCAATGTAATGACCCGCCCTCTCGACCCCTGTATGTTGACACTAATGCATCCATGGCATCTAAGTGCCAAGCATCCAAATGCTGGAAAGATGAATTATTAGGGTAAATAAAAAAGAAAACGAAATAGAACACGATGAAGAGAACACAATATCAGAATCTCATAGCGGAACGGTAATATATAATATCAAAAGAACAGTACAAAGGATTACTTCGATACAGAAATTTCAAAGTTACAAAACCTAAGTACTAGCATCAGCCTGGACAATTATAACAAACTATCCTTACAAATGCTAATATATACAATAGTAATGCAACAGAAATAGAAATACTACAGTAGGTGAAACATTTAGCTTGTCTTCTAGAGCTCAAAGGACATTAACGAAAACCTGTCTTTCTAGAACTACTCGAAAGAGTATGAGGGAAATTCAGGGAAAACAAAAAACAAGCGTTAGACATAAGTCTAATATGAGAAACTCAAAAATATGTGTACAACATATAATGGTACTTTTGAGACCATATGGAAATGCCATAATGGTTATCTCCTTAAAAAAACCACTGCCTAATAAGTACATAAGGTGATATACTAGATAATGTCTAGGGTGTAGAACATAAATTCATAACATAGTCGGAATAGTTACATTCATTACATTCCATAGCATACTAGGAGCACAATGAAATCCGATAAGGAACGTTCGCATATTGGATTTTCCGTGGAGATATCTCTAGTGGAGTCGAATCCAATCTTCTGCACAAGGGTCAAAAAGTACCTCCGAGCGATATATATCTCTAGATAAAATATACCTTTAGGTAAACATAGTTGGTCCACGCTCGAACACGTGATCCCGCATATCATCAACTCCCATCTTCCAACAATCAATAAATATCTTTAGATATGGAGTTGATATATTTGTTGCGGGTTAGCTAAACCCCGGCTATAAGGCCTACTCTATTTTTAGAAATTTTCGATGTCGAGGTTACGTTCGACATCTTTCACACGAGTCTTCATCACACAAACAGAACACGAATCCCAAATTGAATCCTCACATCTCGAAACAACACATGGATTCCAGCATCTCAAACATATCCACTTCCAAGAGATAGAACACGTATCTCGGTTTTGATGTGATTTTCGGGAAGTAAAACACTTACCGATCTTGGTCTCTTCAAGACCAAATCGACGAATTTGGTAATTCAATGATATTGAGAGCGATCGCATATGGAAACCAAGTCTTATATACTTATCACATTTCCAATATTTCATCTCACATTATCCCTCGATCAAGAGTGAAACCGATAGGTAAGAGTTCTATTACTCATATCCCTACACGAATATCAGTCTTAATTCCTACAGATAGACAAGCCTACTTCATCGCATTTTAATTCTAAGTATACGACTAAATGTTTTCCATATACGAGTAAACACACAAAGCATGATCAGGTCATACAAAGTACGATTAAGTCACATAAGCAACTTCTAATCCCCTTTTGTTTAATTAATCTTTTATTAATTAAAGCCTCTTTTTATAGTAAAACTTCTTTTATCTAATAAAACATTGTTTATCAATTGCTACTGTTCATTTGTACTCTTTCAATACTTCAAAAAGTATTCATACACTTATCTCAAATGGTATAAGTATATTCCTAAATCATTAACAAGAGTTCTTACTTTAAAACTTTACTTTTTATATACTTCAAAAGATATTTATATAATTATCTCAAATGGTATAAGTGTATTCACAAATCATTAACAAGATTTCTTAATTTAAACCTTTGCTTTTTCTATCTTTTTCCAAAAGATTCCTTACTTATAATTTCCTTCAAAATATCCATTGTAAGGATCTAAGTACTTTCACAAATCCATCCCAAAAGGTTTAAGACTAATGTTACTCAAACATTGTCACTACAAACCCAAAGCCATTTCACTTATGCTTGTCTTCAAAACGTTCTTTTAATGATCTATTTACATTCATAAATATAATCAAGAAGGGTTAAAGATGAATGTTGATTAATGCATTATCACGACAAACCCAAAATCATTCTATACTTGTATTCTCTTTAAAACATTCTTTTTAAAGATCTTATTTAATAATAGGTTAAGTTCGATAGTTGACTAATCGATTATCTAGTTAAAACAATTGCTTATACAAATCAATGTTCGCATACTTAACTCGTTTCCAAAATTTCAGCTTAACCATTCCTCATTCAAGAGTGAAGCCAGGTAAGTTAGAACACTAGTTGCATTAAAGCCTTGATTAGGCACTTCATCCTTGAATCTCACAAATAGACAAGCATATTCTTCGGCTTTTAGTGTTAAGTATAGTATTAATGATTTCCATAAACAAGTAACAAACAACATGATAACCCGTTTCAGACATTTCCGACTTAACTATTCCTCATTCAAGAGGGAAGCCTAGGTTAGAGCTCTATTGCTCCGTCCCTATTCGACATCAACCTTAAATCCTAGAAATATATAAGCCTACTTCATCGGCTTTTAGTGTTAAGCAAAGTTAATTACCTTTTAAACAAGTAAGTAATCAACAAGATTAACACATTTTCGACATTCCAACTAAACTATTCCTCATTCAAGTAGAAAGCCCGGTAGGTTAGAGCTCTATTGCTCCATCACCACTCGACATCAATATTAACTCTCAGAAATAGAGAAGTCAACCTCGTCGGCTTTTAGTGTTAAACCTCTTCTTTACTTTTCCAAAATTTATATATAATTATTAAAAATATATTTAAAATTCAAACCAACTTTAGAATACTTCAAAACATGTTTGAAAACATCTCTAAAAATATTTAGTGAAAATAACAAATTTAAATACCATTTTTAAACACTTAAAACCATAAGCAACTTATTGCAGCAGTAATAAATGTTGTTAAAGTCCTTGTTAAAGAACACATTGAAAAGCACGATCTTTGTAACTAGTTTTAACCACTTTAGCAGATAATTTAAAACTTGAAATTTTTACTGTAAGTACTTTGATCAGGGTACTTAAAAACCAAGGAAAGAAATCCCCAAGAATATATTCCCATTTATTTATTAAAATTCTCGAAAACAAGGGATTCAAAAGTGCACTTATAACAACTATTCTCGCTTCAACCACTTTCAAACTTACTTCAATTTAACACACAAGTTAAACTACCATTTAAACATCAAGTCAAAGCTACTCCACATGTTTAAGAGCGTAATAGAAGTGATGTTATATAATATAAAATTATCATTTGCTTCCAAAAGCAAGAGAGGTCCAAAGTTTATAACTTTATTTAGTTAATGTCGCTTTAACTATATACTTTGCACACAACATATATACACACAATATATACTTATAAGATAGTAAGATAACTCACTTAGATCCATGAAAAACCCAAGAATCAAGCCACAAGAATCAAGCCACAAGAATCAAAGAACCACCTCCTTATATCACCAGAAGCCTAAAGATCCAACATTTAGCACTTCCAAACTAAAGCCACGCATCCTCTCCTCCTCCATGCTCACGACACCCCACTTGAATCCTTCTCTTCCTCTCACCTTCTCCTACTTCTTACTTGCTAATCATGCCTCCCATGATGTTTTAGGCCTAAAGCCAAAGTTTAAAAGAGATTGGAGATGATTTGGTTAAGACTTGAAAAAGTTAGAGAATAATTAGTGGGTTAGTGCTTAAGCACTTCCACCATTTCTAATTCTCATACTCCATATCAAACTTAGTGAATTAGTGATTTATTATGTATGGTATGCCTCTCCTTATATAAGGTTTTACAAGAGGTCAAAATTACCTCTTACCTTCCATGGAAGGTCACAAATGAGCCTCCTTTTCACATGTTAACTTTACCCCTCTCTTCTTTTGCTTAAAGGTTAGGTTTTACCAGAAAATGTCATTTCCTAAATATCTATGATGACATCACCTAAGAAATCATCCAAAAAGTTTATTTCCATAAATAGAAAAAATATATTTCATTTTCTTTAATTTCTAAGCAAATAAGTGTATGAAAAAAAATCTGAACAACTTCTAACGGTTAAAAAGCTGTTTACTATAAAACGATTTTCGGTCACATTATCGATATTTTTTCCAAGTATTTATTTTTGTAAACATTTTTCCAAAATAGTTTACCACCATTACTTATAATTTAAAAGGGTGTTAAAAGGGTTATTAAATCATTTTTATAATTTAATCCAAGATTCAAATATTTAAATAATTTAGATATTTAAGTACGAAGTGTTCGAAATTTCAGGTCGTTACAATTAATATTTTTGCTATTATTTTGAAAATCCACATTCTCTCACTCTTAACCTTCAAGGACTTGCAAATCACACCAGATAAAAGGGTTCATACTTGTACTCATGATTATGATCTCTCTGGTCTAATCCTATTCTCCTCGATTTTCAAAAAAAATTACTATCGGAGGACTATAAGATCTTTACTAAAGATTGCAAGAATATGTATTCAAAAGATATGATTTCATATTGTATTACTACTTGAATTGTATTGGTGCATTCTATCACCCGTTGAAAGCTAGGATTGTATAGGTGACCTTGACTACCCACGGAAAGTCAGTATTCTATCATCCGTGAAAATTCAAGATAGGCCTAGTTCAACGTCAAGAGGTCAGGTGTATCTTGCCACCCATAGAATTAAACAATTATAAGGTGTACTTGCCATCCTAGGAATTACTAGTTGTGAAAGCAAAATTTTTGTACAAGATACAGAACTTAATGTAGAATTGAGAATCCAAACTAGTATACCTAGGTCTTCTTACTTTATTGCCTTTCATTCATGCTTCATATTAATATTTATCTCCTTATATCCATGATTATGAATCGATTACTTTGAAAATATAAGTTAACTGTTTAAAAAGTTGAAATACATTATTCACCATTCTCTAATGTAATAGTAGCCCTTATTCATTTCGCATAACTACATTAGGGTAACCCACATATCCTTCATTTTGTAACAAAGCGCACGGTTTGCAAAAATTGATCACTAGATTATCGAAAAGTTAACACTAGTAACACCCTCTTTAACACATTTATAGAAAGACAATCGAATACCAGACCACCATTATTTAATGGTAGAAATTATGCATATTGATCATGTAGAATAAAAATTTATTTAAAGTCTAATGGTTTAGATATTTGGAATATCAGACAAACTGAGTACACCAAGCCTTAAACGAATTATGCACGGTGAACTAATGATAAAAGACATAAGCACTCAATAATTCAAAGACTATGAATATCTGTTCATTGCCTTAGATAAAAATGAGTCTATTTGTAAAAGTGTATATGAAATTTGAAGGACTTTACAAGTTACAATTGAAGGCGCTAGTAAAGTTGAACAAACCAAGATATCTATGTTAATTAACTAGTTTCAACTTCTTAAAATGAAACCAAATGGGTCTATTTTTGACATATATTTTAAATTTCATAATATATTGCATGCACTAATGCCATTAGGAAAGAATTTTACTAAAGAGGACCAAGCCCATAAGATCTTAATTCGCTTTCTAATGATTGGGATCAAAAGATTTAGTGAACGAAGAAGCCAATGATATTAGTACTATAAAAGAAAAAGAATTAATTTTTAATCTAATGTCATATGAAGTTCATTTAGAGGGAAGAAAAGAAAGCCAGACAAATAGAAAGAAATCGCTAGCTTTCAACACAACGATGGTTAATCTTCCTTTTTCATTGATAAAAAATATGGAAAATTGACAAGTGTAGTTGTATCAAAGGGGACTAGGGATTTCTTCTCAACTTCCTTCACTTTTCCTTTTTCCATATCAAAATCTTCCTAATCACAGCTCTTTCTTCCGTTAAGAATTTATCTCTCCTCCTACCAACCCTTACTTTCTCTTTTCGTACAACATCCACCTTTTTCACGTCTCCTATATGTGTCGATTTCAAGTTACAACTTTTTATCTATCGGGTACCACCCATCTTTGGTTTTGATCTAAACTCCCATACCGGTGTTCTACCTTTATGCATATCCAAAGCTTGTGAAACCTCTTGGTTTTTCGATGACTTGGTTTTTGAAGTGGCAACAATGTACTTTAGTTTTGATTTGGGTTTGATTTAGGTTGCTGAATCTGCTTGATTGTTTCTTTTTTAGGCATCTATAGGCTTGCGCTGTTGTTATTTTTTGTGGTTCCCTCACCACTTTTGTACATGGAGATTTGGAGAAGTCCATTTCATCTTTTGCTAGGATTTGTCGAGAACTCCTGCCGCTTCATTCTCTTTTGGGCATTATGGCGATTGCATAGGGGGCCTTTTCGTTGGTTGATGCTTGAGCTAACAAGTGTTTTGAAATAATCATGGATATGTCAGAATACCCATGAAGCACATGTAGACATATTAACCATTGATAAGTTTTTCAAATTTAAATGAATGGACATTTCCTTTCACTTTTTCACAAAAATTCATATCTCTTCATTTTTTATATAAAGGCTCAAGAATACAAAATTCCATAATTCTCTCATTCTACTTTCTCTCTTTCATTACTATTACTTTACCATAAAGTGCTATTAATACTTTTGTGATTATATTGCAAATCCATATTCTTTCGCTCTTATTCTTCATGGATTTTCAAATCATACTAGATAAGAAGGTTCACACTTGCACTCTTGATCAATATCTCTCTGGTCTAATCCTACTCCTCTCGATTTTCAAAAAAAAACTACTACTAGAGGTCTATAGGATCAGTGTACTAAAGATCGCAAGAATTTGTATTCAAAAGATACGATTTCTTATTATATTACTACTAGAATTGTAAAGGTGTATCCTACCATTCGTTGAAAGTCAGGATTCTATAAATCATCTTAACCACCTATGGAAAGTCAAAAGGTTAGGTGTGTCCTGCTACCTACAGAAGTCAAGATTGGCGTTCTTGTCACCTAGTTCAAAATCAAAAGGTCAGGTGTATCTTGCCACCCATCGAATTGTAAGATTGTAAGGTGTATTTGTCAACTATGGAATTACAAGTTATGATAGTGAAAAAATTGTATGGGGTACAAGACTTGAAATAGGAATGAGAATCTGAACTAGTATAAAAGCTCCTGGAGTCTTTTTTCACTTTACCACCTTTATTTTTTGCTCTATATCTATATATTATCAACTAATATATTTGATTCTAAATTGATTATTTTGAAAAGTACAGGTTAAAAGTTAAAAATTTGAAATACACTATTCACCATACTAGTGTAATAATAACTTTAAGATCCATTCTGCATAAGTATATTAGGGTAACTCACATAACCCTCAATAATAATATATACACCATCCCAATACAATCTACATAATAAATGATACATCAAATTGAATACATGGCCTTATATACAAATAATGTCTATAGTGCATAAAACAATAAATTGATAAATAACTAAAGATCTCGGCCCTAAAGTTTAGGGTCTCCATGCTTCCAAAGATCCAGTTATCCCGCTAACATTGTAATGATTTTTATTTTGTGTATCGAAGAATCGAAAATATCATTTTAAAATACAAGTTGGGTTTGCGAACATTGGGTATTGATATATTTGGCCCTTAGAAATTTTATTGGATAGTTTTGACGTTGAAAATCTATAAGGCCTATAACTTTCGATAGGATGATTAAGGGTCTAAAACTACTTCCAAATGAAGATATTATGGTTTTCTATTTCGTAGATTGGTCATAATAGCTTTTTTGACTTACCGTTTAGAAGATATGGCCATTTGAAGTTAAACAGTTTTTGGATTGATAGGTGGGTAATTAGCTTAACCCAGATTAGGTCCATTTAACCTATTTCAAAATTTAAGCCTAACTAACCTCATCGGATAGCCCCCCAATCATTTCCACACTTCCTAAAAACAATTCTAATCTCTATTTATCGTCTCCTTAGCCCTAAAGCAGCCTAAAACCTTACTTTAATTAGCTAAAACAGTTATTAGAGGGTAATTAACATAGAGGTTAACAAGAGCATCTTGGATTTCGAGATTAACACTTTTGGCTTAGGGTCTTGGTAGTTGGATCTTGTTTACCTATGCAAATTTGGTACTAGGTGAGTATTTTTACTTCCCACTATCCTGTGGTTGTCTTATAATTTAAAAATGATGTTTTTAGAACGTTTTCAACTTAAAAAATGGGATTTTTACTAGAGCTAAACTTGCCTATGATTTACAAATGAATTTCGAGTATTTTTAAAATGATTTTTACTAAGATATATGCTCATGTTCATATGGATACCCAATTTTATGATATATGCTAAATATAGGGCAACTGGATGTTGAATCCAAACTTGAATGTGTGTGTGTGTATGTCGAATGAAATGTATGTAACATATTCTTTGGTTGTATGTTTGTGTTGTATTGGATGAAACGCCGATCAATAGGCGGTTTAGATCTAAGAACATTCCATAAGGTTGAGTTTTGTGCATATTTGACGAGTGCACAAATAATGGAAACTAGAATAGATGGAATAAGTGTATAGAAGGGAACTGGAGTTGTAGGAGAATAAGCAGGAGGAAGAATATTGCAAGAATTCAGCTAAGCATAACAGTTGGCACCAAATGGTCTTAACCGTTCTATAGCGACCGATCGACCAATCGTAGATGTGTTGTATTAGTTACGATGATAAGGAATGTTCATGGAGGCCCAAGGATGCTACAAAATCGATCGCATGGAGTTTGGACTTGTAGACATGGAGTTATGACCAAATGTCTAACGTTTTGGATGGATGCACTACTGAACGATTGGGACTTTGGAGATGTTGAAGTAATGGATTCAAGCTAAAGACTTAGATTCATGGGGAAAGCTTCGGTCTTTGCAAGGAAGTGGCTTATGGGAGATTTGGATTTGAAAACACTTATCTATTTTGTCCAAGTATTGATTAAAATGGGTCGACACCGACCCATATCGATTGGCGTCGAACTATACAAGTTTTGCGGAACTTGTAGAGGGAGGTCTGATGGTGATGTAGAATCGGTTGTAGGTTTAAGAGAGGTATGGTTTTGAAGATAAGGCCCAACGATGAATAATTTGCAAGTGAAGGAGATGATGTGGTGCCTTAACTTGGTGACTTCAGGCTTTAACTAGGGAATCCAAGGGATGACTTTGGGACTTACCTAAGGATACTATGAGCTGTGGAGGCTCTATGACTAGTGATGGATGTGTAGAGGTGTTCCAGTCTTAATGAATTAATGATGAAAGTTGTGGTGATGATCCATAAGGACAAGTTTGATGATGGGACCTTGTGGGTAGAATGATGATGTGTTCTACTATGGAGATGAATAGAATGAAACATTGATGGCTATTATGGGGATGTGTGCACTGGGATTATTGATACTTGGATGTTTTGATGTGTGCTTGTAAAGAAGGGGTATGTGAGGACGCTCACCTAGATTTGAGAATATGAAATCCCATATTTGTGGATATGGATCCATGTACCCTAGACCTTGAGGGTACATGGGTCTAGTTCCTCGCCTTCAAAGTGGCATGGATTCGAGCACCGAGAAACTAAGATATTGACCAGTCTCTAGTAGAGGATACATCCATACAAGCTATCATAGATTCAATGCACCCGAGTTATGTGAAGATTGTTTGATGGATGTGATGTTTTATATGTTTTCTTTGTCACTCTAGGGATGTCACATGGTAGGTACTATAGACGTAGATGCCTAGACACCTGACGTTGTACTTTGACTTATAGTACACTCATATGATGATGATAGTTAGATTAGCATATATTGTTATATGCTAACTCTTTAGATGAAGGATCAGGTAGGTTATGATTCTCCATACCTTATGCCTTATATTTTACTATATCGTCTTTTATAGTATTTTGAGATTGTAGATTGCTCATACCAGATAATTGTCTAACTCTAGGTTTTATGGTTTGCTTCTTATTATCTCGGGTACTCTTAAATGAGTAGACTAGATAACAAGTATGGAACAACACTTGACATTGTGCATATTGAATAGCGGGAGGCTATGCTTTCACATATACTTACTTTTTGGGCTTTATATTGCCTACATTCTGCTGTGCGGCATTATGGAGCTTCATCGGTGCTTTATTTTACTTAGATATTGTACATTTATGTATGTTATTTGATGTATAAACTCCATGGTCTTTGTATATGACTATGATGAACCTATTACACTTTGATTATGTGGTTCATTTAGTTATTACTGTCTCATCCATTTTATATCTATGTTGAATATTATATTTTATCCTTGTGTTGTAAGATATATGACTGGTTCTAATTTGGAGATTTTTTTACTATTACCCCTTGACATCATCCTACAATGCTGGGTGTCGTTACATCACACTCTATAGGTTATATTAGGTACCGAAGGTATAGGATGGTCATCACAAACATGTCGCTGGATACCTAACTCTAAGCTTATAAGAGTAACTAAAAGGTTTTCAAAAAGGAAAATAGAGAAAAAGAGGGTTTGATAGAAGTTTGGTGAGGGGACTATCTTTAAGTACTGTATTTATGTGTAACCTATATACATCCAATAAACGTTGGCAAAGGTCTATGGGTAATACTAATCATACCTTATTCTGCCCTGTGCCTACACCAACAAGCCGGGATAATACATAATAGTGGTTTTATCATTAAAATAGTATATACTAAAACAAGTTATGTTACTGATAACATGATAAATGAATGTATGGAGAATGCTACACTCCATGATCAATAGTATCATTGATCTCTTAAATCTGATAAACTAGTAATGTAAATTAAATACAATGATATCACTATGTTACACACATGCATTTACTCACCCAATTCCATATGTAAATTGTATACGAGTAATATAATAAGTTAACGTGATTTAAATATCTAAAAATGACATCGTGTGATGAACTGCCATTAGCTACTTAAAAGGACTTACCTTAGAGCCAACTAATATCCATTGACTTTGAGTAAATGCCTAGTTCTATTGACTCGTGTAGGTTGTGGCACAACACCGAATGTGATGGACAGTACGTGACCAACTTTACAATGCCATCCCAATTTCTCTCCATGTCTACTCCATGATCAAGTCTGTAGGTTGTGCCATTTCTCATGGTACAGTGGTTTCATTCATTAACATTGTATCCCTCTGGTTGCATCTAATCAAACATACCAAAACCATATGCAATCGCTAAATACCTGTGCATGCCCACAGACAAATCCACTCCAACCGTCCTATCGCGTGAACTACAAAAGTATTTACTTATGCCTTGCACTAATCGGTTCCATGAGTCATGCATACCAAAAATATATAATTTGCGTAAGTTGCATATGTATCTGCATATGTATAATTTTTTGTCTACCCATTGGTATCGCTAAGTCAGACATACTAAGACTGTATAAGTTGCCAAAACCATACATCAAAATGTATATATACATATTTCATGCACTAATTAGTAGCCTCGAGACAGGCATACCGAAACTATATATATAAATCGCATAAACTCTATGTGCGTGTATGTAATATTCTATGCATAAATTGGTAGCCCCATGTCAGGCATTCTGAAACTACACATATAAATCAAATAAATTGCGCACGCGGGTGTGTGTATATGTGTGTGTATGCATGTATGTATGTGCATATTAAATATTCTATGTACTAATTAATAGACTGCATATATATAATATTCTATGTAATAATTAATAAACCCAAGTTAGGCATACCGAAACTATACATAAATCATCTAAACTGCTATAAATATAACGTGCACTTATCAGTAACCCTAAGTTGAACATACCAAAATTATATATATAAATTGCTTAACAACATATTAATAAATATATCTAATAACTAGTCCGGTTATATGGAACACATACGCATGTATCGTGCATGTATAAATATACATATTTAACCAACAATAAAGGTAACAAATCCATAATCTCATCATTAACAATAATTCACACATATTATTGTAGAATCAATTCAACCAATCATCAATTAGAGAATAAACACATATGTTTCTAAATCATGTATTCAACATCTGCCTAAGGTTTCTAGCTACTAGACAATGTCGAATGGTCCATACCAAATCCGAATACACACACACACATACATATATGTGTATATATATGTACACATACACACACACATACATATATGTGTATATATATGTACACACACATATGTATACACACACATATGTCTATATACATATGTATATATACATACATACATACATACATACATATATATATATGTATGTATGTATGTATGTATGTATAGATACACACACACATATATATCGTTTTATATCATTGAGGTCGTATAATCTTATATATGTGAATATGAGGATTTATACACACATATAAAGTACAAAGTATTATTCCCGCTCTCACCTTATCAACATCTTTTAGCAGTCCAAATATTGCCCAAAGCTACACAACATGCACAAAATCTTAATGTGATCACAATGATGAAAATTGCATCTCAATTGTACATTGAATGCAAAAGGTACGAATTTAATAAGATATCGATTCATGGTAATTAAACTAGTTAACTAATTAATACGGTAATTATTAATAATTACCTTCTTTCCAAAGAAGATATCTCTCATGTCCAAGAACCCAAAACATGAGATGCCATCACCCCATCGTGTCAGGACTACTAAAGGAATCTTGGTTGCCACCAATGTTCATCTCTTTCGACCCTGGGTCCAATAACACTCTCCTTTGCTCCGACCACCCCTAGCTGATCCCGAATTTTCTCCATTTTCTCGCCTAAATCCCAGACCATTGCATCACCCTTGAACCCTACCATTTAACTCTCCATCACCATATAAGTTCAACATTGACCCTACTATGTCTGCTATAGCTAGTACCGTAGCCAGCAATTCCATTTTCATCGAACACTAACCTTCATTTGACTAAAACACTATCATTGTGTGTCGTCGCTAGCTCTGGCGAAATCTATGGTCAATAATGGGGAAAAGCGCTGAGCGATTGTGGGGGATAATGGATATTGACTTTCCTTTTTAGATATCTTTTCATTTAATGGCTATACATAGAGCGGATATTTAGGTTGTATTTGTTTAAAATACCAAACACTGAATACTGATCTTTGAATGTTGTTTATTAAATACTACTTGCTGAATGCTGATTGTTGAATACTTGAAATGTTTTTTTTACATTCTTATTATAAATTTGTTTTATTAATACATATTATTATTTTGAAAATATTACCCTTAATATTAATATTAAGTATTCTTTTATTCAATTATCATACAAATTACACTTGGTCATTTTATCCCATATAATTAACTATAATGATGAATATCCACTTATATGTTTATTCTCTATACCACTTAATTAATAGAACAAAGAGAAATAAACATTATAATCCTTTATTTATATCATAAGAGCTTTGCTTGAGAAAAATATATTTCATTATAACTGGTTGAAACCTTTGACGATTTTTTGTCAAAATTATCTAGTATATTATTTTGTTTAGCTTCTCCAAATAAGTAGCTATTGATATTGTTACATAGTTTTGTTCAGCTTATCTAATTATTTATTATTAATTTTTCGTATTTGCATTACACGTTTTACTTCATTTTCTATTTAACTCAAATAAAAATCAAACGATTTTTTCCCAACTTGTTGAGATTGTTTATTGGTATTTATTTTATCGTGCATTTGATACACGGTATATTTCTGTTTAACTCAAAAATTATGTCATTCGTCTAATTTTCATTCTCATTAATAAGATTGATTTGTTATGATATTTTTACTTCAAAGTACCTTCAAAAGTTTTTTATATATGTCATGAAACCATAATTAAGTTTGTATGTGTTTCTTATTGTTTTTTAGTCATGGCATACTACACAAATTGCATTAAAATCAAAATTAAGTGAAAAGGGTTTACTATATATTTAAAAAAGATCGGAACAAAAAGAAAATTGAAGCTAAGTATTGTTGGATAATATCAAATATGGTTGAAAGTAATAAATAAGAACAATAAATAACGAGTGGAAAAGTTGTAAATTTTGTTAAGAGAAGAGTATTATTGAGAAAATACAACCATAACAATAAGCACTTCAAAAAAGCAAAAAAATATGGCTAAATCATTTTATTGAATGTAAGTGATTAATCAAAATCACTTTTCGAAAACAAATGACTTACAAACTACTGGTCACTTGTTCTAATCAACATTCATCCCTTTTCCATCTAAACAAACAGATCCTTAAAGGGGAAAAAACTAGGTTAGGTTTAATTAGTTTATTTATTTAATTAAACAGATTCCTTCATGTTTCGAGCTCGTACGACTTGTAAGAGGGTCATATCCCGACGTTTCTTCGACGTCGCACTTCATCTCATTTTTCTCTTTGTGGTGGTACATAATACAACATCATTCGTGATAGAGTTCTGAGATGCTAATTTTACTCATTTTGAAGTCATAATAGTCATCGGATCGTCCAATATTAGAAATTCTTTGACCTCGTAGCGTATTATATTTTTGTTTCAAGAAACATAAACCATCAATCAGGATTCCACTAGGTCGAACAGTGCATGTACGTAGAAATACAAATAAATCCCGAAAATGACGCAACACCAAATCTATCAATGTTTATACCTAAACTCTTTCGAATGATATTATGAATTCAATGGAAATGGTTTTGAGTTCTAATTCGTTATCCTAAAAGTTAGTTATTTTGGACGTTCGATTTAAATTAATTATATAAATCTGAAGGCGTTTAAAATTAATGGTTGTTACACTGGTTGTCTTTAAAAAAGTGTAATTTATGTGACTTTAGTTCTCATTTATTCCAATCACTCGATTTTCATGATTTTTATCGAAGAGATGTATGACAAATTTTTTTGTAATTAGTGACCTGAGTCAAAATGCATCTTATTTTAACTTCTAAGGAGTTATATAGCCCTTATCTTATATGCATTATAAATCCCTTTTTTCTAAGGGGTTTTCTTTGATGATCATGAATTTAACACATAATTTATCATACACCTAATTTAAATTTCATTTAGGATGCATTCTGGGACAAAAGTTTGACAAACTTTGGATGTTGAACTCTAGAGTTTGTCGAATTGACATTCTCAAACAATAGTCAGACTATAGTTTGCGTAGAAGGTTGATGTAAGGTTTATGTTTGTTTTGTTTAGTTACTTAGTTTATTTTAGTAATACTTGATTAGTACTAATGACATATTAGTACTAATTAACTGATTGATGATAAGCAATTGATATTAATTAATTAGTTAATAAGCAAATTGTTCATTAATATTTGGGTAATTAATTAATTTGATCAATTAATTATCAATAACTAACTATTGGAAATAATTATTAATTGTTATCAACTACCAATAATTATTGAAAACATAATTCCTCTCTCAACTAGCAACAGAAGAAGTATTGGTAGAAAGTTGGACGGAAGAAAGGCTATCAACATCAATATCAGTTTGTTTCCATTCATTGGTTAGAGGGTTGGAAGGGCAGACGATTAATTAATTTACAAGCGTAAGACAAGCTCATAATACCAATTGTTTTCAATAGCGGGATTTGATCCAGTAGTTTGTAAATCAGTAGATGCATGACGACGACTATAGGAGAAGGCATATTTACCACTGACCACATTTCTAAATATTATATATAGATGCTCCAAATTAGGTATTAATTTAAGTTTCCATTTCAATATGCATGATAAATTTCCTACGAATTACAAAATACCTTAGCTTGGCATTTCCACCATTCGTCTTCGCAAGCAACGGTGTTTCTTGCAACATCCATCTTCTCCAATTTTGTTTTTCAATTTTTCTCATTTCGTGATTTCTTTCTTGTTGTGGTCATTCTATTTCTTTGCCTTTATAGAGTCCCAAAGTATATCAACTTTCGAGTTAAATATTTCGATCGTGTATATTTCGTAGTATTTTTTTGATGGTAAATTTTTTTCCTCCATGTAGATCTTTGCATATCGTTAATATCTCGGGGTCTAAAGAAACATGATATTGCAAAATATTTATGTAACCATGATGTCCACTTATGAAAATTCAACGGTGACTAGACTGAATGATTCCATGAACGTATTTTGTATTTCAAAGTATAGTGGGATGTGGGTTTAATTAAGAATCTGTCCCTAATTTCAACTGAACTGATTTTACACAATGATTAGCGTGAAAATCACACTTTTATTCGGATGGGAACGTGTCAACCAAATTTTATGTGAACAAATAACCTTACCCGTAACTCATTTGTTTTTCGCATGATATTAACATGGAAAGATGATTATGGAGCAGAAATAAAATTAGCTCAACATCACCGTCTCCAATAACTCTTTTCAACTTTCTGCGACCAATGAGTTTTCTTCTCTTTTTTTGATTATTTCTACGGCCAATCTCTACACAATCTTCAAACTTCGAAGGTACTTTATGGCAAAAGAACTGATGACTTCAGATTGGGAACCATTTCAATTCAGCAACAAAAAGACCAGTCATGTACTATTAAAAATTTGCATCTTCGTTCTACTAACGGGTTTCGCATTTAGACTATTATTCTCTCAGTCTTCCGTTTACTTTACTATCACCACAATCTACGAAGCACGTCAAGGTAATAACTTCAGTTCTGATTATGTGTTAAGATTTGATTTTGGCGTCTGGGTATTGTTCAGATTAGGATTTATGTAAAGTTCTGAAATTTTAAGTTTCTTGGTTTGAATATATGATTTAAGTGCTCTCTATTTGATGTTGGGTTTCTGTAGAAAATGTAATCATGTTTTGAGATTTGATATTTTGAAATAATGTACAATTAAACTGTGAGAAATGTAACTATAAATCCATTTTAACTCCCACTACTCACTCTTTATTTATTTATTATTATTATTATTACTACTCTACACATTCAAATAGATATGTTGGTCTTCTGAAATATAGGAATACACATTCAAGAACCACTCACTTTGTAATCTGTTGAGTGTCAGTTAGATGATCTTTAATCAATGTCCTAAGGTGGGACTTTGTAACAGATTTCTCTCTTGTGGCTAATCTGGAGAATAATATAAACAATTTATCCCAAGTATCCTAAGTGCTTGTAACCATTAAGCCTGAGGCAATAATCTAGCATTGCTATGATATAATATCAACAATCACTTGTCCATCACAAAACAAATTGATAATATGTGGAGTGGCCTAATATATTTTTAGATCATATCCGTTTATCTTACTGTTGGACTACTTTATCATACATTCCTACAATTTTTCGTATACTGTACTCTGACAACACAACTATCTGCAAAGAATTGTGCTGAATGCATCACATTCTCTCTTTCATTTTACCCAGTCTTCTTTTTCCTCACATCCATTACATTACTGACTTCATTTTACCCAATATAATTAAATAGTGTTACGAACCCAAAATTTTGCGTTCAATACCCAGACTAATTTGCCATATTTCGGCATTATGTTCTGGTTGTAGTTTAATTTTTTGATCTGTTTTCTGCTACCGGTGATATATTACGCTTGGTACGAGGCAATATGACCACATTATTTTATTTTCTTTTATTTAAACTTGGATAATACACGCACTGGGTGCATTTAGTGCCATCATCTGCAAACTAAAGCATAATCAATAAAGCATACAAATCACTAATGTTAGGTGTATTTTTTTTATACAATGTAACTGTTGTTTATTTTGGGTAGAGATTGTAGAAAAGATTACATGTCTATATCTAATAGAGTTGTCACTTTGTCTTTATATACCAATTCAGATGCAATTTGAGATTTTTAGGAGAACCGAACGGTGTGAACTGAGCGGCGTGAATACCAATTCAGATTCATGTTTTATTCCTTAATCATATGATCTTTTAAGTCCAAGGATGAAACGGATTAAGAAATTGGAGCAAACAACTAATATGCACAAGTACGAAGCATTCTTGTTTGATATTGATGTATTTGTGAACAAAGTTTAGTACACCCAATAAGATCATCTTTGATGGATGAAGAAACAGTATTTTTTTTAAAGCAAATTTGAAGCATAATTCACGAAAGGTGAATTGATGTATAATGGTTTGACAAATTGACATGCAGCTTCACTACCATTATTGTGCTTGTGTCATGCATTAATTTTGACTTTTGCATCATTTAAATTGAAAACAACAAATTATGTGGCAGAAAGTGGCAGTATTTGCATATTACTAACGGTTTTCCATTTATTATTCTTTGTTTGATTCAGCGAGCTCACCATTAGAGAATCCAAATACCACCGATACCGTATTTCCTCAGATCCCTCCAAATACTAGTGAACGACAGCTCATCAAAGGTAATTTATCTTGGTAGATTGTTTGTGCCTTTTGCTTCTGGGTCCTTTCCTCTCTTTTGCATTTCTCGTCCATTAGTGAAAGGTGCATTAATATTCTTGATATGCAGTTGTTATTACATATGATTGGTCCTTCACAATCAACCATTTATGAGGTTTAACCACCGGTCCGTGGTTGCATTTTTCTGAGTAACACCACTAGTATACTATCCCATTCATGATTTTCATCTCAGTTATCATTGTTTGCATATATGCGCATTCCTTAGTCCTTGCTATTTCGAAAAATATGCCATCATTCTTACAAATGCTGGCAGTTTATCTTCCATACCGGTATATTAAGTTGCTGAATGTTGCATTCCTATCATGTCAACATTCCTGCGAATTACAACTTAGATAAACTTCCATGGTAACATACACACTTGCAGATCCCAGATTAGCAATTCAGCATGCACTGTAACTACAGAACCAAGAAATGGCTACAAAAACGAAGCTGTGAAAGCCACACATACAAAATACTTAATAACTTGGTTGATCCCACCATCTCTGTTCTTACTTACATACAACCTTCGACAAACAAGATCACTCTCTTGCACGCTTAAAGCTTTGAACTTTATCATCCACTTAAACACTCCTCTCGAGATCTTTACTACTAACATGTGCAGAGGAAAAACTGGAAAAAGAACTCCCTTATCACTTTATTCTTAACTGTAAACAATTTTTTTTTACATAGCACCCCTTTACAACCATTAATCCTAAGCATTGCTGAGAATCATCACATATCTAACATGAAGTAAAACACCTCTTTCTGTGTTCTATCACACACATCGTGGCACAAGTCCACACTTTTGGCATCCGGATTTTGGGTGTACACTTTCATTATTGACTTCTGTCATTTGTTTCTCAATACTTATCTTTGTAGATTCACTTTCAAACAATGCTTCTCATTCACATGGTTTATCCAAAATACAACGTGCATGTGGTTTTTGCATTTTTTATGTAAGCAGCGCTGAATGAAGGATTGGTGAAGATATATGATTGAGACAGATAACACAAATAAGCTAAAAATTAACTTCCATTATCTTCATAATAATAAGGTGACAACTGTTTATTATTCTGTTTTAATCTTATTTTCAGGTAACCAAGCCTTTGAGAAGTCAGATGCCTTAAATATGACAATTCCTACGATACCAATTGATGTCAACCAACATGATTCAGACAAAAGTATATATTTCGATTTCTTTATTTGATTTTATTTGAACATAATGAACTATATAATCTGTACCTTAATGCATTGACCTGCATTGCAGAAATCTGCAACTTGTTTTCGGGCAAATGGGTTCCACATCCTTCTGGACCTGCTTACACAAATACAAGTTGCCCTTTCATCGAAGATCAACAAAATTGCATGAAAAACGGTAGGTTGGACACAGATTATCAGTATTGGAGATGGAAACCATATGAGTGTGAAGTGGCCCCTTTTGATCCAAATAAATTCTTGGAAACAATGCGTAACAAATCATGGGCATTTATTGGTGATTCTATACTTCGTAACCATGCACAATCATTGGTTTGCCTTCTCTCAAAGGTACATATTAAAGTTATAGTGGATGATGATGGTTTGAATAATTGACATGGTAATATATGCTCTTATGCATGCGCACACACATGCAAATGCACATACACTCACATATACAACTACCTTAGATGAATGATATGTTTCCATAATGACACATCCAGCAAAATTACATGAAACTGAATGAAATTCTAAAATGTGGCATCGTGCGCCTTTTTGTCTTCACATTTTCCTTGACCATCACCTCCAGAAATTTTAGACCAAAAAAAAAAAAGATTAGATAAACTTACATGGTGGATTGGAAGAACAATGCAGATCAGCTGATTTTGCAATGGTTTTGGCCATTGAGTAAATAGCTATTGAATTTCATGCAATTTTGCTTTAAGAAAAATTATACATTTGTTTTTCCTCTCGTTTCATACCCTAGTCCATTTCTATGGGAAAATAAATGATTAAAAACACTGAACTTCTAATCTAACAACCATTTTAGACAATGAAACAGCGATAATCATTTATGAATGGTTTTTAATTTCACTCCATTTGGGGACAGAATTTTGAGCAGTCTCTTGGAATATTCTTTGGCAATTCTACAGATATTTAAGAAAACTTTTTTCACACCCCAAATCACTTTGTATTATTCTTTTGACAGAATTGTCATTCAGTCAATTGAATTATATATTCTAAACCGAGTCCTTAAATTACATGCAAATATACCATTTAGAATTTGGGAACTCTAATCAATCAATTTTTTGATGCATTAATACTGCACAAATCTAGTTCATTAGAAAGAAAACATGTATGTTATATTGAATGATAAATTTTATTCATTTATTTGGATGTTTTTTGCGGTTTCATCCCTTCAGTTATGGTCGGTTTTATAATATATAAAAGCTTGCTTAGGAATTTAGTTTTCATGTTTGATATCCGTCCTAAAATCGTAAAGCTCTGCAAATATCCGAATAGAAAATATATCTTATATTAAACTAATTATTTTGAAAAAAAATTCCAAAATAAGATTAGAGTTAAAAAGTTGCTTAAGTTCGCGACAAACCATACTTTGGGAATTATTATTTTTGTATAAAGTGAATTTCCAAGAAAAAGATAAAATATAAAACTTAAAGAAATTAAGATAAATAATGTGCAAAGCTATTTAAGTTAACAATTTTCTATATACATCTAAAAAAAATCATATAAAGTCATAGATATTTGAAAATTCTTTTTGATAAATAACATGAAATCAAAGTTATTTTTATTTGGAATTTTAAAAACAATTATTTTAACGAAGTTAGAGTTTGGAAATTTGAAAACAAAAAGCCCACCTTGACAAGTTGGAAGAAACGCCAAATTTACACTACATCGATTTTGGCTGGTTTTTAAAATTTCCAAAACTGATACTTTAAAAGACCTGTAAGTGTCGGTTTCCATAACATCTCATAAACGAAGCCGTACAAAACCATCAAAATCGGTGTAAAATTTTGATTCTAGGCAGTACTTTATATTTTGTGTTTCTCGAGCCTAAGAAATCGGTAAACTTGTAAAATAATAAAAAGAATAAAACAGATAGTTCAAACTTATGATGCTGGGTCATCAGGAGAAAATAAGTTTTAATTAATAATTGACACTGACATGTTATGAGTTTATTTTGCCTCAAATAGGCATTTACAACTTTTTAATATTTATTTATTTGGATAAAAAATTAGTATTCTAGCTTAGTCCTTTCAAGTCCTCATGTAGTCTGAAGCAATAAGTAAAGAGTTTCATCTTTTTTGGCTTTTAATGATTGGATGCATTAGGAATTAAAATGTATATCAAAAGGTGTGTGGGAGTATTTTAAGCGATTTAATGAAGAGCTACGTTATTGCTTGTATCATTGTGAAATACCTGGGAGTCCTTCATTGTTGCCATAATTAGTTCTGCTCATAGTGGTAGACTTTTTTTTTTAAATAACAGAGAACCAAGTTTCATTTGTGAACTCCGAGGAAGTATGCATAGAACTCACTGCACATACTTCAAATACACACACATAGTGTTATATACCCATCGTCGTTATCAAACTCAAACTCGGGACACCTACCAGTTCCTTGACAACTAGGACACTCCGTGAGATTTCCAACGGTTGGTTATACCTGATAAAGTTAATGATATTATGGCAAATTAAGGAACTAAAGGAAAGCCTTTGAACTCACAACAGTTTATGAGTAAGTCGTGGAAAAATGGGGGAAGCATCAAAAGTGGAGGTCCTAGTGGAGTAATGGAAAAATTGCTAATTGTTCCAAGAATGGATGAATGGAAAGTATCATCAATGGCGTGACTACCTTTTACCACTAGTTCTTTTATATCAACGAAGCTACCAAACATCGTGGCAAATAAGCGTAGTTCTTGGGGGCAAGGATACACATCTTGTACTTTGGTCAAATCAATACATTGTATTGATTAACATAAGAAAATAGTACATATGAGACATGTCATAAATAAATAATGGCAAATGCCTAGGTACATCATGGTCGTGCATAATGAGTTAAAGCTCTCAATACATGAAATAACAAATAAATCTAGCTTCAATGTGCAACAGTGCCAAATAGCACTACATGTGGAAATAATTAAGTAGATAACCAGTAGTAGATCCTACAATCTTTTGCTCATTTCCGAACAGCTATCAGTGTCCTCAAACTTGACACATCTCTCAAACTGCTCATGTAAGTGCTCGAGAGTGCATCAAAATAGACAAACAAATGAATCAAAAATAGTATGTTGTGAGTGATTCTTACCACAAAATATAATATGATATATGATTGGGTACAAAGGTTTATATAAGTATAAATACTCTACCTCAACTTTCTCTTCAACATAGAGAGTACAAGACACGCCTACCGCACTACATCTTTCTACCCTCCTGCACAACACAACTGTTAATGCATAAACCATATGCCAACTAACATTCAACGACCAATATAGTAAGTATGTTATACGCTATCTAGTAACTGGATCACATGGTATATTTGTTAGGTGTGGCTCGCATTGTAAATGGAGTGGGTGCGTGGATTGAGCGGGTTAAAAGTCCCACATCGCAGGATATTCGGAATAATCGTGGTATATATATGGGATTGGTGGCACGTAACATTGGGGATTCCTTTTGTTATAATGTGTTGCCAAGACCAGATTATATGCTCGATGGAGGCGATGAAGGGATGTTCAATCGGGACGCCGGCATGGGAGACTTCGACCGTTGATGGCACTAGACACGGTGAAACAAACGCGTTCGGAACGCGGGAATGCCGAAACTCAACATGGTATCAGAGCTCCATGGTTCGATGGGACCGGTATGATGCAGCGTGACCGAAGCATGACTCCTAAGGGGCTTGAGCATGAGATGCTCGTCAAGGTGGAGATATGGTTAAGCAGCCGCCTCCCTGCTTATGAGAACTCAGATAGCAGCTTGACTCCACTGCGAAGAGGACTCGGTATAACTCCAAGGTGACTTGAGCAATGCTCGTCAAGGTGGAGATTGTTAGGTGTGGCTCGCATTGTAAATGGAGTGGGTGCGTGGATTGAGCGGGTTAAAAGTCCCATATCGCAGGATATTCGAAATAATCGTGGTATATATATGGGATTGGTGGCACGTAACATTGGGGATTCCTTTTGTTACAATGTGTTGCCAAGACCAGATTATATGTTCGATAGAGGCGATGGAGGGATGTTCAATCGGGACGCCGGCATGGGAGACTTCGACCGTTGACTCCGCCTAGACACGGTGAAGCGAACGCGTAGGTGCGCGTGAATGCCGAAACACAACAATATTAGGGTTATACACAGCTGTATCTACCATAGTAATGCATCAACGACACATATAGAATAAACATATTTGTAATGCTCTTGAATTATTGTAACAAGAATGACCCACTGATATCCTAGGGAGAGAAACAATAGACGAGTACAGCTCCCATTTGTCAAACTATGTTGCGGATGACAATGCGGTGGTTTAAGGTCTAAAACCCGATGAACCCACCTCTATTTTGGCCTGTCAAGACCCACCTCATTGGGTGATCGGTGCGGGTAGACTCATGACGACTCTAGAGCACATCGGGTTTATAGTCGGTTGTGGCTTAGCAAATCTGCCCCAACCCGACCTGCATTATTAGGATCTTACGATATCACTACAATAATAGTAATTATTGATTTATTTGAACTAAAGTGTCTAATATAGATACCACAATGTTTTACTGAACAAATTTTAGCATTTTGATAATATTTTGTTGCATTGTTGCCAAATTGTGTAACAATATCTACATAATTTTTAGTATTTTAATCGAACACTTAATTTTTGTTACTTTTTCATATCATTGTTATTCATTTCTAATATATTACTTAATGCTTATATTTTTTAGACATAAAATATAAGTATATATCAATTAGGAGATAACTTTTAAGAGAATATACAAAGTGTATCAGGTATTAAGGCTGGTCGGGTCTTACCCGGTCCAAGCTTAGAGCAAAATCCTGAACCACACTGGGTTTATGGGGCATGTTAGGGGTGGAGTTTAGAAAACATGGAGTGTGTTTGGGGAATGAAAAACCTGCTTCAACTTCCCCATTGTCATTCCTACTATGACACACTTCTACTAACTACCTAGTGAGCATCCTCACTTAGTTATCCATTGCACTTCCTCCCGGGATCTGATCCATCCACCTTTAAGTATCTCTGGCCCTAATGCAACTAGAATGTTGATCATGGAGTTCCAATCAATCTATTTTTAAAGCTTAAATTTTCCTACATTTAACAAATTAAAATGCCCTTCAATCCTAAATTGATGGAAAGATCGGTTGATTTTGATTTTGAACGCTCTTTCAATTTACGCTTGTTCTCCTTCAAATTGTAAATCCTCACATTCGTTTAACTTTAAAATTTCTTGAATCACTCAAAATCCTTTTAATATTCACCCTACTTTAAATTTAAACGTCTAACCCCATTCGATTGTTAGGAAAAAATTGGAAAACTATTGCAATTTGAAAAACATATGCAAAATCAAGGGAAGAGAAGAAGTAGAAGGTTTAAATATTTTGATTGTTTGGATTATAATATTAATTGTGCGAATATTATTTTTCTGCATTGCTTTGTTTTCATTACTTGCATTTGTTAAGAATTCAGAATCTTTGATGGCATTTAAGTTTTGATAAAAAGATAAACACATTTACCACTTTATATGCATTTTTATCTTTTGTTTGAAATGCCTATATATGTTCTTTTTGTTAGAAGTACATATAAATGAGCTTTTTGTTGAGAATTATGCGAAGCTGCTTATCTTTTATTTAAATACAATTTATTTTGGCAAAGGTAAATACAAATGAGCTTTTTGTTTAAATTTATGTGAAGTTGCTCATTTTTTTGTTGAAAATACAATTTTATTATTATTATGAGGATATTTATATGATTGTTGGGGCGAGTTTAGTAAGCACGGATAGAGGTTAATTTTTGGAAAATATTGCGATCTTTAAACCAAATCTAATATGAAATTTTCAGTATATTTGTTTATTCTTTATATATGGAAGCTTTTGGAAAATAGTGCGATTTTCAAACTTAATATTAGATGAAATCATTAGTAAAATTGTTTATTCTTTACGAGCGTTACGGCACGCGCTTCGCGCGTGATGAAAAAGGCTGAATTGTTTTTCTACAAATTGTATTTATTTAATATGTTCAAACGAAAATGATTTCCACATATATTTAGTCATATTTTTGTGTTGAATCATACGTAATTAATTTGAAATTTTATTTCTAAGTTGCAATATCTAATTTCAAGTGAGTTTAAATTTTTATTTATATTATTAATTAATAAAAAACAAATTTGTAAAGTAGTTTATTTGTTAGATCATATTTTTAAGTGATATTAAGATTTGGTAAATATTTATAGAGGAAATTTTGAATTTGTAAAAGAAGCTTAATTGTCAAATCCTAATTTTAGACGATGCTAAATTTTAATAATTTCCGTAGAGATGCATTTTTGGTATTTCATGCTGATACCAAAAGAGTGTGACAACAAATATATTACAATCATTAATAAAGAATTACATACAAATGCAATTTTGTAAGTTTGCAGTCGGACCAAAAGTTTGTGCTTCTAAGCCAACTATTAATAAAGAAAGTTATACAAAGATAAAAGCATTCACCTTTTTAAAAGTACAACACATTTCTTTTATGCAAATAAATAAATAAAATAAACATGCAATTTAGTTGTTTTTGGTGGGATTCGTATTTTAATATGAGGTTGACATTTATATAGAAGTACGTACATACACATGCGCATACACACATACACATACAACAAACATGCATACACATACATACACACACAAAGATATATATATATATATATATATAAAATATTTTTGGACAAAAACGTCCTTGATTCAATTGGGTTTAATTGGAATTCTAGTAGGGTAAAGTTGTCGTCTACTATGGTTTGGTACAGTTAACATAGTGTAGTACAATTGCAAATTCTTTGTTCTCGAGATAAAAACATTTAGTTTTCCACAAAGGATAACTACAAGGAGACTAATCGTCTTTTTTTTTTGAAATAAATAGTTGAAAGTCCTTTTTATGTGAACTTGAAACGAATCAACAATTAGAATGTAGAACCAACAAACTTCATTAAAACAATATAGCGAACTTCAACAAAATTATTTAGTAAACTTTATTACAACAAACAAGACAACTGAACTATAAAAAGATGAAAATAGTTGGCTTTTGTTCAATAATATTTTAAACTTGTAGATTCTAAACAATGATGTGAGTAGAAATATTATCTCGGTAAAGAAAGACAACATAAATGCTTGAACCATCAATGGAAAAAAAGCATTTTAATGATCTTCACGTATGCACCAAGGAAAATAAAAATGCAAATATGAGTGATGATTCTAAAGCGTAAGAGCATCTCTAGCAGGATTAATTTGAAGGAAAGTTGCGGAAATCCCAATTTTTTTCCTTTTCCATGCTACATCAGTGTTGATTTGAGCGTGAAGAAAGGAAAGAAGTGGAGGTTTCCCCAGATTTTTTTCGAGCATGAGTATATAAACGACTTTTTAAAAATCGTTTTTGGTATAAACGGCTTTTTGAAAACTGTTTGTGATATAAAAGCTTTCTGAAAACCATTTATAACATAAACGTCAGAAAGTTGTTTACAACGAAAGGGTTTTTTAAAAACCGACTACATACATAAATGGTTTTCAATTAGCCATTTAGAGTTTTTAATGTTTAAAACTATATGCACATGTTCAATATCACTTAAATTCAAAAATTAATAATAATAGAATAGTGAACCATTTAATAAAACAGAAAGAAAAACCTGCGAACCCTAGAAACACAAACCAAGCTAATAGAAACTGAAATAAGAAAAAACTTAATTACTAATATAAACATTAATATTGCAGTTTTTCTACAATCCAGAGCTTCCCTCTTCATTTTGGTATTTTTGTCGTTGCGTCCGTAAAATGCTACGTTTTATGGCCAGAACATACTCCAACACCACCCCAGATAGATGAGAAACATCTTTTGCTTAATACTCATTCTCTTCTTTATCCTGTAAACGTTTTTCTCGGGTATTCTTCAGTTTAGTTCTTTCTTTCGGAGCTCTAGATCAGTTTGCATGTTGTTAAACCTGCGCTTTTAAGATCTTTAACTTTGCTCTTTTAGCCTCAAACGTTTTTTAGGAAGATGCAATTGAAATATCACTTAGGAGTGCAGTTAGCTTGTCACTAGCCTCTGCCAAGTCACTTGCTTTCTTGTTTCTCAATAAAGATCGTTTGCTTGATTTTATTTATTCAAGACGATTTGCATTCCCACTATATAACATTCATAAAGTAGAAGTCAATGGATTGTTATCATTCCCCTCCGTACCTACTGACATTGGAGATTCATTTGATTGGCCAGGAGATGAATCTTCTTAGAGTCTTAAATATACATTTCTGAAATTAACTTTTTCGATATCTCCTTTACTAACAATCTTTTCGTTGAGAATTTTCCAAAATGACCTCAAACAGAGAATTTCAAATGCTTCATGAGCTTTGAAAGCACTGTTGTAAGTATCACGATATATTTTATTACAATCGTCTTTCAAGTTTCTAAACGATTGTCTACTTCTTAGCCTATCTCCTCTTTGTGTTATTATACCTTTTATTTGATACACATAGTATTCAAGTCATACCATGCTGACTTTGTTCTTTCAAGCGATCGTTTTGATTGACATTTCGTGTTTTGGTTGTAGTTCTCATTCATTCTCATATAGAAGAACCTCCCTCCAGGGCGTCATGAAGGAACTTTGAGTGCGTCAACCCATGCATTGGCCAACACCTTATAGTCGTGTAGTCTCCATGTCTTTCCACTATCACTGCTTGCATCAACAAAATCTTTGGTTTGAAGATCCTTGGTTTTCTTTTGTTGTAAGCTCTTGGTTTCTTGCATTTTCCATTGTTGCTTTTAGCGGCTTTGAAGCTGTACAGTTAAAGCCCCATTAAAGCCCTGCAAAATCCCCGTTATAGCGCATAGCGCTCTTCGACCGATACATATTTTCAATTTAGCGCTGTGAAACAGTAGATCCGCTTTAAGCCCGATGTTTTTCGTTACATCCGTTAAAGCAAGGCTTTTTAGCATTCGCTTTAGCAATATTAATATAAAAATGTTGATTTAACTAGTTCTCTTTTAAATCAAATCAAAAAGTTAGTGTAAAGACCTAATTTTAAGGCATAAGTGCTCAATGTTAGAAATCTATTGTAGTCATCAAATCCAGACTGCATAAATCATGATATTTTTCGGTTCTGTTATATGAGATTAAACAATATTTCTTTTTTCTACACAAATGATGCGAGAATAAGAATAATTTAACTTCAAATATTTAGTTTAATATCTAATGTACCTTTTTGCGCTTCCGTTATTTTCCGCTATATGCCCGCTATAACTTTTTGCACCTTCACCATTATAAAACCGCTAAGCGCTTTAACTGCACAACTCGAAGTGGTGTCTTGGGTTGTTTCACGATGAGGAATCATCGGTTGTGAGCTAAACATGTTCGGGTATAGAGTGATTTGATTTAGAAGGTGTCTAAACTGTTGTGCAAAGTTCGATGGTTAAGATGATTGCTAGCATTTTCAAAGGGATGTATTTTAGCTATATTCCCTTTTTTCCACACTTTAGTAAGATGATCACTTCACATTTTCTTTCACAATATAGCCGCAAACAGTCATATATTCAAAGAACCAGCATAGTAAATAAAAACATTATCATGTTAAACAAATGAATAATTTTTCAGGTAAAATATAAGAATTCAATTATACGATAAGTTAATGTACCTGCAGTAACTCGATAAAGCCAGTGATATGACCTCCATCGGTCACAACTAAATCTAGGCTTTGGTATAGATATCCAAGAATAGCCGAACCCCAATCAAATTGTTGAGTTAATTCCAAATCCATAACCGACTCCAAATACCAAGGCTAATTGTGTCATTTGTTGTGAAAAAAAGTCCCCGTCATGTACAATACAAATATTCTAGCAGTGTGGTCCAGATTATATAAATTTTGCATTAGATAATTCTTATCAAAATATTTAACTAGATGGGATAAAGCCGCATTTCCGACATTGATATCGGACTCGATAAGTAGCGGTAAAAATTGACTAGTGTTGTCAAACCCACTCAAACTCTCATCATATCTAATACTAAGTGTGTTCAACCCAACATGTATTGATGTCAACATGGTGAAATCTAGTGGTGTAAAACTTATCTCAACATTCAAAAATAAAAATATATGTGTTGTCGGCTACCGTTGCTCAGCTATAGCATGAATACACCTATTATCTGAATTTTTCAGCTCAATATCCATGAATTTACCAAATATCTTAACTGTTGGATCTGTAATCTGAGGATGTGCGTTTAGTTTTTTCACAATTTCAACATTGGTGTGAAAGCTTCACGACATCTCTTTCTATCATGATTCTATTTATAATAAGGTTTTAACGTAAATTAGTATTGTATCAAAAGAAATTAATGCATTAATAATTTTTAATGATAATAATCGATATACCGTGAGCTCTTTCCTGACCATGAAAATGTGATGAACTTCCTCTCGAAGCATTGTGACCGACCTAAACGAGAAATATGGTGAAATTACATTTGGTACACCAACTTCATATTCACCGTCTTCGCCATTGAAAGCTTTTTATACTCCTCGATGTTTTCCTTTTACGCACAAGAGCCGTGGAGCTAGAACCTTCTTGATTTACATTCTTCATCATCAAAATTGGTATAATATATCTTTTTTTTCTTAACCCTAGAAATTAGGGATTATGGATTTCGAAGTTGAATTGGTAAAACTGAATGAAGGGAAGATGAGATTGTGTGTAGGGATCAAAGTATATGTTTTAATTTTTGAATTTAGTGTAATTTTTGTGGAAATTGAAAATTTTGGAATAGAGATTTTAGACCGTCGACATGAGAACTTAGAATGATTGAGAGGCAGTAAACTTTCTGGAAAACATTTACAGGATTACAAAACTCTTTAGTGCTATAAACGGTTTTTGAGAAAACCGTTTATAGTTTTTTTTTAAAGGGCATTTCCTCCCACTCGACTGCTGGAGAGGTGGGAGGAACCGCCGCATTAAATTCATCTCCCACCCTAAAAATAAGCCCCCGGCCAAAGATGCTCCAAGATGTTCCAGCGACAAAAATTAAATTGATTTAGAAAGATTTGGCATATATAGTCTCATTCTATTAGATCAATTAAACAAATTGACTGAAGAACATTTAAGTATTAGGTCAATTAAAACAAATATCTAGGGGTAGAAAACGATACAATTCATACACATTAAGTAGGATTCCGGGTTGAAAACATCTAAGTAGAGTTATCAAATCAAAAAATAATAATGTTGGAATATATTTGATGAAGAAAAGATTAGATTGGATTGAGGAGATGTATGATTTTATTGTTGAAATTTGAAAAGTAGGGAAAGAAAAAGATGTGGAAATTTTTCACAAGAGTGAGATGGGATAACTTGGTCAGGAGAAAATGTGATTTTGTCCTTAATAATAAAGTCTAAGATTACTAACTTAGGCTTCGATTTGAAGGTATAAAAGAACCTTGGCCTAATTTTATACCACTTGATGTTGCTCTTGTGACTGGATGAAAATAACATTTATACTTTTGACACTCATTTTAGATAAGAGGTGATGACTCCATCTCCGGAGCTTTAGTTATATGTTGTGCAATGCCTTAATGCCTTGAATGTACTAGCTTGTGCTTAAATGATTGAGCATTAAGTTTGGTTTAGCAATAAACCCAAGTTTTTGATCTACAGATAAAATTTTCTAATTCACAGATTTACATAACATCTAACTAGTCATTAGTGCCAGGATCCACCATACAGAAGAATACTTATTTTTAGGTCTAAGTTAGACCAACTGGTATTTTATGTTCGTGATTATAATTTTTATAGAGGATAAATGAAGCCCTGTCAAATGTTTTTTCTCGTCGCTCCATTGATAAAGCAGCTTTTGTTAACGACCTAGGGTAGTTGAATTCAGCCACAAACATCTTTACTTGTCATTCTCACTGATCTTTAGGCATTTGGAGCTATACTTGTATATATAAGGTACAATGTTTTCAAAATGAAATTCAAATCTTAAATCATAGAGTTCAAATTTTAAATGTAAACTGGAATTAAATCGTGAATAATTGATTCGAAACGTTGATATTTTAATGCATATATGCTTGTACTCCATAAATTTTGCTCTATCTAGATTATGCTAACTAAATGATACTTTGGTATTTGAATGCATTAATTTTATTTTCATTGTACTAACAATTTACATTTTAAAAATTGATTTGATGGTTGAATTTCTAAACCTAGAGCTTAACTACATCTCTTGTCCCTTTCATTAAATTTTGTTTTGAACCGAAATTTGAAAAGCATATCGTAATCGGATGATTCAAATCGTAAGATTTTAAGATTCCTGAGGACAATTATAGTACACAAGCACTGTACATTTTCTCCTCCAACGTGTAGTTATGTTTCTTTTAGAAAATAATTTCATCGGTCGGTTTCGAAATCTATCACCCTTATTTTCGGTTTTAGAAAATATTTTGTGTCTTGTAATTATGCATTGCAATGTTTTTAAAATGGAATTCAGGTCGTAGATTGTAAAATTGGAACTTTTAAGTCAAAATGGGATCCAATCGTAAATCTTAGATCGAAAAGTTCCATATTTAAAGGCTTGTTCACGCTTTGAAATTGGTTATGATGTTTGAACTTCTACACTTGAACTTAATACTCAGTTCTCTCATGTTCCTTTTTATTTATTTATTTATTTGGATAACAAGAGTGATACTTAACTGAAGCAGAACACTCATTTTTAGTATATCGGAGGATCGAAAGAAAGACCTTTAGAACACAATCTAGAGATTTTACCACTTGAACTAGTGGTTTTTGACCACGTTCCATTTTTATTCTGTCTATAATATACTAGAATTGAATTGTGGATTTAAATAAACATATTGGATTTACAAGTATGGATTGAATGATTTTTTTCAAGTGCGGTTTTAAATGAATTTGAATCAGAATGTAAATCGAATCGAAATGGTAGAGATACGATCTTAACGGGATTTAAATCGTAAGATTTTGAGATTTTGGATTATTATACTTTGTTCTAACTTCAAATTTTATAATTGCCTTAAACATTACTATACTTGTGTTGGTGTATATAGGGGCGAATCTAGGTACAAGTGGGGGGATCAACTGAACCCCCTCAAAAAAAATTAATTTTGCAAGGATTGAAATTTATGGAGGAGGTCCCTCTTGAATTATAAAAAACTTGCGAATTTTCAGTTACTTGCTTATTTTCTTTGCTCACTCAGCTGGCAACATTCAGGCAAGAAAAACCAATGTTTTTATTCCTCAATTTGACAATCAATACACTAATCTCTTCATTCTACTAGATTCAATGTGATTGTTTATCTTCATTGTGGTTCAAATTTCTGTTTTATAACTTCTACTTCATTGATCTGTCTGATGCTTCTTCATGAGATTCTAGTGTTTTTAATTTTATTTATTCATTTTTTTTTCTGTGATCTATTCATTCATGTGTTTCTGTTCTTTCACTTTTATGTTTTTTTCCCTTCTATACAATTTTGTTTTAAAATTAATCTATAGTAGAATACATTGTATGCAGGCTGAGATGGCTGTCCTAGTATACCATGATGAAGATTACAAATCAAGAACATGGAACTTCCCTTCACACAACTTCAACCTTTCAGTGGTGTGGTCTCCATTCCTAGCCAAAGCCGATATCTATGAAAACGACAATGGAGTCTCAAAATCTGAAATTCAACTTCACCTCAACACTCTCAACACCAAATGGACCGACAGCTACACTACTTACGATTATGTCCTTATATCTGTAGGGCAATGGTTCCTTAAAACTGCAGTTTACTGGGAAAACGAAAAGGTTGTCGGTTGCCATTATTGCCCCAGACTGAACTTAACCGAGCTTGGACTTGACTATGCATACCGAAGGGTACTTCAGTCATTTTTCAAGTTTGTTACAAAATCGAGCCATAAGCCATCAGTTTTCTACAGGACATGGACTCCTGATCACTTTGAGAATGGAGAGTGGTCTGCTAATGGCATTTGCAATAGAACCTTACCATATAAAGAAGGTGAGTATAATGGCAAGAATGTGGATCATTTGATGTATAATATAGAGTTAGAGGAGTTTCGTAAAATAGCGGACAATTTTACCCATATTAAGCTACTGGATACGTATCATCTTTCTTTGTTAAGGCCAGATGGGCATCCGGGCCCTTACAGGAATTTTCGACCATTCAATAAGGATAAGAATAGGAAAGTGCAAAATGACTGTCTGCATTGGTGTCTGCCTGGACCAATTGATACCTGGAATGAGCTTCTTATGCAGATGGTGGTGAAAGATTGAATATTCATATGCAAATTGTGAAGTCTGCATTTTTGCTATTTTTTATTTTTGAAATTCAATGTGGTTGACGAAGATATATAGTTAAGAGAAGAGAAGAACCTGTCAACCAATGTATGATGTTGTACTAATTACTGTATTGGACATATTACTTGATATATCTTTTGTTCATGTATTCTTTTGTAGCGACAGATTGAATGTATTCTTGTGTTCATGTAGATTGTGCTGTACTACTTAGGGTGCCATGAGAAAGGGAAATTTGAAAAGGGTATTTTTTTAGGTTTGTAAACGGATATTTTTGGATACGGATAGTGCTATATCTGTATTTGAAATCATTTTCGAATATTAGATATCCATATCCATTGATGCAGATATTAGATGTTTATTGAATATTCTTCGATCGGTTTACAATCAATAAATCTAAATAAATAAATAGAAAATTTTGATTTATTATAAATCTATTTTTGTACTAAATACATACAAAATAATAATCTTAAATTGTAAAAATTGATTTTTATATACATATTAAATTTTTTACCTGGATAAAATAGTAAACGACAATCATTTTATGTATCGAAATATATAAAAAAATAACCATAATCTTGATAAAAATCGGACGGATAATTATCGGATGCATATATGGCTATATTCGTATCCGTTTTTTGGATATCGGATAATTTTTCATATTTCGGATATAGATACGGACGGATTTCGGATTTTTCGAGTACTTATTGACAACGCTAGGTATTTTAAAGGGACATGAAATGAGATTATTTAACGAAAGAAGAACGCGTTCTTGTGTTGCACAATGAATATTTGAAAGAAAAATTAATTGTTTTGTTATTATTAATTAAAAGCGAGAGTATTAATTATTTGTGTTGGAAAATGTTAGAACCTCTCTTCTCGAATTTTAATGACAACAACTGTACAATCACGTATACAAGAAATACCTTATCTATTTACAGGAATATGATAGAAGAGATCACTCCACTCACCGATATTATGGCGTGAAGACAATCTGAAGAATGATGGATCATACTATTGAAGTAATAATGTCATATATTTGTACCATGGTCTTAGAATATCTTGTACAATCCTCTTGAGTTATCATAAGCACACATGAAAGCATATCATCAAAATACTTAGCAAATCTTAAAAAAAAGTACTCAGAATTTACAAACAAAATAGTCTCAAATGTCTAGGACATAATGTCAGACGTCTAACAGATAGTTCAGGTTAAAAATCTGAAATGTCTGAGACGTTTGACACCGTTTTAACTATCATATTTTGAACAGTCGCTTCTCTTCATTTTAAACATTTATGCTTTCTTTCTTATAGTTGCAACTCTTGATCAAAAGGAAAACTCTTTGAGAAGACATACTTTTGAAATAAAACCATTAACCATCTATAAATACATTCAAAATATGAGATTGAATTGTTCTTTTACTCTACTATTCTCTATTTTCTAAGTGCTTACGCTATCAACAGTTTCATATTTTCAGTCACTTACAGCCAAAATTTACATTTTGGTAAACCTACTTCCTACAAATCCAAGTATTTACACTCACAAACACTCAAGCGAGATTACAGGAAGAATTATACTTGAAGTCAATATCTGTGTTATATAGAACACAAGCTTGTCAGAGAAATTTTTGTATAAGCCTATTCCTCCAAGCGAAGCGATGGTTGTTAGTTGGTGAAATACCAAAGGGGTGCTTCGGGACTGGATGTGGGATGGAAGGTCCAAACCAGTATAAAAACTCTGGTGTGCTCGTTTTTATTCTTTACTTTTATACTCTCCTATTTACATTATTTTATATTACTATACACACACTTGTCTTATACACAAGCCATATTATAAACGATCAACTAGACTACCATTTGGTATCAGAGCATGGAATTCTATCGATCGTCACAACACCATAAAATAATGGGCAGAAAGAGAAGATCCAGTCAGAGCTCAAAGACAGTCGAGAAAAATCAAATTTCTGGAAGCGAGAGACAATTTATAGAATCAAGGTACATGTGCTGTGTGGCTAATCTCAAATCAAAATTGATACACTTAGATTCTATATATGGCGATCTTTTACAAACGCTTGAGAAGTTATTAAAAGATTTTAAAGCATCACAAAAGGTCAAGTCTATAGCTTTAGTTAAATTAGAATGATTGAGAGCGTAAAATTAGTATTTTAACGGAAGAAAATAAGTTTTTAGTAAAACAAACTGAAAATCTTGAATACATTGGAAGAACTTATTTTACAAAAAGATTTTCTATTAAAAGAAAACGAGCGCTTAAACGATAAAATATCGATCTTTTAAAGGAAATCAAAGTTTTGCAAAATAAAAATATATTTTTGAAAAATTCTTTATACGATTCTAATTCTAAATTTTTGTCTCTTGAAAAAGAAAATAAGTCTTTAAATGATAAGAATTTAGAATTAATTAAAGAATGTGAATATTTAAAAGATAATAATATTATGTCGCAAAAAGAAATTTGTGATTTCAAAGCTGTTTTTGATAAATTAAATGAGAAACTCACAAATTTTAATAGAGAAAATGATGATCTATCTTCCTTAACTACTAATAGCAAAGCTCCCAATAATAGAACTGGTTTAGACTATAAACAAAATAATTGTAGAAAAAGTACTAGATATGTATTCCCGTATACATATTTTAATGCTAATACTAAAAGGATAGATAGTTCTAAAACCAATCTGTACCATAATATCATTATGCTTAGAAATAGAAAAAATCCTTTGAATATTAAATCAATGACAATTAACGTTGATATATGGGATCCTGCTAATCTAACCGATTATGATAGGCAATCATACATTAACAATTATTATGACACTATGATTAATAGTAGAAATTATATTTTTAAGAGATCAACCACATCCAACTAGATATGGTTTCCTAAGTCGTAAACCTTATATCAATTGTAAAATGAGTATAATTTTGCTTAATTTGACATATATATTTGATACTCATTGTTCTGTATTAATGTTAAAATTACTTATTTTTGACTTTTCTATTATATTCTCCATTTATTTTTAATTTTTTCATACTTTTTGTTAAGGGGCATTTCAATAGAAAGACAAACTTTGTAGTCCAATTAGTTTCTAGGACACACATCCATAGAAATTAATTTCAAGGCCAAAGTCAGCAAAATAATTATTTTTAAGGACAAAGTCAGCAGTCCAATTACTTTCAAGGACATAATTTCATAGGTTTTTAGGCCTTAGAAACTAATTATTTTGCATTTTGTCCTTAAAAGTAATTATTTCAGTTGTGTGTCCTAAAAACTAATTGCACTTGCTAAAGAGGACCTTGTGGCTAATTTCCACTTTTGTTAACTACAAAAGCGGGAGAAATAATGAGCATATTGATCGGGGGAATACATAGTTAAAAGTTAAAGAGAAACATTATACTTCGGAGGAGTTTTTATCATATAATACGCCAATGCTCTTACCCTTTTGATGATGACAAAGGGGGAGAACAATGTATGTTTTTATATGAAGTTAAAGAAAATAAACTCACATAACATATATCTAGGGGGAGCTATTATTTTATATTAAAGTTGTGCGGTTGTCATCATCAAAATGGGGGGGGGGGGAGAATGGTAAGAATATTATAATATTTGTCTACACGTAAATAGGGGGAGATAACATATTCAGGGGGAGTTAATTTTTTAAATGTCATTACAAAAGATTGTATAGTTGTCATCATAAAAAATGGAGAGAATGTTAGAACCTCTCTTCTGGGATTATAATGACAACAACTATACAATCACGTATACAAAAAATACCTTATATATTTACAGGAATATGATAGAAGAGATCACTCCACTCACTGATATCATGGCATGAAGACAATCCTGAAGAATGATGGATCATATTATTAAAGTACGGTCATATATTTGTAATATGGTCTTAGAATATCTTGTACAATCCCCTTGAGTTATCATACGCACACACAAAAGCATATCATCAAAACACTTAGCGAATCTTTAAAAAAATACTCAGATTTTACTAACAAAATAGTCTCAAACGTCAGGGACATAATGCCAGACGTCTGATAGATAGTTCGGGTTAAAAACCTAAAATGTCTCAAACGTCAAACAATATATGTCATACGTTTGAAAATATTTTAACTTCATATTTTGAACAGTCACTTCTCTTCAGTTTAAACGTTCATGTCTTCTTTCTTGTAGTTGAAACTCTTGATCAAAAAGAAAACATTTTGAGAAGACATACTCTTTTAAACACACTATTAATCATCCATAAATACATTCAAAATATGATATTGAATTGACTTTTTTACTCTACTATTCTCTATTTTCTAAGTGCTTACGCTATCAACAATTTCATATTCTCAATCGCTTACAACCAAAATCTACATTTTGGTAAACCTACTTTCTACAAATCCAAGTATTTACACTCACAAACACTCAAGGGAGATTATAAGAAGAATTGTACTTAAAGTCAATATCTGTGTTATTTAGAACACAAGCTTGTCAAAGAAACTTTTGTATAAGCCTATTCCTCCAGACAAAGCGAGGGTTGTTAGTTAGTGAAATACCGAAGGGGAGCTTCAGGACTGAACGTAGGATGGGAGGTCCGAACCAGTATAAAAACTCTGGTGTGCTCATTTTATTTTTTACTTTTATACTCTGCTATTTACATTTGTTTATATTACTATACATACACTTGTCTTATACACAAGCCATACTACATACGGTCCACTAGATAACGGTAAAGAAGGTCAATGTATTAATAATATTATTTACCGCTGGCGTCGGATTTGTTCAATGTAAACATATCAATTTTTTCATTTTTCATCCAAACAGATCAAAATGCCAGGTCCCATCTTTGATGCGTTGGATGTGACACCAACTTGGTTTTTTTCCTTATGCTACCTTAATGTACTGGAATATCAATATATCTTCTTCCATGTTGACCTGATTTTGTACCCTTATTTTACATTAGATGAACTATCTAGCTTTGAGTTTGAGTTATAGAAGGGCAATGAGTCCTTGTTGAATGAACATATTACTTAATAATTGTTGGATTTTTTTCCTCATAGAGCCCAGTAGGTGCAGATTAAGTGACTCAAGTTAACAAAACAAATTGTTTTAATTAAAATGAAGAACAATTCGTATTGGTTAACTAATATAAGGCAACTGTTTGTTGATTCCTAACTAGTAGAAAGATAACAGCATATTAATTGCTAATTAATAAAAAGGTAACCATAACACCTTGATGGAAGGGGTGTGTGTGTGAGGTATGTCTAATAACACCCTTGTTTTTAAACACTGTAACGACCCGCCTTTTGGACCCTCAAATGTCGACACTAATACATCCACGGTATTCATGTGCCGAACACTCAAGTGCTGGAAAGATGATTTGTTAGGATAAAATAAAAAGAAAATAGAACAAGAAGGAAGGAACATAATATCAAAATCTCACAGCGGAACGATAACATGTAATATCAAAAGATGATAACAAAACTTTCACTCTAAGATACATAGCATTTCAAAGTTACAATTCTAAGTACTATCATCAACCTGGACAGTTGTAATAGTTTGCCCTTACAAATGTTGATATATACAATATAGTAACGCAACGGAAATAGGAATACTACGATAAGTAAAACATCCAGCTCATCTCCTCGAGCTCTAATAAACATCAACGAATACCTGCCTTTCTCAAACTACTCAAAAGAGTATGCGAGAACTTTAGGGGAAACTATAACCTAGCGTCAGACATAAGTCTGGTATGAGAAACTCAAGAAATATGTAGATAGCATACAATAATACTTTTGAAATCGCATGGAATACCATAACGATTACCCCCTTAAAAAAACACCATCTAATAAGTACATAAGTTGAAATATTTGATAATATCTAGAGTGAAGAATATAAATAAGAAAATAGATGGAATGGTTATATTCAACAGCATTTTAGGAGTACAATCAAAACCGTTAACGTACGTTCGCATATTAGATTTTTCCACAAAGACGCTTCTAGTAAACTGGAGCGGATCTCCATGCACAAGGATTAGAAAACACCTTCTGAGCGTCATATATCTCTAGATAAAATATACCATGAGGTATACACAAGCGGCCCATCTTTCCAAACATAAACGTAAACAACATGAACCAAATATCATCAACTTCTAGTGGCCAACAATCGATAAGTATCACTAGATATGGAGTTGATAATACCCGATGTTGGTCAGCTAAACCCTTGATTATGCAGCCTACTCTATCTTTAGCCATTTCCAGTGTTGAGGTCACGTTCGACATCTTTCACATGAGTCTTCATCACTCGAACAAAACACCAATCCCCAATTGGATTTCCACATCTCGAACAGATCTCGAAACCACACATGAATTCCAGTATCTCGAACAGATCCATTTTCAAGAGATAGAACATGTATCTTAGTCTTGAAGTGGTTTTCGATAAGTAAAACACTTACCGATCCCGGTCTCTTCAAGACTGAATCGACAAATTTGGCCATATTCGACAATAATGACAACGATCACATATGAAAACCAAGTCTCGTATACTTATCACATTTTTGATATTTTCATCTCACACTATTCCTTGGTTAGGAGTGCAGCCGGTAGGTTAGAGCTTTATTGCTATATCCCTACTCGAACATTAGTCTTAACTCTCACAAATAGACAAGCCTACTTCACCAGCTTTTAGTGCTAAGTATACGACTAAATGTTTCCCATAAATGAATAAACATACAAAGCATGATTAAGTCACATAAGCGACTTCTAATCCCCTTTTTTTAATTAATCTTTTATTAATTAAAACCTCTTTTATTTGTAAAACTTCTTTTATCTAATACAACAACATTTATCGATTTCTACTGTTCATTTGTACTCTTTTCAATACTTCAAAAGGTATTCAAATACTTATCTCAAATGGTATAAGTATATTCACAAATCATTAATAAGATTTCTTACTTTAAACCTTTGCTTTTTCAATCTTTTTCCAAAAGATTCATTACTTACAATTTCCTTCAAAATATCCATTTTAAGGATCTAAGTACTTTCAGAAATTCATTAAAAAAGGTTTAAGAATAATGTTACTTCTACAAACCAAAAACCATTTCACCTATGCTTATCTTTAAAACATTCATTTAAAGATCTTACATTCATAAGTATAATAAAAAAGGGTAAAAGACAAATGCCATCAACACATTGTCACAACAAACCCAAAACCATTTCATACTTACATTATCTTTAAAAACATTTTTTTAAAGATTTAGGTTAATATTTGGTTAAGTTCAACATTCAACTAATCGACTATCCAATTAAAAACGATCGCTTATAGAAATCATGATTCGTATACTTACTTCGTTTCCGACATTCCAACTTATACTATCCCTCATCCAAGAGTGAAGCCAGGTAAGTTAAATCACTGGTTGCATATCAAAGCCTTGCATAGACACTTCATTTTTGAATCTCACAAATAGATAAATCTACCTTGTCGGCTTTTAGTGTTAAGTATAGTATTAATGACTTTCATAAACAAATAAGAAATCAACACGATTAACACGTTTCCAATATTCCCAACTTAACTATTTCTCGGTCAAGAGGTAAGCCATTAGTTTAGAGCACTATTGCTTCTGTCCCTACTCGAACATCAATCTTAACTCTCACAGATAGATAAGCCTACCTCGTCAGCTTTTAGCGTTAAGCAAAGTTAACTACTTTTTGAACAAATAAATAAACAACAAGATTAATACATTTCCAACATTCGAACTTAACTATTCCTCGGCAAAGGAGAAGCCGATAGGCTAGAGCCCTATTACTCATATTCCTACTCGAAATCAATCTTAACTCTCACAAATAGAGAAGTCTATATCGTTGGCATTTAATGTCAAGTATAGTATTAACGACTTTCATAAACAAATAAGAAATCAACACGATTAACATGTTTCCGACATTCCAGACTTAACTATTTCTCGGTCAATAGGGAAACCAGTAGTTAGAGCGCTATTGCTTGTCCCTACTCGAACATCAATCTTAACTCTCACAAAAAGATAAGCCTACTTCGTCTAGTTTTAGTGTTAAGCAAAGTTAATTACTTTTTGAACATATAAGTAAACAATAAGATTAACATGTTTCTGACATTCCAACTTAAATATTTCTTAGTCAAGAGGGAAGCCGGTAGGTTAGAGCTCTATTGCTTATATCCTTACTCGAACATCACTCTTAACTCTCACAAATAGAGAAGCCTACCTCATCGGCTTTCAGTGTTAAGCATAGTTAATTACATTTTTCAAAACTTATATATATATACACACACACACACTTTAAAAATACTTATAAATAGGTTTGAATATCTATGTAAAATATTACTTGAAAATAACTAATTTATAATTTAAAGCCCATTTACTTCCAAAATTCATAAATAAATATTAAAAGTATATTTAAGCTTCAAACAAACTTTAAAATACTCTAAAATATGTTTGAAAACATCTCAAAAAATATTAGGGTAAAATACCAAAATTAAATATCACATTTGAACACTTAAAACCATAAGCAACTTACTATAACATTTATAGTTGTTGTTAAAAGTCTATGTTAAAGAACAACATTAAAAAGCACGATCTTTGGGACTAGTTTTCACCACGTAAACAAATGATTTAAAATTTGAAATTTTTATAGTAAGTACTACCCTTAGGGCACTTAAAAACCATAAAAAGAAACCCTTAAGAATATCTTCCCATTTATTTATAAACTTACCAAAAACAGACTATATTTACATAGTGTATATATAACCACATTTTTTGCTTCTACTTTAGCCATTTTGTTTCACAATTTCAATAACTTTCCAAACTATTTCTTTATTATCCAATATAGCAAAATATGTTTAGAGGACAACCAAATTAAATTATCGCAAGTTAAGTTCATGAAACTTCTATTTACACAAGTTAAAGTTAAGGGATATCGATGTGCACTTGTTGCGATTATTCTCTCTTCAAACACTTTCAAACATACGTCAATTCAACACACAATCCAGAAAACCATTTAAACATCAAGTCAAGGCCACACCACATGTTTAAGAGGGTAATAAAACAGATGTTATACAATATAAAGTTTTCAATTACTTTCAAAAGCAAGAGGGGTCCAAAGTTATAACCTTACTTAGTTAATGTTCATTTTAACTTCATATTTCAAGCACACAACGTATATACACAATATATACAAACAAGTGAGATAATTCCCTTAGATCCAAGCCAAACACAAGCTCAAGCACAAACAAACTCAAGAATACATCCTACCATCTTCAAACACATAAAGGTCCGATCTTTAGCACCAAAATCACAAAACCAAGCTCTCCTCCTCCTTTCATGCTCATGGCCCAAGCTAGGTCCCACTCCTCTTCATTTTTCTTCCACTTTGACTTTAGATATAAGCTTTCTAAGGTATTCTAAGGTGTTGGTGAAAGTTTGGTGAAGTTTGGAAGAGATTTGAATTAATTAAAGAAAGTTAGTGAAGAATAAAGTGGATTAGTGCTAATCCATTTTCACCATTTTCAAGTTTTTATTACATTTCAAGCTTTTGCAAATTATATACCCATAAGGGTGTATTTATAGGTTTTTACAAGAGGTCATTATCACCTTCTACGTTCTATGAAAGGTCACAAAGGAGCCTCCCTTTCACATGCTACTTTTACACCTTTATATCTCTTACTTAACACTTTAGACTTCCCTTAAAAGCCCATTTTCAAAATATCTTTTATGACATCACCCATGACATCACCCATGACATCATCAAAAAATTTATTTTCGTAAATGGTAAAATATATTTATTTCATTTTAATGATTTCCTAAGAAAATAAATGTATGCAAAAAAAGTTTGAACAACTTCCGATGAGTAAAAAATTGTTTATCGATAAAACGATTTTCTGCCATATTATTGATATTTCTTCAAAGTATTTATTATTGTAAAAAGTTTTCCAAAAAGTTTACCATCATTAATTCTGGTTTAAAAGGGGTTAAGGAGGTTATTAAATCACTTTAATAACATCTAATTCAAGATTCAAATATTTAAATAATTCAGATATTTAAATATGAAGTGTCCGAAATTCCGAGTCGTTATAAGCACCCTTTTAGCACCCATTTCATATATTGATCTACACTATTTCAAATGCTACAACATTTCATAGATGTTCAATCAACATATAGACGACCATCTCTACAAATGTTGGGCTCATTTCAATATCTATGGCATAATATATTTGATGTTTAAATCTAATGGTTAAAATAGATTAGATATTTGAATGATGAATAATTGAATTATGATTTTGAATAAGTTACAAATATCGAAATAGTCTCATCTTTGGTAGAGATGATCCTCTATACGTGGACTTTAGATCTACAAAATTTTATAGTATTTGAAATAGTATAGCTCAAGATATGATAGGGGTATCCGAAGGGTGCTCCAAAGCAGGGGTGTTATCGAACCTACTTCTCTCTCATATATATATATATATATATATATATATGGACTGGTTCGCTCTACTAAATTTAGATAGTTTTATGTCCATTAAAGAAAGTTTTTCAATTTAAATAGGTTAAGAGGGAGAAATATGATTCATTGTTAGCTGTTCTTTGGAAACCAATTTCTCTTATTATGGATCAAGGTATGCTCTTATGAAAATCAGTTTACTCAAAGGTCTTTCCTGTTATGATTTATGTAATGTTAGGTTTGTGATTTGCTTCATTATGATTATATAAAGATCTAAAATATTATAACATGTGTTATTAGAGCCTTATTTGAGAATAAGTGATTTTTCAATTATGATTTATTCACCCTCTTCTATCTCCGCTGCGTTATTGTGTGAAATATCATAATACACGTGAATGCCAGATCCCATTCTATTTTGATTAGGCCATAGGTATAAATAGTTTCATATCTATTAATAATTTTTTTAAATTGATTCTTTATTACTACTAGAAACATTCATATACTTCAATAATATGCCTCATCAAAATGTTACAACCATTTTAATCTAAATGGGTACAATTGACTATATTTTTCATTAACCTCGGAATGTGATAATATGTCATGAAGATAAAAGGTCACCTACTAATCACTAGCCTTAAGAGCAAAAAACTATTAGGAAGAGAGCATTTAAAGGTAAATGACACAACATGTAAAGTGGTTCAACAAAGCTGCCTACGTCCACTGTGAAGTTTTCTTACTATATGGCTTTCTTACAATTACAAGAAACTATAAGAGAATAATTAGAAAAGACGAGAAACTTAAGACTATTAATGCAGCTAATCTCAAGGGTTTTCTAAGTAATGGACTCTCTGGTGGTGTGTTGTTGATGATGTGAACATGCATTCTTTGACCAATCTTTTTGAGGTGGTAATGCATGATGAATTTGATCGATTCGTAGACCAATCCGCCAGCCTGGCGCTGAGGGCCGAAGCCGAAATCCCACCAACCAACCTCCCCAACCAACTCTCCAACCAACTCCCCCTTCCAATTTTCTCTTTGATGTTGCAAAGCATGGGGTTCTTATTATAGCTGAACTGATGCTTGGACAACTAAAATCATGCGGTAAAATAGGCAGGAAGTGCGTTTGGCCGTTGATTTAGCTGAACGGACATAATGAAAGACAGCTGGCTAAATGAAATCCGAATGTGTGGCTAAGATGAAGGCCAACAAAAGATTTGTACCAGATGCATACCCTGCCTTACTTCACATTCAATGCATTTGTACTATGGCAGCGTGCTAGAGAAATGGAACAAGACTCTAGTTAGGAGTATGTACACCTAGTTGTACCTCTTGTTGCCTTACTCCCGTATGCCTAGGTAATAAGGTGGCCTAAGTTAGTTCACAAGCCGTTGGGACCATGAAGAGGATAGGAAAGTTTTAAGAACCAAGGACATGCCGAGCTGGGCGAGGGATGATGAAGCGACCTGCAATCCGCAGGTGGGTGCACTGAAACTGGATCAAATGACGGACCATGCTAAAGACAACCTTGAGCTGTGTCGGTTGATAAGGAGCTGAGAGATGCATAACCATGCAGGAAAACTTGGTGCCATGTTGAAAGTAGGCTGGCTTGAGATGACCGATTGTAAACGAGATTGAGAGTCATTCTTCACTTTGCTAAGCTGTACTGGTCTTCATGCCCTGTTGGATCGGCATGAGTAGATGTGGTGATATAGGCCTAGCCTGGACCTGAGATGGTAACCGAAGGAGCCTTGCCAACCATCCCTTAACCTTGGCTAGCTTGAGAGAGACTGCCTTGGATCCAAGCTGATTTAGACCGGAGCAGGCCTAAGAGCCTTAATCGCTGTATCCTTGCTTATGAAAACATTGAGTACAATTTTCCCCTCAAGTCTGTGCTTGCGTGTAGGTGCGAGCTTGTTAAATCGTGGAGCTTCATCGATGGACGGCTCTGCTATGCATTTCATGCACTTTCCACATGGCATTGTGCCATTTGCGGCAACGATGTGCTTCTCGAGATGTGGCAGAGAGGTGTCATTTCCTTATATGCATGGTGTGACACAACACTTGAACTCATGGAGCTTTTGCCATGTAATTTTATCAGATAACTCAAATCTTGCACGGTTTTCCATTGGTAAAAATATTTTACCTTATCTTCCTCTTCCTTTCCAAACACTCTTGAGCACCTTTGGTTTTGTCAAACTTTTGTAGTTAACGAAAAGGAGGAAACTTTCTTGAGTGCTGAATTGTTTTTGTTGATTGTAGTTCAGGTCGCTGTTTGGATTTCTACTTCTTGAGATGGATCTTGCTTTGCTACTTGGCCTAGGCATGCACTTTCTAACTATCTTTTCGATGGTGATCTTTCATTGGACTCGAGCTAACGATCCAGCTGATTACCTAGATGATGCTAGTGGGATTCCTTATCATCTTGCTCTCACATACCCAAACTAAGGTCGGCTTGGGAGCCCAACTGCTCTGTTAGAAAGAGTAGTATATGTCGCCTCTATCTTTAATTTCACGACTGAAGTCTTGGTCTGATCCTTGACAATGTTGTCTAGAAGCTTTTTGAGGTCTATTATAAGATTCGATGTGGAAGGCTTCAAAGGTGGTGGCGCTCCCCTAGATTGATTGAAGTGCCTTGGGCGCTCATCAGCAAATATGAAGTTGGATTTTTTGAAGTGCGCCGTTGGCATGCTTCTCCTTCTCTCTCTCGTTTCCTTCTTTTCAATTAATTAGCTATAAAAATATCACTGTATGCCTAACAGAGTGGGCATTTTGCCCCTGCACTCTTCTGAACTAAACAAAACATATTCTCTGTTGCAAATTGTTACTCAAACTTGTTGCTTTAGCTTGTAGAGTAGTGTATCTCATATCTCTAGCATGGCCCCTGCACTGGATTGCCCAATCTATTTTAGTTGATAGGGTGGGCTAGGTCGGTGGCCTCGGAAGTGAGCATTGATCGAGAAACCCGACTACTTATTGGGCATGGAGGACATCATATGACAGTTGAGCCCCACCGTGTTGCTTTGTTGTTGGGCGGTCCCGGCACGAACCTAAGCAGTGAGTGGTAGAGGTTCTCCTAGATAACACGCTGCGAGGAGTTCCTGCATTATATGCAGAAAACATTTGTCTATTTAGGATATATTAAATAGTAATGTGGTTACATGACAGGCTAAACCAGGGCATTCATATGAACCGTGTTGGTTAGGTGTTGAGTGGCGGGCGGCATTGGTGTTAAATGAGAGCGCATGTTTGCCCTTAGTTTCTCCTGGGCGACAAGTGATCATGTGGAGTAGTGGGGGGCTCTGGCTCGATCCAGAGTGCATGAAGGCTTGAGATTCTCCTGGATGACATTTCACCAATTGTGAGTGTATGTCTCGGTTCGAACCGGAGCTCACCGCTGGCTTGAGCACTTGGTACAAGTGTAATGATAAATGGTGAGACTGACTCATAGCACCTCCATTCACAATAACTTAGCAAATAGTTGAACTTATTATCATGAGTAAGAACTTAACAGTGATGCTGGGCTAAGCTGCTAAGTGTGCTTAAGGACACTGACCATTACATCTGGACGTCTTTAGACATGTTGGCAGGCACCTGACCACATCCGGACATGGTTATGGGCGAAGAAGGATGAAGGCTCTGCTTGATGGCCCTAGGGGTGTTGATCCAGACACGACCCAGAGTGCTGAGCGGCTCAAGGATCCTTCAAAAGGGGGGACGCACGACATGTGGCTATATTGCCAGGCTTGCTGCCTTTCCTGTCTTGCCTGTAGGTTTAGCCGCGAGCGCGAACCAGCCCAGGCATTCATGTGGAAGGGAGCAATACTGGATAAGGAGAGACGAAGGGTAGAGGTACTCGGTTTTTAAAGGTTGACTCGATCCTTACGTAGAATATACGCGCAATGTCCACAATGATAGTGGTAGCAATATGAGGGAGTAAGCACACACTGCGGCGGCACAAGGCATGAAGCCAAATTGAGATCATGACCCAAGTTCTCAAGGGGATCCGACTTAGTTACTGGTTATAGCATCAAGATGTTGATATCCATCATGGGTTAGAGCATGTGGCTATCAACCAAAAGGTTGGAGTTTCAAGCCCTCCTTCTAGCACCAAAATGTTAACTTTATTTTTCATCAACCTTAGAATTATGATGATGCATCATGAACAACAGATGTCACTTTATAATCACTAGGCTTAAAAGCGAAAAATTGTGGGGAAAAGAGCATTTAAAGGTAATGACACAAGATGTAAAGTTGTTTGGCAAAGCTGCCTACATCAACTGTGAAGATTTCTTACTATTTGGCTCTCTTACAATTACAAGGAACTAAAAGAGAATAATAAGAAAAGATGAGGCACCTATGACTAATGAAGCATCGAATCTCAAGGGTTTGCTAAGTAATGGACTCTCTGGTGGTGCGTTGTTAGTGATGTGGCCATGCGTTGTATGACCAACCTTTTTGAGGTGGTAATGTATGATGAATTTGATCAACTCACAGACTAATCCGCCAGCCTGGCGCTAGGGGCCGGAGCCAAAACCCTACCAACCAACCTCCCGAACCAACTTCCCCTTCCATCTCTTTCTTTGATGTTGCAAAGCCTAGGGTTCTTATAGTAACTGAACTGATGCTTGGACGGTTGAGAGCATGTGGTAAAACATGTAGAAAGTGTGCCTGGTCGTTGATCTGGCTGAAAGTACTTAATGAGAGACAACTGGCTAAATGAAAGGAATGTGTAGCTGAGATGAAGGCCAATAGGAGAACTATACTAGATGCATACTCTGCCTTACTTTGCATTCAATGTATTTGTACCATGTCGGTGTGCTAGAGAAATGGAACATGCTTATTTTCAATTAGGTACATCTGGTTGTACCTCTTCTTGCCATACTCCCGTATGCCTTGGTGGCAAGACTAGCCGAGTTAGTTCCTAGCTGTTGGGACTGTGAAGATGATATGGAATTGCTGAGAACTAAGGACAAGCCGAGCCGAGCGAGGGGTGACGAGCGATCTGCAATCCGTAGGTGGTTGCACTAAAACTAGATCAAATGATGGACCATGCTTAAGATGACCTTGAGTTATGCCAACTGGCAAGGAGCTGGGAGATATGGTTAAGAAGATGGGCAGACTTGGTGCCGTGCTGAAACCAAGATGGCGCGAGAGGACCGATTTGTAAGCGAGATCAGGAGTTTTTTCTTATGCTTTACTAAGCTATATTGGTCCTCGTGCCCTACTAGATTGGAATGAGTAGACGGGCTGATATGGACCAAGTATGGACCTGAGATGGAAATCGAGGGAGCCTTGTTGGCACACCCTCAAATTTCGCTAGCTTGAGGGAGACTATTCCGTAGCCGAGCTGACTCGGGCCGAACCGGGATGAGTCAAGCCTAGGAGCCATAATCACTATATCCTTATGGAAAAATTGAGTAACATGTACCTTACAAAGAAAAAGAGTATATTATATCTGATAGAGTTAGGGATATGCCCTAGGGGCAATTATGTAATTTGTTACATATATCTAACTCGACAACCAAACTTATTCAAAATAAAATGTGTTTTCTTTCTATTATATTCTTGATATAATGTGTTATATTAAATATTTAATTTAATTAAAAGTATATTTAATAGAAAATCCATAAATGGTATGTTTTGTGATAGTAGTTACAAAGTGTTGTAACCATGAGTAATTTATCAATGAACATAAATATACCATTTAAATATTCCTAGCAAAATGTATCGAGACTGGATATCAATACATCCATTGAGACTAGAATATGTAATGCTTTCCATATGTTAGGCAGTGTATTACTCATGTCTGTTGGAGGCACCACGAGTTTCTTACTGATAGTTATTGGATAGTTATGGAATAACCCACTCGATATATAGTTTTCTGTTGGTTAATATAACTATGGTCGATTTGAAAATATTGAAGTGGCCGATTTACACGGTTCTCTCAACTTGAGAATACCATCGATCTTCAATATGAAACACTATTCAAGAGAGGAGTCTCTTCAGTTATGGGGTTAGTACCATGGTCAACTCCAGTCAACTCAAAGTCAAAGTCTTTGGCCAGAGCATTTCGGTTAATAATAATTATTATTATTGAACCAAGGATTTTGTGTTTGGACTATAGAGTTGATTATGAATGATATTGGAATTCTTTCCATTACCAAATTCCATAAGTCCAAAGTGATATAGTTTTAACGAAGAGAATTGGTGTAAATTAAAGTTACAACCGGGTAAAGCTTAACAAAATGAAATTGTATTTTACCGAAACCAAGTAAGCGAGAAATTTAGCCAAAATGTTACACCACCTGCTAAGTGATGTGCGAATTTTAATATTCAAATAACGCGATATTAATCACTAACTAGATTTACACCTAACGAGTCATACAATTGAAATGATGAATTCTCTTTTGACCAAATGATTTAATTAATTTATAATTATTATAAGTTAATTAAATTAATTAATATTTATGAAATATTAATTACATAATTTGATTATGATTTGATGAATAAATATTATTAAATATATTTATAATAGTTATAAATATATCAATCGATATACAATATTATGAGTGATTAAATTAGATTTAATTGCATAATATTTTTATTTGGGCTTAAATGGTTTTATGGCCCATCATAGGGGTAGAATTTTTGTTTGAAAATAGATGGTATATGTGGCTCATTTTGGGTTAGAAAGGCTTGGTTATGAATGGCTTATATTAAAGGAGAATGAGTATGAGATCCGATCCACTTTTCTCCCCTTTCCATCCACGATAAAAGCATCTTGAACCTAATTAGATTTAATCTTTTTTGTTGCCTCCTCCTACATTGCTTGCTGGCTGAAAATAATCCCTAGTCCCTTTATCTCTTCAAGCTCAAATTAGGTCAAATTCGATAGCTGTTTGATAGTTGAAGGTTAATGGTTCAACGACTAGCTCTCTATTGAATCGAAAAGAGTTTCAAGGAACATAAATAATCTTTTCAAGGTGTACTTCAAGGCATCGTAATTGAGGTATGTTTCTAATTAGATCATAGTTATTAATTCTATAATGATCCATAATTTTGTCACTTCAAATATGAGTTTAATATATTTTTAAATGATTAAATAATGGATTTTTTAACTCAAATAAAATTTAGATAAAATGTCTCGAGTTTTTATGGATGTAAAATTTTAGTTTAAAGATGGTTCAAGTTATAAGGCGGTTAGGTGTATCGATTTAACTAAGGATAAGAAGACTATTAGTTTCTTTGCTTAATAAACCAAATGAGAATGATTACTTCTTAGGAATTAAGAAAAAAATTTCCTAATAAAACAAGAAAGAATTATTAACCTTGCTTAATAAAGTAAAATTGTACAATTACTTGCTTAATAAAGCAATAGTATGAAACAAAATAGTATAATGACCTGCCTAATAAAACAGAATAGTATAATAACCAGCATAATAAAACAAAATAGCATAATGATTCACATTTAATTTATAAGAAGAAAATTTGAACTTTCCTACTCTCTTATTGGACCAAAAGGTGGTCAAATCAGGTTATGCTATGCGGATGGTTATCATTGAACCAAAATGTGGTCAAATCAGGTTATGTTATGTGGATGGTTGCCATTGGACCAAAATCCGGTTGAATGGGGTTAGGCTATAGAAAGTTAGCTAATTACTAAAGTACCATTCTCTTCATCTATATACCCAAGTTCATATCTCATTTTAATTCATTCACAAACTAAATAAAGAAACAAAATACCCTCATCATCTTCAAGGCAACCAAGGTTTCCATTTGCTTCACCAAATTAAAAGGATTTAAGGTTAGGTGGTGAGTAAAATCAATTTATATTGCTTTACTTATGTGTTTGTAAGTAAGAGTATATGTGTTTGGTTTGGAGATGTATTTCTACTCATTTACCAGAGGCATATGACTTGTATTTCGCATGGGACTATGGAAAGGAGTCGAAGTGCTTCATAGCAGAAAGGCCGCGATGAATACACTACGAAAGATTTATGGAGGGATCCAATGGGACCCCTCGCAAATATTGCTTGTACTTTACATTATTACTTGCTATGTATGATGTAATGAAGTGGATGTTGTGGCTAGTCGACTTACTTTGATGATTTGTTTTTATGCGACATTGAAATCCCATGCTTTCTTTTTAATGGTTTACTACTTTGTTTTCTAAAGTGTTTTGAAATGGTTTTCGAACTTGATTTTTGTTTTCAAACCTTTTTGTAAAGATATGGACTGGTTAAATAAGTGATTTTGGAAAATGTTTTTAGTAGCAAGTATATTGGAACTCTCAGATCCTATTTTAATTTATAGACTTCGAGGTATGGAAACTTGTTTCTATTTTAAGGTTAGAAATGTTGTCGAGTCAAGGTTTGAGAGGTAATAATATCCCAACTTGAATGGTTTCATTTCTAGCCGATGAAAAGTACTTTTCTGAAATCGAAGACTAGAAATTAGTTTATAGAGTTGTTTTCTGATTTGTTGAAAAAAGACTTTGTTTTCAACAAGGGATTTCTTTGTCTATGCCATTAGGTAACATAAAACAAATATGATAAGTAGTGCTAAAAGGTTGGCAGGTTTATGGAAAGTAAGTCATCTTTATTTAGCACTAAAAACCGATGAGTGGACTTTTCTTTATCTATGAGATCTAGAATTGGAGTGTTTTAACTAAGGCAAGACCAGAAGCAACCAGTCCCTTGACTTGCCTAGCTTTCATTCTGGACGAGGGATAGAGAAGTCGAAATGTCGAAAGCGCGATAAGTGTAAGAGAGTTAATTTCGATAAATAGGTCATGATTAATTAAGTATATGGAAGGTACTTCATCATATACTTGACAGCTAATTCCGATGTATGGAAAATCGTCTCTATCCCAAGAAGTAAGATTGAATTTCAAGGCAAAGATAGTTTTCTAACTTGTCCGACTTCATTATTAATCAAGGGATAGTGCTGTTTGAAATCAGAAAGTAGGGATAAGTATAGGATGTCTTATTTTTTATATGCAAATCTATACTTGCATTAGAAGTGGATTTTTCCATTATCGATAACTTGACCAGTTTTAAAATTATCGAATGTTGGTTCGAAGAGACCAGGATCGGGTAGCATGAGTTATCTAAAAAACACTTTGATCCAACATAAGCGTTCGAATTGAAAACATCTCGAAGCTGATGGAATCAAAGACGAAGATCTATAAAGTGCAAGGGCTACTTGCTTCAAATCATGAGGGTGGTTTCAAAATGAATGTAATAGAAGTAGTGCATTCAGTTTGTTCATATCTTGAACAACTTGTATGGATGAATGCTAGCATTGCATTGTTGCTCGAAGGGTAAGTGGGATTGCTATATAAAAGGGTAAAGAGTAGCCTCAGACCTCACAACCGGTAACGACCAAAGCAGGAAGGTGTCGTCGGGCTAAGTGGGTCACTCACATTAGGGTATGATCATCACCTAATCTAGATCGGTATTTATGGATTTATGTATGCTAGTGACTCGGTACGGTTGTTGGCCAGCAACCGAGGGGTGATCATATTCGATACTATGTAGGAAAGGGTAAGTCAGTCCTGAGTAGCAGTGGTGCAAAGGTTTTGCAGCCTCAGACATTTTCTCTAGATGTGTACTGTACGGATGGCAGACCCTTACCTTGTCATTGTATAGAATCCATTTTCCACTCCGTGCTTACGGACTTGGATGTATACTATATATGTTGGAATGTGATTAATGTAACTATATCGACTATGATTAAATATTTAATCTAAACCATAGACATTATTATAATATCACAAAAATTTTATAAGAAGGTTTAGGTTATTGTAAGGTAAAAACTCGTCGTGTTTATGTGTCGCGTGGTCTTACGAGGTACCTTTATTTTGAAGGGTTTTATAAGTATAACAATTTTTATGTTTTGAGTTTATTCATACCAGATCCATGTCCGAGCCAGAGTTTTTTTAATTTCTTTCCTTTAAACTCTTAGGTACTCTAATTTTGAGTATCCATGTAGTTCAGGTTCTTATGGATGCATTTTGGAAGGAGCATGGAGTAAGAGGCTTCTTCGTTATTTAGTTATCTATTTATTTCTACTGTGTGTGTATAGTTATCTATCAACATTGTAGGGGCAGACAGTTATAACCGTCTCTGAATGAAGTTAGTACCTGTTATAACTCTAATTTTTCATTTTGGATGTGACCATAAGTATTACCTTATATTCTATTATATATGATTTCATAGTATTGTGAGATTCTGTGTTTCTTTTTTCTTGTCTTTTCTTTTCTTTTTACCCCAACAGCTTATCTTTCGGACACCTAGATGATTGACACACGAATACTATGGATATATTAAGCGTCATCTTTAGGAGTAAGAAATGCGAATCATTACATGTGGTATTAGAGCTAAGGTTAAGCGAACACCTAGGCCTTGGTTAGGGTCATCTCATTAGAGATAGGGTTAATAATACTCTAAATGAGTTTAGTCTATGAGAGCGCTATTTGTAATTTTTATTCATATATATATATATTCGAGTTACTTTGATCAGCTTTGATATGTTGGCTTTGGTACCCTTTTCCTTAAGATAACCTCATCTAAATATTCTAAAGTTATCTTACTATATACCGGTAGTAAGAATGAGTAATAGAGGAAGATGAGGGAGAGGAGCCAGTAGCACCACGACCACCAATGGTCGAGCTCTGAATGTTGGGAGGGCTGGAGCAGTTGAAAAGACAACACTTGAGCAATCCTGTGTAAACTTTGCAGCCCTGTGTAAAGACTACACTAATTTGGGAGGAAATCTAGTCAAGGGCACAAAATCTGCTATCAAAGTCCAAGTTTGGCTTCGTTCTTATGAAAAGATTTTCAAGGGGCTGGATATTTCGAATGAACAGAAGCATTTTTTAGAATCTTGGCAGTTACAAGATAGGACATTTGCGTGGTGGGATTCAGTCATAGCGAACATCCCAGATGATGATTTTTCTTAGGCAAGGTTTAAGGAGGTTATTGAAGACTAGTACATGCTTACTATAGGAAAGACCCGTATGTATAGGAGTTTTTTAGACCTTAAGCAAGGAGATATATCAGTAGCCGAATATGAAACCAAATTCAATGAGTTGTCGTGACTTGGTCCGAAATTGATTGATACCACTCTTAAGAAAAATGACATGTTTTGTAATTGGGACGAGGAAAGGATTTCATGAGAAGATAACTGCTTATCTGAAGGGATCTTTTATGGACTTAGTGGACATTACTTTGCATTATGAAGTTCTTGAGAAAAAGAAGCTGGTAGTAGCCCCTAGCAACAATAGTAACAACCTGAAAAAGAGGTAGTTTAACCAGGAATGAAGAAGTAGTGGGGAGGAAAGCTAGGTTGAGGGGTATAAGAAAGCCATTTCAAGGATTATATTTGTAATACTTGTAATCAAAAGGGGCATATCGCAAGATTTTGTAAGAATTCCAGAGCTCAGGAGAAATAAGTAAGACCTATTTCTTCGGTGGTTCAAAAGACACTCTGCTTTGATTGCCACCAACCAGGACATATGGTAAAGGATTGTCCACTGATAAAGAAGAGGAATAAGTCAAAGGTTATGCTATCAAAGAGGAACCATCAACTTCAAAGGATGTGAAAGGGAAAGGAGTTCTTAAAGGTTCTTTATATGTTAATGGCATTTTAGTTCGAGTATTGTTTGATATCGGGGCTTCCCATAGTTTTATTTCTAAGGGATTGGTTGATAGATTAGGACTCTCCCCAAAATTCATAGAAAACCCTATTTGTGTGTCTAATCTCGTAGGTGGTGCAACTAATCTATGCATGATTTATGAAAATGTACGAGTAGTTTACCTAAAACACCATTTCTTTTGTGATCTGTTTGTTCTGGATTTTAGAGGGTATGATGTTTTACTCAGTATGGATTGGTTGTCGAAATATGGAGCCTTTTGGACTGCTTCAAGCAAAGGGTAGTGTTGAAAACCAATTTCGAAAGGATATTAGAAAAGATAGTGTGTCGTAAGCCTAGCAAGCGAATGAGTAGTTTCTTATAAGCACTTGATTTGTCCCAAAAAGAGTTAGGGTCGATAGCAATTGCTAAGGATTTCCTTGATGTTTTTGAAGAAATTAATAGTCTACCTCCACGTAGGGAGATTGAGTTTCGAATTGATTTAGTTCCCAGTTGGAAACTTGTAATTCACCCTATTCGTAAGATGGCTCCGAGAGAGAAGGTGGAGTTAAGAATCAGACAAATGGTTTGTTAAATAAGGGACCGATTAGGTCAAGCCACTCAAGTTGTGGAGCAACTGTAGTTTTTGTTGCAAAGTCAAATGGATCGTTAAGAATTTATGTGGATTACCGCGAGCTAAACAAACTGTCAATTCGAAATAAGTACACCTTACCCCGTATAGACAGCATTTTCGACCAACTATATGGTCCTAAAGTATTCTCTTAAATGGATCTTGCTACATGATTTCACCAGTTAAGGATAGTAGAAGATAGTATTCCATTAACAGCATTTAGGGGACTGGATTGTTTCTTTGAGTGGTTGGTTATCCTTCTGGGTTAACCAATGCAGTTGTCTATTTTGTAGATCTTATGAAATCGAGTTTTTAGAGATGTGCTTAATAAATTTGCGTTGGTCTTCATAGATGATATTCTTATTTACTCTAAGACCAAGGAAGAACACAAACACCATCTGAAAGTGCTGCTTGAAATGTTAAGGAAACATGTTTTAAGAGAAAAAGTTTCTAAGTGTCATTGTTGGCTATCAGAAGTAAGGTTCCTATGACATGTTATGTCGGGGGATGGTATTTCGGTCAATCCAAAAAAGGTAGTGGTTGTTCGAGATTGAAAGACACCGCTGACTCTAATGGAGGTCCGGAGCTTCTTAGGCTTAGTAGGATATTATATCAGATTCATCTAAGACTTCTCCAAGATCGCATCACACTTGACAAAGTTAACAAAGAAGGATGTTAAGTTTATTTGGACTTCGAAGTGTGAAGATGCGTTTATTGAGTTGAAGGAAAGGTTAACCGGTGCTCTAGGTTTAGCTATCCCGGATGAAGGTGAAGGGTTGACAGTGTATACGAATACTTGTGGCATAGGTTTGGGTGTGGTATTGATGCAACACAGAAGAGTTATTGCTTATGGTAGTAGGCAGCTAAAGCCTTATGAGCGTAATTATGCAATGCATGATTTGGAGTTATTAGCTGTTGTGTTTACATTAAAGATGTGGAGGCATTACTTGTTAGATGAAAAGTTTGAGCTCTTCATGGATCACAAGTCCTTGAAGTATCTTTTCACGCAAAAGGATGTGAATATGAGGCAGCAACGTTGGTTGGAATTTCTGACGGCATATGACCTGGATATTTTATATATGCTGAGAAAAGACAATGTGGCAGCAGATGCTTTGAGTATAAATGCAGTTTTGGCTCTTTTGGAAGTTACTTTGACTCTCCTCGAAAGGATTGCAAATAAGCTGTAACGACCCGATATTTTTGGACCATTCGCATCCATTATAAGTGTATAGGTAGACACTCATGCCGGAGTTGAATTGCTCAAAATACCGCGTTGTTAATTTAAATTTGGCAAAACTGAACATATACAGTAAATAAATAATCACAGATCACAGACACAGAGTAATAAATGCAGCGGAAATAAAAGAGATAGTAGTTCATGAAGCTACTATATAAATATATAAATTACATCAGAGTTAAACTAGATACAACGGAAGAGTGATACGATACATCAGATACAAAGCAGAATACATCACTGGAATCATCAAATACTGAAAGCAGAATAGATGGCTGGATCCTCAAGCAAGTTCCAACTTCAAGGTGAGTCTCGAATACTGGTACACCCAGTCTGACCCGAGCGTAAAGCAAAAACACAAGACACTCGAGTCAGGATTAACATTCTTATATTAATAAATCCAACTCAAGTGAAATAGCAATTGAAATGCAAGTAACTCAAAGGATGTTTGGAATAACCATCCTTTAAGGATCCGTTAAACTATCTACTATGTAGTAGTGTACGATAAGTAGATAATGTCTATCAGTAATATAAAGATATCAAAATAGCGTTAAGTCATGGCCCATTCCACCCTTAACACATTTTTATTCCCAAAAGCATATACAAGACCGTAGTTTCCCCAAAACCGGAAGTCACCAGAGGGCAATCCATATACTAAAGGTACAAAACAATTTCGTAGTGGTCGCGAATAGGGAATACAAGTATGACAAGGCACATGAGGCAATACCCAAGGTAGTGATACTACCGTTTGCCTGATCCGGACTGGTGAGAACGCGACGCCGCAGCGCCCGCAACACCATGAAACAACACTCCCAAAATCAAGGGTGCACCAATCGACAACAAGTAATGAGTAGTTCGAAGAAGTGTGTCCACTTGAGGTAGCTAATCCTCCATTGGCCCGACACGGCTCCTGTTTTAGTCATTTCCAATTTGACACAAGTGTCAAGGCTATCCATTATCGTTCTCTTTCTTCAGTCATCACGTACATCATTCCAACCACTTCGTTCTGGATCATCACTCCGCGTATAGTTATTAAAGTGGTTTTCGGTTTAGATAGAGAGTATATCCATAACCGATTCCGGTCTCTTTAATAACCTTCGAAATTATTTCACCGATTGGTCATTTAATATATTTCAAAACCAAATCAATTTCAATTCCAATTAGAATTTGTAAATCAACATTTCATTTGTCTTTCTAAACCAATTTCCAAATTTCCGTTTCAAAACTTCCAAATTACCATTTCAAAATCTTATAATTCAATTTCAATTTCTGTTTAAACAATTCAAATATTGATTCAAGTTCGCAAATATCAGCTTCATTCCGAAATCATTTAAATTTATTTAAATTTAACATTCAAATCAATTTAAATTCATTAATCGATTTCATTCAATATTCGTTAAGTTAATTTATCATTCAAAACAATTTCTATTAAATTTCCAATTCATTAAATCAATTTCTTAAGTTCAACTTCATTAAATCAAAACTTACAATTTTGAATTAAATTAAATTCGTCAAACCAAATTCTTTAAATTTCAAGTCTTACATTAATTCCAAAAATATCACATTTTCATTTCTTGTTAAAGAAATTCCATTTCACTTATTTACTTTCTTAAATAATTTTCCAAAACTTACTTAATAAAGAAAACTCAATTTCAATTATTTACGAAGTAAAATCCACTTATTCAAAAGTTCAATTTTTCTTATTAAAGAATTTCAATTCAATTTAATCATTAAATAATTTAATCTTATTTAATTACTAAATAATTCAAAGCTTAATCATTAAATAATTTCAAAGTTTGATAATTTCAAACTTAATTATAATTTCAAACTTAATTATTAAATCATTTCAAAGTTTAATAATTTCAAACCTAATTATAATTTCAAACTTAATTCAATCATTTCTCAAAGTTTAATAATATTCTTTCATCAATTACATTGTTAATATTTTGTTTCAGATTATTAAATATTAACATTTTTCTTTCATTAAAATTCAAATTTCAACTTCATTTCAAAACCATATTATTTATTCAAATAAAATCTTCGTTTATTTTTAAATCAAATTATTTACCAATCGGGTTTTATTTAATTCTCTATCCTAGGTCAAAGTTCAATTTGGGTATTTATCATTTCAACCCGATTCCAATTCAATTCAAAATCAAAGCATAACAGAGGGAACTTGCAGTGTGATAACCGGGATGGTGTCAAAGTAAATAAACAAGCAATAACAACAATCAATAACAATCCAATAATCAATTCAAATAATCCCGAAATAACCGTATTAATTCGCATTGTTATTTGTACGAATTAATATAATTATTTCTAGAATCTACACTATCATTTCATGTAGATTAAAGATTATTCCACTAATTATTTATACGGTTTTACACTTGTCATTCAATTATAATTTTATACTACAACAATTAATCCAACATACGTCGATGGTTCAAAGTGTAATTATCACTATTCTACATGTCAATTAATTTAACAATTAAAGGGGGTCATATTCAACTAATCAAATTTAACATATAAATCAGTTTTCAAATTGTTAACTATCTTATATCAAATTCAATTGCATACTATTTATCACTTTAACATTTACAATTAACGTCTAATTAAACATCAACAATCAATCAATTATCAGCCAAACTGCATTATCATCACATAAATAATTAACAGATAATGGTGTCAAATGTCATAGGTGAACTGATACAGGCAATAGCATATATAACAGTGTAATTAACTAACAGCAGCATATTTCAATTGTCGTTTCAATTGAAATCAGATTTAATAAATAAAAGAACGTTAATCGTGAGTGAGTGCTCACCTTTCGAGGCTAGCGGAGATTTGACAATGAGATGGGTTACGAGTACCGAAGCAATGCTAGATGGACATGATTCGACGAACAAAGCTGATAGTTGGAAGAGACGATTTCAAATCAGAACTGGATTGATGAAGATAAATAGTATAAGCAAACTAATATAACCATATATAACTATATATATAATAATATTCTAAATTCAAACGTATATTAAATTATATATATATATATATATATTTCAAAATAATTGTTTAAATTAAACACATATATAATATAATTTAAAAATCTACTCAAGTATACTTATGTGTAATATATATAAAATTAAACATTATAAAATAACCGTATTATATATGCAGACTATATCTGTACATGTAAGCAAATGTATGCATGCTATCCAAATATATACATACAGATTGAAAGTGTGTGAACCATCATATATGCAGACTTACAAAACACATAACTTATGTTTAAGACCAAAAGTAAAACAATACTGTAACCCATCATTTATCACGTGCAACTAATATATAGCATATGTGTTATATGAAAATATATGTAAGTAAAATATATAACAGTAATTTAAACGAAACTATAATATATGCATTTATAAATATAAGAATTGAAAGATTTACATATAACCAAAATATAATAAAGTATATAACACTTGTATACTGAAACCTTTAAAACAAACAGACTATTATCAAATCATCTCATATAGCAGTCTTACTGTAAACTATATATATACTTTTATATATCAAATCAGAATATAACTTATATACTTGTTATATTAATATACAATATCCTATGCCAACCTACACTTGTACAGAACATATATATGTATAAATTATAACTATTTATATATAACCAATCATGTGCAAGCTAAGATAATATTATATACATCTATATATATACGGAAATCTTGTACTCATATATATATATAGTAGCATAAAAGCAAGCATATACATTTTATTCAAAACAAAGGGGAAAAAGTCATTACGTGCTCGGAGTGGATGGCGGATCTGACCGCGATGGTGTTTGTCGAGCGGCGGAAGGAGGTCGGCAAGCAGTGGTGAGAGAGGGGTTGTCAGTTGGCGGGATGCACGTGGATCTGATGGCAGAGGCATGTGCTGGGTGAGGCGGCATAGTTGCACAGGCATGGAGAGGGATGGTCGGGTGTGGGGTTTGGTGAGTTGTGGAGATTATGTCGTGGGCTATGTGGTTTTGATTGCGAAGGTGAATAGGCGGAGCTGTTGGAGGTTAGCTGCGGCACGATGGGGAAGAGTGGACCGGGTGATGCTCGAGGCAGAAGGCTATGTGAATGGCGGCTGGTTTTGTGGGCGTGGAGATGAGCCAGAGGGGATGGTCGGCCGATGGGGCTTGGTGGTGTTACACGGCGATGGGAGAGGGCTGTCCAGTGGGTTCGACGTGGGGCTAAGGGAGAGAAGCTTCAGGTGGAACGGCCAGGGAGGGAGATGAAAAGCAAGGGACGTGGTTGCATTGATGGGAGAAGCCAAGCACTGTAACAAAGGAGGAGGTAACAAGTGAAAATGATGGCGGTGTTGTGGGTCTTCATGGGGAAGGGTTGGAGGCCGAATGGGAGAGAAGAGGAGTGGTTGAAGCAGGCTATTGTTAATAAAGGAAAGGAACAGTTTATGTGAAGTGTTTATTTCATGCATTTATGAATTGGAAACGTAGGGATAGGAAAGGTCTAAGATGTTGAATTCAAGGGGAATTAAAACTGATGGCTGTTTGTATCCAACCAGTGAACAGATGAATGGCCACAGAGAAACAAAACGTTAAACTAAGTACCGACATGGTAGATCGTTCCGTAGATTTCGCTGTCTCTCGAACTTCAAAATTGACAACTAAATATACTGTGGAGATCAACATGACGAGACGGTCAAAACGGTATAAAAATATCGGTGGTACGATTTGAATTTAAAAATTCGAATTTTCTAATAGTAGAAAATGCAAGAAAAACGCTGAAAAATAAGATCGACGGAGCCAAAGATGTCCGAATTTGGAAAAACGACAAACTGACATCTTGCTCAGAAGATGGTTTAGAATTTTTGTATGTAAAAATATTTAGGTTCCGAAAACATTTTATTTTCATTGCTTTTTAACTGATTAAATTGAAGTAAATTTACGCGCGAAATAAACTTCCGTATTTTCGGACGAAAATTTACCAGTTGTTATGTTTAACTAACCGCATTCCAAATATCAAATTTATATTTCAAAATTTTATCATTTAAAATTTCACAAAATTTCAACTAATTACGTTATTAAAACAGTTGAAATTTACGGGTCGTTACATAAGCAAAGGAAAGATAGTCGTTTAATGGAGATCATCAAGGATATAGAGGAAGGTCATTGTTCGAGCTTTAAGATCGATCATCATGGTATATTACAGATGAATGGAAGGATATGTGTCCTAGATGTCGATGGTATCAAGCAAGAGGTATTAACTTAATGCCATCGATCCAAGTTAAGTATCCATCCTGGAGTTTCAAAGATGCATCGGGATATGAAGCAAATATTCTGGTGGAAGGGAATAAAGAGGGATATTTCTATCCATGTTAATAGATGTGTGATTTGATAGCAAATCGGAGGTGATCATTAAAAGAACTGCTGGATTATTACAACCACTTGAGATTCCAAATTGGAAATGGAGCAAATAGCAATGGATTTTATAGATGGATTACTCAGATCAAGGAAAGGTAATAAAGGCATTTGGGTTATTGTTGTCCGACTAACCAAAAGCGTACACTTTTTTCTAGTAAAACTGCTGTAGAAAATTTGGCAGATATTTTCATGAAGGAGATTGTTCGGTTGCATGAAGTTCCTAGTAGTATTGTAAATAACCGGAATCAAATTTTTTATTAGTTAGTTTTGGAAAGCATTGCAAGCAGCTTTAGGAACAAAGCTGAGTTTCAGCACTGCATATCATCCTCAAACGGATAGCAAACTGAAAGAGGAAATAGAGTTTTGGAAGATCTTTTAAGAGCCTGTATTTTGGATTTCGGAGGATCATGGGAGGTTCCTCTTTGCTTAGTGGAATTCTCATATAGTAATAGTTCTCAAGCAAGTATTGGCATGTCACCCTATGAAGCTCTTTATGGACGACCATGTAAATCACCATCATGTTGGGTAGAAACCGAAGATCAATTGGTATTTGGACCTAATATGATTCGGGAGGCAACATAGAAGGTAGCTGTAATTAAAGGAGGATGAAGGAACCTCAGGATAGGCAGAAAAGCTATGCCGATCAACGGCGTAAGGATTTAGAATTTTCAATCGAAGATTTTGTATTCGTGAAGATTGCTCCGATAAGAGGAGTCATATGGTTTGGAAAAGCAAGGAAATTGGCATCTATATACGTTGGACCTTTTCAAATTCTTGAAAGGATTATGTCACTTGCCTATCAAGTTGAGTTACCTGAAAGATTATCAGTAGTACATAATATTTTTCATGTATTACATTTAAGGAAATATGTGCATGATCCGTTGTTTGTTATTGAGCCGGCTGTTCAGGTTGATTTGGAAGTAGAACCAAACTTTATCGTAATAAGACATCTAGTTCACATTGTTGATCGAGATGTGAAACAATTGCGGAATAAATTCATGAGAATGGCTAAAGGTCAATGGAGCGAAGATTCCAGAGATTGCACTTGGGAAATGAAGGATAGCACAAGAGAAGCTTATCCCGGGTTGTTGATAAATTAATAGTTTGCATAGTATGTAGATACTGTACTCACCACTTGGGGTGTAGTCGCTTAGTATGCATTTCTTTTGCATGTGTTGCTTAGTATATGATATATATTCTTTTTAAGTTATCTTTCTCTATGTTAATTTCGAGACGAAATTCTTTTAAGGGAGGGAGAATGCAACGACATGTAATTTTGTCATTTTAAATATGAGTATTTAATATATTTTTAAATGATTAAATAATGGACTTTTTAACTCAAATAAAATAGATAAAATGTTTCAAGTTTTTATGGATGTAAAATGTTAGTTTAAAGATGGTTCGAGTTATAAGGTGGTTAGGGGTACTGATTTAATTAAGGTTAAGAAGGCTATTATTTTATTTACCCAATAAACCAAATAAGAATTATCACTTCTTAGGAATTAAGAAAAGAATTTGCCTAATAAAACAAGAAAGAATTATTTACCTCGCCTAACAAAACAAAATAGTATAATTGCCAGCCTAATAAAATAATAGTATAAAACAAAATAGCATAATGATTCTCATTTAATTTATAAGAAGAAAATTTGAACTTTCCTACACTTTTACTAGACCAAAATATGGTCAAATCAGGTTATGCCATACGGATGGTTGTCACTGGACTAAAATGTTGTCAAATCATGTTATGCTATGTGGATGGTTTCCATTGGATCAAAATCTGGTCGAATCAGGTTAAGCTATAGAAGGTTAGATAATTACTAAAGTGCCCTTCTCTTCACCTATAAATACCAAAGTCCATATCTCATTTTAATTCATTCAAAAACTAAATAAAGGAACCAAATGCCCTCTTCATCTTCAAGGCAACCAAGGTTTCATTTGCTTCATTAAATCAAAAGGTGGTGAGTAAAATCAATTTATGTTGCTTTGCTTATGTATTTGTATGTAAGAGTATACATGTTTGGTTTGGAGATGTATTTCTGCTCGTTTAGCGGAAGCATATGACTTGTATTTTGCATGGGACTACTAAAAGGAGTAAAAGTGGTTCGTAGCGGAAAGGCCACGACCAATACACTTCGATTCATGGAGGGATCCAATGGGATCCCTCATAAATGTCGATTTTACTTTTACATTATTACTTGCTATGTATGATGTAATGAAATGGATGTTGTGGCTAGTCAACTTGCTTTGATGATTCGTTTTTATGCGACATTGAAATCCTATGCTTTCTTTATAATGACCCATCCTTCGTAATACCCTAAATCAACGTTGAGTGACAACGTCTGACTCCGGGATACCACAAAAGACAATTCGTCGGGGTAAAATAAAAAAAGTCTGAACATCGGCAAGGAACAATAGTAGAATCTCACAGCGAAATGATAATACATAATATACTGAATATACATGAGCAATAGGATAAATGATATATAAGAGACTGTACTAATGGAAGTAGGTGATAAATGGATACGAATACAGAAAGAAAGAATACAATATTTGATACAACAAGTCTCATATATATAAATAGCTTATCTAGCATGTGCTACTACAACATCAAGTATATATCCAAAGTACTGTATTCGCCTCAAAGGTGCTCCAGTTATCCTGAAAGCGTATCCCCAAAAGCACCTGACTCTCCAACTACTCAATCGAGTACCCAAGAGTTGTCATGACATAAGCGGACAAAGACAAAAGGCGGGCAAACACAAAGCTTGATGTGAAGGGAACAATCTCAAGGTATTGTATATCAAATCCATATGCATATATATAGGGAATTACTTAAGTACAGCCAATCCTCTCCACAAACATGTCTTAGAGGTATCCGGACTGCCTTTAAACAAGTAAAGTAAACATGACTCAAAAGTTGGGGATCACAGCATTACTTGCTCTTCTCATACAACCAACGAATCAGCACAACTAATATAATGTGACTGAAACGTAACATCACATCATGATAGAGATAACCTAATGTACCAACGCAAGAGTAATATAAACATCCCTATATAATTCTAACATATAATGTTCAATAATGGTAATCAACCAACCAATGTAACAAGCATGATCACAACAAAATGAGAACCCCAAAGAATAAGGTAATACCCATCATTATTGTGGGTGGGGTCCACTATGTACACCAATCAATCTAATGATCCCCATCAAAGCATCTGAAATGCAAAAAAATACAGCTATATAACAATGCTACTAACATAACATATCCGTACCCAAAACCAAAATACGGATATCCATAGCTGATACCCATCCCGAACTGCTACCATTGAGGCCTATCGAGAGCCGCAACTAACTTATAGACTCCTCTAAAAACCAACGCCTCAAAAGAAATTGGCTTGGAGGTCCCGTCGTAGCATCCAAGAGTGCTACGGAACAGTGTATGACCTACTCTAGACTGGCATTCCAGTCTCTCTCTACCCCTGCTCCAGGATCACGTCTATAGGTCGTGTCATCTCAATGGTAGAATGGATCCTTATTCTAGCGTTCCCAACTTTCGGTTGTCAATACCAATAAATTGGAAACATATGTAAACGCTGAACCATGCCTACATCTTTACCTACACGGGTATACGATACCTAAGTATTGTCGTTCCTATATGGATAGATGAATCATTCTGAATTGCGACTAGCTACCCTCAAGGCCTATCGAGAGCCACAACTATATTGTGGACTCCATTGAAAACCAACACCTCAAAAGAAGTTGGCCCGCAGATCCCATCGTAGCATCCAAGAGTACTACGCAACAATATATGACCTACTTTAGACTGGAGTCCCAGTCTCTCTACGCCCCTGCTCCGGAACCACGTATGCAGGTCGTGCGCCCCAAGGTACAATGGATTCCTTTGCACCAATCGGTAGTCTCAAGTCGAACATAGCGAAATTATATATACGCACTTTAAATCGCATATCAATGAATATGTGTAAAATATTCCGTGCTCCTCCCAGTAGGCCCAAGTCGGACATATCATGACTATATATATACATGCATTACTGCATATCAATGGATATCTATAAAATATTCGGTCCCTTTTCCAGTAGTCCCAAGTTGGACACACCAGAATTATATACATATTATAACGACCCGAAATTTTATCGTATTGATTTATGAATATTTAGTTAATTTTAAATATTACATTAATGGGTTTAATAATTAAAATAGCCCTCTTTTAATTCATAACTAATGATTGAAAATTCCTTTTTGAACTTTGTTTACAAAAATAATTAGTTAAAAGGAAATTAGAAAATGCGACGGGAAAGCTTTTTCAAAATTTTCAATTTTTCTCCATTAAAAACTTGTTAATAGGTTGTAAAACACCTTAATATAATTAGATACACACTTATAAAATTAATAAGGACTTGATTAAGTGAGTAAAGGATAATATATGTTTACTTAAGGGGAAAGAAAGTGATGTGACAATTTTCAAGTTTAAAAATTAAATAAAAATAAAAATCATGACATGTCCTTATTATCTTACATCTTAGTACACATTTGGGTATTACATGTTGGGTAAAAAGGGGAGAGATCCTTGGTTTAGGCATGTAGATCATAATAAGTGGATATGGTGGTGATGTGGCCAAAATGTAGTGGAGGGTAATGGTACTAAGCGATGTTTTTGTAATTTCATTTCATTCATTTTTATATATACAAATTTAATAATTTTCATTTCATTTTAATCATTCACTTTACCATTTTTAAATATCAAGTTCTTATATATAAACTTTAATGGCTTCCTTTGAATATTTCAAGTTTTAAAAATCATACTTTCCCACTTCAAAACATTTTAAAATCTTGCTTAAACTCTTGTTTTCCTTTTTACTTTTCTTTTTCAAGTTTTTAGCCCTATCTCCACTTCCTCACCACCAAGGCCGCGTCCATCTAGCTCCATGGCCGAGCCATTTTGGGCCTAGGCCGATCCCATTTTCCACTTACCTTGGCCAAAAATCAAGTTTTTATAAAGAGAAATCCAAATCTAGGCTCTTTTCAAGTTTTAAAAAGATTTGCTAAAGTTTGGTGAGTAGATACTTAATTCCTATTATAAAAATTACATCTTTAAGTTATGTTAACATTAGTACGTGATATTGCTTAGTTATTGGTTACTTACATGCTTGTGTGTGATTTTATATGTGATTGTGCTCGGAAATTGCCTTAGACTTGATAAATAAGTCTAAATGTGTTGTGGATGTAATAAAGTTTGGATTTTTTGCTATTCTTAGTTATTGTTGTGTTGTATGTTCTATGGACAAGTGTATGTAATAGTATGCTAAGAAAAGTTAGCACTTTAGCGATAAGGAATCCTTGTGGGAAAAACTATGGTTATTAGTTTAAAAATCAAAATCATTTTCAAGTTCTAAACTTTGTTTTACTTTTTATAAAAACATACTTATGTTTTGAAAAATTTAGTAAGCTTTCAAATGTTAAGTTTTCAAAAGAAGAAGCTAAGAAAAATATTTCTAGTTATGGTATTGATAGCGATAGTCGCTATGGATGCAGTTTCGCTAAAAGTCCATTTTTTGTAAAATTAAGTTTTATACTTAAAACACTTTGGAAATGTTTTATAAAAATTGGTAATAATGATTAAGAAGTTAATTAAGATTTATTAATTATCTATTAATTGATTATTTATTAATTAAGTTTGGTAATTAATAATTGAATAAGTATTAAACAAGGTTTATTAATTATAATTAAGTGGAGATTAATTACTAATTAATTATCTTTTAAAAGTGAGATTAATTTTAATTAATCTTTGATTAAGTAAGATTTATTTTTAATTAATTATGAATTAAGTATATGATTTATTTTTAATTAATTATTAAGTAAGGTTTAATTATTCTGATTATAAATTAATAAGGGTTTAATTTATAAATAAATTATTTATAAGGGGTTAATTATTTCTTAATTAATAATTAAGTTAAGTTAAGATTTAATTATGTTTTTAAAAAGGATTTAACTTGTAATTAATTATTTAAAAAGAGGTTTAAGTTCTTAATTACTTTATTTTCGAAGGATCAATTTGTTAAAGGCAACTTTCTTCTACGAAGAATAGTTTGCAACATAAAGGATTCTATTGTCGATATCGTGAAGTAACCATACAAATGTGAGTAGGTTATACTAAACTTTGATACTGTTAGCATAATAAATCCCCGTTCTGCTATACCATAATTAAGTAGATTATTGGACATCTCTTAGCGGAATATATCCCCGTTCAGCTATATTGAACTCAATGGATTGTTTAGACATCAATTTAGTAGGACAAACCACCATCCAGCTATTATGTTATCTGGACATGTATCTGCCAGTTGGTTTGTATTGACATGTTATTCCCTGATTTGGTTATGGATTTTATTTACACATATGTTGGCTTATGTCAATAACAGTTATGTGACTTGTAGTCAAAATTTAATTAAAATAGTAACTTAATTATGTATCATTGGGGTCACTAAGCCTCCTTTCAAATTTGTAAAAGTTATGGTTTTTAAATTGACTTTAATTCTATATGAATTTGAGGATAAGTGTTTCTAACACCTCGTATTTTATATAATTAAAAAATAAATTTAATTGATAACTATGAAAACAGTGAAAAATGAATTTTTGCTAATGTTGGAATTTGACCACGAAACTTATACCCTTGTGTTCGTGGCAATTTTCCGATCAACTTCTATAAACAATGTTTTCTAAATGGACTTCAAATAGAGAAGTTATAACCATTTGAAGTTTTAGCGTCAGAAACAATTACTTATGCAAACATGAAAATTTTATCAATTATAAACATTTGCAATTAATTCATGGGATATTTATAAAAGTAGTAACAAATTTATTATGTTTGTAATGAATGTAAATTATTAAGAGAATTAGATGTAAGAGGAAAAAATAAGGGGAATAATTAACATTGCAAACAGAATCAGCTAAAAAGTGCAATTAATTAATAGCTGAATTAATATTGAAGATTAATATATAATGTGTGTATATATATATCAGATCCCTTAATTTAAAGAAGTTTATATATAAATGTAACAAATAAATGTTCAAATTCAAATCTAGATAAAAAGAAAAATATATGCACATTAAATATATATGTTAATTGAATGTTGGAATTAATTGACATGCCAATTAATGAAACGTTACAATGTGTAAAATATTAATTAAGGAAATTAACTAATAGAGGTGACATGTTAATCTATTAATGAGGCTAATTAATTAGGATTGTAACGTAATCAATAGAAAATGTCAATTAATAAGGAAAAGAAATAATAGTTGACCTAGATTTGAATGTGTACATATAGGCAGTATATTGCTGCACATAAAAATTAATTGAAAGGATCAATTAAGTAGAGGATTAATTAGATAATTGGTGGGCTGCATCTATTTAAGAGAGAATGTAATACAATTCGTTCCATCAGTCGTCACTTTCTTCATCCCTCTCTTACAGTAAACAATGACTTCTTTCTTCATTCTTTTCTTCTATTTCTCACAAATCTTCACCAAATAAATCCAAATAAAATATATGTGAAAAAAATAGAGGAATTGCAACAAATTAAAGGAGAGAAGTTGTAGAACAGCGTAGTAATTTTACAAGATAGAGATTTAAAGCTAAGGACGACAGGTGAGTGGATTTAATTATATATCTTTTACGTTTATGATATATTATCGTTAGATTCCCGTTAAATAATTTTATTCAGTATTTATTTCAGTAATTAATTCTGTTAGTTAATTATGCTGAGACTGTAAATTGTAAAAGAAAGCTTATATTTAATTAATATTAAGCTTGACAGTTAAAGAAAGGCATAAGCCTAAAAGTAAAAATTTTATAGTTATTTACATCTATTTTAAAAGTTGAAATTTAATCTGTAAATATTAGCTTCTTTCTATTCCTTTTTACACAAATAAATTAGTTAAAAGAAAAATTCGCAAATACGGACTAAAATAGAAAGAACACTAGATTTACAGAAATTAGATGTAAAATAAGAAAAGCTGAAATAAAAAGAGAAAAATAGAAATTTGCAGTAAATTATGCTAAAACGGGGAAAAATAAATAAAAAGGGAAAATCTAATAACTTGATTTGGAAGTAAGTGATAGATTAATTGGTTGACTTAGAAAAGAGAATACATTTCTATAGTTTAATATTTAAAAGATAACGATAAACGTAATTGCAAGAATAAAAGAAAGAAAAAGGGAATTAGTGTAAAATAGAGAAACTACTGTATTTTTCACTATCCAAAAAGCAAAGCAACAATAAAAGAGATATCTTGCAATTACGGATTATTGTTTATAGCATTATTTGGTATTAAAATATGGAAATAGATTTTTAGCATAGTTTTTGTAATCAACCAAATAGAATAGAACTACTTCTTAGAATATAAGAAGTTAAAGTGAAGAATTAAACGAATTAAAGAAGGAATGAAGTTGATTATTAGACAAGACTAGAAGCTCTGCATTTACTGCGCAGATAATAGAATAAAAGTAAAGCAGTTATTATGATAAGTAAATTTGTGACAATCGGACGTAGTCCCAAGCCAAGATTGCATATAACATAAGAGAATTAAAGAGAATTCAATATCTTAATAAAAAAACGATAGACTATAATAGAAAAGAGACACTTGTAGTATATTTATAATATATAGATTATAAAAGAGAATAAAAGAGACAATTACAAGTAAAATTATAACATAGGTTATAATTAAGTAGAAAGAACATAAAGGCTTATTTTAAGACTTAAATGAAGTTAATAAGCAAGTAAAGCAGAAATAATAGAAGAGACTTATTTTAATAAACTTAGATCTTGGATTAAGTTAATAAACAAGATAATAGAAGTGGCCCATACCAATAGCATTCCCTTTTAGTCAGAAACTGATGGTCTCACAATAGTTAGGTGAGGCTGGGACAAGATTATGCTAATTAGGGTAAATAAGTAGCCAACAGAATAAGAAAAGTAAACTAAATGCAAAATAAAAGATTAGACTTAGGGTCTAATAAAAGGGTAAGATGCGTTTGGTGCAGCCCAAAGGATGAAGAGCCTAACGAAGCAGTTCATCACAGATTTCAGCACAGAAGAAGCACTTACAACTTAGTTATTTTTTGCTAGAAGGAAGTACGAGACTTCAACGGGACGTGAGGGTACACTAGGATAGCCCTCTAGGGTAGGCATAGCAAAGCAGTCCTCCAGAGGCAGGTCTATAGACATTCAATGAAAAGAGTATGCCTTGACTGCTTTTTGCATGGCAGGACCATTGTAGGCAGTCAAAAAGGGTTGATGTTTGGAGTAGGATATTCGTATGTCCCTGTACTTGCAAGTAAGTTTTAGTGGGCAGGACCCAGAAGGATAGTCGCATGCGGATATCGGGCCAGCATCAAAACCAAGAAGTGAGTTTGGGAATGACTAGAGTTAAACCATCAATCCAATGATTCTTTCACTATCGAGACATTGGATGAGGGGCGCCGCTAATTGGATGTTTAAATAGTTTGCAGTAGGGCACATCCACTTAGCTCTTTAGAGGTCTTTCGATTAGTTGAGGGGTGGTTGTGTTAGGCCATAGCCACGATAAGAAAAGAGACAGACCAAATAGAATATCTATATTGTAGGCCTAACAAGGTAGTCCTTTATAGAAATAGAAAATCCCCGACTAAGTTCCGTACAAGGTAGACCTTGTTAAGCGGGATTCAGGGAGTAGACAGAACGATTATTTATAGTCCTCAAGGTACGTACTGGGTGGTACATTGTGGATGTACGAGCATTAGTATAGACTAGTGCGGACGCATTTTTACGTTTCCAGAGTAGACGGTGGAACATCTATATTGTAGGCCTTACGAGGCAGTCCTTTACAGATGTAGTCACAGAACGCTATAGGAGCGAGACGATGGAGTCCTTTGCGAGGAGGATACAGAAGGTACTATGGGTAGTACCTAGGACCGATGCGGTCATTGGGCTTATAGCTACACACACACACACACACACACACACACACATATATATATATTAGTTATTAGGTTTTAATCTACTAGGGAGTAGATGGGCACGATTCATGCACAAGGGCGAGAGTATTATAAACCCAATGAACCTAATATAACAGTAAATGGAAATAAAACGGTATATGTAGAATCAAGCTTAGAAGTGTATAATTTGTCCATTCACCAGAACTTTAGTTCTGACCCCCTCCTCATAACATCCTACAGGTTAGGTAGATGGCAGAGACTTTCCAGCTTGGAGACACTTGTTTAGAAAGTGTTATTATATTGGTGAGTATTTACATACTATTATATTTTAGTCAGTTCCGCTATGAGGTATTTATCTAAGCTCTGGTATATTTGTCTTTGCCTATTTGCAGGATACCAGAAACCCAACTCGGGCTTCAGTGGGCTTGGATTTTAGCATTTTTGCGAAAAATCCGGACCTACTGGAATTCGGGTTATTACATTTGGTATCAGAGCGTAGGTTTAGGATTCCTAGGTTGATAGTGAGTGAGCATATTTGTATTTTTGGATAAAATATAAATATATTATGTACTAAAATCCAAATAGTCCCCAACCATAGATTTTAACATATGGAAAGTTTTTATAAGTATATTTGTGCATAGTTTGCTAGTTGGGTTTGGGATGACCCAAGTATGTCGAGCCCTATGTTAATTATCATTTTATAGCATACAAATACGCCATGTTTTGAGAGAAGATTGGTATCCATATGTTATAGGAAGTGAAGAAGTTCCCTAGGGGTAGTAGGGGGAGTGTTTTTATTTTGGAAGGAATAAGAGGTTTTAGTTAGAAGAAAATCCACTTTATGTCTAACCCAATAAAATGAAACTTTTGAATTGAAAAGTTGAAAAATATAATTGTTAATATACTTGAGGAAGTAAATATTGGGCTTTTGAAAAAAAATAAGTGGTATGAAATTTAAATTGGTTTTTATATGATGTAAATTTTGTTAAAAGTGAAATTCTTTTTGAAGAATTATAGAGCATATATAGCTCGCTAGTTTCTTTATAGGTAAACAAAGATTTCAAATATAAAAACCTAGATTGTGTTAAGTATCGAAATCGTAGATTACAACATTTATTGTTGTAGTAGATGTTTTCAGTAAAAATAAAGGAAGCATAGACTATGACACTATTGTTATAGTAGGTGACTTCTAAAGTAAATTTTTTTACATAGCATATGGGACTTATTAATATTTATTTTAATTGAATCCATATATTCGTATTTTTGGATTGTAGTAACGGTGTTTTACGCAATATCTGTTCTGACCCTAATGAGTTTTGGAGATAATTTCTAAAGTGGTTTGTATGTACACTTATTATTTAAATAAGCATATGAAAATATTTTCTAGTTATAAAGCAGTTTTGAAAATGAGTTTTTTGAAAAATAATGTACGATAAATCAATGAATTTAGTAGGAAATATCTTATGTAAGTGAATATAGAGTAAAAATACTTTAATCTATTGGAATGAAATAAATAATGAAATAATTTTCCATGAATCACAAATAAAGATATTTGGTGCAAGTTATAAGGAATACGTGAAAGAGATGTACAAGGTATGGAAAGCACCATATTTTGTATAGCCTATTTCGATAAAATATAAAATAAATTCCTTATAATTTCACATAAACATGAAATCCTCCTTTAAAGGATTCATAGAAGGTTTTAGCATTATTGGTTTCTCATAAGAAAAAGTAATTCCAATACATTAAGGTATAAAACCATTAAGTGTAGTAAGTTTGAAACTCCTTCAAGGTTAAGTAATTGGAAGAGTAGAAAAAGTTAAGAGATTTTTGATAAAATAATTGTTTTTATCTACTCCAGTTTTAGTAAATTTGAAAATCTATGAAAATAAGATATTTTGAAAACATGTGAGGACATTTTTTTTAAGTCAAGCAAAAATAAAAATGTTTTAAGAACAAGCAAGACATGTTTTAAAGAAAAATGGTTTGATGGAAAAATAAATAAGTTTTTAAAAAGATAAAATTTTAAGTAACCGAGTACCTTTGAATTTAACAGAAAACTTCAAAATAACACTTTCAAAGGCAAGAATTTTAGGATTTGATATTTCAAAAATTTAGGAGTTTTAATTTTTGAAAAAAAAAATGATAAATACCAAACCAAACCTGACTTTTAAATATGGAGTAGATAGGAATCATTTCCTACGTGTAATGGGAAAAGTATAAGGCTATAACAATAATTACACCTAGTAGTAATAATGAAAGTTCCCGTAAGGTGTATAGGACACTAGTGAAAACTTAGAAATGTTGCTTCATGTGTGTAGACTATAGAAGAATAGTAAAATGATATTAGTAAGACGATAAGACACACATGGTTGGGATAGGTAGACCTTAGTTGGGGAAAAATGAAAGCTAAAGAGAGAATTTTCCCAAGCTTAGTTGCCTTTTTAGATAGAGACTGCATAGATTGAAACTCTTATCCATTGCAGTAAATGACACTTAGTTATTCCGTTTTAACCCTGGAATAGAAGAGATGAATAGATCTTATTCTTTATGAGTAACACATCGTAAGTTGGTAACAAGTAATAGGCGGCTGGAGGAGCATATGAGTTACTTGGATTACTAGAGTAGGGCCTTTCTATGTCAGAGTGGACATGGTTCTAGACCTCCTTGCCGTAGATGATAGCTGTGTTTAGCTGCTGTATTAAAAGAAGAGTAAAAGCTGATGTAAGGTAACTAAAAGAAAAATAGTAAGATCTAAAGAAAGCAACAGAGACGTCAATAGAAATAAATGAGAATTGCAAAAGAAAAATACTCTTTCCCATAAATTAAGCTTGGAAAAAAGTTTGAAAAGAAAAATCTTTCTTATTTTGGGAAAGAAAATAGAGATTTTATAGGATAACGGCATAAGTTCCTAGTACGGAGAGAGAGGTATTCAAAAGTAAAACGGAGAAATGTGAAGTTATTCCGTTTTCTACCTTCTTTCTGACATAAGAAATCGAGTTCGGAAAATCAGATTTTTCTGAAATTCGAATATTAAAAGTTATGTGGTAGGATTTGGATGAAAAATTCATTGAACTACACCCATATTCAGTAGGAGTGTGGGAAAAATTGGACGACGAATGTTTTGAGTTTTCAAAAGATTGCATTCATATAGAAATTGCAAGTATATTTAGGGTGTGTGCATCATATTTTAAGTAAATTTTCAAAGAAGAAAATCATTCATATAGGAGGTACCGCTTAGAAATTCATGTACATGCATATATTTTATATTGAATAACACTTTTGCACAAGAACACAGATGGTCGTAAAATTGGATGTACACAAAATGGATGTGATTAATGAGAGGAATTACATAATTTTACCCTTGTCGAATTTTGGGGACGAAATTTCCTAAAAGGTGGGAGAATGAACACCCCGCATTTTTATATAATTAAAAAATAAATTTAATTGATAACCATGAAAACAGTGAAAAATGAATTTTTGCTAATGTTGGAATTTGACCACGAAACTTATACCATTGTGTTCGTGGAAATTTTCTGATCAACTTCCGTATACAATGTTTTCTGAATGGACTTCAAACAGAGAAGTTATAGCCGTTTGAAGTTTTAGCGTCAGAAACAATTACATATGCAAACATGGAAATTTTATCAATTATAAACATTTGCAATTAATTCATAGGATATTTATAAAAGTAGTAACAAATTTATTATGTTTTTAATGAATGTAAATTATTAAGATAATTTGATGTAAGAGGAAAAAATAAGGGGAATAATTAACATTGCAAACAGAATCAGCTAAAAAGTGCAATTAATTAATAGCTGAATTAATATTGGAGATTAATATATAACGTGTGTATATATATATCAGATCCCTCAATTTAAAGAAGTTTATATATAAATGTAACAAATAAATGTTCAAATTCAAATCTGGATAAAAAGAAAAATATATGCACATTAAATATATGTGTTAATTGAATGGTGGAATTAATTGACATGCCAATTAATGAAAGGTTACAATGTGAAAAATATTAATTAAGGAAATTAACTAATAGAGGTGACATGTTAATCTATTAATGGAGCTATTAATTAGTATTGTAACGTAATCAGTAGAAAATGTCGATTAATAAGGAAAAGAAATAATAGTTGACCTAGATTTGAATGTGTACATATAGGCAGTATATTGCTGCACATAAAAATTAATTGAAGGGTCAATTAAGTAGAGGATTATTTAGATAATTGATGGGCTGCATCTATTTAAGAGAGAACGTAATGTAATTCATTCCATCAACCGTCACTTTCTTCATCCCTCTCTTACAGTAAACAATGGCTTCTTTCTTCATTCTTTTCTCCTATTTCTCACAAATCTTCAACAAATAAATCCAAATAAAATATATGTGAAAAAAATTAAGGAATTGCAACAAATTAATGGAGAGAAGTTGTAGAATGGCGTAGTAATTTTAGAAGATAAAGATTTAAAGCTAAGGACGACAGGTGAGTGGATTTAATTATATATCTTTTACGTTTATGATATATTATCGTTAGATTCCCGTTAAATAATTTTATTAAGTATTTATTTCAGTAATTAATTCTGTTAATTAGTTATGCTGAGACTGTAAATTGTATAAGAAATCTTATATTTAATTAATATTAGGCTTGATAGTTAGAGAAAGGCATAAGCCTTAAAGTAAGAAATTTACGCTTATTTACATCTATTTTAAAAGTTGAAATTTAGCATGTAAATGTTAGCTTCTTTTTATTCATTTTTACGCGAATAAATTAGTTAAAGAGAAAAATTTGCAAATACAGACTAAAATAGAAAGAACACTAGAATTACAAAAATTAGATGTAAAATAAGAAAAGCTGAAATAAAAAGAGAAAAATAGAAATTTGCAGTAAATTATGCTAAAACGGGGAAAAATAAATAAAAAGGGAAAATCTAATAACTTAATTTGGAAGTAAGTGATAGATTAAGTGGTTGGTTTAGAAAAGAGAATACATTTCTATAGTTTAATATTTAAAAGATAACGATAAACATAATTGCAAGAATAAAAGAAAGAAAAATGGAATTAGTGTAAAATAGAGAAACTACTGTATTTTACACTATCCAAAAAGCAAAGCAACAATAAAAGAGATATCTTGCAGTTATGGATTATTATTTATAGCATTATTTGGTATTAAAATATGGAAATGGATTTTTAGCATAGTTTTTGTAACCAACCAAATAGAATAGAACTACTTCTTAGATTATAAGAAGTTAAAGTAAAGAATTAAATGAATTAAAGAAGGAACAAGTTAATTATTAGACAGACTATAATAGAAAAAGACACTTGTAATTATATTTATAATATATAGATTATAAAAGAGAATAAAAGAGGCAATTACAAGTAAAATTATAACATAGGTTATAATTAAGTAGAAAGAACAGAAAATGCTTATTTTAAGACTTAAATGAAGATAATAAGCAAATAGAGCAGAAATAATAGAAGAGGCTTATTTTAATAAACTTAGATCTTGGATTAAGTTAATAAGCAAGATAATAGAAGTGACATATACCAACAGCATTCCCTTTCATTCAGGAACTGATGGTCTCACAGTAGTTAGATGAGGTTGGGACAAGATTATGCTAATTAGGGTAAATAAGTAGCCAACGGAATAAGAAAAGTAAACTAAACGCAAAGTAAAAGATTAGACTTAGGGTCTAATAAAAGGGTAAGATGCGTTTGGAGCAGCCCAAAGGATGAAGAGCCTAACGAAGCAGTTCATCATAGATTTCAACACAGAAGAAGCACGTCCAACTTAGTTATTTTGGGTTTGAAGGAAGTACAAGACTTCAACGGGACGTGAGGGTACTCTAGGATGGCCCTCTAGGGTAGGCATAGCGAAACAGACCTCCAGAGGCAGGTCTGTAGGTGTTCCATCAAAAGAGTATGCCTTGACTCCTTTTTGCATGGCAGGACAATTGTAGGAAGTCAAAAGGGATTGATATTTGGAGTAGGATATTCGTATGTCTCCCTACTTGCAAGTAAGTTTAGTGGGCAGGACCCAAAAGGATAGTCGCATGCGGATATCGAGCCAACATCAAAACCAAGAAGCGAGTTCAGGAAAGACTAGAGTTAAACCATCAGTCCAATGGTTCTTTCACTATCGAGACATAGGATGAGGGGCGCCGCCAATTGGATGCTTAGATTGTTTGCAGTAGGGCACAAGCACTTAGCTCTTTAGAGGTCTTTCGATTAGTTGAGGGGTGGCTGCGTGGGGCCATAGCCACGATAAGGAAAGAGACAATCAAATAGAATATCTGTATTGTAGGCCTAACAAGGCAGTCCTTTACAAAAATAGAAAATCCCCGACTGAGTTCCATACAAGGCTGACCTTGTTAAGCGGGATTCAGGGAGTAGACATGATGATTACGTATAGTCCTCAAGGTACGCACTGGGTGGTACATTGTGGATGTCCCTGCATTAGTGTAGACTAATGAGGACGCAGTTTTACGTTTCCATAGTGGACGACGGAACATCTATATTGTAGGCCTTGCGAGCAGTCCTTTATATATGTAGTCACAGAACGCTATACGAGCGAGACGATGGAGTCCTTTGCGAGGAGGATATGGAAGGTACTATGGGTAGTACTTAGGACCGATGTAGTCATTGGGCTTATAGCTACATATATATCAGTTATTAGGTTTTAATCTACTAGGGAGTAGATGGGCACGATTCACGCACAAGGGCGAGAGTATTATAAACCCAATGAACCTAATATAATAGTAAATTGAAATAAAACGATATATGTAGAATTAATCTTAGAAGTGTATAATTTGTCCATTCACCAGAACTTTTGTTCTAACCCCCTCCTCATAACACCCTACATGTTAGGTAGGTGGCAGAGACTTTCCAGCTTGGAGACACTTGTTTAGAAAGTGTTATTATATTGGTGAGTATTTACTTACTATTATATTTTAGTCAGTTCCGCTATGAGATATTTATCTGAGCTCTGATATATTTGTCTTTGCCTATTTGCAGGATACCAGAAACCCAACTCAGGCTTCAGTGGGCTTGGATTTTAGCATTTTTGCAAAAATTCCGGACCCACTGGAATTCGGGTTGTTACAGTGTTTTAAATGATGGTAGGTTGTCTAATTATTTTGATAGAGGTATTTACAAATGATATTTTATAAAGGATTGATTTAAAGGAGATTTACAAATGATATTCGTAAATGATATTTTAAGAAAAGGGTATTATAAATGATTTTGGAGAATTATAAAAGTGTTTCATAAATGGTTTTGGAGATTTATAAAAGAAGTTTTATAAATGATTTTGGGGATCTATAAAAGAAGTTTTATAAATGACTTTGGATATTTATAGAAGAAGTTTTATAAATGATTTTTGGATATTTATAAAAGTGTTTGATAAATGGATTTAGAATTTAAGCAAATGAGATTTCATAAATGGAAATGATTTATAAAAAGAATTTATTAAAGAAATTTGTAAAAGAATTGGAGATGGGGGTTTCCTTTAACTGACCTTCTCAATTATGGTGGTGTGGATATTTGTTCCATGCTTAACACCAAAGGAATAGTGTTTTGGGTTATTCTTATCTCTAATTTAAATAACATTTGTTTGATCCTTTTTAATATGATTTTAAAATAATAAATCTTCCACAAATGTTTTGTGAATATACTTATGTCAGTGATACAGGTGTATGAATGTTTTGATAAACGTTTTAAAAAGAGATTTAATAAATGATGATTTGTCCTTGAGGCTTAGAGGTTGCTATGGGTAATTAAGTTCTAGATTTTTGTTTGTTTGTGCATTTGATAGTTAAATAACTGACTATCAAATCTTGGCTAGTTTTGACTTAGGAAGTACGATTGTATATGCGAGTTCCCCATGAGGACTCGAATACTTGTTGTATACTTCCAAAAGAACTAGAAATGAGTTAATTGGAAATTATCGTTGTTGGTTTGGAGAGACCGAATTGAATATGTTATCCGAAAACAACTCTAAACTAACGCATGTGTTCGTGTGGAAGTCATCTTGAAAATGATTGAAGACAATGCTCCTTGAGGAGCCTTTGGTTTCATTTAGACCCAGACTTATATGGATGAATGCTAGCATTGCATTTCCGCCTGGCGGGCAGTGTTAGCATTCCAAGATGGATTGCAAAATGTTAAGAGCATAATCTCTCAAACCTCACATCTCGGTAATGGTTAAAACATGGTAGATGTGGCAGGGCTATGTAGGTCACACCCATTGGAGTATGGTCATCTCAAGATCTACTGTCGATATCTCTATGTATGCTTCGAGGCTTATTTTTGGTTGTTGATAATAGCCAAAGGGCGATTATATTCGGTACCATACAGTTCAGGGGTAGGCTGGTCCTGTGTTGGCAGAGGTTGAAAGGTTTTCGATCTCACTGTACATTTTATCTAGAGGTGTGCAGATTTTTGAAAGGTAGTCCCTTACCTTGCCATTTGATGGAAATCTATTCTCCTATAAGCGCCTTCGGTTTTTGATTGCATACCTATTATTGTTGTCATGTACATGCATCCCATCAACTTGGTTATTAAATATTTTAAACCTTAGACATTATGATAATATCACCAGAATTTCATATAAATTGTTTTGGTTATCGTAAGGTAAAAACCTGTCCGTGTATATGTGCGTCATGGTCTTACGAGATACCTTTGATTTTAAAAGGGTTTTATAAGTTATATTAAATTTCCTAGTGATTTGAGTTCTCACGCTGGTTTTACCAGACTGACTCGGGCGCTGTGTTCTTATACTGCTTGAGTTAGACCGAGCATATTTTCCAAATTAGCTTTGGATGCATTGGAGTTCAGGAGACGAGCTGGAGGCCAAGACGTATTTACATATTTCTCTATGTTCCGCTGCATGGCTTTGTTGTATTTATCAGAAATTGTAAGGACATGTGTTATAACTGTCCAAGTAGATGATAGGCTAGTACCTGATGGATGTATGTTTATAAAAGATTTCTTTGGAAAAGATCATTTTTATATTATAGATTATTCGTTGCGATGTGAGATTCTATGTTGTTAGTTTCTTCTTGTCTTCTTTCTTCTTCTTTCCCCTAACCATCTATCATTCCAGTACTTGGTTGTTCTGCACGTTAATACCATGGATGTATTAGTATCGACTTCTGAGGGTCGAAAAGACGGATCGTTACACATATGCCTGAAACCACATATCAATGAATATCTATAAAAATATTCTGTGCCTCTTCCAGCAGTCCCGAGTCTAACATACTAGAACTATCTATAAATATAGACATATATAACCCGCATAAACTATATGCTGGTATATATATACAACCAATCCTTCTATATGGAACTAATTAATACATCACGTGCCCATTTACATACAAGAAGGCAATACACAACCAAAGTAATAATTCTACCTTCTCAAAGTTATAATAACAAACAAAATTAATAATTTATTTAATATTATCCGATTCTAATCTACAATCAATTAAAGCAATTGAACCAATTCAACCAATTACAACCAATGGCATGAAAATTTACAATTTAATCGTCAATCAACTCTTTATACCATTCGGTAATCTATGGGATGATCCATCCCTTAATATATTATTTCGAACCATAATATATTATTTAGACAACAACTATAAGCTTATAAATCCTTTAGAAGCTTAATACTATTTAATTATACAATTATAATTAAATATACTCATTCATACCATTTTATAAAATCATATTCATCTTTTTATAAAATATCATTTATATACTTAAAAAACAATTTAAGTACTATATTCCACCTTATAATATTTTATAAATCCATAAATCACTTTATAAAATATTATATTCACTTAAAAATCACTTTAAGCCAAAATACACTCAATTTGTCAAATTAAATCAACTATATTTCATTCACTATTTTATAAAATCATATCAACATTTTATAAAATATTATGTTTACTCAAAACAAATCTTAGGTAATTATAGCACTTAATTTATCAAATTAAATTAAGTTTAAATTGATTTATCAAATTTACAAAATCATTTTAAGTCTTCATGCTTATCTTAAAAAGTCATACTTTTAAATCCCGTTTAGTAATAAAATATATATCAATATTTCTATCACTAATTTAAACTATAAATTTAGGGGTTAAATTAATTAATAACTATGTTATAAATTAATATCAACCCCCTCCAATGCTATCCAATACGAATAGATCCCACACACGCGCGCGCGCACACATACACATTCGAAATCTAAATCAATCATCTTGAATATCCACTCTAACCAATCCAATCAAATAGGGAAATTATTAAATAAATATCACAACTAGGTCGTCAACATTTATCTAGGATCCCAGCAACTATCCTATGTCGATAATTATCCATCCAAACGTCATATATCAATGAACAACATTAATCCACATCATTCTATTCATATAAATTGGTATACAAAAATAATGAGATTTATATGATAATTAATTATAGAGTCATCATTCCGATCACCTTAGCCATATTTTTCAGTCGACCAGATTGTGACCAAAGCTGTTCCAAAATGAAGGTGATAACTCCGCGAGTACAACGCAATTGAACGCGTTCAAATCCAACCTCATATGAGTAAGGTATGGATTGAAGAATATTCAATGATTAATTAATTAAATTAATTATTGATTAAACGTTAATTACCCTATCCAAACCCGATCAAACCCTCACCCCCTCTTTCAACCTAGCTGCCTCTTTTCAAAACTCGGTCAGTGCCGCCTCAAGCCAACTCCGGCCGCCGCCTGCTTGCTACGGACGCCCCTAGCCAAGCTGAACCCAAAGACCCCGACCTCGCCTCACCTCAATGACCCTAGCCTAACGACGAACTAAAAACAATGCCGATGATCTCAAATCCATGCCTCCTCGCATTGAATTAGCCCGATCCAACTGGACATACCCCACATCTCACCCCCGAGCATAATTTTCTAGTTAGGTCCATCACCTAATTCTTCCTCCAGTGCCTAGAATAGGGTGGTCGTTGGATGAGGGTAGGCATTGATTCAGGTCGGAGGAAAATATATTTTAGTGAAAATAAAAATAAATAAAACTGTATTTATTCAATTTTCACTTCACATTTTCGACTCATACGAGCTATAACAAGCTCCGATCGAAAAGATTCTCGAACCGTATGACTCCATGCATTTTTATGGTCTCGATGGTATAAAATACGACACAATCCGAGACTGCTCCCAGGATGGTTAATTTCGCACGTATCAATTACAAATATCTATTGGTAAATATGCAAATCCATATGAAGCATGCTAACTGTTGTTCATAACCAAATAACCATATTCCAAACTCAATGGAAAAGGTTTCAGGACCTAATTCCATCATATATAAAAAGTAGCCTTTTGGATCGATCCACGAATCGAACATAGACTAGTAGCTAAGAATCCGTCGATTGAAGCATATTGATGCTTATACTCATTCTCAACCGCTCGGATGATCTAGACTCAATGGAAGCGGTCTCGAGTCCTAATTCGTCCATTTGTGAAAGTTAAGTTTTCAACCCATCGATTAAATTAACAATTTAATATTTAAATAAATCAATTATTTTAATATTCCGGTGTATAAAAATACGGGTTGTTACATTCTTTTTAATGATTTACTACTTTGTTTTCTAAAGTATTTTGAAATGGTTTCCGAACTTGACTTTTGTTTTCAAACCTTTTTGTAAAGATATGGAGTGGTTTAAATAAGTGATTTTGGAAAATATTTTTAATAGCAAATATATTGGAACTCTTGGATCCTATTTTAATTTCTAGACTTCGAGGTATGGAAACTTGTTTCTATTTTGAAGTTAGAAATGTTGTCGAGTCAAGATTTGAGAGGTAATAATACCCCAGCTGAAATGGTTTCAATTCTAGCCAATGAAAAGTACTTGTTTGAAATTGAAGGCTAGAAATTAGTTTATAGATTTGGTTTTCCGATTTATTTTAAAAGGACTTTGTTTTCAACAAGGGTGTCTATACCATTAAGTAACAGAAACAGATATGATAAGTAGAGCTAAAATGTTGATACGTTTATGGAAAGTAGGTCATCTTGTATTTAGCACTAAAAGCCGATGAGTAGACTTTCCTTTATCCATGAGATCTAGAATCAAAGTGTTTTAACCAAGGCAAGGCCAAGAGCAACCAGTGCCCAGACTTACCTGGCTTCGATTCTGGGCGTGGGATAGAGAAGTTGAAATATCGAAAATGTGATTAAGTATAAGAGAGTTAATTTTGATAAATGGGTTATGATTAATAAAGTATATGGAAGGTACTTCATCGTATACTTGACACCAAATTCCGAGGTATGGAAACTCGCCTCTATCCCCAGAAGTAAGATTGAATGTTGAGGTAAGGATAGATTTCTAACTTGTCCGACTTCATTGTTTTTCAAGGGATATTACTGTTTGAAATCAGAAAGGGGAGATAAGTATAGGATGTCATTTTTTGCGTATGTAAATCTATTACACTAGATAGTGGATTTGTCCAATATTGATAACTTGACCAGTTTTAAAATTATCGAATGTTGGTTCGAAGAGACCGGGATCGAATACCATGAGTTATCCAAAAGCCACTTCAATCCAACATAAGTGTTCAAATTGGAAATAACTTGAAGATGAAGATCTTTAAAGTGCAAGGGCTATTGTTACTAATCTTGAAGGTGATTCCAAAATGAATGTAGTAGAAGTAGTGCCTTCAGTTTGTTCATATCTTAAACAACTTATATGGATGAATGCTGGCATTGCATTGTTACCTGGAGGGTAGTGTTAGCATTCCAAGTGGGATTGCTCTATAAAAGGGTAAAGCATAACCTCAGACCTCACAACCGATAATGACTAAAGCCGGGAGGTGCCATAGGGCTAAGTTGGTCTCTCCTATTAGGGTATGATCATCGGCTGATCTAGATAGGTATTTATGGATTTTTGTATGCTAGTGATTCGGTACAGTTGTTGGCCAGCAACCAAGGGGTGATCCTATTTGATACTATCCGGGAAGGGGCAGGCAAGCTGTGATGCCCCACCCCCAAGACTCACATTAACAAAGAGCATTACTAGGTAATACTGTCCGCCAATGCGGAGAATAGGGCTGGTTAGGAGCGACCATCTGTAATCATTGCTTTAAACGAATATCAAACACGTCGATTAAATGCTCAATTTTTAAAGTGGATCGACCGTATTCAATACAGGTTTAAAACAAAACTTCAGTGGCTAATGGATCTATCAGAACAAAACGTATACTAATACACAGATCGCAGATCATAGAACAGTAATACATAAGTACATGATCACAGATACAATAGGGGTACAACATACGAGTACAACATAGTCTCGGTTCTTATGAACCATATGCATTGAGTCACCAAAAGAATATAATACATCAGAGTACGCCAAATATACATCATAGTGATACACCAAACAAAACGCTAATACATGCATTACACACAAGAAGACACTAGGGTAGTCCATATGTGGAAGCAAAGGCAAGATGAGCATCAACTACAGGGACTAACCTGAAACAACTCGGTATGACCTGAGTACATAACATACACCGGGTCAGTCTAGCTTAAACAGTATTAGTGCACAATAAGATAGTGAATAAGTTCATATAGACAACGGTTCTCTAAAAGAGAAGGGGTCAACATGGTATATAAGCAACTTGTGTACATGAGATATAGTTCAACTTACACAATCAACATACATATAAATCTCATGTAATAAATAACAACATCTTTTTCCATCAACACCAATTTCGCTTACTTGTTAAGGTTAAGTGATAGAAAATCATGACACCAATAAACAACAAGATGGAAATCACCACAACACCATATAGAACTCGTATAAGAGTTCAAAACACCATAAATGTAATCACCTTGTATATAAAATCACTGTATAGTACTAAGGCTATGTATAACACCAACACCAAATAAAAGGTGATAACATTTAAAAATCACCAAAATATATAATAAAAATGGATCCATATCACCGTCGCATGCTTTTTAATAAATTGCCGAAGCTTTCCGAGTACTATAATAGACCCACCAGTTTAAATAAAGTCCCACCAGACTTTTAATCGACCCACCAGTCGATATTCGACCCACCAGCCGAATGTTTGATCCACCAGTAAATGTATGGCCCACCAGCCTAGTACCGGCATCATCACCATTGGAATGTGTCACCAACTTCCATATAGTAACCCAAAAAGTGACAATGATGAGTCCCATACCACACGTTCTCAATAATCGGTTTCCTATACATCAGTCAACTGACACTAGTGTAGCTTCAAGCGAACAAGTCCGGATTTAACCTGGTATAATAAACATATGCGTCCCATACCACATAGTTTATTACATTGTTTATATCTCTTCCTCATTCTCCAGAAGAGCGCAAAAATGTGTCATTTTATATAGAAAATATACTTCGAGAAAATGGGTTTGTAAACGATTTTCCGAAAATTATTTGAAACCATTTCTTTGAAAATTCCCACTATATCGGGGATAATGTAATTTATATATTTTAAAATAGATTGGGAATATGTTTTTATTTTTAGAAATCAATTTGAAAACATTTATTTTGAAATCTAATTATATATGGAAATTCATTTTGAAAATAGTTTATAAACCGTGCACGAAATCATCAGAAAACAATGAAATCAACAATCCAAAACTCAACACAAACATTTTCAGTTCGCTTGGCGAATTACTGTAAATGTTGGCACTCCATTATGGAGTTGATTGCCTTTTGAAATCATCGCAAATGGCTTTAGAAAAATGCAGGAAATAGCTTCAAAAATTCATGTGAAATAAACTAGTGAGGAAGAGATTTAAACAGTGTAATAAACTGCATGGTGTGGGACGCATATGTTTATTATATCAGGTTAAAGCAGGACTTGTTCGCTTGAAGCTATACTAGTGTGGAGTTGACTGATGTATTGGAAACCGATTAGTGAGAATGTGTGGTATTGAACGCATTGTTGTCACTTTTCGAGTTACTATATGGAATTTGGTGACACATTCGAATGGCGGTGATGCCGGTACTTGGCTGGTGGGCCATACATTGACAGGTGGATCAAACATTCGACTGGTGGGTCGAATATCGACTGGTGGGTCGATTAAAAGTCTGGTGGGACTTTATTTAGACTAGTGGGTCTGTTATAGTACTCGGCAGGCTTCGGCCATTTATTAAAAAGCATGCGACGGTGACATGGATCCATTTTTATTATATATTTTGGTGATTTTTAAATGTTTTCACCTTTTATTTGGTGTTGGTATTATACTTAGCCTTAGTGCTATACAGTGATTTTATATACAAGGTGATTACATTTATGGTGTTTTGAATTCTTATACGAGTTCTATATGGTGTTTTGGTGATTTCCATCTTGGTGTTTATTGGTGTTATGATTTTCTATCGCTTAACCTTAACAAGTAAGTGAAATTGGTGTTGATGGAAATAGATGTTGTTATTTATTACATGAGATTTATATGTATTTTGATTGTTTAAGTTGAACTATATCTCATGTACAAAAGTTGCTTATATACCATGTTGACCCCTTCTCTTTTAGAAAACCGTTGTCTATATGAACTTATTCACTATCTTATCATGCACTAATACTGTTTAAGCTAGACTGACCCAGTGTATGTTATGTACTCGGGTCAGACAGAGTTGTTTCAGGTTAGTCCCTGTAGTTGATGCTCATCTTACCTTTGCTTCCACATATGGACTACCCTAGTGTCTTCTTGTGTGTAATGCATGCATTAGCGTTTTGTTTGGTGTATCACTTTGATGTATATTTTTTGTACTATGATGTATTATATTATTTTGGTGACTCAATGTATATGGTTCATAAGAGCCGAGACTATGTTGTACTCGTATGTTGTACTCCTGTTGTATTTGTGAACATGTACTTATGTATTACTGTTCTATGATCTGTGATCTGAGTATTGTTATACGTTTTGTTCTGATAGATCCATTAGCCACTGTAGTTTTGTTTTAAATCTGTATCGAATACGGTCGATCCACTTAAAAAAATGGAGCATTTAATCAACGTGTTAGATGTTCCTTTAAAGCAAAGCTTACGGATGGTCGCTCCTAACCAACCCTATTCTCCGCATCAGCAGATAGTATTACCTAGTAATACTCTTTGTTAATGTGGGTCTCGAAGTGGGGCATCATAGGTAGGTCGGTCCTGAGTAATAGAGGTGCAAAGGTTTTCCAACCTCAGTACATTTTCTCTAGAGCAGTTGTAACGACCCTGATTTAGATTAATATTATTTAAGACATTTAACTGGTTAAATTAAATGAAATAATGTAAATGGTTAAGGGAATTGAGATTTGAATAATAGAAGGGTAGCCTTGCCTAGTTAAACAATGAATTAAAGGGAATTAAAATGAAATAGGAAAGGCTAATAGATAAGGGAAAAGTAGGAATAAGTAATATTCTTATACCCTAAACCCTCATACCTCTTTCATTTTACACGTTCACAAACTAAAACTAAACCAAGAAGAGGCCAACCACCATTAGGAGAAAGCAAGAGAAAGATAAGCAAAAATCAAGAGGAAGGAAGCTTAATCAATCTAATTCAAGAAGTAAATCTCAAACTCCTTAATCACAAGCTAAAGGTGAATAATAGATTACATCTCCTATTTTATGATTTTCGGTTGCTAGATTGAGATCCGAATTTATTTTTCATATGTGTTGTCATGTTTTGATTGTTTAAATGGATGTATATGCTTGTTGATGATTTAGGCTATTTCGTATAGATTTTATGACAAGAATTGATTTGGAAAACCTATTAAATGACATCCAAATGGCTTGCGTTTTTAATATGAGGTCAGAAATACTATTTTAGAGATGGGTTTCTAGTTTCATAATTTTTTGAATTATTGTGGATTTATTATGAATTTTCTAGTGAAGAAAATGGTTATTTCAGGTTTAAATTAATTAAAGCTATTATATGTTAGCTTTGGGTCAGAAATTTAAATATGTTAGAAAACATATTAAAAGTGATAATTTGGAATTTTGGAGAATTTTTCTAAGTGTTCTATTAAGTATATAAAATTATTTAAGGTATGAGACATAAATGTTTTATATTTTTAAAATAGGAGAAGGGGCAATTTGCTAAATTTTTTAAATAAATAATTACTGAATTCGGCAGCACTTTTAGAAAAGATTTTGGAAAAGAAATTGGCAACCAATTATATCATGACAAATAAGCAAGTTAGTTGGGAAGAAATTACTTTATAAATAAGTGTTTGCTGTTTTGCAACTATCGGCAGCAAGCTTTCGACTTCATGCTTCTGCCTTTGACCAAGTTGAAACTAATTCACATGGTATCAATGCCTTGGTACGTAGTAAATTGAAGTTAGGTGAATGGCATAAGGTCAAAATAGTGCTTTCGAAGGGGTTGAGACCTCGTTTTGCTTTCAAATGGAAATGCCACTTGTTTGCTTTTAAAAGAATGCTTTCGAAAGGGATTAAAGATAGCTTTCGATGGAGGTTGCCGCCTTTTACTTTAAACTAGCTTTCGACAGGGTCGAAACATACATTGCCGCAATTCTACCTTTCGACCCAGTTGAGGCCGTTGCTTTTAAACATGGTTTCGAAGGGGTGCTTTCGCTTTTAAAATAAGAGCTGCTTCTCTAATGCTTTTGAAAGGGTTGGTGTTGAAACCTTCCACTTTCTTTTACATAGGAAATTGCTTTCGAAAGAGTGCTTCGACTTAGTTATTTTAGGACCCTTTGTTCAATTGAAAGATAAACCCATATGTTTTGAATAGATTGGTTTTAATGGTTTCGAAACTATGTTCCACAAGCTTTTACTTGAACCTAATGCTTTCAAAAGGTTTATTTTGAGTAAAGAACTTTAATGCTTTTCAAAGGTTTAAATGAAGGTATCGAAGGGGAGGTTCCCCATTGGTTTCGAAAGGTACTTAATGTGTTTTAAATGGAAGGTTTCCAATTGCTTTCGACAGGCAAGTATTATAGTGTTTTGAAAAGAGGATGTCTAAGGTTTAAAAAGGTTTTGAAGGGTTACATTCAATGATTTCGAAAGGTTGTTATAAAGATTTCGAAAGGTATGCTTTGGCCTTTCGGCCTAGTGTTTCAAGGTATAGTAGTGAATATGTTTCGAAAGGGGTACTTTCAATGGTTTCGAAAGGGTTGTCTAAAGTTCTTAAACAAAGGGTTCAAAAGGTTTACCTTGGCTTTATGGCCTAAGTGTTTTTTAAGTTAAAAAAGGTTTTAACTTACTTTGGAGGGATAGGTAACCCTCAATATATTTCATCAACATTGTTTTGAGTAATGTATATATAACATGGCAAATAGCTTTGAGTAAAGCAAAGGTATATTTTTCCTTTTTTAAGTATGATTTAAAAGGTTAAATCAATTTGAAAGGTTTTCAAGGAAAATTTAATGGGTAGTTAGCCCTAAATAAATGACTCAGATTTTAGAATACCAGATGGGATTGGTATATGGTCGTGCCCTATACATTAGTTATAGCCCCTAGCTAATTTAGTCCAAAATTCCAGTGTGTAGGGCTTAGTCACAGGTAAGACTTAAATAATGGTTACACACAGAAAAGAATATATACAGAGAAAGAGGATAGGTCATTGGTGAGCCCGCAAAACCATTAGGATCATGTGACCCTAGGAGAAGTAAGTTAAGGACAGACCATCCAGAAGTCTGTCTAACAGATCTTAGATTACTTATTTTGTCTGGTTGGCTCGAGTCAGCCAGTGGTCAGTAGTTAACCAAACAAAACTATATTGTTCGGACATATGGTCCATTTATTACTTGATTTTAAGCATATATGATATTGCTATTATTGTTTTAATCAGTTTGATTGCAAGATTCTGATTTGCAAACGATATGTTTTAAACGGATATTAGTGATGGGAAACCCATTCCACTAAGTGGCATGGTCTCACTTAATATCAGTAAACTGAGGTGTAATAGTATTATTCACGCTAGGCTTTATGTCTAACTCGAAGTTTATGTTTTCCCCCTTAAACTCTTGGGTGCTCAAAATTAATTTGAGCAGATTGAGAGTTAAGGTATTTCAGGTTTAGTAGGTGTACGAATAAAGCTTCCGAAGACGTGTAGGAGGCAGAGTTAGCTACTTAGGAGTTGCTATTTAGTTTTATTTCCGCTGTGATGTATTAAGATAGTTTTTGCCTATTTAGTACTATGATCATCCAAGGGGGCATCTTCATATGTCGCTCTTGGTGTATTTTGTAATAATTATATTTGATCAAAACCTGGGAATCGATTATGGGATTATGTAATTTGAATATGAAATGTTGTTTTGAATGCAATCAGAAAAGTTGTTTTAATCTGTGCTATTTTTATTTCATAATCATGTGCTTCTAATATTATAAATATCATTAACATTAACGTATTTTGTCACCGGAAGTTAATACTATAAATGGCTGCAACATCTGTAGCGCTTAGCTTCGGGCCTCAAGGTAGGGGATTTTACAACTTGGTATCAGTGAATAAGTTTATGAAAAACTTTAAACTTAAAATGATTTTGAAAGCACAATCCTAAGGAATTTGAGAAAAGATCGAAGTATGGGATAACGCTATAGTAATGTACTTGTATTTGCTACATATAAGTATACACTTTATCTCTATTCTCCCATCTCTCTTAGGCTATTCTTCTGTATCTTACCAAGACTCGAATGCAGATATGGATGCTAGAAGTGGAAGAGTTAACCTTGGTGGGGGAGGCATCACAACTAATGGAAATGCCAGACCAAATACCAGGAAGAACCCAAGTCAGGCACAAGCTGCAAATGTAAGTGCTGGAGTCCCGCAAGTTGATATGGGAGCGATGTATCAGTTCTTTGTAAACATGATGCAAGCGGGAGTTGCTGCTGGTGTAGTTGGAAGAAATGCTGGAGGAGGAAATCAAGAAGCTCAGGTGGTGAATAACTATGCCATTTTGAGTAGATATTATGCGCGGTTGGGAGGAAAGCCGTTTATTGGTACCAAAGACGCAATTGAAGTAGAGAATTGGTTACTTCACTACAAGAGGATTTTTGCTGATTTGGGGCTCAATGATGAGCAGAAGAGGAGACTCGCTTCTAGATAGCTACAAGGAGCATCACTATATTGGTGGAACAGTGTTACTGTTGGAGTCAACGAGGAGACTATGACTTGGGCTGAGTTCAAGAAAAGGTTTGAAGAAAGGTTTATATTGGAGATTGCTAAGTCTACTCTACTCAGGAAGTTTGCTGAGTTGGAGCAGGGAGATATGACAGTGCTTGAGTATGCAACAAGGTTTGAGGAGCTAGCGAAATATAGCTATGCTACAGTTGATACTGTGATTAAGAAGAATGAAAAGTTTATTCGTGAGTTGAAACCTGAGCTTGCTAAGGCCACATTACCGCATATCAGGAATCCATGTGATGTTGTTGTGGAGATGGCCTTGAGGCATGAAGAGATGCTTGCTTTTCTTGAAGGAAATAAGGCAAAGGAAGCTCAAGGAGGGCAGAGTCAGAAAAGGAAATTTTTCCATAAGAAAGGGGCTCAGAAGGGTGGAACTGCCAAGAAAGGGAAGGCAGAGGTTGTCTGTTATAAGTGTGATAAGAAAGGACACTATGCTCATGAATGCCGAACAGGAAAATGAAAGAAAGTTGCTGAGAAGAAAGGAGTAAGGTGTTTCAATTGTGATCATATTGGGCACTATAAGAACCAGTACAAGGAGCCAGCCAAGGATGGAAAAGGCAAAGTGTTTGCATTGGAACCAGCTACCTTGAGACCAACAGCAGATGAGAGAGGAAAAGCTGTGTTGGGAGGTACGCTTTTGATTTATGGTGTATCAGCTAGAGTTCTATTTGATACCAGCACATCTCATTATTTTATATCTCATTGTCTGTTAGATAAGCTTAACCTAGAACCCTCATACCTAGTTGCTTCCTTAAGAATTGCAAATCCGATAGGAGGTTATGTGACTCTTGGAATGAGATGTGACCACTTAGAGTTTGAATTGTTAGGTCATACATTTGTTTGCAATTTGCATGTATTTGATTTCATAGGGTTCAGAATTATTTTGGGTATGGATTGGTTAAATAAACACGATGCTAGAATATTTTTCCATGATAGGAAAATATCGCTTAGACACCCTGATTATAGCGATCCGATCATATACTCCGAAGAAAACCCTAGTTAGGTTAACGCTTTGTTGGGTGTTGTGGAGGTAGAAGAGTAGTTGAATCCAGTTTTCGCTGTTGGAGAATTTGCAGATGTCTTTGAACCTGTAGTATGATTGCCGCCGAAACGAGATATTGAGTTTCGTATAAATTTGGTACCAAGAGAAGAATCGGTGAGTAGACCACCAAGTAAAATGACACCTAGCGAGATAAGGGAGTTAAAGGTGCAGTTAGTGGATTTGGAAGGCAAGAATTTTATCAGACCAAGCAGTTCGCCTTGGGGAGCAACTACGGTGTTCGCCAAGAAATCGGATGGATCGTTAAGGTTATGTATCGATTATTGTAAGTTGAATGAGAAGATGATAAAGAATCGATATCCGTTACCTAGAATTGACGATTTGTTCGATCAGTTGAGTGGAGGTAAAGTATTTTCCTAGTTGGATTTGGCGACAGGATTCCATCAGCTTAGAGTGGCAGAGGATAGTATTCCTTTAACGACGTTTAGAACCAGATATGGATCGTATGAATGGTTAGTGATGCCGTTCGGACTGACTAATGCGCCAACATTCTTTGTAGACTTGATGAACCGAATTTTCCGAAAGCACTTGGATAGGTTCGTGCTGGTATTCATAAATGACATTTTGATATACTCTAAATATGAAAAAGAGCATGAAGTTCATCTTAGAGTGGTGCTTGAGACATTGAGGTAGCATCAACTAAAGGCGAAATTTCGAAGTGTCATTTTTGGAAGAAGGAAGTGAAGTTTCTTGGTCATGTAGTTTCATAGAGAGGGTTGTATGTAGATCCGGCTAAGATCAATGCAGTGAATAATTGGAAGAGACCCGAGACAGTTACTGAGATAAAGAGTTTTCTTGGATTAGCGGGGTATTATCGGAGATTCATAAAGGATTTTTCACGGACAGCGGCACCGATGACCAAGCTAACGCAAAAGGATGTGAAGTTCATTTGGACCTATAAGTGTGTGGAGGAATTCCAGAAGCTGAAACACTTATTGACTAATGCACCTGTGTTAGTTGTTTCAGAAGCGAATCAGGATTTAGTAGTTTATACAGATGCATGTGGAACAAGGTTAAGAGTTGTGTTAATGCGGAGAGGTAAAGTGATTGCCTGTGCATCTTGACAGCTTAGACTGCATGAGGTTAGATATTTAACGCATGATTTGGAATTATCTATAATAATTTTTGCATTAATGGTGTGGAGACATTACCTATTAGGAGAAAGATTCGAGTTGTGTACAGATCATAAGCCTCTTAGGTATTTATTCTTTCAGAAGGAGTTGAATATGAGACAACAGAGATAGTTAGAGTTTTTACCCGCTTATGACTTTAGAATTGAGTACACGCCAGGAAAAGTCAACAAGGTTGCAGATGCACTTAGCAGGAAACATCATAATGCAATGTTGGTAATGATAGCTGAGTGGAAAGATTTAGAAGCATTGTTTACATGCATGATACAGTGGGGATCTGAAGCTAGATCTAGCAAGGAAACTGTAATGTTATCCTATTTAGAAGTTCGACCAGTGATGATCGAAAAGATTGCTTCTAAGCAGAGGGAGGTTCCATTATTAGTTGAATGGATCAGAAAATTAAAGGATGGAACAAAGAGCGATGACTTGAAAGATTTTAGTCTTGACCAGAATGGGTGGTTGAGGAAGAAAGGAAGATTGTGTGTTCCGAATGTGGGAAACATTAGGAAAGAAGTGCTTGAAGAATGCCATCGTTCGAAGTTCACTATTCATCCTGGAGGACCTAAGATGTATCAGGATATGAAAAGAAATTTCTTCTGGGAAGGTATGAAGAGAGATGTAGGCTTATGGGTGAAACAGTGTTTGAACTGTCAACAAGTTAAAATCGAACATCAGAAACCAAGTGGGTTACTTCAGCCTTTAGACGTTCCAGTTTAGAAATGAGATTCTATCTTAATGGATTTTATTGATGGGTTGCCAAGGTCAAATAGAAGAAATGAATGTATATGGGTTATAGTGGATAGGTTGACCAAGAGTGCCCATTTCATCCTAGTTAAGTCAATCAAGACGGCACCTGTTTTAGCTAAGTTATTTATGAAGAATGTAGAGAGACTTCATGGAATTCCTAGTAATGTAGATATTTATGAAGAATGTAGTTAGACTTCATGGAATTCCTAGTAATGTAGTTATTTATGAAGAATGTAGTTAGACTTTATGAAGAATGTAGTTAGACTAGTGAATTCTGGAAGAGTCTACAGAAGACATTAGGTACCAAGCTCAAAATGAGTATCGCTTGCCATCCACAGACAGATGAGCAAACAGAAAGCTTGTGTGCTAGATTTTGGAGGATCATGTGAAGACCATCTACACTTAGTCGAGTTTTCGTATAACAACCGTTATCAGGCTAGTATAGGGATGACACCATTTGAAGCTTTGTATGGAAGGCCATGCAAATCTCCAGTTTGTTAGTTAGAGACCGGGGATAGGTTAGTTCTTGGTCCGGATTTGGGTAGAGAAGCTGCAGAAAAGATTGAGCTCATCCGATCTAGGATGAAGGAAGCTCAGTCTAGGTAGAAGAGTTATGTCGATAAGAGACGGAAAGACTTAGAATTCTTAGTTGGAAATCATGTTTTCGTCAAAGTATCACTAATAAAGGTTGTGATTAGATTTGGAAAATCAGGGAAATTGGCATCGAGGTTCGTTGGATCGGGGAACTCACATATAGGGTAGAGTTACCGAACAGTTTGGCAGAAGTTCACGATGTTTTTCATATTTCACATCTAAGGAAGTGTGTTCGGGATCTGGAGACTACTATAGCACCAACTATGTTAGAGGACTTAGTAGTGGAATCGAATTTGACTACAGCTAGAAAGCCAGTTCATATAGTCGCAAGAGATGAGAAGAGGCTAAGAAACAAGACAGTCAGAATAGTTAAAGTCCAGTGGAGCGAAGACGAGAGAGACTGTACTTAGGAGATAGAGAGCAGGATTAGAGACGCTTATCCTGATTTGTTTGATGGTAAGTTTTACCTCTATGTTTGATTTTTTGTGTACCTTATCGTAATTTGAGGATGAAATTCTTTAAGGAAGGGAGTCAGTAACGATCCTAATTTTGATTAATATTATTTAGGACATTTAATGTAACACCCCGCATTTTTAGATAATTAAATAATCAAATAACGATGAACAATGAAAATAAGCATTTTTGGAATAGTCAAAATACGGCCTCGAAACTTATACCATTGTGTTCGTGGCGATTTTCTGATCAATTTCCATATATAACTTGTTGAAATCCGAGTTAATATCAAGAAGTTACGAGAGAAATAAGATATCAGAATAAAATAAAAATATATTTATTTAAACGAAAAAAGGGACCCTACGGGTCGACCGGCAAATCCCCTAGGTCGACCCGCAAAGCACGCGGGTCGACCCACGTTTTGCCCTAGACGAGAAATTGTCCAGGGACGTGCCAAAGTTTTGTAATTTGATTTTCGCGCAATCTTGAGCGTTGTTTTCTGGATCCAACGATTCGCAGCAAACCTATGACGTGGTTGCACCGGATTCAATCCTAAAATCCGATGGTCTGAGATTCCCAAACTCCACTATAAATAGAACCCTAGGCCTAGCTATTTTCTCACAATCAGATTTTCTCCCAGTTGGGTTCATTGCCTAAGGCTGAACCCTAAATAGATAATATTTTCGGGGAGAAGATATTTTTAATAAAAATATTAGACGCCTTAGAAGTGGATCCAAGAAGGCCATGGATAAAAGCTAAGGACGAAAGGTGCATGAATTTAAATTATATCTTTTATGTTGATAATATATAATATCGTTAGATTCCCGTTAAATATTTTAATTCAGCATTTGAACTAATTTCAGTAATTAGTTCTACTAGTTAGTTATGTTGAAACTGTAAATTTTATAAGAGAAGTGTATTTATATTTAAATGTTATTTATATGGAAATAATAAAGGAATCCAATTAAATATAAGTAATATTAGGCTTAAAAGTATAGAGAAAGGCATAAGCCTAAAAGTGAGAAATTTACAGTAAATTATGTTAAAACTCGGGGAATGAAATAAAAAGGGAAAATCTAATAACTTGATTTGGAAGTTAGTGATAGGTTAGTTGGCTGATTTAGAAAAGGGAATACATTTCCATAGTTTAATATTGTAAGAAAAACGGTAAACGTAATTGCAAGAATAAAAGCAAGAAAAAAGGAATTAATGCAGAATAGAGACATTACTGTATTTTGCATAACCCAATAATTAAAGAAACAATAAAAGAAATAACTTGCAGTTATGAGTTATTGTTTATAGCATTATTTAGTATTAAAATATGGAATGGATTTTTAGCACAGTTTTTGTAACCAACCAAATAGAATAGAACTACTTCCCAGAATAAAAGAGAATAACGCGAAGCTAGAAATTAAAGAAGAAGAAATAATCAAGATAATTATTTGACAAGACTAGAAACAATAAACAGAAAATGTGACTAGATCTGCATTTATTGCGTAGATAGTAGAGTACAAAGTAAAGCAGTTATTATGATAAGTAACTTATGAGTGTTGAACGTAGTCCCAAGTTAAGACTGTTATATAATATAAGAGAACTAAAGAAAATTTAGTATCATAATAAAAGAAGATGGACTAGAATAGAAAAGAGACACTTGCAATTACATTTATAACATGAATGTTATAAAAGAAAGAAAAAAATATAAAAGTAACAATTGCAAGTATAATTGTAACACGTAATTTATAATTAAAAAGAAAGAAATAGAAGAGGCTTATTTTATCAAACTTAGATCTTGGATTAAGTTAATAAGTAAAATAATAGAATTGGCCCGTGCCGGCAGCATTCCCTTTTAGGTCTAGGACCGATGGTCTCACACATGGGTGGGGCTGGGTATGCTGATTAGGGTAAATAAGTAGCCAATAGAATAAGAAAAGTAAACTAACCGCATAATAAAATATTGGACGTAGGGTCTAATAAAATGGCAAGGTGCGTTTGGAGTAGCCCAAAGAGAATCTGGATAAAGAGCCTAACGAAGCAATTCATCACAGATTTTTAGTAGAGAAAGAGTACATCCAACTTAGTTATTTTGGGCCAGAAGGGAGTATGAGACTTCAACGGGACGTGGGGATACTCTAGGATGGCCCTCTAGGGTAGGCCTAACAAAGCTGCACCCCCGGAGGCAGGTCTGTAGGTGTTCCATCAAGAAAGTATGCCTTGACTGCTTTTGCATTGTAGGCCTAACGTAGCAGACCTTTGTAGGCAGTCAAAAGGTTGATGATGGAGTAGGATATTTGTATGACACAGTACTCTAGTTTGCGAGTAGGTTATAATGGCGAGGACCTATATGGATAGTCGCATGCGGATATCAACCATCATTAGTCTGAGCGAGTTCGGGAAAGACTAGGGTTAAACCAATAGGCCAATGATTCTTTAACTATCGAGACATTAGATGAGGGGCAAGCTAATTGGATGTTTAGATTGTTTGCAGTAGGGCACAACCACTTAGTTCTTGAAAGGTTTTTTGATTAGTTGATAGGTGGCTACGTGGGGCTATATCCACGATGAGAAAAGAGACAGACCAAGTAGAATATCTATACTGTAGGCCTAACGAAGCGGACCTTTTGAGATATAGAAAATCCCTGACCGAGTTCCGTACAAGGTAGACCTTGTTGGCGGAATTCAAGGAGTAGACAGAACGATTACATGTAGTCCTCAAGGTACGCATTGGGTGGTACATTGTGGATGTTCGAGCACTAGTATAAGCTAGTGCAGATGTCGTTTCACGTTTTCATAGTAGATGATGGAACATCTGTATTGTAGGCCTCATGAAGCTGTCCTTTACAGATGTAGTTATAGTATGCTCTAGCAGCGAGACAATGGAGTCCTTTTCGAGGAGGATATAGAAGGTACTATGGGAAGTACCTAGGACCGATGCGGTCTTTGCGCATGTAGCTACATATATATTGGTTATTAGGTCTTAATCTACTAGGAAGTAGATGGGTATGATTCACGCATAGAGGCGAGAGTATTATAAACCCAATAAATCTAATATAACAGAAAATGGAAATAGAAAGGTATATGTAGAATTATGCTTAGAAGTGTATAATTTGTTCATTCACCAGAATTTTAGTTTTGACCTCCTCCTCATATCATCCTATAGGTTAGATAGATGGCAGAGATTTTCCAGCTTTGAGACACTTGTTTAGAAAGTGTTATTACTTTGGTGAGTATTTACTTATTACTATATTTTACTCGGTTCCGCTGTGAGATATTTATTTGAGCTCTAATATATTTATCTTTGCCTATTTGCAGGATACCAGACACCCAACTCGGGCTTTAGTGGATTTGGGTTTTATCATTTTTGCAAAAAATCCGGACCCACTGGAATTCAGGTTGTTACATTTGGTATTAGAGCTTATGTTAGTAGATCCTAAGTAAATTAGGAAATATGAGTGAACGTATTTTTATTTTTGAATAAAATATAAATATATTATGTACTAAAGTCCAAATAGTCCCCAATTATATATTTTAACATATGGAAAGTTTTTAGAAGTATATTTGTGCAGAGTTTACTATTTGGGTTTGGGATGACCCAAGGATGTTGAACCCTATGTTATTGCCGATTTATAGTGTACAATAAGCTATGTTTTGAGAGAAGATTGGTATCCATATGTTATAGGAAGTGAGAAAGTTCCCTAGGGATAGTAGGGAGAGTATTTTATTTTGGAAGGAATAAGAGATTTTAGTAAGGAAACGAGATTTCCAAGGTTTAGGAAGGGTATTTATAAGGTAGTAAGAAGAAAATCCACTCTATGTCTAGCCTAATAAAATTAAACTTTTGGAACTGAAAAGTTGAAAATTATAATTGTTAATATGTTTGAGGAAGTAAATATTGGGTTTTTGAAAAAAAAGTGGTATGAAATTTAAATTGGTTTTATATGATTTAAATTTTTTTAGAAGTGAAATTCTTTTTGAAGAATTATAGAGCATGTATAACTCACTAGTTTCTTTATAGGTAAACAAAGATTTTAAACATAAAAACCTAGAGTGTGTTAAGTATCGAAAACGTAGGTTACCACATTTATTGTTGTAATAGATGTTTTCATGAAAAATAAAAGAAGCATAGACTATGACACTATTGTTATAGTAAGCGACTCCCAAAGGAAAGATTTTTACATAGCATATGGGATTTATTAATATTTATTTTAATTGAATCCATATACTAGTATTTTTGGGTTGTAGTAACGGTGTTGTACGCAACATCTGTTTTGACCCAAATAAAAATGTGTTTTGAAGATAATTTCTAAGTATAGAAATAAAGTAGCTTGTAAGTACACTTATTATTTAAATAAGTATATGGAATGCTTTCTTGTTATGAAATATTAAAACAGTTTTGAAAATGAGTTCTTCTGGAAAAAAGATGTAAGTTAAATATTAGAAAATTAATAAATTTCGTTGGAAATGTCTATTGTAAGTGAATATAGATTAAACATACTTTAATGTATTGGAATGAAATGAATAATGATATAATTTTCTATGAAACCAAATCACAAATAAAGATGTTTTGTGCAATTAATAAGGAATACGTGAAAGAGATGTACAAGGTATGGAAAGCACCATATTTTGTATAGCCTAATTTGATAAAATATAAAATAATTTCCTTGTAATTTCACATAAACATGAAATCCTCTTTAAAGGATTCGTAGAAGGTTTTAGCGTTACTGGTTTCTCATAAGAGAAAGTAGTTCTAATACATTAAGGTATAAAACCATTATGTGTAATAATTAGAGACAGTGTTAGTTATGAGGGATATTATAGAGAGCCTTAGTAGGAAAGCTAAGCAATGGAAATTTCATATTTTTCCATTAATTATGCGCATTGGTTGTTTGCCTTTGTAGAAAGTCACCATTTGTAGTAAGTTAGAAACTACTCCAAGGTTAGGTAATTGGAAGAGTAAGAAAGTTAAGGGATTTTTGATAAAACAATTGTTCTTCTCTACTCCAGTTTTTGTAAATTTGAAAATCTATGAAAAGAAGATGTTTTGAAAACATGTGAAGACATTTTTGGAAGTCGAGAAAAAAATGTTTTAAGGAGAAACAAGGCATGTTTTAAAGAAAAATGGTTCGGTGAAAAAGTAAATAAGTTTTTGGAAGTGAAAAACTTAGTAAACAGTTAAATTTAAAAAACCCAAATTTTTTTTGAAACGCTGTAAAGGTTTTTAAAAGGAAAAGAGGAATAAGTTTTGAACTTAGAATTTGTAAGTTTTCCCTTTTAGGTTTGGTAATTTATATTTAAAGAGCTGTAAATATGCAAGTCTAGAAAGATAAATTGTTAAGTAACCAAGTACCTTTGAATTTAATAGAAACTTCAAAGTAACACTTTTAAAGGCAAGGATTTTGGGATTTGATGTTTCAAAAATTTAGAAGCTTTAATTTTTGAAATGAAATGTTAAATACCAAACCAAACTTTTAAATATGGAGTAAATGAGAATCATTTCCTAGGTGTGATAGGAAAAGTTTAAGGCTTTGTAGGAGATAGCAGTGATTACTTTTAGTAGTAATAATAAAAGTTCTCGTAAAGTGTATAGGACACTAGTGAGAACCTAGGAATGTTGCTTCATGTGTGTAGACTATAGAAGAATAGTGAAGTGATATTAGTAAGATAGTAAGACACACGTGGTTAGGATAGGTAGACCTTAGTTGGGGGAAAATGAAAGGTAAACGTAAAGAGAAAATTTTCCCAAGCTTAGTCGCCTTTTTAGATAGAGACTGCATAGATTGAAATCCTTATTCGTTACAGTAAATGGGACTTGGTTATTCCATTTTGAGTATGGAATGGAAGAGATGAATAAATCTTATTCATCGTGAGTAATACAACGTAAGTTAGTAACGAGTAATAGGCGGTAGGAGGAGCATATGAGTTACTTGGATTCCTATAGTAGGACCTTTCTGTGTCAGGGTGGACATGATCTTAGGCCTCCTAGCCCTACATGATAGCTGCGTTTAGCTGCTATATTACCTACCTAGTATCGCTTTGTAGTAGGACTTGTTTTCTCTTTTAGTTATGAGATCGTACTCCTATGTAAGCATTTTGTCTTTATTATTGCAAGTCAGTACTGATTAGTATAATGCTCTTTTTCTGTGATGTTCACAAGAAGAGAATAAAAACATAGGTTGTAAGTAATAAAAGAAAAGTAAATGCCAAAAAGAGTAATTAAAAGGAAAACAACAACAAATTTAAAGAAAGCGACATAAACGTCAATAGAAAAATTTGAAAAGAAAAATTTTCTTATGTGAACCGTGCTTGGGAAAGAAAATAGAGATTTTTATAGAATAGTGGCATAAGTTCCAAGTACGGAGAAAGAGGTGCGCAAAAGTAAAACGGTAAATCTGAGGTTTTCCATTTTCTACCTTCTTTCTGACATAAGAAATCGAGTTCGGAAAATTAGATTTTTCTGAAATTCGAATATTAAAAGTTATGTGGTAGGGTTTGGATGTAAAATTTGTTGAACTACGCCCCTATTCAGTAGGAGTGTGGGAAAAATTGGATGAAAAATGTTTTGAGTTTTCAAAAGATTGCATTCATATAAAAATTGCAAGTATATTTAGGATATGTGCATCATATTTTAAAAACGAGTTTTTAAATAAGAAAAACATTCATATAGAAGGTACCGCTTAGAAATTCATATACAAGCATATATTTTATGTTGAATGACACTTTGCACAAGGACACAGATTGTCGCAAAGTTGGATGTACACAAAATGGATGTGATTGATGCGAGGAATTACATAGTTTTACCTTTGTCGAATTTCGAGGACGAAGTGGGAGAATGTAACACCCCTCATTTTTAGATAATTAAATAATCAAATAACGATGAACGGTGAAAATAAGCATTTTTGGAATTGTCAAAATATGGCCTCCAAACTTATACCATTGTGTCCGTGGCGATTTTCTGATCAATTTCCATATATAACTTGTCGAAATCCAAGTTAATATGAAGAAGTTACGAGAGAAACAAGATATCAGAATAAAATAAAAAATATGTTTATTTAAACGAAAAAAGGACCCTACAGGTTGACCTATAGGTCGACCCGCAAAGCACAAGGGTCGACCCGCGTTTTGCCCTGGACGAGAAATCGTCCAGGGACGTGGCGAAGTTTTGTGATTTGATTTTCGCGCAAACTTAAGCGTTGTTTTCTGGATCCAACAATTCGCAGCAAGCCTGTGATGTGGTTGCACCAGATTCAATCCTAAAATTCGACGGTCTGAGATTCGCAAACTCCACTATAAATAGAACCCTAGGCCTAGCTATTTTCTCACAATCAGATTTTCTCCCAATCGGGTTCATTGCCTGAGTCTAAACCATAAATAGAAAATATTTCTGGGGAGAAATATTTTTTAATAAAAATATTAGACGCCTTAGAAGTGGATCCAGGAAGGCCATGGATAAAAGCTAAGGACGACAGGTGAGTGGATTTAAATTATATCTTTTATGTTGATAATATATAATATCGTTAGATTCCCGTTAAATATTTTAATTTAGTATTTGAACTAATTTCAGTAATTAATTCTACTAGTTAGTTATGTTGAAGCTGTAAATTTTATAAGAGAAGTGTACTTATATTTAAATGTTATTTATATGGAAAAAAGAAAGGAATCCAATTAAATATAAGTAATATTAGGCTTAAAAATTATAGAGAAAGGCATAAGCCTAAAAGCGAGAAATTTACAGTAAATTATGTTAAAACTCGGGGAATGAAATAAAAAGGGGAAATCTAATAACTTGATTTGGAAGTTAGTGATAAATTAGTTGGCTGATGTAGAAAAGGGAATACATTTCCATAGTTTAATATTGTAAGAAAAACAGTAAACGTAATTGCAAGAATAAAAGAAAGAAAAATGGAATTAATGCAAAATAGAAACATTACTGTATTTTGCATTACCCAACAATTAAAGAAATAATAAAATAAATATCTTGCAGCTATGAGTTATTGTTTATAGCATTATTTAGTATTAAAATATGAAAATGGATTTTTAGCATAGTTTTTGTAACCAACCAAATAGAAAAGAACTACTTCCCGAAATAAAAAAGAATAACGCGACGCGTTAAAGAAATTAAAGAAGAAGAAATAATCAAGATAATTTTTTGACAAGACTAGAAACAATAAACAGAAAATGTGACTAGATCTGCATTTATTGCGCAGATAGTAGAGTACAAAGTAAAGCAGTTATTATGATAAGTAACTTATGATAGTTGGACGTAGTACCAAGTTAAGACTGTTATATAATATAAGATAACTAAAGAAAATTTAGTATCATAATAAAAGAAGGCAGACTAGAATAGAAAAGAGACACTTGCAATTACATTTATAACATGTAGATTATAAAAGAAAGAAAAGAATATAAAAGTAACAATTGCATGTATAATTGTAACACGTAGGTTATAATTAAAAAGAAAGAAATAGAAGAGGCTTATTTTATCAAACTTAGATATTGATTAAGTTAATAAGCAAAATAATAGAAGTGACCCGTACTGGCAGCATTCCCTTTTAGGTCTAGGACTGATGGTCTCACACATGGGTGGGGCTGGGCATGCTGATTAGGGTAAATAAATAGCCAACAGAATAAGAAAAGTAAACTAAATGTATAATAAAAGATTAGACGTAGGGTCAAATAAAATGGCAAGGTGCGTTTGGAGTAGCCCAAAGAGAATCTGGATAAAGAGCCTAACGAAGCAGTTCATTGTAGATTTTTAGTACAGAAAGAGCATGTCCCACTTAGTTATTTTGGGCTAGAAGAGAGTACGAGACTTCAACAGGACGTGAGGATACTCTAGGATGGCCCTCTGGGGTAGGCCTAATGAAGCTGCACCCTTGGAGGTAGGTTGGCAGGTGTTCCATCATGAGAGTATGCCTTGACTGCTTTTTCATTGCAGGCCTAACGAAGCAGACATTTGTAGGTAGTCAAAAGGTTGATGATGGAGTAGGATATTCGTATGACACCGTACTCTGGTTTGCGAGTAGGTTATAGTGGGCAGGACCCATAAGGATAGTCGCATGCGGATATTAGCCATCATCAGTCAGAGCGAGTTCAGGAAAGACTAGGGTTAAACCAACAGGCCAATGATTCTTTCACTATCGAGACATTGGATGAGAAGCACAACCAATTGGATGTTTAGATTGTTTGCAGTATGGCACATCCACTTAGCTCTTGAAAGGTCTTTCGATTAGTTGAGGGGGGGCTGCGTGGGGCCATAGCCACGATGAGAAAAGAGACAGACCAAGTAGAATATCTGTATTGTAGGCCTAACGAAGCAGACCTTTACAGATATAGAAAATCCTTGACTGAGTTCCGTACAAGGTAGACCTTGTTGGCATAATTCAGGGAGTAGACATAACGATTACGTGTAGTCCTCAAGGTACGCACTGGGTGGTACATTGTGGATGTCCGAGCACTAGTATAAGCTAGTGCGGATGCCGTTTCACGTTTTCATAGTAGACGATGGAACATCTGTATTGTAGGCCTCACGAAGCTATCCTTTATAGATGTAGTTATAGTACGCTCTAGGAGCGAGACGATGGAGTCCTTTTCGAGGAGGATACGGAAGGTGCTATGGGTAGCACCTAGAACCGATGCGGTCTTTGGGCAGTAGCTACATATATATGGGTTATTAGGTCTTATTCTACTAGGGAGTAGATAGGTACGATCCATGCACAGAGGCGAGAGTATTATAAACCCAATAAACCTAATATAACAGAAAATGAAAATAGAATGATATATGTAGAATTATGCTTAGAAGTGTATAATTTGTCCATTCACCAGAACTTTAATTCTGACCCCCTCCTCATATCATCCCACAGGTTCGATAGATGGCAGAGATTTTCCAGCTTTGAGACACTTGTTTAGAAAGTGTTATTACCTTGGTGAGTATTTACTTATTACTATATTTTACTCAGTTCCGCTGTGAGATATTGATTTGAGCTCTGATATATTTATTTTTTCCTATTTGCAGGATAACAGACACCCAACTCAGGCTTCAGTGGATTTGGGTTTTAGCATTTTTGATAAAAATCCGGACCCACTAGAATTCGTGTTGTTACATTTAATTAGTTAAATTAAATGAAATAATATAAATGATTAAGGGAATTGAGATTTGAATAATAGAAGGGTAGCCGTGCCTAGTTAAACAATGAACTAAAGGGAATTAAAAAGAAATAGGAAAGGCTAATAGATAAGGGCAAAATAGGAATAAGTAATATTCTTATACCCTAAACCCTCATACCTCTTTCATTTTACACATTCACAAACTAAACCTAAACCAAGAAAAGGCCGGCCACCATTAGGAGAAAGCAAGAGAAAGATAAACAAAAATCTAGAGGAAGGAAGCTTAATCAATCTAATTCAAGAAGCAATTCTCAAACTCCTTAATCATAAGCTAAATGTTTAATAGATTACATCTCCTATTTTATAATTTTCGATTACAAGATTGAGATCCAAATTTATTATGCAAATGTTTTGCCATGTTTTGATTGTTTAAATGGATATATATGCTTGTTGATGATTTAGGCTATTTCATATAGATTTTATGATAAGAATTGATTTGGAAAACCTATTAAATGACATCCAAATGACTTGCGTTTTTGATATGAGGTCAGAAATATTATTTTAAAGATGGGTTACATGTTTCATAGTTTTGTTGAAATATTGTGGATTTATTATGAATTTTCTAGTGAAGAAAATGGTTATTTTGGGTTTAAATTAATTACGGCTATTATATGTTAGCTTTGGGTCAGAAATTTAATATGTTAGAAAAAATATTAAAAGTGATAATTTGGAATTTTTGGAGAACTTTCTTAAGTGTTTTATTAAGTATATAAAATTATTTAAGGTATGAGACTTAAATGTTTTATATGTTTAAAATAGGAGAAGAGGCAGTTTGCCAAATGTTTTAAATAAATATTTACTGAATTCGGTAGCACTTTTAGAAAAGATTTTGGAAAAGAAATTGGCAACCAATTATATTATGATAAATAAGCAAGTTAGTTGGAAAGAAATTACATTATAAAGAAAGAAAACAGTTTTTGTAAGTGTTTGCTGTTTCACCACTATCGGCAGCAAGCTTTCGACTTCATGCTTCCGTCTTCGACCAAGTCGAAATTAATTCACATGGTATCAATGCCTTGCTACGTAGTGAATTAGAGTTAGGCGAAAGGCATAAGGTCGAAACAGTGCTTTCGAAGGGTTCGAGACCTCGTTTTGCTTTCAAATGGAAATGTCGCTTGCTTGCTTTTAAAAGAATGCTTTCAAAGGGGTTTAAAGATAGCTTTCGACAGAGGTTGCCGCCTTTTGTTTTAAACTAGCTTTTGACCGGGTCGAAACAACATTGCCGCAATTCTACCTTTCAACCCAGTTGAGGCCGTTGCCTTTAATCATTGTTTCGAAGGGGTGCTTTCGCTTTTAAAATAAGAGCCTCTTCTCTAATGCTTTCAAAAGGGTTGGTGTCGAAACCTTCCACTTTATTTTACTTAGGAAATCGCTTTCGAAAGAGTGCTTTTGACTTTGTCAATTTAGGACCCTTTGTTCTATTGAAAGATAAACCCTTAGGTTTCGAATAGAATGGTTTTAATGGTTTTGAAACTATGTTCCACAAGCTTTTACTTGAACCCAATGTTTTCGAAAGGTTTATTTTGAGTAAAGAACTTTGATGCTTTCGAAAGGTTTAAATGAAGGTTTCAAAGGTGAGGTTCCCAATGGTTTTGAAAGGTACTTAAAGTGTTTTAAATGGAAGATTTCCAATTGCTTTTGAAAGGCAAGTTTTATTGTGTTTTGAAAAGAGGATGTCTAAGGTTTTAAAAGATTTCGAAGGGACAACTTCAATGATTTTGAAAGGTTGTTATAAAGATTTCGAAAGGTATGTTTTGGCCTTTGGGTCTAGGGTTTCAAGGTATAGCAGTTAATATGTTTCGAAAGGGGTACTTTTAATGGTTTTGGAAGCATTGTTTAAAGTTTTTAAACAAAGGTTTCGAAAGGTTTACCTTGGCTTTATGGCCTAAGAGTTTTTTTTAAGTTAAAAAAGGTTTTAACTTACTTTGGAGGGATAGGTAACCCTCAATATATTTCATCAACGTTGTTTTGAGTAAAGTATATATAACATGGCAAATAGCTTTGAGTAAAGCAAAAGTATATTTTCCTTGTTTAAGTATGATTTAAAGAGTTAAATCGATTTGAAGGGTTTTCAAGGAAAATTTGATAGGTTGTTAAACCTATATACATGACTTGGATATTAGAATACCAGATGGGACTGGTATAGGGTCGCGCCCTATACATTAGCTATAGCCCCTAGCTACTTTAGTCCAAAATTCCATTGTGTACGGCTTAGCCACAGGTAAGACTTAAATGATGGTTACACATAAATATATATAGAGAAAGAGGATAGGTTATTGGTGAGCCCGCAAAACCATTAGGATTAGGTGACCCCGGGAGAAGTAAGTTAAGGATAGACCGTCCAGAAGTTTGTCTAACAGATGTTAGATTATTATTTTGTCTGGTAGGCCCGAGTCAGCCAATGGTTAGTAGTTAGCCAAACAAAACTATATTGTTTGGGCAGATGGTCCATTTATTACCTGATTTTTAGCATATATGATATTAATATTATTGTTTTAATCAGTTGATTGCAAGATTCTGATTTTCAAAAGATATGTTTTAAAGGGATATTAGTGAGGGGAAACCCATTCCACTAAGTGGCGTGGTCTCACTTAATATCAATAAACCGAGATGTAATAGTATTATTCACACCAAACTTTATGTCTGACTCGAATTTTATGTTTTTCCCCTTAAACTCTTGGGTGCTTAAAATTAATTTGAGTAGATTGAGAGTTAAGATATTTTAGGTTTAGTAGGTGGACGAATAAAGCTTCCAAAGATGTGCAGGAGGCAAAGTTAGCTATTTAGGAGTTGCTATTTAGTTTTATTACCATTATGATGTATTAAGGCGGTTTTTGTCTATTTAGTACTCTAATCATACAAGGGAGCATTTTCATATGTCGCTCTTGGCGTATTTAGTAATAATTATATTTGGTTAAAGCCTGTGAATCGATTATGGGATTATGTAATTTGAATATAAAATATTGTTTTGAAATGAAATTAGAAAAGTTGTTTTAATCTGTGTTGTTTTTATTTCATATTCATGTGCTTCTGATATTATAGATACCATTAACATTACCATATTTTGTCATCGGAAGTTAATACTATAGATGACTGCAACATCTGTATCGCTTAGCTTCGGGCTTCAAGGTAGGGGATATTACAGGAGTACTGTACGAAAGGCAGACCCTTACCTTATCATTGTATGGAATCCATTTTCCACTTCGTGCTTATGGACTTAGATGTATATTATATATGCTGGAATGTAATTAATGTAACCATTTAAGCTATAATTAAAGATTTAATTTAAACCCTATATATTATTATAATATCACAAAAAAATTTATAGAAAGGTTTTGGTTATCGTAAGGTAAAAACCCATCCTTATTCATGTGCCGCGTGGTCTTACGAGATACCTTTATTTTGAAGGGTAAAAATTTATATGTTTTGAGTTTACTCACACCAGACCCATATCTGACCCATAGTTTTTTTCTTTCCTATAAACTCTTAGGTACTCTAATTTTGAGTAGCCAAGTAGTTCAGGTACTTATAGGTGCATTTTAAAAGGAGCATGGAGTAAGAGGCATTTTCGTTATCAGTTATCTGTTTATTTCCACTGTGTGTGTATTGTTATGTATTAGCATTGTAGGGGTATGCAGTTATAACTATCCTTGGTTGAAGTTAGTACCTGTTGTAACTCTGTTGTTTCATTTTTGAAGTGACTATATGTACTATCTTATGTCCTATTATATATGATTTCCTTGCATTGTGAGATTCTAAGTTTCTTTCTTCTTGTCTTTTCTTTTCTTTTAACCCCAATGACTTGTCTTTCGGAGACTTTGATGGTCGGCACACGAATACCATGGATGTATTAAGTGTCGTCTTTAGGAGTAAGAAAGGCAGATCGTTAGAAATTCTCAATATAATGTTTTATTATATACATGTGTGTGTGTGTGTGTGTTATATTGTTAGTTAAGTGACGATTCTAGTATGCAAGTAATGTTGTCATAAAGTAGTTTGGTTATATGCATATATATATATATTTAATATAATTTTTTTATTAATTGAGTATTTTATTAATATATATATATATTATACATATATTTGTGTGTATATATATTTTAAAAAATATATATTAATATATTTGTATAAATATATGTGAATTACTCATGGTTTAAAAAAATTAATACTTATATATAATTTATTTATATTTAAATAAATCTATTATAACAATATGTATATAATTTTAATATTTTATATATATATACATAAATATATGCATATATATATTTATATAATTATATAAAATTATTTAAACAAAACTTAACATATATATATATATATTTGTAATATTTATATATATAATAGTATATACATACATACATGTATTTGGATAATATATATTTGCATATTCGATGAGCTTACATGTCTGTTGCGATATAAATCCCAACATTTATAGGCGGGCATGTTATACCTTACACGGATTGATATGTTGTACATGCACACACACACACACATATATGTGTGTGTTGAAAAGAACCATATGTATGGTGTTTTGATGATAACAACCATACAACAATGCTACCAATATGTTTATTGAGTTATTTCAGGTTAAAATTGATGGAAAAGTTGGAAAATAAATTAGCTAAAAATATGTGAAGCTGGGACTCGAACCCTGATGGGTTAAGAGATAAGGACATGTCTTTACCACTAAATTAAGCAAGCTTTTAGAAATTATACTTATTCAGTCGACTGAACTTTTTGCTCAATCAACTGAACCAGCCTAAGTTGACTACAATTCTTCTTTCAGTGGACTAAAAGAACTATAAGTTCTGGAACCAAAAATGCCTATTTTAGTCGACTGAAATTAGAGCTCAGTCAACTGAAGCAGGCATTTCTAGTATTGTAAATACCCAAATCGACGCTTCTTTTCATCTACAGTTGCATCTCTTCGCTCCTGCAGTTGCTTCTCTTCATCAATGGTGAATTTGGAAGTTTGCACCCCTAATTGACATCCCTACAACAACTATATAATCCCCTAACCATTCCTAAATCAATATACAATTGAAACACAACTCTATGCTTTAATTTCCACTCCAAAACTCTCAATTCTTAAAGCAATTCTCCGAGTTCCAAAAAATTCATCTAATTCAAGATTTCGACTAATTTGCTTCATCTCCATATCCCATACTCTTGTCGAATAAACTTCTTAGCCTCTACACATCCACTGGATATTATTTGGTTTGGTTATAGGAGTTATTGTACATCTAAGTGACATTTTGTATATCAAGATACGCTGTGTCAGAAATTAACATTTGTTACACTACTTGTAATTGTTGTTGAAGTCCTGTTCAGTTGTTCAGGCGGAGTTTGTAAACATATTCCTCCAGGTAAAGTGAGGGTAATTAGTTAAAAGAAATTCTAAAAGGGAGCTTCGGGATTGGACGTTGAACGGGAGGCCGAACTAGTATAAAATCGACTGTGTAATCTACTATACGTTGTTAATTATTGTTGGCCATCCTCGATCCAGTGCATAGCGACTAACAAGTGGTATCAGAGCCTGGAATTCTATTGATCGTCACAATATCATAGTGTAATAGCCAAAAAGAGAAGATCCAGTCAAAGCTCAAAGACAGTCTTGAAAAAGAAAATTTCTGGAAGTTAGCAACAATCTATAGAATCAAGGTACTTGTGCGGTGTGGCTAATCTCATATTAAAATTGGTACACTTAGATTCTTTATATAGTGATCTTTTACAAGCGCACAAGAAGTTATTAAAAGATTTTAAAGCATCAAAAAAGGTCAATTCTATTGCTTTAGCTAAATTAGATGACTGTGAGCGTAAAATTAATATTTTAATGGAAGAAAATAAGTTTTTATTAAAACAAACTGAAGTTTTTGAAAATACATTGGTTTACAAAAAGATTTTCTATTAAAAGAAAATGAGTGCTTAAACAATAAAAATACCGATCTTTTAAAGGAAATTGAAGTTTTGCAAAATAAAAATATATTTTTGGAAAATTCTTTAAATGATTCTAATTCTAAACTTTTATCTCTTGAAAAAGAGAATAGGACTTTAAATGATAAGAATCTAAAATTAATTAAAGAATGTGAATTTTAAAAAAAATATTGTTTTGCAAAAAGAAATTTGTGATTACAAAGCTGTTTTTGATAAATTAAATGAGAAAATCGCAAATTTTAATATAGAAAAAGATGATTTATCTTCCTTAACTACTAAGAGCAAAGCTCATAATAATAGAACCGGTTTAGACTATAAACAAGATAATTGTCAAAAAAGTACTGGATATGCATTCATGTATACACATTTTAATGCTAGCACTAAAAGCAGAGATAGTTCTAAAACCAATATATGTCATGATAGTATTATGCTTAGAAATAGAGAAAATCCTTTGAATATTAAATCAATGACAATTAATATTGATATATGGGTTCCTGCTAATCTAACCGATCATGATAGACAATCATACATTAGCAATTATTATAACACTATAATTAATAATGAAAATTATATTTTTAAGGGATCAATCACAACCAACTAGATATGGTTTCCTAAGTCGAAAACCCTATATTTGTTTGTAAATTGAGTATCATTTTGCTTACATTTGACATTTATATTAGATACTCATCACTTTACATTAATATTAAATTATATAACTTATCTATGATACTTCCTATCTCTTTTTATAAAGGGAAGAAAAATTGTACACATTTATAGGAAAAGTACAAAGAATCATTTCGTAAGAGAAATATCATATTGAGGGGGAGTTTTTATAATATAATATTCTTATGCATTTATTCCTTTTTATTGATGATAAAAGGGGAGAAGAATGTGTGCTTTACATATTTTATATTGGCATCTATATAAAGTTGAGGAAAATAAACTTATTATACATAAAATATATTTAGGGGAAGCTATTATTTTATATTATAAGGTTGTATGGTTGTCATCATTAAAAAGGGGAGAAAGAATGAACCATATATGGTGTTTTGATGATAACAACCATACAACAATGCTACTTATATGTTTATTGAGTTATTTCAAGTCAAAATGATGATGGAAAAAATGAAAGTAAATTGGCTAAAAATATGCGAAGATAGGACTCGAACCCAGGTGGGCTGAGAGATAAGCACATGCTTTTACCACTGAACTAAGCAAGCTTTTGGAAATTCTTATTCAGTCGACAGAAATTCTTGCTCAGTCGTTTGAAGCAGCCTAAGGTGAATAAGTTTCTTCTTTTAGTAGACTAAAATGAACTATAAGTTCTGGAACCAAGAACGCCTATTTTAGTCGACTGAAATTAGAGCTCAATCGACTGAACTAGGCATTTTTGGTTTTTTATATACCCAAATCGATGCATCTCTTCATCTACAGTTGCATATCTTCACTCATGCAGTTGCTTCTCTTCATCAATGGCGAATTTGGAAGGTTGCACCCCTACATTGACATCCCTACAACAACTATATAATCCCCTAACCATTCCTAAATCAATATACATTGAAACACAACTCTATGCTTTGATTTCCACTCCTAAACTCTCAATTCCTAAAGCAATTCTCCAAGTTCCAAGAAATTCATGTGATTCAGAGATTCCGACTAGTGTGCTTCATCTCCACTTCCCATATTCTAGTCGAATAAACTCCTTAGCCTCTACACCTCCACTCAATGTAGTTTGGTCGGGTTATAGGAGTTATTGTACATCAAAGTGGCATTCTATATATCAAGATACGCTATGTCAGAAAGTAACGTTTGTTACACTGCTTGTAATTGTTGTTGAAGTCCTATTCGATTGTTCAGGCAGAGTCTGTAAACATCTTTCTTCGAGTGAAGTGAGGGTGTTAATAGTGAAATATCGAAGGGGCGCTTGGGACTTGACGTAGGATGGGAGGTCCGAACCAGTATAAAATCGACCGTGTGATCTACTATTATACTATGCCGCTGCATTTGCATTATTTACTACTATCGGCCATTTTCGATCCAGTGCATAGCGACTAACATAATCTACTTTACTATTTCCACTGCATTTACATTGTTAATTACTATTAGCCATCCTCGATCTAGTGCATAGCGACTAACATGTTTGTGTGTATAATACATGTATGTGTATATGCGTGCATATATCAAGACATAAATCAAATAAAACTATATAATTTATAAATTTAAATAAAATAAAAAATAATATTTAAATAATATTTAGAAATATTCTAAATAAATTAGACTTCACAAGCCCAATAAAGATAAAATAAGGGAAATTTTTTTAAATTCACCCATAACTTCCACTACTGGCTAGCCCACTTTCAACAATCGAAGCCCAATAGCCTATGCGATCAAGTTAGTCATGTTAGGGTTAACTAATTTAGCCCACAGCCCAGTTAGTAGGGTGTCTAGAAAGGTTGTGTTTAGGATTAGGTTTGGGTAATCTAATACTCTGTCCTACCTAGCTACCGGCTTGGTCCAAACAGATATATGAGCCCAAAAGGTTGCCCCCAATAGAAGAGGCACAATTTAAATTGGGCCTTGGGCTAATTTTTAAAACTGTTTACAAATTAGAAGTACAAGATTTTAAATTTAAAAGGAAATTTTAAAATAAGATATAAATATATTATAAAAGTTATAATATAATAAATTTTCAAAGTGTTTGGAAATATATATTAATTTTGATTTTTTTATTTATTAATAAAATAAATTAATTAAATAAGTTAATTGATTAATTAATAAATATATACATGTATTATATATTATGATATACGTTATGTTGTTTTAAAACATTTAAAATAATATAAGTATACATGTATGTATATGGATTGAATTTCGAAATTAATATAATATAATAAATTTTTTAAATAAATTAATTAATTAAAGGTTAATTAATTAAATAAATAAATTAAAGGTTAATTAATTAAATGATATACACATTTATATGATATATGTATTAACTATAAAGGTTATAGTTTATAATAACTATTTAATATAAATGTTATATTAAGATAATATAAAATTAATTAAAATGTTAATAAATTACAATTAATTGAATAAGATTTAATCAATATAACATTATATATAAAACTATTATATAAGTAATATGAAATAAAAAAGTTATATAATAATAAAACTTATATAATATGAAAGTATAATTAAAGGTGGAACATTAAGAAATCCTATATAGACTTAAAGAATAAATACATACATAAATGTACATATACTGTGGTTTCCAATATGTCCGACACTTTCATAAGAAACACGTTATTCCATAAGTTTACATCACTTAATATAATATATTGAAGATTATGAATCTTCAATATAATGTTGTCCTCTTTCATTTATATATTCATAGATTACTTGCATACTCTTTAGTTGTTGAGCTTTCCTCAAGCTGGGGATGTTATGTGTAGTACCATTAATATATTGAATAGACGATGTAAGATAACTGCACGTATTTGTTGAGATTTCCTCAAGGTACGTGCATTATACTTAGGCCATTGCGAAATGATAGGTCTGATTGAATAATCCTGCTTTACTTATTGAATTTTCCTCGAGGTAAAAGCGGGATTAGGACAAGGTACCACGGGTTAGGAGTCGTATGTGATACAAATGATAAGGAGTTATCCACCATATGTGGGCCTATAATTTGTTAAGCTTTCCTCAAGGTTAGAATCCTAAAGTATACGAGTTCTAACACCCACTAGTAAAGTCGAAAGACTTTTATGTTTTGCTTAGGGTTTGATGAAACATAAAAGACTAGTGGGAGCCTTATTAGAAAAATAATAATCTACATCGATAAATTTGTAAGAACATTTGCTATATAATGTTATAATAATCTACATCAATAAATTTGTGCATTTAATTTGATTAATAAAATGTTTACCAATTGAGATATATAATTGAACTAAATTGAAAATTGGAAAATAGAAATATAACATATACTTACTAATAAATGCTTCTTGCATGTTAATGTTTCTACACCCATGCAAGCACTCGATTTCTCAACTACTAAATACATTCGTAATTTGGTCGCTTACGCGTTTATTTGGTCGAGACCATGTACTGCATTCTATGAGTTTCGAACTCTAAAAGCAATACGGGACTATGGATATTTGATCCATATACTATCGCATATAAGTGTTATATGGGGAACGGTCACAGTTCTCAATGTACGATACTTCGATGAAGTTAGTTCATTCAAAATAAGAAAATAAATAGTACTATGAGATTGAGTATTTAATTTTATTGATTAAAAAATGATCGTATTGTGTTAAATGTGACACTAGACCAAAACTACAAGAAAGATCTAAGAATTTTATCGTTGAAATGTCAGTTTGATCAGTTTACGTAAGTTCATATTTGATGTCCTTAAATGTTAAGGATGATCAAATGCATCTTTGTAAAGAATTTGTTATGATGTTGTAGTAAGGGTTTTCTTTTGAATGGTTTGACCATTTAGAAAGAGAAAAAATAAACAAGAGTAGATGTGATTAAAAGTATAGTTGGGATGAAGAGAGTGAACAGCCACTTTCGCTTCATAAAGAAATGTAACGAACGGGTTTTCCAACCCTCGAAATTGACACTAATACGTCCACGTATTGCGTGCCGAGCATTCAATTGCCAAAAAGACTGATCGTTATGAGAAAGATAGAAGATAAGAAGATAAGAAGAAACTAACAATCACAGAATCTCACAATGCAACGGAATAACATATATTAATCAACATAATTCTTTACCAAGTCATTTCCAAAATGATACATCAGAGTCGTACTAATACAATTCTACCCTTGGACAGTTATAACAGCTTGTCCCTACCTAACTGATACAAGATACATATAATATAGCAAAAACAAGATAATAACTAGCTATCGATGAAGCCTTCGACTCCAAGCTCCTCCAAGATGCATCCGGGAAAAACTTGAACTACTTGGATGCCCATGAAAATTTGAGCACCTAAGAGTTTTAGGGAAAGAAAATAGAACTCCGGGTCAGACACGGGTCTAGCGTGAGTAAACTCAAACAACTGAATTATTTTTTTAAAACACTTTTAAAATCAAGGGTATCTCGTAAGACCACGCCGCACATAAAAAACGGATGGGCTTTTACCTTACGATAACCAAAACACTTTTATAGAAAACCCAATGATATTATAATAATGTCTAACGGTTCGAGTAAAATATGAATATAGCTGAAATGCTTGCATATCACATTTCAACATAGTTGGGTACATCTAAAACCGTAAGGCACGTATTGGAGAATGGATTCCATACTATGACAAGGTAAGGAACTACCTTTCGATGGTATATCCCTAGATAAAATGTACCAGGATCTGACAAGAACATCTTGTACCTCTACCACCTAGGACCGGCCTACCACTTGATTAGTAGTATCGAATATGATCACCCCTTCTATTAATGGGTCCCAAAGCATACATGAGTAGATATTAATCGATCTAGATTTTGGAATGACCATACCCCGATGGGAGCGACCCACTTGGCCCTACTGTATGCCCAATTTTTATCATTTCCCAATTGATGAGGCTTAAGGCTACATCTTTACCTTTTAGAATAACAATCCATCTTGGAATACTAACATTGCATTCCAAGTGATGACACAATGTTGGCATTCATCCATATAAGTCATTCGGGTGATGAACGAACCGAAGGCACTACTTCTATTACATCCTCTTTGGGAATCCCTTCTAGGATTAATAGAAAATAGCAATTGCACTTCAAAAGCTCCATTTCGATTACCTTCAAGATATTCCACTTCGAAGCGCTTATGTCGATTCGAAGTGGTTTTCAGATAACATATCTGATCCCGGTCTCTCTGAACCGAAAACGTTAGTTTATAAACTGACCAACATTTGTTAATCGGTTATTTAGCTATCAAATAAACAAACAATCCAACCAGAATTCAAATTTCCAAAGGAAGCAACACTAGTTAAGCACCAAGCACACTAAGCCTTTTTATTTAACCTTTTCATTAATCAAAACACTTTCCAAACATTTATCTCAAAATATCTTTACGAACATATACCCACAGACCCTTATATTTTCGATACTTGGGAAAAAATCTATATACTTATCTCAATGGTATAAGTATACGCACAAAACAGAGGAAGATTTCCTTTTCACACAATTCTAGAACAATTTATAAATTCCTTTATAAATCTCTAAACCTGTTATAACCATATTCATTAATCTCTGAAATTGTTTATAAACTTCCTTCCATACATTCCTAAAATCGTTTATAAACCCTTTATAAATCCATAAAACTGTTTATAAACTACTTTTATAAATCTATAAACCCATTTCTAAAACTTTTTCTTATAAATATTTAAGACCATATATAAAACTCTTTTTACCATTTAACTAATTTTCCTTTAAGTTTTTCAAACCATATTATAAGATTCCTTTATAAAATCCACATCTGTTTCTAAAACTCTATTTATAAATCTCGAAAACATTTATAATAAATGCTAATCATTTAATTTAAAACATTATTATATAATAATAAACATTATAAATAAATAATAATTAACTTCAAAACATCTTAAAAATAATAATTAATAATTCCAAAACTTTCTTAACAAAACAATAATAATTTATCTTGAACATTATTATAAATGATAATAATTAATTTCCTAAACTTTATTGATAAATAATTATGATTAATTTCAAACCATATTAATAATTTAAATAATTAACTTTTCAAAATATTAAAAATTGATAAACAACTTTAAAACAATATTAATATAAATAAACAACTTTTAAAACATAAATATACTTTCTTGATAAAAATCCATACTTAAATTTCAACATAATCATTTCCATGTTAATAAAATTATATTTATATAACTCTTTCTATTTTATAACATATCGTTTAACATCTCCAAATCTGTTCTCACTTTCAATTTCCATAAGGGAATCAACTATTTTTCCAAAACTACATTCCACATCTTATTATAGTGATTTATTTTTCGCAATTTATCCAATGATAAAAGTTTCCTTTATTTATAAACACTGTTTATAAATCTATGCTTTTATTAATAAAACACGATTTTACAAATCTTCACTTTATTTGTAAAATGTCCCCTTTATACATTATTACATTTATAATTCCCACATTTATAAATAAATCTTATTATATGTATGTATGTATGTATATATCACTTTATATAAAACAGTTAATAAATATTAATACCAAAATATTCCTATCTTCTATTTAAAATCGTATTCCTTTATTATAAAAGACGAACTTATTTTTAAGATTTTAAAAATCTGTATTTTACAGTTCAAATTTTTTTATTTAAAATATTTTATAAAACTATTAATTTATAATATCCAAAATCATACCATTTATTTTATTTAAAATAAATTCCTTCTTTTAATAATTCAAAAATAATTATTAAAAACATATAAGTTTTCAAAATCACTTAAAATCCTTTTAAAAACTAAATATTCATTTTATAGTATTTCAAAATACTAAAAATATGACCCAATGCTACTATAGCACTAAATAAGGAAAAATCATCCACGTCTTCAAATATAGCATCCAATGCATCACAAATCAAAATATATGAAAAATAAAATCAACAGTGTGAGGAATCTAGTTGGATCCCTCCAACCTGTCCCCCATGCATAACATACAGTATATAATCATAGAATATAAATCAACCGCTACGAGGCAGGATCGTATACAAAGGGTCATCTGCTCTTACACGAGAATGTAATAGGGTCTCATCTGCTCCAAGGGCGGGAATATATCCAAACCAACTGATAAATATAGTAAACCATCCAAACAGTCAACAAACAATCAACAATAAAATTATCCATACCTATATAAAAATATAAGTGGGCCAAAGAGGTGAGATAACTCACTTTGATTCCAGTTTTCGCCAAAATGCTCCGGTTTGAATTAAAATCGAACAGACGTTCAATTTCAACCCAAATTCTTACTAGCTTCAGATCCATCCAATTCAACTCCATAGCATAGATTTCACTGATACGATCGCAACGCAACTTGTCTCATTCGATTTGGACCTCATATGAATTAGATATGAATTAATGAAGTTTAAGATTATTTAGATTATAATTAACTTTAATTAAACTAAGTTTAAACTTAAATCACCTTTCCCTCTCAAACCTCTACCTGCACAGTGATATCTTGATATGCACGAAACCCATGGCCGAGCTCCACACTAACGAAATTCAAGCATAATCCCTAATGATTCTTTGAACTGATTTCTCCATCGCGTCGTGCATCTCGATCTCCATGCCCTTGCCATCACCACGTTAAAGTTCAACTGCCGAATCAAAAAGTGACTTTCCTCTCCATTTACTGTAGCCGACCATCGCAACTTGCCAGAGGTGATCGCACTCCCACCACCCACCTAAAATCTCTGCCTCTCCACACTAGAAGTACAATGCCCCACTCCCCGCAGCCTAACTCCCCCTAAACCCTTGCCTACCATAAACCCTAACCATGGCTGTTTGATCCCCTCTGACCATTACCGCAACTAATTTTGAACACATCAAAACCTAGCCTCCGACCATACGAGTCTATATCGGATCCAGAGTTGCTTGAATCCGTTAAGTATGGTATCCGATTTAATTGATTGAAGCAAATAATTGGAGGCGGCTACGTTTTACTGATGGTTGAGAGGAAATCAGAACTTAGGTTAGAAAATGATGATGTATTTTTAAAGTATTTTTATTATATTTTATTTGTCTTTTAAATATCGTCGTGCTTTTCGAGTCCGCACAACCACACAATATGTCCAATTGTCACAAAACTCGCCAACATACAATAATTCATTATTCCGGACCCAACGACACTAGTTTCGTCGAAATCCGAGGCAATGCCTCGAAATGTTATTTTTATACGTTAATTAAAACGAGTTATAAAACAATTCAAATCATTTTTAATTCAAATTAAAAGGTTTACACTAACCATTTATCATTAAAAAATTGAATAAACAAATCTTCTAAAATCCATTTATTCAGACTGAACTCAAGATTCATTTATTTAACAATTTCAATTATTAAATTAAATAATTTACATTATCAAATAAATTTCTATATTTGAAATTTTATCTATTTAACTTATAAAATTAACTTTTCAATATTTAAAATCAATTAAATATTCCAAATTCGAATGATTGAAATTCTAGTTCGTTATAAGAAACATCGAAAATGAGAATTGTAATAATAATAAATGATACTTAACATTGGAATGAGAAATACGGTTTCTATTCCGAAATGTATTTTCATATGAATTTTTTTTATGAGATTTATTTCTCTGAGTTCAAGATATTTGGTCAAAGAGATATCCGCTGTAAACTAGTTGCAGTATATGAAATAAATAATCTACATTAAGTGAATGATGGACCTTCGAATTTAGTACACTATTATAGTAATGACAGAAATAATATGAGCATGCCATGTAGCCCTTATTAATTGCATCAAATTATGAAAATTGTTTTCGTAAAATATACCGAACATTATTTATGAAATATTGACTATTTTTCGGTGTCAAGTGAAAAATAGATATAGTTATATTTCAATGTGAATATTATGAATAGTCGTTATAAAATAAAATGGTAATGTGATATTTGTTTTCATAACAAAAGCAATGCATTGAAATATTCAAGTGTCTAAAATTATTTGCAATTATTTTCGAATTATAGACTAAGCCGTAGTTTTGAGTATATAATTATGAATCATATGGTACTAGTTAATTATATCTCAAACAATTAAAGGCTATGCACTCATTTAGTGGGAATATCATAAGAGTTGATGAACTCTTCGGATTGATACATATAGATGTATGCAATCGTAATTCTATTAATACCAAAACGGTTCTATATGCTTCGTCATGTTCACTAATGAGTTATCACATATGTGGAAATGTGTATATGATACGCATGTATAAGTCTATGATAAGCATATAAAATATAAAACAAAAATGAATAAAATAACATGCAATAGAAATGATTCAATTTAATCGAATGGGTGAGTACATAGGAAATAGTCCCGTATGTACCTAATATGAATAAAGATTCAGTCTCAAAGGTCACTTCTCCCTATAATACATAATGATGTATTGATAAGGAGTAATCGAACTTTGTTGGAAAAAACACGATTAATGATGAGTGAAGTTGAGTTAAACTCTTTCTATAAGGTGTGTACTTAAGAGTAGTGCACAAGGTTAAAATTAATATCACCCAAAGAATAGTTTACAAAACCATACAAGATAAGGGTTTATAAGAAAATCCTACATATCCTAGGTCAAGGAGTTGGTAGGTTGTGCTAGTCGAAAGGCTGCATGTAATAATTGTACGTAAGAGATCTTTTATGAATCGTCCTAAGAGAATTTTAGAAACGATGGTCATTTGATGAATAATTTATGTTGCAAATATAAATATATAGTGAACTAATGCGAAATCAGTTTTATATAAAGCAATTCATAAAATGTTTATGAATGCCCATTTCTGTTGCACTGAGAAACAACTGTTGTTTCAAGAAATACCAATTTTGTAGTGAAGGAATTTCTTTAAGAAATTATTAGTATAAAATAGATTTGGATATGATCCAAGGATAAAATTGATTGCAAGGGATGTAATGAAACTAACCAAACCTAAATGAAGACAACACATTAGAATATCTAATAAGTATTCTTGTACATTAAAGAGAAACTGTGAGTCTTGTCAATATCAAGAATAAATAATCCTCGGTTGTTTAATTAAACCATTAAGAGTATTGAATCTATGACATGGTACAATATGCAAATCCAAAATAAATTCCAAGTACATTATTAAAATATGATTTTGAAAGTTGTACCCAAAGGGATATGATCCGTTGGCTGCAAATATGTCTTTAAGAGAAAGACAAATGTCGTTGGAATATAGTAAGCCACCTTGATAAGAAAACATCGTAAATTTCAATTGTTGAAATTAGAGTAACGGATTCACTATTCAATGTATCCGAGTTGGTATGGATTTTACTCACAAAATTATCAATTAATATAACTTTGTGTATTGGTATGTATGTATTGAAACATAAAATTCTAAATAATGATTTCAAGTAAATCTTTTACACATAATAACAAAAGTGTCTAAAAGTCAGTGGGATTGATATTGAGTTTGTGAGTTTTCAGATACGATCTAAGAACGAATATGAAAGTATCATTTAGGAAAGCATCAAAATTGAACAAGTGTTTTGATAGAAATATCAAACAGTTTGATTATCAATCAAAATGCAGAGTAAGCGTGTGTTTATAAGAAAGAACGTTAAAAGGTACATTGATATTTCTAAACTTAAGTAAACAACACATTGTTGGTTTTAATGATCTACTTATGTCAAATCAACCTTAGTTGTTTTAATACTCGATGTTGGATTTGTAAAAAGATTCTTTTATAGTAAGTATAAAATATATTGGGAATGTCCTAAATGATATGCAAGGACACCTTATTAAAATGTTTAATACGGAACATGTATGATGGATTCCTTATACGTTTGCAATAGGAATTATCATACATGTTATGCTGCCTATGATATCGTAATTTATTTATATATTTATACATGAAGCAAATATCAAATCCAAATTGATATCACTAAATGGTAGTTTGGAGTGTTCTTATGTATTTACGAAGTACTAGAGAATTGTTTACAGAAATAACAAACTCCTTATGAATGAGTGTTCGGATTCAAGCTTCATAAGTGATATTGAGTATAATGTGTTAATGATAAATTCATGTTAAGAATAGTTAAACTGTAAATGTTCCTAATAAAATACTGTGGTTGATTCAATGCAAAGGCTAAGTACATCACCTTGAATAACGCCGCAATAGAAGAAATATACATAAATATAAATGCACAAATTTATAACTGAGCTGAAGGTGATTCCAAATGTCGAGAATCCCATAACTTTGTTATATGATGACAATATCACGATAAAGTTTGTAACAGAACTTAGAGCTTACTAAAAGTCAAGAGACATACTCTAAATTGTTTTAAATTATAAAGGTAGTTTATCAGCGCCAGAAAGAGTTGCTTGACATAGTAGATAATTGAAATATAATAGCATACCCATTCATCGAGAGACTGACCCAATTGATTTTGAGAAAACCATTTAGAGAAGTTGGAATAAGATTCCATAATTGAACCCAAGTGCAAGTAGGAGATTGATAGAATTAGGGGTATGCCCTAAGGGCAATTAGGTAATTTGTTACATATATCTAACTCGATAACCAATCTTGTTCAAAATAGAAGGTGTTTTCTTTCTATTATATACTTTATATAAAGTGTTATATTAATTTTTAATTTAATTAAAGTACATTTAATAGAAAATCCATAAATGGTATGTTTATGATAGTAGTTACAAAGTGTTGTAACCGTGAGTAACTCAACGAAAATAAATATACCATTTTAAATATTTATAGTCAAGGTGTATCGAGATTAAATATCGATGCACCCGTTGAGACTAGTGTACGCAACACTCTCCAAATGTTGGACAGTGTATTACTCATGGCTATTGGGGCACCAAGAGGTTACGTACTGATAGTTATTGGACAATTATGGAATGACTCCCTCGATAGTTTTCTATTGGTTCATATAACTAATGTCAAACAGAAAATATCAAAGTGACTGATTTACATAGTTCTCTTAACTTGAGAATAATGTTGATCTTCAACATGAAAGCTCCGCTTTGATTATAGTCAAATCATGGCATGGCATCCATCAAGTGACTATATTTGGATCGAGTGGAAGTATTGAAAGTGAAACACTATTCAAGGGAGGATTCGTCTCCTTAGTTATATGGGGTTAGTATCACAGCCAACTCCGGTCAACTCATAGTCAAAGTCTTTAGCCAATGCATTTCGATTAATAATAATTGTTACTATTGTATTAAGGATTTTGTGTTTGGATTATAGAGTTGAATATGGATGATATTGGAATTTTGACCATTACCAAATTTCATAAGTCCAAAGTAATATGGTTTTGACAAAGAGAATTGATGTAAATAAAGATCATAACTAGGTAATGCTTCACAAAATGAAATTAGATTATAGCAAAACTAAGTAAGCGATAAATTAGCGATAACTTTTGCCAAAATGCCACACCACCTGCTTAGTGACGTCCAAATTTTAATATTCGAATAGTTCCATATTATTCGCTGACCAAATTTACACCTGACGAGTCACACAACCGAAATGATGAATTCTCCTATGACCAAACAATTTAATTAATTTATAATTATTATAAAATAATTAAATTAATTAATATTTATGAAATATTAATTATAAAATTTGATTATGATTTGATGAATAAATATTATTAAATATATTTATAATAGTAATAAATATATCAATCGATGAGCGATTAAATTGGATTTAATTGCATAATAGTTTTATTTGGGCTTAAATAGGTTGATGGCCCATCATAGGAGTATAATATTCAACTGAAAATAGATGTTATAGGTGGCTCATTTCTGGGTTAGAAAGATTTGGTTTTGGACGACTCAGATTAAAGGAGAATGAGTATGAGATCAGATCCACTTTTCTTTCCTTTCCATCCGCTACATAAGTATTTCTAACCTAATTAGATTTAATCTTTTTTGTTGCCTCCTCCTCCATTGCTTGCTAGCCAAAAATAATCCCAAGTCCCTCCATCTCTTCAAGTCAAATCAAGTCAAATTCGATCGCTATCCGATAGCTGAAGGTCAATGGTTCAAGGACTAGCTCTTTGTTGAATCGAAAAGAGTTCCAAGGGGTAGAAATCATCTTATCAAGGTTTACTTCAAGACACTGGGATTAAGGTATGTTTCCAATTAGATCATAGTTACTAATTCTCAATATAATGTTTTATTATATATAAGTATGTATATTATATATTGTTATTCAGGTGACGATTCTGATATGCATGTAATGTTGTCACAATGTAGTTTGGTTATATACGTGTCTATATATAATAATAATAATAGTAATAATAATAATAATAAAATTCATATATATATAAGGTTAGCAGATATGAATAAAAATATAATTTTATATTTTATTAAATAAATATATATTATTTAGTTACATATATATAGTTTACAATTACTTACAATATCATACTATGGTCAAAAAATAGTGATATAATTATATATATATAAAGTATTAAAGCTATAATAATATTCAACGGTGGAAAAATATTTTTTATAAATATTTTATTATTATTTAATATTATTTAAATCAATTTATTGCACAAATAAATTATAATAAGTCAAATATATTATTAAAATTATATTTTATAAAATTATATTAATAGTAAAGAGACTCTCGACCAAACAAATAAAAAAATAAAACATTTTTTTTTCAAATTAATTATTAGATTATTCCTGAAATAAAGAAAATCATTTTAAAATTATTTAAACCAAAAAAAATGTGGAAAAAATTTTCAAAGCATAAAATATCATTTAGAATTTACTGGAAATTAAAAATATAGTTTTGAAATTAATTTTTGATTAATATTTTATTAATTTTCTAAAGTAGCGAAAAGGACAAACTTTGAAAAAAATTAGGTTGAAGGACGTGAAGTTTTATTTTTAGGCTGAAGGACAAATGCTAGTCATATTTAGCATTATATTCAACTTTTACACTATACAAAATGCAAGTTGTAACTAGCATTATATTCAGTTTTACACTATACAAAATGCTAGTTATAACTAGCATTGTCATTCAGCCAAAAAAATAAACTTACTATCCTTCAGCCTAAAAAAATTCTATGTTTGTCCTTGTGCCTATTTTTCCTGTTTAATTAAATGTATTTTAAAATTAAAAAAGCTTTAAATTATTTTCTAAGCTGTGCGCAAGACCCGTACTTTTATTTAAAAGATTATTTTAAGTATTTTATTAATTTATTTATATATGTATTATACATATATTTTTGTGTGTATATATTTAAAAATATATTTATTAATATATTTATATAAATATGTGTGTATTACTCTCGGTTAAAAAAAGTTAATATTTACTAATATTTATTCATATTTAAATAAATCTATTATTACAATATATATATATAATATTAATATTTTGTTTATAAGATTATATATAAGTATACACACACACACTAATATAATTATATAAAATTATTTGAACAAAACTTAACATATATATATATATTTGTATATTTTTTAATATTTCTATATATATATACAATAGTATATATATACATACATATATTTGGGAAATATATATTTGCATATTGGATGAGCGTGTTCATTCTGATGTAAACCCAGCATCTATACACGAGCATGTTATACCTTGCACGGGTTGATATGTTACACATGCACACAAAACACGCACACACACATATATGTATATATATATATATATGTGTGTGTGTGTGTATGATACACATGTGTGTGTGTGTATGATACACATGTGTGTGTGTATGATACACATGTGTGTGTGTATCAAGACATAAACTAAATAAAACTATATAATTTATAAATTTAAATAAAATAAAATATTTTATTTAAATAATATTTAGAAATGTCCTAAATAAATTAGACTTCAAAGGCCCAATAAAGATCCAAAAAGGGGGAAAAAATTAAATTCACTCCTAACTTCCGCTGCGGGCTAGCGTAGTTCAGATAGTATCTCCATATATTAACTTACAATTGATACAAAGGAAAAAATTACAAGATACAAGTAAATAATTTACTAAGAGCTCAAATAAGGAGAGGAGAATATCATCGTTCACTTACTCAAAACACATATACGAACCACTCCTAGTACATTAGTTAGTAATAAACATGTACTTTAATACGAAACAAAAGATGCATTTATCTCTATGTCGATTCACTCACTTCATTCCAACTTCCAAGACAAAAGAAAAATTCCTTTCTTCTCTTCTTAATCTATAATCTTCAATGGTGGTTATCTTGTAGCAAAAGACGATAATCTAGTGGCAAACTCTCATATCTGCTCATTCTTTTGCTTAGGACCATAACCTTGATTATTTACACTCTCCTCATCGGTTCTTTGTTTTGATCGAAGCTGAGTTGAACGAGCTGTTGCTGTTGAGAAAGGAATTTTATGCCAAATTCCTCAAATGTATTTTCTTTACCTATTATTTTCTCTCTCTTGATATTAGCACGACTAAATAGCTGCTTGTAATCTTGTATTAGTGGAAATCTTGTATTATTTTCTTTCTCTTGATACCACATATTTGTATCTTCCCCATTCATTATCTTTTTCCCAATCAATCATTGCCTCACTGCCTTGTTTTGAGCAAAAATTTCCAAGTGTTTGGTGCATTATCATCATATTGTAAACTCTAAAAGTTTCTTCCATTACAATATCTATTCTTCATCCATACAGATCGTGAACTATCTCTTTGCAAAAACTTCTGATAAAGTTAGGGGTATGCTTTAACGGAAATTCTATAATTGATTATAAATTATTAACTCTGTAATCAATTCTCGTTCGTGTATTTTTTCAGTTGTATATTTTTTTTATAATGTGTTATAAATAATTAAATGTCCAATTAAAATATATTTAATAGAAAATCCATAAATGGTGAGTTTATGGTAGTAATTACAAATAATTATTAGTATTGTATCACAATATAATAAAGGAATCTTTTTAAATATTCTAGTCATGATGTATAGACTGGATAGCGATGCGTCTATTTAGATTAAAGTATGTAATGCTCTCCAAATATTGGGCAGTGTATTACTCATGGATGTTAGGGGGACTAAGGGGTTATGTACTGATAGTTATTGGATAACTATGGAATGACTTTCTCGGTAGTTTTCTATTAGTTAATATAACTAAGGTCAAACAGAAAATATCAATGTGATTAATTTACACAGTTTTCTTGACTTAAGAATACTGTCGAACTTCATTATGAAATCTCCACTTTGATTCTTGTTAAATCATGGCATGACATCCATCGAATGACTACAGTTGGGTCGAGTAGAAGTATTAGAAGTGATACTATATTCAAGAGAGGGTTCGTCTCCTTGATTACATGGGGTTAGTATCACAACCAACTGAAGTCAACTCAAAGTCAAAATCTCTGGCCAGAGTATTTCAATTAATAATAATTGTTATTATTGAAAAAAAGATTTTATGTTTGTACTATAGAGTTGAATATGGGCGATATTGGAAATTTGAACATTACCAAATTCCGTAAGTCTAAACTGATATAGTTTTGACGAAGAGAATTGGTGTAAATAAATATCACTATCGAGTACACTTGACAAAGTAAAATTGGATTTTTCCGAAACCAAATAAGTAGTGGATTTGGCCAAGATGTCATACATCTTTTAAATGATGTGTGAACGTTAATATTTGAATTGTTCGATATTAACCGCTGACCAAATTTACACCTAAGTGTCACTCCACTGAAACGTTGAATACTCCATTTACCACATAATTTATTAATTTATAATTATTATAAATTAATTAAATTAATTAATATTTATGAAATATTAATTATAAAATTCTATTGATGTGTGTCAAAAAATATTAAACAGTGTGTCTATAATAGTTATAAATATACTGATCGATATACAATATCGATACACGTTTGAATTAGATTTAAATGTGACATATATTATTCAGATTTGGACTAATTTTGAGGCCCGGATGGGGCTTGACATAGCCGGTTATGATGTATGCATTGGGAGGTCGGCCATATATGGTTTAGTTATTTTGAAATGGTTAAGTGGATGAAATAAGTAAGAGACAAAAGAGGATCATGATCCACTTTTCACTCTCTTGTCTTACTTTACATAAGCCACTACCTATTCATTTGTCTACACATAATTTTTCTCTCTCCAATGGTAGCAAATAAAGCTGGCCTCACATCCCAATAGCACCCAAAAATCCGAGCAAAAATCACATCAAAACATTTTGACTCGATTGTCGGTGATATGGCAATTCGGGAGCTAGCAACTTCAGAATTGGAATCAGATTCAAGGAGTATATTTCTTCATTTCAACGTGCAAACTTTGGGCTTTGGTGAAAGGTACTTTGCTGGTCTACTATCATATATAAATGTTTATAAGATCGTTGTTCCATATGTTGCTTAGTTATAAATATAACGAATAGGTATATCCATGGATTGTCACATGTTGATGGTTGTGTATATAGGTGTATATGTGCATGTGCTTAAATTATTGTATGTTTGTAAGCATTATGCTTCCGGCCTAGAATAAAAAAATTATAATTATTTTTGAAATTAAAATAATAATAATATTAAATGATATTTTAATTACTAAATCTAATTTAAAATGTTTAACATAATATAATTTATATTTTAAATGTTTACAAAAATTTATTTATGTTAAATAGGCTTTTAACAATAAAAAATATATTTTATTTTCGTATGTGTGTGTGTAATTATTTAATTTAAAATCAATTATGTGAATAAAATATATGTATATACATATTAATAAATAACAATATACAAAAAATTTAGTTAATTTTTTTTGGAAATTAATTTTTATTATTTTGTTATTAATTTTCAACACAGTTTTATAATTAATAAATGTATAATAAAAAATACTTGTATTCAAAAAGAAATTCAAAAAACACTTGGGTTGTGAGCTTTACAACAAATATATGTCAATATATAATTTTATTATTATTATTTGTATGTGTTACCCGGCTACTTGGCCCGGCTATAAGGTGATAGTTGCAGAGGCTTTGATGGAATCTAGCAAGACTCGAGCCAATGAGAGATTGGAGATATGAGGGATGGATCTGATTTAAGTAGTTCGACATATATACATGGTTCGGCTTGAATGCATGGTTCGCCCTATCTGAGTGGCTCGGTATATTCGGATGGCTCAGCCTTTAAGTATGGCTCGGCGTGGGTGGTTCGGTTAGGGAAGCATGAACACATATCGCTCGGTCTAGATGGTTGAACATATATCACTCGGTCTAGATGGTTGAACACATATCGCTCGGTCTAGATGGTTGAACACATATCGCTCGGTCTAGATGGTTGAACACATATCGCTCGGTCTAGATGGTTGAACACATATCACTTGGTCTAGATGGATCAACACCTATTGCTCGGTCTAGATGGGTCAGCATACATCGCTCGGTGCATATCAAGGGAGTTGGCAGTTGTCAGTTTCACTCCAAAGCGAAGCAATCGGCGTGTCACCGCTTCGAGTCACACCACTATTCGCTTCGAGCTCCTTGATGGTTTGCTTCGAGTCCTTTACCAAGACATCCTGGTTCGGCATTTGTCACCCAGCCAAAGTCGATCGATATTACTTGGTCGGTCAACTTGACTTACAGCTACGGGCCGAACTACCTTGGTCTTGGGCCTGCGTTGGGAATCTAGCATGTCTTCGTCTATAAATAGAGGGGCAGGGGTACAGTTGAAGGGACCTTTTTCGAGAACTCCAAGGCCAGGGAGACTCCGCCATTTTCTGTATTCAACTCTTTCTTACTCAAATTTGTATTCGAGTCATTTGTTTACGGGTTGTATCTGTATTCAAGTCTTAGAGAAAAGCAATAAAGATTACATTAACAATGGACATAGGCAGCTACGCCGAACCACTATAATTATTGTGTTCTTATTTCTGCAGTTAATTTTGCATACATTCCTCTGTTTTAATTTTCTATCTTCATTAATCTCTCTACACAAATCTTTTCTTAAGTGTTAGTAACCAACTTTGGTGCTTTCACTGAGAAATCGCATTCTCAGGCTATTAGGATTTACTTTGTTGCTACTGGATTGAGGAAATCCACCGAAGAAGATCCAAGTTCATTCACAAAAAGTTAATAGATTCTACTCAGAGTTCCGACTGATAACTCTACAATGGGAAGACCACGTACTAGATCAGCCTCCCACAACGTGGATGTCAACGAGACTGCCAACGTCCAACAAGTGGGACCTAGCAATCAACAAGCTAACCCAGGTACAGGGACTGCCGCTGTCCTAAACCAAGCAGAAGTTCTCCCCAGAACAGAGTTCAATGAGCTGATGAGAGAACTCTTGGAAAGCAGGAGATAGATTAGCGACCAGATTCAAGCTAACGCCAATCTCACGACCCCGATTGCTCAGCAACAGCATCAGGATGCTGGAGGGAGCCCCGCTTCCTACTCATCATCTGATAGCTCTGCTTCGTCAGATGAGCATCACAGGCGCATATGCCGTAGGATTGAAGCGGCACATACAACTGCAACAGAACAATCCAACAGAAATGGTCCATGCACTCTACCTGGAACCGCGGCCCCTCGCTTGCACCTGGAAAATCGCACTCAAGTTGGAATGGGAGACTTAGGATTTGGAACACGAGTGGAGGCAGGCCGACCGGCTCACCGGGGTCGTAACGAAGCAGGCCCCCAGGACGTGCATTTGGGAGATCACTTACCATGGAGGCACCGTGCAGAACGGTCCCGAAGGACGGAGTCTAACTTGCCACCTCCCATCCAGACCCCGAATTTATCGTCTATGGTCAGACAGCTGATGAGAGAAAATCAGAGCTTATCTAACGGCGATTGGGGTACAGCTAGGAGAAATACTCCATTCACAGATGCTATCCTACAAGCTGAGTACCCCCGAAAGTTCAGCATGCCGACTATTCCGGCCTATGAGGGGAAGACTGATCCCCAACAGCACGTAATGAGATACGAGTGGATGATGGACTCGGCTAGGGAAAATGATGCGACTAAATGTAGGTGTTTCCCAATAAACCTATCCGGAATCGCCACCATGTGGTTCACCGGACTTCCTCCGCGATCAATCTCCAAGTTTGATGAGTTAGCGGCAAAATTTGTGGAACAGTTCAGAATTCATACCACTCGCCCAAAGGATGTGATGTCTTTATCCAATGTGATCCGGGCTCCAGGGGAGTCGTTAAAGGAGTATTTGCAGAGATTCCATGTTGCTGCTACCGAAGTTAGCAACCCGAATGACTATGCTATTCTCATGGCAATGATGCGAGGAGTAGATCCGGACTCAGAGTTCGATGATTGGCTGGCAAGGAAACCTCCAGCTACCCTGGAACGTTTTTATTCAAAGGCACACTAATTCATGAGATGGGAGGAAGCCAGGTGGACAAGGCGAGGCAGTGCGCCAGGGCCTGACAAGGAGGCGGTGCAAAGAAATATCATGGTAAAGCAGTCTGGTGACAATTATGGAAAGGTCCAGGTTAATGTTCAAAACAAGCCTGAGCAGTCTAAAGGATCCGGAGGAGGAAGTTCCGGTAAGAAGAGGGAGGCAGGAAAGTGGAAACCCAGGATCCCGACATACAGTGAATACACTCCTCTGAACACATCTCTGGAGAATATTTACTTATCAACTTGTAATACATTCCAATATCGAAAGCCGCGCCCAAAGGAATCCATTGAGGAGCAAAAATTGACCAGGAAGTACTGTCGGTTCCACGAGACCTACGGGCACAACAACGAGGAATGTAGACACCTCCATGATGCTATAGAAAAACTGATTCGACAAAAGAAGCTACAACAATTTGTTAAGAATCCGCAGAAAGGCGGACAGGGGACATCCGACTCCGCTCGCGGGCAGGCTCCACATCGACCCGAGGAACCCGCTCGAACTGTAGGTAGACTGATCATAAAAACGATAGTTGGCGGGCCCCACCCGGTAGACAAGAATTGGCAAGAAATGGAGCATTATGCTAGTTCCCTAAAGCATGCAGATTTTGAGTGTTGTTCAAACACAGAAGATGGGACCCCAGCGAAACAGCAGCGAACGATGATGGCTGATATAGTGTTCAGGAGCAGAGATACCGATAAGGTGGAGGCACATACCATAGACCCGATGGTCATCTCGGCAACGATTGGACCGGCGTTTGTGAGAAGGATATTGATTGATTGTGGGAGTTCGATGAACATTATTTTCAAAAAGGCGTACGACCGAATGAAGATGGAGACAAAGGATCTTAAACCATCTAAAGCCCGTATTCACGGTTTTAATGGTGCATCAACTGATGCGATAGGTTTTGTTGAATTGCCGGTTGAGTTAGGAGAAGGCGAACGTAGGAGGGTACGGATCCTACCGTTTATTGTTTTGGATGTTGATTCCCTGTATAACATTTTTCTGGGCCGACCGGCCCTGGCGGAGTTTAGGGCAGGTTTGGTCCTGTGGTGTTCGACTCTGAAGTTTCCGACGGATAAAGGAGTTGGGTTAATGCATGGCGATTAAGCGACTGGTCGTGCATGTTATGTGGCTGAGCTGAGAGAGGCTCAGCAAAGAGAGAAGGGAAAGGTTTTGGACAACTCTGTCCGCATCCAGGTTGCACAAAATTAACAAATAGTGCCCGAGCCTTGGCTCGGGCAGTAGGGTCGGATCTACAGAGACATAGATCTGAGATACAATGATGAAGAACATAAGGAGTCTGAAGCTGCACCGGCTGAACTGACGATTGACATTTCGGTCAGCCATGATGACCCATTATGGGTGCTTAAGATTGGATCACAACTCACTCCCTCAATGACTGAGGATCTAACTGACTTCCTCCGAGCGAACCTGGATGTGTTCGCTTGGACCCACTCTGATATGTGTGGGATTTCTCCCGCTATCGCAAGTCATATGTTGAATATTGACCCAAAATAGGTACCAGTAAAACAGAAAAGGAGAGTTATGGACCCGAAGAGGTCTGCTGCTCTAAGAGAGGAGGTGGACAAACTCAAAGCCAATGGGTTCGTCTGTGACGCCCTCTACCCTGAATGAATTTCTAACCCCGTACTAGTGAGAAAGGCGAATGGGAAATGGAGGACTTGTGTTGATTATTCAGACCTGAACAAGGCATGCCCTAAGGATAGTTTCCCTTTACCTAGAATTGACCAGCTGGTTGACTCGACAGCAGGGCACGAATTATTGTCATTCATGGATGCGTATTCGGGATACAATCAAATCTCGATGCACATCGCAGATCAGGAGCACACTAGTTTTGTCATGGACATCGGATTGTATTGTTATGTGGTGATGCCTTTTGGGTTAAAGAACACCGGAGCAACTTATCAGTGCTTGGTAAATCGAATGTTTAAAGACCAAATTGGTAGAACAATGGAAGTCTATATGGATGACATGCTCGTGAAGTCACGGTAGTCAAACGACCACATTCGAGACTTGGCGGAGATGTTTGATATACTTAGATACTACGGAATGAAAATCAATCCACTGAAGTGTTCCTTTGGTGTAGTGTCGGGAATGTTTTTGGGTTTTATTGTCAATGCACGGGGAATTGAAGCTAACCCAGAAAAGATTCAGGCTATTCGGGACATACAAGTGCCCAGAACTATAAAGAAAGTACAAAGCCTGAATGGAAAAGTCGCCACGTTGAGTCGATTCATATCTAGAGCGACCAACAAGTGTATTCCTTTCTTCGATGTGATAATGAAAGGGAGGAGAAATTTTGAATGGACGCCCAACTGTGAGGATGCATTCCGAGCTGTGGTAGGACACTTGGAAAGTCCCCCGGTTCTGTCAAAGCCTGTAGACCATGAAGTGTTATATGTATACTTGGCCGTGTCTCAACATGCCATCAGTACGGCCTTGGTTCGCGAGGAGGACTGAATTCAAAGGCCAGTATACTATGTCAGTAAATGTTTAACAGGGGTAGAAAGAAATTATCCCAAGATTGAGAAGCTAGTTTACTGCTTGGTGATTGCATCACGCAAGCTCCATCCGTATTTTCAGGCATACCCGATCAGTGTTTATACCGATCAACCTTTGCGACAGGTGCTCCAACGACCAGAAACCTCTGGGAGGTTACTTAAATGGAACATTGAGTTAAGTCAATTCGATATCGCTTACCTGCTACGGAGGGCTATCCAAGAGCAAGTGCTAGCAGACTTCATCGCAGAATTCACCATATCGGGCGAGCCAAGTGGTGTTGATGTCATTCCCCCCATTCGATGGAAACTATACACCGATGGGGCATCCAACGACCGTTGTTCTAGGGCTGGTGTTATTCTAGTAACTCGTGAAAACCGATCCATTTGTTATGCTTTGAAGCTCGATTTCCCAGCCATAAATAACGAAGCTGAATATGAAGCATTGATTACTGGCTTAAAACTTACCAGGGAACTCGGAGTGAAATCAATTGAAATCTTTTGTGACTCACAACTGGTGGTGTATCAAGTACGAGGAGACTACTAAGCAAAGGGGCAAAGACTTGCCCCATACCTTGCTCGGGTTCAAGAACTGTTGGCAAACCTCAAATATTATGATATTTCGCATATCCCACGTGAACAAAATGGAGAAGCCGATTCATTGGCAAAATTCGCAAGTACTGGTGGTGCACAGCAGATGGGTTTGGTTCCCGTTGAAATCTTACGTACCCCGAGTATAAACGAGATGGAAGTAGACTCTGTGTCAGAAACAGAAATTGAGAAGGAGTCGTGGATAACCCCGTTCAAGCAATACCTGCTACACGGGACTTTGCCCGAAAGAAAGAACGAAAGACGACAAGTCATTCGCAAAACCTCGCAGTATATAATGCAGGATCGAATTATGTATCGGAAAGGGTTTTCGGTTCCTTTACTCCGGTGCATCGCCCACGATGAGATAAAATGGGTCTTAAAAGAAGTTCATGAAGGAGAATGTAGCTACCATACTGGGGGGCAGACTTTAGCCAAAAAGATCCTCCGCTATGGATACTAATAGCCAACCGTTAATCATGACGCCGCGGACCATGTGAGAAGATGCGAAAAATGTCAAAAGTATGCGAATATTCTGAGAGTTCCGTCGACGGAACTCACAAAAATGGTTATCCCCTGGCCATTTGCAATGTGGGGGATCGATATAATCAGCTTCTTGCCAATCTCCAAAGGTGGTGCAAAATACGCAATTGTTGCGGTCGATTACTTTACCAAGTGGGTAGAAGCAGAGACCTTAGCTACGATCACCACCAAAAAGGTCCTTAATTTCGTTGTATGAAACATCATATGCTGTTTTGGCCTCCCATGAACTATCATTATGGACAACAGAACTCAGTTTGAGAGTAGGGAGTCAAAGAATTCTGCCAAAAATATTGCATTGAGAAAAGATTTGCGGCAATCGCTCACCCAAAAGCCAATGGAGAAGTTGAAGCCGTAAACAAAATAATCAAATCCATATTGAAAAACGTTTGGAGAAGGCTAGAGGCAAGTGGGTGGATGAACTTCTGACAGCACTCTGGGCTTACAGAACCACCCACAAGTCTGTGACTGGCCACAGTCCATTCATGTTGGCGTATGGCACTGAAGCTGTTATACCCGTGGAACTTGAAGTTCCTTCTCACCGGGTGACTCACTATTATCCTAAGACGAATTAGGATCTTTTACTGGAATCGTTGGACTTTGTGGATGAAAAACTTGATGAAGCTGATTTAAGAGCGGCTGCATATAGGCACCAAGTCGCTCAATATTACAATGAAAAAATTCGACCGAGAATCTTTGATGTGGGTGATCTCATTTTGAAGCGAGTTTTTCCGATCCCATCACATATGAATCCTACATGGGAAGGTCCATATGTCATTGAATGGAAGCTTGGAGAAGGAACTTACAAGCTAGTAACCGTCGATGGCGTGATGCTCCCCCGAGTATGGAATAACGAGCATTTGCGCCGTTATTAAACTTAGCCCACTTCTTTCGCATTTTAGTAGTAATTGTTTTCGGTATGTTTTTATTTTGTTGTTCTTTGTCTTCGGCATGTAATAAGACAATTCAGTTTGTTCCTATTTGTTATGACCAATAAAGGCTTGAAGCCACTTTTCTATGAACTGTTGATGTTCTGTGTTATAATTCTATGGCAAAAAATTAAATCACTTTATTCTGTCCAGCATATGAACACGCACATAAAATTAAAAGTCAAGCGATTCAAAAAATCTCTAAGTCCCCAGAGCGCGAACTGGAGTACTCTGAGTCCCCGCAGTGCGGACTAGAGTATAAACGACTTAAAAATCTCTAAGTCCCCAGAGTGCGGACTGGAGTACTCTAAGTCCACGGAGTGCGGACTAGAGTATAAACGACTTAAAATTCTCTAAGTCCCCGGAGTGCGGACTAGAGTATAAACGACTTAAAAATCTCTAAGTCCCCGGAGTGCGGACTAGAGTACTCTGAGTCCCCGGAGTGTGGACTAGAGTATAAACGACTTAAAAATCTCTAAGTCCCCGGAGTGCGGACTAGAGTATAAACGACTTAAAAATCTCTAAGTCCCCAGAGCGCGGACTGGAGTACTCTGAGTCCCCGGAGTGCGGACTAGAGTATAAACGACTTAAAAATCTCTAAGTCCCCGGAGTGTGGACTAGAGTACTCTGAGTCCCCGGAGTGCGGACTAGAGTATAAACGACTTAAAAATATCTAAGTACTCGGAGTGCGAACCAGAGTACTCTGAGTCCCCGGAGTGCGGACTAGAGTATAAACGACTTGAAAATCTCTAAGTCCCCAAAACACGGACTAGAGTACTCTGAGTCCCCGGAGTGTGGACTAGAGAATAAGCAATGCAAAAAAAAAATTTCTAAGTCCCTAGAGCGCGGACTAGAAGATTTACGATTCAAGAAATTTCCAAGTCATGTGGAAAGACTTCAAATTTCGACTACAAGTTAGGCAGTAAGCTAAACAGCGAAAATCATCGAAGACAAAGAAACAAAATTTTATTTGTTAATCCAAAATAAAGTTCCATTACAACTTTCCTCGAGTTTGGAGCAAAAAGTCTATTTACAATGACTATGAAAATAAATAGAAATAACTGCATAATTCAGACTTATTCGGATTGGATGTGGCACGACCAGATAGCTACTTTTTTGATTTTTTTCTCCTTCTTTGGCTTCTCCGAAGGCTCCTCACCCAAGCACTTTCTCTTGGACGCCTTGCTTCCTAGCGATATGGTGCCCGGGGAAGGAGGAGGAACTTCCAGTGGCGTGATCCCCCCGGGGAGAATTATCTTCAAGGGCCTATTTAAAGGATCGTCAAGTTCCATCACATGAGGTTCGACTTTAACTTTGGCCTTCGCTTTATCCTCTTCTGCGACTCGCTCCTCCATGCTAAGTTTTGAAGCAGGTCTGGAGGCGCCAGTGATTTCAACCTCATCATGTAAGTCCGTAGGCGAGGGATCCTCGGCCTTGTCCTCATCGAGTGCTCCAATTACTTGGGCACTGGGTCCGGGAGCATCCCCAGTGTGAAGCTCTTCCGCTATTTTTTCTTCCTTCTCCGTGGCGACATTGCTCCTTGGAGTTGGTTCAGGATCAGAATGACCTACATGGAGTCATAAAGGATAAGTGTTAGAATACATCTCTTGTTCATCAAAAGCAATGGTCCTTTCAACCCAAGAAAGAAAAATTACACATCGGCTTCCGGTAGACTCTCAGTTGTGTTAGGAGTCTCACCCTCGGGGATAGGAGAAAGAACATGAACATCAAGCCCAGGTTTCTCTAGGTCATATCCAACATGCTGCTCAAAAGGATCGAGTGATGAGCAACCAGCCGGTGGGGCGGAAGGAGGAACAGGAGACTTGGTTCCAGTTGATCCATCAACGTCGTCCTTCCCTTTTGATGAGGAGGAATCTCTTCCGTAGAGGGCTTTGGTTGCGGATAAGTTGGAAGGCTCATTTCCTCGAAGCACTTCCTTCACAAGAGTCTCCTCATCAATTTCTTTAGTGCCCAGCTCCACTCGCTTAATTTTTACTAGTGTATCCCATGCTTCAGCTAACGATTCGAGGTAGCCTTCACCGAGAAATGATAAATCTTGATGCATGAGAACTCGAGCATTGTATTCAGCAATAAGCGGATCGAACAAGCATTTAATTTCTTCCCTCCCGGTTTCAGCAGCTGCCTCAAGGCGATAATTAATCTTTGTCAATGCCATTCTTTTGCCCTCTTCACGGGCCGCATCCTTTAACGCTTCGGCTTTAGAAAGTTCCTCGTTGAGCTTCGTTTTTAAGAGCCGTGTTGTGACGATTTCCTCGCAATACCGTTGAAACTCTTCTTGTGCAGCGGTTTTCTCTTCTTTTTCTTTAAGCAGCTCCTCCAGTTCTTTAACTCGCCGAGCGAGGACATCCTTTTCTTTCTAGATGGAGTCTTTTTCTATGGCTAGAGCACCGCTACGTTGAACTGCCTCATCGATTTCCTTTTTATGAGTGACTTCCAAACAGCTGACTACCTCAGCTGTATCTTTGGCGTTTTGTTAAGCGGCCTCAAGTTGAGATTTGTGTGAGGAGAGCTCTTCGTCCTGGACTTTGATAATCTCTTTATCATGAATGGCTTCAAGCTTCAGGCGATCGATTTCATGCTGACGTTCCATAGAAACTTCTAAAACTTTGTAACGACCCGAAATTTCCGAACCCGAAAATTCTAGATAGTTAAGAAAAGAAGAAGAGATAGAAGAAGAAGAAACAGAAACAAAACACAGAACCTCACAATCGCAGCGGATCAAAATATAATATCAAATAATAACAGTTTACAAAAGGATACTGTGTCGGTTGATTACATTTAAATATATCAGAGTTACAACAAATACACAAACACTGGACAGATACAATCAACATGTCCCAGACAAACTACAATAAAACACAGCGGAATACACTCCATACGCTCCTGCCATCCAGCTCGTCTCCTGAGCTCCAGAACGTCCTTACCTGAAACATGTAATACTCGGTCTGACCCGAGCATTACACCAAAGTAACACCCGGGTCAGGCTGGAAACCACCGTGAGTAAACCCAACTAACATGGAGTACCAAACATACAACTTATATAAACCCGGGCAACTTATATTAATTTAACAAATTCATAATTTGCTATGGACAACACTTATTTCACACGTCAATTTCTAAGTACCAAACTTAGATAAAATAATCCAATTTACTTAAATCATTTCATTCCAGCCTATTGATTTCACAAATCAATTTATTAAAAATTCGAAGTGGTTTCGGGTATTTCCCAACACCCGACCCTGGTCTCTTCGAGTCTCATGTCATAAATAATCCAAGTTACCCAATTGAAACACATAACATTTCATATCAGAGATATCCATCCATTCAAAGCATCCAATACATTTAATCATCCATAAGCAAAGCTTAATCTCATACAAATCAATTCAATTTCTTCTAATTGAAATTTCAACCCTCAATACTTAGATTCCTTCATTTGACATTGATTAATTCCAAATCAATTAATCCATCAACCATTTCCTATCCATTCATCTTAATTAATCACCCCGGATTAATTATCTCTCAATTCCATTCAAATAATTATCTTTAATTAATTCCACGCTATTAATTATTCTTAACCCAAATCAATAAGAAATCTTAATTACCTCATAAATCAATTTAAACTATCATCCATTACATTAATTCTTGATTTCTTATATTAATTAATTTTTCCATGAGTCACTTATTATTGACTAATTAATCAATCGTTACTTACATCATTAATTATATAAATTAAGGATTTCCAAATTTTTTTCAAAATTTAATTACATTAATTAATAACACAGTATTAATCATTCCAATTAATCCCAATCTGTAATTAACTAACTCTGGATTTACTTCATTAAATAAATCAATTGCTCCTTAATTAACCATCTTAAGTAATCTCTTGATTAATCTCACAAAGTGATTATATTTTATTAATTACATTAAGTAGTTATTTAGCACACCATCAAATGGTTATTCTGAGTTACTTATACTTATTTAATTACTTACAACTTAATTCATTATTTATTCGTACCTTCAATTACTGAATTAAATACCCCAAATCGTTAATTAATTGAATTAATTAATTTTCCATTTTAATTACCCTACTAGATTTAATGTATCACAAATCATTAAGCCTTTAGTAACTTTTTAAAACGGGAAACATTTCCTTATTTATGTTTTAAGTTTTAACAACTTAAAATTCCTAATACTTCGAGTTAGGCAACAATCAACTCGAAAACCATCCAAAACCAAAGTCACCAGATCATCAATTCATAGTGCATACCAAATCAGTTTAATCATTCAACCAAATATTTAAATTCAACCATTTAAATTTAAATAGAAATCCAACAGAGTGAGATTTACTCACCTTTGATTTTGGGTTTGCAATCCCTTCCATCACGATTAGTTTCTCCACAATTAGACCTTGTAAAGGCATTAGATGATTTTATTACTATTTTAATAGGTCGAACAATCAATTAATTATTTAATTTAATCCAAACCAAAAATTTCAATTTAAATTTATTTTTCTTTTTGATAAAATATTTTTTGTCAACTAAATAGCTAAATAAGCTTGTTAAATAACTCAGTAACCCTTCATACTATTTTTAAAACACCTGGTCAGTTAAAAGATGGGAATTTGTATTTTTATTTTCCTTTGAAATTATTTTATTTCAGTAAATAACAAAATAAAATCCTACCCTACTGTAATTGTTTTCTAATATATAAATATGTATATTAAAGCTAAAATAAGTTATAATAAACAAATATACCTTATTGCTTAATCCAAAACCCAAGATGCCCAAATCCTGGCAGCAGCTCCTTCCCTCGATTTCCGCACAGCAAATCAAGGCCTCGTCGTAGCCTACGCACATCGCGAGTCAACTTCCTGTCGATCGAACGCGAACTCGAACAACATCCCTCCCCCTCACCACAACCTGCTGCTCACCCACCACGACCCAAAGACACGCGACACCACCATCCAAAACTTCGCACGAGCTTCGAGAACGTCAGGGCTCGAGCCTCAATTCGATCACGAAACCCCAAAGGAAAACTCGATTCTCCACCCCATGAATACGTCGCGGCCTCACACGAGCTCGAGCTTGCATCCGCTCTTCGATTTGGTTAGAGGATTAGGAAAGGATAATCGATGCTGAACGTCTTCGCGATCTGAACGATGGAGAGGAAATTCGATTTTGTGGACATTAAATTGAGGATGGAAGAGAAATTAATTGACGAGAAGACTTCAGTCGTTATATTTCCTTCGATTTTGAAATCGAAATGAAAGGCTCGGTCCTTACATTGAAAGCCACTGTATTAATTTTTGAACGAAAAAGATTTTGTTCTTTTGAACGAGGTTGATTTCGATATAAGGACTTGAGGGAGACGAAGATGTATATAACTTCGGAATGGCTTCTTGCGTACGCTGGTTTACTTATAAAAATATCTCTGACTAATGTACTTCAAATATTATTATATTATAAATTTTATAAGTCGTCAAATTATTTTTAACAGGCTCAAAACTTCATATTCAACATTTTACCCAATTTCAAATTATATATCTCCATAATTTAATTATCAAGTAAATATTAATATTCGAAATTCAAATTTTAAAATTAACTTTTAAATACTTAAAACTAATTTATTATTCCAATTTAAATTGTTAGAAATTCTGGGTCGTCACATTCCTCCCCCCTTAAAAGAATTTCGTCCCCGAAATTACTAGTCAGGAAGAATAGACCAATACTCGTTTACCTTTCCCCCAAAACCAACAGTTCAACATCTTACCAACTATCCTTTATAAAAGACCCCTTATCATTCTTATTAACTTCCAAAACTCTCCCACAGTTCCCAAACAATACCCTTTTCTCAATCATTCAAATTTAAATTTAAATCAAATTTTGAATTATCAAATTTTGAATTATCAAATTTTCTCAAAAATTTTCTAACTCTCTAAATTTTCGAAATTTTTTGCCAGCGTCTCCTTTTGCGCGGCTAGCTCGATACAACTACAAAAGGCCTCTACAGGCTCCCAAATTCTCAAAAAGAAAACAAAAATCCAAGTGGCTAGCTCAAAAACCCAATCCAATTTCATACAGAAATTAAACACTAACCTTTTAGTCGGGCAATTCAAATTTATCTTTTGGAATCAAATCCAATTTCTTTTCCCTTTAATACCTGCATATCCCACTTAGCAACAATATCCAATTGTAACTTTACAAATCATTTTATACCATTCCTTACAAGAGTTTTCGTATCTACTTCTATCAACTTGTTTCTCCCGTTTCCATATGATTTCAATTTGTCCTCAATTCTAAATATTGAATTTTATCCTCCATTGACATCTAATTCATATTAGTTTCATTTACTAATCTATTTAATTCTAATCTGTCATTAACATAAATTTTTCCAAAAATTTCTAACTCCCAAAATTTTCAGAAAATTTTGGCAGAGTCTCCTTTGTACGGAGGAGCTTCTGCGATATCGCAGGATGCACAAATATATATACATCGGCCTCAGGCCGGAAATCACAATACATATCAATATATGCAGTTCATATCTCCTATTTTGAATTCTTTTGCGTAAGCGTACCTTTATTTAGCATTTTTAAAGCAAGCAGCTTATTTATTTTAGCATTTATTGCATCCAAATCCAGCCAACCGGCCTTCAGGTACCTGTACTATCTCAATTTACAAATGTAAATACTATATATAGGAAGTTCATAACATTTCCCTTACTTTCAATAGCTAAACATATGTATTTTATAAGCAACAAGCATCAACGCTTTTCATAAACGATCTATATAACATTAAAGCCCATTCCATTTCTTTCAACCAATTTTATATGCCGTTCCATCCAAGTTTAATGGTTTACCACTCTAGTGCTTACATTCAACTTATTTTTAAGCAAACACTCATAATCATGTCAATTGGTTCCAAATTAATTATATTCGCCTCCACTAATTTATAGAATTTAATTAAATCACATTTACGTCAAACGACAATCATTTCTACGCAATTTGATGATATCCATGTGAATAAACAATTACTCAAGTTTTATAACCAATTCAAATTGATTCCGACTAAATTTTTATTTAATTCCATTCCATTTTAATTTATTCACAACCATTTTATTTAGCTTGACACATTCCCTGCTTGTGTACTACCAACTATTTCCAAATTAGTTTAATCCAAGCTTTTATTTAATGGGCTTTACTCTTATCCGAATCCAAGCTATCATAAATTGTAAACTTAAGTTAATTTACTTTAATTTATTCCAACATCAATCTTAAGTTTACTTCTATTTGATTCTCATTTAATCAAATCTCATTAAATTTAATCAGCCCATCCGCTTAAATTTTATTTTAATCCACTTCTCAATTCATCCGCGAATTCATTTTATTTATACAAAGCCATTCTCAATTTATTTCTATTTGTTTGGGCTTTGTTTGCAATTCAAACCATTTATATTATAATTTATTATCAAATCTAAGTCGAATTTTATTTACCATTCGAAGTTATTTTCAAACTCCATTATTAACTCAACATACTCTTCCCATTGATTATTTAGTTAATTAGCTTACTTCCAATTTTCATTACAAAGGAAATTACTTCATTAAATTTCCCTGAGTTCAAATTTGTTTTTATAATTCAAATTTGAAGTTTCTTTCATTTCCCAAAATTCCAACACTTTTATTTTAAAATTTAGAAATGCTTTTGAATTCAAATAATATTATTAAAATAGCTTTTTATAAAAAATACTTTTTATAACTCGATGTCTCAACCAGTCCATCCTTGTTTTCACAGAAATTCAGTCATACGTTGATCAGGCGTAGGACTGAAAATCTATAAGTACTTAGCAGACTCATTTTCGATATCCAGTGAAAATACTTCGAAAGTAATTTTACTTGAAAATATCGAAAATAGTTTTTGAAAACAGTTTACTGAAAATATCTTTGGTGAGAATGCTCTGGAAATCATCACACCCATCTATGGGCACAGTTACATCCAGGGTTACGTTGCCGTCGCAGCAAAAGTCCATGTAACTGATTACACCATAGAACCCACGACAGATCGCAGTTACATCCAGGGTTACGTTGCCGTCGCAGCAAAAGTCCATGCTGCAGGCTCTCAGCGGCCTCACGATTACGCTGTCGAAATGAAACTTCTCCACTCCTACATAGGTCGCAGTCTACCGATGTAAAATCAAACATAGACTGTTGGCTCTCAGCGGCACACACGACTTTCGCTATGTTACCATAGTGTCACAGTCTACCGATATAAAATCAAACGCAGACTGCTGGCTCTCAGCGGCACACACGACTTTCGCTATGGTACACTACTCATAATCCTCAGGAACTAGTTTTGTCCGGACTCCTCACAGGATCAACTTTAGAACCTCCCCCTTAGAGGCTCAAGGCAGTACCACCCAATGGCACTCCTGAGAAGCTCATTTCAAGGGAGCGTCTTTTTCCCCAGAGCCAATCTCAAAATACTTTATACTATACACATATAGTATTTTCAAATCATACACCTAGTATGAATTTCACATAGGTACCTTTACACAAAATCGATTCCCAAAATCGATAATTCACAAATCAGGCTTTTCCAAATTCTAATATTGATTTTACCCAAAAATCAAAAGCCTTTCAAATTCACAGGTTCCCAAAACCTTTTCCAAAATTTTCATAAGATCCTTTATATATATATACAGATATATATAATTTTTAAAACTTTGGATCATTTTCAAGCTTGTATAAAACTCCTTTTATACTTCAAACACTTTCAAAAATCCTTTTCTATTTACATTCACTTGAATTTCCATTCACATACTCCCAATTGCTTTAATTTCATGGGATTATCACTTCAATCCTTATCTCAATTGAGTATTTAACCAATAACAGTTTGAACTCCGACCGGTTTATATTTAGAAAATAGCTTGAAATTTTTAAAACAGATAAGTAGTTGAAAATAATTATTAGTTTGTAAAATAGCCACAAAATAATTAACTAGTTGCAAAATAATTAGAAAATAGTTAAATAGTTATAGAAATTTTAGATAATTGCAAAATAGTTGTAAAATAGTAATTAATTTATAAACCAGTTGAAAAATAGTAATTAGTTTAGAAACAGTTGAAAAATGGTTAAATAGCTCCAAAAATAATTGTAAAACAAGTATAAAATAATTTGTCTTAAGGAAGGAAGGTTGTATATATTTAATAGCTTGGAAAAATGAATTTATATTAAACAATTTATACTGAAGATAGTCCAGAGTCAAAACTGTCCACTTTCCCATCAATTCAATTTAAATTTCCACTTCCATTTAAATTGACCCAATTCCAATTTAAATACTCCAATTTCCATTGGACTTGATTCATTCCCAATTCAACTTTAATTAATTCTCAAATTTCTTTCAAATTTCAAATCAAATTCCATTTGATTTTTACTTACTCGACTTTATTTATAACTTCAATTTTACAACTTCTATTTATAATCAATTTCATTCACATTTTACTTTTAACTCGGAATTATACATTTTAATTAGCCAATATATTTTTATTATTCCATAAACATTTTAATCAAGATTCCAGAGTTTAAACAAATTTCCAAAATTTCAGTATCACCTTAGAATTCAACTATATCCAAAATTCTTTGGAAAATTCAATTATCTCTTCGAATTTCAAAACCAAACCCAGTTCACAAGCAATTCCAATTTAAATCAATTTGTTAGCAATTTCTCTTCTAGAAACTCGAAAATGAACATCGACGATGCTGCAGTCATCACCGACGTTATTTTCCAGTGACCAAAAGAGTTCAATGCTTTTATCTCACTAAAAGCATTTCCAAATATTTTTAATTTCAAATCTTCCGGATTGCAAATTCAACACAAAAATATTTTTGAAATAATACTATTATTTCTCCAAACCTTTGGAAACCACCTTCAAATCCAAAGGAATTTTAAAATTTCCCAAAATTCCAAATTCCCAACCCATCCAATTCATATTTAAACATTACTCTGGAATTTTCATCTTACTTTGTTTTCAAATATTCTCTGGAATTCTATTTCAAATTATAATCCCATTTATTTCAATTTATAAATTACATTTACTATCTATATTTCAAATTCCAATCAATTTGGACTGATACCACCCACTTCAGTTCCAATCACTTCAATTTAATCCAATTCAAATTGTCCATTTGAATTTTTAAACTTATCCATCTTCAATCACAAATCCAATTAATTCCAACCGGATTCAATTTAAATGAATTCAATTCCAACTTCAAATTTTAACCATCTCGAATTATATAAATTCAAGTTAAATTCTCAAAGATTGGTTTAACTTTTTAAACCAAATTAACCTTGTTCATTCAAAGTTTTTAAACAATTTAATTTTTGAGTTCTAATTCTAGAATTCCAATTTAATCAATTTAAATCTTAATTTGGTTGTATTTTCTGTTACCACTTAATTTAATTTCAATTTCAAGTTTTCAATTAGGTTGTATTTTATATTACTTCTTAATTTAATTTCAATTTAACAACCAATCACCTAAATATTTATTAGAAGGAAATATTGCTTTATATATCAAAATATATTTTTATATAAAATCATTCAAAACCTTTATATAAGAAAATAACAAGTACGCTCTCATATAAATATATTCAACTCATTCTAGAGTACTACAGACTCTATTAAATGAGTAATTCCCACCAGAGCCAAGGTTCTCGCTTAACCTTTCAGCTCTGATACCAAATGTAACGACCCGAAATTTCCGAACCCCAAAATTCCAGATAGTTAAGAAAAGAAGAAGAGATAGAAGAAGAAGAAGAAACAGAAACAAAACACAGAACCTCACAATCGCAGCGGATCAAAATATAATATCAAATAATAACAGTTTACAAAAGGATACTGTATCAGTTGATTACATTTAAATATATCAGAGTTACAACAAATACACAAACACTGGACAGATACAATCAACATGTCCCAGACAAACTACAATAAAACACAACGGAATACACTCCATACGCTCCTGCCATCCAGCTCGTCTCCTGAGCTCCAGAACGTCCTTACCTGAAACCTGTAATACTCGGTCTGACCCGAGCATTACACCAAAGTAACACCCGGGTCAGGCTGGAAACCAGCGTGAGTAAACCCAACTAACATGGAGTACCAAACATACAACTTATATAAACCCGGGCAACTTATATTAATTTAACAAATTCATAATTTGCTATGGACAACACTTATTTCACACGTCAATTTCTAAGTACCAAACTTAGATAAAATAATCCAATTTACTTCAATCATTTCATTCCAGCCTATTGATTTCACAAATCAATTTATTAAAAATTCAAAGTGGTTTCGGGTATTTCCCAACACCCGACCCCGGTCTCTTCGAGTCTCATGTCATAAATAATCCAAGTTACCCAATTGAAACACACAACATTTCATATCAGAGATATCCATCCATTCAAAGCATCCAATACATTTAATCATCCATAAGCAAAGCTTAATCTCATACAAATCAATTCAATTTCTTCTAATTGAAATTTCAACCCTCAATACTTAGATTCCTTCATTTGACATTGATTAATTCCAAATCAATTAATCCATCAACCATTTCCTATCCATTCATCTTAATTAATCACCCCGGATTAATTATCTCTCAATTCCATTCAAATAATTATCTTTAATTAATTCCACGCTATTAATTATTCTTAACCCAAATCAATAAGAAATCTTAATTACCTCATAAATCAATTTAAACTATCATCCATTACATTAATTCTTGATTTCTTATATTAATTAATTTTTCCATGAGTCACTTATTATTGACTAATTAATCAATCGTTACTTACATCATTAATTATATAAATTAAGGATTTCCAAATTTTTTTCAAAATTTAATTACATTAATTAATAACACAGTATTAATCATTCCAATTAATCCCAATCTGTAATTAACTAACTTTGGATTTACTTCATTAAATAAATCAATTGCTCCTTAATTAACCATCTTAAGTAATCTCTTGATTAATCTCACAAAGTGATTATATTTTATTAATTACATTAAGTAGTTATTTAGCACACCATCAAATGGTTATTCTGAGTTACTTATACTTATTTAATTACTTACAACTTAATTCATTATTTATTCGTACCTTCAATTACTGAATTAAATACCCCAAATCGTTAATTAATTGAATTAATTAATTTTCCATTTTAATTACCCTACTAGATTTAATGTATCACAAATCATTAAGCCTTTAGTAACTTTTTAAAACGGGAAACATTTCCTTATTTATGTTTTAAGTTTTAACAACTTAAAATTCCTAATACTTCGAGTTAGGCAACAATCAACTCGAAAACCATCCAAAACCAAAGTCACCAGATCATCAATTCACAGTGCATACCAAATCAGTTTAATCATTCAACCAAATATTTAAATTCAACCATTTAAATTTAAATAGAAATCCAACAGAGTGAGATTTACTCACCTTTGATTTTGGGTTTGCAATCCCTTCCATCACGATTAGTTTCTCCACAATTAGACCTTGTAAAGGCATTAGATGATTTTATTACTATTTTAATAGGTCGAACAATCAATTAATTATTTAATTTAATCCAAACCAAAAATTTCAATTTAAATTTATTTTTCTTTTTGATAAAATATTTTTTGTCAACTAAATAGCTAAATATGCTTGTTAAATAACTCAGTAACCCTTCATACTATTTTTAAAACACCTAGTCAGTTAAAAGATGGGAATTTGTATTTTTATTTTCCTTTGAAATTATTTTATTTCAGTAAATAACAAAATAAAATCCTACCCTACTGTAATTGTTTTCTAATATATAAATATGTATATTAAAGCTAAAATAAGTTATAATAAACAAATATACCTTATTGCTTAATCCAAAACCCAAGATGCCCAAATCCTGGCAGCAGCTCCTTCCCTCGATTTCCGCACAGCAAATCAAGGCCTCGTCGTAGCCTACGCACATCGCGAGTCAACTTCCTGTCGATCGAACGCGAACTCGAACAACATCCCTCCCCCTCACCGCAACCTGCTGCTCACCCACCACGACCCAAAGACACGCGACACCACCATCCAAAACTTCGCACGAGCTTCGAGAACGTCAGGGCTCGAGCCTCGATTCGATCACGAAACCCCAAAGGAAAACTCGATTCTCCACCCCATGAATACGTCGCGGCCTCACACGAGCTCGAGCTTGCATCCGCTCTTCGATTTGGTTAGAGGATTAGGAAAGGATAATCGATGCTGAACGTCTTCGCGATCTGAACGATGGAGAGGAAATTCTATTTTGTGGACATTAAATTGAGGATGGAAGAGAAATTAATTGACGAGAAGACTTCAGTCGTTATATTTCCTTCAATTTTGAAATCGAAATGAAAGGCTCGGTCCTTACATTGAAAGCCACTGTATTAATTTTTGAACGAAAAAGCTTTTGTTCTTTTGAACGAGGTTGATTTCGATATAAGGACTTGAGGGAGACGAAGATGTATATAACTTCGGAATGGCTTCTTGCGTACGCTGGTTTACTTATAAAAATATCTCTGACTAATGTACTTCAAATATTATTATATTATAAATTTTATAAGTCGTCAAATTATTTTTAACAGGCTCAAAACTTCATATTCAACATTTTACCCAATTTCAAATTATATATCTCCATAATTTAATTATCAAGTAAATATTAATATTCGGAATTCAAATTTTAAAATTAACTTTTAAATACTTAAAACCAATTTATTATTCCAATTTAAATTGTTAGAAATTCTGGGTCATCACAAACTTTTTCTACCAAATGGACAAACGCATCGTGTTGGACATAGACATCGTTATTGCAGGCGATGGCGCTTTGTTTGACATGCCCTAGAATTGGGTGAATCGCAGGAAGAAATTTCAACCCGTGAAGCATATCTTAGGAAATGTGGCTTTAAGCTCGGCTAATCTTTTGGCAATCGATGGGTCATGTGCAGGAGTTGGAGGAGTATGCCTGGCCGGAGCCATAGACTTTTTATGAGGCTCACGAGATTGTTTTGTGCTGGATGAGCTAGAGTGTTGGTCGCGGGGAGCTTCAGATTGGGATCCCTTCTGAGCGGATTTATCCTTATTGTGCTCTGAGTGAGGTAGAGGGTCATTGGAGTATGAAGAGTGGATGTATGTTTTTCTTTGTGAAGATGATGAGCCTTTAGTACGGTAATCCCTATCGCCGCTGTCATCTCTTTCCCGGCGTCTACCTGACCCCGAGTCCCGACTGGAGTGATGGAAGATAGAGGACCCACGAAGGCGGTCAAATCCGTGAGTGCGCCCCATATCGCCTGCACAGAAATCAAATGAGGGCGAGTTAGCAAGAATAATATGATGGTTGAAACTTAAGTGTAGGGTGAAGTGTGAGTGTTCGTGTGTGTGTCCTAGTGTTTCCCCCCGACAGACCGGTTTCTTTTGCTTTACTTATTGGAGTTTTTTCTCCCTGATGATGAATCTGATCTCCTCCATCGCCTCTTGCGGGCAAATTGAGTCCCATATCCACTGGTTCGTTGAAACCATAATTCAGTAGGTGATCAGAGATGGTCAGGTCTGAAAGACCTTTCAATGAACCCTCTAGATGTTGAGGAGACGACTTTTTCTCAACCGGAGTGATTGTAACTTTAGAAGTTCCTCCTACTGTTTTCTTTTTCAATTTATAGGCTAAGCTTCTTTTCCTCTTCGAAGGGGGAAGCGATTTGGCGATGCCAGATGTGTCCGTTATTGGTGCAATGTCGGAGCCTAAGTCCTCATCGGTCGTTTTCGGCACCTCGGCCTCCTTTATTTCACCTTCCTCGGATATATCGAGGGTTCCTCCTATAGAGGGCATCGAAGGCCCAACTTGCCGTTTGCCTTTTTCCGTGGTGGGTCTGGTTGTAGCTACGCCTATTGGGAGGCTAGTTCGGCGACCTTCCGCTAATAATTCAAACTTTGAAAGCGATTCATTGGAAAGGACGGACTTGATCTCCCGGTCTTCCACAGGAATAGCTCGGATGGCCTCGACGGCCTCAGAATACCCAGTACCTTCGGGACGTGGGCTGATACCTATAAAAGTCGAAAGAGGTTTAAAATGAGTGCCCGTCGTGCCATAGACAAATATTGTTCAGGGAATGGAACTTACTCCCTTCCAGCCATCTTCTCGCAAAGCCAGGGGGCAGCGTACATAAAACCATTCCTGCTTATATTGGGAGAATTTACTCCATGCCCCCATTAGAATTTGACACTTGGAGTGTGGCTCAAGAAATACGAAGGATGGACTGTCAGACCGTCTTTCAACCGATATATGTAGCGGATATCACCAGAAGTGGGAAGCCTGAACAAGATGCTTATGAAAAGAATACAAGTGCCATAGATGAACGCATGACTATTGGGATGTAGCTGTGCTGGGGCGATCCTGATATACTATAACACTTCACGGAGAAAGGAGTTGAAAGGTGGCTCGCTACCAACCCAGCACATGAATTTATTGCACGCTGTATATCCAGCCGGGGGCAGGTGAGGCCGATCTTGCCCCGACGGAACTAGAACATCGTCGAAAGGGATCCCGTGAATTGTACACAACCGAAGAAGAGCGGTTTCGGCGATTTCTTAAGCTTGTGAATCTATAGGATTGTCCAGAATGACTGCCCCATCTACAACATCAGGAGTCGGGCCAATAGCTGCAACTGATGGATCCGGAATATCTTGCGTAGGAGTTGTTGGTGGACTCGAAGTTCCTACTACTACCCGCTGAGAACTTGCCCCGGGCTTGTCTGAAACTGTGGCAGAGCATGATCTTTTGGACACCTTCAACAAGCGTCAGGTATGGATAGAAACCTGTTTGAACTATGCTTGAAAGATAATCGATATTAGATATAATGACAAAAATATTCCCCCCATGTGGTGTGTTGACTAGTGCAATCGTTCGAGCATAAGTGTGAAAGAATTAAAGATTTAAAGACTGGTGAAGTGTGATTGAGCATTAAACTGTCATCTTCGAAGACCGTCATCGTTGACCGTCTCCGAGAGCTTGTCCTATGTTCGGTAGTATGGGTCTTGAAATCAGACATTGGCATTATATGTTTTAGGCTGTTATTTGCTTTTGTTAAGTTGGACTCGCGTTTATAGTTGTTATAACTATGGAGTCATTAGTCTAAACCAGTTCCATATGCTCATGTGCTTAAGTCCTTGGCATTGTTCATTGTTCTACGGTGAGGCGTGGAAGTATATGATCTTGGCAGGTGCTATGCTTAAGTGGAGATGATTTTGATTTTCAATGCTGATCCCAAGGCCGGTCGTCTTTCTGGACCTCTATACCGAGCCACCTATTTACAAGTTACCGAACGACCCCCTAGACTAACGGCACAGACCCACTTACTCTCCTCACCAATCCTCTCTCGCCACACTCAAATGACCGAACCACACTCACTCCCTAAAAAGACCGAGCGTCCACGTTCCTAAACGCATCTTGGACGAACGACACTCTCTCATTCTAGACCGAATGACACTCTTTCTCTAGCACTAAACCCACAGGGGATTTACCAACCAACGGACTTCCACTCGAAATACCGAATCAGAGTTGTTACTTCCTTCGCCGAACGGCTGCAATTCACTTGTACCGATCCGCTCACCTTAAAGTCAATGAACGGCCTCAGCCTAGCGTATGCCGAGCCGCCCATTCTCAGAGTCTCGACCTACTTTCTTACTAAGTTCTTGAAAGGATTCAATAGTACTACAGTGGGTTACCAACCGTCCTCCCTCGACCGGTGAGCAGAATTCTGCGAGTTATACACCAACCCCCTGGATCGCCAAACCTTCCTCTTTCCTATGTCCCCAACTTCGAAGTCGAGGATATAGCCATTCCTTTTGATAACTTACCCAAGCTCCATCGAGGTCAAACCAAATTCCTAGCCTAAAACGCGCTCATGTCTCCAATTTATCCCTCTCTTCACCGATTCCTACTAACTCCTATCTAGGAATCCATGTACTCAAACCTCGAACAAGACTCCAAGCAAAATGGGATGGGTTAAAGAAGAAATCCATACCTATAAAGGAAGCTAGAAGTTTGTGAAAACCGTAGGACTTAGAGCTGAGGATTGTTCGGGTTTGAGAACGTCTGGAGTTGCAAGGTAGGGGGTCTAGGTTCGAAAGGAGGAGGGACGAGTATAATGGTAAACAAGGATTGAAGGGAAATAGATAATCGGGCTTGTAAGAGTGAAATAAAAGTAAGAAGAAGAAGGAACAACGATCGAGGTTTATATATGGCATAGGGGGATACGAACTGACGTCTTCCTTTGGACCCGGTCACCTTGCATCACTCGATCGGTAAGTGGGCACGATGAACGTTACTAAAGTAAACCGACTTTGTGGGTCGGTCTCTATACGCCGAGCCACGCTTTGTTTGAAAAATATAAATAATAATAGCAACGATAAATAAAATTTCCATAAATGGTGATAAAATGATAAGAATGTGGAAAATAAAATGAAATGTGTATATGAGAACGAATACACAAGATCAGGTGATGCGAAGTTCCCTCGAAGGTTAGGGGGAAATGGTAATCGACTATCATTCTGAACGAGCTAACTTCTGAAAGCGAGGACTAACTATTGATTCAAAGCGCGCCATGTTGATTCACACAACGCACTTTGGGGGCAATTGTTACCCGGCTACTTGGCCCGGCTATAAGGTGATAGCTGCAGAGGCTTTAATGGAATCTAGCAAGACTCGAGCCAGTGAGAGATTGGAGATATGAGGGATGGATCCGATTTAAGTAGTTCGGCATATATACGTGGTTCGGCTTGAATGCGTGGTTCGTCCTATCTGAGTGGCTCGGTATATTCGGGTGGCTCAGCCTTTAAGTATGGCTCGACGTGGATGGTTCGGTCAGGGAAGCATGAACACATATCGCTCGGTTTAGATGGTTGAACACATATCGCTCGATCTAGATGGTTGAACACATATCGCTCGGTCTAGATGGATCAACACCTATTGCTCAGTCTAGATGGGTCAGCATACATCGCTCGGTGCATATCAGGGGAGTTGGCAATTGTCAGTTTCACTCTGAAGCGAAGCGATCGGCGTGTCTTCGCTTCGAGTCACACCACTATTCGCTTCGAGCTTCTTGAGGGTTTGCTTCGAGTCCTTTACCAAGACATCTTGGTTCGGCATTTGTCGCCCGGCCAAAGTCGATCGGCATTACTTGGTCGGTCAACTTGACTTACAGCTATGGGCCGAACTACCTTGGTCTTGGGCCTGCGCAGGGAATCTAACATGTCTTCAAATAAATAAAAGTTACTAACTAGTTAATTCCAATTAATACTAATAGAAATTAATAGAATATAATAATTTTATGTGAGTAATACAATTTTTTCTAATTATCAATTATTCTTTCCAGTATTTCATTTAAGTATCCTTTTTTCTATGCTATGATTTCGTGGAATTTTTTACCCTATACAGGAACCTCTTTTCCATTTCTGTTCTCCAAAATAAAATAGGATTTTAAACTATAATTAAGAAAAGGGGAATGACAAAGCATCGGGGAATAAACGATTAATTTCTATCAATAGACCCGCTAAAGACCCAAACCATAGAGTAGTTAGCACGGGTGCTCTATAAATAGAGGGGCATGGGTACAGTTGAAGGGACCTTTTTCGAGAACTCCAGGGAAACTCCGCCATTTTCTGTATTCAACTCTTTCTTACTCAAATTTGTATTCGAGTCATTTGTTTACGGGTTGTATCTGTATTCAAGTCTTAGAGAAAAGCAATAAAGATTACATTAACAGTGGACGTAGGCAGCTACGCCAAACCACTATAATTCTGGTGTTCTTGTTTCTGCAGTTAATTTTGCATACATTCCTCTATTTTAATTTTCTACACACAAATCTTTTCTTGAGTGTTAGTAACCAATTTTGGTGCTAACAATACGTATACATACATATATAATTACAACTAGCCTTATGTTTATATATATATATATATGTATGTATGTATATGTATATATTAATATAAAAAATTCTATTCGGTTTTCATATTATAATATATATATATATTCTCGAAATTATTTTCATAAAATAATATTCAATTTTTTTTATCATTTAATTAATTTCAGACACAACACTGTATTTTATAAATGCTTTAAATAAATTATTTACAATTACTGTTCCAATATATATATATATATAATTTTACTTTATGCATAGTTTTATTTATATATATAATAATTTGATGCACATATACATACACACATATTTAGACGATCCATATATGTGCACATATACATACACACATATTTATATGTATAATAATTTAATGCACATATACATACACACATAGTTAACATGTCTGTTGCGGTGTAAATCCAAACGTCAATATATGGGCATGTCAAACCATATACACATTATCTTGTTGCATGTGTACATACACACATATGTGTATATGCTACACACATAGATATATATATAATACAAATTATAGTATGAAACTTTATTTATAAATTTATATAAAATATTGATTTTATTTAAAAGAAAATTTAGAAAAGTTCTAAATGAATTTGGACTACTCAGGCCCATTAAAGATCTAATGATGGATTTTTTTGAAATTTACCTAATTACCCTGCTATGGGCTGGCCCAGATTCAACAATAGTATCAGAGCCCAATAGCCTGTACGATCAAAGTTAGTCATGTTATAGCTGACTAAATAAGCTCACAACCTAGGTAGTAGGGTATCTAGAAAGGTAGTATTGAAGGATTGTGTTTGGATAATCAAGTACTCCACCCTACCTAACTACCGACCTGGCTCAAACATATATGTGAGCCCAAAGCTTGCCCTTAATAGAAAATGCCCAATTTGAATTAGGCCTTGGGTTCATTTTCAAAATTATTTTAAAAATTAAAAAAAGATTTTAAATTTAAAAGTTGAATTTGAAATAAGACATATTATAAAAGTTATAATATAATGAAAATTGCAAAGTGTTTGAAAGTATATATAAGTTAATTTCAAAATTAATTTTTTTAATACAATTAATAACTAAATTAAATAAGTTAAGTAAATAAAATAATATATATATATGTGTGTGCGCATTTGTAATATACAGTGATATATGTGTTGTTGTCTTGAAATGTTTAAGATAATATAAGTATACATGTATGTATCCAAAATAATTTTAAAAATTAATAGAATTTAATTAAAATTGTGTAATTGAATAATTAAAAGTTAATTGATACATTAAAATACATACATACATACATATATATGTATGTATGTGTATTACTATAAAGGTTATAGTATATAAATATTCAATATAATATGTTAAAATTGAATAATTTACAATTAATTAAAGTGTTAATTAATTAAAGTTAATTAAATATGATTTAGTTCTAATTAAAATATAAAATTAATATAATAATGAAACTTATATAATATGAATGTATAAAATAAAGGTGGAACATTAAAGAAACCCTAAATAGACTTAAGGAATAAATACGTATGTAAATGTACATATACCATGATTCCCGATGTGTCCAACACATGAATCACGAGGTTATTTCATAAGAAGTACATTATTTCATAAGTTGATATCGCTCAATATAATATATTAAAGATTATGAATCTTTAATATAATGTTGTCCTCTACCATATACATATTAATAGATTACTTGCATACTCTTTAGTTGTTGAGCAAACTCAAGCTAGGGATGTTATGTGTAGTATTATTAATATACTGAATAAAGGAGGTAAGATAACTACATGTATTTGTTGAGAAAACTCAAGGTACATATACTATACTTAGGCCCTTACGATATGGTAGGTATGAGTGAATAATTTCATTTCGATTTGTTGAGCAAACTAAAGGTTGAGTTGAAATTATGATAAGATACCACGTGTTAGGAGTTGTATATTATACAATCAATAACGAGTTATCCATCATCTGTGGAGCTATGACTTGTTGAGCAAACTTAAAGTCAGAAATCCAAGGAAGATGAGTCTTGACACCTACTAGTGAATTCGAAAGACTTTTATGTTTCGACTTAGGGTTTGGTGAAACATAAAAGATAGATGGGAGCTTATTAGTAAAATGAAGCATAAAGTTTAACCTTACTAACATTACAAGAACATCTACTACGATAATGTCCTAATAATCTACCAATTGAAACTTGCAGAAAATGTCAACTCCATGACTATTCTGTAATGACCTGGCATTTCGAACCATTCAAATCAACAATAATCCACACATGTCAGACTTGAAGTGCTCAAAACAATAGATTGTTAATTTATATTTGGCAAAACTTAGCATATACAGTAAATAAATCAATCACAGAATCACAGACACAGAGTAACATAACAATAAGCAGTGAAATAGATAAATAGTAGTTTATGAAACTACTACAATAAATAACAGAGTCTGAAACAAAATACTACAGATATCCAAATATAGAGTAGTCTCAAATACAAAAGTATCTGACAAGACTGAACAGAAACAATTGGAAATAACTGGAAGCTTAATAGATAAAGGCAGATCTTCAAGCAAAGCTCCAAACTCCAAAGGCGAGTCAAATGCTGTGACACTCGGTCTGACCCAAGCATAAAGAAAAACATAAAACACTCGAGTCAGGATTAATATTCTTATACTAGTAAGTTAACTCAAATGAAATGTCAACTAAAATACAATATAACTTAAAGGATGTCTAGGATTCCCATCCTCTAAGGATCCGTTAAACTGTCTACATATATAGTACAATACGCTACATAGATAATGTCAAAAGTAAAGTAAACTATTAAAATAACGTTAAGGCGTTACCCATATCCCCCTTAACACATTTTGTGTATTCCCATAGTCTATACAGTAACGTAATTCCTCCGTAAACTGGAGGGCTATCATAGGGCACTCCATAGGTATGGTAAAAACAAAACTTGTAGAAGGCGTGATAAGGCATGTGACAAGGCACGCAAGGCAATGCCTATGGTAAGATTCTACTATTTTGCAGAACCGAGCTGGTGGTAACGCATAGCAGCTACTATCGCCCACCTCGAGACGCACTCCAAAATCAATGGTGCACCCAATCAAATCACAAAGCAATAGAATGTATCGAAGAAATGTGTCTGATCGGAGGTGCGACCTCACTTGGCCCAGATATAGCTCCTGTTTTAACCATTTCAAGCTGACTCGCGGGAGTCAGGGCTGCATTAATACCTCATATAGAATCGTCGCCAACCATCCTACTTCGTTCTGGAATCTCCACCACGTGCACAGTTGTTAAAGTGGTTTTTGGTATTGGCGGAGAGTATGACAATACCCGATCCCGGTCTCTTTAACAACCAAACGCTTATTTCACACCGTGGTCATTTTATATTTCAGATAGTTTGTACTTCATAACAAAATATCATATTCATTTCAAAAATCGTATCATTTTCGAAATCATGTACACTTCGAAATCATATCACTTTCGAAAACCATATCCATAAATAGTTTAAACCATTATATCAAAATATTCGCATTTAAATCCATTAAATCCAAATCATAACAGTTCCAACTTAAATAGTTTAAATATTGAAAATAGTTTTTTTATATATTGAAATGGTTATAAATTAAAGTAGTTTACATATTAAAAATAGTTTATATATTAATATAGTTTATATATTAAGATATATATATCGAAAATAGTTTCAAATTAGGATTGCTTTTCCAATTTCACAAATCAATTCAAATCAACTTTAGTTCCAAAATTCAATTTAAACCCATAGGGAATTCTAAACTAACAGGGAACTTGAAGAGTGAGAACAAATATGAAAATCATATAACATATCAACAACAAGCATATATCATCAGTAACAAATTTAAATATAATATATAACAGGTAATGGTGTCATATGTCATAGGTAAACAATTGCAGATAAGGGCATATCATATTTAACAATTAAATAACTTAATAGTTTAAATTTACAGCATATTTCAATCGTCATTTCATGTGAATTAGATTTACTAAATATAAGAATGTTAATCGTGAGTGATTGCTCACCTTTCGAGGCTAGAGAAAATGGACAACACAACAAGCTACGAACCAGGCACAAATTCCAAAGCACAGCACGACTTTTTACCTACTTGAAATTACCAACGCCGTGCCGAGCCTTATTTATGGTATTGGCACATCGTCGGTAAGGCATATGTAAACTATTACCGATGTTTACTTACTGACGCCATATCCACGCCATTATAGAGGCATTGACGCGACGTCGGCAAGGTATAGGCCCTTACCTTAACCTCCATCTTCGCCTCCTATCCCATTCACTTTCGACATTGTGAAAAAAACCCAAACCCATCGCCTTCCACACCGATGTCGCAAGTTGAAGCCACCACTCATGTCGCAAGCCAAAAGCCACCACGTCCGAAGCCACCGCCCCTATGTCCGCTACTAAAGCCTTAGCCTCCCCCTAGTCTGTCACATCCTATTACTACCACCCAAGCCCATCGCATGCTTTCATCACCGCCGCAAGTCATCGTGCCTCCCTACCTCATGTCGTAACAGCCGCCTCCCCTTGTCGCCCCCGTGCCGCCCTTAAGAATACTACAGCCCTCCATCACAATAGCTGAGCCATGCCTTGCATTACAATTGTTTCATCCTTCAATTTAGGTATGTATTTAATACGTATTCACTAGCTTACTGCCGGATTATTAGGTTGTCCACCACTATGGGGTTGTTATATTTTTCCAGTGACAAAAAAGATTATTGTCAATAATGAACGTCTATTGTATTATGAAAATTGATTTAGTTGAAGATGAATGTTATGTATGACATGCTAGAGAAAGTATTTTCCCAATGTTAGATCATATGTTGCCCAGCACATTAACAGAAAATCCATTTGAATTAAACATTCTAAAATCAATGTTACGCGTGCATCTATAACTCCTTATTTAAACCATTCAAAATTCAAATAGTTATATTGTATATGCATTAAAAACCCTCCATATTCTAGGTTTTTTTACTTTGATCGAATTATATGATGAAACAAACAGCGAAGAACATAATGAAATATATTTAAATATTTATTTATTGATAATTCGACCTTTTGATTTTTCTCATTTCAAATTATAGTTGGTTGATAACTAACCATTTTTTGCACTTATCTTTATATATTTTTTGCATTTATTAACCAATTGAAAGTTAAAGAGATATATCCTCAACTTGTAGGTAATTTGCATCTAACAAAATATTTCCAATTCTAAGACTGCATTATACATCTTTTTGTAATCGCATAACCAACATTCTATTTTTTTTCACTTTCCCGCAACTTCAAGAATAACATGAGAATGTTCTTAAAATTGAAGGAAGAGACAAACATTAATTGTTGGTTATACAATTACGAAATATGTGTAGTGCTTTCCTCAAGCTAGAAATATTTTGTCGGATTACAAATTGAGGACATAAGAATTTTCCAATTGGTTAATATATATAGTAGACATAATTATAAAATCATGTGTAAAAATAGATCATTATATACCAACTATAATCCTTAACGAGGAAATCATCATTATCGATATGATATTATTATGTAGATGTTTAATTTGGCCTGTTCCAACAAGTACCATATATGATCATTATATAGATATCATTTTTTAACTAAAATGAATATCGATATTCATCTGATATGTTATTTGTCAAATTTGCCCCAATATCGAACAAGTTGTAAACGCAATGATATTTATGTTTAATAAATCAATATTTCAAATCGAATAGTTAACAAAATTTTAACAGCACTTCCTTCTTGTTCCTTGTGTATGTTCTTTGGCGTATAATACGGAGAATAAGGGGAAGGGCTGCTGAAATTCTGTTAATCATTCGATTGAAATGATTTACAGAACGTAAATATCATTGCTTTTATAATGGAAAGTAGGATGACCAACCATTAAAAATCCATAGGTTATATAGCTTTGAAATTATTTGTGAATTCAATTTTAAATTTGTTTCATAGTAAAACTAATAATGTTATTTAAAGTAATAATAAAACTAATAATGTTATAAGTAATAATAAAATTAGTTATAAAATTAATAAGGTTATTTGAATTAAAAACAAAATTAATATTATTATTAAAATTAAAGATGTTATTTAAAGTACTAATAAAATTAATAATGTTATTTAAATATATGATAGTAATGTTAGCTAATTGATCAATGATTTTTTGTGTGAACAAAAACTGCGATTTTATTTACCGCAAGCCCACGACTTCAGTTATAATATTTGTGCTAGTACGGGTCGACTCCACATGGAGTTTATTATTTAATGATGTTTATTTAAATTCCAAGCAAGTTAGATGAAACTGAGAGATTGAATTTGATTAAGTTAAATTACGAAGTCACTAAATTGCAAAAAAATGAAATTGTAGGGAAATAATTGAAAAAAATGACTGAACAACTTATGCAAAGAAATGAGAAAAACGAAATTCGATCAACGATGATTGATTGATTTGTTAATAGAAGAGCAATTATATATCAAAGAGATCTATTGGCCTCTTAGCAAACCAATAGATCCCAAACATGACCGAAATAAAAAACAAAAACAAAATAAAATCAAATGTAATAGTGAACTGAACAAAAATAAAATGAAAGATTTCATTGCTTAAATAAAATTTTGATTACATGAAAATAAACTAAAGACAAAATAAGAAAAACCTAAATTGATGCTCTAATGACATCCTAAAAGAAAATCTAAACTAAATGCCTAGATGTCTTCAAATTTGGCTAGATGGAGATATTTATAGAGCTCTTTGCAATTCATATTTAGATTTGGTCAAAAATGTGAATTTTCTAGAATTATCAGACTTGGTCTTGCTTTGAAAGCTTCTTGCATATGCTGCATCCAAGTAAAATAGAATAAGTCTAGAATAGTCTTTCTCTAGTATTTTCTAGAAGTTTCTTCATTTTATATGTTTCATAGTGTTCTAGAAATTTTTTCTCTAATATATTCTAGAAACTTCTTGATTTGGTATGTTCTAAAAGATTCTTGCTTTAAGGAATATGCATGGTTTTAAAAATATACGACAGGTGGAATTTGAACCGATGACCTCCTAGTAAATGCAAATCTACAAAACCAATTGAGCTACAACAGCTTTTGTGCACATATGTGCAATTGACTTCTTACTAATAAAGCTTTGAAGTTGAACTGCATTTTTTGAATCAATTCCTCAGTAATTTCTCCATTTTCTAAAAATCAAAAATCCACAATAAACACAACTAAAAGACCAAGTAGCACTGCCTTATGAATATTAAAATGTTTAAACAAGCAGTCTAAAATATGCATAATTTGAAGTTTAACAAATACCTCCACATTAGAACTTTTATTCATCCTCAAATAAAATTTAATTGAATTTATTAGACACGCTTTCGTAGGGAACACGGTTGCATTTAGCATACGCAATAAGCCTTTAAAACCCTAGGTGTCCCTAGTAGAATGAATTGTGTCTCACAAGGATTTTCAGCGGATATTGCCCATAAAATCCAAATGCAATATGTCATAATTCTAATGTAACTATATGAATGAAAAAGGTTATAAAAATTGATGAATTGATTTATTTTTAAATAGTCACAACATTGTAGTGTACACATGTTCTAGGCAAAATCTAGAAATCTAAATTCATCATCTAGTCACAAACTTCAAAAAAAAATCAAGTTCTCATCACACTCGACACTACTTGCTAGCCGTTTCAGTCGAAAATATAGTGTAACCATGAAATTAGTTCTTTATTTGATTTTCAAAGTTTACAATGTGATATTTCTACTTCCACCTATGTAACAAATTCAAATCAATAAAACCAAGAATAATGCTTAAAATTCAATCACTTACTCTTGCTTTAATTAATTACTTTTTTTTTTGCAGGCATACACCAAACCCATGGACCAAGGTGTACCACCCATGCATTGGCTTTTGAACTAATGTGAGAATGGAATAGAGCTAGGCGGATTGTACAAATCAAGTCTAACATGTCAGTAAAGGTTGGTGATCCTTAGGTGCCCAACTCATAAAATGAGACCAAGATATACCAAACATGCACTGCCTTTCAGGTTTACATTAGAGTGGGATAGAGCTTAATGGATGTGCACACAACGCTATATGCACTAGCAATGTTGGATACCCTTCAATTTTATTTTTGTTATCACTAATAGTTTTATTTTTTTGGAGATAGAGTAATGCAAAATCATCTTATCACCTCTTAATTATAAAGAATTGAAAAGGTTAAAGCATGTACTTTATACTTAGTACTTTTAAATGATGGTAACAAATTTCAAAAACCTTCACAACCATCACCTATGAATCAACTTATATACCTGCTTCACTATTATCGCTTGTAATTTAAACTTCACATTTTATTTTCCATTTGAAACTAGTGATTCATAAAAAATTCCTTCGAATGACTAACACAATGCACCTAATTTGTCGTGCTTGTTCAAAATAAATCGATTTCAAATAGTTTAACCAATATATATGTAGAAAAAATGCTATGTTCTTTATGCATATGCCTTAAAGAAATTGCAAATCTACGTGGAAAATTAATGCAATTTTGAAAAAAACGCAAACTGTGAAATTAAAAAATGAAAAGTAAAAAAAAATCACATGAATGCGACATGAGTCTCCCCGATGCTTAAATTTGACTGTGTCCTCACTATTCAATTCATTTCCTAAATGTAAAGGAAAATACCTATAAATGGATGCAATGCAAAATGGTTCACAATATAAAATGCGATTTAATAATATGCTTAAGTGGATTATATATGAAATAATACACATGTTTACAATGAATGCGAGGCAGAGAATGCCGCCATCTCTTTCTTTCATGCTTGGTTTTAATTTTATGCTTTCCCCCACACTGTGCTTGGGTATATTTTCCAATTAGCAAATTCTTTTACCAACATTTCATGTTTATACCTAGATTTACGGTCAATTAAGTTAATCTCTAGGTATCATGTATAAGTAGAAGTTTTTCCATCCAAGTTTTGCACATGATGCAATTCATCTACTAGACAAATTTATTAGTGTAATCCTTCAAAAATAGGTGATCGTGTGCAAATCAGTAGAAACGGTTAAATCAATATGTTGAGTGTCATCTAACAATTTGTTTAGCTTAGGTTCTTCCTCTACAATATGTAGTTCAAGCTTATGTTCAATATCAAAGGTATTGTTAGTTGACATTTTAACATTTTCGTTAAGTTCTAGATCAAGCTTGGGTTCACATGTACCAGTTTCGTTAACTAACATTTCATTTTCATCAACGTAAGTTTCATATTTTTCATTAATGGTTTTTTCTTCAAAATTAAAATTTTCAAAATTAGATTAATGATCTAAATTTAACTCATCCTTGTGTGACAACTCATTCTCAAACAATCTAAAAAATTCATGTTCACTAAATTCACCTTCTTTAACTGAATTATTAACAACCTTATTATCTTTGTAATTTTCAACCTTAAAGATCCTTGTTTCTAGCTTGTTCGTGTCAGACAAAGGGAAAGGGAGATCGAAATTCAAATTTAAATCATTTTCTTTACAAGAATTGAACTCCAATTCAGTTCGTGAATTTGAATAGTTTCATTAAGGTTATCGTTTTCAATTTCAAAAGTTATTATTTGAAAATTATCAATGTGAGTAAAATTTGGATTATCTTTTGACTCATTGCATGTTTGGATTCATTTTTTCCTCGTATTGTTTCAAGAGAATTTCAAGTAACTTTATGTATTCATCAAACTTTTTGTTCAATTTTCTTTGATCCTTGTAAAAATCACATTTACGGCTTTCAATTTCAAAATTTTATGTCTAATTTCTTTAATAAGAGCTATTTTCAGAATTATAACCCAAGTCATTTTTATGATCAAAACTATTTCCAAACAGATTTTCGTTTCGTTTTCGCAAAAATTATATTGGTATAGGAAATCACTTTGACAATGGAAATCAGTTCAATAATGTAAATTATTTTAATACTGATAATTATGTTCAAAACCAAAATTGTTAAAGTTGGAAGAAAATTTACAACTTAGGTTATTGTCAAAATTTTGACTTGGATAATTTTGAAAATATAGTTCACAGTAGAAATTATTTTCAAAATTATTTTCATATCCGTACTGGTTTTAAGAAATTTTGTTTTCTGATTCGTTGGATATGATGATTTCATTTCATTTCTTATGTAAATCCTGATAAGTTTTGAGCAAGAGTATAACCTTTCTATCATATTCACAATCTTCTAGTTGAAAATATTTTAGTTGCTTTTTATGATATAAATTATTCTTAGAAATATGATTCAAATCATCCCAACGATCAAAATTATTTCAACATTTATTTTCATTTTCATAAAAATTATATTGATGTTCAAAAAAACTGTTTTAAAAATGGAAATTATTTTGATAATGAAATCATTTTGTTGATGAGAATTAGGTCCATTACCAAAATTGTTAAAGTTGGAAGAAAAACTATAATTATGGTCATTTACAAAATTTTGACTTAGACTATTTTGAAACTTTTGTTCGCTTTGAAAATTGTTTGTATTGTAACCAAAATCTAATCTACAATCAAAATTAGCTTTAAAATGATTTTCGTATTCATATTGATTTTGAGGAAAATTAATTTTGAGACATAGATTATGCACATAATCAAAATTCGAATAAAATCGGTAATTTGAATTATTTTTGAGATTCCGATATTGGTTATTTCATAAAGTAGCTACCTTAAAGTTTTTTTTGGATAATTGTTCCACAAAAATTCCCTACATTGATATTCAAACATTTTTTTTTTGAAAACACAATTTAGCACGAACACATAAATATAAATGTAATCGAAATAAAAGTAAACGCTTGCCTGTCCATGATTGTCTCGACTTTTGGGTTCTAATGCTACTTCCAGTTCTTTTCTTTTTTTTCCTTCCTTTCATTATTCTTTTTTTCTTTCTTTCTTTCCTTCCTTTTTTGTTTTTTTTGATTTTTTTACTCCAGTCTTTTATTTTAATGATGGCCTTTATTTTTTTTTAAAGCCCAGCCCAAATTTTTTTAACTAAGCCTTACCGCATTCCTTCTCCCTTTTCCTTTTCGGAAATGAGCCGCCACTTCACTTCTACGTTTTCTTTCTTTCATTCCTTTGGTCGTCTTCTTCTCCGCTTTTTTTTCTTTTCAGACAAAAGAAAAATTGCACCCGATATGGATAATCACGCAAGTGGGTTCGGGATCTCAGGTGGCAGTTGTCACAATTTCAAGGGTCATTCTGGAGATAACGTGCTCGTGTTTCTGAATTGGGTAGCAGCAGGTTACGAATGGGGATTCTGGGGGGTTCTAGTGGAGGGTTGCGACTAGAGGCTGGGTTGCAGCGGAGGTCTGAGGAGTTTGTGGCTGAGGGGGTCGACGGCGTGTGTTTGGTTTGGGGATTGGATGGGTCGGATCTGGGTTGGTTAAGGTAGTTCGGGGATGGGTTTCGGGTGATGTCAAAGGAGCTTGGGTATTGGAAGGCCCAGGTTGATCATTGTTCTTGGCCATGGCAACTGATGAAGAAAACTGGAAATAATGGAGATGAATTCGGGAAGAAGTGGGTGCTGGTTATTATATGCACGTGCACAGGTATATTTTTGCACAATAATGCAAAAATTTACTCAAACATGGGGAAAGAAGTTAAAGGAAAAACTGAAGAACGGGTGGTAAATTTCCAAGAAAATCAAGAATTGACTGAAGCAAAAGTTGGTAATGGCGCAGTTAAAATAACAGAAAATTTTGTTATGCAGTGGTTGTGTGACACATTGTTGTCAAAAATCTTAAAATCTTACGATTTAATTCGATTTATATTCCGATTCAAACTTAGCTAAAATCACAATTAAGAAAACATTCAACTTGGATTAACATGCTTAATATACTCATTTGAATTCACAGTTCTAATTATAATGTTTTCAAACTAAAATAAAAATGTAATAAGTGAGAAAATTAAGTTTTAAGTTTAATTGTATAAGTTCAAACATTAAACAAGCCTTAAAATATGGATTGTTTGAATATACGATTTACGATTTAAATCCCGTTTCGATTTAAAATTTAAACTTTACGATTTACGATTTAAATCTCATTTTGATAACCTTGGTGTGACAGTCAAGAACAAATCCCAAAACTTAGCCTGATGTAACTATGACTCGAAAGAGAGTAGGGAAAATGCAGATTTTTCTCAGGGAAGACATGACAACTGAAAGTATTTGACAAAGCTTGAACATGTATACAGGGCATGAATGAACCATTAGAGAGAACTTGCTATTTTCAAATGGAAACTAAACCAGATTATTTTACAGGAAATAACAATTGAAAATTGCAGAATCTAGAACAGAAGTTAAACCTACAGATTTATTAGCAAGAAGATGAAAACTAACAAACTACAGATTGCAAATAACTGGAGGAATCAAAGAACAAGATTTATCAACTGAAAACTGGAAATTGACATGAATGGAAAAATGAAGATTCAAGAACAAAATTACAAATTTGCAAAGATGAACAAAAATGGACAGAAATTGAAATAAACTAAAACAAGCAAATGAATCAACAAGATATTGCTAAAAGAAAGAAAAAAAACAAGATTAAAATGTAGGGACGGTGAAAATGAATTGGAAATTGAACTGAGAAGAAATGAAATAAACTGCTGCCAAAAGAACAAAGATGAACAAAAAGATTATTTGCTTCAGATTTCTTCACACCTTTTACAAAATGACCATGACCGTATTTATAAAGACAGATTGCACACTTTTCTGGAATCAACTCGGCTCAGTTACAACCCAATACACCGACATACCAAACATACACACACTGACACATTCAAAATATATCTCTTCTCAATTTTTGGTTCCAGCAACTCAAGTGCCTGACACAGGCCTGACATCGATCTCCATCATCCCTGGTGGTTTGGCTGGAAATAATCATTTTTTGGGTTTCTACCTGTCAACACAAAACTAATCTTTTTAGGGCTGTTACATCTCCTTTCCCCTTCAAGAACGACCTTGTCCTCAAGGTCGAGAGATAGTAAAGGAGGTGGCCATGCTGGTTTATATGAACTCTCAACAATAATGACATCTTCAAAAGAATAAAACATTCTCTTATCCCTTTCAATATAAGTTGGGTTAGTAGCCTCAATGAGCAAGCAATAATCACTTGAACCGTTAATGGAAACACTTAATTTCATCATAATTCTATTTCTGTTATATATCTTGAGAATAGGCCTTGATGGTTGAAGAAACATACCACATGAATTACTTGGATGTGTATTCTTACCTACTTCCTTGGTTGTATTCAGTTTGAAACATTCATCATTTTCAGAGATAAACAAAGCAACTTCTAATTGTTTTTCTTCATCCATACCTTTCAATTCATATTCAAAATTATCAATACTCTCCAAAATAGTTGCTTCTTCAAATACCATCTCAAGTGATTCTTTTGAATCTGAAACTATTTCTCCATGCTTGCATGAAGCTTGACATGAAGATGTGGCTTTAGTGTCTACTTTTGATTGACATGGAACACTAAATACTTCAGTTTTTTTTCTCCACTGTTTCAGGTTCAGATAGCACTAAACACTCTTGGACTGTTTGAATAATAGCAGGTAGGCAAGAAGCAATAGAGGGCGAGTCATCCTTACCAACCAAATCTTCATAAATTTGGGGAATTGACAATTCATGTCCACCTAGGCTACTCTCACAAGAAGAATTAGCATGCGTACATTCAACACGAAAATCAATAGTGCAAGAACTCTTTAACAGTTCATCCAAGATCACAGCGAAAAGCCCGAATTCATTGAGATATAAGTCATAACCTTCCGGATATTCATTTGTCAATTCGATGCAAACATTCCAAATTCTATAAGGAAGCCCATTGATCTTTTTTTTCTCAATCTTTGAAAGAGATGTTGTTAATAGGCTACTTTGAAGGGAAGTGATAGTATCACCAATCTTTTTATTGATAGATTTGATGAACATGATTATGGTGCTTAACTCCATTGATTCCAAGATCTTGATTGAATGTTCCAATTCAAATATTAGCCATGATGGTGATTCAAAATCCTGGGTTTGAAGGATGTTAAGGATATTGTTAGCAGCAGTTTTTGGGCTTGGGAAATGGTTTCTTGAATTGATAGGTGGGACTGCTGGGATGGTAGTTAATGAATTTATAGTATATGGAGCAGGAAGGTGGGGTTCTTGATGGTGTACAGGGATACTTGGTGGAGGGTATGGTGCTGGTTGAGAAAATATTGGCATTTGCATAGAGTAGGGATTTAGCAGATGAGGATCTTGATATGGATAGCTGATTTCTTTTTGCCTTGCCCACGCTAGATCTTGATATGGTGGAAAGATTTGGGAACAAGTACTGGCGAAGTAAGGATCTGACTGGTTGTTAAAGGTCGCCCCAGTCATCAGCTATGATACCAAAAAAAATGAATTTATTTGCTTCAGATTTCTCCACACCTTTTACAAAATGGCCATGACCGTATTTATAAAGACAGATTGCACACTTTTCTGGATTCAACTCAGCCCAGTTACAACCCAATACACCGACATACCAAACATACACACACTGACACATTCAAAATATATCTCTTCTCAATTCTTGGTTCCAGCAACTCAAGTGCCTGACACAGGCCTGACATCGATCTCCATCATCCCTGGTGGTTTGGCCAGAAATAATCATTTTTTGGGTTTCTACCTGTCAACACAAAACTAATCTTTTTAGGACTGTTACAGGTATGGTTGTGTTTATGCTGATGGAGGAGGGGGTTGTCCTGCAATGTAGGTTGTTAGCTTGGTGAAGGAGGAAGTCAGGTTATGAGGAGGCGATGGAGACGTGGTTGTTGTGGCTTTGGTCATGGGCTTTGTGAGGGGTTCATCGATGTGGGATCTGGTTTTGTGGAGAGAGGTGGATTCGGGTTCGAGCTGACAGGCATGGTGGTGATCGGTAGGTTTGGCCGAATGTGGTTCTGATGGTTGTAGAATTGGTTGCGGGTGGCCAAGCTGTGATGGTGCTGAAGGGAAGATGAGAAAAGAGCGTTTTTTTTCTTCTTTTCGACGTGTACACACAAAAATGGTAAGTTTGGCTCACATCCCTAATATGTTTCAAAATAGAGAAAACATTCTTTCCAAACAAAACTTACATTTCCGTTCTCTATTTTCAAATTCGTGCACGCAAAAAGACCCAAATACCCTTTATGTTTTTAATATTTCAAACGCGTATAACTTTATGTACAAAAATCGGATCAACATACTGTTTGCACCAAAAAATCACAAATTTTATGATCTTTAAAACGAGATCTATTGTTGATACCAAAAATTCATATTTGTAATAAAGGTGCAATTATTTCAAATATTTGCAGACACTTCAGCAAATTTTGAACCTTTTCGATTTTTTTGTCAAATTTACAAAATTTGCAAATAATTGCAGATGTCTACAACTATTGCATATAGTTGCAGACATTTCTGCAACTATTGCATATTTGCAGAAATGCAACTATTGCATATAGTTGTAGAAATGTCTGCAACTATTGCATATAGTTGCAGACATTTCTGCAACTATTACCCTATAGTTGCAAAACTGCAACTACTGCATATACTTGCAGAAATGTCTGCAACTATTACATATAGTTGTAAAAATTTCTGCAAATAATGTGTATAATTACAGTTTTTCATTGAAATTGATAAAGCTGAGCTCACCATTGAAAATGAAGATGAAATCAAGAAAGATAAGTTCGTCGATGAAGAAGAAGATAAAATCAAGAAAGAAAAGCTCGTTATTAAAATCAATCGTGCAAGAAGCGAAGGGGTATTTTAGAGAAAAAAACAGCCGAAATGAAAAACAGAGACCCGCAAAGTATGTTTTCTTACGGGAGGAGTTTTAGTAAATTAAGTTTGCTTTTAGGGATGCGTGCCTAATATTCACCAAAAAAAATTGCATCTAGATTTTTTTTTCCTTCTCGCAGCCATTATAATTTAACTAGACCTAATTAAAATTTTAGGTACTTCTCACAAATTCTAAATTCTAAACCTAATTAAAAAAAAGTCTTTTTTTCCTAGATGATGGAATGCCTAGATAATGGAAGGTGAAGATTCCCAACTGTGACGGTCATAAAGATGTTAAATTCTTTTTCGTGTGTTAAAGTACATATTTTTCTTCAAAAATCAACCATAAATGCATTGTTTATAGTTTTTTATTCTTTAACAAATCAATCAACTACGTCAATTCAACTGCGATTTGAAAATCTAGGGTTTTGTAAAAAAGTTGGAGCAGTAATTCTTACTCAACGACTTCATAGGTTATTGAGAGGCGGTGAGCATCTGACTTGTTGACAAATGACTTGACTTCTTTATTTTTCATTCAGCATTTGTTCTAAAAGAAAGAGAGAAATAAGCGTTTTGAATTTTGGGTGCATGCTCATGCGAAGAAAATAGTAATTAGTGTTAGGATGTGAGAAATGAATTTGTTTAAGGAGTTTTGGTGGTAGAAGAAAAAAATGAATGCCAATAGTAGCGCATTATATAAAAGAACTATTTTATTGAAGAAAAACAAAATTTTATTGAGAAATGGAATGCTACTATTGGTAGAAGAAAAAAATGGAATGTGAATCTATTAATTGTATAATTAGGATAATTCTTCTGGAATTTTATTGAAGAAAAGCAAAAATAAGAATAGAATTAAAAAAAAATACTAACATGAATCAAACATTAAATAAGCTCTATAAATTAATAAAAATTTATGTTAACGACATCAAAAAACTTGATCGATGATTTTTGATGTGAATGAAAACCCTTGATTTTATTTTACCACAAGTGTAGGGCATCGGTTGTAATATCAGTGCGAGTATGAGTTGAATCCACAAGGAGTTTATTATTTACTAATGTTTATTTAAATTCTAGGCGAGTTAAACAAATCTAAGAGATTGGAGCTGATTAAGTCAAACTACGAAATCGCCAAATTGTAGAAAAATAAAATTGCATGGAAATAATTGAAGAAAATGATTGAACAATTCAATGCAAAGAAATAAGAAAAATGGAATTTGATCAAAGATGATTAATTGATTTGTTAACGGAAGAGCAATTAAATATCAAAGAGATCTCCTGACCTTTTGGCAAATCAATAAATCACAAACAAGATCGAAATGAAAAATGGAAATGAAATAAAATGAAACAATATAGAGAACTAAAAAAAATCTTTTATTTTATTTGTAGGGCTCTTTGCAATTCAGATGTACTTGGTCAAAAATGTGAATTTTCTAGAATCATTAGATGTAGTCCTGCTTTGAAAGCTTTATGCATATAATATGCGTCGAGCGGGATTTGAACTAATGACCTCCTAATAAATGCACATCTACAAAACTAATTGAGCTACAACATCATTTGTGCATATGTGTGCAATTTATTTCTTATTAACAAAGCTTTGAAGTTAAACCGCATTTTTTTAAATCAATTCCTCAATGATTTCTCCTTTTACTGAAATTCAAGAATTTGCAATAAATACAAAAAAAAACCACATAATGCTGCCTTTTGAACATTAAAAATGCGTAAACAAGAAGTTTAAGTTATACACAATTTGTTGTTTATCGCTATTGTCTGGTTTTATTAAAAATTAAAATACTATTATGTGAAAAGATAACGTAATATTTGTTTATGTATGTAGTAAAATGATGGACTTTTTGAAAGATTGAACTTAGATGTACTTGAAAGGCAAAAAGAGGAATGTTGCCGTTGGTTTTTAGAAATGATGTTGATGCATCCGTAAAAGTGGCATCTTTCAATAAAACAAATATGAAAGAAGTTCGATGCCCGTGTTCGAAATGTCGTTGCGTGAAAGCTATAGATTATCAAGATTGATATTACATTTGCACCAACATGAATTTATGCCCGACTATCCTGTGTGGATATACCATGAGAAGAATATCACGTTATTCAAGAGAAGACCATAAATATAGATGTGAATTGTGATAAACTCTTATTGAAGAAAAGGTAGATCTAGAAAATAGAATAATTGAAATGGTTAATGATATTGTCGGTCTGAGTATGTGGATCGATGAACCAGATTTAGAGGAAGATCTTGAGTAAAAACGAATTTTTTTAACTTGTTAGAGGCATCAAAATGACATTCTATAAAGGTTGTAAAATGACATGCTTATTAACAACATCAAGGTTAATCGCCTTCAGATTGCCACATGTAAAAATTAACACGTGTTTAGGTGAATGAATGATTTATTAGAAGGAAGACAAAAGTCCGAGGTTGTGTAAATTCTATAAACAACCTAGATATAAATCGACGAAAACCAGTGGCAAAGGTGTACATTTCACCTAAATGCATTATTTTTCAGTTACAATAGGATTGCAAAGGTTACATGCATCTGCATCTACCGTGAAATACATGCACTGGCATAGTGAACGACGACAAGATGAAGGTGTTTTATATCATCTTTCAAACGGTGATGCTTGAAAACATTTGACATGACATATTTTGATTTTGCAAATTTCCAAAATAAAAAAAACAAAAAAAACAAAAGGCGGTTCTTATCTCTTGATTGGTGCAAATTTCGGAGATTGATTCTATTGAGTATAGAAGGATTGATTCATCGCTTCAAGGCGTGATTTTGGCAACATCCCTAGCTATTTATCTAATTTAACTTATTTACATTACTCATGCGTTTGGATCCTATATGATTCATCTGTTGTTTTGTGGTTTATCTTGTACCAAGTAATTCAAACCCCTTTATCTCTATCTCTACTTAAACTATTTTAATTAAGTCGATTTAACTCAGATCTATTTTTGCTCTTCATCTGATCTCAGAATATATTCATTGTTATTGGTATGATTTAGTCCATCTTTCTCCTTTATCAATTTGTTGATTTCTTTTGCGTTGTTTAGATTTTTATGTTACCATCATGAATTTAGATATGCCTAACTTATCCATTTTTTCTCTATTGCATTGAAATTTAAAAAAACTAATTTTGATTAAGATATATTTTAGAATTGTATAATATTTATATACATAAATGTAAATAAATATTTCATGTTAATTAATTAACTTTCACCTTGAAAATTAATTCCTTTTGTTAAAAGGTTAGTATTTTGGATATGAATGTTTTTGTATCATTGTTTTAAAAAATTCTTTTGATCCAAAATTTATCAATGGACTATTGTGTAACTTCTATATCCTTTATTTCCTTTCCAACTTTAAAGGTTTTTGTATTTCTATCTAAACTAAAAGCTTAATTTAAATGTTAACTTTAAGTTCTAATGTGTGTGTACATATATATAGACACACACACATATGGTAACATGCATGTACTATTTTAATTTGGAATCATAAGATGACACTTGTGTATAAATGTCATATTTAATATTTAACATTTCTTTAATTGAAACCAAACTCACTATTGGCAATTTTATATTTCAAATCATATAAGATTTTCTGATACACACTTACACTTGTACTCTTTTATTTTTTATTTTGTGTGTGTGTGTGTATGTGTGTATGTAATCTTAATTCAAAACCTTGGACAATAAAGGCATAAGTAAAGGGGAATTGAGTCTATTGTGGTGTAAATTCTAGCACCTACATACGATCAAATTAAGTATGTGCACTTCTTATATATAGCATGTGCACTTCACATAAACAAGTATATTTGATATACTTGTAAACTATAGTTTAATAAAAAAAACCTTGTAAACATACTAAATAAAATGTAGAATTTATTTAAAATATTTTAGATTGAATCTAAAATTCATTTAAACTTCATAGGCCCAATAAAGTTCTAAAATAGAAATATTATTTTTTAAATTCACTCATTCAACCCGCTTTTGATTGGCCCAGTTCCATTCAAATCATGGCATAGTGGCCATCGAGCGATTATAGATAGGCCGAGTTGAAGCAATGGAAGTGAAACACTATTTGATAGAGAATTTGTCTCCTCGGTTATATATGCTTAGTATCATGGTCAACTATAGTCAAATCAAAGTCAAAATCTTTGAACAGAGTAGTATAGTTAATAATAAGTGCTATTATTGAACCAAAGGCTTTGTTCATGGGCTAGCCGAGGTGAATGTGGACGATGTTGGAATTATAACCAAAACCAAATTTTGTAAATCTTAATATGATATAGTATCGACAAAAAGAATTAGTGTAAATAATCATTACTAAAAGGTGCCGCTTGAAGTTGTAAAGTTGGATTTTACAGATGTGGTTTGTAGTCAATACATTAAATCAAACTTTCTACCACTAGTTGAGGTGACGTGTGAAAATTAGTATTTGCATTGTTAAATGGCTAAATTCACACATATGAGTCGCACAATTGAATTTGATCGGTCTCTGAAACACTGTTTAATTTAATTGATTTATAATAGTTATAAATTAATTAAATTAATTTGTATATGTGAAATATTAATTATTATTGTATTTATTACATGGGTTGTATGATGTAAAATGGAGTGTCCTCTAGAACTTTTGGGATGCCATTCTTATATAAAAGTTATATAGTGCATATTGATGTACGATATTGATAAGGATTTAAATCGGATTAAAATTAAGCAAATTACTAAATGGGTTGAATAGAGATTTAGCCCATTAAGGATCATGCCATGGCTGGCCAAAGAAGGGAGCTATTGATTTTGAATTGGTAAGAGATATATGTGGAGATTCTTTCTCGAGATCTCCCTATAAATTCAAACATGAGCCTCCGTTTTATTTACAGCATTTACCTTCTTCCTTCGCTCTCTTTAGGCCACAAGCTCCCCTTTCCATCTCCATTATTCTCAATTTATTTACATCCAAACAATTAAATACTAGTAGAATCTGTATTGGCACGTCCTCAGTTTGGAGCAGTAGGTGCAGATTTGACAAATCAAGGAGATAGAATAGATCAAAGTGTGTTTCTACGACTTTATCTCTCAAGGTATAATTCCACCTATATTATATAATGATATATGTGTATTGCATATGTTATACAACATTTGTCATATATGTTATATTGTTATACTGGTTTAGTATACAATATTTAATCCATGTGAATCATTCTATTATTATAGTATGTAGTTGATATAAAAAATTGTATGTAAAATGTTTCAACCAAAATTAGAAAATAATATATTTATGTTTTAAGTTAATTTAATAATATTATTTAATTTTAAACATGGTTTGGTAATTTAAATGGTTTGTAAGTAAATTAAATTAAGTTAAAATACTGTAGTTATTTTTATTGAAATACTTTAGAAAATTAAAAAATTAAAACTTGCGGTCGAATTAATTATAATATAAAATTATTATATATATACGAGTACTTAAGGCACATCCGATGGACATTAAGAAATTGATATAAAGATAATAGTTTTCAAAGTTGGTATGTAAATCATATAAAAAATGATGTTAGCTACACACAAAATATCGAAATTGGACATTAAGAGACATCATGAATATACAACTTTGAACTCTATTATTTTGAACAAAACTCTATTATTTTGAACATAATAATTATGTACCTAATGGTGATATTTCAAAGTGGGATAAGCCCTTAACATTTATTGATGGACCATGCAATAACTGCTTGTTGTTGCCCTTAGAATTTATATATTAGCCAAACAACGCAGCTCAAGACAACATTAATATTACTTGCCTTTGGCCACCATATGGATTGCCATTTTACTTCCTTGATAGTTCCAAACTTGAAAATTGAATCCTTGTATACAATAATTTTATACATATCTCATTCTATTCGTTGAAAGAATAACAACATAATAATGCATTAATTATTTAATTATATGCTATTATTCAACTAATATTGCTAGTCTGCTTCACATGATTCATCAACAAATTAGCAAACTATACATATCTAGCAATAACAACATAATAATTATAATTTAAAGAAAAACAATTATATCAATTTAGAGCAATGATTGTCTCCTTGAATCCTTTAATTTGTTCCATGCACCCATCACATCACCTACAAAAACCTCTGTTGGTTCTGCCATTTTCGCTACCTGCACTCTCAAGCCAATAGAACATAACCCCGTCCTCATTATACTCTCTCATAAACCTCTCCCCTTCATCTCCTAGAACTTTCCCTGCCATATGTTTAAGCAAGTGATCTAGCAAGCCTGTATTTCCAATTTCCTACCTTGCCATATCTCTCAACTCTCTCCTAACTAATGGTGGTTCTCCATTTTCCTTTATCAAACCCAACACCACCTTCCGTGCATGTGCATACATCTCTGGTATCCATCTTTTTGCACTCCCTGATCCTAACTTTTTACTTCCACCCTTCATAGTATCGCCATTTTCCACCATCTCTTTCCATTTCCACCCTTCATAGCACCACCTCCTTGCCATTTCAACCTTCTTATTTGCACTCCCTGACCTAGCGACATTGACACTATAAAAGTTTGATCTCATGATAAAACGCAAATTAAGTAGTTCTTCTAAGTTGCGACAATATACTGATTTCATTTACTAAATTAAGTAATAATAAAACCAAATACGGATGAGTTATTTTTCCATTAATAATATAAGAAAATAGGACAAAAAATATGTGTTCGTAATTTTATGTTTTCGTCTACAAAATTATGGATCTGACAAAAAGCCGAGTTTTGGTAAGTACAACAAATGAGTAGTATATGAATGTTCCAATAAAGCACATGTAAATGCAAGGACTAATTGTTCTCATATTAACATGATATTCTTATCACATGAGTAAACCATAACATTAGTACTTATCAAATCAGTATATAATATAAGTGTTCAGTTAGAGAGTAATACATACCATATTCATCTAATCGTTTTTTTATAAAATAATGGTTATCCATTACTTATCAGCAATTTCATCAAACGGTTGGAGTGCGATATCTAAAGCTTCCACTGCAAAAGTAGAGGCATTCACCACAAAAAAGAAGAAATATGCACAAAAACAAAACATTTGTTCAAAGTTGCAATCTACCATCGGTTAACTACAAAACATCAGATTTATTAAAAATCATTGAATATAAGTTAAACAATAGGATCCTTAAACTATCCGAGGATCTATTGATAGTTTTTCTAAAGGAAAAAAATCTATGCCAAGTTTCATGATATTTATATTTAAAGAACTTTCATGATAGTATGAGACATATTTTAGCTAGTCATCGACTGTTAACAAATTCTAAGGCGTGGCAAACACACAGTTAACTGACAGCGTAGTATCAAATATCTATATTGACTAAATGGAAATGTATAAGATAAAAGGAAAACAAACTTAAGGACAAAGAAAAACTTTCTTCTTCAACATATTTTAATCAATACATATTCTCTACTTGGATAAAATTGCAAAAATGCTAGAACCTAAACTTCTTTAATATTTCCTAACGTCACAACTGTCATTACTGCAATTTATTTATAATCGTCCCAAACTCAATAGATTATACATCCATATTAGATAATATATTCATAAGAAAACTTGGATTAAATTCAATAACACCAACCTGTTTATGTTGATTGAACAAAGCAACCAAATTTTGAACTTCAAAGCAATTTTAATCCACATATCAGCATTAAATTCCAAATGTATAAAAACCATAATAAGGTCATGAGATTCAAGTGCATTGTGTATATATGTTTGATTAGATCCAAACAGTTATGATCATAATTGATTTTGTTACCATAATAAGATCAAGTGCAATGGACCTGTGATGAATATCTAATTTCTAAAAATATGATTACCTGCTATAATTCAAACATGAGCATACGAGCAGGTCAAGCTTATAATATTGTTTCTTTTTTTCGTTCAAAAACTGCTATATGAGCATATTGCATACATGGAAATATCCTTGATTAACTATTGCATCATTTTGTCAAATATTAATATAATTACTTACATTTTTGGATTGATCGCATTTATTATTAATTGCAGTAATTAATCAAATCAATTGTCATAATTAATCATCATTTTCAATAGCTGTTAGCAGTTCTAGATTGGCAGTAATTCTAATTTGTTATACAACCTTTAGAAAAATGTTAGCAGCGTTATAAATAAAACGTAGTAGCCATAAAAATAATAACAATTCAAAAATCATCAAAATACCCACTTTGAATATCAATGGAGAAAGCAAAATGAAATTAGGGGCTTGAAGGTTTTCTCAATATCTAACATGTAACAACCCTAGATTTTTGCATATATTTAAAATTTGACTTTATTTTATTTTGAAATTATTTTAAAATTGTTTTATTTTCAATATTTCATTTTAAATATAAATTTTGATTATTATATGAATTATAATTTCAAACTGGTATAAATTGAATATTTTCTTGAAAAGTGGATTTCTGGTCAAACTTTGACTTTTAAATTTTAAATTTAAATATTTAAATTCTTAAATTTTATCTTTTATTATGAAAATAGATTTAATAACATGAATACTGCTTTTTGTTTCGTTGAAAACGGATTTAAATTGTGAAAGTTATATTGTTTTCAATATTGTTTGTATATTGAGTTATTTAACAATTTTCTTTATTTTTAATTTATATAAATGACATTTTTTTTGATATATCTTACTCTAATTTGTATATTTAGGTTATTTCATATATATTTTGACTTTTAAATATTTTTAAAGTGATTTTAAATTTTTTTAAAGCTTATTGAATTTATTTTTAATTTTTAAAGCTTGTTTGCATTTTTAAGCTATTTTCTTAATTTAAATTCTATTTAATTAAGATTTAATTATTTATTTTATATATTTACTTTCATTTCTGAGTTGATATTTTTATTTATCAGTTTTTATATATATTTATAAATTGCAAAATGAATTTTGGAAATATGAAGAGTTTTGACCTTTTGTATACCTTGCCTTTTCACATTTCAACTTACCTTTTCACACCAAACATCACATGCATTCAATTGCTGGCCATATCTCATTGCTTCAGCCGCATACCCACTTCATTTTCACGTATAGGAAAGTTTCTCAAACCAAAAATTTCAGCCATCATCTCCTGAAGCAAAGATTGGTAAATCTCTTCATTTTTTTTTCTCTTTTTCTTCTTGTTTTCTTATGTTCTTTGCACTTGCCTTCACCTTTGTAGCTCAGCCCTTGCTCCTCCTTCACCATGGCTGCCTCCACCACCACCACATCAGGCCACCATCTCCTCCAGCCCACTGACCATCCATAGTCGTGGCCATATATGATGAAGATCCACCAAAAATATGAGCAAACTCCACCTAAACTTGCATAGCCTAGCACCTATTGCCTTCACCACTCCAACCACCACCTAGGCCGCCACTTGCACCACCTGCTCTAGCCACTTCCTGACCTGACACCACCTGCCACACCACCTCCTGACCCCACCAGGCCTGGCTGTGCCCACACTTGCCTTGGACGTGACCTTTAGTGCCTTGAAAACTTTGTGTGTTGCCTTGTAGTTGTTGTTTCATGCTCATAAACCTTTGCTCCATCATTTTCCCATGCTATGGCCGACCTTTAGGAACCCAAACCTGATCTAAACCATGCTGTAGCCATGCCATTTCAGATCATAGCTGAAGCATATATGGTAGAAAGCAAGTGCAAACACTTAGGCTTTGTTTTATGCATCCAATTCTAGCATTATTTAATGGTATCTTGTGTTGAAACTTATGTGTTGTTATACTTGTTTTGTTGAATGTATCCAAGGAGATTCATCTTTGGCTCTCTCACTCAAATCATATTCGTGTTGTCATGCCTTCGAAGATTCTGTGTTGTGTGTTTGGTTGTCATCTCCAGCTTAAACAAGTGAGTAATTCTCATCAGACGATGTGTACTTATATAACTAGTAAACTGACACCATTTGAATCTGTAAAATTATATCATCCAGTTATAACTGTTATATTATGATCATATGATGCTCACCCCTATTATTACCCATGTTATATCTTCAGTTACTGTTATATAATGCTATTCTGTTATTCATATCTGTTAATCACACTGCAAGTTCCATGTTAGTATAGAAATCACTATGGGTTGAAATGATACATACCCAAACGGACTTTAGAATAGGGAAAAATCGTTATGGGCTGAAATGATAGGCCTGAACGGTTTTTATTTATTTTATTTAACTTGGGATTGCGGGTTTGAAATGATAGAACCTGGTTTTTCTTTGTAACTTACGGATTGAAATGATATATATCTGTATCACTTGACCTAGGCTAGAAAATTTTATACAGACCCGTGGTTTATATATTTTTCTGAAATTTTTAAAATGTTTTAAAAATGTAAATATTATGATATTTTGATTTAAATTTTATTAAAATGAATTCTATAAAATATTTGTGATTTTCTACAAATTTAATAAGTGAATTAAGTAAATGGTGAAGTAAGATTTGAAATATAAGTTAATTTTGGAATTTATGATTTTGTTTATAAATGGAATTTATGTAAAGTAAGAAAATATGAAAAATTTGATTTAAAAGATTGAATTTAATGATTTTATTAAGTAATAATAATTTTTAAAAGTGTTAATGATTTTGTATAAATTAAAATATGAAATAAATGAATGTTTAAGTTGAATTTTTTTGAAATATAACTTAAATTGGGAAATTGTGAATTTTGTTAAAAGTGAAATTTTAATTAAGTAAAATAAATGGAAATAAGTTATATTTTGGAAATTTAAACTTAGTTGTTAAGTTAAGGATTTAATTAAAGAAATGAAAATTTAATTGTTATTTAATTTGAGTTTTGTATGGAAATTTGACTTTATAAAATCATAGAAATAAAGGTATTTAAATGATTGTTTTTAAATGTGAAAATATATGATTTTATAAGTTAAAATGATTTATATTAAAAGTTAGTTATGTGTGAAATTGTAAATTAAAACTCTAAATTTGATTTGACAACATCTTTGAAATGTAATGTAAAGATATTACAACATTGGTAAATGCTGTAGTTGTTTTAAATGAACCATATAGCAAATTTGAACTAAAGGTTATTATAGCACTTTGTTAGTGCTATAGTTGTTAAATTTAACTAAAATTTTAATTGAAACTAAATTAAGATATTACAGCATTTAAATGCTGTCTTTTGTTAATGAATTAATTTAAAACGTAACATTTCGTAGCATTTTCTAAGTGCTTCGAAAGTTGAATTTTCTTTGTTTAATAAATTCAAATGAATAAATGATCTTTGAAAAAGATTAAATTTTGGAAATTAAATATATAATTATTAAATATAATGAATTGACTTTAAATGATTTAAATGGGATAGTTGATTTGGGAAATACAACTATTTTGAAATGTGATTAAATGGTATTTAAATTTAAATTAAATAAATGATGTTTTGAAATGATATTTTGATATATTTTGAAATGAATTTGAAATGATATTAAATCTTGGAATGAATAATTGAAGTTTATATTAGTATGAAAGATATTTGGTTTACTTGTAATTTGAATCTATTTAAAAGATATTGGACTTATGAAATATAGAATATTAAAGCTTTGGAACTTATTTTATAATTTGAATAGTTATTTTGTGGATTAAATCTATATTTGAAATTTATAAGTTTTGAAATGGTCTATGAAAATTTAATTTAAATAAATGATTGAATTGAATTGAAACTTTGAAAATTGAATACTTGATTTGAAAGTATAATAATTACACTTTTAAATGGTTTAAATGAATTATTTTGATTGAAATATAAACTATTTGAAAGGATGACTTGAAATGAAGTTTTGAAAGGATATGATATTTTGATATATTAAAATGATTTGAAATGAAGTTTTGAAAGGATATGATGTTTTGATATATTAAAATGATTTGAAAATGAAGTTTTGGAAAGATATGATGTTTTGATATATTAAAATGATTTGAAATGAAGTTTTGAAAGGATATGATATTTTGATATATTAAAATGATTTGAAATGAAGTTTTGGAAAGATATGATATTTTGATATATTGAAATGATTTGAAATGAAGTCTTGAAATGATATGTTATTTTAAATGTATTGAAATGGTTTGGAATTAATTTAATCTTCATTTTGATAAAGATTTGGATTTGAAATGATATTATATTTTAAGTATAAAATATTATTTTAAATTTATAACCACGGGTTATAATAACGATTGGTTGTTAAAGAGATCGGGATTGGATATGGACATACTCTCTGTCGATACCGAAAACCACTTTAACAACTATGTACGCAGTAGAGTTTCCAGAATGAAGTAGGATGGTGGCGACGATCCTAAGGTATATACATGGACCCAACCCCCGTGAGTTGGCATAAGGTGGCTAAAACAGAAGCGATTGACGGACCAGTGAGGTAGCACCTCTGATCGGACACACTTCTTCGATACCATTCTATTACTTGTGATTGATTTGGTGTGCACCCTTGATTTGGGAGTGTTGTTCGAGGTGGCCAGTAGTGGCTGCTATGCGTCACCACCAGTCCAGATGCGTAATTGGTATATCTACCCTGGCATTGCCTAGTTGTGCCGTGTCACCTACCATATCGAGCTTTACTACGATTTGTGATTTCTCCCGTAGCCTGTGGAGTATCGAGGATAGCCCCCATTTTGGGAGTATGCTAATACTGGATAGACTACTGGGACTATTACGTGTTAAGGGCTATATGGGTAACCCCTTGACGCTATTAAAAAGTATGTTTATTTTATAGTAGACATTATTATAATAGCGAATATTACTACATAGTAGATAGTTTAACGGATCCTTAAAGAATGGGCGATCCCAAGCATTCTTTAAGTTACTTGTACCTTATTACAGTTCACTTGAGTTGGTTTACATTATATAAGTACATATTGTCCTGACTCGAGTGTTTTATGTTTTGCTTTACACTCGGATCAGCCTGAGTTATTCACAGATTTGGATTTCCACTCTCTTAGAGATTTGAATCGCTGGAGATTATCTGCTTGTCTTGTCCTATCTATTTCAGTTCCGTTGTACTACTCAGCTTGCACTTGGTTATTTTATTGAGACTTCTGTTGTACTCTATTTCTTCTGTTATATCTTATGTAACTCTGATATATTTATATAAGTAGCTTCATGAACTACTATTTCTTTTACTTCCGCCGCATTATTTTACTATGTGTCTGTGATCTGTGATTATTTATTTAAGATTTGCCAAATTTTATTTACAACGCGGTATTTTGAGCAATTCAAGTCCGACATGAGTGGATGCGAATGGTTGAAAATATCGGGTCGTTACAGTTGGTATTAGAGCTTTGGCTTTGAGGCAAAACTTAGAATGTATGGTAAATTTAGTTACAGAATCACTTTTCATTCGAGCTTGAATCTCTTCATTTTTATTTGATTTCGTTTGAATTTTGGAACGTTCCCTGCGGTTCCAAAATCCATTCTTGTCCCTCACTATTCATCTTCTTGTGATTCTAGAGTATCCCATAACTCCGCTTCGAATGAGCTTTATAGTGAATTGGCGGTCTCGCCAATACTCTAATGACTTGTAAAAAGGGAAACTCCTTTACAATTAGCATCGATTCACCAGAGATTTATATCTATCCTTGGTTTAGATGCTAATATCTTTTGTTATTCCAAACTCTATCTCTTGAGATCGGATGTAGATTTACTCTAGAAAAATCCACATTTGATCTTATTCATTAAGTCACGGTTTACCCGATTAAGGTTACCCGCGATTTATCTAAGCTTATCCATCTTCATATTTTGTTAATTAATCATCTTGTCTTTGTTTCCAAACTATCTCCAAACATTTTGAATTGTACTTGTAAATCTATGTTTGTTTTATATATTGTGTTGTTTGAGTTGTTGAAGTTGATTTGGGCTTCTGATCGATTCGTTTGATCAACGCTATCGATAGGATTTCTAAAACACTTTGACAGAACAAACTGACACAATATTATTTTAAAATTTGGTTAATGAAATAAATTTTGATATAAGTAAATAACATGGAACTTAATAAATTGATTTAAATTGATTATTTGAAATGATAATACTTGATTTATCATTCTATAAATGAATTTATAAATAGTTGTTATAAATTTGATTTGGGAACTGAAATGAATTTAAGTCAAGAATTTGAGAATTTAATTTCCGATGGTTTCAAACCTTGTGTTTAAAGTTTTAAAAGGATATATTATTTAAAGTATTTTGAATAGAAATTTGTTTCCAAAGAATTTTAAAGTTTTAAAATTTTAGTGCTCTTCTCTTTGTCGCTGGAAAATAACTTCGGTGATGACCGCGGCATCATCGACTTTCATTTTCGAGTTTCGAAGTGAAGAGACCATTCTGTAGTCTTGCTACAGCTTTGTTTTGGGAAATTTAATTGATTTGAATTTCTAAAATATGATTTGATTTATAATATATATAGATATATGATTTAAATTTGATTTGACAAATTATGTACATACATTTATTTATCTCTAAATGGTTTGAAAGGAATCGGAAATTTTATTCTTAAATTCTATCTTAAATAATAACTTCAAGTATAAAAAGAAAATCAAAATTTTGAATAAATATTCAAGCTTGAAATGATTGAATTAGAATGTTTATATTGTATATTAATTTTAGAAAGTTTTATTTGTATAATTCTCAATTGCATTCCAATATAACTTACCTTAATTTTTAGAAGTTAACAATGAAATTGGATAATATACAATATAAAAAGATTTTTATAAATAAAATTTGAGTGGTTGTAATAAATATTATACACTTAAATTTTTGTTATAAAAAGATTTAACTGAGGTAAATAGACTAAAAGGTTAATTGAATAATTTACAATATAAATGATGTTAAGGGAATTAGGAATAAATTAAAACAGTTATAATAGGTGTAAGTATATTTAACATAGGTGATAAAATATATTGAGAGGAATAAATTTAATTTTAATTAGGAATAAAGAAGAATTAAATTTATTGAATGTTATACACTTAATTATAATCAAATCCATGATTTTTGAAATTATTGGTATAAGAAAATTGGATGATAAGGTAATGAAATTAGAGATAATTAAGATTTATTTAACTTGTGTAAAATTAATTATCAATTTAAGTTGAAATCTTCATGGTTTCAAACTTATTATCTTATTTTGTTTTCAAACAGTCTGGTTGTCCTTATTTTCCTCATCTTGCTACAGACTAGTATAGACATCTTTCTATAATCTTTCTGTTTAGAAATCTTTCTATAATCTTTGGTACTTATTTTGAATCTGAGCACTGCTTTCATCCATAGACTGTCGGTCAAGCGGAAAAAGGTGAATCAGATTCTAGAGGATCTTTTTCATGCTTGTGTCCTTGATATCGGGGAATCTTGGGAAGACCATCTCCACCTTGTTAAACTTGCATATAACAACAGTTATCAGGTATATTTTTAATCTTTTTGTCATCTTGTCTTAATCTCATTTCAATTTTATCTTTCATGTGTTTCCCGTACCTCATTCTTTTTCGGGGACGAAAAGTTTTGAGTGGGGGAGAGTGTAACAACCCTAGATTTTTGCATATATTTTAAATTTGACTTTATTTTATTTTGAAATTATTTTAAACTTGTTTTATCTTCAATATTTCATTTTAAATATAAATTTTGATTATTATATGAATTATAATTTCAAACTGGTATAAACTGAATATTTTCCTGAAAAGTGGATTTCTGGTCAAACTTTGAATTTTAAATTTTAAATTTAAATATTTAAATTATTGAATTTTATCTTTTATTATAAAAATAGATTTAATAACGTGAATACTGCTTTTCGTTTCGTTTGAAATGGATTTAAATTGTGAAAGTTATACTGTTTTCAATATTGTGTGTATATTGAGTTATTTAACAATTTTCTTTATTTGTAATTTATATAAATGACATTTTTTTGATATATCTTACTCTAATTTGTATATTTAGGTTATGTCATATATATTTTGACTTTTAAATATTTTTAAAGTGGTTTTAAAATTTTTGTAAAGCTTATTGAATTTATTTTTAATTTTTAAAGCCTGTTTGCATTTTTAAGCTATTTTCTTAATTTAAATTCTATTTAATTAATATTTAATTATTTATTTTATATATTTACTTTCATTTTTGATTTGTTATTTTTATTTATCAGTTTTTATATGTATTTATAAATTGCAAAATGAATTTTGGAAATATGAAGAGTTTTGACCTTTTGTATACCTTGCCTTTTCACATTTCAACTTACCTTTTCACACCAAACATCACATGCATTCAATTGCTGGCCTATCTCATTGCTTCAGCCGCATACCCACTTCATTTTCACGTATAGGAAAGTTTCTCAAACCAAAAATTTCGGCCATCATCTCCTGAAGCAAAGATTGGTAAATCTCTTCATCTTTTTTTCTCCTTTTCTTCTTGTTTTCTTATGTTCTTTGCACTTGCCTTCACCTTTGTAGCTCAGCCATTGCTCCTCCTTCACCATGGCTGCCTCCATAACCACCACATCAGGCCACCATCTCCTCCAGCCCACTGACCATCCATAGCCGTGGCCATATATGATGAAGATCCACCAAAAATATGAGCAAACTCCACCTAAACTTGCATAGCCTAGCACCTATTGCCTTCACCACTCCAACCACCACCTTGGCCGCCACTTGCACCACCTGCTCCAGCCACTTCCTGACCTGACACCACCTGCCACACCACCTCCTGACCCCACCAGGCCTGGCCGTGCCCATACTTGCCTTGGACGTGACCTTTAGTGCCTTGAAAACTTTGTGTGTTGCCTTGTAGTTGTTGTTTCATGCTCACAAACCTTTGCTCCATCATTTTCCCATGCTATGCCCGACCTTTAGGAACCCAAACCTGATCTAAAACCATGCTATAGCCGTACCATTTCAGATCATAGCTGAAGCATAGATGGTAGAAAGCAAGTGCAAACACTTTCGCTTTGTTTTATGCATCCAATTCTAGCATTATTTAATGGTATCTTGTGTTGAAACTTATGTGTTGTTATACTTGTTTTGTTGAATGTATCCAAGGAGATTCATCTTTGGCTCTCTCACTCAAATCATATTCGTGTTGTCGTGCCTTCGAAGATTATGTGTTGTGTGTTTGGTCATCATCTCCAGCTTAAACAAGTGAGTAATTCTCACCAGACGATGTGTACTTATATAACTAGTAAACTGACACCATTTGAATCTGTAAAATTATATCATCCAGTTATAACTATTATATTATGATCATATGATGCTCACCCCTGTTATTACCCATGTTATATCATCAGTTACTGTTATATAATGCTATTCTGTTATTCATATCTGTTAATCACACTGCAAGTTCCTTGTTAGTATAGAAATCACTATGGGTTGAAATGATACATACCCGAACGGACTTTAGAATAGGGAAAAATCGTTATGGGCTGAAATGATAGGCTTGAACGGTTTTTATTTATTTTATTTAACTTGGGATTGCGGGTTTGAAATGATAGAACCCGGTTTTTCTTTGTAAATTACGGATTGAAATGATATATATCTGTATCACTTGACCTAGGCTAGAAAATTTTATACAGACCCGTGGTTTATATATTTTTCTGAAATTTTTAAAATGTTTTAAAAATGTAAATATTATGATATTTTGATTTAAATTTTATTAAAATGATTTCTATAAAATATTTGTGATTTTCTACAAATTTAATAAGTGAATTAAGTAAATGGTGAAGTAAGATTTGAAATATAAGTTAATTTTGGAATTTATGATTTTGTTTATAAATGGAATTTATGTAAAGTAAGAAAATATGAAAAATTTGATTTAAAAGATTGAATTTAATGATTTTATTAAGTAATAATAATTTTTAAAAGTGTTAATGATTTTGTATAAATTAAAATATGAAATAAATGAATGTTTAAGTTGAATTTTTTTGAAATATAACTTAAATTGGGAAATTGTGAATTTTGTTAAAAGTGAAATTTTAATTAAGTAAAATAAATGGAAATAAGTTATATTTTGGAAATTTAAACTTAGTTGTTAAGTTAAGGATTTAATTAAAGAAATGAAAATTTAATTGTTATTTAATTTGAGTTTTGTATGGAAATTTGACTTTATAAAATCATAGAAATAAAGGTATTTAAATGATTGTTTTTAAATGTGAAAATATATGATTTTATAAGTTAAAATGATTTATATTAAAATTTAGTTATGTGTGAAATTGTAAATTAAAACTCTGAATTTGATTTGACAACATCTTTGAAATGTAATGTAAAGATATTACAACATTGGTAAATGCTGTAGTTGTTTTAAATGAACCATACAGCAAATTTGAACTAAAGGTTATTATAGCACTTTGTTAGTGCTATAGTTGTTAAATTTAACTAAAATTTTAATTGAAACTAAATTAAGATATTACAGCATTTAAATGCTGTCTTTTGTTAATGAATTATTTTAAAACATAACATTTCGTAGCATTTTCTAAGTGCTGCGAAAGTTGAATTTTCTTTGTTTAATAAATTCAAATGAATAAATGATCTTTGAAAAAGATTAAATTTTGGAAATTAAATATATAATTATTAAATATAATGAATTGACTTTAAATGATTTAAATTGTAACGACCCAGAATTTTGAACGAATTAAATTGAGAATATTTAATTAATTTTAAATATTTGAACGATGATTTAATTTGAATCCCGAATATAAATTTGAATTTGACGATTAAATTATAAAATTTAATCGATTGAAGTTGAATATTAATTTGAATATTCAATTTAAAGCTAAAGAAAAATATTTCGAAAGATTTTAAAATTCGTATTTATAACACTGAAGATAATTGAAACTTCAGAATCAAGTTTGAAACTGTTTTGTTTAATTTTGAAATTATATCGTTCGAATCGATATTTAAAAATAGTCAATTTTCAAACAGTCTCGGAATTCGACGAAACCAGTTCCATTGGGTCCGGAATATTGAATTATTGTCGGATTCCCAATTTCGTATTTTTCGGCGTTGTTTTGTGACCGTACGGTTAGAAAACGTGTTGAAGTTTTAAAATGAATTCAATTTAAAATTTGAAAATTTGGTCAATGTCAGCTACATTCTTCTCCTTCTTTTCAGCCAGAGATTACGTCTAAGAGCACGAACGAGATCGTGCAGACCATACTTCCTTCGATTTTAAAATATCTCGTTTCCCCCTCTTTAAATCAAAACCGAGCATCTCGGTTGAAATCATTTCCCTCTCTTAAAATTAAAGACAAAATTTCCATCTCCAGTTAGAATAAATAAAGGTCGCGTATCCCTCATCTCTAAATCAAATTCATAAAGATCAATCTATTTTTTTTTATCGCAAGTTCGTAAGGGGAGAGAGAGTCGCCTACGAGCTCGAATCGCTGGCAGGTGGTTCTCGAGGCGCGTGGGCAAGCGCGTGGAAGGTGTCGCGAGGCTTTGGTTTTCGAAGTCGAGCTCGAGTACGATGTCGAGGCCGTGCAAGGGGATTAGGGTTCGTACGAGGTGCGGCGGCCTAAGGTGATTCGCGAAATTCGCGACTTCGACTTCAGATGTGTGGAGCGCGTTCGTGTGCAGGCTCGGGGCGGCGATGTTTAGGTGGAGTTGTTGGAGTCGATTGCAAGTTCGACTGAGTGAACTCGCGACATAGGAGTCGTGGCAGTGGCGATCGGCAGTGAAGTGAGGTATATTGATTTTTGTTTTTGATTTAATTCAATAAACATTTATATATATATATAAAAAAATACAGCAAACAGAAAAATAGTTTACATATATATATATATATATATTTTTATATACAGTTTAGAAGAGTTATAGTAATAAAATTTCTATTTATGTTATTTATAGAAAACGTATATATATTTAGACAAGATTTCGAAGTATAAATTCTGTTCGATTTAATATGTATACGAGAAGATAAACTGCTGTTGTTATATGAAAATAATAATAATAAATATTCATGCAAATCAATTTGATAATTGTTGAAGTTAAAATTTTTAAAGACAGGAATATTATTTTTAGAATGTGAAAAGTTATTTAAAGGGAGATTGGTTTAAAATAAAATCTTGGGATAATTAAAATTACCAAACGAAAATTTAATCGATCGATTATTTTGAATATTGATTAATTTATATAATTGTTATACAAGGTATAAATCAAGTGAACAATCCAATTTGGAAATGGGATGGCAAAATAAAAAGCTAAGGTGAGATCTTCTCACTCAGATTTATAATTGAATTGCAGTTATTGATTGGTTTGTTTGCATGTGCTATTAGATATGATAGGATATATCTATATATATAGCAGTATATACATATTGGCATATGTATATATTGGATTGATTGATTTCCCGCCTCGTATAGCGAATGAGACCCTATTGCGCCGTTAGTAAGCGGATTTTTATAAAAACCCATATACCGCGATAATTCCGTACTGGAGCGGAATTGGTATTGTGCTAACATCTTTGGATGCAGGGAAACAGGTTGGAGGGATCCAACTGGACCCCTCACATTGATTGAATTTATTTATACTGTGGTATGAATCTGTGAATGATTATATTAATCATATTGATATCTGGAAATTGTTTGAAAGCTAAAATTTAGCTGAATGGATGTTTTGACATCATTGGATTCCAAAGATAAACGAAATTGAATTTTTGAAATTCAAGTAGAAAATTTCTAAGTGAATCAATTTTTGAAATTGAAGAAATTTTGAAGAAAGGAATTTTTAAAGTATAATCGTATTGAATAAATTCCAGAATAAAGTGAAAATGCTAAATAAATGGATTTCGTAAAATAGTGATTATAATTTGAAGAATTTAATTTAAAATTTGGATTTTAAAATAGATTGAAAGAAACAATTGAAATTTGTTTTCTTTAAAAGGAATTTATTTAAAAAGAGATAAGTTGGAAATCCAATTAGGAATTTAATTGGTAAATTGAAATAATTTGGGAAATCAATGTAAAATGATCTCAATTTGAAGAATCCCTTTAAAAACAGGATATTGAATAATTTGAAAAGAATAAGAATTTATTTTAGTAGTGAAAATAAATTTAGAAATCAATTTGTAATTGATTTGGAGTTAAAGTAGAATTAGAAATTAATTTGAAATCCGATTTTAGATTCAAAAGTGAATATTTGGAAAAATGAATCCAATTGAAATAAGGGAATGTGAATTTAAAATGGAAATGATGTTAAAATGATTTATAAAGGGATGAACTTTACAATTGTAAAGTTTTAAAAGAACGATTTTTGAAAATAAATGAATTGTAAGTATTAACTTATAAGATGGACCGTTAGTATAAAAATTGAGTTATGAATTGAACTAGTTAATAAAGAAGATTTATAAATTGTAGTTTTTATAAATGGAAATAGAATTTATAAACGTGTTTATAAATTCGAAATAGATTGAATTTGATAAATTAAATATGGAAGATTATTAAAGAAGATATATTCACGATTTTGGACAGTGAATATATTATTGAATAAAATGGATTCATTTTTGAAGAAGTGATATTTTAAAAATGAAGTTAAATTATTTTAACGATGTTTTAAAAATGTGTTAAATATCGAAAACATAGATTTCAACATTTATTGTTGAAATAGACGTTTTCGAGGAAGAAGGAAATGATGGACTATAACACTGTTGTTATAGTAAATGATTTCCGAAAGGAAATGTTTTTATATAGTATTGGGATTTACATATCTATCTTAAAAATTCGAATCCCTATACTAATGATTTTGAGTCGTCGTAACGATGTTTTACGTAACATTCGTTTTGACTCAAAGAAATGTTGTTATAGTAATGTTTTCCTTAAAGAATGAATTTATACTTAAATTTGATTTAAGTATATTGAATATTTTCAATGTTGAAAATAAATGATTTGTGAAATACTTATTATTAAATAAGTAGGGAAATGCTTTTCCAATATGAAATGAAACGTTTTGAGATTTTATCTTCTTAAAGATAAATCGAAAATGAATATTTGAAAACGATTGTAAATCGAATATTAGTAGATATTCGAAAAATGTAAATTCAAGATGGAATTTATAAAAAGAAATGGGAATTCGTTTAAAAATAAATATTGATTTATTTTTGAAGTGTGGAAATTATATATCTAGTAAAAGATATTTTGGAAGATAAGAATAATTTGGAAAATTATTTGGAATCTGATGATGTTGCGCATCTTTATTGATAGTTAAATAACCGACTATCAATAATTACCTTGAATGATATTTGTTGTGAATTGGATGAATTTGAATGCCACACTTATTTTTGAATAAGCGCTCACTATTCAGGTTAGCCGGGAAAGGATCATCGGGTCGTATAACCCATTCCGAATATGTGATACGTCGTTATGAATCGCATTTGAAGACCGGTGTTGAAGACCGGATATTTTTGAAAACGGAAGGATTACCGTCGAGTTACTCTACATCGGCTGATCTCCGGTTTAGAGGTTTTATCACCCTTAGTGACGGGAAGTCCTGACGTGATTGAAAATTATCCGGATTTGCAAGGGCTTCGTGAGAAGTGCCTTCGGTTCTGTTCGATCCCGGAACAGACTTGTATGGATTGTGTGTCTGACGTTACAATTTGAGATATAAAGCTGATTTCTTTCAAATACATTTCTGTTGGTGGTGGAGAATTTATTCTCTTAGCTTAACACCCTTCTCTGAGACGTACGAGCTCAGAGGTTATGTAGTTGAAATTTATCAGCGATATATTCCCAATTTGGTAATGTGGCATACTGAGTGTTGCTGTGAAATGATCAGTGTTTGATCATTTGTGATATGATCATTTGTTTGATCTTATATCTTTGTGATCATAGGTTGATCATTTTGTTTGACCCGAAGCATGGCTTTGAGAAAGCGTAGCTTTGTGGACGAGACTTCGTCGAGCCTCACACCCCGAAAATGGTCGAAACAGGAAGAATGCGGCAAGGTTCTAGGGAGTAGCGCCCCTTAGTGTATGTCATTCCTTCTGGATAAAGGTGGTATCATGGTATGGAGCCCATATACTTAACCTCTGTGGTTACTGCATTATTTTTCTATGTGGTTTGTTAGAAATCGGGGATCCTCGGGAAGATCGATGACGATCGGGGGATGGCATACGCGTGTCAGTAGTTACCTATTTTTGCAGAGGTAACCCGGCCTTGTGTTGGCAGAGATCTGGTTAGGTTCTCGGGTCGTCTATTCCAGGGACGTACCCATCGTGGATAGGAAGTTCCTTAGCCTGACCATTTGTTGGAAATCCAAACTCCAATACGCACCTTGTACGGTATTAGTTGTAGAACCTGCCATTTACGTACGGTGGTCACCACTGTTTAGATGGTAGCTATAATAGGCATACGATACTGGTCGTATGTTGGCTAAGATTAATATTATACTTTCGAAATGTTTTCTACACTATGCACTAATAATAATATCCAAAATGATTTGATTTTACGTAGTAAGCATCTTTGACTATCATAAGAAGAAATCTCCTCCAATTCTGCGTTTGCATTGTGTGTGTGGTGGGAGGTCTTATGGTAGTTTCATTTTCCAAAAGCATTGCGAATTTACTTTAAAAAATATTCCCTTGTTGTTCTTAAAGATATAACTGTTTTACGATCTCACACCAGTCACCATGACTGACTCGGAGTTTATTGTTCCCTTCTAAACTCTGGGTGCCCACCATTTCCACACGGGCAGCCTAGAGTTATGTTTATCAGGATATTCTGGATATTCTGGAGCTTGGAGATAAGCTGGATGGCGAGACGTAGTATTTGTATCCGATATATTTATTCCGCTGTGTATTCTGTATGAGGACAAGTTATATAACTGTCCATTGTTGTATATTGACTCTGATGATTGATGTATGTATAAAATGATATAGTTCTTTGTTTTAAAAGACTAGTGTTTATCTATTATATATTGTTCCGCTGCGAATGTGAGATTCTGATATTGTTTTCTGTTCTGATGTGTTTTCTGTTGTTCTTCTTTCTTCTTCTTCTGCCTTTTTCTTCTATCTTCTTCTTCTTCTTCTACTTTTTCTTTTTCTTAAAACCCTCACTATTGGAGTTTCCGGCACTCGATTGCTCGGCAGTCGATAAAGTGAGTATCGATGTCGAATTTTCGAAAGTCGAAAAATCCGGTATGTGACAAAGTGGTATCAGAGCATATGGTTAAGCGACAACCCTGCTCTGTTGGGTGTTACTCATTAGAGATAGAGTCAGTAGTACTCTAGAATGAGTTGAGTGTAATAATAGATACGAGTGCGTATTTGTTAGTGAATATAAAATTGTTTTATATTGTGATGATTGGTTTGTTGAGTGGTATATGGATTCTGGTCGGTATTGTCCGTACAACTCTATCGATAGGGATCTCTAAACACTTGAATAGAACAATTCGGCACAGTATTGTTTTAAATAGGGTAAATGAAATAATTTTGCCCAAAACTATTTTTTGTATAGAAAAGAAATGGTTTTCTATAAAGTACTATAGTATATGGTTGCATGGATGTTAGGAAAGTGATAATATTGAAAGTTATCATTTTTATATGAAATTGAATAAGAAATTCAAATCATAACTCCAAAGTTAAGAAATAAAATTCATATACAAACGAAATTTGAGAATGTAAATTATAAATGTGAATTGTAATTTAAAACGGAATTCCAGAGAAGTTTTTGGAAATGTTTTGAAAGAATTTGAAAATTTTGGAGATTTGGAAAGTTTAAATCTTTTTGGAGTTGAAAATGGATTTCGAAGGTTTTGAAAAGTATTTTGAAGGAATGAAAGGCTCTAAACTCTTTTCGGTCGCTGGAAAATAACTTCGATGATGACCGCGGCATCGTTGGTGTTCATTTTCGGGTTTCCAAAAGAGAAATTGCTGCCAAATTGTTTTAAATGAAAGTTGTTTTGAAAATTTGGATTTTGTTTTAGAAAATTCAAAGGATAAATTGAATTGTTTCAAAAATGATTTTTGAAATGTTGGTAAGACTCTGGAATACCATATTTGTGAAATATTAATAAGTTGATAACTAATACAGATTAAATTTTGATAGAATAAATTTAACTTAAAGGATGAAGTTAAGTTAAAATAAATACAAGTGAATCAATTAAATGAAAGTAAGATTAAATGTTGAAATTCATTTCGAATTCGTAAGCCAATGAATTGAATTGAATAATTGTAAATGAAAGATGTGGAATTTGAAATCCAGTTTAAATGTAAGTAGATTTAATCGAGGTAGAATTAAAATAAATTGAATTGATATCAATTTGAATTAGTAATTGGAACTAATTTAAGATAGTGCAGTTGTAAATGACAGATAATTGATAAAATTCAATATTTCAGAATTGAAAGTAAATTGAATCCAAATTTAGTTGAAATGGTAAACTAAATACAAATGAATGGGAAATGTAAAAAATTGAATGAGAATAGATATATAACTTCAACAGTGAAGTAAAAATGTATAAGCAGTTTATACTAGAAATTTTGTAATCAAATTTGCAAAATGTTTGAATGCTGTAACTAGATATTATGGCTAGTAAGATACAGGTGTTATTAAGGAATTGGATTTGATTTTCGAAGATAAATTTGAATTGCTCGACATAAAGGTATGTATTTGAATTATAATATGAGTTTTTGATGATTTCTTGTCTAGCCGCTTGGCTTTTTCTTTTCTTTTTGAAATCTGAGAGTCCGTAGGGACGTTTTGTAGTAGTGCCGTATTAGCCGCGCAAAGGAGACGCTGGCGAAATTTTTCGGAAATTTAGGGCGTTAGAAAATTTTTGAGAAAAATTTTGAAAGTTTAAAATTTGAATTTAAACTTGAATTTGAATTTTGAAGTAAACAATGTTGATTGGAACTTATAATTGAAGTTGGAAACGAGTTGAATGATAACGAATCTTTAGTAGAAGATTTGATTTGATAATTTGATAAAACTATTGAATTGTGAAAGATAGTAGACGAGTTAAGGACCTTTTTCCCTAACTTGTAATTTCGAGGACGAAATTCTTTTAAGGAGAGAAGTCTGTAACGACCCAAAATTTTGAACGAATTAAATTGAGAATATTTAATTAATTTTAAATATTTGAACGATGATTTAATTTGAATCCCGAATATAAATTTGAATTTGACGATTAAATTATAAAATTTAATCGATTGAAGTTGAATATTAATTTGAATATTCAATTTAAAGCTAAAGAAAAATATTTCGAAAGATTTTAAAATTCGTATTTATAACACTGAAGATAATTGAAACTTCAGAATCGAGTTTGAAACTGTTTTGTTTAATTTTGAAATTATATCGTTCGAATCGATATTTAAAAATAGTCAATTTTCAAACAGTCTCGGAATTCGACGAAACCAGTTCCATTGGGTCCGGAATATTGAATTATTGTCGGATTCCCAATTTCGTATTTTTCGGCGTTGTTTTGTGACCGTACGGTTAGAAAACGTGTTGAAGTTTTAAAATGAATTCAATTTAAAATTTGAAAATTTGGTCAATGTCAGCTACATTCTTCTCCTTCTTTTCAGCCAGAGATTACGTCTAAGAGCACGAACGAGATCGTGCAGACCATACTTCCTTCGATTTTAAAATATCTCGTTTCCCCCTCTTTAAATCAAAACCGAGCATCTCGGTTGAAATCATTTCCCTCTCTTAAAATTAAAGACAAAATTTCCATCTCCAGTTAGAATAAATAAAGGTCGCGTATCCCTCATCTCTAAATCGAATTCGTAAAGATCAATCTATTTTTTTTTATCGCAAGTTCGTAAGGGGAGAGAGAGTCGCCTACGAGCTCGAATCGCTGGCAGGTGGTTATCGAGGCGCGTGGGCAAGCGCATGGAAGGTGTCGCGAGGCTTTGGTTTTCGAAGTCGAGCTCGAGTACGATGTCGAGGCCGTGCAAGGGGATTAGGGTTCGTACGAGGTGCGGCGGCCTAAGGTGATTCGCGAAATTCGCGACTTCGACTTCAGATGTGTGGAGCGCGTTCATGTGCAGGCTCGGGGCGGCGATGTTCAGGTGGAGTTGTTGGAGTCGATTGCAAGTTCGACTGAGTGAACTCGCGACATAGGAGTCGTGGCAGTGGCGATCGGCAGTGAAGTGAGGTATATTGATTTTTATTTTTGATTTAATTCAATAAACATTTATATATATATATAAAAAAAAATACAGCAAACAGAAAAATAGTTTACATATATATATATATATATTTTTATATACAGTTTAGAAGAGTTATAGTAATAAAATTTCTATTTATGTTATTTATAGAAAACGTATATATATTTAGACAAGATTTCGAAGTATAAATTCTGTTCGATTTAATATGTATACGAGAAGATAAACTGCTGTTGTTATATGAAAATAATAATAATAAATATTCATGCAAATCAATTTGATAATTGTTGAAGTTAAAATTTTTAAAGACAGGAATATTATTTTTAGAATGTGAAAAGTTATTTAAAGGGAGATTGGTTTAAAATAAAATCTTGGGATAATTAAAATTACCAAACGAAAATTTAATCGATCGATTATTTTGAATATTGATTAATTTATATAATTGTTATACAAGGTATAAATCAAGAGAACAATCCAATTTGGAAATGGGATGGCAAAATAAAAAGCTAAGGTGAGATCTTCTCACTCAGATTTATAATTGAATTGCAGTTATTGATTGGTTTGTTTGCATGTGCTATTAGATATGATAGGATATATCTATATATATAGCAGTATATACATATTGGCATATGTATATATTGGATTGATTGATTTCCCGCCTCGTATAGCGGATGAGACCCTATTGCGCCGTTAGTAAGCGGATTTTTATAAAAACCCATATACCGCGATAATTCCGTACTGGAGCGGAATTGGTATTGTGCTAACATCTTTGGATGCAGGGAAACAGGTTGGAGGGATCCAACTGGACCCCTCACATTGATTGAATTTATTTATACTGTGGTATGAATCTGTGAATGATTATATTAATCATATTGATATCTGGAAATTGTTTGAAAGCTAAAATTTAGCTGAATGGATGTTTTGACATCATTGGATTCCAAAGATAAACGAAATTGAATTTTTGAAATTCAAGTAGAAAATTTCTAAGTGAATCAATTTTTGAAATTGAAGAAATTTTGAAGAAAGGAATTTTTAAAGTATAATCGTATTGAATAAATTCCAGAATAAAGTGAAAATGCTAAATAAATGGATTTCGTAAAATAGTGATTATAATTTGAAGAATTTAATTTAAAATTTGGATTTTAAAATAGATTGAAAGAAACAATTGAAATTTGTTTTCTTTAAAAGGAATTTATTTAAAAAGAGATAAGTTGGAAATCCAATTAGGAATTTAATTGGTAAATTGAAATAATTTGGGAAATCAATGTAAAATGATCTCAATTTGAAGAATCCCTTTAAAAACAGGATATTGAATAATTTGAAAAGAATAAGAATTTATTTTAGTAGTGAAAATAAATTTAGAAATCAATTTGTAATTTATTTGGAGTTAAAGTAGAATTAGAAATTAATTTGAAATCCGATTTTAGATTCAAGAGTGAATATTTGGAAAAATGAATCCAATTGAAATAAGGGAATGTGAATTTAAAATGGAAATGATGTTAAAATGATTTATAAAGGGATGAACTTTACAATTGTAAAGTTTTAAAAGAACGATTTTTGAAAATAAATGAATTATAAGTATTAACTTATAAGATGGACCGTTAGTATAAAAATTGAGTTATGAATTGAACTAGTTAATAAAGAAGATTTATAAATTGTAGTTTTTATAAATGGAAATAGAATTTATAAACGTGTTTATAAATTCGAAATAGATTGAATTTGATAAATTAAATATGGAAGATTATTAAAGAAGATATATTCACGATTTTGGACAGTGAATATATTATTGAATAAAATGGATTCATTTTTGAAGAAGTGATATTTTAAAAATGAAGTTAAATTGTTTTAACGATGTTTTAAAAATGTGTTAAATATCGAAAACATAGATTTCAACATTTATTGTTGAAATAGACGTTTTCGAGGAAGAAGGAAATGATGGACTATAACACTGTTGTTATAGTAAATGATTTCCGAAAGGAAATGTTTTTATATAGTATTGGGATTTACATATCTATCTTAAAAATTCGAATCCCTATACTAATGATTTTGAGTCGTCGTAACGATGTTTTACGTAACATTCGTTTTGACTCAAAGAAATGTTGTTATAGTAATGTTTTCCTTAAAGAATGAATTTATACTTAAATTTGATTTAAGTATATTGAATATTTTCAATGTTGAAAATAAATGATTTGTGAAATACTTATTATTAAATAAGTAGGGAAATGCTTTTCCAATATGAAATGAAACGTTTTGAGATTTTATCTTCTTAAAGATAAATCGAAAATGAATATTTGAAAACGATTGTAAATCGAATATTAGTAGATATTCGAAAAATGTCAATTCAAGATGGAATTTATAAAAAGAAATGGGAATTCGTTTAAAAATAAATATTGATTTATTTTTGAAGTGTGGAAATTATATATCTAGTAAAAGATATTTTGGAAGATAAGAATAATTTGGAAAATTATTTGGAATCTGATGATGTTGCGCATCTTTATTGATAGTTAAATAACCGACTATCAATAATTACCTTGAATGATATTTGTTGTGAATTGGATGAATTTGAATGCCACACTTATTTTTGAATAAGCGCTCACTATTCGGGTTAGCCGGGAAAGGACCATGGGGTCGTATAACCCATTCCGAATATGTGATACGTCGTTATGAATCGCATTTGAAGACCGGTGTTGAAGACCGGATATTTTTGAAAACGGAAGGATTACCGTCGAGTTACTCTACATCGGCTGATCTCCGGTTTAGAGGTTTTATCACCCTTAGTGACGGGAAGTCCTGACGTGATTGAAAATTATCCGGATTTGCAAGGGCTTCGTGAGAAGTGCCTTCGGTTCTGTTCGATCCCGGAACAGACTTGTATGGATTGTGTGTCTGACGTTACAATTTGAGATATAAAGCTGATTTCTTTCAAATACATTTCTGTTGGTGGCGGAGAATTTATTCTCTTAGCTTAACACCCTTCTCTGAGACGTACGAGCTCAGAGGTTATGTAGTTGAAATTTATCAGCGATATATTCCCAATTTGGTAACGTGGCATACTGAGTGTTGCTATGAAATGATCAGTGTTTGATCATTTGTGATATGATCATTTGTTTGATCTTATATCTTTGTGATCATAGGTTGATCATTTTGTTTGACCCGAAGCATGGCTTTGAGAAAGCGTAGCTTTGTGGACGAGACTTCGTCGAGCCTCACACCCCGGAAATGGTCGAAACAGGAAGAATGCGGCAAGGTTCTAGGGAGTAGCGCCCCTTAGTGTATGTCATTCCTTCTGGATAAAGGTGGTATCATGGTATGGAGCCCAGATACTTAACCTCTGTGGTTACTGCATTATTTTTCTATGTGGTTTGTTGGAAATCGGGGATCCTCGGGAAGATCGGTGACGATCGGGGGATGGCATACGCGTGTCAGTAGTTACCTATTTTTGCAGAGGTAACCCGGCCTTGTGTTGGCAGAGATCCGGTTAGGTTCTCGGGTCGTCTATTCCAGGGACGTACCCATCGTGGATAGGAAGTTCCTTAGCATGACCATTTGTTGGAAATCCAAACTCCAATACGCACCTTGTACGGTATTAGTTGTAGAACCTGCCATTTACGTACGGTGGTCACCACTGTTTAGATGGTAGCTATAATAGGCATACGATACTGGTCGTATGTTGGCTAAGATTAATATTATACTTTCGAAATGTTTTCTACACTATGCACTAATAATAATATCCAAAATGATTTGATTTTTCGTAGTAAGCATCGTTGACTATCATAAGAAGAAATCTCCTCCAATTCTGCGTTTGCATTGTGTGTGTGGTGGGAGGTCTTATGGTAGTTTCATTTTCCAAAAGCATTGCGAATTTACTTTAAAAAATATTCCCTTGTTGTTCTTAAAGATATAACTGTTTTACGATCTCACACCAGTCACCATGACCGACTCGGAGTTTATTGTTCCCTTCTAAACTCTGGGTGCCCACCAATTTCCACACGGGCAGCCTAGAGTTATGTTATCAGGATATTCTGGATATTCTGGAGCTTGGAGATAAGCTGGATGGCGAGACGTAGTATTTGTATCCGATATATTTATTCCGCTGTGTATTCTGTATGAGGACAAGTTATATAACTGTCCATTGTTGTATATTGACTCTGATGATTGATGTATGTATAAAATGATATAGTTCTTTGTTTTAAAAGACTAGTGTTTATCTATTATATATTGTTCCGCTGCGAATGTGAGATTCTGATATTGTTTTCTGTTCTGATGTGTTTTCTGTTGTTCTTCTTTCTTCTTCTTCTGCCTTTTTCTTCTATCTTCTTCTTCTTCTACTTTTTCTTTTTCTTAAAACCCTCACTATTGGAGTTTCCGGCACTCGATTGCTCGGCAGTCGATAAAGTGAGTATCGATGTCGAATTTTCGAAAGTCGAAAAATCCGGTATGTGACATAAATGGAATAGTTGATTTGGGAAATACAACTATTTTGAAATGTGATTAAATGGTATTTAAATTTAAATTAAATAAATGATGTTTTGAAATGATATTTTGATATATTTTGAAATGAATTTGAAATGATATTAAATCTTGGAATGAATAATTGAAGTTTATATTAGTATGAAAGATATTTGGTTTACTTGTAATTTGAATCTATTTAAAAGATATTGGACTTATGAAATATATGATATTAAAGCTTTGGAACTTATTTTATAATTTGAATAGTTATTTTGTGGATTAAATCTATATTTGAAATTTATAAGTTTTGAAATGGTCTATGGAAATTTAATTGAAATAAATGATTGAATTGAATTGAAACTTTGGAAATTGAATACTTGATTTGAAAGTATAATAATTACACTTTTAAATGGTTTAAATGAATTATTTTGATTGAAATATAAACTATTTGAAAGGATGACTTGAAATGAAGTTTTGAAAGGATATGATATTTTGATATATTAAAATGATTTGAAATGAAGTTTTGAAAGGATATGATGTTTTGATATATTAAAATGATTTGAAATGAAGTTTTGGAAAGATATGATGTTTTGATATATTAAAATGATTTGAAATGAAGTTTTGAAAGGATATGATATTTTGATATATTAAAATGATTTGAAATGAAGTTTTGGAAAGATATGATATTTTGATATATTGAAATGATTTGAAATGAAGTTTTGAAATGATATGTTATTTTAAATGTATTGAAATGGTTTGGAATTGATTTAATCTTCATTTTGATAAAGATTTGGATTTGAAATGATATTATATTTTAAGTATAAAATATTATTTTAAATTTATAACCACGGGTTATAATAACGATTGGTTGTTAAAGAGATCGGGATCAGATATGGACATACTCTCTGTCGATACCGAAATCCACTTTAACAACTGTGTACGCGGTAGAGTTTCCAAAATGAAGTAGGATGGTGGCGACGATCCTGAGGTATATACGTAGACCCAACCCCCGTGAGTTGGCATAAGGTGGCTAAAACAGGAGCGATTGACGGACCAGTGAGGTAGCACCTCTGATCGGACACACTTCTTCGATACCATTCTATTACTTGTGATTGATTTGGTGTGCACCCTTGATTTGGGAGTGTTGTTCGAGGTGGGCGGTAGTGGCTGCTATGCGTCACCACCAGTCCGGATGCGTAATTGGTATATCTACCCTGGCATTGCCTAGTTGTGCCATGTCACCTACCATATCGAGCTTTACTACGATTTGTGATTTCTCCCGTAGCCTGTGGAGTATCGAGGATAGCCCCCATTTTGGGAGTATGCTAATACTGGATAGACTACTGGGACTATTACGTGTTAAGGGCTATATGGGTAACCCCTTGACGCTATTAAAAAGTATGTTAATTTTATAGTAGACATTATTATAATAGCGAATATTACTACATAGTAGATAGTTTAACGGATCCTTAAAGAATGGGCGATCCCAAGCATTCTTTAAGTTACTTGTACCCTATTACAGTTCACTTGAGTTGGTTTACATTATATAAGTATATATTGTCCTGACTCGAGTGTTTTGTGTTTTGCTTTACGCTTGGGTCAGCCTGAGTTATTCACAGATTTGGATTTCCATTCTCTTGGAGATTTGAATCGCTGGAGATTATCTGCTTGTCTTGTCCTATCTATTTCAGTTCCGTTGTACTACTCAGCTTGTACTTGGTTATTTTATTGAGACTTCTGTTGTACTCTATTTCTTCTGTTATATCTAATGTAACTCTGATATATTTATAAAAGTAGCTTCATGAACTACTATTTCTTTTACTTCCGCTGCATTATTTTACTCTGTGTCTATGATCTGTGATCATTTATTTAAGATTTTCCAAATTTTATTTACAACGCGGTATTTTGAGCAATTCAAGTCCGACATGTGCGGATGCGAATGGTTGAAAATATCGGGTCGTTATAGTTGGTATTAGAGCTTTGGCTTTGAGGCAAAACTTAGAATGTATGGTAAATTTAGTTATAGAATCACTTTTCATTCGAGCTTGAATCTCTTCATTTTTATTTGATTTTCTTTGAATTTTGGAACGTTCCCTACGGTTCCAAAATCCATTCTTGTCCCTCACTATTCATCTTCTTGTGATTCTAGAGTATCCCATAACTCCGCTTCGAATGAGCTTTATAGTGAATTGGCGGTGTCGCCAATACTCTAATGACTTGTAAAAAGGGAAACTCCTTTACAATTAGCATCGATTCACCATAGATTTATATCTATCCTTGGTTTAGATGCTAATATCTTTTGTTATTCCAAACTCTATCTCTTGAGATCGGATGTACATTTACTCTAGAAAAATCCACATTTGATCTTATTCATTAAGTCACGGTTTACCCGATTAAGGTTATCCGCGATTTATCTAAGCTTATCCATCTTCATATTTTGTTAATTAATCATCTTGTCTTTGTTTCCAAACTATCTCCAAACATTTTGAATTGTACTTGTAAATCTATGTTTGTTTTATATATTGTGTTGTTTGAGTTGTTGAAGTTGATTTGGGCTTCCGATCGATTCGTTTGATCAACGCTATCGATAGGATTTCTAAAACACTTTGACAGAACAAACTGACATAATATTATTTTAAAATTTGGTTAATGAAATAAATTTTGATATAAGTAAATAACATGGAACTTAATAAATTGATTTAAATTGATTATTTGAAATGATAATACTTGATTTATCATTCTATAAATGAATTTATAAATAGTTGTTATAAATTTGATTTGGGAACTGAAATGAATTTAAGTCAAGAATTTGAGAATTTAATTTCCGATGGTTTCAAACCTTGTGTTTAAAGTTTTAAAAGGATATATTATTTAAAGTATTTTGAATAGAAATTTGTTTCCAAAGAATTTTAAAGTTTTAAAATTTTAGTGCTCTTCTCTTTGTCGCTGGAAAATAACTTCGGTGATGACCGCGGCATCATCGACTTTCATTTTCGAGTTTCGAAGTGAAGAGACCATTCTGTAGTCTTGCTACAGCTTTGTTTTGGGAAATTTAATTGATTTGAATTTCTAAAATATGATTTGATTTATAATATATATAGATATATGATTTAAATTTGATTTGACAAATTATGTACATACATTTATTTATCTCTAAATGGTTTGAAAGGAATCGGAAATTTTATTCTTAAATTCTATCTTAAATAATAACTTCAAGTATAAAAAGAAAATCAAAATTTTGAATAAATATTCAAGCTTGAAATGATTGAATTAGAATGTTTATATTGTATATTAATTTTAGAAAGTTTTATTTGTATAATTCTCAATTGCATTCCAATATAACTTACCTTAATTTTTAGAAGTTAACAATGTAATTGGATAATATACAATATAAAAAGATTTTTATAAATAAAATTTGAGTGGTTATAATAAATATTATACACTTAAATTTTAGTTATAAAAAGATTTAACTGAGGTAAATAGACTAAAAGGTTAATTGAATAATTTACAATATAAATGATGTTAAGGGAATTAGGAATAAATTAAAACAGTTATAATAGGTGTAAGTATATTTAACATAGGTGATAAAATATATTGAGAGGAATAAATTTAATTTTAATTAGGAATAAAGAAGAATTAAATTTATTGAATGTTATACACTTAATTTTAATCAAATCCATGAGTTTTGAAATTGTTGGTTTAAGAAAATTGGATGATAAGGTAATGAAATTAGAGATAATTAAGATTTATTTAACTTGTGTAAAATTAATTATCAATTTAAGTTGAAATCTCCATGGTTTCAAACTTATTATCTTATTTTGTTTTCAAACAGTCTGGGTGTCCTTATTTTCCTCATCTTGCTACAGACTGGTATAGACATCTTTCTATAATCTTTCTGTTTAGAAATCTTTCTATAGTCTTTGGTACTTATTTTGAATCTGAGCACTGCTTTCATCCATAGACTGTCGGTCAAGCAGAAAAAGGTTAATCAGATTTTAGAGGATCTTTTTCGTGCTTGTGTCCTTGATTTCGGAGAATCTTGGGAAGACCATCTCCACCTTGTTAAACTTGCATATAACAACAGTTATCAGGTATAGTTTCAATCCTTTTGTCATCTTGTCTTAATCTCATTTCAATTTTATCTTTCCTGTGTTTCCCGTACCTCATTCCTTTTCGGGGACGAAAAGTTTTGAGTGGGGGAGAGTGTAACAACCCTAGATTTTTGCATATATTTTAAATTTGACTTTATTTTATTTTGAAATTATTTTAAACTTGTTTTATTTTCAATATTTCATTTTAAATATAAATTTTGATTATTATATGAATTATAATTTTAAACTGGTATAAATTGAATATTTTCCTGAAAAGTGGATTTCTGGTCAAACTTTGACTTTTAAATTTTAAATTTAAATATTTAAATTCTTAAATTGTATCTTTTATTATGAAAATAGATTTAATAACATGAATACTACTTTTCGTTTCGTTTGAAACGGATTTAAATTGTGAAAGTTATACTGTTTTCAATATTGTGTGTATATTGAGTTATTTAACAATTTTCTTTATTTTTAATTTATATAAATGACATTTTTTGATATATCTTACTCTAATTTGTATATTTAGGTTATGTCATATATATTTTGACTTTTAAATATTTTTAAAGTGATTTTAAATATTATTAAAGTGATTTTAAATTTTTTCTAAAGCTTATTGAATTTATTTTAAATTTTTAAAGCCTGTTTGCATTTTTAAGCTATTTTCTTAATTTAAATTCTATTTAATTAATATTTAATTATTTATTTTATATATTTACTTTCATTTCTGAGTTGTTATTTTTATTTATCAGTTTTTATATGTATTTATAAATTGCAAAATGAATTTTGGAAATATGAAGAGTTTTGACCTTTTGTATACCTTGCCTTTTCACATTTCAACTTACCTTTTCACACCAAACATCACATGCATTCAATTGCTGGCCATATCTCATTGCTTCAGCCGCATACCCACTTCATTTTCACGTATAGGAAAGTTTCTCAAACCAAAAATTTCAGCCATCATCTCCTGAAGCAAAGATTGGTAAATCTCTTCATTTTTTTTTCTCTTTTTCTTCTTGTTTTCTTATGTTCTTTGCACTTGCCTTCACCTTTGTAGCTCAGCCCTTGCTCCTCCTTCACCATGGCCGCCTCCACAACTACCACATCAGGCCACCATCTCCTCCAGCCCACTGACCATCCATAGCCGTGGCCATATATGATGAAGATCCACCAAAAATATGAGCAAACTCCACCTAAACTTGCATAGCCTAGCACCTATCGCCTTCACCACTCCAACCACCACCTTGGCCGCCACTTGCACCACCTGCTCCAGCCACTTCCTATCCTGACACCACCTGCCACACCACCTCCTGACCCCACCAGGCTTGGCCATGCCCATACTTGCCTTGGACGTGACCTTTAGTGCCTTGAAAACTTTGTATGTTGCCTTGTAGTTGTTGTTTCATGCTCACAAACCTTTGCTCCATCCTTTTCCCATGCTATGACCGACCTTTAGGAACCCAAACCCGATCTAAAACCATGCTGTAGCCATGCCATTTCAGATCATAGCTGAAGCATAGATGGTAGAAAGCAAGTGCAAACACTTTGGCTTTGTTTTATGCATCCAATTCTAGCATTATTTAATGGTATCTTGTGTTGAAACTTATGTGTTGTTATACTTGTTTTGTTGAATGTATCCAAGGAGATTCATCTTTGGATCTCTCACTCAAATCATATTCGTGTTGTGGTGCCTTCGAAGATTCTGTGTTGTGTGTTTGGTCGTCATCTCCAGCTTAAACAAGTGCGTAATTCTCACCAGACGATGTGTACTTATATAACTAGTAAACTGACACCATTTGAATCTGTAAAATTATATCATCCAGTTATAACTGTTATATTATGATCATATGATGCTCACCCCTGTTATTACCCATGTTATATCATCAGTTACTGTTATATAATGCTATTCTGTTATTCATATCTGTTTATCACACTGCAAGTTCCCTGTTAGTATAGAAATCACTATGGGTTGAAATGATACATACCCGAACGGACTTTAGAATAGAGAAAAATCGTTATGGGCTGAAATGATAGGCCTGAACGGTTTTTATTTATTTTATTTAACTTGGGATTGCAGGTTTGAAATGATAGAAACCGGTTTTCCTTTGTAAATTACGGATTGAAATGATATATATCTATATCACTTGACCTAGGCTAGAAAATTTTATATAGACCCGTGGTTTATATATTTTCTGAAAATTTTAAAATGTTTTAAAAATGTAAATATTATGATATTTTGATTTAAATTTTATTAAAATGATTTCTATAAAATATTTGTGATTTTCTACAAATTTAATAAGTGAATTAAGTAAATGGTGAAGTAGAATTTGAAATATAAGTTAATTTTGGAATTTATGATTTTGTTTATAAATGGAATTTATGTAAAGTAAGAAAATATGAAAAATTTGATTTAAAAGATTGAATTTAATGATTTTATTAAGTAATAATAATTTTTAAAAGTGTGAATGATTTTGTATAAATTAAAATATGAAATAAATGAATGTTTAAGTTGAATTTTTTGAAATATAACTTAAATTGGGAAATTGTGAATTTTGTTAAAAGTGAAATTTTAATTAAGTAAAATAAATGGAAATAAGTTATATTTTGGAAATTTAAACTTAGTTGTTAAGTTAAGGATTTAATTAAAGAAATGAAAATTTAATTGTTATTTAATTTGAGTTTTGTATGGAAATTTGACTTTATAAAATCATAGAAATAAAGGTATTTAAATGATTGTTTTTAAATGTGAAAATATATGATTTTATAAGTTAAAATGATTTATATTAAAAGTTAGTTATGTGTGAAATTGTAAATTAAAACTCTGAATTTGATTTGACAACATCTTTGAAATGTAATGTAAAGATATTACAGCATTGGTAAATGCTATAGTTGTTTTAAATGAACCATATAGCAAATTTGAACTAAAGGTTATTATAGCACTTTGTTAGTGCTATAGTTGTTAAATTTAACTAAAATTTTAATTGAAACTAAATTAAGATATTACAGCATTTAAATGCTGTCTTTTGTTAATGAATTATTTTAAAACATAACATTTCGTAGCATTTTCTAAGTGCTGCGAAAGTTGAATTTTCTTTGTTTAATAAATTCAAATGAATAAATGATCTTTAATAAAGATTAAATTTTGGAAATTAAATATATAATTATTAAATATAATGAATTGACTTTAAATGATTTAAATGGAATAGTTGATTTGGGAAATACAACTATTTTGAAATGTGATTAAATGGTATTTAAATTTAAATTAAATAAATGATGTTTTGAAATGATATTTTGATATATTTTGAAATGAATTTGAAATGATATTAAATCTTGGAATGAATAATTGAAGTTTATATTAGTATGAAAGGTATTTGGTTTACTTGTAATTTGAATCTAGTTAAAAGATATTGGACTTATGAAATATAGGATATTAAAGCTTTGGAACTTATTTTATAATTTGAATAGTTATTTTGTGGATTAAATCTATATTTGAAATTTATAAGTTTTGAAATGGTCTATGGAAATTTAATTGAAATAAATGATTGAATTGAATTGAAACTTTGGAAATTGAATACTTGATTTGAAAGTATAATAATTACACATTTAAATGGTTTAAATGAATTATTTTGATTGAAATATAAACTATTTGAAAGGATGACTTGAAATGAAGTTTTGAAAGGATATGATATTTTGATATATTAAAATGATTTGAAATGATGTTTTGAAAGGATATGATGTTTTGATATATTAAAATGATTTGAAATCAAGTTTTGGAAAGATATGATGTTTTGATATATTAAAATGATTTGAAATGAAGTTTTGAAAGGATATGATATTTTGATATATTAAAATGATTTGAAATGAAGTTTTGGAAAGATATGATATTTTGATATATTGAAATGATTTGAAATGAAGTTTTGAAATGATATGTTATTTTAAATGTATTGAAATGGTTTGGAATTGATTTAATCTTCATTTTGATAAAGATTTGGATTTGAAATGATATTATATTTTAAGTATAAAAAATTATTTTAAATTTATAACCACGGGTTATAATAACGATTGGTTGTTAAAGAGATCGGGATCGGATATGGACATACTCTCTGTCGATACCGAAAACCACTTTAACAACTGTGTACGCGGTAGAGTTTCCAGAATGAAGTAGGATGGTGGCGACGATCCTAAGGTATATACGTGGACCCAACTCCCGTGAGTTGGCATAAGGTGGCTAAAACAGGAGCGATTGACGGACCAGTGAGGTAGCACCTCTGATCGGACACACTTCTTCGATACCATTCTATTACTTGTGATTGATTTGGTGCGCACCCTTGATTTGGGAGTGTTGTTCGAGGTGGGCGGTAGTGGCTGCTATGCGTCACCACCAGTCCGGATGCGTAATTGGTATATCTACCCTGGCATTGCCTAGTTGTGCCGTGTCACCTACCATATCGAGCTTTACTACGATTTGTGATTTCTCTCGTAGCCTGTGGAGTATCGAGGATAGCCCCCATTTTGGGAGTATGCTAATACTGGATAGACTACTGGGACTATTACGTGTTAAGGGCTATATGGGTAACCCCTTGACGCTATTAAAAAGTATGTTTATTTTATAGTAGACATTATTATAATAGCGAATATTACTACATAGTAGATAGTTTAACGGATCCTTAAAGAATGAGCGATCCCAAGCATTCTTTAAGTTACTTGTACCTTATTACAGTTCACTTGAGTTGGTTTACATTATATAAGTATATATTGTCCTGACTCGAGTGTTTTGTGTTTTGCTTTACGCTCGGGTCAGCCTGAGTTATTCACAGATTTGGATTTCCATTCTCTTGGAGATTTGAATCGCTGGAGATTATCTGCTTGTCTTGTCCTATCTATTTCAGTTCCGTTGTACTACTCAGCTTGTACTTGGTTATTTTATTGAGACTTCTGTTGTACTCTATTTCTTTTGTTATATCTTATGTAACTCTGATATATTTATATAAGTAGCTTCATGAACTACTATTTCTTTTACTTCCGCTGCATTATTTTACTCTGTGTCTATGATCTGTGATCATTTATTCAAGATTTGCCAAATTTTATTTACAACGCGGTATTTAGAGCAATTCAAGTCCGACATGTGCGGATGCGAATGGTTGAAAATATCGGGTCGTTACATAACAACAACTTACTAACTATTCACTACTAAGTTGGAAGAGAAATTAACCTCTTAGTGCTTGCATAATAACATTTGAAAGCACTTAGTTCTAATTTCTAAATAGTAATTTGAAATAATAAATCAAGTAGTTTAAAAAAAATTGTTGGCTATACTAATACATACATATTTATATATCCACATACACACCGGTATTGTAACAACTCGGATTTTTCGCGTTCGAAAATCGACATCCGTACTTCACATTGTACTAGAATGCCGCAGATTCGACCGTTCAAATCCGATTCGCCGGAGCTATAACACAATTAAGTAAATAACACAGCGGAAGAAAAGAATAATACATTGATATATAATATCTGATACAACAGAGTGATACAATGAATATCAATATACATTAGAGATATGATACAAGAAATAGCAGCGGAAAAGAAAAGATAACAACAGCAGCGGAACAATATCAATAGAAATGATAACTCCAAAATGATCTTCAGACAAGAATGAATCCACAACTCCAAGATAAGCAACTCCGATGAATGAACTAGCTCCAGATAATCTACTAAACCTGAATATCTGAAAAGAAACCCAACTCTAGACTGCTCGTGTGGAAAATTATGAGCACCCAGAGTTTAGGAAGGGAACAATAAACTCCGGATCAGTCATGGGACTGGTGTGAGCAACAAAAACAGTTTATCTTTAAACAACAACAAATGATTTTAAACTTTGAAATCCGCAATGCTTTTGGAAAATGAAACTACCATAAGACCTCCCGCCACACACACAATGCAAACGCAGAATTGGAGGAGATTTCTTCTTATGATAGTCAAAGATGCTTACTACGCAAAATCATTGGATATTATCATTAGTGCATAGTGTAGAAAACCATTTCGAAAATATAATATCAATCTTAGCCAACATACAACTATTGTTGTATGCCTACTATAGCTACTACGTTCAATAGCAGGTTACCGCCACATTCCATAGCAGGTAATACAACTAAAACCGTACAGGGTTCGTATTGTTTCTTTGGATTTCCAACAAATGATCAGGCTAAGGAACTTCCTTACCGAAATAGAAACGCCTCTGGAAAGACGCCCCGGATCCTAACCGGATCTCTGCAAACAAAAGGCCGACGCTACCTCACGCTGTACAGCTGTAACTAAGTAACTAACACACTGACGCTACCTCACGCTGTACAGCTGTAACTAGGTAACTAACACACGAGTCATGTCATCCCCCGGTCGTTACCAACCTTTATCCGAGCGCTCGATAACCAACATCACACATAATAAATAAAGTGTATCCACATGAGTAAGTATCTAGGCTCCATACCATGATACCACCCTTTTATCCAGAAGGAAATGACATACCCTAGGGCCGCTACCCCTACAAACCTTTGTCGCAACATTCCTGTTTCGACCATTACCGGGTTGTGAGGCTCGACGAAGTCTCGTCCACAAAGCCACGCTTTTTCACAAAGCCACGCTTCGATCAAAAAATGATCAGCAGCACTTCGTATGCCACATTACCAAATTGGGAATGTATCACTAGTAACCATCAACTACATAACCTCTGAGCTCGTACGTCTCAGAGAAGGGTGTTAAGCTAAGAGAATAAATTCTCCGCCACCAACATAAATGTATTTGATAGAAACCAGCTTTACATCTCAAAGTGTAATGTCAGACACACATCCATACAAGTCTGTTCCGGGTTCGAACAGAACCGAAGGCACTTCCGAAGAAGCCCTTGCAATTCCGGGTATTCACAATCCCGATCGGACTTCCCATCACTTAGGGAATCTCTATACCGTAGCTACTTAGTGCAGAGACAATCGATAAGTCATCCTATCGCTCTTGCAAATACCCGGTCTTCACCACCGGTCTTCAAATGCTATCCATATCGTCGTATCACTATTCAGAATGGGTTATATGATACAAAGGTCCTCTCCCGGCTAAACCGAATAACGAGCGCAATTAAAAATCATATGGATACTGGGATCTCAGTTAAATCACAGCTTAAAGCCCAAAACTTTTCATTCGAATGGTTAAAACAAATTACCATTTCCAATCTTTTAAACAAAAAGATTCATTTCAAAAACCTTCACGGGTTTAAACAATTTTCCACACTTTTAATCTTTTAAACAAAAAGATTCAATTCACAAAGTTAACCCTATTCACAAAGATTCATTCATAGATTTTCAAATCAATTTCCATTTCAATTGGATTAACTCGTTAAATCTTTAAGTCAAGATTTAACTTATAGCTTTCAAAACTAGTTTCCAAAGATTCATTCATAGCCTTTCAAAACAATTCCATTTCAAGTTGAATTAACTCATCCGGTCTTTGAATTAAAGACTCATTTCATAGTTTTCAAAACATTTCAATTCTATTTCAAACTTGAAATCTTTCAACACAAATTGGAAGTTCATTACTTATGTGAAAGCTTTTACTATTTGAAAATAATAGTTTCGTTTCAGAAAAATCCAATTATATTTACATGAGTCAAAACCCTTCAATTAAATTCAAATTCCCAAATCAATACCTTTAAAATGGTTTAACCCATATATAACTTGTACAGCATCTTTAATCCCTAGTTTCAAATCATAGAATTCAATTTAAAACTTGAATTCAAATTTAAATCAAATTATTTAAATTTCAAAACTCGATTAAGTTATTCAAAATAACTTTTATCTTTGAAATCCCATTTCAAAAGCTTTTCACTTTAAACCCAAATTTCAAATTTCAAAATCAATTGAAATTAAAAATTCAATTTCAAAACATTGAATTTACATCATCTGTGACTTAACCGATTTCCACATGAAATCCATATTTGTGTGTGTATGGTGTAGTCCAGGGGTTTTACACACAATAGTGCAACATCAATCATCACAGATATATCGATAAGCGGTATAATCGATAACGCTTATCTTCATTCACAGATTCATAGATAAAATAAATTTATCAGTCACAAAGATTCACTATTACAATTCGATGTGGGTTTCGGATAACCAACTGGAATCCGACTCCCTGTTGCATCGAAATTCAAATGTCGTTTACGGGTCAAGGGTTTCATATTCACATAGTAATATATCACAGAAACAGAAATCACAGATATATATATCGCAGATAAGTAAATTACAGATCACAACATAAATCAGGATGTATCACAAAGCATCATATATCAGGGATATCAAACAATTAAATCATCCAATACAATCTAAACATCCATAGATAAGATCATTTTAATTATCTGATTGATTCAAATCGGATAAATTTCCATGAATAAATTTGCTAGTCATGGTAAATTAATAATCAATTGATTACAAAACATTTAATAAATTATTCTTTGATTAATCATTAATTAATCCTCTAATTAAAAATTAATTCTTAATTAATTACAACAACTAATTAATTACTCCTTAATTAATAAGTATTTCTTAATCACTTTCATTAATTAATTTACCTTCATTAATTATCATAATTAATTAACCCTTAATGGTTAACTAATTAACTCTCAATTTCTTTCATTCATTAATTACTCCTTAATTAATTAATAATTTATAAAAATTAATTAACCTTAATATTAAGTAATTAACCTTTAATCACGTAATAAATCTTTAAATTAATCACATTATTTAATGAATCACATAAATTAAATTCTTTTAAGTAATTAAGTAATTACCCATTTCCAAATCTTTAAACTTTTAAATTGAATTAAGGATTAAAACACTTTTAAGTTATTAAACTTTATTTATTTTCAACTAAGTTTCAACTGGACTAGGATTTCTATTTAACTTTGATTCAAAACTTATTTTAAACTTTGTTTGATCATTCAAATTTCGATTTTTAAGTTTTAAAATGAACAGAACAGGTTTCTGTTTAAACCTGGAACATTTACCCGAGCCACTCAAAAATTTGCTTCGAGCAAACACCTCTCGTCTTCGAGTCTTACCCGGTACTCACTCGAGAAAACTCAAGTTCTCTCCACTACTACTACCAGAAATCAAAAGTGCACGGTGCACATGCACCGTGACTCTGGTCAACTCCAGCCACCCTCCAGGCCTTCCCCACATCTCCGACCATCACCAGACTCGATCACGACCACCGGAAATCCAACAACAATTCGAAATCGAATTCGAGTTTAAAACTCGAAACCTGGAAACGCGAAAGCACTACGCCTCGAAACCTATCAATCACGCTGTTCTCACCGCCTCGTCCACCAGAGAGTTTGAAACTCCGTCCATCTGTTCGTCATCGCTCCCCCTACCATCAACCCAAACTTGATAGAGCTCGATCAACAGGGGAGGTCGAACGAACAAAACATCTACCCCCTGACAAAACTAGGTTTACAAAAATGAATTGCTCGCCGCCACCGCATCTTCGCCACCTCCAACCATTTTTCCTAGGACCCCCATAGGCTTCTCCATCCCCGCGCAAATCCCCGACCATCACCAGTGACGAGTTCACCAGGAATTGCCAAAACGATGACATTTCGACGATCTCAAACTGTCCCTCAATCCTAAGTCTAAAAATTAAAATTCCTGCCTTAATAATCATGTTAAGGTATAAGAATTCAGATTGTATACTTGAATTCTTGAATTAACAAGTTTAAGTTTTGACTTATTTTGAAGCTATGCTCAGTTCTTTGATTTCCAGAGCCTCCAACAGGTTGTTTTATCTTGATTTTATTTTTAAAACTTAGTTCAAAGTCAAACAGACAACATTGGTTTTAACTTGAAGTCCAAATATCAAGTAGATCGTGAAGAAAAGATTTTTGAAATCAAATTTTGGTGTTCAGAGTCATAACAGTGAGCCTATACAAACTCTTCTAACTCTCAATTTCACTCAGAGGATCCGTATATGTATATAAACAAAATTATTCACAGATATATCTATATATAAGCAACAGTTTTATACTTTAAGCATTTTAAGAAAATAAGTTACTCACCTTAGTCAGAGAAAAAGAACAGAGCAGAGTTTTGAAACGCTTAAACCAGGCTTTGAAACATTTGCAAACTTGAAACCTTTCTCTGATCTCTAGTCCTCTGATTTGTATTGTTGTTGATGTTTAAATTGAGTTCTCGTTTTAAGTTGAATGGTTTGTTTACTTCAGATTTTAGCTTTAAGGAACGAACTGATGAAAATATATGGGAAAGCAAATTTACAGGTTGATATATATATAAAAGAGGAGTTGTACAGGGTAATAAAAAAAATGGGTTTGTACAAGTTCGATCAGTGATATTTTCGTTTGGGGGCTATGCAGATTTTTGTGGTGGCTGATGTACACCTTGTACATGATGAAGAGTAATGGCATTTAATGCCTCATGTACAACTTGTTTTCGGCTGTATGTATTATGCATGATGATTTAGCTTTGTACAAGGGGATTGTATTTGTTTTTGGTGACTAAAGAGATTTGTATGTATATATGTAGTTATATTTGTTTTACAATGGTGGCTGCTAGTTTTGTTTATATTTAAGTGTTGTTTCTTCCTTTTAGTTTTATATTTTGTATTCAAATGAATTTTATAATTTAAAATGAATTTCTATCTTACTTTGTTGTTAAGTTTGTAACAATGGTATTTACTTTGTTTTATTTGTCACATGAATATTAAGTTTTGTTTTATGCTTTGTAATTTGAATGAAGTTCTAGTTACATGTTTTTATACTTTATCTAATAGATTGACTTATATATATATATTTATTTATTTATTTTTCTAACTTAAAGATGTATTTCTAACTTAAATATTTATTGTCTTATATTTCTCTATATGTATATACTTTAAAATTTATTTTCAAACCATTTATATTTAAGATTTTAAATTCAAAAAATTTAACACATTTTATTTGAACTCGGGGAAACTCGCAATCAATTAATCCATTTAAAAATAAATTTTACAAATTTTTATTCAAAAATTAATTTAATTATCAATTTAAATATATATAAAATCCGGGGTCGTTACAGACTTCCCCCCTTAAAAGGATTTCGTCCTCGAAATTCCCAAGGAGACAAAAAGATAGACGAAACAGGATTTATCAAATCAACTGAACATCTGTTCTGCATTTGGCTTACCAAATCAGAATATCAATAACAGATACAAGAACGAATCTGTTTTAACACTTCAGAAGATACTCGGGTTATCCAGATCTACGAAATATACAGTGGCATCGGTTAGTCCGAAGGGATAACTAACCATTCGTAGAACGTATCCGGACCCAAAGAATAGATAGATATATGGATACGATTTCAAAACTTTTAGTTTAGAAACTAAAGCATATCTATCAACCATAGCAACAAAGCAACCAATTCATCCAAACAAACAATTTTGGCCTTTTTGGAGTTTACGTTCCATATTAGTATATCGAATTTCCTTCCTGGATCAACCAGAAAATACCGAAGAATTGAGAAAAGATGACGAATAAAATAGATTGATAGAGAAAGGATTGTTTTCTTGTTGTTACAGAGTATTGACCATTTCTAGTCGTATTTTCCTGTCCCCTATCTCATCCTCTTCTTGCACTCATACTCACTATTAGTGGATAGTAAGAGAATTTACTGATGCATTCGAACGGATATCTGAGGAATACTCATTCTAGAGTTTACTTCACTCTATCTCTAATGAGCTACTTAACGTGTTATACTCCTGAGCTAAAGTTCAACCTTAGCTCTGATACCACATGTAACGACTCAGACATTTCCGGCAGCAGCGACCGGTAGGCTTTGCAACCATCCCGGCCCCACCGTGGCTCACACTGGCACCTCGCAGTTGCTTTTACGGCCAGCCTCTCGACTGTCACAACCAACCCATCCCACTCAGAGACATGTAGGGGTAAGAGTCTCCCGTTCGCCACCAAACCGCGAAGCGAGAACCCCCTATCATGCTGTAATATAGCAAATGCGATCCATATCGTCGTATCACTATTCGGAATGGGTTATATGACACAAAAGTCCTCTCCCGGCTAAACCGAATAACGAGCGCAATTAAAAATCATATGGATACTGGGATCTCAGTTAAATCACAGCTTAAAGCCCAAAACTTTTCATTCGAATGGTTAAAACAAATTACCATTTCCAATCTTTTAAACAAAAAGATTCATTTCAAAAACCTTCACGGGTTTAAACAATTTTCCACACTTTTAATCTTTTAAACAAAAAGATTCAATTCACAAAGTTAACCCTATTCACAAAGATTCATTCATAGATTTTCAAATCAATTTCCATTTCAATTGGATTAACTCGTTAAATCTTTAAGTCAGGATTTAACTTATAGCTTTCAAAACTAGTTTCCAAAGATTCATTCATAGCCTTTCAAAACAATTCCATTTCAAGTTGAATTAACTCATCCGGTCTTTGAATTAAAGACTCATTTCATAGTTTTCAAAACATTTCAATTCTATTTCAAACTTGAAATCTTTCAACACAAATTGGAAGTTCATTACTTATGTGAAAGCTTTTACTATTTGAAAACAATAGTTTCGTTTCAGAAAAATCCAATTATATTTACACGAGTCAAAACCCTTCAATTAAATTCAAATTCCCAAATCAATACCTTTAAAATGGTTTAACCCATATATAACTTGTACAGCATCTTTAATCCCTAGTTTCAAATCATAGAATTCAATTTAAAACTTGAATTCAAATTTAAATCAAATTATTTAAATTTCAAAACTCGATTAAGTTATTCAAAATAACTTTTATCTTTGAAATCCCATTTCAAAAGCTTTTCACTTTAAACCCAAATTTCAAATTTCAAAATCAATTGAAATTAAAAATTCAATTTCAAAACATTGAATTTACATCATCTGTGACTTAACCGATTTCCACGTGAAATCCATATTTGTGTGTGTATGGTGTAGTCCAGGGGTTTTACACACAATAGTGCAACATCAATCATCACAGATATATCGATAAGCGGTATAATCGATAACGCTTATCTTCATTCACAGATTCATAGATAAAATAAATTTATCAGTCACAAAGATTCACTATTACAATTCGATGTGGGTTTCGGATAACCAACTGGAATCCGACTCCCTGTTGCATCGAAATTCAAATGTCGTTTACGGGTCAAGGGTTTCATATTCACATAGTAATATATCACAGAAACTGAAATCACAGATATATATATCGCAGATAAGTAAATTACAGATCACAACATAAATCAGGATGTATCACAAAGCATCATATATCAGGGATATCAAACAATTAAATCATCCAATACAATCTAAACATCCATAGATAAGATCATTTTAATTATCTGATTGATTCAAATCGGATAAATTTCCATGAATAAATTTGCTAGTCATGGTAAATTAATAATCAATTGATTATAAAACATTTAATAAATTATTCTTTGATTAATCATTAATTAATCCTCTAATTAAAAATTAATTCTTAATTAATTACAACAACTAATTAATTACTCCTTAATTAATAAGTATTTCTTAATCACTTTCATTAATTAATTTACCTTCATTAATTATCATAATTAATTAACCCTTAATGGTTAACTAATTAACTCTCAATTTCTTTCATTCATTAATTACTCCTTAATTAATTAATAATTTATAAAAATTAATTAACCTTAATATTAAGTAATTAACCTTTAATCACGTAATAAATCTTTAAATTAATCACATTATTTAATGAATCACATAAATTAAATTCTTTTAAGTAATTAAGTAATTACCCATTTCCAAATCTTTAAACCTTTAAATTGAATTAAGGATTAAAACACTTTTAAGTTATTAAACTTTATTTATTTTCAACTAAGTTTCAACTGGACTAGGATTTCTATTTAACTTTGATTCAAAACTTATTTTAAACTTTGTTTGATCATTCAAATTTCGATTTTTAAGTTTTAAAATGAACAGAACAGGTTTCTGTTTAAACCTGGAACATTTACCCGAGCCACTCAAAAATTTGCTTCGAGCAAACACCTCTCGTCTTCGAATCTTACCCGGTACTCACTCGAGAAAACTCAAGTTCTCTCCACTACTACTACCAGAAATCAAAAGTGCACGGTGCACATGCACCGTGACTCTGGTCAACTCCAGCCACCCTCCAGGCCTTCCCCACATCTCCGACCATCACCAGACTCGATCACGACCACCGGAAATCCAACAACAATTCGAAATCGAATTCGAGTTTAAAACTCGAAACCTGGAAACGCGAAAGCACTACGCCTCGAAACCTGTCAATCACGCTGTTCTCACCGCCTCGTCCACCAGAGAGTTTGAAACTCCGTCCATCTGTTCGTCATCGCTCCCCCTACCATCAACCCAAACTTGATAGAGCTCGATCAACAGGGGAGGTCGAACGAACAAAACATCTACCCCCTGACAAAACTAGGTTTACAAAAATGAATTGCTCGCCGCCAACGCCACCGGCATCTTCGCCACCTCCAACCATTTTTCCTAGGACCCCCGTAGGCTTCTCCATCCCCGCGCAAATCCCCGACCATCACCAGTGACGAGTTCACCAGGAATTGCCAAAATGATGACATTTCGACGATCTCAAACTGTCCCTCAATCCTAAGTCTAAAAATTAAAATTCCTGCCTTAATAATCATGTTAAGGTATAAGAATTCAGATTGTATACTTGAATTCTTGAATTAACAAGTTTAAGTTTTGACTTATTTTGAAGCTATGCTCAGTTCTTTGATTTCCAGAGCCTCCAACAGGTTGTTTTATCTTGATTTTATTTTTAAAACTTAGTTCAAAGTCAAACAGACAACATTGGTTTTAACTTGAAGTCCAAATATCAAGTAGATCGTGAAGAAAAGATTTTTGAAATCAAATTTTGGTGTTCAGAGTCATAACAGTGAGCCTATACAAACTCTTCTAACTCTCAATTTCACTCAGAGGATCCGTATATGTATATAAACAAAATTATTCACAAATATATCTATATATAAGCAACAGTTTTATACTTTAAGCATTTTAAGAAAATAAGTTACTCACCTTAGTCAGAGAAAAAGAACAGAGCAGAGTTTTGAAACGCTTAAACCAGGCTTTGAAACATTTGCAAACTTGAAACCTTTCTCTGATCTCTAGTCCTCTGATTTGTATTGTTGTTGATGTTTAAATTGAGTTCTCGTTTTAAGTTGAATGGTTTGTTTACTTCAGATTTTAGCTTTAAGGAACGAACTGATGAAAATATATGGGAAAGCAAATTTACAGGTTGATATATATATAAAAGAGGAGTTGTACAGGGTAATAAAAAAAAATGGGTTTGTACAAGTTCGATCAGTGATATTTTCGTTTGGGGGCTATGCAGATTTTTGTGGTGGCTGATGTACACCTTGTACATGATGAAGAGTAATGGCATTTAATGCCTCATGTACAACTTGTTTTCGGCTGTATGTATTATGCATGATGATTTAGCTTTGTACAAGGGGATTGTATTTGTTTTTGGTGACTAAAGAGATTTGTATGTATATATGTAGTTATATTTGTTTTACAATGGTGGCTGCTAGTTTTGTTTATATTTAAGTGTTGTTTCTTCCTTTTAGTTTTATATTTTGTATTCAAATGAATTTTATAATTTAAAATGAATTTCTATCTTACTTTGTTGTTAAGTTTGTAACAATGGTATTTACTTTGTTTTATTTGTCACATGAATATTAAGTTTTGTTTTATGCTTTGTAATTTGAATGAAGTTCTAGTTACATGTTTTTATACTTTATCTAATAGATTGACTTATATATATATATATTTATTTATTTTTCTAACTTAAAGATGTATTTCTAACTTAAATATTTATTGTCTTATATTTCTCTATATGTATATACTTTAAAATTTATTTTCAAACCATTTATATTTAAGATTTTAAATTCAAAAAATTTAACACATTTTATTTGAACTCGGGGAAACTCGCAATCAATTAATCCATTTAAAAATAAATTTTACAAATTTTTATTCAAAAATTAATTTAATTATCAATTTAAATATATATAAAATCCGGGGTCGTTACAGACTTCCCCCCTTAAAAGGATTTCGTCCTCGAAATTCCCAAGGAGACAAAAATATAGACGAAACAGGATTTATCAAATCAACTGAACATCTGTTCTGCATTTGGCTTACCAAATCAGAATATCAATAACAGATACAAGAACGAATCTGTTTTAACACTTCAGAAGATACTCGGGTTATCCAGATCTACGAAATATACAGTGGCATCGGTTAGTCCGAAGGGATAACTAACCATTCGTAGAACGTATCCGGACCCAAAGAATAGATAGATATATGGATACGATTTCAAAACTTTTAGTTTAGAAACTAAAGCATATCTATCAACCATAGCAACAAAGCAACCAATTCATCCAAACAAACAATTTTGGCCTTTTCGGAGTTTACGTTCCATATTAGTATATCGAATTTCCTTCCTGGATCAACCAGAAAATACCGAAGAATTGAGAAAAGATGACGAATAAAATAGATTGATAGAGAAAGGATTGTTTTCTTGTTGTTACAGAGTATTGACCATTTCTAGTCGTATTTTCCTGTCCCCTATCTCATCCTCTTCTTGCACTCATACTCACTATTAGTGGATAGTAAGAGAATTTACTGATGCATTCGAACGGATATCTGAGGAATACTCATTCTAGAGTTTACTTCACTCTATCTCTAATGAGCTACTTAACGTGTTATACTCCTGAGCTAAAGTTCAACCTTAGCTCTGATACCACATGTAACGACTCGGACATTTCCGGCAGCAGCGACCGGTAGGCTTTGCAACCATCCCGGCCCCACCGTGGCTCACACTGGCACCTCGCAGTTGCTTTTACGGCCAGCCTCTCGACTGTCACAACCAACCCATCCCACTCAGGGACATGTAGGGGTAAGAGTCTCCCGTTCGCCACCAAACCGCGAAGCGAGAACCCCCTATCATGCTGTAATATAGCAAATGCGATCCATATCGTCGTATCACTATTCGGAATGGGTTATATGACACAAAAGTCCTCTCCCGGCTAAACCGAATAACGAGCGCAATTAAAAATCATATGGATACTGGGATCTCAGTTAAATCACAGCTTAAAGCCCAAAACTTTTCATTCGAATGGTTAAAACAAATTACCATTTCCAATCTTTTAAACAAAAAGATTCATTTCAAAAACCTTCACGGGTTTAAACAAATTTCCACACTTTTAATCTTTTAAACAAAAAGATTCAATTCACAAAGTTAACCCTATTCACAAAGATTCATTCATAGATTTTCAAATCAATTTCCATTTCAATTGGATTAACTCGTTAAATCTTTAAGTCAGGATTTAACTTATAGCTTTCAAAACTAGTTTCCAAAGATTCATTCATAGCCTTTCAAAACAATTCCATTTCAAGTTGAATTAACTCATCCGGTCTTTGAATTAAAGACTCATTTCATAGTTTTCAAAACATTTCAATTCTATTTCAAACTTGAAATCTTTCAACACAAATTGGAAGTTCATTACTTATGTGAAAGCTTTTACTATTTGAAAACAATAGTTTCGTTTCAGAAAAATCCAATTATATTTACACGAGTCAAAACCCTTCAATTAAATTCAAATTCCCAAATCAATACCTTTAAAATGGTTTAACCCATATATAACTTGTACAGCATCTTTAATCCCTAGTTTCAAATCATAGAATTCAATTTAAAACTTGAATTCAAATTTAAATCAAATTATTTAAATTTCAAAACTCGATTAAGTTATTCAAAATAACTTTTATCTTTGAAATCCCATTTCAAAAGCTTTTCACTTTAAACCCAAATTTCAAATTTCAAAATCAATTGAAATTAAAAATTCAATTTCAAAACATTGAATTTACATCATCTGTGACTTAACCGATTTCCACGTGAAATCCATATTTGTGTGTGTATGGTGTAGTCCAGGGGTTTTACACATAATAGTGCAACATCAATCATCACAGATATATCGATAAGCGGTATAATCGATAACGCTTATCTTCATTCACAGATTCATAGATAAAATAAATTTATCAGTCACAAAGATTCACTATTACAATTCGATGTGGGTTTCGGATAACCAACTGGAATCCGACTCCCTGTTGCATCGAAATTCAAATGTCGTTTACGGGTCAAGGGTTTCATATTCACATAGTAATATATCACAGAAACAGAAATCACAGATATATATATCGCAGATAAGTAAATTACAGATCACAACATAAATCAGGATGTATCACAAAGCATCATATATCAGGGATATCAAACAATTAAATCATCCAATACAATCTAAACATCCATAGATAAGATCATTTTAATTATCTGATTGATTCAAATCGGATAAATTTCCATGAATAAATTTGCTAGTCATGGTAAATTAATAATCAATTGATTACAAAACATTTAATAAATTATTCTTTGATTAATCATTAATTAATCCTCTAATTAAAAATTAATTCTTAATTAATTACAACAACTAATTAATTACTCCTTAATTAATAAGTATTTCTTAATCACTTTCATTAATTAATTTACCTTCATTAATTATCATAATTAATTAACCCTTAATGGTTAACTAATTAACTCTCAATTTCTTTCATTCATTAATTACTCCTTAATTAATTAATAATTTATAAAAATTAATTAACCTTAATATTAAGTAATTAACCTTTAATCACGTAATAAATCTTTAAATTAATCACATTATTTAATGAATCACATAAATTAAATTCTTTTAAGTAATTAAGTAATTACCCATTTCCAAATCTTTAAACCTTTAAATTGAATTAAGGATTAAAACACTTTTAAGTTATTAAACTTTATTTATTTTCAACTAAGTTTCAACTAGACTAGGATTTCTATTTAACTTTGATTCAAAACTTATTTTAAACTTTGTTTGATCATTCAAATTTCGATTTTTAAGTTTTAAAATGAACAGAACAGGTTTCTGTTTAAACCTGGAACATTTACCCGAGCCACTCAAAAATTTGCTTCGAGCAAACACCTCTCGTCTTCGAGTCTTACCCGGTACTCACTCGAGAAAACTCAAGTTCTCTCCACTACTACTACCAGAAATCAAAAGTGCACGGTGCACATGCACCGTGACTCTGGTCAACTCCAGCCACCCTCCAGGCCTTCCCCACATCTCCGACCATCACCAGACTCGATCACGACCACCGGAAATCCAACAACAATTCGAAATCGAATTCGAGTTTAAAACTCGAAACCTGGAAACGCGAAAGCACTACGCCTCGAAACCTGTCAATCACGCTGTTCTCACCGCCTCGTCCACCAGAGAGTTTGAAACTCCGTCCATCTGTTCGTCATCGCTCCCCCTACCATCAACCCAAACTTGATAGAGCTCGATCAACAGGGGAGGTCGAACGAACAAAACATCTACCCCCTGACAAAACTAGGTTTACAAAAATGAATTGCTCGCCGCCACCGGCATCTTCGCCACCTCCAACCATTTTTCCTAGGACCCCCGTAGGCTTCTCCATCCCCGTGCAAATCCCCGACCATCACCAGTGACGAGTTCACCAGGAATTGCCAAAACGATGACATTTCGACGATCTCAAACTGTCCCTCAATCCTAAGTCTAAAAATTAAAATTCCTGAATAATCATGTTAAGGTATAAGAATTCAGATTGTATACTTGAATTCTTGAATTAACAAGTTTAAGTTTTGACTTATTTTGAAGCTATGCTCAGTTCTTTGATTTCCAGAGCCTCCAACAGGTTGTTTTATCTTGATTTTATTTTTAAAACTTAGTTCAAAGTCAAATAGACAACATTGGTTTTAACTTGAAGTCCAAATATCAAGTAGATCGTGAAGAAAAGATTTTTGAAATCAAATTTTGGTGTTCAGAGTCATAACAGTGAGCCTATACAAACTCTTCTAACTCTCAATTTCACTCAGAGGATCCGTATATGTATATAAACAAAATTATTCACAGATATATCTATATATAAGCAACAGTTTTATACTTTAAGCATTTTAAGAAAATAAGTTACTCACCTTAGTCAGAGAAAAAGAACAGAGCAGAGTTTTGAAACGCTTAAACCAGGCTTTGAAACATTTGCAAACTTGAAACCTTTCTCTGATCTCTAGTCCTCTGATTTGTATTGTTGTTGATGTTTAAATTGAGTTCTCGTTTTAAGTTGAATGGTTTGTTTACTTCAGATTTTAGCTTTAAGGAACGAACTGATGAAAATATATGGGAAAGCAAATTTACAGGTTGATATATATATAAAAGAGGAGTTGTACAGGGTAATAAAAAAAATGGGTTTGTACAAGTTCGATCAGTGATATTTTCGTTTGGGGGCTATGCAGATTTTTGTGGTGGCTGATGTACACCTTGTACATGATGAAGAGTAATGGCATTTAATGCCTCATGTACAACTTGTTTTCGGCTGTATGTATTATGCATGATGATTTAGCTTTGTACAAGGGGATTGTATTTGTTTTTGGTGACTAAAGAGATTTGTATGTATATATGTAGTTATATTTGTTTTACAATGGTGGCTGCTAGTTTTGTTTATATTTAAGTGTTGTTTCTTCCTTTTAGTTTTATATTTTGTATTCAAATGAATTTTATAATTTAAAATGAATTTCTATCTTACTTTGTTGTTAAGTTTGTAACAATGGTATTTACTTTGTTTTATTTGTCACATGAATATTAAGTTTTGTTTTATGCTTTGTAATTTGAATGAAGTTCTAGTTACATGTTTTTATACTTTATCTAATAGATTGACTTATATATATATATATATATATATATTTTTCTAACTTAAAGATGTATTTCTAACTTAAATATTTATTGTCTTATATTTCTCTATATGTATATACTTTAAAATTTATTTTCAAACCATTTATATTTAAGATTTTAAATTCAAAAAATTTAACACATTTTATTTGAACTCGGGGAAACTCGCAATCAATTAATCCATTTAAAAATAAATTTTACAAATTTTTATTCAAAAATTAATTTAATTATCAATTTAAATATATATAAAATCCGGGGTCGTTACAGACTTCCCCCCTTAAAAGGATTTCGTCCTCGAAATTCCCAAGGAGACAAAAAGATAGACGAAACAGGATTTATCAAATCAACTGAACATCTGTTCTGCATTTGGCTTACCAAATCAGAATATCAATAACAGATACAAGAACGAATCTGTTTTAACACTTCAGAAGATACTCGGGTTATCCAGATCTACGAAATATACAGTGGCATCGGTTAGTCCAAAGGGATAACTAACCATTCGTAGAACGTATCCGGACCCAAAGAATAGATAGATATATGGATACGATTTCAAAACTTTTAGTTTAGAAACTAAAGCATATCTATCAACCATAGCAACAAAGCAACCAATTCATCCAAACAAACAATTTTGGCCTTTTCGGAGTTTACGTTCCATATTAGTATATCGAATTTCCTTCCTGGATCAACCAGAAAATACCGAAGAATTGAGAAAAGATGACGAATAAAATAGATTGATAGAGAAAGGATTGTTTTCTTGTTGTTACAGAGTATTGACCATTTCTAGTCGTATTTTCCTGTCCCCTATCTCATCCTCTTCTTGCACTCATACTCACTATTAGTGGATAGTAAGAGAATTTACTGATGCATTCGAACGGATATCTGAGGAATACTCATTCTAGAGTTTACTTCACTCTATCTCTAATGAGCTACTTAACGTGTTATACTCCTGAGCTAAAGTTCAACCTTAGCTCTGATACCACATGTAACGACTCGGACATTTCCGGCAGCAGCGACCGGTAGGCTTTGCAACCATCCCGGCCCCACCGTGGCTCACACTAGCACCTCGCAGTTGCTTTTACGGCCAGCCTCTCGACTGTCACAACCAACCCATCCCACTCAGGGACATGTAGGGGTAAGAGTCTCCCGTTCGCCACCAAACCGTGAAGCGAGAACCCCCTATCATGCTGTAATATAGCAAATGCGATCCATATCATCGTATCACTATTCGGAATGGGTTATATGACACAAAGGTCCTCTCCCGGCTAAACCGAATAACGAGCGCAATTAAAAATCATATGGATACTGGGATCTCAGTTAAATCACAGCTTAAAGCCCAAAACTTTTCATTCGAATGGTTAAAACAAATTACCATTTCCAATCTTTTAAACAAAAAGATTCATTTCAAAAACCTTCACGGGTTTAAACAATTTTCCACACTTTTAATCTTTTAAACAAAAAGATTCAATTCACAAAGTTAACCCTATTCACAAAGATTCATTCATAGATTTTCAAATCAATTTCCATTTCAATTGGATTAACTCGTTAAATCTTTAAGTCAAGATTTAACTTATAGCTTTCAAAACTAGTTTCCAAAGATTCATTCATAGCCTTTCAAAACAATTCCATTTCAAGTTGAATTAACTCATCCGGTCTTTGAATTAAAGACTCATTTCATAGTTTTCAAAACATTTCAATTCTATTTCAAACTTGAAATCTTTCAATACAAATTGGAAGTTCATTACTTATGTGAAAGCTTTTACTATTTGAAAACAATAGTTTCGTTTCAGAAAAATCCAATTATATTTACACGAGTCAAAACCCTTCAATTAAATTCAAATTCCCAAATCAATACCTTTAAAATGGTTTAACCCATATATAACTTGTACAGCATCTTTAATCCCTAGTTTCAAATCATAGAATTCAATTTAAAACTTGAATTCAAATTTAAATCAAATTATTTAAATTTCAAAACTCGATTAAGTTATTCAAAATAACTTTTATCTTTGAAATCCCATTTCAAAAGCTTTTCACTTTAAACCCAAATTTCAAATTTCAAAATCAATTGAAATTAAAAATTCAATTTCAAAACATTGAATTTACATCATCTGTGACTTAACCGATTTCCACGTGAAATCCATATTTGTGTGTGTATGGTGTAGTCCAGGGGTTTTACACATAATAGTGCAACATCAATCATCACAGATATATCGATAAGCGGTATAATCGATAACGCTTATCTTCATTCACAGATTCATAGATAAAATAAATTTATCAGTCACAAAGATTCACTATTACAATTTGATGTGGGTTTCGGATAACCAACTGGAATCCGACTCCCTGTTGCATCGAAATTCAAATGTCGTTTACGGGTCAAGGGTTTCATATTCACATAGTAATATATCACAGAAACAGAAATCACAGATATATATATCGCAGATAAGTAAATTACAGATCACAACATAAATCAGGATGTATCACAAAGCATCATATATCAGGGATATCAAACAATTAAATCATCCAATACAATCTAAACATCCATAGATAAGATCATTTTAATTATCTGATTGATTCAAATCGGATAAATTTCCATGAATAAATTTGCTAGTCATGGTAAATTAATAATCAATTGATTACAAAACATTTAATAAATTATTCTTTGATTAATCATTAATTAATCCTCTAATTAAAAATTAATTCTTAATTAATTACAACAACTAATTAATTACTCCTTAATTAATAAGTATTTCTTAATCACTTTCATTAATTAATTTACCTTCATTAATTATCATAATTAATTAACCCTTAATGGTTAACTAATTAACTCTCAATTTCTTTCATTCATTAATTACTCCTTAATTAATTAATAATTTATAAAAATTAATTAACCTTAATATTAAGTAATTAACCTTTAATCACGTAATAAATCTTTAAATTAATCACATTATTTAATGAATCACATAAATTAAATTCTTTTAAGTAATTAAGTAATTACCCATTTCCAAATCTTTAAACCTTTAAATTGAATTAAGGATTAAAACACTTTTAAGTTATTAAACTTTATTTATTTTCAACTAAGTTTCAACTGGACTAGGATTTCTATTTAACTTTGATTCAAAACTTATTTTAAACTTTGTTTGATCATTCAAATTTCGATTTTTAAGTTTTAAAATGAACAGAACAGGTTTCTGTTTAAACCTGGAACATTTACCCGAGCCACTCAAAAATTTGCTTCGAGCAAACACCTCTCGTCTTTGAGTCTTACCCGGTACTCACTCGAGAAAACTCAAGTTCTCTCCACTACTACTACCAGAAATCAAAAGTGCATGGTGCACATGCACCGTGACTCTGGTCAACTCCAGCCACCCTCCAGGCCTTCCCCACATCTCCGACCATCACCAGACTCGATCACGACCACCGGAAATCCAACAACAATTCGAAATCGAATTCGAGTTTAAAACTCGAAACCTGGAAACGCGAAAGCACTGCGCTTCGAAACCTGTCAATCACGCTGTTCTCACCGCCTCGTCCACCAGAGAGTTTGAAACTTCGTCCATCTGTTCGTCATCGCTCCCCCTACCATCAACCCAAACTTGATAGAGCTCGATCAAAAGGGGAGGTCGAACGAACAAAACATCTACCCCCTGACAAAACTAGGTTTACAAAAATGAATTGCTCGCTGCCACCGGCATCTTCGCCACCTCCAACCATTTTTCCTAGGACCCCCGTAGGCTTCTCTATCCCCGCGCAAATCCCCGACCATCACCAGTGACGAGTTCACCAGGAATTGCCAAAACGATGACATTTCGACGATCTCAAACTGTCCCTCAATCCTAAGTCTAAAAATTAAAATTCCTGCCTTAATAATCATGTTAAGGTATAAGAATTCAGATTGTATACTTGAATTCTTGAATTAACAAGTTTAAGTTTTGACTTATTTTGAAGCTATGCTCAGTTCTTTGATTTCCAGAGCCTCCAACAGGTTGTTTTATCTTGATTTTATTTTTAAAACTTAGTTCAAAGTCAAACAGACAACATTGGTTTTAACTTGAAGTCCAAATATCAAGTAGATCGTGAAGAAAAGATTTTTGAAATCAAATTTTGGTGTTCAGAGTCATAACAGTGAGCCTATACAAACTCTTCTAACTCTCAATTTCACTCAGAGGATCCGTATATGTATATAAACAAAATTATTCACAGATATATCTATATATAAGCAACAGTTTTATACTTTAAGCATTTTAAGAAAATAAGTTACTCACCTTAGTCAGAGAAAAAGAACAGAGCAGAGTTTTGAAACGCTTAAACCAGGCTTTGAAACATTTGCAAACTTGAAACCTTTCTCTGATCTCTAGTCCTCTGATTTGTATTGTTGTTGATGTTTAAATTTAGTTCTCGTTTTAAGTTGAATGGTTTGTTTACTTCAGATTTTAGCTTTAAGGAACGAACTGATGAAAATATATGGGAAAGCAAATTTACAGGTTGATATATATATAAAAGAGGAGTTGTACAGGGTAATAAAAAAAATGGGTTTGTACAAGTTCGATCAGTGATATTTTCGTTTGGGGGCTATGCAGATTTTTGTGGTGGCTGATGTACACCTTGTACATGATGAAGAGTAATGGCATTTAATGCCTCATGTACAACTTGTTTTCGGCTGTATGTATTATGCATGATGATTTAGCTTTGTACAAGGGGATTGTATTTGTTTTTGGTGACTAAAGAGATTTGTATGTATATATGTAGTTATATTTGTTTTACAATGGTGGCTGCTAGTTTTGTTTATATTTAAGTGTTGTTTCTTCCTTTTAGTTTTATATTTTGTATTCAAATGAATTTTATAATTTAAAATGAATTTCTATCTTACTTTGTTGTTAAGTTTGTAACAATGGTATTTACTTTGTTTTATTTGTCACATGAATATTAAGTTTTGTTTTATGCTTTGTAATTTGAATGAAGTTCTAGTTACATGTTTTTATACTTTATCTAATAGATTGACTTATATATATATATTTATTTATTTTTCTAACTTAAAGATGTATTTCTAACTTAAATATTTATTGTCTTATATTTCTCTATATGTATATACTTTAAAATTTATTTTCAAACCATTTATATTTAAGATTTTAAATTCAAAAAATTTAACACATTTTATTTGAACTCGGGGAAACTCGCAATCAATTAATCCATTTAAAAATAAATTTTACAAATTTTTATTCAAAAATTAATTTAATTATCAATTTAAATATATATAAAATCCGGGGTCGTTACAGGTATTTTGTGTGTGTAGATATATAAATATAAATGCTTTTACAAATTTGGATGCATTATGAATTAAATGCACCCATTGATGGAAAAATACCTATTGAAAGGTCAATTGGGATGGCAGTAGCACAAAAGATTAATACATTCATACAAATAGTTCATGTGACTAAATTTTTAGTTAAATTTATAATTGAACATAACAAATTACTATTATTAATCGACAGGAAGAATGAAATAGGTAGTGAAGTTATATTATTATAAGTTTGAACAATTTTTAGCAGAATGCATGAACCGACAAAGAATTATATCCCAGCTTCAAACAATGAGTTTGGTAAATGATGTTTTATTCTGCCTTATTAAATAAACTTATCTAGCATTGACAGAGTTGAGATATAACCAAGTTAATGTTTAGCTTTTCACTTCTAACACATTATTAATTAGTAATAACTTATCAATTGCCGAATGTAAGTATGCCCACCACCAAATATATATTCTTAATGGGTAAACAGTAACCTTTATAGAAGTCTGATAAAGCAGCCGCATAATTTCCTTGACCAAAATGTGCAATACCAAGGCGACTATACGCTTTGCTATAACTTGGATTGAACTCAATTTCTTTCAAGCAGTCTTGAATTGCTTCCATGTACTTCTGCATGTGGGTGAAAGCAGAAGCCCTGAATTATCATATAAAGAATAACCGCATTCAAAATTTTGACTTTGAGGCAGAAAATCCTGAATCTAGATAAATTCATAAAAAATGGTTACATGAAACCTTTGTAACTCCTCCAAGGATTTAATTATAACTCTTATATAACCCACTGTCCCTTGCCTACACAGTAGTAACTACGTCAACATATAATGTGACTCCAATATAGTATAAATGTTATTCATAGATAAATGACGTGTAACAAAACTACAAAGGCGGTTTCCTGTATTCTTGATGGAAGTAGTTTATATATAGAGCTCTTATTCACACAAACACATATCCATTCCTCTCAATTAATTTTTTTCTGTTAAGGTATTAAGGTTGAGTTACTCCAATATTACTTTGCATGTGAGAAGAGAGCAAGTATAAATAACAAAATATTGAAGAAGTAAGCAGTATCTCTAACATAAAATGATTAATAAAACTGCTACTATTTGCATGGTATAAACTTAAGTAACATGATAATCACAACTGTTATCTCAAACTCTAAATTTTTTATAGCATAAGGTTAAGAATTTTTTATTGTGTACATCCTGTCTATTTTTATCAAACTGTTTTTCGTTACTGAGATTCTGTATCAAATTTCAACACTACAGACGTTTACAAAATCAACATAATTCGATGAAAGATGTACCTACTCCGACTAATAAACTCTGACCTCAATACAGAGCTCTTCTTCTCAATGTAGTCTACAACTAAAGATCCTCAATTCAGCATTATCATATCATCCATATTGCAAAGTACAACATCTCCAAGTACTTGCAAAATCTCAGTCGAATTCATTAGCAGTGAGTTCAAGGCGAGTTCACAATCCTCACTATATCATTATTAGTATAAATCAACAGCAGGCTTTAAGCTCGAAAATAGAGGATGCAAACAGAACAGCCACACTAATGCAAACATACAAATTAAGGCATATAAAATGCTTGAAGGAAAAAGGGGTTACCTGAAACTCGGGTGATAAGAAGAATACTCAAATCCAAAGCACGGAATAAGAAAACCATCGAGGAAAGCATAACCGCATTAAAATATATGCACGTACACAACTTTCTAATATGTATTGCAAAAAAGATATCAATTAGTAGAGAAAATCCAAACAGAAAAGATGAAAATTCAAAATTAAAAGCAAAAGGATGAAAATTTATACAAACCCAAAGTCGAGATCTTTGATTATAGAAAAGCTACGTAGTTTGCGCCCATCATGAAAGACTGAGGAAGAAAAATCGCAGGTGTTTGTCGGTTGAAGGAGGAAAAAGTGGTGACCGTGTTTTTGATAAATGGATGAGAACGTGCAGATGAATTGGCTTCCACTACCTTTAATTTAACGGACAGAAATAACCTTACAGTACTATCTGAATTTTTTTAGCAAAAAGGTTATTTTGGGGAACTCAAAAATGGCTTCACTTTGACCGGTTGACCCAAGGTTTTGCTTTATAGTATAAGATATATATAAATATATATCTATTACTTAAAAATAAAAACAAGAACTAGCCACCGCTTAGGTGTCTCTGTTTTTGTCCAACATTTCAAAGTACTAAAATTATGTTAATCCTGTTTTTTTCCGATAAAATGACAACTGTCCCCCCACGTCTCTTTTCAACTGCAAACTTTATTATCCCTTCCCCCAAATTGGTTTTTTTACCTTTCACTCCATCTCTTTCTCAAATTTGATCTCATCTATTTTAATCTCAACAATTACCTACCTCCAAAGTCATATGAATTGAATTCCAACTTCGTCTAATAGGATCGACTAAATGACCATCGATCATAATTGAGTGATTACATTATTCTAAATTTTTGTTACAGGTAATAATTATGTTCTCAACAATTACTTCCACTCGATTTTTTACACGATTTTGTTTCTATGTTTCTATTTATGTTCATCGTTGCCAGGTTTCTCCTAAATCTTACTGCACTTTCACCGTTCGCATACGGCTATAACGTATATTTTATTTCTTTCATCAATTTTTCATTATCGGTTAACTACAAGCTATTTATTCAATGTATAAATATTGAATATTTTTTTCATTCTTCAATTATGGATGTTATCATCATTAACATGCATTATACCGAGAAGGATACGGTTTATGGATTGATGATCCTAACAAATGAGTTTGTGGTTCCAACCAAAAATTTGAGGCAAGGACTGATGGAGGAAGAAACGAGTGAGGCAATCATTCAGGGTTGTTAAAAGATTGTCATGAGTGAGCTTGCTTCTTTGCAGATCCAACTTGCTTTGCTTAAGCCTGCATTGCTTATTGACTCACTTCGACAATTGGAGGTCTGAGACTCTGATGTGGTGAGATTTTAATGTTTTATCAATTATAATCATAATGCTTGATGGTGTTTCTTTGATTATTTACGTATGAATTCGTGACATGTTAGTTGTAAATTTGTCATTTTGAAAGTTGTCATCTTTTGTACGCTTTGACTTTTATGGTAGTGAGATAACCAAATGGTAGTAGCCTTGTAGGACGAGTTATGGGCAATAGTTTCCACTTCAATAAACGTAGTTACCAAATGAGTTATTTACATGAATCATACACTATGGGGCTCACAATTGTTCAAAAAAATTTGTAGTGGTGAGAAGCACATTGTTCAATATATATTGTTAGTCGAGTGGACAATTACTTTAAGTACATAAAGTTCTACCATGCCACTCTATGAAATTTAAATGGAGTTGGCAGACCATGTTACCCAAATTTACAACAACATTGTACCCTCATATTTACAACAACATTATACTTCTATATTATTGAGCTAGCTCTTTACGAATTAAATCTAATCTAAGTATATCGAAAAATGCTCACTTTCAATTATTAATAAAGACGATTAGCTTAAATATATATATATATATATATATATATAATTTTAACCAAAACTGCCGGAGATAAGTAATATTCCAAGTATGCAAAATGTTGTGACAAATCAATGACAAACTACTAGATTTATCCACTTAAAATTTTTGCAATATAGATTACAAAAATATTACAATAATTTTCTTTTACATCATTTGGATATGGGTACAGGTTATAAAATGTTGATACATTTGTGGAAAGTAAGTCATCTTGTATTTAGCACTAAAAGCCAGTGAGTAGACTTTCCTCTATCTGTGAGATCTAGAACCAAAATTTCTAAGTGAGGGATAGAGAAGTTAAAATGCTGAAAACATGATAAGTGTAAGAGAGTTAATTTTGATAAATAGGTCACAATTAATTAAGTATATCACCACTAGAACTACAGTATATAGCCACGATAGTGTTCCAACGGCCGCCAACGGGATTTTCCAACGGCTCGTTATTTTTTTAACAAGCCGTTGGTAACCGTTGTAAAATTGCCGTTTGCGGCCGTTGGAAATATTCGTGTAAACCTGCAGCAGGCCGAGAGCAACTTTCATTTTCCTCTTCTCCCCCAACAAACCCCAAATCCTCCACCCTCTTCCTCCACTCCTCCTCTTTTCTTGCTCCCAGCCTCCCAACGCAACCGGCAGCCACTCCAACGCCATCAATCAATACCAGCGGCCTATCTTAATCCAATTCCACTTCAAAATTAGGTTTTGCCTAAAACCCTAAATTTTAAAATTTTGCTAATTTTGTGTTTAATTGTTTGTTATAGTTGTATCTAATGGCTTATTGATTGTTTATTATACCAAACTAAGTGCTAATTACAATTATTACCATCCAAATGTCCAAATTTTTTGTGTATATATATTATGCACATATATACATATGTTGATAATTTAGTGTAAATGCGCATTTGAGTTAGCGTTAGATTTGTTAGGATTGCTTTAAGTTATTTTGTGTATGTTTTGTAAAATATTAGGCAAACATGAATTAGTCGAATATTTTACGAACATGAATTATATCTTTTAGTAATATGATCTCTTAGTGAAATTTTGGCCTATATGATTGCTTTAAATTATATCTTTTAAATAATTAGACAAACAAAATTTAAATCTCTTAGTGAATTTTTGGCCCCGTCTGACAAGTGTTGTATATGATCGTTGTATGAATATTCGTTTTTATTGCAAAATGGATATTCATATTCATCTGATACAATATTTGTTGGATTTGTCCCTGTATTGGACAAGTTACAAACACTATAAAGTAATTACGTTTCGTAAATCATATCGTTATAAACGGTTCACAAAATTTCGACGGCATTTCCTTTTCGTTCCTTGTGTACATGCATATGTGTACGATACAAGGAACAAGGGGGAAGTGCTGCCGAAATTTTGGGAAATCATTTATAATGATATGATTTAAGAAATGTAATTACTATTGTGTTTGTAATGGGAAGTAGGATAACCGACCATCACAAAAGGTACAAAAATGTAAACAAAATAGCAAGAAATATAACTTTGTATATAAACGAAAATGGATTATAAAAAACAGTAAAATCTAAAAAGTGTTTATCGAATTTGATTAATAATTTTTTTACTATTGATCATAGGTTTTACAGTAGGAAAAATGGTCAATTATTTTATTGATCGGAGGTGGATGTATCAAAGAAGAGAAATGGGAGGCTCAATAAGTAAACATTTTCTTAACGGGGTAAATGTGTTTATCGAATTTGCTTTAAGTAATATTGGAAACGACGTAGAAATTCGTTGTCCATGTAGTAGGTGCAAATTGTTGAAGCATTTAGTACTGAATATGGTTAGGATTCATTTGCGCCAATATGGTTTCGTAACCAATTATTTGGTGTGGGATCGTCATGGAGAAATTATAACACGTAACGAAGAACAGTCAATAGAGGTCATTAGTGATGAAGTTAGTACGACGAATCTCATAGAACATATGGTTGAAGATGCAGCATGATCAATGTTCCCTATTGTTGAAATTAATAACAACGATGTTAACGTCGAAGAGGAACCAAATGTTGGAGCGAAAAATATATATGATTTATTGGATGCTGCTAAGAAACCTCTTTGGAATGGATGTACTAGCGGCACTCAATTATCGGCAACTGCAGAGTACATTGCGATGAAATCAAAGTACAACTTCACAGAAGCCGGATTTACGGCTGTTGTACAAGCTGCTAAACGCCATATGCCATCAGATAATTTAATGTGCGAAAATTATTATGAAGTGTAAAAACTAATATCATCTTTCGGTTTGCCGTATCAAAAAATTGATACGTGTCTAAATGGTTGCATGTAATTTTGGAAAGATGATGTCAGTCTTCGGAATTGTAAAATATGTAATCAAGAAAGATACAAACCAAGGAAAAAAAGGGAAAAGAAGTTCCATACAAGTGTATGCATTATTTACCTATCACTCCTAGACTTCAAAGGTTATATGCATCATCTGTAACAACGCATCATATGAGATGGCACAGTGTGAGAACACCTGAAGAAGGTACGTTAACACACCCATCTGATGGAGAAGCATGGAAGTATTTTGATAAGAAATATCCCGATTTCGCAGCGGAGAGCCGTAACGTTAGACTAGGTTTGTGTACTGATGAATTTTCACCGTTTTCTCAGTTTGGTTCTAAATATTCATCTTGGCCTATAATCATTACACCTTACAATCTACCCCCGTGGATGTGTATGAAAACTCCATATATGTTTCTCACAATTGTCATCCCTGGCCCTGATGATCCGACATAGGGTATCGATATTTACTTACAACCGCTAATCGAAGAGTTGAAAACATTGTGGTATGAAGGAGTTGAAATATACGACGTATCAAAAAAAAAATTCGGATATTCGCTTCTTTGTTATGGACTATTAGCGATTTTCCTGCATATGCAATGCTTTCGGGTTGGAGTACGGCCGGTCGTTTTGCTTGTCCTTACTGTATGGAAGAAACACGAGCATTTTCTTTACGGAATGGGAAAAAAATTTCATGGTTTGATTGTCATCGACGTTTTCTCCATATTAATCATACTTTTAGAAGAGACAAAAAAAACTTCATAGCTAATAGACATGAGACTTTACAACCACCAACGATTTGGTCAAGTGAAGATATATATGAACTTGTAAAAGATTATCCAAAGATACATTGTTTTTGTTTGCATGTGTAAATTAATAATAAAGCAATATATTGTTTTTGGTTGTAGTGTTTATGAATCACAAAATCCAAATGGCGATTTAAGCAAAAATTTCGCTACTTGGTTTTCGAACTACGTTTGTGATCCTACAAATAATGTCGATGAAGGATTAAAACATTTGGCGTTGGGACCGAAAAGGAAAGTTAAAACGTATCCAATATTTTTCGTTAATGGATATAAATTCAACACCAAAGAATACGGTGCTGAAAAATTAACAAACAATACCGGTGTATTTGTTAAAGGCAGTGATGATCCTAATAATCATATACATGATTTTTATGGCGTGTTAACCCAGATTTTGCAATTGACATATTTTATAAGACCCGTAGAGGAAGTTTTTTTGTTTAGACGCAACTGGTTCAGCAATGTTCCAGGTTCTGGTATTAACGTGCATCCAAATTATAATCTTATAGAAATAAAACATACCTCCCATTATCAGCAGTACGATCCTTTTGTACTAGCCAAACAAGCCCTACAAGTTTATTACGCCCCTTATCCGTCTCTAAAAAGAGATAAAGCGGATTGGTCTGCGGTTTTTAAAACAAAGGCGAGATTTACATTCGATGGAAAGAATATTCCAGAAGAACAAGCTTATCAAGCAGATATCGAAGAAAATGTTGAAATCACAATTACAGACGATCAAACTGATTTTGGACAATTAAATGATGAGACAAATGTATTAGTCGAAGCATTTGAGAGTGTAGAGGAAAACGATATAGAACACGAGATCGAGTCTGAATCAGAAAACGACGAGGACTGAGTAATATCCGGTAATTTTTACAATTATTCACGCACACGCATCACATATATATCATCATCATAATTACATGCACCACATATCATCATCATTTTATCTATGTCTATAATTAAAAATGAAACTTTCAACAGGTATTATGTCAGACTCCAGACGTCGTAGCTCTTCTCGCTCGGTCGACGAGAGTAGTGGTGAGCCTCTGGCTCGACCACTTGTATATTTGCAGCCGAAGGCTGATGGAGCGTAAGTATCAAAATTAAAATGATAACAATATAAATTTGTTCATACATATATATACTTGTCTAAAGATTTGTTTTATATTTAACACAGGGGATTTGATTTGGAGCCCTCAGGAGTTGTGCTTGGCATTTCCAAGCAATCATATATGAGCAAGATGACAGATTGCTGGCCTAAGTGGAGTAAGATCCCTGACCATGCCAGGGAGGCCATCTAGCAGGATTTTCTGGTGAGTTTATACCACTTTACTATATGAATAAGTATAAATGAACAATTAGTAATGTTTTCTCTTTGTACAGGGGGAAGTGGACTTGGCGGAGGCCGATGTCGCCATGGTTCAGCGTCACTGGAATTCGAAGGTCGCCAAAAATTACAGGGAGGTAATGTCAGCTCTTAAAAAATCGGGAAAGAAACCGAACTAGATGGGCGCTTCCGTATAGGATTCTTGGATGAGTTGGTAGGAGACTGACGAGTTCAAGGTAAATCTACCAAATATATAGTTAATTATTTCGCAATTAGTATAAATATAATATTCAATTTAAATTGCAGATGGAGTCGAAGAGGAACTCTGCCAATAGAAGTAGGAATCCTGTAACACATATCAGTGGGATGATGATGATAAGGCGACGGCTGCATATCTATGCATATTTTAAATCTTATTTTATTAATATCGATATGTTTAAATCCTATTCTACTAATTTTAACCTGTAATTGTTTTTTATTTTAGGCAAAGTTTCAGGAGGCACGGGCAGAGCTGCTTTCAGAATCGGATCGCGATGAGTTGACGGTAGAGGAGCAAGATAATATTTTCGACGTTATTATGGATCCGACGCAGCGGAATATGCGCTATGGCTATGGAAACCAAGCGGTAATCTTATAAACATTGCAATATTATATTTAATAAATTAACCTATAGATACACTATACATATGATGATTTCTACTTGAGTTAAATCTAACATATACGTGATTTATAAATATTAGATAAGTAAAAAAGGAAAAATATACAAAGATATGTGATGAAAATGGATGAACAAAAAAAATATAAGAATACTTTTAACACCTATATATTGTATTAAAAATATGCATTTCTTTGTGGTATATGCATTGCTTAAGATCACGTCATTTACGTTTCTATATTTTATAATATACATTGCTTAAGAAAATGATTATAATACAAATGTGAACATCTCATATTCTATTTGCAGGTTCGGACAGCTCAAAAGGCGTGTGACAAAGCTGAAATAAAAGAGCTTAGAGCCATGGTTGAGCAGCTGCAAGAGCAGGACCGTCTTCGCGCTATACAAATGGAGCAGCTGAATCAACGTTTAGCGGAGTACGCGCAGAGGCATGGTTCCTTCCCTTCGTCGTCTGGTGCTTCCGGAGGTGATGATGATGCTTGAGAGGTATGATGATTATTATCTTTGTGGTTGGTTATTGTATATATTGACTTTGAGGTGGTGAGGATTGTGTTTGATGGTTATTGTGTATGTATTGACTTTGAGGTGGTGAGGTTTAAGTGTTTGCATTGTATATATTGACTTGAATATGGAGTTGGAGTTGGTGAGGGTTTTGTTGTTTATGTACATATTGACTTGGAGTTTGGTTTGAAAATGTAATGTTTGATGTTGATTTTTGGTTGTTTATGTTGTTTGTGGTATAATGTGTTGAATATGTGATATATATGTGAAATGGAGTGGAAATGGAATGGAAATTGATATATATTGATTATGTGTGGCTGGAAGGTGAATGACTTGCTGCTATAAAAAAAATTCACCCAGATTAGCAACGACTACCAACGGCTAATTGGTCAGTTTATTCCAATAGCTTCCAACGACGTCCATCGGCTAATTGCCGTTGGTAGCCGTTGGAAAAGCCGTTGGAATAGCCCCGTTGCTTCCGTTGGAAGCCGTTGAAAGCGTGAACGCTATTCCAACGGCTTTTCCAACAGCTACCAACGGCTGCCAATGGCTTGGAGCCGTTGGAATAGTCGGCATCTCTTGTAGTGTATAGAAGAAACTTCATCATATACATGACACCAAATTCCGAGGTACTGAAATTCGTCTCTATCCCGAGAAGTAAGAATGTGTGTCGAGACAAAAATAGTTTTCTAACTTGTCCGACTTCATTGTTAATCAAGGGATAGTAATGTTTGAAATCGAAAAGTGGTGATGAGTATAGGATGTCCTATTTTTCATACGCAAACTATACTTACACCCAAATAGTGGTTTGTCCACTATCGATAACTTGACCAGTTTTGAAACTATCGATTATTGGTTCAGAGAGACCGGGATCAGATAAGCATAGGTTATCCAAAAACCACTTCGAACCGGTATAAGCGTTTGAATTGGAGACATCTTGGAGATGATGGGATCAAAGACGGAGTTCTTTGAAGTGCAAGGGCTACTTGCTAGTAATCCCAAGGGTGATTCCAGAAAGGATGTAATAGAAATAGTGCCTTTGGATTGTTCATATCCTAAACAACTTATATGGATAAGTGCTGTCGTTGCATTATTTTATAAAGGCAATGTTAGAATTCCAAGTGGGAATTGTTATAGAAAAAGATATCGTTACTTCTAGCCTCTCACCCGGGAATGACTAAAACATGAAAGATGCAGTGGGGCAAAGTGGGTTGCTTCCATTAGGATATGATCATCCCTTATCTACATCGATATTTTTGGATGTATGCTTTGGGGCCCAGTGCAGTTGTTAATCGCAACCGATGGATGATTATATTTGATACTATCCAGGAAAGGCTAGGCTGGTTCTGTGTTGGTAGAGGGGAAAATGATTTGCTGCCTCCGTACATTTTATCTAGAGATGTACTATATAGTAGGTAGTCCTTTATCTTGTCATTGTATGGAATTCATTTTCCACTACATGCTTATGGACTTGGAAGGCCTAGTATCCAGAAATGTAACTAATGTAACTATTTCGGCTATGATTAAATATTTAATTCAAACCCCAGACATTATTATAATATCACAGAATTTCTTATATAAAGGTTTTGGTTATTATAAGGTAAAAACTCATCCGTGTTTATGTGCGGCATGGTCTTACGAGATACTTTTACTTTTGAAGGGTTTTATAAGTATAACAATTCAGTTCTTTTGAGTTTACTCACACCAGACCCATGTCTGACCTAGAATTTTTCTTTCTTTTCCTTAAACTCATAAGTACTATAATCTTTGAGTAGCCAAGTAACCCAGGTTCTTACAGAAGCATTTTGGAGGAGTAGGAGGCTTCATTGTTATCTAATTATCTGTTTTATTTCTATTGTGTGTGTTTAGTTTATATTAGCATTGTGGGGCAGGTAGTTACAACCATCCCTAGCTGAAGTTAGTACATGTTGTAACTTTGATATTTCTTTTTTGGGAATGATCGTATGATCATCTTATGTTCCGTTATATATGATTTCCATGTGTTGTGAGACTCTATGTTTTCTTTCTTCTTGTCTTTTCTTTTCTTTTTCCCCCAACGGCTTGTCTTTTGTACGCCTAGATGATCGGCACATGAATAATGTAGATGCATTAAGTGTCATCTTTAGGAGTAAAAAAAGACAGTTCATTACACATGGTATCAGATCTTAGGTTGAGCGAACACCTAGGACTTGGTTAGGGTCAACTCATTAGAGATAGGGTTAGTAATACCCTATAATGAGTTTAGTGTATTAGAGTGCATATTTGTAATTTTTACTCGTATATATATTCGAGTAGTTTGATCAGCTTTGATATATTTGATTCGGTACCCTTTTTCCTAAGATAATATTGTCTAAGTATTCTAAAGTTATCTTACTATATTCAAGTAGTAAGAATGAGTAATAGAGGAAGATGGGATAGAGGAGATGATAGCATCATGACCACCAATGGTCTAACTTTGAATTTTAAAAGAGTTTGTGTAGTTGAAGAGGCAGCACTGGTGCAGCCCCGTGTGGACTTTGTAGCCTTGTGCAAAGATTATACTAATCTGGGAGAAAAGTCGTTAAAGGGTGCATAATCCATTATTGAAGTCCAAGCTTAGCTTTGTTCTTGCGAGAAGATTTTTAAGGGGATGGATATTTCAGATGAGCAACACCATTTCTTGGCATCCTGGCAGCTACAGGAGGGAGCATCTGCGTGCTAAGATTCTATCACAACAAACGTCCTGGAGGAAAAAATTTCTTGGACTAGATTTAAAGAGGTATTTGAGGACAAGTACATGCCATTTGTAGGGAAGACTTGTATGTATAGAAGTTTCTTGGATCTTAAGCAAAGAGATTTGTTAGTAGCTGAATATGAAACCAAATTCAATGAGTTATCGCGATTTGGTTCGGGATTGATACCCTTCTAAAGAAGAATGAGATGTTTGTGATTGATATGAGGGAAGGATTTCATGAGAATATGACTGTTGAAGGGATCATTTATGGACTTAAATATATGGCTTTGCGGTATGGAGTTCTTGAGAAGAAGAAGTCAGCAGCAGCTCCTAGCATTAATAACAACAACCGAAACAAGAGAAAGTTCAATCAACAAGGAAGGAAGGTAGGAGGAGGGGCTCAGGAGAATTGGTACAAGAATGTTTCTTATAACAATTATAATCAAAAGGGTCACATTGCGAGATTCTGTAGAAATTCAAAGGTTCAGAAGGCAAAGCCTATTTCTCCGATGGTTCAAAAGACACTCTACTTTAATTGTCACTAACCAGGGAATATGATGACGGATTGTCCACTAATAAAAAAGGAGAGCAAGCCAAGGTTTACGCCACCAAGAATGAATCGTCAACCTCAGGAGTGTGAAAGGGAAAGGAGTTCTTGAAGGCACTTTATTTGTTAATGGATTTTAGTTCGAGTATTATATGATACTGGGGCTTCCCATAGTTTTAATTCTAAAGAATTGGTTGATAGATTAGAACTTACCCCATGAATTGTAAAAACCCCTATTTGTGTGTCAACCCCATAGGTAGTGCAACTAATATGTGCATGATTTGTGAAGATATACAAATTACTTTCCTTACCCACCATTTTCACATGATCTGCTTGTTCTTGATTTTAACGGTTTTGATGTTTCACTTAGTAGGATTGGCTATTAAGGAATGATGTTGTCCTAGATTATGCTGGGAGGTCAGTATCTTTAAGATGTAAACTTGGGAAATTTATTGAAATATCATGTGAAGAGCATAGCAAGTGAATGAGTAATTTGTTGTATGCACTGGATTCGTCCCAGGAAGAGTTGGAATCGATATTGATTGTTAAGGATTTCCCTTATGTTTTTAAAGATGTTAACAGTCTACCTTCACATTAAGAGATTGAGTTTCATATTAACTTAATTCCTAGTTGGAAACATGTTATTCACTCTAACCACAAGATGACTTTTAGAGAGAAGCTGGAGTTAAGGAATCAAACAGATGATTTATTAAATAAGGGACTGATTAGATCAATTCGATCAAGTTGGGGAGCAGTTGTAGGTTTTTGTTGCAAAGTCAAATGGATCATTAAGACTTTGTATGGATTACCATGAGCTAAATAAACAGACAATTTGAAACAAGTATCCCTTACCCGGTATAGACGACATGTTCAACCAACTTCATGGTGCTCCAATATTCTCTCAAATGGACCTTGCTACAGGATTTCACCAGTTAAGAATAGCAGAAGATAGTATACCCTTAAAAACATCCAGAGGACCAGACTATTTCTTTAAGTGGTTGGTTATGTCTTTTTGGATAACTAATGCACCCGCTTATTTTGTGGATCTTATGAATCGAGTTTTAAGAGATGTGCTTAACAAATTTGTGTTGATCTTTATAGATGATATTCTTATTTATTCTAAGAGCAAGGAAGAACACAAATGTCACCTTAAGGTGGTGCTTGAAACGTTAAGAAGACAAATTTTAAGAGCTAAATTTTCTAAATGTCATTTTTGGCAATCGAAATTAAGGTTCCTCGTACATGTTGTGTCGGGAAATGGTATTTTGGTTGATCCAAAAAAGGTAGTAGTTGTTCGAGATTGGAAGACACCGCAAACTCCAACGGAAGTCCGAAGCTTTATAGGCTTAGTAGGATATTATAGGAGATTCATCCAAGACTTCTCCAAGATCGTTACCTATAAAAGTTGACAAATAAGTATGTTAAATTTATTTGGACTTCGAAGTGTGAAGAAGAATTCATTGAGTAAAATAAGAGCTTAACCAGTGCTCCAGACTTAGCTATCCTGGTTGGAGGTGAAGAGTTGACTGTGTATATGAATGTTTGTGGTGTAGGTATGGGTGCGATATTGATGCAGCACGAAAGAGTTATTTCTTATGCTAGTAAAAAGCTAAAGCCTCATGAGCGTAGTTACACAACACATGATTTGTGTGTTTGCATTAAAGATGTGGAGGCATTACTTGTTAGGCGAGAAGTTCAAGCTCTTCATGGATCAAAATTCCTTGAAATATCTTTTCACGTAGAAGGATTTGAATATAAGGAAGCAACGTTAGTTGGAATTTCTGATAGCATATGACTTGGAAATTTTATATACGCCGGGAAAACCAATATGGTAGTAGATGCTCTAAGTAGAAATGCAGTTTTTTTTCTCTTTTGGAAATTACTCCGACTCTCCTCAAAAGGATTGCAAGTAAGCAAAAGGAAAATAGTTGCTTAATGGAAATCATTAAGGATATCGGGGAAGGTCATGGTTCGAGCTTTGAGAACGATCATCGTAGTATATTGCGGATGAATGGAAGGATATGTGTTCCAAATGTTGATGTCTTAGGCAAGAAGTTTTAGCAAAATGCATCAATCCAAGCTAAGTATTCATCTTGGTGTTTCGAAGATGCATCGAGATATGAAACAAGTATTCTGATGGAAGGGAATGAAGAGGGATATTTCTATCCATGTTAGCAGATGTGCGAATTGCCAGCAAATCAAAGGTGATCATCAAAGGACTTCTAGATTAATACAGCCACATGAGATCCGAATTGGAAATAAGAACAAGTGTCAATGGATTTTATTGATGGTTTGCATAGATCAAGGAAAGGTATTGAAGGCTTTTGGGTCATTATCGATTGGCGAACCAAGAGCGCACATTTTATTCTAATGAAACTGACTAGGACTACAACAAGTTTGGCATAAATTTATATGGAGGAGATAGTCTGATTGCATGGAGTTCCAAGTAGTATTATAAGCGATCGGGGTCCAATTTTTACCAGTCAGTTTCGAGAAGCATTGCAAGCAGCTTTGGAAACACAGCTAAGTTTGAGCACAACATAACATCCTCAAACGGATGGGCAAACAGAAAGGGTGAAACGAGTCTTGGGAGATCTTTTAAGAGCTTGTATCTTGTATTTCAAAGGTTCATGGGAGGTTCATCTTCACTTAATGGAATTCTCATATAATAATAGTTAGCAGGCAAGTATTGGTATGGCACCCTATGAAGCTCTGTATGGATGGTCATCAAATCATCGTAATGTTGGGTGAAAATAGGAGATCGAGTAGTGCTTGGTCCTGATATAATTCTTGAGGTCATGGAGAAGGTAGCTATGATTAAAAGGAAGATGAAGGGAGCTCGGGATAGAAAGAAAAGCAATGCCGATCGAAGGCAAAGGAATTTAGTATTTTCAGTTAGAGTCTTTGTGTTTGCGAAGATTTCTCCAATAAGAGGAGTTGTACGGTTCGGAAGAGCAGGAAAGTTGGCACCTAGATATGTTGGACCTTTTTAGATTCTTAAGAGGATTGGACCGCTTTCCTATCATGTTTAGTTGTCAAAAATTGTTAGGGGTACATAATGTTCTTTATGTATCATATTTAAGGAGATATGTGCATGATTTGTCACTAATTGTTGAGCCGACTGTTCAAGAAGATTTGGAAGTGGAGCCGAACTTGACTGTAGTAAGCCATCTAGTTCGCATTGTTGATCGGGATGTGAAACAATTGTGGAATAAAGTCATAAGATTTGTTAAAGTTCAATGGAGCGAAGATTCCAGAGGCTGCACTTGGGAAACTGAAGATAGCATAAGAAAGGCTTATTCCGAGTTGATAATAGATTAGTAGTCCGCTTATTGTGTAGCTAATGTACTTTCCACTTGTGGTATAGTTGCTTAGTACATATCTCTTTTTTATGTATTGCATTGTATATGATATATGTTCCTTTTGAGTTATAATTTTTGTATGTTAATTTCAGGATGACATTCTTTTAAGTGTGAGAATGTAACCACCCGTAATTTAATCGCTTTAAATATAGATATTTGATATTATTTTTAAATAATTAAATAATGGATTTTATAACTCGGATGTACCTCTTTTTAGTACTAACTAATGGTAGTAAAGTTGTTTTTAAATTTGGTTTACAAAAATAATTAGTTCGGAGAAAAATTGAAAATGTGATCGAAAATCATTTTTCGGATTTTCAACATTTCATCATCTAAAAGTTGTTGGAATAAATTGTACACATTAGAGCATATATGTACACATATGTAAGAATAACATATACATTTGGCTAATGAAGTGATTAGGTTAAAATAAGTTTAAATATATACTTAAATTAATAAAGTAGAATTTGACTTTTCTTTTATAATTTAGAAAAAAAAGCACAAAAGCTAAGACACAAAGTACATTACCAAAAGAAGTGAAGTGATGGAAGTGTGAAAGAGGGGGGTATTTGTGTTACAAGGAAGGAGGAGGGTGAGTTGTCAAAGTTTTGGTGAAGGGTATTTGTCATTTTAATAAGAGGGTAATTTAGTAATTTTCCATTTCCATTTTCTATAAAAACAATTCTACTTTATCATTTCTCACTTTACTTCATTTCTCTTCATTTTTCAATTCTTATTTTCTTCCTTTCCATACTCTTCTCCACTTCTTCCATGGCTTCTCAAAATTTATTAAATTAAAAATCTCTCCTTTTTCACTTTTAATCCATAAACAAGTAGCAAAAAACAATTCCATCCTTCTCTACATCTCTTATCTTTAAAAACAAAATCCAAAAATCCACCTCTCACAAAGGTCATACCCTCCTCTAGCCAAGGCCAAACCCATTTAACCCCATAGGTCCTAAAAAGAAAGTTTTGTTAAGAGGAAGCTAGATCTATGTGTCGGAAAAAAGTTGTAGTTTTGATTTAAATTCATGTGGTTTAGGTGAGTAAAGCTCACTTTAAAATTCAAGTTCAAAACTTTATTATTTGTTATAATAATCTTGGTTGAATACTTATACTTATAAGTGTTTGGAATGATTATTGTTTGGTTTAGTTCCCGTTTAAAAGCAGATGACATAAGTGATAATTTGCAGAGGACTTGAAATGAAGTCGAAGTGTTCGTAGTGAATAGGTCGCTACGACACACTTCGAACTGCTTAAGTGATAATTTTTCCTTGCATTATGGATGTTATTTACAATTTTATATGTGTGTGCTTATGTATATAAATGTTAAATGTTGTTTTGTATAGTTTACATACTTGGATTGGTTTTTAGTCGACATTGAAAATCCCATGTTTCTTTCAACTAGTTTACTACCTTGTTTTCTAAGAATGTTTTCCAAAGATTTCTAAACTTAAATTTTGTTTTCAAACCTTTTTACAAAGTTATTAAAGTGGTTTAAAGTATAAAAAGAAAGTGTTCAAAAGCTATTGTGATTTACAAAACAAGTTTTAAAAAATTATGGTTCATATAGCAATAGTCGCCGTGGATGCAGTTCGTAAATTGATAAATTTTGCATAAAAGGAAAAGGGTTTCTACTTTATATATTTTTGAAAAGTCTTTTAAACATGTTTATAAGTATTAAAAATAAAGTTTGAAATTTTAAAAATACTTTAAAAATTATATTTAATTATTTAAATAAGAGGTTTAAATTTTAACCGCTTTGTCTCATAGGTCGAGTTTTATTTAAAATTAAATATCTTTTTAAAAAATATAAACACAAGGGATTTCTTTGTCTGTGCCATTAAGCAACCTTAAACAAATATGATAAGTTGTGCTAAAATGTTGACACATTTGTGGAAAGTAAGTCATCTCGTATTTAGCACTAAAAGACCGTGATTAGACTTTCCTCTATATGTGAGATCTAGAACAAGTTTCTAGGTGAGGGATAGAGAAGTTGAAATGTTGGAAATGTGATAAGCATGAAAGAGAAAATTTTGATAAATGCGTCAGGATTAATTAAGTATGTAGAAGATACTTCATCGTATACATGACACTAAATTCTGAGGTATGGAAACTTGTCCCGAGAAGTAAGAATGTATATCGAGGCAAGGATGGTTTTCTAACTTGTCCGACTTCGTTGTTAATCAAGGGATAGTACTATTTGAAATGAGAAAGTGGCGATGAGTATAGGATGTCCTATTTTTCATATGCAAACTATACTTACGCCCAGATAGTGGTTTGTCCACCATCGATAACTTGACTAGTTTTGAAACTATCAATTGTTGGTTCGAAGAGACCAGGATCGGAAAAGCATAAGTTATCCGGATACCACTTCAAACCGGTATAAGCATTCAAATTGGAGACATCTTGGAGATGATGGGATCGAAGATGGAGTTCTTTTAAGTGCAAGGACTACTTGCTACTAATCCCGAGTGTGATTCCAAAAAGGATGTAGTAGAAATAATGCCTTTGGTTTGTTCAAATCCTGAACAACTTGTATGGATGAATGCTGGTGTTGCATTATTGCTTGAAAGGCAGTGTTATCATTCCAAGTGGGATTTACTAAAGAAAAAGGTAATTGTTACCTTGAGCCTCGCACCCAGGAATGACTAAAACAAGAGAGATGCAGCAGGGCTAAGTGGGTCGCTTCTATTAGGGTATGATCATCCCTAATCTAGATCGATATTTTTGGACGTATGCTTTGGGGCCCAATGTGGTTGTTGATCGCAACCGAGGGATGATTATATTTGGTACTATCCAAGAAGGGATAGGCTGTTCTATATTGGTGGGGGGGGGGGGGAAATGTTTTGCAGCCTCGGTACATTTTATCTAGAGATGTATTGTACGAAACATAGTCCCTTACCTTGTCATTGTATGTAATCCTTTTTTCACTACGTGCTTACGGACTTGGATATATACCTAGTATGTTGGAATGTAATTAATGTTACCATTTCGGCTATAATTACATATTTGATTTAAACCCTAGACATTATTATAATATCATAGAATTTCTTATAGAAAGGTTTTGTATCATAAAGTAAAAACCCATCTGTGTTTATGTGCGGCATGGTCTTACGAGATACCTTTATTTTTGAAGGGTTATATAAGTATAACGATTCAGTTGTTTTGATTTTACTCACACCAGACCCATGTCTGAACCGGAGTATTTCTTTCTTTTCCTTAAACTCTTAGGTACTCTAATGTTTGAGTAGTCAAGTGGCCCAGGTTCTTATGGATGCATTTTAGAGGAGCATAAAGCAGGAGACTTCATCGTTATCTAGTTATCTATTTCACTTCCGCTGTGTGTATTTAGTTTTTATCAGCATTGTGGGGGCAGACAGTTAGAATTGTCCCCAGCTGAAGTTAGTACCTGTTGTGACTCTGATATTTTATTTTGGAAATGATTGTGTGTACTATCTTATATTATCTTATATTATATTATATATTATTCCCATGTGTTGTGAGATTCTGTGTTTCTTTCTTCTTGTCTTTTCTTTTTTCCACCAACGGCTAGTCTTTTGTACGTCTAGTTGATCAGCACATGAATACCGTGTATGTATTAAGTGTCGTCTTTAGGAGTAAGAAAGGCGGTTCATTACATAGTTAATTCTAACAATTAACATATATGTAAAATCAATGTATATACATAGCAGACGTAAATCTCAACATCTACTTATGTATATACTTAACCATGTACATCATATGCTATGTTACACATGCATGCCATACACATATGAGTATACAATGATATACCCATTGACTATATAAATTGATTATATTTATTTAATAATTAAATTAGAAAAATTAAATAAAATACGATGTTATTTAAATTAGTTAGATTAGGTCTAATACAACCTTTTTGACTTCATTGGCCCAATATGATCCATATAGGAATTTGTTTGAAATCTACCTATTTCACCGCTTACACACTAGCTTGGTTCCATCAAAAACTTCTTCGTGAAGGATTTGAAACAAGCAACTTATATACTTAGTATAAGAATTTATAGAGATATATCATAGAGGTAGATCCCAATCTTTGTACAAAAACACTATACTAAAATGATTTAGTATAGAGAATTCCATGTGCAAATTTTTTTCAATGCAATATGGAATTCTCCTTTCTAAAATGGATGCTCCTCATAATGACGAGGAGAGATATCATATGAAAAGGATTCCGTTGCATCAACCATCCATCCATTATGTACCCTATGTTACGTACTAAATCGAATGTGGCTTATGCATTAGGATGTAAGTCAATACCAGTTAAATCCCAAAGAAAAACATTGGACGATAGTGAAATGTATTCTTAAGTATTAAGAAATACTAAAGACTTATTCCTTATATGTAGAAATGATGACCTCCTTATGAAGGGGTATACATATTCGAGCTTTCAGAGTGATACTAAGGACTATAAATCGGTATTGGGTTACACGTTCACATTGAGCAGTGGAGTGGTAAGGTTGGAAAGTTCCATGCTAGAAGTTGTAGTTGATTCAAAGTTCGAGGCTAATACATCATCCTAAATGAAGAAGCTAAAGTAGTGGTCTGGATTCACAAATTTATAGATGATATAAGGGTGATTCCAAACATTGAGAATCCGATAACATTGTTACTGATAATAATGCTCCATTGCAAATAATGAAAAACCAAAATCTCACAAGGAATTGAGGCACATACTCTAGAAGTTCCACCTGATAAGAAAGTTTATCAATAATGGAGAAGTGATGATTAACATAATAGATAGTAAGGACAACATAGTAGATCCATTCATGAAAAGGCTGGTTTTATTACTTCAGAGCAACCTGATCGAAGGGATGGAACTGAAATTTCATAATGGGCCCCAAGTTCAAGTGGGAGATTGAGTGAGTTAGGGGAATATCCTAGGGAAAATTCTATAATTTATTGTAAATTACATAACTCTATAATAAATCTCATTCGTAATAAAAGGTGTTTGATTTCTTATATATGCTTGTTGTGTTGTGGTATAATTTTGTTTTAAACATTCTTCATCAAGATGTTTCAGGGAAGGACATTGATACATTTGTTGATGCTAGGGTACTTAGCGGTCTTCAAATGTTGGGCAGTGCATTATTCCTAGCTATTGGGAGCAACAAGGAGTTACGTACTCATAATTATTGGATCACTATGAAATGACTCATTTGAGACTTTTCTGTTAGTTAATAAAAACTAGTCAAATAAGAAACCTTAGTGCAATGATGTTACACAGTTCTCTTGACTTGAGAATGCTATGAAACTTCTGTGTGGATACTCCACTTTGATTATAATTAAATCATGGTATAACAACAATCTAGCATAGTAGTCAGGACTGGGTACAAATATAGGAAGTGAAAAAATATTTGTTATCCCGCCTTTTGGCAAGGCCATGACACCAAGGACTTGACTAGAAACTACAGACAATCCATCCCGAAGATCGGTTATGCACAGGTTCACTATGGATACCGACAAATTTGGTCCAAGTCCGGATCGAGCTACAATTAACATGGTATGACAAAAAAAAGCTATGAAAGACAACATTCCAAATTTCAGGTCAATCGGACTTCGTATGCTCAAGTTATGGATCGATCAAGTTTCACATGAGACATGCTTACTTCGTGTCCATGGTATTCGTATCCATCAAAATCTACATCCATTTCCTTCGTATCCATCAAGTACAGGCATCAGTCAGAGTTCATTTTTTCGGCACCTAACACTTTTCGTATCGATCCCATATCCTCACATTTCGTATCGATCAGCCAACAGATCGATACGAAATCAACATTCTCATTGATACGAAGGAAGAATCAAGCATCGATACGAAGCAACATATAATCATCAATACGAAAGGAACCACGTTGGATCGATACGAAGAAGGCATGGTCAACCAAGGGAAGCGGTCTTCTAGCACTAAACTCGGTTCTCCCCTGAGCTTTCGCTCCACGTCATCAATGCACATCTGATCGATATGGAGAAGCATCGATACGAAGGTCGATCGATACGAAGCGATCGATACGCAACCATTAGCCTACCTACAAAATCAATCTTGGATCGATCGTAACTCAAAATCTACAAGTCCAAATGCTATGAAATTTTCACAGGAGCTTGCTTACTACCTCAAGAATGTCTGTGATATCCCAGAAATTTCAAGCAATTCAAAGTGATAATTTCCTTTATAAATTTAATTAAAATTGGCAAATTTGTTATTTCAATAATAATAATAATATATGTGAATATAGATTTTAAGTAGAATATTATTTTCAAATTGAAATTGTGGTTGTTTAAATAAATATATATATATATATCAAATTGATTTTTTTAATTGATTTTAAATTGTATTTGAAATTTGAAATTGGATTTAAATTTGGATTTTTTAAAATAAAAGATGATATATATATATATATCTTAAATAGATTTTTGATTTAAAAATATGTATATATGATTTTTGTAGAAATATAGTTTGTTTTATTCTATTTTCTTTTAAAAGTTTCATTTCTATAAATTAAAAGATATATTTTGTTATTAGGAATTTATTTTAAAAACCCTTATTAACATTTAAAAATATATTTTTGCATGTAGTATTACAAGTGTAAGCTAATAATATTATCTAAGCAAATGTGTTAACAAAATAGATAAGGAAAATGACAAGTGTCATCTTTATTTTTAATTTTCTTTTATTTTTAATAAAATCTAATTTAACTTATATAAACATATGTTTTTCCTCTTCATTTTCTTTTCCCTATCTTCATTCTAAAATCTAAAACAAGAAAAGGAAAACAACCTGAACCTAAAACCCTGTTAAACAAAAATCCTGTAACCAGTAAAATAGCATCCAAGGATTCAAGCAATCTTCTCTACAAATTCAAGTCTAAAAGCAAGATTAAGTTAAAGTACAACTACTCAATTTTTGTTAACAATCAAGTGAAAGATCAAGTTCCAGTTTTAAAAAGATTAACAAGCTTCCAATTTTAAATTCCCAGGCTTCTTCTGTTGAAGGTGAGTAAATCCTTTTAAATCTGGATTTTTATTTGTGTTTGAAACATGCTTGAAGTAAAATTGTAATGGTTTACATATATATACAAATAGGTATATATATATATATATGTGGGTTGATATGATTGTGCATGTCTGGTATATGATCTTTTGCCCTGTTCCAGTTTTACTAGGTTCAAAACCTGTTTGAGAATTAAATTCCTATCCTTTAATCCTTTATAGACTTTGATGTCTAAATAAAATGTGATCGAATTGGCAAGATTTAAATTTCAAAAAAAAATTTAAGTAGTAAAAATGATTGGGTTAATTGGAAAATTTAAAAATACAGTAAAATCATATTTTGTTCAAATTTTGATTGATTAAAATTTGGGTTTTGATTCCTTGATCCTGTTCGTTTACATAAACCGTGAATTTTAAGATCAAAATCAAGATTTTTAGTGTGGTAGATCGTGGGAAATTTCGAGTTGATCGGAAATTGCAAATTGGTCAAATTCTGGTGATCAGAAATAGTTCAGGCCTTGGGGTTGGGGCAGGAGTAGGGTCGTGGGTCGGCGGCTATGGGAAAATTAGTGGCTCGATTTTTCTGGTGATGTGGTGGTCGGGCGAGGCGAGACTAGGGTTTAGGAGCCTGATTTATCGATGTTTTTCGTGAGGTAATCCTGAGTTCATCAACGCATCGGACTTCGTCGAGTATGGTGGATTAGAAGCAAGAGGCTCTGGCGAAGATTCAAGTGGATCAGCGATTATTCTAGTGAACCAGTTTGACGGGAAGAGGATGGTTTCGACGGCAGGTTGGGTTCGAGGTAGTGTTGACAATCTCGAATTCGTTCCAGTCGATTTAGTTGAACCTGGGTGGTCGGGATCAGGTGAGAGGATCGTTGTCGACTTGCCGGCGACGGCCATGATGGTCGGAGCAACGTTGACGATGTGTGCACGTACACATGATTGTCTGTGTGTCTGGGTAATTCGTGATAGGAGAAGAAGCTTGGATCTTCGGGGCTGGCTCGGGAAAAGTTGTGGCTGGTCTCGAGATAACATAAAGAAGGGAACTCGGTGTTTTACTCGAGAATTTTGTAACGTGGCTCGGGTATTTCCATTGGGGAATCAGGTTTGCTTTGAAATTTTTAAAGGTTTAAAAACAAAAGAAAATTGTAACCAGTTTTCAAAGCAAATAGAAATGAACAAGTTTTCAAAACCATTATCAAACAGGTTTCAAAATATAAGTATATTAAAAACTTTAATTATGAGGTGTTTGAATGAATTAATTTCAAACTTTTGAATTCAAATAAGTAATGATGAAACTAAGTAATTAATTAAAGTATATGGTTTATGTTAATTGTTAAGATTTTACAAATTGAAAAATAAATTCTTAATGTAATAAATGGATAGTTAATTACTTATTATAAGTGATTAAAGAGTAATTACTGAATGTAATTAATTAAAGGATAGTTAATGACTTAATGTGATTAATTAAAGGTTAATAAATGAATGTAATTAGTTAAAGAAAATTAACTAATGAAAGTGATTAAGGGTTAATTAATTAACTTAAGTGATTATGGGATAATTACTTGATGGAAATAATTAAGAGATAATTAAATTACTTAAAAGATAATTTCTTAATGTAAGTAATTGAAGGGTTAATTAATGATTACTTAAGCAGGGTTAGGAGATTTATTCTTAAGTGATTAATTTAATTTGAGTTAATTAAATTAATTAGAAATGGTGTGACTAATTAATCTTGCTTATGGATGATTGAATAATATTGAATGCCTTGGATTATTTGATATATCTGATATGTGATTGTGATGCTCTATGTATGAGATGCTTTGGATGAATTGTGATAATGTAAGTTATCTATCTGTGATAGAATTGCTATGTGAATATGATATCCTGAATTTAAATTAAATTGTTTAACTTAAAAATCTTGGCTTAAAGGATGACATTTGATTCAAAGAGACCGGGATCAGATATCAACGATATCCGGAACCACTTCGATTAGTAATCTATAATTCTTTATAGATTTGATTTGTAAAATCAAATAGGCTAGAATGGAATAAATTAAGTAAACTAGACCATTGAAACTAAGTAACGGTACCTAGATATTATTTTGTGAAATAAGTGTTTGACTATAGAAGATAAGAACTCGTAGTGAGGTACGAGTTACCCTGTCTTTTCAAAGAAGTTTTACAACCATAGTATTTCAAATTAAATGGGTTTTACTCACGCTGGTTTCCAGCCTGACTCGGGTGTTATTTTATTGTAATGCTCGGGTCAGACCGAGTATTACAGATTTTCAGGTGGGGACTTTCTGGAGCTCAGGAGGCGAGCTGGATGGCAGGAACATATGGAGTTTACCGCTGTATATTTGAGAGTTGTATTGATAGTAGTCTGGGACAGGTTGATAACTGTCTAGTCTATTTGTAAATGGTTGTAACTCTGATGTACTGAATGTAATGTGCAATTACAGTTTACTTTTGTATAACTGCTATTATTTGATATTATATTTTATCCACTGCGAATGTGAGAATCTGTGTTTTGTTTCTGTTTCTTCTTCTGCCTCTTTTCTTCCTTTTTCTCTAACAATTCGGAATTTTCGAAGTCGAAATTTCGGGTCGTTACATTTGGTATCAAAGCAAAGGTTAAGCGAGAACCTTGGCTCTGGTGGGTGTACTCATTATAGATAGGGTCAGTAGTACCCTAGAATGAGTTGAGTGTATTATATGAGGGCGTACTTGTTATTTTCTTATATAAAGATTTTAAATAGTTTTAAAAATGATTTGCATATAAGCTTATATTTTGATATATAAAGCAATAGTTTTTCTAATTATTATATATATATATATATTAAGAAAATTGGTTGTTGGTTGTTGGTTATTGAAATTAAATAAGAATTAAGTGATAATAGGAATATAACCCGAAGAGAAATAAGCTTTTGAACTTATAAGTGGGAAACGATATTGATAAAAAGTTTAAAATTTGAAATGGAGAATTCAAATTGAGTAAGGTTGACTGGATTAAATGAATTGAATTTAACTTAGGGGATGTTAAATAAGTTTAACAAACAACCTAAATTGGAAAATTCAAGATGAAATTGAGATTTAACTTGGGGAAGTTAAATGGGTTGAATTGAAAAGGGAGTTATGTATGATCTCAAAACGGGTTTGAGTTCTAGAAATTGGGAATGGATGCTATTGATGGATCTTTTAAATAATTTGGATGTTTAGTTACTTTGACTTAACCTGATATCATTCTATTGTTATTTATAATCTATGAAACTGTGAATTGGATTGTTTAAATGAATTAAGAAGTGGATTGAGATAATATATATCCATTACTGAAATTAAATGGAAATAAAACATTATTTGAAGCTATTTAAATGATTTTGATTTTTAGAAATAAAAATTGAAATTGAATGAAGATAAGTTTGAAATGAATCCAAACTGAAATTAAGATCCTGAATTTGTGGAAGTGTTTTCATAATAAGATAATATATAGTGAATTTGTTTTCAGATATGATAACCTTGGTTATTATCCTAAAATGTTTGTTGTATCTTGATAATGAAATGTTTTAAGGAAATAACAATTTAGATAAGTATGACTTATAAATTGAAGATAATTTAAGTTGTGAAGTTTTAAATCTAAGTTCAGAAAATTTGGAATTTTTTTCAAAGTGCTAAAAGAAATAATAAATAGTATTATTTGAATGAAAGGGTCATGTTTCAAACAAGAGTTGTTTGAAAATTTTAAAGAAATTTGTTTTGAATTAAACCAAAGGTGGTTTAAAATTTAAAATATAACTTGGTGTGTAAAGGAAATAAATATGTATAAATGAGGATATACATAATACCAAAGATGATTTGAAATAAACTCTAAGTGTTGAGTTTTAAATTTTTCCTTGGAATGTGATGTGAAACCCATAGTGAAATTGATATTGAAAATTTATGGATAAAAACTGTAAAATGATTTTGAAATGGAAGGGTATATTTTGAGAAATAAATGATGAAATAAAATGGGAGTTGAATATTTCTGTGATTAGAACTCATTTTATAGAAAAGTGATTTGGTTAATAACTTTATAAAAAGAATAATCAAATTTGAATATTTGATTTGGAATAAACAAAGTTATATATCTTTGTTATATATGGTAAACTCCCCTTGTTGAATCTATAGCCAGAAGAAAAGGGTTTTTGAAAGTATTTAAAGTATAAAAAGGGAATTTATACAAATATGAAGTGATCCATAGATTTTCAAAGTTATATATATCTATATATATAAGGGATTTTATGAGAATGATTTTGGAAAAGATTTTGGAACCTATGGATTTTGGAAAGGCTTTTGATTTTTGAGAAAAATCAGTTTTGGGAATTTGGAAAGCCAAGTTTGGAACTATCGATTTGGGATATCGATTTTGTGTAAAGGAGATTTTGATATAAATCATAAAGGGTATGATTTGAAGACACTATAAGTGTATAGTATAAAGTGTTTTGAGAATGGCTTTGGGGAAAAAGGCGCTCCCTTGAAATGAACTTCTCAGGAGTGCCACAGGGTGGTACTGCCTTGAACCCTAAGGGGGCTCTAAAGTTCATCCTGTGAGGAGTCCGGACAAACTAGTTCCTGAGGATTGTTGGGTAGCGAAAGTCGAGGGCGCTGATGCCTACAGGGGCATTTGGGTTATGCTGTGACGATAGTGTAACTCGATGTCGCTGCGATCTACTATGTGGACCATAGCGGAAATCGTGTGGAGGATGAGTGCCAACAGTCTACACTTGATTTTGCCGCGACGGCAACGTAACATCGGTAGGCTGCTATCTATAGTCGAGTGGAGGAGTTTCATTCTTTTGGCAGCGAAATTCGAGGGCGCTGATTCCTACGGTTATATGGGTTTTTGCTGTGATAACAACGTAAAGCCCGGGTATAACTGCGATCTGTAGCGGGTTCCATGGTGTAATCAAGGGGCACAGAGGCCTACAGTTATCTATGGATTTTGCCGGGACGGCAACGTAACCATCGGGTTAACTGCGACCATGGATGGGGGTGATGATTTCTAGAGCATTCTCACCAAAGATATTTCCTCTATATTCAAAAATGTTTTCGATATTTCCAATAAATTATTTTCCAAGTATTTTTCACTGGGTGTTGAAAACGGGTCTGCTAAGTACTTATAGATTTTCAGTTCTACGCCTGATCAACGTATGATCGAATTTCCGTGAGAATGAGGATGGACTTGTTGAAACATCAAGTTATAAAAACTATTTTTGTAATACTATATAGATTTTAAAGTGTTTTAAAAATGATAAAGTGTTTTAAAAATCATTAAAAAAATGAAAATTTTGGAAAATTCTGGAATCCGATCTATGGAATATCTTTTGTTTTAAATTTCGGGGATGAAATTCCTTTAAGGGGGGAGGAATGTGATATCCCGGAAATTTCAAGCAATTCAAAGTGATAATTTCCTTTATAAATTTAATTAAAATTGGCAAGTTTGTTATTTCAATAATAATAATAATATATGTGAATATAGATTTTAAGTAGAATATTATTTTCAAATTGAAATTGTGGTTGTTTAAATATATATATATATATATATCAAATTGATTTTTTTAATTGATTTTAAATTTTATTTGAAATTTGAAATTGGATTTAAATTTGGATTTTTTTAAATAAAAGATGATATATATATCTTAAATAGATTTTTGATTTAAAAATATGTATATATGATTTTTGTAGAAATATAGTTTGTTTTATTCTATTTTCTTTTAAAAGATTTCATTTATATAAATTAAAAGATGTATTTTGTTATTAGGAATTTATTTTAAGAACCCTTATTAACATTTAAAAATATATTTTTGCATGTAGTATTACAAGTGTAAGCTAATAATATTATCTAAGCATATGTGTTGACAAAATAGATAAGGAAAATGACAAGTGTCATCTTTATTTTTAATTTTCTTTTATTTTTAATATAATCTAATTTAACTTATATAAAAATATGTTTTTCCTCTTCATTTTCTTTTCCCTATCTTCATTCTAAAATCTAAAACAAGAAAAGGAAAACAACCTGAACCTAAAACCCTGTTAAACAAAAATCCTGTAACCAGTAAAATAGCATCCAAGGATTCAAGCAATCTTCTCTACAAATTCAAGTCTAAAAGCAAGATTAAGTTCAAGTAAAACCACTCAATTTTTGTTAATAATCAAGTGAATGATCAAGTTCCAGTTTTAAAAAGATTAACAAGCTTCCAGTTTTAAATTCCCAGGCTTCTTCTGTTGAAGGTGAGTAAATCCTTTTAAATCTGGATTTTTATTTGTGTTTGAAACATGCTTGAAGTAAAATTGTAATGGTTTGCATATATATACAAATAAGTGTATATATATATATATATCTCTGTGTGTGTGTGTGGGTTGATATGATTGTGCATGTCTGGTATATGATCTTTTGCTCTGTTCCAGTCTTACTGGGTTCAAAACCTGTTTGAGAATTAAATTCCTATCCTTTAATCCTTTATAGACTTTGATGTCTAAATAAAATGTGATCGAATTGGCAAGATTTAAATTTCAAAAATATTTTTAAGTAGTAAAAATGATTGGGTTGACTGGAAAATTTAAAAATACAGTAAAATCATATTTTGTTCAAATTTTGATTGATTAAAATTTGGGTTTTGATTCCTTGATCCTGTTCGTTTACATAAATTGTGAATTTTAAGATCAAAATCAAGATTTTTAGTGTGGTAGACCGTGGGAAATTTCGAGTTGATCGGAAATTGCAAATTGGTCAAATTCTGGTGATCGGAAATAGTTTAGGCCTTGGGGTTGGGGCATGAGTAGGGTCGTAGGTCGGCGGCTATGGGAAAATTAGTGGCTCGATTTTTCTGGTGATGTGGTGGTCGGGCGAGGCGAGACTAGGGTTTAGGAGCCTGATTTATCGATGTTTTTCGCGAGGTAATCCTGAGTTCATCAACGCATCGGACTTCGTCGAGTATGGTGGATTAGAAGCAGGAGGCTCTGGCAAAGATTCAGGTGGATCGGCGATTATTCTGGTGAACCAGTTCGACGGGAAGAGGATGGTTTCAAAGGCAGGTTGGGTTCGAGGTAGTGTTGATAATCTCGAATTCGTTCCAGTCGATTTAGTTGAACCTGGGTGGTCGGGATCAGGTGAGAGGATCGTTATCGACTTGCCGACGACAGCCACGATGGTCGGAGCAACGTTGACGATGTGTGCACGTACACATGATTGTATGTGTGTCTGGGTAATTCGTGATAGGAGAAGAAGCTTGGATCTTCGGGGCTGGCTCGGGAAAAGTTGTGGCTGGTCTCTAGAAAACATAAAGAAGGGAACTCGGTGTTTTACTCGAGAATTTTTTAATGTGGCTCGGGTATTTCCATTAGGGAATTAGGTTTGCTTTGAAATTTTTAAAGGTTTAAAAACAAAAGAAAATTGTAACCAGTTTTCAAAGAAAATAGAAATGAACAAGTTTTCAAAACCATTATCAAACAGGTTTCAAAATATAAGTATATTAAAAACTTTAATTATGAGGTGTTTGAATGAATTAATTTCAAACTTTTGAATTCAAATAAGTAATGATGAAACTAAGTAATTAATTAAAGTATATGGTTTATCTTAATTATTTAAGATTTTACAAATTGAAAAATAAATTCTTAATGTAATAAATGGATAGTTAATTACTTAGTATAAGTGATTAAAGAGTAATTACTGAATGTAATTAATTAGAGGATAGTTAATGACTTAATGTGATTAATTAAAGGTTAATAAATGAATGTAATTAGTTAAAGATAATCAACTAATGAAAGTGATTAAGGGTTAATTAATTAACTTAAGTGATTATACGATAATTACTTGATGGAAATAATTGAGAGATAATTAAATTACTTAAAAGATAATTTCTTAATGTAAGTAATTAGAGGGTTAATTCGTTATTGTAATTAATTAATCAAAGGTTAATTAATGTGATTAATTAAGAAATAATTAAGTAATTAAGGATAATTACTTAAGCTGGATAATTAAGAATGATTAATTAATTCAAATGATTATAGTTAATTAATGATTACTTAAGCAGGGTTAGGAGATTTATTCTTAAGTGATTAATTTAATTTGAGTTAATTAAATTAATTAGAAATGGTGTGACTAATTAATCTTGCTTATGGATGATTGAATAATATTGAATGCCTTGGATTATTTGATATATCTGATATGTGATTGTGATGCTCTATGATATGAGATGCTTTGGATGAATTGTGATAATGTAAGTGATCTATCTGTGATAGAATTGCTATGTGAATATGATATCCTGAATTTAAATTAAATTGTTTAACTTAAAAATCTTGGCTTAAAGGATGACATTTGATTCGAAGAGACCGGGATCGGATATCAACGATATCCGGAACCACTTCGATTAGTAATCTATAATTCTTTGTAGATTTGATTTGTAAAATCAAATAGGCTAGAATGGAATAAATTAAGTAAACTAGACCATTGAAACTAAGTAACGGTACCTAGATATTATTTTGTGAAATAAGTGTTTGACTATAGAAGATAAGAACTCGTAGTGAGGTACGAGTTACCCTGTCTTTTCAAAGAAGTTTTACAACCATAGTATTTCAAATTAAATGGGTTTTACTCACGTTGGTTTCCAGCCTGACTCGGGTGTTACTTTATTGTAATGCTTGGGTCAGACCGAGTATTACAGATTTTCAGGTGAACGTTCTGGAGCTCAGGAGGCTAGCTGGATGGCAGGAACGTATGGAGTTTGCCGCTGTATATTTGAGAGTTGTATTGATAGTAGTCTGGGACAGGTTGATAACTGTCTAGTCTATTTGTAAATGGTTGTAACTCTGATGTATTGAATGTAAAGTGCAATTACAGTTTACTTTTGTATAACTGCTATTATTTGATATTATATTTTATCCACTGCGAATGTGAGAATCTGTGTTTTGTTTATGTTTCTTCTTTTACCTCTTTTCTTCTTTTTTCTCAAACAATCCGGAATTTTCGGAGTCGAGATTTCGGGTCGTTACAATGTCTCTGATCGATCGCAGCCCAAATGGACCAAAAACTAATCGATACGAAAATGGTTGGGATCGATCCAGATCGATCCCAAATGATCCTAGATCGATTTGGTGGCCCCACCCACATGTGAGAAGAAGTATTCTGAACTTTGAGGGAGATATTTTGAGATCTACACCTATAAATAGCACCCCTACACCAATAGAAAAAGGACTTTTGACTCTGCTACGCCCTTACACTGCCGCAACTCCACTGTAGCTTGAGTGTTAGAGTGTTGTACTATTGTAATCAGTTGTCAATTATCAATAAATAGTAAATCATTCAAAGTGGATGTAGGCTACAACTCCGAACCACTATAAATCCTCGTCTCTTTCTATTTTTGTTTGCTTTAATCGGTGTGATTGTTAGATTAGCCTATTTTTACATTTAAATTCTTTATTCTAATCTCTTCAATTACATCAGAAGAGTGTTGTGCCCAATTTTGGTACAAACAATATTCGATAGAGAATTCATCTCCTCGGTTGTATAACATTAGTATCATGGTCAAACTTAAAGTCAAAATCGCTAGCCAAAGTAGTATGATAAATAATAGTTATTACTGAAACAAGAACTTTGTTAATGGATTAACCAAGTTGAATATGGATAATATTGGAATTCTGACCATAACCAAATTACATACATCCTAAAGCTATAATGTTTTGATAAAGAGAACATGTGTAAATAATCGTTATTAAAGGGTACCTCTTAAAATGTAAAATTGAATTTTACCAATGAAAATCGATAAGCGATAAATTCGACCAAACTATCACACTACAAGCTAAGATAATGTGTGAACATTAATATTCAAATTGTAATTAGTTTATTAAGTGTTGTAAATTAACTAAATAATTAATATTTACATGATATTAATTATTTGTATATTTGATGTTTTGGGTGTTGTTAGTAATTTTCTAGGTGTCATTAGCAATTAACTGAAAGCATATAAAAGTTATATATGTGTATATCGATACACAGTATCGATACATATTCAAATGTGATTTAAATGAAAATAATTATTAAATATGTTTGAGTTTTTATTGGCCCATATAGGTGAAATTTTTGGTCAGCTATAAGGAAGGAGATTTAAATTCCAGATTTGGATTGGATAACTTAATAAAAGAAGAAAAAGTAAAAGGTGGAGAATTTGTCTCTCTTTCTCTCTCTACATAAACCAACCCAAACCTTATTTATTCTCTTTCTCCCTCTATCTTTGGCCATGAGCTACTCCCCCTTTCCACCCTATAGTCGAATATCAACACCATAGATCAACATCAAAATAAAATAAAAACAGTGATTCATATGATCGTAGCAAAGTTTGGTGATCAATTCCATCAAATCTAGGATATTTCTCTATTCAACATGCAGTCAAAGGCAACATCTTTAAGGTATAATACTATTTTATATTCTTATATAAGTTACCTAGCACCTACATAATGATTTTATGTATGTATTGTTGTCTCACCAATATTATATACATCTATTAGATCATATTAAATAATATATCTATTAGATCATATTATTTATTTAAATAATATATAAGTTACCCGAACCCTAGCCACAGCGCAGTGCCCCACATAGTGAATTCAAAACTAAACTTAATGAAGGAACATTCCATCCACTCTCCTAATCGTTCCATGACTGACCAGGAAATAGGGGATTAAAACAGCAGATGCTGAATTGCAATCAAGGAATGGGAAAGGAACTACTACTCAAACGGTGCTCCCAGAGGCCGGGGAACCAAGCTAATATGCCAAGAACTAGAGTTGGTTACTATATCATGCTTCCATAGTGGATTACAACTTCCACAAATTGGCCAACTTTCAAATGAATGAATTGACAACTATAGTGTGTAACCTCAAGAGGGCTTCCTGATTGCCTCATATGGGTCTCCTATCTTAATGAAAGCTTGGGACAATGACAAATCCATGAACTCACTCTAACTAACTCACCATCCAATCGACGTTACCAACCACTCGAACGTTGGAAAATCATGCATACATCATTCACCAGTATTACAAGACCCCGTAGCTAGAAAATGGACCTGATAATGACAATTGGAGTATCTTTCCCAGTCGAGACCTATTCATTGAAACCATTCTACATGCAAAATTTCCAGTGAAAATTCAACATGTTGACTATGTCAGTGTACTGTGGAAATACAACCCCCGACACTATCTCATGAAGTGAGAATGGCGCATGGATTCCACCAAGAGTGATGAATGCCATCTAATGTAGATGTCTTCCCCCATTCCTCAAAGAAGACTATCAATCATGGTTAGACATACTAGTTCTACTTCTCATATTGTTGAAGGGAATAAAGAAGCTGACAGCCAACGAATTGATCAAATTCCACAGCCAGTTGCTGCTAATACTCATAAATGAATTAATTACAAGAGCTTATATACAGACTTTGATAAGAGAACTGGTGGATAGCCGCCAACAACTACACCAACATATCCAGGTCAATATTGAGTTGATGAACCAGATGAAGGATCAACATAGCGAGATAAGGAGGGAACCTACTCCATACTCTATATCGGAAAACTCCTCTTCTTTAGATAGCTACCATGGACGCCAGTGCCATAAGGCTGCTCTGGAAAGGATAGCTTTGACAATATGTGCAAGCCCCATAAAACGAAGGGCAGACCCCTATCAATCAATAACTTTGATTAAATTGAACCACTTGCATTAGACTTCCAACCGAGAAAGGATGGACCGAAGTGCAGTAGCGAGCATACGGCGCAGCTTCACTTATCAATGAGATTTAATCCGATCTTTTTTGAATTATTTCTATTTAAATTTCATTTATGTTGTGAAATATGACCAACTTGAATTAAACTACTTGCAAATGGTGCAGGTAACTGAGTACTCAAGGTTGGGTGCCAAACAACCTCCACGCACTATGATCAGGTCATTGAGGTATCATCATGACGAGCATGATTCAACTACTCATCAGCTACTATATGCCCCTGACTGGGGGGCAAGGCATCAAAGCGGAAGAGACCGACAAGGTCAGGACTCCAGTACAAAGTGGATGCTACTGACCATCCACTCATCCGCCTATGCAATTTAATTGGGGATCTAAGAATGACTTGAAGTGATATGTCCCAGCAATGCACTCCTCATCTCGTACTTGAAGCTCACCAAAATACTTATGCTTCTTCCGATGCCTAGTAGGATCAGAACCACACCAGGGGTGGATGTGACGTGACCATCCATGCATCAAATCCTACATTAGACACTTCGGGTTGCTTGAAAACACAATTCTAAAGTAGATATGATTTGACCATTCACTCTCCAGCTCGCGTCTATGATTTGGCAAGACAATCATACCTTAAACTGACTTCGTCAAGGCCGGAGCCCCAATTTACAATCATAATGGACTGACTGCCAGCTCGCTAAACATTAGGAGCTATCATTTCAACTCTTTTCTCCGACCTAACCGAAAGAGCGCGAAGTATCGAGTGGACGTGACTCGACTGTCCACTCTCCAATTCTTTCCCCTAACACTGGCGACAAAGACATGACTCCAAGTGGATGTGGTTCGACCATCCACTCTTTCGCCCAAACTAAAATTTCTCCAGAGCATTACTCTTACTCCTTAAGCTTAGCAGAAGCAGAATCTAAATCAAAGATGATGCAGTACAACCGGCCATGTGTCGGCTTCTATCCCGGATGCAAGGGGCAGTTTGACATCCCAAGCTTAAATTGGACATGATCCGACCCATCAACTCGAGGAGGATGGATCCTTCCATCCACGACCTCGCTTTCCAGCTCGAGGAGGATGGATCCGTCCATCCACGACCTTGCTTTCCAGTTTAAGGAGGATGTGATCCGTCCATCCACGAGCTTAACTAACTCTTATTCCCAGAGTGTGGGTAGGAGCATCTTTCCTAAACAGATGTGATCGACCATCGGTTAACTAACTCTGGTCTCGAGAGCGCGGACTGGAGTATAAACACCAAATGGGTGTGACTCACCACCCGTCAACTAACTCTGGTCCCGAGAGCGCAGACTGGAGTATAAACACCAAATGGATGTGACTGACCATCCATCAACTAACTCTGGTACCCAGAGCGCAGACTGGAGTATAAACACCAAATGGGTGTGACTGACCACCCATCAACTAACTCTGGTCGTGAGAGCGCAGACTGGAGTATAAACACCAAATGGGTGTGACTGACCACCCATCAACTAACTCTGGTCCTGAGAGCGCGGACTGGAGTACAAACACCAAATGGGAGTGACTGACCACCCATCAACCAACTCCAGTCCTCAAAGCATGGATTGGAATATAAATACCAGAAGGGATGCAATCCGATTGTCCGTCTATCAACTTTGGTTCCTCAGCAAGTTCTGTAATATAAAAGTGGATGTGGTTTGACCGTCTGCTTTCCAACTCTCTGCTTTCCAACTCTTCCCCTGACATGGGGGCACACTTATCACACAAAATCGAATGCGATCCGACCATCCAGCACTGAGTGGGCGCGACACGATCGTCCGTGCATAAACTCTTATTATCGGCACGGGACCTATAACACAAATTTATCGGGATGCACTCTAAACCTACAAGACAAAATTCATCCTTGATTCGACTGGGAGGCGCAGATTCGCAAAACAGGCCTAGCTGGATGTTTGGTTCTGAATGGATGTGACTACCTATCCTACCGCAAAATGAACGTGACATGATCGTTCATCCACTAACTCTCGCTTATGATCCGACAGGTTGTGCATGCAACATGGACAGATGTGACCCAACCACCCGCCAATCAATTTCTTCCTACAATTCAGTGGAAGAAACATCAAATTAAAGTTGTTATAATGTGATCGACCACATTTCGACTTTTGCCCTTGATTGGGGGCAGAGGAATTGACCGAGGAAAATGCGGTCCGACCAATTTCTACAAAAAAACTCTTAGTCCCCGTAGTGTGGACAGGGGTATAATCATCACATAGGTGTGATTAATGGCCCTTCAACCGGCTCTAATCCCCAGAGTGCAACTACGAGCATAGACAAATGAATGAATGTGATTCGACCATTCATTCACCAACTTTGACCTAACGTCGACAGGAGGAGTATAAACTCACTACAGGTGCAATTAGACCATCCACAAGCTAACTCTACTAACCTATGACTGGGGGCAGAAGTACAAATCACTGAAATAAGAGAAAGGTGACTCGCTACATCTCCAGCTTAGCGTCCTTTACAACTTGAGGCAACGACTACAAGGAGGCCTTGATGCTAACCAATCAGAATGACGTCCGAAGTTATGGGCGACCAATTATATCGTACCACCGGATCGACGGGCAATGTCAATCTGGACTTTTCATATCATACCATTGGATCGACAAACAATGAGGTCCGAGCTTTTTACATCGTGCCACTGAATCAACAGTCATTATCGATCCACATTGATCATAAATAGGAGTGAGCCAAACGTCCTTCGAACAACTTTGATCACCATGGCATGGATAGGACAATAAACCATGGATGAGTGTGACTTGACAATTCATTCTCCATATACCTCCTTTGATCTATCAGGAGTATGAGACCGGATGAGCATGACCTGACTACATTTGGGCTGACTTTATCCCTAGATTTGACGGGATAACGTAAATCGAAATGGACATGGTTGATCGCCCAACCCCAAAAGAATGCAACACGACCATTCATTCTTTGACTCTTACCATGATCCGACTAAAAGAGTAATTCAAAATAAGTGCAGCCTAAACGCCTGCACACCGATTCCTGCCCTGGATTCGACATGGGAAGCATCAAACCTGCATTGGATCTGACTTGACGATTCACTCTCCAGTTTCTGCCTAGAGTATGGCGACATAAGCAACGAAGTGAATGTCATTGACCGTCTAAAACTTAGCTCATGTCCGAATGTCGGTAAAGCAACGAAGTATTTCGCCTAGAGGAAAGAACTAGAACATAATGCAGGATAGGCACGACTCAGCCTTCCATTAGTTAACTTGATCTCATGGTTCGACGGGATAGAATACAAAATTAAAGCGGACATTATCTACCTTGCCACTTATTGAGATATTCCCCAGACTTAGGGGCACGTGCGAGAAATAAGATGAATGTAATTTGATTGTTCATCAAACAACTCTAGTTCTTAAAGCTTGAACTATAGTACAAACACAGCTGGGACGAGACTCGATCGTCCGCGTAATGCATCCACCAACCCAAGACTGGGGGCACGAGTGTGATCATCCAAGAGCTGGATACGACTACTCGATCCTATGACTCGTGCCTAGTATTTGTAACAATTTAAGGTTACGACCGAAAGGATGTTTGGAGATAGAATTATCGGATCGATGCCCGGACTTATGGGCAACTGATCATCATTCCGACCCTTACAACGAGCAATGGATCGTGAGTACATTTAATGGAAAGCACATCACTCAGAAACACAAGTAGATTCAAACTCATAGCTGGAGCCAGCTATGCAACAGCATGTGATACAAGGTTAAACTATACTAAGCCTTTGATTCAACGCGCCTATAAGGCTGATCGTTAACCATTGCAAATAAGCACATCAAGCGCCTGCAACCCATCATGAGTATTGAAGATCAGATCATAACTCAGCGCAATGATGATGAAAGAGCTAACTGCTTTGCTCCAAGTGAATCTTGATATGTTCGCTTGGACTCAATCTCATGTATATATATGGACTCTCGCCAGCCATTGAGAACCCTGCATTAAATGTTGACTCGAGGCATGTCTCAGTGAATAAAAATGGTACGACGTGGATCCGGAGAGATCTGCTGCACTTAAAGAGGAGGCGAATCTACTCAAAACCAATGGGTTTATCCATGATGCTCTCTACCCAAAATGAGTATCCAATCCTTTACTTATGAGAAAAACAAACGGAGAGTGGCGGACGTACACCGACTACTCAGATTTGCACGAGGCATGACAAAGCACAACTTTCCACTTCCATGGATCAACCAACTGGTGGACTCAACCATCGGACATGAATTACTCACTTTCATGGACGCAAACCCCAGATACAATCAGATACTGAAGCATTTCCCAGACTAAGAATACAACAGTTTCGTTACTGACCTGGGCCTATAGTGCTATGTTGCAATCCCCAGATTCAAACTTAAGAACACTGGTGCTACTTACCAAAGGATGGTTAACAAATCGTTCAAAAATCAGATCAGCATATCGATGAAAGTATATGTGGTTAGTATGCTCGTGAGATCACGACTATCAAACGACCACATCGATGACTTGGCAGAGATATTCAGCACTCTCCAAAAAATGTAGAATGAAACTCGATCCTTTGAAATGCTTTTTCAACGTTACATCAGAAAAATTCTTGGGTTTCATCACCAATCCTCGTGGAATTGAGGCTAATTTCTAGAAAATTCCGACAATTAGAGACATCCATGTACCAAGGACAACCAAGCAGGTACAGAGCCTAAGTCGGAGATTACCGTCCTAAGCTGATTCAACTCTAGGGCCATCTACAAGTGTATTCTCTTCTTCAACATGACCAAGAGAGGGAAGAGAACTTTTGAATGGACTAACAACTGCGTTGATGCAATTCCAGCTCTGATAGATCGCCTAGGGAGACCTCCCTATTACCCAAGTTTTTCGATCGTGAAGATTTATACATCAATCGGGCCGTGTCAACACACGCCATAAGCATTGCAATGCTATATGAAGAGAAACAAATCCGAAGACCAGTATATGATAAAAGCTAGCTATTGACAAGCTCACACCGTTAACGTCTATATCGACCAGCTGTTACGATAGGTCATATAGCAGCCTTAGATGTCCGGAAGGTTACACAAATGGAATATCGAGCTAAGCCAACTTAATATCACTTACCTCCCTCGGAGAGCTATCCATGGTCAAACATTAGCATACTTCATATCTGAATTCATTACATCAGACGACTATCCGAAGAGCAGTGGATAACAGTCCAACCAATGGAGAATGTCCACGGATGGAACTTCCAATAATCGGTTTTCTAGCGTCAAAGTTGCGTTAATGACTCTTGAGGAACGATCGATCTGCTACGCCCTGAAACTCAACTTCCCTACAACAAATAATGAAGCTAAGTATGAAACCTTGGTCGCCAAACTCAAACTTGCAATAGAACTAGGAGTGGAAACTTTACATATCTTATGTGATTTTTGGTTAGTGGTATGCCAAGTTAGGGAAGATTATCTGACTAGGGGGCAGCATCTTGCACCTTATCTCAGCTGGGTCCAAGAGCTACTACCTGACTTCGGGTATTACTCCATTACACACATCCTCAGAGAACAAAATGAAAAGGCCGAGTCATTGGCCAAGCTAGCCAGTTCTGGGGATGCGCGATAAATAGGCTTTGTCCGAGTTGAAATACTTATTATTCCAAGCAATGACAGATGAAGATCGACTAGATCTTAGAGATGGAGCCAAAAAAGGAGTCATGGATGACTCTGATCAAAGATTATCTATAACAAGGAATCCTTCTTGAATAGAGGAATGAGAAATGGCATATCCTCCGCGAAGCTATCCCATGAGTTAACACTTGTAAATTTTGTATCCATCGATACGAAGTCCACCTTAATGCATCCTAGATCAATTCAGGAGAGGATCGATGCGAAGAAAAGGATCAAAACAACCATCGATCGTTATTGCAACTTGGATTTCACATTGATCCAGGAGAGGATCGATACGAAACTCGATCCAAAAAAAAAGAACTTGACAACGACCCGTGAACGTGCAACATGAACGAGAGTCAGGTTAACATACGTGCATGTATGCCAAGCTAACGTTTGATTTTCAAAGTTAATAGGAATTGAATGCTTACATGGTGACAACCAAAACAATGAACAACAAATTGCTAGCACTCAACCTTCAGTTACAACAAAACACTGCATGATCATTGGTAGTCGACAATTCAACACTTATATTACTGGAAATCAATCGAGGTAACATCTCTTGACGAAAGGACAACAACTATTCAACGAATCGGATAGAACTTCTCCAGAATAAAGAATGCAGCTTTTCAATGCATGTCATGTTCACACAGGACGTACTTTCAGGGGCAAATATTATCCCACCTTTTGGCAAGGCCGTGACACCAAGGACTTGACTAGAAACTAAAGACAATCCGTCCTGAAGATCGGTTATGCATAGGTCCGCTATGGATACCGACAAATTTGGTCCGAGTCCGGATCGAGCTACAATTAACATGGTACGACAAAAACAACTATGAAAGACAACATTCCAAATTTTAGGTCAATTGGAGTTCGTATGCTCAAGTTATGGATCGATCAAGTTTCACGTGAGACATGCTTACTTCGTATCCATCGTATTCGTATCCATCAAAATCTACATCCATTTCCTTCGTATCCATCAAGTACATGCATTGCTTAGAGTTCATTTTCTCGGCACCTAACACTTTTCGTATCGATCCCACATCCTCACATTTCATATCGATCAGCCAACAGATCGATATGAAACCAACACTCTCATCGATATGAAGGAAGAACCAAGCATCGATATGAAGCAACGTATAATCTCGATACGAAAGGAACCACATTTGATCAATACGAAGAAGGCATGGTCAACCAAGGGAAGCAGTCTTCTGCACTAAACTCGGATCTCCCCTGAGCTTTCGCTCCACGTCATCAATGCACATCTAATTGATATGGAGAAGCATCGATACGAAGGTCGATCGATACGAAGCAATCGATACGCAACCATTAGCCTACCTACAAAATCAATCTTGGATCGATTGTAACTCAAAATCTACAAGTCCAAATGCTATGAAATTTTCACAGGAGCTTGCTTACCACCTCAAGAATGTCTCTGATCGATCGCAGCCCAAATGGACCAAAAATTGATCGATATGAAAATGGTTGGGATCGATCCAGATCGATCCCAAATAACCCCAGATCGATCTGGTGGGCCCACCCACGTGTGAGAAGAAGTATTCCGAACTTTGAGGGAGATATTTCGAGATCTACACCTATAAATAGCACCCCTACGCCTACAGAAAAAGGACTTTTGACTCTGCTACGCCGTTACTCTACCACAACTCCATTGTAACTTGAGTGTCAGAGTGTTGTATTTTTATAATCAGTTGTTAATTATCAATAAACAACAAATCATTCAAAGTGGACGTAGGCTACAACGCCGAACCACTATAAATCCTCGTCTCTTTCTATTTCCTTTTGCTTTAATCGGCGTGATTGTTAGATTAGCCTCTTTTTACATTTAAATTCTTCATTCTAATCTCTTTAATTACATCAGAAGAGTGTTGTGCCCAATATTGGTACAAACAATATTCGATAGAGAATTCATCTCCTCGGTTGTATAACGTTAGTATCATGGTCAAACTTAAAGTCAAAATCGCTAGCCAAAGTAGTATGATGAATAATAGTTATTACTGAAACAAGAACTTTGTTAATGGATTAACCAAGTTTAATTTGGATAATATTGGAATTTTGACCATAACAAAATTACATACATCCTAAAGCTATAATGTTTTGATATAGAGAACATGTAAATAATCCTTATTAAAGGGTACCGCTTAAAATGTAAAATTGAATTTTACTAATGAAGATTGATAAGCGATAAATTCGACCAAACTATCACACTACAAGCTAAGATAATGTATGAACATTAATATTCAAATTGCTTAAAACCGTGTTAGTGAATTCTCCGAAACACTATACGATTTAATTAGTTTATGAGGTGTTGTAAATTAACTAAATAATTAATGTTTACATGATATTAATTATTTGTATATTTGATGTTTTGGGTGTTGTTAGTAATTTTATAGGTGCCATTAGCAATTAACTGAAAGCATATAAAAGTTATATATGTGTATATCGATATACAGTATCGATACATATTCAAATGTGATTTAAATGACAATAATTATTAAATATGTTTGAGTTTTTATTGGCCCTTATATGTGGCCAGTTATAAGGAAGGAGATTTAAATTCCAGATTTGGATTGGATAACTTGGTAAAAGAAGAAAAAGGTGGAGAATTTGTCTCTCTTTCTCTCTCTACATAAACCAACCCAAACCTTATTTTTTTTCTTTCTTCCTCTATCTTTGGCCATGAGCTACTCCCCTTTTCCACCCTATAGTCGAATATTAACACCATAGATCAACATCAAAATAAAATAAAAACAATGATCCACATGATCATAGTAAAGTTTGGTGATCGATTCCATCAAATCTAGGAAATTTCTTTATTCAACATGCAGTCAAAGGCAACATCTTCAAGGTATAATGCTATTTTATATTTTATATTCTTATATATGTTACCTAGCACCTACATAATGATTTTATATATATATATATATTGTTGTCTCACCAATATTATATATATCTATTAGATCATATTAAATAATATATTGCTTGATATTATTTATTAATCCAAGTTCAAAACCATATATATGTATGTACAAATTATTTTATTTCAGTCATATATATAATCATATAAATGTACTTTTAATATTATGAATATTATAATTATTTTTAATAGTTATATACTAATTTAAAATAAAAATTCATAAATGAAATATGTATATTTAAAACATATATGTACATAAATTATATTAATAAGATTTACATTCAGCTTTAAAATAAAATTAATTTTTCCAAATCTATTAAATATATATATATATATATATTATTTAATATTTTAAACAATGTTTACGTTTCACTATAATATATGTTTATGTTTATTTATTATAAAATAACTTTTGGTTTTAAAAAAACAACTTATGGCAAAAAAAATTACACACACACACACTGTTATCCGGCATTCTAGCATGGCTATATTGAACTGATTGCACGAGTTAGATTTGACTACCATCAAGGTCGATGATTCCAGAGTGATGATTCTAGGGTCTGGAAGTCAAGTACAGATGGTCATATGAAGTCAGGATTGAATGGAATTAATAGATATGCAATGTAGGATGTTCGAAGCATGAAATATGGATCAATACACATGAGGGATCGGCATAAATTGGCTCCAACTGGAGGATCGACATGTTTCAAGGTATAAGAGCATTCTATAAGTCTAATGCATATAAAATTTGAAAAGCAAGATGAAAGGACAAGGTTGGAGGGATCAGTACACATCCCTTGGAAGGGATTGGCAGAAAGCAGTATGCAACCCATGTTGAATCAAATATTAAGCAATAACTCGAGCTCCAATGATCCAAATGACATGAAAATTAGAGATTAAACATATTTTACATAATGGAGCAACCATAGGGTTCGCTTCCTAAAATTCGACCAAAGAAGGGATCGGTACCGATCTCTTCTCTTTGGGAATTGGGCCTAGCGATCCCTCTAGTGGGTCCATATGATTTAGATGGTCCTTCAGCTGAGATTTCAAAGAGATATTTGGTCATCTTCATCTATAAATACTGGCCTGATGGTTCATTCTTGGGATCATTACGCTGCTTGTTACTTTAGACTCCATTGTAATCAATTACTTGCTATTTTCTACGGCTATAATAAAATTTATAAGTGATTAATAAAGGATAATCTTCAAAGTGGACATAGACATACAATGTCGAAACCACTACAAATTTATGTCTCTCTGATTATAGCTTATTCTCTGTTGCTTACTAATCCATTTACTTAGTTTAAATTTGTTTTTCTTCACTTAATTCTCTAGAAAAACTATTCTTGGGTGTTTGTGACCAATTTAGTTGTAAACATTTTGGTGCTTTCATTTAGAACCTTGATTCTCAGCTTATTAGGACCCCTTTATTGCTACTGGATTAAATAAATCTTCCAAAGGAGATCTGTAGTTATCTTCGGGAAGTTTCTCATACCACTCAGATTTGTAGAAATCTAAGCAGAGCTATTAATAACGGTGAAGAATACTAGATCTACTTCTCAAAACGTGGAAGGAAATGAGAACACTAGCATCCAGCAAGGAGACCTAAGCAATCAACCAATAGATGTGAATGCTGAACCAATTTAAGTTCAGAATCCTATTGATTTTATTACAAAAGCTGAATTTCATAATTTAATGAGAGAGCTAATGGAGAGCCATCGACAATTAAATTAATAGATTCAGACCAATATCAACTTGGTGAACCAACTCAATCAGCAGAAGCGAGGGAAAGCTAGGAGGGACCCCACTCCATACTCTGCATCAGAGAGTTCTAGATCATCAGATGAGTATCACAAGCATAGGCGTCGTAGAATAGATAAATATCACGCAGCAACTTCGGGGCATCAACCAGCAGACCATCGTAGTCTGCCAGGATCGATCGGTTCCGATCCCTCCACCAGAAGAGGGTATCCACCTATGCATTATAGCAATCAAGTTGGACCTGCCTCGGTTGGTTTGGGTGCTGGAGTTCAATAAATGTTGACCAAGTCCTTCCCTAGAATGACGATGAAGTGAATTTATAAGATACACATCGAGAAGATGATGAACCAAGAAGGCGTGGAACAGACATCAACCAGACCATTCACGTGAGGTAGAACGCGACCACCGCTTGGCACCGACCATCCGAACGTCGGACTTATCAGCAATGTTCAGATAGTTAGTGAGAGAGTGCCAGGGCTTGACTAATGATGACTGGGAAATCTCGAGAAGCCATACCCCGTTCACTGATAATGTTCTACATGCGGAGTATCCAAGGAGGTTCAACATGCCATCCATGCCCATCTAAGAGGCAAAAACCGACCCCAGGCAGCATATCATGAGATACGAATGGCTGATAGATTCTATATGAGCGGATGATGCAAGCAAGTGTAGATGCTTTCCCAATACTCTCTCTGGAATAGCAACGATGCGGTTCACAAGATTACCCCCATGATCAATTTCTAGATTCGATGATTTGGCAACAAAGTTTGTGGAGCAGTTCCGAATGCATGCAAATTGTCCCAAGGACCTAATGTCCCTGTCTAGCGTGATTCAGGCTCTAGGAGAATCGTTGAAAGATTATTTAAAGTGATTTCATATAGCTGTTACAGAAATAAGTAACCCAAATGACTATGCGATATTGATGGCCGTGACGAGAGGGATAGATCCTGAATTTGATTTCGGCGATTGGTTAGCTGGCAAGCCACCCGCAACGTTGGAGCGCTTCTACGCAAAGGCGGCTCAATATTTGAGAAAGGAGGAAGCCAGATCCTCCATGAAAAAGAATGTTGGGGGACCTATTGGAGAGGGAGTATAAAGTAATATCGTGTAAAGCAGTCTGATGATAGCTCTGGAAAAATTCAAGTGAATGTCCAAAATAAGCCGAATCAACAAAAGAAAGGCAGAGATAGGGGCCTAGAATGAAAGATGGATTCTGGGAGAGGGAAGCCTAGGATTTGCATATACGATACTAACACGCCGTTGAATACGTCCTTGGAGAATATCTATTTGTCTACCTGCAATACCATGCAATACAGGAAGCCGCCTCCAAAAGAATCGACTGAGAAGTAGAAACAAACCGAAAAAGATTGTCGGTTCCATGAATGCTATGGACATGGCATGAATGAAAGCAGGCATCTCCAAGACATTATCATAAAGCTGATTCGAGAAAGGAAGTTGCAGCAATTTATAAAACCCCGCAGGATGGCGGATAGGGGACTTCCGACCCCAACCGAGGATAAGTACCAAGCAGGTCTGAGGAGCCTGCACAAACTGGTGGAAGATTGGTAATAAATACGATAGTTGGAGGACTGCACCCAGCAGATAAGAGTTAGCATAAGATGGAGCGCTATGCAAGAACGATTAAGCATGTGGATTTTGAATATTGTTCAAATACAGAAGATGGAGCTCCGGCAAAACATCAACGTACAATGATGGATGATATCGTGTTTAGAAATAGAGATGTGGACAAGGTGGAGGCTTCAACAATTGATCCAATGGTCATTTCGACCATGATTAGCCCCGCTTTGGTGAGAAGGATATTGATTGATTGTGGAAGTTCAGTAAATATAATTTTCAAAAAAGCTTATGATCAGATGAAAATGGAAGCCAAGGACTTAAAGCCATTTAAAGCCTGCAGAAACGATTTAACGATGTTGCAACCGAAGATGTTGGTTATGTTGAATTACCTGTAGGGTTGGGAGAAGGTGACCGTAAGAGAGTGCGGATCTTGTTGTTCGTTGTTTTGGATGTTGACTCTCCTTACAACGTTTTTCTAGGTCGACCGACCCTAGCCGAATTCCAAGTAGCCCTTGCCCCATGGTGTTTGACTTTGAAGTTTCCAACAGATAATGGTGTTGGAGTTGTTCACGGCGATCAAGCGACTAGCCGTGCCTGTTATGTAGTTGAGTTGAGGGATGCTCAACGCAAAGAGAAAGGTAAGGGTGTGGCAAGACTATCCACATCTAAGCTACTAAAGATTGAAAACTAGCGCCTAAGCCTTAGCTCGGGCACCACAGTCGTTTCTATAGAGATATAGAGCCAAGAGACGATGAGGATGAGCCCAAAGAGACCAAGGTTGGACCGGTTGAGCTGACAATTGACATCACAGTCAGCTACGATAACCCGTCATGGGTCCTAAAGATCAGATCACAGCCCTACCCCTCGATGATGAAAGGACTTGCTGGATTTCTCTAAGCGAATCTAGACGTGTTCGCTTGGTGACATGTGCAGAATCTCGTTTGCCATTGCGAGCCATGCATTGAATATCGACTCGAGGCATGTCCCAGTGAAGCAAAAATGACACAGCATGGATCCGAAGAGATCTGCCGCTCTCTAAGAGGAGGGGGATGGACTCAAAAACAGCGGGTTTATCCGTGACACCCTCTATCCTAAGTGGGTATCTAATCCTCTACTTGTGAAAAAGGTGAATAGGAAATGGAGAATATGCATTGATTACTCAGACTTGAACAAGGCATGTCCAAATGCCAGTTTTCCCCTTCGGAGGTCGACCAGCTAGTGGACTCAACCACTGGACACGAATTGCTATCTTTCATGGATGCGTACTCAGGATATAATCAAATCCCGATGCACATTCCTGATCAGAAGCACACTAATTTCATTATAGATGTTGGATTATATTGCTATGTGGTGATGCCGTTTGAACTAAAGAATGCAGGAGCAACTTACTAGCGCTTGGTCATAAGGATCTTTAAAGATCAGATTGGAAAAACGATGGAAGTGTATGTGGATGATATGCTCCTGAAGTCACGATAATCAAGCAACCACATTAGAGACTTGGTAGAAATGTTCGGCATCCTCCGATATTACAAGATGAAAATTAATCCTTTGAAGTGTTCTTTTGGCGTAGCATCTAGGAAGTTCTTAGGTTTTATTGTTAACACCAGTGGAATCGAAGATAATCCCGAGTAGATTCTGTTGAGTCACAGATTCTATGAAGTTTTGATTTCTGACAAAGAAATAAAGGCGATCGACAAAACGAAGACATCATGGCTATAAAGAGGCACAAAAGAGCTACATATGGTACTCTAGATTATAGGTTGATTATTTGATGTTGTAATAGTGTTAAACTTGTTAAAATCTATCCTTAAATAATCATTCACCTCAATATAATCGATATATATACGTTTGAATGGCATTGCACATTCATTGTGCAATTTTACAGGGACCGGTCGACCGGTAATAAACCAGGCGGTCGACCGTTTCTGTGTAAAATACACAATGAACGTACACACATGCACATAACGTCTATATATTTGAAATCCTGTCTACCGGCCATTTTTGACCTGTCGACCATTTTTAAACAGAGAGCAACCTTTCCCAAAAGACACTTCTTTCTCCAATGGTTGCATCTCTTACCTTTCATCAATGATCATATCTATTAATGGCTACTCTTCACAAAGAGTTACAACCATTTATTCTCTATATAAACACGTCTAAAATCATTGATTCAATAATTATTCTTGCTCGAATTTCTGATCTTACTTTCTAAATATTCTTGCATTCTAAAAGCTCTCAAATATTTCAATTGCTTATTGAATCATTGAAATTATTTCATATCTTTTGATTCAATAAGTAATATACTTCCTTCAATCTTCACAAACATCATTCACATATTTTGAGGATAAGATTATAGGAAGGGTGTACTACAAGTGACAAATCTGTGTTATCAAGAGCACAAGTTGTCAACGGCAATTGTATTTTTTTTGTTGAAGTCCTCGGTGTTGTAAGAGGCACGAAATCCCGTTCGGCTGTTCGGGTATTGTAAACCTGTTCCTCCGGGTGAAGCGAGGTAGTTGGTAGTGAAAATCCAGATAGAAGTCTGGGACTGGACGTAGGACGGTGCTCCGAACTAGTATAAAAATCTCTGGTGTGATTTTTCTATTTTACTGAATTTTCTATTATCTGTGTTTAGTCATATATTTGTGTGTTACACATCATATTACACGATCCGTGTGTACTATATTAACACGTACACATTTTCAGATTCAGACTATCCACGATATTCAAGCGCCAAAGACTACTAAATAAGTACAGAGTCTGAATGGGAAAGTTGCTGCCTTAAGCCGCTTTATTTCTAGAGCTACCGACAAATGCATTCCTTTCTTTGACTTGATAAGGTAAGGGAAAAGAAACTTCGAATGGACATAGGATTGTAAAGATGCATTTCAAGCTTTGGTGAATCATTTGGAGAGACCCTCCATCTTATCAAAGTCAGTGGATTATGAAGATTTATACATTTATTTGGCCATGTTGGTACATGCTATAAGTGCCGCATTACTTCGTGAGGAGAATCGAATCCAGAGACCGGTTTATTACGTCAGCAAGCGATTGACGGGAGTTGAAATGAACTATTTGAAAATAGAAAAACTGGCATACTGCTTGCTAATTGCATCACGAAAGCTCCACCCGTACTTCCAGGCTCACCCGATCAATGTTTACACCAACCAACCACTACGACAGGTCCTACAACGACCTGAGATGTCTGGAATATTACTCAAGTAGAATATCGAGTTTAGTCAATATGATATCATTTATCTCCCTTAGAGGGCTATCCAAGGCACGGCACTGCCAGATTTTATAGCAGAATTCACTGCGCAAGATGATTCCCCAAAGAGCAGCGAAATCCCTACCATACGGTGGAAATTGTATACTGATGGAGCATCCAATGATCATTGTTCTAGAGCTAGAATTGTTCTTGTGACTCTCGAATATCGGTTGATCTGTTATGCTTTAAAGCTTGATTTCCGAGCGATAAACAACGAAGCTGAGTACGAGGCTTTAATTGTTGGACTTAAACTCGTTGGAGAACTGGGAATAAAGTCTCTTGAAATCTTTTGCAATTCACATTTGGTAGTATACCAAATCAAGGGAGATTATCATGCTAAAGGACAAAGGCCTGCTCCATATCTTACCCAAGTCCAAAAGTAGTTGACTGAATTTGAGTACTATGACATTTCACATATTCCATGGAATCAAAACAGAGAGGTTAAATCATTGGTAAAGTTTGCTAGCACTGGCGACACACAATAGATAGGCTTGTTTCTAGTCGAAGTATTAAATGCCTCAAGTATAAAACTAATAGAAATCGACCGGGTACTAGAGGCGGAGCCTGAGAGGGAATCGTGGATGACTCCGGTTAAAAACTATTTGCTACAGGGTGTCCTACCTGAAAAAGGAATGAAAAGCGATGAGTCGTTCATAAATCTTCGTGATATATCATGCAAGAAGGAATTATGTACAGAAAGGGTTTTTCTGTTCCCCTAATCTAATTTATCGCTCATGATGAGATAAAATGGGTCCTAAAAGAAGTTTATGAAGGGGAATATGGCGATCACATTGGGGGGCAAACTCTTGCAAAGAAAATACTCCATTATGGGTATTATTGGCCAACCATCAATCGAGATGCCGCTGACTATGTAAAACGATGTGACCAGTGCCAGATATATGCAAAAGTTCCAAAAGCTCTACCGATAGAAATCATGCAAATTGTCAGCCAATGGCTGTTTGCCATGTGTGGTACAGATATTATCCGTTCCTTACCGTTCTCTAAAGGTGTTGCAAAGTACGCTACCATCGCAGTTGATTACTTCATAAATAGGCCGAAGCATAACCATTATCCACGATCATAACCAAAAAAGTAATCAACTTCATTATCTGGAACATCATCTGTCATTACGGTCTTCCACAAACTATAGAACAGATAATGGGACTCAATTCGACAGTGCTAAAATTAAAAGACTTTTGTCGAAGGTATCACATTGAAAAGAGGTTTGTAGCAGTCGCTCACCCTCAAGCAAATTGACGGGTTGAAGCTATGAACAAAATTATAAAGTCCATTCTGAAGAAGCGATTGGAAAAGGCTAGAGGTAAGTGGGTGGATGAACTCCTGACTGTGCTGTGGGCTTACAGGACCACCCACAAGTCCATGACCGGCCATACTCCATTCGCCCTTGCTTTCAGTTCCGAAGCCGTCATTCCTATTGAGCTCGAAGTTCCTTCTCATCGAATGACTTACTACAATCCCAAAAAGAATAAAGATCTCCTCTTGGAACCTCTCGACTTTATAGATGAGAAGTGCGAGGAAGCCGATTTGAGGGAAATTGTGCATCGACACCGAGTTGCACGATACTACAACATTAAAGTCCGACCTAGAACCTTTGAAATCGACAATCTTGTAGAAACGGTTTTTTCCTACCCCGTCGCACATGAATCCAATCTAGGAAGGACCGTATGTCATTGAAAAGAGGCTTGGAGTGGGAACTTTCAAGCTAGCGACTGTTGATGGCACCACACTCCCAAGGGCGTGGAATAGCAGGCATTTACGATGCTATTTCACTTACTTTATTTCTTTTTCATTCAGTTATATTTGCTTTCAGAATTTGCTTTAGCATTTGACTTTCTAGATATGTAATAAGACATATTATGTCATTCCTTTCCATTTAGCAAATAAAGTTTTGAAATTCCTTTATATTTATGTTTATTGTAGCATTACGTATTAGTTACATGACGAAACTAATTGATGTTGATATGTCCGAACAGGTTCCAAGAGTTTGGAATTAATCAATTATGTTAGTTCCCAATGGGACTAAACAAGATGAGCATGGTTCGATTGTCCATTTGATAACTCTCGTGCATAATCCAATGAACGGGATACACAATGAGGAATGGATATGACTCGACCATCTGATGATAGAATAAATCTTGCCAAATGATGGGACTGAAATAAAATAAGAGCAATCGTGATACGACTGATCGCTCGCTAAATCAAACCCCGGACCTTGGGGGCAAATCAATCAACTAAGGAAAGTACAATCTGACTGCTCTCCGAGATAACTCTAAGTTCCCAGAGTGCGGACTGGAGTATAAACATAAATCGGGTGTGAATCGACCACTCGTGAAATAATTCTAAGTCCCCAAAGTGCGGACTAGAGTATAAACATAAATCGAGTGTGAATCGACCTCCCACAAAATAACTCTAAGTCCCCAGAGTGTGGATTAGAGTATAAACATAAATTGGCTGCGATTCGACTACCCATCTACTAACTCTTATCCCCAGAGTGTGGATATGGGTACAAACAGATAGATGACTACGGTTTGACCATTCAGTATTCCATGAATTCTGGCCTAAAACCGACATGAGTAGTATAAACTCGCTGAGGATGGAGTTCGACCATCCAACGTCTAACCCCGCTAACCCAAGATTGGGGGCAGGAGTATAATTACTCAAACCACTAAATTCGACGGTGTAACACTAAGGCTCAAGCCTATCGTTTGAAGCGACTCAAAGCCACGACCACATAGAGGCCTTAGGATAGAGCTAGTGGATTGTTATCAGAACTAACGAGCAATGAATTACAAGTATATTGAATGGAAAGTAATGGTTCAACTACTTAAATAACAGTTCACACGAGAGCTCAACAGAAAAAAACTTTTATTTACATGATAAGTTTCAAAATTATATACAAGTTCATTCAAAAAACCGGGGGTCGTACCTGTACAACCACGACAAAAAAAACCAATGAACAAACAACTATGCAAACTATGTACACACTTAGCCGAAGCGACAACTACTTCTTCGATCTTCTCTCCTTTTTGGATTTTTCGGGAGCGAGGTTGTCTAAACTTCCGCTTGTTCTCTTCCTTCATCCTTTATCGCCTTTAGCCGGAGTGCATTTGAAGCTTGGAAGGAGTTCTCTGGGAATCAACCCACTGAGCGGAATGACTTGTAGTTGGAAAAGGTGTGGATCATCAAAGTCCACCTCAGTGGGCTCAGCTTTGGCCTTTCTCTTCAACAACTCCTCCTTCTCAATGCGCTCCTTTAGGTTGATCTCATCAGTGTGTTTGGAGGTGCCAGTAATCACAACATCATCATATTCATCCACAAGCAGCGGATCTTTAGGCTTATCATCGTCGAGTGCTTCGATGACTTGAGAATCAGGCCCCGGAACATTGGTGGTTGCCGGAATCTCTGTTGATTTCTCTTGTTGCTCCACTGCAGCGTCACTTTTAGGAGTTTGGCCGAGACCCAGAAGAACTGCAGATTTGTTAAAACAAGGAGATAATCCTAAAACCATTGGGCATGAAGAACGAAACCTCTCAAAGAGTGGAGAGTAAAGTGTAATACCTGCATTCGATTGGCTCTCGGTTGTCGTTGGAGTGCCCCCTTGCGGAATAGGAGTTAGCACTTTAGATTGGTAACCGGGTTTATCTCCATGAAGGATCTCCTGCACAAAATTTTCTTCATCTAACTTGGCTTTGCCCGACTCCCCCTTTTTCATCTTGACGATATACTCCCAGGCTTTGGCGAGTGACTTAAGATAACCTTCGCCAAGAAAACTCAAGTTGCGGTGGATGAGGACTTTAGCGTTGTATTCGATGATCAATGGATCAAACATGTACTTAATTTCATTCCCATCGTACTCTTTAGCATCATCCACCCGAGCTTCAATTTGTTTCATCATCTCCTTAAGGCCTTCCTCTCGTACCTCTTCTTTAAGAGCTTCTATTTTGGCAAATTGCTCGTTAAGTTTGATTTTCAGACTCCTAGCTTCAACAGCCTCCTCGCAATACCTCTGTGATTCTTCCTAAGCCTCAATCTTCTCTTCCCTTTCTTTCCTAAGAAGCTCTTCAAGCTCCTTAATGCGACGAGCAAAGATATCTTTCTCCTTTTGCAAGGAATCGTTTTCCAAAGCGAATGTGCCACTGCGATTGAACGCGGCATCAAGTTCTTTCTTATGGGCAGCTTCCAAACGATTCACTACCTCTAACATTTCCTTGGCACTTTTTTGCCTCAGCAAGTTTGGTTGTCAACTCTGATATCTCACTATCTTGGTGCTTGATTATATCTTTATTGTGGATCGCCTTTAGCTTGAGACGATCAATTTTGTATTGTCGCTCGATTGACACCTCGAAGATTTTTTCCGCTAAGTCCTGGAATGACTTATAATGCATGAAAACGCCGTTAACACATGCGAGAGAGCTTGCTTTAGCATGCACCGGGATCATATGAATTATTGGAAGAAATTTAAGCCCATCAGAACAGATTTTTAGGAAAGTTACCTTAAGTTCGACTAATTTATCCGTTGTTGAAGTATCAGGAGCAACGGTTGGCAAGGATGGATCAGAAGTGGCAATTGGATACTTGCTCGAGCTGCGGTCGCGAGATTGCCTAGAGCTAGAAGAATCGAAGTGCTACTCGTGTGATATGGCAATTTGAGGTCCACGAAAGGAAGTCTGATCTCCACTATAAACATGAAGATTGGGCTGGTCTCCTTGGTGGAATGACTGACACTGGGACTTATGCTTGGAAGTAGAAGATTCCCTTGAATGATAGCTTTTTTCCCGTCTGTCGTCTCTTTCCCTACACCTGCCAGATTCTGAGCCCCAGCTAGATCCAAAACCTCATAGAGCCCCTTAGGCGATCAAAAGCCCAAGACTGAGTCATTGCACCTGCAAAGACCAAATGTGAACATGTAAGTAACCATTATGCAAAAGATTGATGAAGAGTGTGTATTGGAGTGCACGCGATTGTGAGTGTCTTAGTGTTCCTTCTTGACAGACCAGTAATTGTATCCTTGCTTATAGGTGTTTTCTCTCCTCTGTCAGTAGGAGAAATGCCTTCACCACTCATAGCAAGAGAATTGAGCCCCTATATATTGATGTTTGGAAGTCATAGGTCATAATGTCATCGGGAATATGGAGATTTGAAAATCCTTTCAATGAACTTTCTAAGTGTTGGAAAGACGACTCTTCGTCAACAGAAGTGATAACAAATTCTAGATCGTTAGCAGTTTTTCTTCTATGAAGTTTATATGCCACTTTCTTCCTTCTCTTAGTTAGTGCTTGGGATTGCACGCTTTGAGATGATTCTATCAAAGGCACCTTGCCCGGGCCTACATCAGGGTCGCTAGGCTCATTGGTCCGGGCATCCCTGATTTCACCTTCTTCAACGTCATCCTGAGTCCCTTCGACTGGGGGCACGATAGGATTGTTGACATCCCTTTCTTGCTCTACGACATTTCTCGATAATGCTGCACTTCCAGGGAGCCCAATGCTACGACCCTCTTCCAACAGCCCGAATAGAGATAATAACTCGTCGATTACGAGAAGTCTAATGTCCCTATCTTTGATAGGAGTGACACGAATAGTGGAGATCACTGTTGAAAAACTAATGCCCTCATGACATGGGTGGACACCTATAGATATTCAAGATGTTAGTAGATTCAAAAATATGATTTGGATTAAAGGATTTAAAAGTGAGGTGAAGATAAAACTTACGTCCTTCCAGCTATCACCTCGCGAACCTAGGTGGACACCGAACACAAAACCACTTATGTTTGAAAAGAGAAAGTTTATTCCAAGCATCCGTTAAGACTTGGCAGTTGGGTGAAGGCTCAAGAAAATAATAGGAAGGACTTCCTTATCGTTGTTTAAAGTTATAAATGAACCTTATGTCCTCAGGAGTTGGCGAGAAAAATAGAACGCTCATGAATAGTAGAAAAGTTCCATGGAGGAAGGCGTAGCTGTTCGGGTGAAGTTGAGTGGGAGCTATTCCAAGATATCATACCATTTCTCAAATAAACGAATTGAAGGGTGGCACGCATCCGGCCCAGCACATGAATTTGTTGCAGGCTGTATACCCCTTCAGGGGCAAGTGAGCCCTGTCATTTATTGAAGGAGCAACGACATCTTCAAATGGAATTCCATGTATGGAACGTAGCCTGTGAAGGGTAGCCTCGCCAATTCTGAAGGCTTGAGAATCTATCAGATTATCTAAAAGTATAGCACCTTCTACAGTGTCGGGCGCAATACTTATATCTTCCGCCGAGATGATGGAAACATCAGAAAAAGTTTTGGTTGAAGGGCAAGAAATCTCAGTTTGTTCAGTTTGACGACTAGGAGAAAGCCTGCCAGATATGGTCGTGGAACTCGACTCTGCTTCGGGATTGCTATGTTGTGAGGCTGGTCTGGAAGGCATTGCAACTAAATGCTCTGAGCGTATGAAGTCCATGTTAACTATATTTAGTAGATAATCGAGGTTAGAAATGTTTACATGTTCCCCCATGCTAAGTGTGATCTAGTGCAGTGTAATGCAGTGTATAACAGAAATAAACAACTTTTAAATAAGAAAGCGAAGTTAAATGATGAGACTTTGGATTCCGACTAGAGTGATTGTCATCGCTGACCATCTCAACTGGCGAAGAGATTGATCGGTTGTGCAAGCTTTGGGTTTGACTATCGGCATATCAGAGTGTGAAATCTGTCATTCAAGTTCGTTTGCTAAGTTTTAGTTCATATTGAAAGTTCTGAGGATTTGATTGTTCAATCTTAAGTTCAATAGTGAACATGTTATTCTATTGTTCATCGTCATCGTACATTCGAGTTCGTTGAACATAGTTGGTTGTAATTGCTCAAATGGGTGATTATGGATTAGGTTCAATTCAAAGTGCATATATGCCGATCCTTAAATGTCGATCCATATTTTCCGATCCCTATCCTAAAGCCGCATGAACGATCCCCTCTCTTAACAAAGCCCACCAATCCCTTTCCTTTAACAAAATTTGCCGATCCCGCCAAGCTGATCCCATACACCGATCCCTACCCTAAAGCTACACGACTGATCCCTCTACTTCACCCTCCACTCATCTACGTCGAGGGATCAATATAGATCCAAACCTCCAGCATCAATCCCCCATCCACTCTATCTTCTTCCTTCCTCCTCCTTTGCTCTGCCGAACCCCTACATATCCGACGTTTCATCTCTTCCAAAAAAAATTCGACCGTTGTTCCATCATTGCATCAAACTCCAAAATCTCTTATCTCATCATGAAACCAAAAGAGAAAGGCAAGAAAGCTCACCTACGCATATATATGTTAAAGGAATTGGCGAGTAACTCGAAGGTGATCGAGATGAAAGGTATAGGGAAGATGGTTTGAAAAAGTGGATTGAAGCAGAAGAAGATTTTGTTTGGAAATTAAGGGGAGAAGAAGGGAAGGAAGGTTCGGTCTGAATAAAGGAACTAGAGGGTTCGGTGCTTTGGAGGATGGTGGGGAAAATAATGCAAGCAAGGGTGGAAAGAAGGAAGTGCTAGCTTATATATGGGAACTAGGAGTCAGCATGTGCCTTCAAGGTCATATGAAATAGGGAAAAATCAGTTAAGAAATATGTCGACCCCTGCAAACCTTAAAAGAAAGAGGAGGGATCGCTTAAACCTATACCGGTCTCTACAAATGTTAAAAAAAGAGAAGAAGAAAGAAAGAAGGAGGGATCGACAATGAAGATGCCAATCTCTATGAGTAGGTGTATATGCATATTAAAAGAGAGAGGGATCGGCTAGGGGTATGTCGATTCCTGTAAATATAAGAAATGGAAAGGAGGGATCGGCTTAACATATGCCGATCCGTGCAAACACTTTTAAAAAAAATGAATGATAGGGATCGGCTATAAGTATGTACGCAAATAAATACAGGCATAGAATTTATTGAAAGCGTATACATGCAAAATGCCATGAAAATTGACGATGACCTGTGAGTGTACGTACACGTCCGGGAGTCAACAACAAAAATGTGTATTTGAGCATGCACGTGTATGACCTAAAAGTTCAATTTTTGAATCGACAGAAATTGAAATTAAACTTGAAACCTTCAAGTTCGCCATGAAAATTGACGATGACCTGTGAGTGTACGTACACGTCCGGGAGTCAACAACAAAAATATGTATTTGAGCATGCACGTGTATGACCTAAAAGTTCAATTTTTGAATCAAAAAAAATTGAAATTAAACTTGAAACCTTCAAGTTCGAGGCGGGACCAGATAACAAAAGCTTATGTGACGACCGCCCATGACCCCTGCACCGAATCTAGAGATAGTGCGCTGTAAAGTGTGCCAGGCGACCATAGACGATTGTCAAGGTAAGATTTAAAACAAAAAGGATCTATCGTATTACTCACAGCGCATGGACAAAATACAATAGAACATATGTATAGTGAAGCTTTACAGAACAAAATGACATCATATAAAACTCCATAATAGTTGAATACAAGCATCCACATAGTCAATACATCCAGCCTCACTACAAATCTCTCAGAGAAATACAAAACAGCGGAATATCCAGTACATATAAGAAAATAATATGCAACCCTCTAGCTCGTCTTCGATATCAGCACCGTGAGAAGAGAACAGCACCTGTCACCTGCTACCTAGTCTGCCCATCCCAAAATGGACGAACAGCCCAAGGCAATAAGAATTAAAACATAAAGCCTTGAGTCAGACAACAGTCTTAGTGAGCAGTAAATTAACTAACAACATACCAAAAGAGCATAAAGGAAAAGGAATAGGAATACAACCCTCCCACTCCAACCTCATTCTACAGTGATAGCCCCCAGACACACACTAAGCAGAAGCAAACATAGCAGAGCATACAATTTAAAGTAAAGCTACTATCACTCGAGTCAAGGGCGATGTTTTCCAAGTACCAAGGCCTAAATCAGATAAGCACCCAGAAAATACCGCTCTTGAGTCCGAATGACGATACAACCAAACATCCATGACTCTGGCTATCACTGTTATCATTGCTTCGATATCACCGTTAATTGAATGACCGGCACATTCTTTCAGCCGTCCGTCAAGGGCTAATGGAAACCCCGGTTCTAGACATAACTCCCGCACGTCGTCGCAGCCCGTGCCTAGGACTATCGAATCTGCCCAGAGTACTCGACCATCAACAGTTGGCCGTTGGGACTATCGAATCTGCCCAAACGTACTCTTGCTTAGAGCATGCTAGAACCTTCAACAACGATGCTATCCAAGCCTCCTAGTCATCCTCCTCGACGACTATTCTCATATCCATTCATTATCTTCAACTCGAATCATATCACCGAGTTATCAACATGCTTGGAATGATCCCGTCTGGATTAGACCAAGTCTTCATCATATGATGCCTCGCTTCATTACACCCTTGCAAAGCTTCATCTCAACTTCACATCATCAAATCTATGCATAAGAGCTTCATCATCCCGCTACATATGCCACGAGCAGCTTTTCCAATTCAAGAGCCTTTCCCTTAGCTTTTGAATCACCTTCGATCTAATCTAATCATCAATCATCTAGTTCATAACAATCAATCAAATCAAACATCAATCCAAGCAATCAAGCATTCAAAAATGATCTAAGTAGACAATTATAACAATAATGGCATTTTCGTAATTAAAGAGTTGAAAGTCCAATAAGCATGAAAACATGGATTATATCTCTACAAACTTGATGAATGAACTTGCATAGGTTAACATATGATAAAATGGATGCAACATCATCATGAACAATGGATCTACATGGATCTATACATAGGATGAAGAAAATGCATGGAAATCACTATTTTAACACCAAATCGAGCCAACAATCCGATATACTCCTTTGGATCCGTGTGAGAGATAATCACCACTCACCAAATCACCTAAACAAACCCAAATCAACACACTTCAGATCTGGACAGCGAAGGATGAAGCTAGATCTATCACAAATCCGCTTCAAATGAAGAAATCTCTCTTGAAAAGATGAAGATCTTCAATCCAAGCTTTTGAATCTTCAATCTCGATCTTCGATTTGGATGGATGGAAGCACTAGATTAGAGTGGAGAAAAGAAGTGAAGAAGTGTAGAAGTCGAGCTCTCAAAATGGCAGCACTTCGTCGCTTCAAAATCCGGATCCCAAAAAGTGAGAACAACCCCTCCTATTTATAGCTGAAAACTGCCTGAGTCGTAATTCGGCTATCTCCTTAAGTCGTTGCCGACCTAACATATGCCGACCTACGACCTAAAAACCCCCACGACTTAACAGAGCCTCCGACCTAACCCTTAGCCAACAACTCCGACCTAACAGATACGCGCGCCTCAACTCCTACGATCTAACACTTCTGCGCATACGACCTAACTATTAAGTCGACCTACGACTTAACACATACTTCGACCTAACACTTAGACGAAACCCAGCGACCTACGACTTAACAGGTTACGACCTAACACTTAGACGAAACCCAGCGACCTACGACTTAACAGGTTACGACCTAACACTTAAGCCTCCACGCGACCTAACATAAGTCGCGAACAACTGGGATGCGACCTAACTCTACCCAGACTTACGACTTAACTCCTTAAGTCGCTCACTACTACTTAGGTCGTTGCCGACCTAACTACACTGCTAACTTCTATAGGTCGTCCCAACCGACCTAACAACTTAATTACTAAGTCGCTAACCCGGAACCACTAGGTCTGCCTACCCTTGAGTCGCCATATCCTTAAGTCGGTCAGTCTTTAGGTCGTTAACTCGCCCTGCCGACCTAATTACTTAACTAAATCCTAGGTTGCACAATTCTATAGGTCGCTCCAACTAACCCACGACCTAACACTAACTCGCAAGTCCTTAACTCGGTCACGACTTAGCTCTTAGGTCGTCCACGACCTAGGACTTAGACAAATTTCTCCAAAAATCTGAAATGACTTAAAAATGCAAAAATTCCAGATTTGACGAACTTTTCGATCCGTGAAAAATACGGGTCGTTACATCCTCTCCCCCTTAGGAATTTCGCCCCCGAAATTCCAAGCAAACAAAGCAATCAAAGACTATTCTGTACGCCTACCATCCATAGCAATCAACAAACCATGCATCCAATTCTAGCTTAGCGTCCAGAATTCTAAGACTTAGAACAAGTTACAATATCGCGAGATGACACGACACCTTAGGGCCATACCTCGAAGAGTTCAGGATGAGCTGCCTTCATCCTCTCTTCCACCTCCCACGTACAGTCGTTATCATCATCACTCCATTGTATCTTGAGCAACTTAACTACCTTCCTCCTAAGCTGTTTCGTGTCGGTTTCCACAACACGAAGTGGCTTACGAGGTCTTCTATCAACTGGATCAACTTCAAAGTCTTCATAGCTATCAGCAGAAACCACTGCATTCGAGTCATGCACATACTTCCGTAGATACGATACGTGAAAAACATTGTGCACACCCGACATCTTCTCCGGTAACTCCAATCTATAAGCGAGCCTTCCAATTCGCTCGATGATCGGGAATGGTCCAACAAATCTCGGAGTCAATTTTCCTTTCTTCCCGAATCTAATAACATTCTTCAGTGGAGAAATCTTCACAAAAACCATATCCCCTACGTCGAATTCCAAATCCTTTCGACGCTTATCGGCATAACTCTTCTGACGGTCTTGGGCTGCCTTCATTCGTTGCCGAATGATCTCTATGCAATCTGAGGTCTGACGAATCATCTCTGGCCCAAGTATCAGCTTTTCTCCAGTTTCCAACCAACATGTCGGAGAGTTACACGGTCTTCCATATAACGCCTCATACGGTGCCATACTAATGCTTGACTGGTAACTGTTGTTGTACGCAAACTCCACCAAATGAAGGTGATCTTCCCATGATCCTCCGAAGTCCAAAACACATGCTCTGAGAAGATCTTCCAAAACTCGGTTGACTCTCTCGGTCTGACCATCTGTTTGGGGATGATAAGCTGTACTCAAACACAACTTGGTTCCCAAAACTTCCTGGAAGCTCTTCCAAAATCCACTAGTGAACAATGGGTCTCGATCGCTCACTATGCTCTTCGGAATACCATGGAATCGAACTATCCACTTAATATACAACTCAGCCAACTTTGATGCAGTCCTAGTCGATCGAACAGGAATGAATCGTGCACTCTTAGTCAGACGATCCACAATGACCCAAATCCCTTCATTTCCCGTTCTGGTTCTAGGCAATCCATCGATGAAATCCATCGACACTTGTTCCCACTTCCATGTAGGAACTTCTAATGGCTGAAGCAATCCACTTGGCTTCTTCTGTTCAGCTTTAACCAACTGGCAGTTCATACACTTGGAAATAAAATTTCCAACATCCTTCTTCATGCCTTCCCAGTAGTAGGTTCTCTTCATATCCCGATACATCTTGTTTCCACCTGGATGAATTGTCAACTTCGAGTGATGACTTTCCTTCAGAACTTCACTCCTCAATTCATCTATATCAGGAACAACTAGTCGTCCTTGCTTCCGAAGCCAACCCTCTCGATCGACCTCGAATCCTTTATCCTTTTCTGGATCCACTCCAGATTCCAAATCACGGATAATCCTGACAAGCTTATCGTCTCGCTTTTGGCTCTCGCCAATCCTTTCCACAAGAGAAGGTCTTATTGATAAGTTTGCCAACATCTCAGGTTCCAATTCGCATCTAGGCCTGAAGTCAAATCCAGCTAAATACTCGAGATTCTTCCATTCTGAAAACATGGCTCCCAATCCTGCATGTCTTCGACTTAACGCATCAGCCACTGCGTTACCTTTTCCCGGAGTATAAGCTATACCAAAGTCATACGATGCCAAAAATTCTAGCCAACGTTGCTGCCGAAGATTCAAATCCTTTTGGGAGAAAAGATACTTCAACGACTTGTGATCCGTAAACAACTCGAATCGAACTCCCAACAAATAATGCCTCCACATCTTCAGAGCAAATACAATCGCCGCTAACTCCAAATCATGAGTTGGGTAATTCCTTTCATGCGGCTTCAGTTGTCGACTGGCATACGCAACAACTTTATTCTTCTGCATCAGCACTGCTCCAAGTCCAGTACCACATGCATCGGTGTAAACCACCATCTCATCATTTCCACTTGGAATAGTCAAAACAGGAGCACTCGTCAGTCGCTCTTTCAGGATTCCGAAAGCTTGCTCACACTTAGCATCCCAACTGAACACTTGGTTCTTCTTCGTCAATCCTGTCAACGGAGCAGCTACTTTGGAGAAGTCTTTGATAAACCGTCGATAATATCCTGCTAATCCAAGAAAACTTCTCACATCAGATGCATTCTTAGGTCTAACCCAATCCTGGATTGCTGCCACCTTAGCGGGATCAACCGCTATTCCATTCCCAGAAATCACATGACCTAAGAACCTCACTTCACTCTTCCAGAAGTGACACTTCGAAAACTTAGCCTTCAGCTGATGTTTCCGCAAGATTTCCAAAACAATACGCAAGTGCGTCTTGTGCTCTTCTTCCGTTCTGGAATAAATCAGAATATCATCCACGAACACAAGTACGAACTTGTTCAACTGATCTCTGAACACTCTATTCATAAGATCCACAAAATATGCTGGCGCGTTAGTCAATCCAAACGGCATTACCAGCCACTCAAAGAACCCGGATGGTGTCCTAAAAGCAGTCTTCGGCACACTATCCTTAGCCACTCTCAACTGGTGAAATCCCGTTGCCAAATCCATTTGAGAAAACACCTTAGCTTCGTGAAGCTGATCAAACAAGTCGTCTATCCTTGGCAATGGATACTTGTTCTTCTTAGTCACCTTGTTCAGCTCACGATAATCGACACACAATCTCAATGATCCATCTGCCTTGGTTGCGAACACAACTGGTGCACCCCACTCGGACACACTACGCCGAATGAATCCTTTCTGTAAAAGGTCATCAACTTGCACCCTCAACTCCTGCTGTTCCCTAGGCGCCATCCGCCTAAGAGGCATCACAACAGGTCTGGCTCCTTCAACTAGATCTATACGAAACTCGATCTCTCTATGCGGCGGCAACCCTTTGACTTCGTCAAAGACATCCTCGAATCTATTTGCGATCGGCACTAAAGACAGTCCATCCCGTGGAACAACTAGCGAATACATGAAGCTCATGAAGACGCCTTCTTCATGCTTACATCGTATCACAACCTTTCGCCCCTCCACATTCTCGACTGTCACCTCCAGCCTCTCACAATCAACCTTAGCCGCATACTTCCTAAGCCAGTCCATACCCAAGATAATTCCGAACCCCGCAAAGTTCAGAACAAAGCAATCACAAACAAAAGAGCAACCATGACTCGATACAACTAGACCACGGCATAACATACACAAACAAGACGAACCCCCAACTGGATTAGTCACAACCAGTGGCCTATCAACAATATCCGGCTTCAAATTTAACCGGCCTACTAGTTCATTACAAACAAACGAATGCGAAGCTCCAGTATCAAACAAAACTCTAACTGGAACACCACATAGGAAAAGAGTACCTTGAACAACCACACTCTTTCCCTTCTCTTCAGCAGTAGGAGCTTTCGAAGACGACGGAACAGCTCCTAAAGCATAGGCTTGCACAATCTGCCTGTCCTTCCTTGGTTCTGGACAATTCTTCCTGAAATGCCCCGGCTTGTCACAGTTGTGACACTTCATCGGTGCCTTCGGATTCTTACAATCCTTAGAGAAATGGCCCTTCTGTTGACAATTGTAGCAAGTCACCTCGCCTTTCGGCTTCTTCTGGCCATCCTTACCTTTCTGCTGCTGTTGCTTCCTCTTCTGGTTTCCACCCTGCTGTGGTTTAGATTCTCCCTTGGTAACAGCAACAACAGGTCCTTCCTTAGGAAACAGACTCTCATGCCTAAGAGCTTTCTCCACAAGCTTCTCAAATGAATCGTCCAAATGATCCACCAACTGTCTCCCAAGATAACTATCCAAGCCGGTCACAAACTTCTCATTCTTCTGATAAGCAGATTCAATATATGACCGAGCATACTTGGACAAAGCTTCGAACTCAGAAACATACTCAAGAACAGATCTTCCACCCTGCTTGAGCTCTACAAACTTCTTGAACAGAACAGACTTCTGAGCTGTAGAAATGAACTTAGTTTCAAATCTGACTTGGAATTGCTCCCAAGTAATCTCTTCTTCCGGAGTAGTGATGGTAATAGAGTTCCACCAATCAGAAGCTCTCCCTTGAAGCTGCCTCGATGCCAACTTCCTCTTGGTTGCATCATCAATTCCCAAATCACCAAAGATCCTTCTACAAGCATCTATCCACCTCTGGACTTCAATGGTAGATTCTGTTCCCAAGAAAACCTTCCCTCCAAGAGCAGTATAATCCTTGCACAGCTTAGCAAAATCCACTGGTTTCGAAGTTTGGACTTGAACTCCAACATCAACTGCCGCCCCCGGAACTGGTATCCTTCTCATGATCGAAGTCATCATAGCTTCGAACATGGCTGCATAATCAGCAGTCTCTTCAGTAGCACGACCTCCCCTAGCAGCTGGTCTCCCTCTTCGACTCATTCTCAATATCTATAAAAAGGAATGATTAGAACATCTAGAGAAACAACTGCATAAAGGACTCAAATTCTACTAAGCTACTATATTATATATAGTAATCATCCATCAAAATACAATTACGTCTCTCATACGTAGTTACTTCAGCGAGCGTTGGGTAAAATCGATTAACCAATGCTCTGATACCAAATGTGACGACCGCCCATGACCCCTGCACCGAATCTAGAGATAGTGCGCTGTAAAGTGTGCCAGGCGACCATAGACGATTGTCAAGGTAAGATTTAAAACAAAAAGGATCTATCGTATTACTCACAGCGCATGGACAAAATACAATAGAACATATGTATAGTGAAGCTTTACAGAACAAAATGACATCATATAAAACTCCATAATAGTTGAATACAAGCATCCACATAGTCAATACATCCAGCCTCACTACAAATCTCTCAGAGAAATACAAAACAGCGGAATATCCAGTACATAGAAGAAAATAATATGCAACCCTCTAGCTCGTCTTCGATATCAGCACCGTGAGAAGAGAACAGCACCTGTCACCTGCTACCTAGTCTGCCCGTCCCAAAATGGACGAACAGCCCAAGGCAATAAGAATTAAAACATAAAGCCTTGAGTCAGACAACAGTCTTAGTGAGCAGTAAATTAACTAACAACATACCAAAAGAGCATAAAGGAAAAGGAATAGGAATACAACCCTCCCACTCCAACCTCATTCTACAGTGATAGCCCCCAGACACACACTAAGCAGAAGCAAACATAGCAGAGCATACAATTTAAAGTAAAGCTACTATCACTCGAGTCAAGGGCGATGTTTTCCAAGTACCAAGGCCTAAATCAGATAAGCACCCAGAAAATACCGCTCTTGAGTCCGAATGACGATACAACCAAACATCCATGACTCTGGCTATCACTGTTATCATTGCTTCGATATCACCGTTAATTGAATGACCGGCACATTCTTTCAGCCGTCCGTCAAGGGCTAATGGAAACCCCGGTTCTAGACATAACTCCCGCACGTCGTCGCAGCCCGTGCCTAGGACTATCGAATCTGCCCAGAGTACTCGACCATCAACAGTTGGCCGTTGGGACTATCGAATCTGCCCAAACGTACTCTTGCTTAGAGCATGCTAGAACCTTCAACAACGATGCTATCCAAGCCTCCTAGTCATCCTCCTCGACGACTATTCTCATATCCATTCATTATCTTCAACTCGAATCATATCACCGAGTTATCAACATGCTTGGAATGATCCCGTCTGGATTAGACCAAGTCTTCATCATATGATGCCTCGCTTCATTACACCCTTGCAAAGCTTCATCTCAACTTCACATCATCAAATCTATGCATAAGAGCTTCATCATCCCGCTACATATGCCACGAGCAGCTTTTCCAATTCAAGAGCCTTTCCCTTAGCTTTTGAATCACCTTCGATCTAATCTAATCATCAATCATCTAGTTCATAACAATCAATCAAATCAAACATCAATCCAAGCAATCAAGCATTCAAAAATGATCTAAGTAGACAATTATAACAATAATGGCATTTTCGTAATTAAAGAGTTGAAAGTCCAATAAGCATGAAAACATGGATTATATCTCTACAAACTTGATGAATGAACTTGCATAGGTTAACATATGATAAAATGGATGCAACATCATCATGAACAATGGATCTACATGGATCTATACATAGGATGAAGAAAATGCATGGAAATCACTATTTTAACACCAAATCGAGCCAACAATCCGATATACTCCTTTGGATCCGTGTGAGAGATAATCACCACTCACCAAATCACCTAAACAAACCCAAATCAACACACTTCAGATCTGGACAGCGAAGGATGAAGCTAGATCTATCACAAATCCGCTTCAAATGAAGAAATCTCTCTTGAAAAGATGAAGATCTTCAATCCAAGCTTTTGAATCTTCAATCTCGATCTTCGATTTGGATGGATGGAAGCACTAGATTAGAGTGGAGAAAAGAAGTGAAGAAGTGTAGAAGTCGAGCTCTCAAAATGGCAGCACTTCGTCGCTTCAAAATCCGGATCCCAAAAAGTGAGAACAACCCCTCCTATTTATAGCTGAAAACTGCCTGAGTCGTAATTCGGCTATCTCCTTAAGTCGTTGCCGACCTAACATATGCCGACCTACGACCTAAAAACCCCCACGACTTAACAGAGCCTCCGACCTAACCCTTAGCCAACAACTCCGACCTAACAGATACGCGCGCCTCAACTCCTACGATCTAACACTTCTGCGCATACGACCTAACTATTAAGTCGACCTACGACTTAACACATACTTCGACCTAACACTTAGACGAAACCCAGCGACCTACGACTTAACAGGTTACGACCTAACACTTAGACGAAACCCAGCGACCTACGACTTAACAGGTTACGACCTAACACTTAAGCCTCCACGCGACCTAACATAAGTCGCGAACAACTGGGATGCGACCTAACTCTACCCAGACTTACGACTTAACTCCTTAAGTCGCTCACTACTACTTAGGTCGTTGCCGACCTAACTACACTGCTAACTTCTATAGGTCGTCCCAACCGACCTAACAACTTAATTACTAAGTCGCTAACCCGGAACCACTAGGTCTGCCTACCCTTGAGTCGCCATATCCTTAAGTCGGTCAGTCTTTAGGTCGTTAACTCGCCCTGCCGACCTAATTACTTAACTAAATCCTAGGTTGCACAATTCTATAGGTCGCTCCAACTAACCCACGACCTAACACTAACTCGCAAGTCCTTAACTCGGTCACGACTTAGCTCTTAGGTCGTCCACGACCTAGGAATTAGACAAATTTCTCCAAAAATCTGAAATGACTTAAAAATGCAAAAATTCCAGATTTGACGAACTTTTCGATCCGTGAAAAATACGGGTCGTTACAGCTTATTAGTCTTATGGAACCACACTTATATATAATTGACGGAATATAGCCCTGGATTATACTGAGGGAAATCGACCAAGCGTCATGACGATTAATGAGACATTCAACACCTTGGAAAAATGATTTGACAAAGGAATAGCAACCATTCAGGAAGCTATATGGATCTCTTCTTGACGATTCAAACTTGCTTCAATTCAAAGCATGATCAGGTTCATTACAAGGCGTACTTTGAAGGGAAAGTGTTATTCGGCATTCTTGCCCGGCTATATTGAACTGATTGCACAAGTTAGATTTGACTTCCATCAACGCCAAAGATTCCAGAGTGATGATGGTGGGTCCCAGAGGTCAAGCACAGATAGTCATATAAAGTCAGGATTGAATGGAATTAATAAATATGCAATGTAGGATGTTCGAAGAATGAAATATGGATCAATACATAGGAGGGATCGGCATAAATTGGCTCCAACCAGAGGGATCGACATGTTTCAAGGTACAAGAGCATTCTTGTGGAAAACAATCAATATCTCAAGATCTACAAGTCCAATGGATATGGAATTTGAGGAGAAAGATATAAGGACCCTAGGAAGCCTACCTGGGGGATCGCACATCAAAAGGATAAGGCTGGAGGGATCGGTACACATCCCTTGGAAGGGATCGTCAGAAAGCAGCATGCAACCCATGTCGAATCAAAGATCAAGCAATAACTCGAGCTCTAAAGATCCAAATGACATGAAATTGGAGGCTAAACAATTTTCATATAAGGAAGCCACCATAGGGTTCGCTCCCTAAAATTAGAACAAAGAAGGGATCGGTACCGAACCCTCCTCTTTGGGATTTGGGCTTAGCGATCCCTCTAGTGGGCCCATATGGTTTAGAAGGTCCTTCAGCCGAGATTTCAGAGAGATATTTGGTCGTCTTCATCTATAAATACTGGCCTGGTGGGTCATTCTAGGAATCTTTACGCTGCTTCTTACTCTAGACGCCATTGTAATCAAGTATTTGCTATTTTCTACAGCTATAATCAGATTTATAAGTGATTAATAAAGGATAATCTTTAAAGTGGACGTAGGCATACAACGCCGAACCACCATAAATTTATGTGCATCTGATTATAGTTTATTCTTTGTTGCTTACTAGTCATTTACTCAGTTTAATTTTGTTTTTCTTCACTTACTTCTCTACAAAAACTATTCTTGGGTGTTTGTGACCAATTTAGCTACAAACATATACAATATCTAAATATTTATTTTATAATAAAATACATATATTAATTTATTTATACAATTTAAATAGTTTTATGTATTAAAAAATATATATATTATAATAATATTTTTTGGTTGTTTATTATATTATAAAATATTTAAGTTTACCGAAAATATTTTAATAAATATTTCAAAGATCTGGGTTTAAATTTTAAATATTTACCATGTCTTAGTTAAATATTTTAAATATAAAATTTGAATTTAAATTTTGTTGACTTAATCAAAATCAAATAGGATATTTTAGTATTTTATGCTTTAATATACGTAAATAATTTCATATATATATGTATGTTACGTAATGTTTTGAGAAAACAATACATATATAAATGGCGAATGTATATGTAGTTGATATAAATCCTTCAATTTATATACGTATACATTAACTATGTACACTATATTATGTTGCACATTACATACTATATACACACACGAGTATATAATAATATACTCGAAACATATATATGTTAAATTAAATAACATACAATAATTATTTAAATCAAGAAAATTAAATAAAATATGGTTCTATTCAAAATAATTTGATTTGATCTAGAAAATATATTAGACTTCATTGGCCCACTAAAATACAATTTGGGACTTTATTTTTGAAAATCACCTATTTCATCCATTGCAGACCATGCCAATTCCATCAGGTGTCACATAGGAAGAGTGAGTTGGTTGATGGAGACATTTGCTTTCATTAAGACATTGGAGGTTGATATGTACTACTTACATGGAGATGTTACTTTCAACACTTTGTTGTTGAGTGGTGGTCTTGTCAGATTTCGTCAACAAAGTGTAATAGGTGATGACCATGCTGAAGCTAATTAGGTAAGTATATGTGGTGTAATGTCCGAGATTGCTTGGAATATGAAGTTGTAAGTGGAGTTTGGATGGCTTATATAGAACTATAGTTTCAAGTTGGAGATTGTTAGAAATTATGACATAATATTTCCAGATTGGAGAAGAATACGCTACGATCACATTGGTGAAGAAGACACATCGTTTGGAGAAGCAGAGAAGTCGCGATGAATGAAGAGACAAAGAAGGTGAAAATGAATGTCTAGTGGATTGTATCAATATGATTAGTATATTATAATGTGAGTGTATACCAATATATGAGCTAAATGTACCAATATACCTAAATAAAAAGTAAAGTATAAAAACGAGCACACCAAAAATTTTATACTAGTTCGGACCTCCCGTCTTATGTCCAGTCCCGAAGCTCGCCTTCGGTATTTCACTAAACAATAACCATCGCTTTTCCTGGAGGAATAGGCTTATACAAATAGTATTCCTTTGACAATCTTATGTTCGATATAACACAGATATTGACTGCTAGTACAATTCTTCATATAATCTCCTTTGAATGATAATGAGTGTGAGTTGCCTGGATTAGTAGGAAATAGCTTAACCAAAATATATAGATTTTAGTTGGAAGTGATTGAGAATATTAAGTTAATGATAGCACAAGAGAATCTGAATATAGAAGTTAGAGAATAGTAAAGTAAGTTCAATTAAAATCTCAATCGATTGAAATATTTATAGAATCAAAGGGTTGTTTTTGAAAACTTATGACTTCTTGAAAGATTACTCTTTGATGAATGATTGCAACTGTTGAAGGAGGAAGAAGTTTGTTCAAAACAGAGAGAAGCATCCATTCAAAAAACGATAGTTGCAGTTTGCTTTTGTTAGGCCGAGACAGTTTACAGACGTCTGTCATTCTGTCACAGACGTCTATAAATCTCTAGAAATAATAAACATGGAATTGTCACAAATGTCTGTGACTAAGTGACAGACGTAGGTGACTAAGTGACAAACGTTTGTCATATTGTGGATTATAAAATTAGAGTATTTGTTAGTGAGATTTTGTCAATGTGAAATTATATGTGTTTTGATCACTCAAGGAGATTGTACAACATATATCTATGACTATATACAAAAATATGACCTTAAATAGTATGACCCATCTTTCTTCAATTGTCTGCGGGCCATAATCTTGTTATGCACCATGATCTTCTTTTAATATATATACCTGCAATATGATAGGACATATCTTGTATATGTGATTGTATAGTTGTTGTCATTGAAATCTCACAATAGAAGTTCTAACATTCTCCTCCTTTTTGACGATGACAATTATACAATGGTTAGTAATAAGAAATGAAAAGATAACCCCCCCTGAACGTTATATCCCCCTATGTATATGCATATTTATCTCCCCCTTTGGCATTATCAAAAATAAGAATCGCATAAATGGATTAAAGACAAAGCCATAAAAATCATGAATAATAAAATCAAAAGAAATAGTTATGGAAATAACAACATTAGTACTAGTACGCTTAAACAATAACGAGTAGAAAATAAACAATCCTAAAATTGGAAGGAACACTTATTGATAGTCATGATAGCTGTAATTAAAGAAATCACCATAATTATCAGAATAGTCATGGTAGGTGGATGAAGTAGAATAATTTTCTGGCCAGTGCGTATATTCTTCATTTTGTTGAATAGACAATCCTTGATATTGAAAGATTCCTTTGTTGTAGTGTTGAAGGATCGGGCCAAGACATAGCATCGCTATCTTCTTGTTCTTCATCTGGTTCTTCCTGCTTTATAGCCTTTCCTTGATCCTGTTGAGAACTGCCTCCATAAGACGATGATCTATGAGGATGATAGACTAGAGTTTACAGTGAAGGAGGTAGTGTTGGAGAAGGAGAGGAGGATGGCCTAGAAGATGATCCGCCATGAACTTTTGTCATTACTTTGCTTGAAGTGGAAACAACATTTTCTAAAATTTTCTCTATTTTAATCATTCTTATAGAAAAAGATCATTCCAAACTGGGCATTTTAGTGCGCAAAGATTTTCGATTTTTCTCTAAAGCACTCTGATTGACTGTGATTAATTTTTTATTTCAAAGCGTTAAATCATGGATGAATTCATTTTGAGTCAGTTCAGTGCGAGCTTCATAAATCTCCAAACCAGAGTAATATTTGGTAGTATGATGAGCAGAACTAGTTTGTTGTGGAGGACGAGGTGATTGAGTTTGTTGTGGAGGAGAAGTAGTTTGAGCCTGTTAAGGAGGGATTAGATGCATTTGTTGTTGCTGCTGTGTAGTCCATTGAGCCAGGGACATGTTAGGAGGTGGTTTTTCGGGAAGATGCATTAAGGATAAAAACCTTATACCGCTTTATTTGACAGGAATTTCTTTGAAATGAGAAATATAAGAAGGTACCCCAAGATCTTGTAAAAGACGTAGGATGTATGAAGCATATATAATTACACGTCGGTGGTGAGACCAAAAACTTTTAATTTCGTCATGAATAAATTTAGCCCAATTTACTTGAATTCCACTAAATATAGCATATAGGGCTTTTTTTTCATTTTCATAAATTTAATTATGACTACCTAAATGGAGAATTATTGTATTAATTATCATATGATTTAATAACTTAGCTTTTTGTCGTAGATAAATGGATTTCCATTGTGACATTCTATCTTCCCAAATTTGATGGGTCACTTCATCATGTGGCAGATTTCATTGATCAGAATTTCTTCTAAATCAAGTCCAGTAGAGGAGCAATCTAGTAAATGACCAATTGTGTTACGCTAATTTCAAAACACGACCGTACACACTAGTCCATAGCCAACTATCTTCATTTTCAGGTGTCCAAATATCATTGCTACTTAAGTTTGCATAAAAAAGAAAGATGGCCAATTAGTCAATTCGTACCTCATTTTCATCAAAATTGATACTCTCGATAACTAGAGGCGATGGTGAGTTGATGAAGACCATATTCTCCAAATTTGCATAATCGGTAGAACGGACCGGAATGAAGTCTATATTTTTCAGTTCTTCAAATCTTTTATTTGCAATTGGACTATTTCGAAGCCTTTCTTGAATATGTGCATCGGTGACAAGATGAGTGTGAGAAGAAGAAGATTGACCTCTCTTTGATCTCTTGTTAACAAGATTTTTCGTTTTGGGAGCCATTTTTGATGAATTAGGGTTTTAGGAAGTTATGGTTTTATAGTTTGAGTTTTAGATTTGAATTAGATTGGTGAATAGTTTGAGAGTTGGTAAAAAAAATATTTGAAGCGCCTTTTGATAACAGCCGAAACTTGGCTCAAACATCTGAGGAAGAGTGACAGACGTCTGAGATTACTCGGGATCATTTTCCCGAGGAATCTGACAGACGTCTATCTATTCTTCATAGACGTTTGAGAGAGGCAAAGGTGAATTTTTAAGTTTGTTGTTTGATTTTTATAATTTTAATTGAATATCTTCATAGAATCATCATAATAAACATATAACAACTATATATTATATATTACAAAAAGAAATTTAATTCTCCCATATGTGACATTTTGAATTCATTTTTCATTATGTTAGAGAAATTGTTACATAATTTTTCGTTAGTTGTTCCAAATATGATATCATCGACATATATTTGTACAACTAGTGTATCAATTTCTTCTCCTTTTATAAATAATGTAGAATCAATTTTCCCAATTTGAGGATTGGAATTTGGTAAATGTGTTTTTAGTCTCTCATACCAAGCACGGGGTGCTTCTTTTAATCTGTATAATGCCTTTTAAGTTTGAAAACGTGGTATGGAAATTTCTCATGAAACAAATAAGGGTGGTTATTCAACATAACCCTTCTCTTTTATGAAACCGTTTAAAAATGCACTCTTAACATCCATTTGAAATAATTTAAAATTATGAAGACATGAAAAAGCAAGTATTGTTCGTATAGCTTCAAGACATGCTACAGGAGCGAATGTTTCTTCATAATCAATTCCTTCTTCTTTGTTGTATCCTTGAGCAACTAACCCTACTTTATTTTGAACAATGTTTCCATTTTCATCTACTTTTTTTTTAAAAGCCCATTCTATTCCTATTACGGCTTGATCATTTGGTCTTGGTACAAGTTCCCATACATCATTTCTTTCAAATCGATTAAGTTCTTCTTGCACTACGATAATCCAAAAATCATCTTTCGATGCTTCTTTATAATTTTTAGGTTCAAAATTAGTTTTAACACAAAAAATGAATGAACACCCTAGATTGACCGTGAAAGCACCAGTCATGTTTATCAAGGCAAATAAAATAGGAAAAGCAATAGTATATCGTAGAAAAAGTAAAGAGACAAGAGGTTTTTATAGTGGTTCGGCTGTTAACTAAGCCTACATCCACTTTATAACTTTTATTGATCAACTACTGTTACAAAGGAGTTTGGATTACAATATGATTCTTCTTTCCTAAGTTAGATCAAGCCACCATTGTTAGAGACAACCGAAAGTATCTTAGATGCCCTTTAATGGCTGTTGTGAGGGAGAAGAAGAGTGAAGAAACAATGACAGAGTTTCAACATAGTTTAGAGCAGACCCCTCTTCTTTTGTAGATGAGATGGTATTAATAGGGGTTGGAAAGATCTTGGGTCGAGAATTGCTTTGTAAGATGCCTATAGTCGTCATGTAGAGAGAGCTCAAAAAGTTCGGAGTAAAAATTGGCTAACTTTTTGGATCGGTGCCGATCCGATCCAATTGGATCAGTACCGATCCGAATCCTTAGCCAATTTTTGGCTCCAATTTGTTTGGTCAAGCTTTTTACTTCATAGTGCTGCTCTCTGTATAATTTCGTAGCTTGTTGACTTGTTTTGATGATGATTCTCCTGTGGGTTGGATTGAACTATATTTTGAATCAGATGAACCTTCATTTCGTGAACTCGGATGCTTGGAATGTTACCAAACTTGTTGGGTGAGCTTGGTTAAGGCATTGAGTCATCATGCAGAAGGATTGGGGCCACCACGAACTACCAATTCGGATCGGTGCTGATCTTAAAAAGGTAGCATATTTTTCAATCAAACTTCCTAGAGTCCCTTGTCTTATATTTTTGGGCCTTTTGATCAAGTTTCGAGTGGTTCTGGTTTAATCTGAATGTTCTAACTCCCATTGAATTCTACTGAATTAAAAACCCAGTTAACATTTACCACCCCCTAGAGTACGCTTTCGCTAAAAACAAGGTGTGCTTTGGAATTGTTTAACTTTGGGTTTTTGTTTTAAGGAGCTTCATTAGTCGTATCTAGCCATCTTGAAAAGTTATCTATAATGTACTGGTTAATTTTCCAGTCCTTAGTGTGAATCTCCATTGTTCGTAATTACGGAGTGATCTTGGCTTGATAATTTCTAGAATGAATACAAACATCGAGTAGGTCGAATAGGGAAAATTCAAGACCATTCGAAGGAGTAAATTCGGGTCGGTACCGATCCAATTGGATCAGATCGATAGCGATCCAAGTACTTTACAATTTTTTTAACCTTTCTCTTTCTTTTCATACGAGCCAACCCCCCTACTTCACTTCATTTCCATTCGATCCGAACCTTTATCCTCTAACCGATCCGATCTCTTCAAGCCCTTGCCTGCTGATCCAAGCTCTCCGTCCATTTAAGAACTGGCGCCGTCGATCTCCCCCACCAACGCCATAAGTCGTCGCTTCCTGGAGCCACAGCCTTCGTTCTAAGTAAGTCCCACTATCGTGATCTCCTCCGTTTTGAGGCGTCGCCGATCCAATCCATCCAATACCCTAGTTTGGTTGTCTTGAATCAGAGATCAAATCAATTTTCTCCATTTTGAAGGTTGGTGATGTCGATTTTGGCGTATTACTACGTTAACGATTGGTGATGAAGTTATGTTGGCGATGGATACAGTGGAGGATTCGAGCTGATTGTGACTTTATGGAAGAAGATAGTTAATCGAGTCGTGAATTCTTCATGGAACAAAGCTAGGGTTTTGCCCTGGTGCTCGACATGTTTTTCTATCTTCATCCACAGAGTGAGAATTAACTTGCACCAAGTTACACAGTCGAACCCGACACAGCATCTTGCGGATTGATTTTGGTTTTTGGAGGAGATGACAATAGCTTAGGGTAGTGTCTTGTATGTAGCTTATGCCATTATCACTTTCCAGAGAACTATAATCGACTTATGCTGAGAATTCTCTACTTGATTCAGACCCATCAATCTATAGTTGCTCACTTTGGATTGGTCCCGTCATTTCATGATCGATGTACTTGGAATGGAATGGCTTTCTGTGTCACTTCGGACGGTGGATTCATTATCGATCGTCGATCGATAATGGTAAGTATAGAAAAGAAATTCACAGGTGATATGGTTCGCTTTTTCCGGTGTGAGTGAGCCATCTACATGGAATGGTTTGTTCACAGCATTCAGGATATCGAACCCGTTCTCGCTTAGATTACACATCACACACACCCACGGTTAATACTTAGAATCCGATCAGTGGTTGGTATACGTCAATTATCTTTCGAATTTCAAGTATCAACTATGCCAGAGTTTATAATTTAGAGATTAGGTGTACCTGTCTATTTTGAATACAAAATTTCTTATATAGAATGATGAGCAAATCTTCTCGGTGCAAATCAGTTGAGGGAAACTCACCTCTTTCTAAAGCGAAGTCATCGTCGATCCCAATTGGATTTGCCACTTCCATAACTTCAGGTCAGTATGGTCACCTGATTCCAGTCGACCCCATAGACGATCGCACTCCTCCTAACTTCAGAGTCTTGCTTGATCCTTTGGAAAAAGCTCCTTCAATCCTTACACACAGAATGTTGCAAAGCATTTGCTCGAAATACAGTATCCCAGAAGATGACGTGCCTCTGCCATTGAGAGGAGAATTTTCTCACAGGCCACCTTCTTATTACGTGGTTTGCCACCAGTATATGTCTATGTACGGTGCAATGCCCCCATTCAATCACTTATTAATGACAACACTTCAGAACATAGGGTTGGCCCCATTATAGATTCTTCCAAATGGATAAGCCATGCTGACGTGCTTATATGTTCTATTTATGCGAACGCTTAATTGTGCCTCGAGTTTCATTGAGTTGCAATTTCTTCTATTATTCAAAAAGAGAGAGGTTAACCCATCACTTATCAATATTGAAGCGCAAAATAGCCGAAAAATTATATTGGAACTTCACAGCAAAGTTCCTTCATTCAAGAATCAGTTCTTTTTTGCTAAGCATCAAGAGGGATTCACCCATTTATGGACCATGGCGGGTAAGTCTCTTTCATCATGCTTGGAATTTCCTTTAATTGCTACAAGTCTTCTAAACGATCATTCTTCCTAAGATTAATAAGGATCCAACACTCGGCACTGTTCTTAGCTCCTTGAAGTAGTTGATGCTCAGAGCACACAATTAGGTTCTTGCTCATAGATGAAAATCTTTGCGGATGTGGGCTTTTACAACCTAGGAGGTCCATTGTATTCATCAGCGTTCCTTCCCGCTCCAGAGCCCAGACCCGTTCTGTTTCCTCTACCCATGACTTTAGTGAAGAAGATGATGATGAGGAGTAAGAAGAAAGTGACCCATCCGATGGGTCAGAGAAGACCCCTGAGGAGATCAAACTCAAGTCGGGGTCGACAGTCCGCTCAAAATGCCACCGATCCTAGAAGAGAAAGAAGAAGAATTTATTCAATGGAAGGGCAAGGCTGCATTGAATGAAGGGAAAGAGGAATGAGAGATCAGCGAGAATCATCCTCTAAATGAGGAAGAAATATATTGGGACACTGACAAGGGTGACGTCTACTTAGGCGACAAGGCCTCGGGGTTGAGCCATGGACATGCTCCCTTACCTCCTTTGAAAGAGCCCATTGAAGGAGCTTCACCCAAAAATGAACCTGTATCCAGCTCTTTGCTAGAAGGTGTTGATATTGACTTGGGAGATACGAGCGACATTTTTGTGAATATGGGTGACTTGATGGTTGACTTCACTTCGGAAGTTTTGCCTTCCCAGCTTACTAAGATCCCTGCAGGAATCAATGTCCTGACATTAGTCGATGATCGATCTGGTTTGTGTATTATGCTGGGTCATTAAACTACAGCACACACTTCACTAGGATCACACACTTTATATTATTATTATTATTATTATTTTCTAGGATGTTTTAGTTCATCAAATGCCTCTTCCCTAAAGCTATTTTATCACTTACGGTAGAAATCATGTCTTGTGGTTTTTACAGCAATCTCGATCGAATTTTGGAGTCTCAGCGTTCGCAGAGACACTCTTCCAGGTACCATGCTCCTTAGGAGACTGACAAGGAGAGGAAGAGGAGGAAGGATATGGAGGCGGAAGAGCATCACCGTGTTGAGAAAGATCAATGCCGAGATAGAGTAAGTGGCTATGAGAAAAGGAGAGCCTGACTGAGAGGGAAGATCCGTCAAAGAGGCCAAAAAGAGACCAAGAGCGAGAACCCACTTCACAACTTCTTGCTTCCACTGGGATAAACTTTCCTGCTTCCGGTGTCGTGACCTCCTCCACTCATGCTTCTATGACCGCCTCTCTCCCAATTTCTAGGCAAGCACCTTACATTCTCCCCATTGGTCCCCCACATCTGCAAGCTACATTCCCAAACTTGTTCTTAAAGATGGTTGTTTTGGTTAAGCCTAACTTGAAGTCAATTCGTGTCGAATGTTATTCACCCCATTTCCATGCGATTCAGAGCAATTTGGAGCAAGCCGAGGGGTGGGGAAAATTATGCATGTAGTTGTCTGCTATTAATCGAAATAACTACTAAGAAATTCTCTCGTTCAAATCCGAAAAGGATAAGTATGAAAAGCAGCTCATGGATCCTGATGCAGAGATTGCGGGGCTAAAGAAAGAGAGGGATAATGCCTTTAAGAAAGAGAGCAAAAGCGCTTCTTTGTTTAAGGAGCTGAAAGAATATACCAACCAGACCAAACTCATATTTAGAGATGAAATAAAGAAGTGTCACACTGATGAGGCGGCTTTAAAAAAAGTTGAGGATAGGCAAGATGATGGTTGAGATACAGAAGAAAACCATCGTCGAATAGGCTCAAGAATTTGCTTCTCCTCGGGAATAAGTTTCGACTTTGGATACGGAGAAAAAGTAGCCAACGGTAGAGAAGGCTAGCACGGAGGCTAACTTTTCAGAACCCTAAGATACCTTCGCAATGAAGATGGAAGGCTTGGATGCTACTATTCTGGGCTTTTATGTCAAATTCGTGCTGCATTAGGGGAGTCTTAGCTAATTGGGTCCGTTGTTCCCTCGTATGCTTGTCGTAGTCTGGGAAGAGACTCTGGCCCGATTTCAAGACATAGGTGGCAGTTATACTGTAGAAGAGTTGGTTCAAGCATAACTGAATGAAGAATCCCGCCAAGCTTTAATGGAGGGCCAGGAAATCTTGAGACTAGAGAGGGAACAAGAAGCTATTGAGGCCGCGGCTGTCGCTAAGGATGCAACTGGGCATTTTCCTTTAGGCTCTGTGAGCCGTCTTCGCATCTTTGTGCCGATGAAGGGATTGTATCTACTTCTCCCATAATTGTGCATCCATCAAAGGAGGGTAGTAGCGAAGGCTTCGAAGTTGTGGTGCATAAACAGACAACCACAACAGATAATTTTCTTATCTCTCCCATGTTTAAAGACTTCTAATTTACGCCTGATGAAATTGCCGAGATAACCGCCCTTTATTCTGATATTGTAGATCAACCCTCTCTTCCTACCAAATTACCTCCTCGTTATGATGCTGGATATGCTACCATTCTGACTGCACCAATCGTCGTCTTCACATCTGGCTCGCAGCCCGGTTCGCACTCCAAGAAAATTGCACCGCTGCATGGCTTGGATTACCCCTCTGTATCTCAAGAGGAAGGCTTGGCAACTACTGATACATAGAAGCACGTGGATCAAGCTAGACAACTAAAAGTAGAGGCCGAGCAGCCGATGACCGAGCAGCAGATGATAGCGGTAAAGAAGGAGAAGGTTGAAGAGTAGAAAAGGCCGTCAAAGAGTTTTTACAGATCCCGCAAGCATAAAGGCAAAGGAGGGTCTGCCAGTGGTCACGTTTTAGAGAGCGAGATTACCCCGGGAGGGGAGAAGCCTGAGAAGTTGCTGATCAAAGGCAGAAAAGCGACAGGGGAAGCGAAGACAAAAAGTCATGATTTTTCTTTTGCTTTTTTGGTTGCTTTTTGTGCAAGTGCAGAGTTTACACTTAGCACTTCTTCTTGTTGTTGTAATAGTGATGTTTGTATTTCCTACTCTTGGTAGATGTTGTACGAGCACGGCCCCCACTATTTGTTGGTGTACATGAAAAACATTATAAGTAATAAAACTGTTGAAATTTTGATTGTAACTTCATTTGTCTACTTATCTATGTTCCATGCAATGTTTCCTTTTTATGCCACTCTTTTTTTATTCATTACTATCTTATTCAGTCCCATAATCACTGCCAAAATTCTTTGTTTGGAGTAACAGAACTGTGAAGTATTTGCTACTTTGGTTGAGTATTGGTGTGCATGCGCCCCCTAGTTCACGGGACTATTTACTCCGAACACTTGATACAAGACCGGGTGCCCCTGGTAGCCTTCTGAATGCCCCTGGTCAGGTCGATACTGCAACTCCTATCTTTGGGAACTTCTGCCTTGAGATATTTGTGAAGCTTTTAAGCAGCCTCACGGCAAGTAGTTTATGCACTTAAGTGATTTACGTACTTAAATGATTGGTGATGCCAGAGCAGCATGGATTACTTGATTACTTGTTAAGTGATTTCGTCACAATGCTGACATTCAGACTATCGTGCATATGTATCGCTCCTTGGAGTGCTATTTTCTTGGCTCCGGGGGCGATATGTGATTTTTGCAATATGAGAGTTCCTCATCTTTGGATGCAATTTTGCTGATCCAGATAGTAGTGTGCAGCTTATGAAATGCGCACAGTGGGATCGAGGCTTGCCTGGTCCCATTTTTGTGAACCAAGAAGCAATGCACAACTTAGGTAATTGTGTTCTCTTGGACGTGATTTCATAATCCAAGAGGCGGTGCACGGCTTACGAAATGCGTGGTTTTGAGGTGGGCGTTCACGATGTGCCGGAGCAACACCGATTCTTCGAAGGCGGGGATCGAGTTCCGTCGATCCAACAGTTTGAGTTGATTTACTTTTGTCGACTCGATGGGTAGATAGGGCGTACTTCAGTATGGTTCCATTATCTCAAGCAGCGATTGGATGGTTTTGAGTCGATTTGACCCCTTCGACTCAGCAGGTTACTTTTGTGAACGCAGTATTATTGGTTCAGAAAGCATAGCAATTTCATTAATAAAAATTGGGCAAATTCTACCTATTTACAATGCCTTCGGTATTCTGGGATGTCTTATTTGCGGGAAATATAAATATATAAGATATTCTTAGATAAAGTAATGATGCAGCAATTCGCTGTTCCAAGCTCGGGGAAATTAGATTCCATCAACAGTTGTTAGCTTGAACATGCCATCCCCTTGCCTATAGCCGATCACATAAGGCCCTTTCCACTTTGGTCTGAATGTTCCTGGTACGGGGTAGACCCGTTTAAGGACAAGGTCTCCTACTTCGAAAATACGGTTACAGACCTTGGAGTTGAAAAATCATGCGACCCTTTTCTAGTGAGCAGCAGTCCTTAGTTCGGCTTCTTCCCTCTTCTCATCGACCATATCGAGCGACTCGAGCAGGAGCTGCTCATTCTGCCTTTGATTGAAATTTTGCCTTCAATGAGAAGGGACTTCTAGCTCGACTAGGATCATTTCTTCTGAACCATATGCCAGGGCGAACGGAGAGTGCTCGGTTGCAGATTTGTGCATTGTCCTATAAGCCCATAGTGCGAGTGGAAGTTCATCAACCCAGTTTCCTTTAGCTTTAGTTAGTCGCTTTTTGATGGTGGACTAGATGACCTTGTTTATTGCCTCCACCTGTCCATTTTCCTGCACATGTCCAATAGTCGAAAAGCTTCTCTCGATTCGAAAGCATTTGCAAAAGTATTTGAACTAAACGCTTTCGAATTGAGTCCCATTGTCCATGATGGTTTTTTTGTGGCACTCCAAACCTGCAAATAATGTTTTTAGTGACAGAGTTAATAATTTTCTGGTGGTAATAGTGGCCATTGGTTCCGCTTCGGCCCAATTGGTGAAGTAGTCAACAACAACGATAGAGTATTTGGCTCCTCCTTTGGCTATTGGCAATACACCAATCAAATCGATTCCCCAAATTCCGAATGGCCATGGGCTGACCATCTGCGTTAGTTCTATTGAAGGAGTTCTTTTGATCTTACCAAATCTTTAGCATTGGTCGCACTGTTTGTCATAATCTGTTGCATCGCGGTTTACCATTAGCCAAAAATACCCATATCGAAGAACTTTCTTTGCAAGGGTTTGTCCTCCAGTGTGATCTCTGTAGTCGCCTTCATGAACTTCCCTAAGGATTCTTCGAGCTTCATCGTTGGTTAGACACCTGATCAAGGAGGTAGAGAATCCTCTTCGGTAGAGTATCCCATTTTGCACTATGAACCGTGGTGCCTTTCGAAGGAGCTTTTTCTGTTGATTCCTGTCCGTGGGGAGTGTTCCTCTGAGTAGGTAGTCCTTGATCGGTGTCATCCATGTTCCTGGTTCTTAGGTTGTTTCGAAAATTCAATCGATATCCATCTCGCTTATGCTTGGAGCAGTTAGTGTTTCAACGGGGACCAGTCCCAATGACTAAGCTTCTCCGAAACTGGCCAGTTTAGCTAGATAGTCTGCTTTCGTGTTTTGTTCCCTCGGGATATGAGTTATGGTGTAATGTTCGATGTCGTTCAGCAATTCCTGCACTTTAGATAGCTATGGGGCGGGGTTCTCTCCCCAGGCTTGATATTCGCCTCTCACCTGATAAATGACTAGCTAAGATTCACTATAGATGTGTACGGACTTTATCTTGAGTTACTTCACAACCTTAAGCTCGGCTATCAATGCTTCATATTCCGCTTCATTATTTGTTGCAGGGAATACCAAGCGTAAGGCATAGCAAACGGATCATCATTTGGGAGTTTTGAGCACGACTCCTGCCCTCGAGTAGAAGTTGTTAGATACACCATCGACGAACAACTTCCAGCATGTCTCCACTTCCGAAGTAATTTCTTCCTCCGTATCTCATATTGTAAACTCGGTAATGAAGTCTGCCATTGCATGCCCGTTGATCGCCCTTCGAGGATGGTAAGTGATTTCATGTTGACTTAATTTGATGTTCCATTTGATAAGCCGTCTAGTGGTCTTAAGGCGATACAACACTTGCTTCAAAGATTGATCTGTTGGTACTTTGATCGGGTGTGCCTGAAAGTATGGTTGTAAATTTTTGGATTGATTATGCTAGTTTTTCCAATTTCGGATAGTTCTTCTCGGTTCCAGTGAATCATTATTGACGTAATATACGGGTCACTGGACCTTAGCTTCTTCTTGTATGAGTGTCGCACTTAATGCATGGTGCGAGACTGCTAAGTAGACAAACAAGTCTTCTCCATCTACCGGCTTGGATAGGATTGGCGAAGTCTCCATATGTTGCAGCAGTTCTTCGAAGGCAGTCTAACAAGCCTGATTCCATTCAAAGTTCTTATTTCCCTTCTTTAGTGCGTCAAAGAACTGCATACATTTGTCGGTTGCTTTTGAGATGAATCGACTTAGTGCTACAACTTTTCTATTTAAGCTTTGTAACTCTTTCTTGTTCCTTGGGGCCTCGACTTTCCATAAAGTGGTAATTTGTTCGGGATTTGTTTTGATGCCTCTAGTGCTTACAATGAATCCTAAGAACTTTCCAGAGGATACCCCGAAGTGACATTTAAGTGGATTGAGTTTCATTCTATATTTGCAAAATATTTCAAACATTTTGGTGAGGTTGTCCAAGTGATTTGTAGCTATGTGCGATTTAACAAACATATCGTCTACATAGACTTCCATAGTCTTCCCGATCCGATGCTTGAACATGGCGTTCACTGGTCGTTGGTAGGTTGCCCCAGCATTCTTTAAATCGAATGGCATCACTTTGTAGCAGTATAATCCTAGACCAGCAATGAAACTGGTGTTTTCCTAGTTAGGTTCATGCATCATGATCTGGTTGTATCCTGAGTAAGCGTCCATAAATGATCGCAATTCATGTCCAGCTGTCTCATCCATAAGCTAGTCGATTCTAAGCAGAGGAAAGCTGTCTTTTAGTCAAGCTTTGTTTAGGTCCGAGTAGTCGATACAAGTTCGCTATTTTCCATTGGACTTCTTGACCAAGACGGGGTTGGATACCCATTCGAGGTAAGTTGCATCGTGGATAAAGCCATTCGCCATCAGCTTATCCACTTCTTCTTTCAGCGCTTTGGACCGTTTGGGTCCTAAGCTACGTCTCTACTGCTTCACCGGTGTATACTTGGGATCAATATCAAGCGCATGGCATGCAATCTCCGACGACACCCCGCACATATCGGAATGTGTCTAAGCAAATATGTCCAGGTTGACACGAAGAAATTTGATTAGTTCCTGTTGCATCTTGTTTCCAAGATGTGATCCAATTTTTAGGAACCGAGTAAGGTCATTCATATTGATTGGGACAGGCAACGTCTATTATACCGGTGCTACCCGATCCTCCCCTAAACTCTTCTTTCTATGGTCCAAAACATTATCGAATCGGCTATGGTCCTTAATCCAGGGGCGGCTCTGTAATTGCTATTTGGTAGGTTCACGAATATGGAGAGTTCTCCCTATATTCTTCACTTTCTTTTCTTCTAAACTCACGCTATTCTGCGATGTAGCATTCCTTGGCGGCACTTTGATCTTTTTTGATCGCCCTAAGTCCATTCTCTATCGGAAATTTCATGGTTTGACACCACTGAGCTAAATCAATCCTGAAATATGCCAAAGTGGGCCGACCTAAGAAAGCATTATAGGCGGATATTTCATCTACAATCACAAAGGTCTGGATGAGGATGACTCTTCGATCGTCTTCCCCAAGTTCTATGGGTAAATCAATTATTCCAACAGGTTGCTTAGGTTCACCGGTGAATCCCTGAATCTTTGTTCGACAAGCGGATACGTCCCTCATACTAACCTTCATCCGATCAAACGTGTGTTTGAACGGGATATTCATAGAGCTGCCACTGTCTACCAATACTCGTCGGACCATGGCTGGTTTGATTTCTACCGTCGCGGTCATGGGGTCGAGGGTCGAAGTTTCTATTCCATCAATGTCTCGATTTCGGAATACTATGTCATCGTTCAGGGTTCTCTACTACTTGGCAAGAGTTTCGTCTTCGATCATGAAGCATAAACCATTTGGAGCATGTCTTAGTGAGCTTACATACTGCTCTATTTCTCCCTAACTCTTCTACATGGGATGAGGTCTTCCATATATTGTTTTGATGATGAGTCTCTAGTCGGCGTCTAGATCCCCCTTCGTTGGTTCCAGCTTGGTTTCCCCGGTCTTTAGGAGCTTGGGGTGCTACAAGCAGGTTAGGATTTTGTGGTTTCCTCACATACCACTGAAGCATTTTTCCCCGAGTAAGCTCTTCGATCAGGTTCTTCAGGTGATGGTACTCATTCGTGTTACGACCATGTGTTTCATGGAAGCGACAGAACTTTTCTGAATGCTTTAGCTGTTTACTTGATTCCTTTTTAGATGGCTTCTTGTACTCCTCTATCCCTTATGTCGCAAGGTAGATGTTTTCTGGAGTATCATTGAGCGGGGTGTAGTCTTTGGGACTTAGGCCTTTAAGTCGCTTTTTACCTCTGTTTCACTTGTTGGAATTCTAGTTCTTCCTTTTCTAGTTCCGATCCTTTCCCACGTTTCCTACAGTAGTCTCGGAGGTATTTGTGTCTTGGTTAGCTGCCATACCATTCTGGCCAGGATTGGCTGGTTGTAGGTTAATGGGTTTTCCTACTAGCTCCTCTACCTCTTCCAATCTCAAGTATTGGCTTGCCTTTTGGTTAAAGTCCTTCCTAGTGGTAGGTTGTTTCATTTTGATCCATTTTTCGAATTCAATGTCGGGATGGATAGTGCGGACCAGGGCCATGAAGACCTTATCTTCGTTTGGGTTACTTACTTCAGTCACCATGGTGTTGAACCAACTCATAAAGAATTTCAAAGATTCATTTCATCCCAGGAATAGGTCAGTTAAGGACATCAAGTCTTTTAGTTGTGGCATGTGAAGCCTAAATTGATCAAGGAATTTTGTTGTTAATTCAGTGAAAGTGGAGATGGATTTTTGTGGGAGTCTGGTGAACCACATGGAAGTAATTCCCTCTAGGAAGATAGGAAAACATCTACATTGAACAGCATTCTAAGCATTTGCTCCATCCTTGTAACAGTTGTACTTATACAAGTGAGGTTCCGGGTCTCTAGTTCCATCATAGGACAGAATAGTCAGCATAGTGAACTTTTCAGGGTACCGTTCATTCAGAATGTCATCAGTGAAGGGAGTCTGGCTTTGAAAGGATCCCCATTCGTCATCTCTCTGATCCTTACTTTCGTCCATTAGGCGCTTGATCATGTCCGCAATATATGCCTCGATGTCTGGTAATCCGTGGATTGGCCGTCAGTGACTATACCAAGTGTTTGATTTTGCAAATGATCTTGGTAAGTAGGCTAAAGCCTAGGCTGTCATGTCTTCGAGAGAGCCGCTCCTTCAGAGTTCCATTGGCTTGTGTAGGTCAGGTAGGGGCAATTTGGACCTCTTTGTCGGTATTGAGTGCATTAATGTTTTCTTCCAACTCGTCGTCATCAAGTTGCTCTCCATCTTCAGAGTTGGATAGATACATTGCTATATCTTCCCGTGAGGTTTTCGCCCCTAGATTCAACTTCATGGTGGGCTACTTTGCAGTTGGTGAAGTGCATGGGTTTCCTTCTATAGTGATTCCTATAGCTCCACCCATCACTCCTTTTTGCTTCTTCCTTCCGTTTCTTCTGTTTAGGCCAGAAACTAGAGAGTTTTCCTGCTCCGTGGTAGCCATAGGTTCTGGCATGGTTCTTGGAGCAGCTAGTGATTGCAAGGTTAGGAGGGCATTTAATTTGTCCATAAGAGCTTCTGGCTATTCTCCATCTTTTGATTAATTTCATCAACCATCTTATTCAATTCGCCTTTAGTGACGACTTCATGCTGGATAGAAGGTCCTGACACCTAATCTTCTATGTTGAATTTTCTATGGTTAATGGATTATTGGTGTCATTGACATCAACTGAGGATTGGTCTCTTCTCCAGCTATTACGGCTCCTATGGATCATTCGGAAGCAGTTCTCTTTCTCCCTGATGCCATTGTTCTCTGTGGCAAATCTTCTAAGTAGAGATTGAGGATCTAACTTCTAAACCTATCTGATCCAAAGTAGATAGCTAGATCTAAGCCTAAGTTGAATCCTTCTCAGTGAAAGCACCAAAATGTTACCCTAAAAAATGGATCAACACCTTGGATTGAGTGTGAAAGCACCAGCCCTGTTTATCAAGGAAAATAAAATAGAAAAGGCAATAGTAAATCGTAGAAAAAGTAAAGAGACAAGAGATTTTTATAGTGGTTCAGTTGTTAATGAAGCCTACATCCACTTTATAGCTTTTATTAATCAAATGCTATTACAAAGGAGTTTGGATTACAATATGATTCTTCTTTCCTAAGGTAGATCAAGCCACCATTGTTAGAGACAACCGGAAGGATCTCAGCTGCCCTTTAATAGCTGTTGTGAGGGAGAAGAAGAGTAAAGAAATAATGACAGAGTTTCAACAAAGATCGGAGTAGATCCCTCTTCTTTTGTAGATAAGATGGTATTAATAGGGGTTGGAAAGCTCTTGGATCAATAATTGCTTTATAAGATGCCTATAGTCGTCATGTAGAGAGAGCTCAAAAAGTTTGGAGTAAAAATTGGCCAACTTTTTGGATCGGTATCGATCCAAATCCTTAGCCAATTTTTGGCTTCGATTTGTTTGGTCAAGCTTCTCATTTCATAGTGATGCTCTCCATATAATTTTGTAGCTTGTTGACTTATTTTGATGATGATTCTCTTGTGTGTTGGATTGAACCTTCACTTCTTAAACTCGGATGCTTGGAATGCTACCAAAATTATTGGGTGAGCTTGGTTAAGGCATAGAGTCACAATGCAAAAGGATTGAGGCCACCACAAACTATCAATTCGGATCGGTACCGATCCAATTGGGTCGGATCGGTGCCGATCCGAAAAGGTAGCATATTTTTCAATCAAAATTCCTGGAGTCCTTATCTTGTAATTTTGGGCCTTTCGATCAAGTTTTGAGTGGTTCTGGTTTAATCTGAATGTTCTAACTCCCATTGAATTCTGCTAGGTTAAAAACCCGATTAACAATTAGATATAAATGCAATATGACTAATTTGATTTAATCGATTTCTAGTTGAAACTTTGTGTTTAAATCACCAATGGATAATCTTTTAAGATTTGAGGCGGTGATCTTAAAAGATTGTCATTATTATTTATGGTATTATTGTTTTCAGTTACAGAAGTATTATTGATACTATTGTCATTATAGACTTCGTCATCGTCATTATTTTTGGTATTCTAAAAATCTTCGTCAAAAGAAACATGAAGACTTCCTTCAATAGTGTTAGTTCGTTTATTAAAAATTCTATATGCTTTGCTACGATCCGATTTTCTAACAAAAATTCCTTCATCGGCTTTTAGGTAAAAAAAATTCAAGATCATCTTTAGTATTCAAAATAAAGCATTTAGACCAAAAGCACGAAAAAATGATACTTTAGGTTTCTTTTCGAATAACATTTTATAACAATGTATTCTTAGTCATAGGTCGAATTGTTACACGATTTAATACATAACATGTGGTCGCAACATCTTCGGCCTAGAAATTATTTGGTAAACTACTGCTACTAAGTAGTGTTCATGCACATTCTGGTAGTATTCGATTTTTCCTTTCTACTATGCCATTTTGTTGTGGTGTTCGTAGAAACGAAAAATTATGACTAATTCCCTTTTTATTGCAAAATTTCTCAAAGATATTATTTTTCAAATTCTCCACCATGATCGCTTCTTATACTTTTAATCTTTAAGTTCATTACATTTTTAATTCTCTTAGCAAAAATTTTAAACATTTCAAACGTATCACTTTAATGTTTTAAAAATAGTGTCCAAGTGTATCTTGAAAAATCGACGACGATAACAAATCATATTTGTTATGATTTATTGATCTTACTTGAGTTGGGCTAAATAAATCTAGATGAAGTAATTCAAGTGGTTGTTTGGTTGTAATTTCTTTCTTTGATTTAAAAGAGCTTTTCTTTAATTTTCCAACTTGACAAGCATAACATAGATTTTTAACTTTATAATTTATTAGGGTAATCCTCTTACTAAATCATACTTTGTTAATTATTTATATATTTAAAGTTTACGTGATAAAAGCATTTGTGCCATAGCCAAGGGTTATTATGATTGGCGGTTAGGCATAAATCACTATTATTTTTAATATGCATATTTAAAACATAAATATTTCATTTTCTTATTCCTTCAAAAACTAAAATTTTATTTTGATCAAATATACTACATTTATCTTTTTCAAAATCAATTTTAAGTTCTAAATCACATAATTGACTTATACTTAGTAAGTTATGTTTTAAATTTTGATAACATCTCCAATGCTGATGATAAATCCTTTTGAGTTATCTTCAAATGTCATAGTGCCACCGCCGATATAAGTTATATTTGATAACGTGTGTGCATTTCCCGTCATACGCTTGGAGCATCCACTCTTGAGTATCCAATTCTTTGTACTTTTAATTTTATTTTTGAGTGGCTGCAAAATAGTAAAGATTTAATTGGTACCCACTTCCTCTTGTTAGGTTCCTATGTGTTAGTGGGTGAAGGTAGCCATACCCAAGTGGGTTTAGGACCTTTAAAAACATATTTTTTATTATAAACAATATTTTTCAAGTATTCATCTATATGTTTTTGCCTAATAATTTTGTTACTTGATTTAGGAATCCATCTTTTGACACTACTTGTTTCAAAAGTATTCATCTTAATTTTTGAAATAGGTTTCTTGAACTTAGTATATAGTGTACTATAGTTTTCGTATTTTTGCTTAGTTTTAAATCTTAATCCATTTAGATTTCCTAATGGTCTTGATATTTTGATCAAATTTTTTAGGTTTTGTTTTCCTTTATTAAATTTTGATACATTATTAGTTATTTTATCTAACTTGTTCTTAAGATGAAAATTTTAAATATTGTTAGAATCTACACTTGCCTTAAATTCTAGTTTATCTTTTTCAAGTTTGATGTTTTCGAATCTACTATTTTCTAAATCATGTAATAGAGTAGCATTTTGAGAAGATAATTTTTGCACTCTTTTTGAGCTATTTCTAGTTCTTCTTCAAATATTGTTTTTTCATCTTTTAATAAACCAATTTCTATCTCTGCTTTGTTTATCTTTCTTATACATTATTTGTTTAGTTTCTTGGATTCTCTATATTTATCATCTAATTCTATGCTAATTTCCAAAATTTCATTATATGTTAATTCAGGGCGTACCTCATCTGTATTAGCCATAAAACACACAATAGCTTGTTCTGAGTCACTTTCACTATCACTGTTAGAGGAAGAAGAGGAACCAGAGTCATCCCAAGTTACTTGAAAGGCTCTTCATTTCTTTTTGAATATCTCAAATTTGCTTTTCTTTTTGTCATTATTGAGTTGTGGACAATCTTTCTTCATATAGTCGAACTTGTCACATCCATAACATTTGGTTGATGTTTGATTTGATGAGTTTGAATTGCCACCACTTTGAAATTTTGTCATCTTTTTAAATTTCTTGAATTTATTGTAGTTCTTAGCTATGAATATAATTTCTTCCTCATCTAGTCGGAACTGTCATTATTTGCTTGAAAAGCAATATTCTTTTTCTTTTCTTGCCTGCAAATTAGTTCATATGACATCATATTTCCTATTAGTTCATCGACTTTGAGTTGAGAGAGATCATTAGCTTCTTCTATGGCTAAAACATTTCATTCCTATTTGAAAGTCAAAGAATTTAAGATCCGTTTAACTAAATCAAAATTACTGAATTCGACCCCAAGTGCCACGAGAATGTGTTGTATAGTTTGAAATCTGGAATACATGTCAATAATATATTCGTTTCTTTCATTTTAAATGATGAAAATTGATTTTGTAAAATAAAGATTTTTGTTTGCTTGACTTTTTTGTGCCTTCACGAATAACCTGCAATGTGCGCCATATATCATATGCAGTAGTGCATAACATAACTCGTGAAAATTTATTTTTATCAAGCGAACAAAATAAAACATTCATGATTTTGGCATTATTAGTTGCCGTGTTTTTTTGTGCATTGGTCCAAGTGCTTATGTCAGTGGTAGGTTCTTCATATCTAATTTGAGTAGTTTTCTAAATTCCCAAACCATTAGCTTCCAAAAAAATTTGCATACATGCTGACCAATAAGTATAATTAGAATTGGTAAATAGTGGGGGACGAGCAGTTGATTGACCTTCTTGAAATGTACTTGCCATATTAAAAAGTTTTCAATCACGTGTTATTGTAAATTGAAATGACCATGCTCTGATACCAAATGAAAGTCTAGTCGATCGTATCTAATATGACTAGTGTATTATTATGTGAGTGTATACCAATATATGAGCTAAATGTGGCAATATAACAAAATAAAAGGTAAAGTATAAAAATGAGCACACTAGAGTTTTTACACTGGTTCGTACCTTCAGTCCTACGTCCAGTCCCAAAGCTCCCCTTGGGTATTTCACTAAACAATACCCCTCGCTTCGCCTGAAGGAATAGGCTGGGACAAGTAGTATTCCTTTGACAATCTAGTATTCGATATAACACATATATTGACTGCTAGTACATTTTTTCCTATAATCTACTTTGAATGATAATGAGTGTGAGTTGCTTGGATTTGTAGGAAATAGTTTAACCAAAATATATTGATTTTGGTTGGAAGTGATTGGGAATATTAAGTTAATGATATCACAAGAGAATCTGAATATAGAATTTAGAGAATAGTAAAGTTAAATTAAAACCTCAATCGATTGAAGTATTTATAGAATCAAAGAGTTGTTTTTGAAAAATTACGACTTCTTAAAAGATTACTCTTTAATGAATGATTGCAACTATTGAAGGAGGAAGAAGTTTGTACAAAATAGAGAGAAGCATCCATCCAAAAAGCGACAGTTGCATTTTGCTGTTGTTAGGTCGAGACAATTCACAAACATATGTCATTCTATCACAGACATCTGTGGATCTCCGGAAATAATAAATAGAGAATTGTCACATACGTCTATGACTAAGTGATAGACCTATGTCATATTATGAATTATAAAATTAGAGTATTTTTAGTAAGATTTTGTCAATGTGAAATTATATGTATTTTGATTACTCAAGGAGATTGTACAACATATATCTATGATATATACAAAAATATGACCTTAAATAGCATGATCCATCTTTCTTCAATTGTCCATGAGCCATAATCTTATTGTGCATCATGATCTTCTTTTAATATATATACCTGCAATATGATAAGATATATCATGTATATGTGGTTGTATAGTTGTTGTCATTGGAATCTCACAATAGAGGTTCTAATAGAAAAGTGGCCAGTCGATTGGAACTCATTTCCAGTCGACGGTGGAGTAATTAATCAACTATATTTTTGGTCATTTTGGACTCGAGTACACTCCTTTGCTCGGAGTCGACTGAATATCCCCTTCAATTGACTAGCGCTAGTTGACTAATGGGATTTCCATTCGACTGAATCATTAAATTTCTAGAGCAATTGGTGTTCAAATTCCAGGGGCAATTTCAACTTTTTTTGGGTGTTTTGGAGTTTCCACTATAGATTTCTACAAAGATTTAATCCGACGATAAAGACAATATTAGAGCATCATAAATAGACCTACCTAGGTTTATTGTTTAGGTAAGGTACCGACAATTTTTTCACAGACTCGAACAAAAAATTAAACTACAAAATGATGAATGAATGGACATAGAGACTTAAGGAATATCAAGAATGACAAAATGAGGAAGAACAAGAAAATTAGCCAAGATTGGATTAAGTTAAACAACTCGGTACCAAGTTATTTTGATCGGTACCGATCATTATTTGGTTGCATGGACTTACAAGCTTGGACTTAAGAGCTTCAACTATGAAGAAAAACTTGTAGAATTTAGGTAAGGAAACAACTCGGTACCGAATTGTGTATGATCGGTACCGATTTAATTGATATTCTTAGGATGTGTGAAAGATGAAGTGGGGACCCACCATAAGGCAAATCTTGGAGATTGGCATGCATAAAATAAGTCGGTACTGACCTATTCCGGTCGGTACTGAGTTGTTTTGTTATCATGGGATTGTACACAACAACCTGTTCTTTATGTTGGGACTTCGAACATTGAGAAAAGGACTTATTTAAGCCTAGATTAACGAGATTTGTGCTGTGGATTATCTATAAATAGCAAGGAACCTTCAACTAGAAAATGAATTGGCATTTTTGGACAAGAGAATCTATCTTCTTCCTCTTTTAAATCATAGGACCTTGAGGATTCTGAGATCTACTTGATTGTAGTTAGAAATTGATTGTAAATTGTTGTATTCCGAAGAGAATTCATCAATAAAAAGGAATTAAGTGAACATAGTCCAGAGATTTCACTAAACTACTATAATAGTTTATGTTTTGCTCTCTCTCTTCATTTTCATCGTTCCATATTTTTTTAATTTGTTTTTGAGCGATGTTGGGATGTTGTGTTAATTTTTAGCGCAATATTTTGGTGCTTTCACTAGGAAAGACTTAGATCTAATATTGGAGAAGATGAAGATGCTTACTAGAAGTGCCATTGTTAGAGGAAGTCAACAAGGACATAAGGGTAGCCAAGAGCTGTCATCGAGTTCAAATCCATCTTTTATCCATGTCACTAGAGAGGAGATGGAAGGGATGATGATGAGTATGCAAGAGAGATTGCCAGCTAGACAAGAGGAGATAATGAATAGATTCTTCCGAAGGATGGAGCAGCAAAGGAGAACTGGAGTAGTTGGAAATCAGGATAGGGGCCATGCAATGCAGGTGCACCTGGAAGTATAGCATAGCAAGTTAGACCAAATCCCTATGAAACCCGATAAGTTGGTACCAACCATACCAGACAGGTCGGTACTGAAATTTTTTGCAGAGGGGTGTGGCTAACTTGTCTATTGAGCAAGCAAGGATACCAGAAATGAGCAATGCTGAAGTCACAGACAAAGACCAGAATGCAAACATACAACAATAAGAATTAGCACCAGAAATTTCCCTGTAGGGACGACGGCAGGATGAAGATTTGAATCAAAGGCATGAAGAGTCCCAGAGATTTCAACTAAATGATAATGACAGAATCACTAACATAAAAGACAAGTGCTTTGTGGTAGAGGTCTAGATCAGTGTTTGGAGGATGGAAATAGAAATCCATTTACCTTAAACATCTGATACGTTGTGAATCTACCAAATTTTGAACCGCCTACTTGGGAGTCATATGACGGAAGGATCAAATAGTTCATTTGATGAGGTATATCCAGCACATGGGAGCGTTGGGTGCTTTGGAAGAAGTAATAGGACAGTGCTTCCCGTTGACTAATTTGGCTTACGTAGTTTTGCTAGTTAGAGAATCGATTCATCGGCACGTGGATTGAATTAGTGGAAAGATTCATGAACTAGTTCATAGTTCACATTGTTCTACCGAGGAATATGATGACAATGTCATGCATGAAGCAGAAAGCAGGTGAGTCTTTACAGAGTTATTTAACTAGATTCAACGCAACAGCTACTGTAGTACAGAAGTCGGACCCGTCAACAGTTCTGATGGTGGTGGTTTCTGGAGTCACTAACAATTTTAGGATAGCACTGGAAAGGGATCCACTAGTGGATTTTGTAGACTTTTATTATCAAGCTGAGAGATATCTGTGCCCAGAGGAAGTAAAAGCCGTGAGTGGTGAAGTTAATGTCGTGGAGAATGGATGACCGTCTAAGGTAGGATATGGAAAGGAATTATTGCATATTTCATGATCTAGTTGGGCATGAGAAAAACAAATGCAGACATCTGTGCGATTTGATTGAGGAACATGTTCAGAATAACCATTTGCAACAATATGTCAAGAATAAGATTACTATTTGCACCAAAATTGGTCACAAACACCCAATAGAGTTTTAGTAAAGATTAAATGAAGAATAAAATTGAAACAGAGCAAAAACAGAAAATCGAACACAAATTTTTATAGTGGTTCAGCAACCTTGGCCTACGTCCACTTGGTTCTTTAATTGAACTTGCACTAGTTGTTTGATTACAAGAGATTTGGATCAGCTGGGATCCAGTAGTACAAGAATAAAGAATAGTAATGGCAGAGCCTTGGCCATTGAAAGAAGGATTCCCTTTTTGGAGAATGGTCGCTGAAACACCCCACACCCCTTAGTATACCCAAAAAGGGCACATTAAAGGATATGGTGTGTTATAGGTATAGCTAAAATATTACAGAGACTAAGATTCACAAGAAAAATAAGTAAAAACAGCGGAAACATTTAAATGGTAACTTATTATTCAAAATAAAACTTCATAAATAAGTCTGAAAAACATCACGTCTCAAATAGCAAATACACATGTCTTATGAAAAATGCATCTCAGTCTCTTAAAATCAGATTACAATAAAAATAATCATCCCTCTCATAAGTATCAGTACATCAAATGAAAAGAAAACTGAAAAGAAGAAGAATACATGAAGAACTCCGGGAATGAATCTCCAAGAAATTTGAATCTACTGTCCTTGCCTCTGCTGGCCTATGGGGGGAAAAGGGAAAATAGAGGAGTGGGTCAGACAATAAGTCTTGTGAGTGAAAGTAATTACTAGCATTTCTAAGCAAGATAAAGATAATAGATTAAGCAATAGTTCTAGTATGGAAACAAAAAACCGAAAAGATAAAACTGGGGTAAAATACTATTTATGTTTGACTGTTTGTTTGGATTGTTTGCACTTGTCTTAAACTACTGTGATTAGGCTGAGATCCTAATCCTATTTTAATTAAGCTGAAATCCTAATTCTACCCGTTGATCGGCCATCTATCTCTGTTGTGCCACTGTGAGCTAGTCCAATCATGTTGGTCCCAAAGCAAAAGACACATGTTTAGCGCTTGGAATGCAGTAGCGAATTATTTACCCTAATCGATGTCGCACACTCAGTCATTGCCGGTACACACTAACTGTCGCCCCTTCTTTTGACCTCTTATTTACCCTAATCAGCATAAGCGTGTCTATCCTCACCTAATCTGTTGTGAGACCATCAGACCAAGACCTGAAAGGGAATGCTACCCAGCCTCACCTAAGTGTTGTGAGACCATCAGACCTGGACTGAAAGGGAATGCTGTCGGTACTGGTCCTAAAAAACAAATTCTAGTTGCGCCCCTTGCCCAAATCCCCAGATTTGAGCATCTATCTATTGGCCACTTATTTACCATATTTAGCATAAGCATGTCCCAGCCTCACCTAACTATAGTGAGACCATCAGTTCCCGACTGAAAGGGAATGCTGTTGGTACAGGCCCTTCTTCTATGTTTGCTTATTAACTTAGTGTAAGTTTTAAAATAAGCCTCTTATGTTATTTCTGCTATATTTGCTTATTAACTTAATCTAAGTTTTAAAATAGGGACAGTTTGGCACAGGTCCCTAATAAGTTTCAAAATACACAAAAACCCCAGTAAAATAAAGTTTGTAAATTAGGTCCCTAGAATTAAGTTACCGAATAATGGCATACACTTATGCAATTATTCGGTGAATAATTGCAGACATTTATGCAATTATATCAAAAAATTGCAGACATTTACATAATTATTCACTGAAAAATTGCGGAAATTTCCGCAATTTTTTCAAAAAATTGCATAAAATTCCGCAGTTATTCACCAAAAAATTACGGAAATTTCCGCAATATTTTCAAAAATTTGTGGAAAATTCCGCAATTATTCACCAAAAAAATTGCTGATATTTCCGCAATTATTCACCGAAAAAATTGCATAAATTTATGCAACTTTTGGATATAATTGCATAAATGTCTTCAATTATTCGGTGAATAATTGAATAACTATATGCAATTACTTAGTAACTTAATTCTAGGGACTTAATTTACATACTTTTTTTTACTGGGGTTTTTGTGTATTTTGAAACTTATTAGGGACCTGAGCCTAATATTCGCTTTAAAATAAGCCTTTTCTGTTATCTCTTTCTTTTCAAATTATAACCTGTATGATATAACTGTTCTTTTGCTTATTAACTTAATCAAGATCTAAGTTATAAAATAAGCCTCTTATGTTATTCTTCTATCTTCTCTTTTTAGTTATAATCACTTGTTATAATTATGCTTGCAAATGTCTCAAATTTGCCTATTCGGTCTATCTTCCTTTTATTACAGTTTTTCTTACTTTACATCTAATTTTTGTAAATTTAGTGTTTTTCTATTTTAATCTATATTTGCGAATCATTCTCTTTTTAATATTTATTCGCGTAAAAAAGGAATAAAAGAAACTAACATTTACAGGCTAAACTCCAACTTAAAAATAGATGTAAATAAATGCAAATAATTGTAGATAACTATAAATAATGGTAAATAAGTGAAAAATAGCTGAATAAAATAGCTGAATAAAATAGACTGAAAAGAACTTCTGAAATTTGCTTAAAAATAGACTGTAAATAAACTTATATAAAAACTGTCTCCAAATTGTAGAAAAACTACAACTATTGAGAACCTATTATTTTAAATTACTTAAAAATCTAAAATAATTACAAAACACTCACCTGTGGTCCTCAGCTCTAGTCTTTGGTCTTCCTTGATCTACTCCTAGAGCATAGAATATTTTTATCAAAAAGATCTTCTCCCTAGAAATTTTTTCTATTTAGGGTCCAGCATCAGACAATGGACCCAACTGGGAGAAAATATGAATGAGAAAAATAGATAGGCCTAGGGACTTATTTATAGTGTGACTTAGGGATCTTAGACCATTGGATTTGAAGATTAAATCTGGTGCAACCACGTCATAGGCTCACTAGGAACCGTTGGATGGGAGCACAAACGCACAGGATTGAAGAAAAATTACAAAACACGTCATTGCTTGAACCTTGACAAACCTACGTCTAAAAACAAAGGCGGGTCGACCTACATGTCGACCTATGGCTTTGGGGGGAGACCCTAGGGTCGACCTGACCATGGGCTTGAGTCGACCTAGCCCCTTTATTATTATTTTTTCTTTTCGTTTTGTTGATTTCTTGTTTATTTCGTATCTTCTTCATACTAGCTCGGATTTTGACAAATTATATATGGAAATTGACCAGAAAATTACCACGGACACAATAGTGCAACTCCTGTGGCTTATTTCTGACAATTTCACAAACTATTTTATTATTTAATTAATTCGTTAATTAATTATTATAGCTTAAATTTTGGATTGTTACATTCTCCCATCCTTAAAGGATTTCGTCCCCGAAATCTCCAAGGACAGAAGAATGAAATAAATATTTTCATCCAAATTCTACAACCACATATTAAACCATCATCCATTACATCCATCGTCCTTAAGCTTTCTAATGCAATTTATGTTATATGCAATAGTGTAGTGTCAATGTCCCTAACTAATGCAAAAGATTATGCGGTCTACTGATTCAGTCGACCGCCTATTTATGCATTCATGTCTGTGCCATGTATCCAAATGAATGCAAATTGCCTAATGATAACTGATAGTTCTACATGCGTGCTACAATCATCATCCAAATGCAACAATCATACGATAATCATCCATTTATAGCAACCATGGAAATAAAAAATGAAAATGCACACACATCCATATGCATATGTTTTAGTGACCTAGTTAGGCCGATCCCTAAGAGATAATAGTGCCTAGTGTATATATATGCGTCCATTAGCATCCATTGGAAAACACTTGCAAGCACTAGCGTCCAACATACATAACATGTTCTAGTAACATGTTTACATTCAGTCCTACCATCCATAGGTCAAATCCTAAGATCTATGCTCCCAAAGGATACTAAAGGAAAGAACTTATTCAAAACTAAAGATGGCAATAGGAAATTCAAAGCGTACCATCGAAAGATGCGGATAAGAGGTACGTATTTTCTCTTCAGCCTCCCACGTAGCGTCTTCAATGTTGTCTCCCCACCGCACCTTAACCAAAGGTACTTCCTTATTCCTAAGCTTCTTAATATCTCGTCCGATGATCTTGGTAGGAATGCGATGAACCAATGCTTCTCTCTCCACTTCATGTTCTTCAAGTTGGCTAGGTTCCACTACCTCTGCTGAATCGTGTAAACACTTTCTCAAGTGCAAAACATGAAAAACATCATGAACTCCTGCGAGCCTCTCTGGTAGCTTTATCCGATACGTCATCTTCCCTACCCTTTCCACAATGGGGAACGGTCCTACGAATCTGGGAGCAAGTATCCCACTTAATCCAAACCTCACTACCTTTCTTAGCAGAGACACCTTAATGAAAACCAAATCTCCTATCTCAAACTCAATATCCCTTCTCCGCTTATCTGCATAGGATTTCTGTCTATCTTGGGCCGTCTTCATTCTCCTTCTAATCAAATCAATCTTTTCCGAAGTCTCTCTAAGCATGTCGGGACCTTGTAGCAATCTCTCTGTAGACTCCAACCAACATGAAGGCGACTTGCAAGGTCTTCCATAAAGAGCTTCAAAAGGTGCCATCCCAATGCTAGCCTGAAAACTATTATCATATGCAAACTCCACTAAAGGAATATGCTCCTCTCAAGTTCCTCCAAAATCAAGAATGCACATCCTCAACAAATCCTCAAGAACTCTATTAACTCTCTCCGTTTGGCCATCCGTCTGGGGGTGATAGGCCGTACTCAATCTAAGATGCGTCCCTAAAGCCTCTTGCAAGCTTCTCCAAAACTCACTAGTAAAGGTAGGGTCTCTATCGCTCACTATGCTAGAGGGAACTCCATGAAGTCAGACTATCTCATGAGCATATAAGGATGCCAAATAAGGTGTCGTCCTCTTACTCTTGACCGGAATGAAGTGGGCGCTCTTAGTCAAACGATCTACAATCACCCAAATACTGGTATTCCCCTTCCTAGATCGGGGTAAACCATCTATGAAGTCCATCGAAACACTATCCCACTTCCATTCGGGTACATCCAATGGTTGAAGCAATCCGACGGGCTTCTACTGCTCCGCCTTAACTCTTTGGCACACAAGACACTTAGCTACAAACTCTGCCACATCCTTCTTCACGCCGCTCCAATAAAACACTCTCTTCATGTCCCTATACATCTTATCACCACTCAGATGAATAGTCATTCGAGAATGGTGTGCTTCTTCTAGATCTGCTCTCGTCAAATCACTAGTGTGGGGGACACAAAGTCTTCCATCTCTCCTTAGTCACCCTTTACTATCAATGGAGTAGCGTTTGAGATGTCTGGAGACCTCTCCTCTACTAATCCTATCCAAAATATCCATAAGCTCTGAATCCTCTTACTGCCTTAAGCCAATCTGATCTATGAGAGAAGGCTTAACCTCAAGTGCTGCCAATAATCTAGGGGTAATGTCCGTAGAGGGCTTAAAATCAAAGGTGAAGACAAACTCTAGGCTTTTCCACTCCAAGAACATTGGACTAAGGGTTGCTCTCTTCCTACTTAACGCATCCGCAACTACGTTCCCTTTTCTAGGGGTGTAGGCTATCTCAAAGTCATATGATGCCAAAAGCTCCATCCAACGCTGCTGCCTCAAGTTTAAATCCTTTTGTGAGAATAGGTACTTCAATGATTTGTGGTCACTGAAAAGCTCGAACCTCTCTCCTAGCAAGTAATGTCTCCAAGACTTGAGCGCGAAAACAATAGCATATAATTCCAAATCATAGGTGGGGTAGTTCTTCTCATGAGTTCTTAACTGTCTAATTCCATAACATACTACCCTCCCTTCTTGTATCAATACTGCTCCAAGACCCATCCCACATGCATCAGTGTATACTGTAAAAGGCTTAACTCTGTCGGGTAAAACTAACACTGGTGCACTAGTAAGGGCCCTCTTCAGCATCGTAAAGGAATCCTCACAATCTACGTCCCACATGATTGTCGTATTCTTCTTAGTGAGGCGAGTAAGTGGTGCTGAAATATTAGAGAAATATCTGATAAACTTCCTATAATAACCAGTCAAACCTAGGAAGCTTCTAACTTCGGTAGCATTCTTGGGGGCCTTCCAATCCTGTACTGCTACTATCTTAGCGGGATCCACAGTTAAACCCTCCCTTAAGACTACATGCCCTAAGAAACGCACCTCCTCACGGCAAAAGTGGCACTTCGAGAATTTTGCTTTCAACTGATGAACACGAAGTGTATGAAGAACCTCCTCAAGATGAATAACATGCTCTTCCATACTCTTGGAAAACACCAAAATGTCATCCACAAATACTGCAACGAACTTATTTAGGACATCTTGAAAAACACGGCTCATCAAATCTACAAAATAGGCTGGGGCATCGGTCAGCCCAAATGGCATATCCAACCACTCAAAGAATCCATCGGGTGTCCTAAATGCTGTCTTATCGATGCTATCATCAACGACCCTAAGCTAATGATATCCAGTGGCTAAGTCAAGCTGAGAAAATACTAAAGAGCCAGCCAACTGATCGAAAAGATCGTCTATCCTAGGAAGTGGATAACGGTTCTTCTTCGTGAGCTTATTCAAGTCTCTATAGTCTACGCAAAGTCGAAGGGAACCATCCGCCTTCGTAGCAAAGACGACTGGCGCTCCCCACTCAGATATGCTCCGTCTGATGAAGCCTTTCTCCAATAGCTCACCAATCTACTTACTTAACTCCTTCCTCTCCCTAGGAGCCATATGTCTCGCGGGCAATGCCACTGGCTTAGCATTGTCATTCAGATAGATCCTAAAGTTAATCTCTCTCTTAGGGGGTAGTCCTCTAACCTCTTCAAAAATGTTTGGGAAATCTCTAACGACTAGAATGGAATCTAACTCTCCTAGTGATTAATCAAGGGAATAAAGGAAGCTTAACATGACTGACCCCTGTGGGTCGTAAGAAATCTCGAGAGTCCTTCCACTACATGTCTCTAGTCTGACGACTCTCCTCTTGCAGTCTAATATCGCACCATAAGTGGATAACCAGTCCATCCCCGAAATCATCCCATATCCCGAAAATCCCAGTACATAGGCGTCACAATCAAACTCTACGCCTAGTATAAAAATTTTCAAACCCCTACAAATCATGGATAAATGTGCCGATCCTCCTATGGGGTTTGAAAAAACTATAGGGTCTACTACTAGAGAAATATCTAAGTGCAAATAATCAACCAAGGAACTAGAAATGAAAGAATGCGATGCTTCGGAGTCAAAAAAAGTCCGAATAGGAAAATCCGAAATAGAAATTAGACTTTCTACAGAGACTTTCCTACCTCAATCCGGTCCACTAGAAGGTGCTGCATCCAAAGCCTGTACTTGCGCTGTAGGTGCGCCTGCTCTCTGCCCTATCTTTTGAGGACAAGCTCTACTAAGGTGCCCAGGCTGCCCACAATTGTAACACCTCTCCTTCATCGTTTCCTTCTTACAGTCCTTTGTGAAATGCCCAACCAATCCACAATTTTGACATTTTTCACCCTTCTTGATCTGCTTTTGAGGACCTCTTCCTTTCTTCTTGTCCTTATCCCTCTTATTCTTCCAACGCTACTTCTTAAAGTTTTCTGATTTAAGAACCTCCTTAACCTCTTCTTTCTTAACAACATCTGACATAAGAGCCATCTCCACAAGTGACTCATACGTCGCTCCCATAGGTACATGTGTCAATGCCAGCCCTGAGAGGGGTTGGTTCAAACCCTTAGCAAACTTGATGGCTTTCTTATGCGGTTTATTAACAAGCTCCATTCCGAACCGCGATAGCTCATTAAACTAATTTATATACTCCTTCACTGAAAGACTCCCTTGCTTCAGACTAATGAACTTCTCTAACTACATGCTTTCCTCAGCTTGCGACAAGAACTTTCTCTCAAACCTTTTCCTAAATCCAAACCAACCAACGTCTCTACCTTCCATCTCTATGATTTCCCACCAATAAGAAGCTTCTCCTTTCAGCTGCCAAGATGCAAGCTAAACTCTCTATCGGTCCTCCAATCCTAACAGTCCAAATATCTGCTCCGTATTCCTCAACCAAGCTCGAGCCTCTACAAAATCCTCCGTGCCGAAAACAACTTGCCTCCCAGACTAGCGAAGTCCTTGCATAGTTTAGAAAAAAGGCTGTAGCAGGTGGATTAATGGGATCTCCACCGACCGGTGCTGCATTGGGCACTTGCCCTTGCACCTCTGGTGCCGTAGCTTGGAGGTATCTACGGAACCAACCATGGACTTGGACACCCTCTGGAAGATTTGGGGCGTCCACCATTCTATGCAAAGAAAAGAGAATTTAGGCTCGAAAGAATCGAAAGAAGGTTAAATTGGACTTTGAAGGGATTTTTATAAAAATTCTCTTATACTTGAAAACCATTTCTATAATAAGAGTTTCTTTCTGAAAAATACTTCTAGTTTGAAGATATTTTACTTTTGAAAATTACTTTACTTTTAAAACAAGTTTTTAGGAATCCTGTAACCTTAGGCTCTAATACCAAGTGAAACACCCCACACCCCTTAGTATACCCAAAAAGGGCACACTAAAGGATATGGTGCGTTATAGGTATAGCTAAACATTACAAAGACTAAGATTCACAAGACAAATAAGTAAAAACAGTGGAAACATTTAAATGGTAACTTATTATTCATAATAAAACTTCATAAATAAGTCTGAAAAACATCACATGTCTCAAATACCAAATACACATGTCTTATGAAAAATGCATCTCAGTCTCATAAAATCAGAGTACAACAAAAATAATCAACCCTCTCATAAGTACCAGTACATCAAAAGCCAAATGAAAAGAAAACTGAAAAGAAGAAGAATACAAGAACTCTAGGAATGAATCTCCAAGAAATCTGAATCTACTGTCCTTGCCTCTGCTGGCCTATCGGGGGAAAAGGGGAAATATAGGAGTGGGTCATACAATAAGTGGCTGAAATCCAAATCCTATTTTAATTAGGCTGAAATCCTAATTCTACCCGTTGATCAGCCTTCTATCTCTGTTGTGCCACTATGAACTAGTCCAATCCTTTTGGTCCCACAGCAAAAGACACATGTTTAGCGCTTGGAACGCAATAGCGAATTATTTACCCTAATCGATGTCGCACGCTCAGTCATCGTCGGTACACACTAACTGTCGCCCCCTCTTTTGACCTCTTATTTACCCTAATCAGCATAAGCGTGCCCAGCCTCACTTAATCTGTTGTGAGACCATCAGACCTAGACCTGAAAGGGAATGCTGCCCAGCCTCACCTAAGTGTTGTGAGACCATCAGACCTAGACTGAAAGGGAATGCTGCCGGTACTGGTCCTAACAAACAAATTCTAGTTGTGCCCTTTTCCCAAATCCCCATATTTGAGCTCCAATCTATTGGCCACTTATTTATCCTAATTAGCATAAGCGTGTCCCAGCCTCACCTAACTATTGTGAGACCATTAGTTCCTGACTTAAAGGGAATGCTATTGGTACAGGCCCTTCTTCTATGTTTGCTTATTAACTTAGTGTAAGTTTTAAAATAAGTCCCTTCTGATTGTTCTGCTATATTTTCTTATTAACTTAATCTAAGTTTTAAAATAAGCCTTTTCCGTTATCTCTTTCTTTCAAATTATAACATGTGTGATATAACTGTTCTTTTGCTTATTAACTTAATCAAGATCTAAGTTATAAAATAAGCCTCTTCTGTTATTCTTCTATCTTCTCTTTTTAGTTATAATCACTTGTTATAATTATGCTTGCAAATGTCTCAAATTTTCCTATTTCAGTCTATCTTCTTTTTATTACAGTTTTTCTTATTTTACATCTAATTTCAGTAAATTTAGTGTTTTTCTATTTTTATCCATATTTGCGAATCATTCTCTTTTTAATATTTATTCACGTCAAAAAGGAATAAAAAGAAACTAAAATTTACAGGCTAAACTCCAACTTAAAAATAGATGTAAATAAATGCTAATAATTATAGATAACTGTAAATAACGGTAAATAACTGAAAAATAGCTGAATAAAATAGACTGAAAAGAACTTCTGAAATTTGCTTAAAAATAGACTGTAGATAAACTTATATAAAAACTATCTCAAAGTTGTAGAAAAACTACAACTATTGAGAACCCTATTATTTTAAATTACCTAAAAATCTAAAATAATTACAAAACACTCACCTATGGTCCTTAACTCTAGTCCTTGGTCTTCCTTGATCCACTCCTAAAGCGTAGAATATTTTTATCAAAAAGATCTTCTCCCTAGAAAAAATTTCTATTTAGGGTACAGCCTCAGGCAATGAACCCAATTGGGAGAAAATATGAATGAGAAAAATAGCTAGGCGTAGGGTCTTATTTATAGTGTGACTTAGGGATCTCAGACCATTGGATTTGAAGATTAAATCTGGTGCAACCATGTCATAGGCTCACTAGGAACCGTCGGATGGGAGCACGAATGCACAAGATTGAAGAAAAATTACAAAACACGTCCTCGCTTGAACCTGGACAAACCTACGTCTAAAAACAAAGGCGGGTCAATCTACATGTCGACCTATAGGTCGACTTATGGCTTTGGGGGTCGACACTAGGGTCGACCTGACCATGGGCTTGGGTTGACCTAGCCCCTTTATTTTTATTTTATTTTTTCATTTTGTTGATTTCTTGTTTATTTCGTATCTTCTTCATACTAGCTCGGATTTTGACAAATTATGTATTGAAATTGACTAGAAAATTACCATGGACACAATGGTGTAACTCTAGTTGTTTTGTTCTATTTTGTATTTTTCTTTTAAAATTTTGTGAAACTCTAGTTCTGTGACTAGGTACGAACTACGGTGGTGTAGTTCGAAATTCGCAACTCAGGGGCTGAGTTGTGGCAGGGTTTTGAGCGTAGAGTTAGGTTAGTCAAGTAGCGGGTGTCGCAAGTTTACTTGTGTAAGCGTCTGACTACTTAATTTCTAGTAGAAACCTTGGGGGCAGTACGTAGGCAGGTTATTGCCGAAGCTGGGTAAATCTGTGTTGTTCTATTTCAGCTTTTATTATTTTGCTATTATCTGTGCTGCAATTATTATATATATTTCTGCATTAATTTTATTATTATTAGTATCACCCTATTCACCCCCCCTTCTAGGGTGAAATCGATCCTACAAGTGGTATCGGGGCTAGGAACAAAAACCAATTTTTTTTGTTTTAAAAATTTGATTTTTAAAATGACTTCTTTTAATAATGCTTTTGCTGAGGGTCAGTCCATAGTTAGACTACCTCTACTACATCCATTTTGGAATCACTCTCGGGATTAGTAGCAAGTAGCCCATGCACTTCAAAAGCTCCATCTTCAATCATCTTCACGATGTCTTCATTTCGAAACGCTTGAGTTGGATCAAAGTGGTTTTTGGATAATTTATACTTATCTAATCCTGGTCTCTTCGAAATAACATTCAATAGTTCCGGTAGAATCAACCCCGGTTCTTTTGTAAATAATCAGACAATACATAGGAGCAGGGATCACCCCTTAACCGTTTAAGTGGATGGATCTCCCTATCATTTGTCCTAGGAGAACAAAACGAGATTTATACGCACAGTACATCATCATCGAAGATGACTGTGCCATATAACTCAGGTGTTTCTCCTAGATTTTTCGAAGTTATATTTTGGTCCATATTTGATAGTCGGTTATTTAACTATCAAATAAACAAACAAGCAACAATTCAGAGATTTAATTACCCATAGCAATAACTAAGTCTCAAAATAAATCTTTCATTTATTTAAAACTCCTTTCAAAAGTGTTTATCAAAAACATTTATATACTTATCTCACTAACATAAGTATCATCATAAAACATTTGTGAAAGATTTCTCATTTCCAAATCATATCAAAGGATCAAAACAAAATGTTATTTAAATTAGAGATAAAGATAACCTTAAACAATATTCCTTCAATGTTAAGTGTGGAACGAATGTCCATACCACCCGGATTAAGAAGGTCGGTTAAAGGAAATCCAATCTCAATTCTTTTATAAATTTCCTTCTATAAATCCTCTTAATAAATCTCTTCTATTTACTAATGTCCTTTACTTAAATTCCAAACCCATTTTCAAAACTCTTTATAAATCACGAAGTTAAATTTACAAAACCCATTTATAAAAATCAAAACCATTTATATATCTCTTTATAAATCTCCAAAATTATTTATAAAACTTCCTTTATAATTATTCCTTATTTAAAACAAAACTCCTTTAATAAAGTAATTTAATAAAGCCCTTTTGATAAACAAAACCATTATTTAAAACATTTTTACTAAAATCATTACTTAACTTGAAACCATTATTAAAAGTATGATTGACCTTAAAAATCAAAAGGAAGCTTAGTGACTATAAGGGCTCATTTAACCGAGTTTAATTTTCAAGTTATTACATGGGTATTTACATAACAAGCAAATATATAAGGGATTTAGCCAACAACAAACAAATCAACATATAGGTAAGATGTCCAAGTTACTATAATAGCAGATGGAGATTTATTCTGTTAAACACATGTCCAAGTTATTATAATAGCAGAATGGGTTTTTATTCTGCTTAAATAGATGTCCACATAATCTACTTGGAAAATTATGGCAGAACTGTGATTTATATTATCAAACAAATGTCCAATATAACTTATGTTACCCGGTGGCTTGACCAAGTAACAAGAGGTTCGACGTAGAAAGGTCACTCGGCGTAGAGCACCGTTCGGCATTAAGAGGCCGCTCAGAATACGGCCTCGTTCGGCACAACTTTCCCTGTTCGGCATTCTACTTCGCTTGGCATAGCAAGGCCGTTCGGCATTCTACATCGCCCAGCATAGCAAGGCCGTTCGTCATTCTACTTCACTCGGCATAGAAAGGCCGTTCAGGGTCATTCGGCATTTCATCTCGCTCGGCATAGCAAGGCCGTTCGGCATTCTACTTCGCTCAACATAGCACGGCGGTTCAGCATATCTTCCTCGAGCGGCATACGAATGTCATTCGGCCTGAGTATGTGGTTCGGCAATTGTCGTTCGGCATTTGTGGCTCGGCGTGCAGAAGCCACTTACTACGGGCCGAGGTATCTTACTCCTAGGCCCATGAGGGAAGTCCAACCCATCTTCGTCTATAAATAGAAGGGCAGGGGCACAGTGAAAGGGACCTTTTTCCAAAAACACTGGGGAGACTCTGCCGCTTTCAAGACTCACTCTTTTTAGTAAAAAACTTGTAATCAAGCCTCTATTGTACGGATTGTATCTGTATTTAACTACTTGGGAAAGCAATAAAGATTACAATTCAAAGTGGATGTAGGCAGTTATGCCGAACCACTATAAATCTGGTGTTCTAGATTTCTGTAGTTAATTTAGTCTATTTCTCTCTGTTTTAATTTATCTTCTTCACTTATCTCGCTACACAATCTTTCTAAAGAGGGTTAGTGACCAATTTTGGTGCTAACACTTTGGTACTTTTACTGAGAATCGAATTCTCAGGCCACAAGGATCTGCTTTGTAGCTACTTGATTGAGTAAATCCCTCAAAGGAGATCCAAGTCATTCACAAGACGTCCGTTGATTCTACTCAGAGTTCCTATAAATAACTCTACTATGGGAAAACCATGTACCAGATCAGCCTCTCATAATGCGGACGCCAATGAGACTGCTAGCGTACAACAAATAGGACCTAGCAATCAACCAGCAAATTTGGGTGCAGGAACTACCACCCAAAATCAAATGGAAGATGTCACCAGAACAGAGTTCAACGACTTGATGAGAGAACTCATGGAAAGTAGGAGACAACTTGGAGAACAGATTCAAGCTAACGCCAACCTTATGGCTTAGCTCACTCAACAACAGCATCAGAATGCTGGAGATAGTCCAGCTCCTTACTCTTCATCTGATAGCTCGACTTCGTCCGATGAACCTCCCAGGCGTAGACGCCGCAAGACTGAAACTACACAGGCAGGTGTTGCTGATCGATCAACTAGGGATCACTTACACCTCGGAGACCGCAACCAAGCAGGAACGGGAAACTAAGGATCTGGAGCGTGTATGTAAACTGGACGCCCGGCTCACCAAGACGCTAATGATGCTGAACCTCAAGATACACGTTTGGCAGATCGCCAGCAGAGGAGACATCAACCTGAACGATCCCGTAGAACGGACTCTAACCTTCCATCTTCCATACAAACCCCAGACCTATTGGCTATGGTCAGACAGCTGATGAGAGAAAATCAAGGCCTGATCAATGAAGATTGGGGGATATCCAGGAGTCATACTCCATTCACAGACACTGTTCTACAGGCCGAGTACCTAGGAAGTTTAGCATGCCAACTATCTCGGCGTACGAAGGGAAGACCGATCCCCGACAACATGTGATGAGATATGAATGGATGATGGATTCAGCTAGAGTGAATGATGCAACCAAGTGTAGATGCTTCCCAATAACTCTATCTGGGATCGCTACCATGTAGTTCACCCGACTTCCTCCGCGGTCCGTATCCAGTTTCGAGGAGTTGACAACGAAATTTATAGAACAGTTCAGAATACATGCTACTCGTCCAAAGGATGTGATGTCTCTATCAAGTGTAACCCAGGCTCCAGGGGAGTCATTGAAGGAGTATTTACAGAGATTCCATGTTACGGCTACTGAAGTTAGCAATCCTAATGATTATGCGATTCTTATGGCTGTGAGGCGAGGTGTGTATCCAGATTCAGAGTTTGGAGATTGGTTAGCGGGAAAACCTCCAACTACGCTAGAGCGTTTTACTCAAAAGCTCATCAATTCATTAGAAGAGAGGAGGCCAGGTGGATAAGGCGAGATAAGGCACCAGGGCCTGTTCAGGAGACCGTGAAAAGCAACATCGCTGTAAAGCAATCCGGAGACAACTCGGGGAAAGTTCATGTCAATGTCCAGAACAAGCCCGGGCAATCTAAGGAGTCCGGAGGAGGAAATCAGGGGAATAAAAGAGAAGCAGGGAAATGGAAGCCGAGAACTCCAACCTACAACGAATACACCCCACTAAATGCATCTCTTGAGAATATTTACCTATCAACTGTAATACCTTTCAATACAAAAAGCCGCGCCCAAAGGAGTCAACCGAGGAGCAAAAGCGGACTGGGAAGTATTGCCGCTTCCATGAGACTTATAGGCACAATACTAAAGAGTGTAGGCACCTACATGACGCTATAGACTAGTTGATTAGACAGAAAAAGTTGCAGGAGTTTGTAAAGACTCCTCAAGAGGGTGGACAAGGAACGTCCAATCCTGGTCACGCACCAGCTCCATGTCACCCTGAGGAGCCTGCTCGAACTGTGGGTAGACTGGTCATAAATACGATAGTAGGTGGACCTCATCCTGCAGATAAGAATTGGCAAGAAATGGAGCGATATGCTAACTCCCTGAAGCATGCAGATTTTGAGTGTTGTTCAAATACTGAGGACGGGTCCCTAGCTAAGCAGTAGCGGACAATGACAGACGATAGTATTCAGGAGCCAAGATGCCGACCAGGTGGAGGCTCCTACCGTTGACCCGATGGTCATATCCACGACTATCGGGCCATCACTAGTGAAGAGAATTTTGATTGATTGTGGAAGTTCTATTAACATCATCTTCAAAAAGGCGTATGACCAAATGAAGATGGAGACGAAGGATTTAAAGCCGTCTAAAGCTCGTATTCATGGCTTTAACGGTGCAGCGACTTATGTAGTGGGGTATGTTGAGTTGCCAGTTGAACTGGGACAAGGTGAGCGTAGGAGGGTGTGAATCCTACCTTTCATAGTCTTGGATGTATATTCCCCATACAATTTATTTCTGGGTCGACCGGCCCTGGCTGAATTTAGAGCAGCATTGGCCCCGTGGTGTTTGACTTTAAAATTTCCGACCGACAAAGGAGTAGGTGTTGTTTATGGCGACCAGGCGACCGGTCGTGCATGTTATGTGGTTGACCTCTGAGAGGCCCATCGGAGAGAGAAAGGAAAGGTTGCGGACAACTCCGTCCACATTCAGAATACTGACAATTGACAAGTAATGCCCGAACCCTGGCTTGGGCAAAATTCTCGGATCTATAGAGACATAAATCCGAGAGACGATGATAAGGAACCTAGGGAAGAAAAAGCAGCACCAGCTGAATTGACGATTGACATTTCAGTCAGCCCAGACGATCCGTCGCGAGTACTGAAGATTGGATCACAACTCAGCCACTCAATGACCGAGGACCTTAGCGATTTCCTCCGAGCGAATCTCGATGTTTTCGCTTGGACACATTCCGACATGTGCGGGATTTCTCCCGCTATTACGATTCATATGTTGAACATATACTCGAGGTATGTTCCAGTTAAGCAAAAAAGGAGAGGAATGGACCCGGAGAGGTCCGCTGCTCTCAGAGAGGAGGTGGATAAACTCAAAGCCAATGGGTTCGTCCGCGACGCCCTCTACCCTGAATGGGTGTCAAACCCCATGCTAGTGAGAAAAGCAAATGGGAAGTGGAGAACTTGCGTAGATTACTCCGATTTAAACAAAGCATGTCCTAAGGACAGTTTTGCATTACCTAGAATTGATCAAATGGTCGACTCCACTGTAGGACACGAGTTATTGTCATTCATGGATGCGTACTCGGGATACAATTAGATCCCGATGCACATTCCGAACTAGGAACACACTAGTTTTGTCACGGACGTTGGGCTATATTGCTATGTAGTGATGCCTTTTGGATTGAAAAACACGGGAGCGACTTATCAACGTCTGGTGAATTGAATGTTTAAAGACCAGATTGGTAGAACAATGGAAGTCTACGTGGATGACATGCTCGTGAAGTCACGGCAAGAAACGACCACATTCGAGACTTAGCAGAAATGTTTGGCATACTCAGATACTATGGGATGAAGATCAACCCTCTTAAGTGTTCCTTCGGCGTTGCATCAGGGAAGTTTTTAGATTCATTATTAATGCCCGGGGAATCGAAGCTAACCCAGAAAAGATTCAAGCTATTCGAGACATACAAGTGCTCAGGACTATAAAGTAGGTACAAAGCTTGAATGGAAAAGTGGCTGCGCTGAGTCGATTTATATCCAGAGCAACAGACAAGTGTATTCCCTTCTTCAATATAATAAAGAAAGGAAAAAGTAATTTCGAATGGACATCCAACTGTGAGGAAGCGTTCCAAGCTCTGGTGAGGCATTTAGAAAATCCTCCAGTGCTGTTGAAACCAGTAGACTATGAAATGTTGTACGTATACTTTGCCGTATCCCCACATGCTATAAGTGCGGCTTTGGTCCGCAAGGAGGACCGAGTTCAAAAGCCGGTGTATTACGTTAGTAAACATTTAACGGGGGCAGAAAGAAATTATCCTAAAATTGAGAAATTGGCCTATTGCTCGGTGATTGCATCACGTAAGCTACGTCCATACTTTCAAGCACACTCAGTTAGTATTTATACCGATCAGCCCTTGCGATAGGTACTCCAACGACCAGAAACTTCTTGAAGGATGTTAAGATGGAATATCAAGTTGAGTCAGTTCGATATTACCTACCTACCACGCAGAGCTATAAAGGGCAAGCATTAGCAGACTTCATCGCTGAGTTCACTATGTCAGACGAACTAGATAGTCACAGTGTCATTCCCCTCATTCGATGGAAATTGTACACCGACACTACGCCATAGATGACCTTCTGCAACATTTTTGCAAGGTGTTGCTAGCTAAAATGTTGCGACAGCTATAAATTTTTGGTCCTACTGCAACGTTGTATTTTTGGTGTTACCTTAGCCATAAAAATGTGTTGCTATAGCTAAACAAGTGTAACACAATGCAACATTTTTATATAGTGTTGCCATAGATTTATTCTAATTAAAAAAATTAAACAAAAAATTACACCTCAGCGATCCACACCACCATTTAAAACAAAATCTCAACTGTCGATTCACACCATCGATCCACACCTTACCAATTTCCTTTCCCGCTTTACTTTTCACTCACCCGCTTTCGTTTCTCACCCCCAATTTTCCAATCCCTAATTTTTATTCCGCCGACTTTAAAAAAAATGACGCCGCTCCTCCTTGTTTCTTCGATCTGGAGAATATCTGGCTTTGCTTTTATCCCCTGTCGGCCATATCAATTTCCGTTATTTTCTTTCGCCTCGCATTAGTTTTCCTCACTACTTCCGGGTTTTCTTCCCACGTCAACAGTACACTATTAGTTATATTGAGATTTGGTTGTTCAGGCGTTCGATTTCACAATCCAATATCACAAACCCAAATTCTTTAGTTGGGCGTTTCAGTCGATTGGGTGGTAGTGGATTTGCGATTTTGTTCAGGTTTTTGGCGATTCTGGTGATTCGAGGTAAGGTTGTGGGATTGCAATGGTTCAGGGAGTTGCTGATTTGGTCGCAATTTCACGGTTGGGGCCTGATGTCAGAGTGGCAGGGGGTAGTCGAATTGGTTTCGGTGAAGTTCTGGTTATTGGCAGGCAGGTGGAAGTATTCGAATTGGTTTGGATACAGTTCAAAATTAGAGTGATGATATTGTAGTGTCATCAGTTTATGATATCTCGAATGATAGTGGAATGGTTTTGGAAATTGTCTCATATTGTAGACATGAGGGATTGAATGATTTATTGGAGCACAATGGATCAGTTTCAGTTGTTTATTTAAATGGTAAGGGTATGTTTTGTTTAGGTAATGGTGATCAGGTGTGTCTCTTTTATGTAAATGATAAGGAGAATGTGCAAGTTTTATCTTTAAACATGCATAGAGTTATCAGGAATTGCATAAAGCTTTGGGCTTGTGGCGTATCCGTATTACTAATCGGACTCCTATATGTCTTCTCTGTAGGATTGCAATGGGCTTCAGTCCAAAAATTCATCAAATTTCAATGGTGGCCAACATATGAAATTGTCGAATGGTACTTTGCATCTTCATAATCAGGTTTGTCATGCTTCTCTATCATTTGGTCTTTTATTACTATTTTTATTATTTTATTTTTGGGTGAAATTCTGTGCTTATCAACCTAACGTAAAGTTACAGGAGCAAAATGGGATGAAACACTTTCAAATACCATCTTTTTCCATGGGGCCAGAATTTGCTTTGAATAATTCGCCTGTATTTCATGCTTACCAATAGGTTTGTAGCTCGTAACCATCAAATTTTGTTTTCTTTGTGACATGGTTGTGGTTTTAGGCTGTCATATCCTAGTCCACATTTGATTGTGGCTAATTTTCCTCATCATATCGATGTTTTTTTTCACGTTGAAGTTGTCACGATCTATTGAAGGAAATATTCTATAGCATCAAGTGGATGATTCAGCTTAAGCTAATAATACTATTGCTTCTAATGGTTCTGCAAAACCACGTGTCCGTGCACGACGTGGCCAGGCAACTAATCCTCACAGCATTGTTGAACGGGTTAGTGCATGTCTATATTCGTCAGTGTCGGTGTCTGTATAAATTGAAACTGCATATGTAATGAGTGAACTGAGTGATGTAGCGAGGAATATCTGTATATGTGAATATCAGTGTTATATATCATTGAATTGTAAAATAGTGGAGTCGGGAATTTGTACTATTTCAAATGTTGAAATAAAATATTTATTTAAATATTCTGTGAAATAGCATTTTATTAAATAAATATTTATTTCTATTAAAAAATCAAATATGCTCTGCATTGTGTGCCCCACAAATTCAAAAAGTTAATATCTATAGCAACATTTTGGAATGTTGCTACAAACACATATGGATGTTGCTATAGACCCAAATAGGGTTCTATTGCAACAATATTACTTATGTTGCCTTAGATAGTCAAAATGTTGCCTTTGAGGTCTAAGGCAACGGCAAAACTTGCATCACCCAAAAAGTGTTGCCATAGACCTATGGCAACATTTTTTAGGCCTGACCCACCATTTTGTTTGTGTTGCAGAAGGCCATTTATGGCGTAGTGCGATGGGGCATCAAACGACCGTTGTTCTAGGGCTGGTGTAATTCTTGTGACTCCAGAAAATCGATCAATTTGTTATGCTTTGAAGCTCAATTTCCGGGCTACGAATAATGAAGCAGAATATGAAGCATTGATTGCTGGTTTAAAGCTTATTGGAGAACTCGAGGTAAAATTAGTTGAAATCTTTTGTGACTCACAGTTGGTGGTGTACCAAGTGCGAGGAGATTACCAAGCAAAGGGACAAAAGCTTGCTCCGTACCTTGCTCTGGTTCAGGAACTATTAGCGAACCTTGAACATTATGACATTTCGCATGTCCCGCGTGAACAGAACAAGGAAGCCGACTCGCTGGCCAAATTCGAAAGTACTGGCGATGCACAGCAAATGAGATTAGTTCCCGTCGAAACCTTACACGCTCCAAGCATAGATGTGATGGAGGTAGATTTTGTGTTGGAAACAGAAATCGAGAAGGAGTCATGGATAACCCTATTCAACAATACCTGCTAAATAGGACTTTGCCCGAAAGAAGAAGCGAAAGACGACAGGTCATTCGTAAAGCCGCGCGATATGTGATGTAGGGTGGAATAATGTATCGGAGGGGGTTCTTGGTCCCCTTACTACGGTGCATTGCCCATGATAAGACAAAGCGGGTCTTGAAGGAAGTTCACGAAGGAGAATGTGGCGACCATACTGAGGGGCAGACATTAGCAAAAAAAGATCCTCCGCTATGGATACTATTGTCCAACTGTGAATCGGGATGCTGCAGATTATGTAAGAAAATGTGATAAGTGTCAAAGATACGCGAAAATCCCGAGAGCTCCGCCAACGGAACTCACACAGATGGTTAGTCCCTGGTCGTTTGCAATTTAGGGAATCAACATAGTCGGTTCTTTGCCTATATCCAAAGGTGGGGCAAAATATGCAATAGTTGCGGTCGACTACTTCACCAAATGGGCCAAGGCAGAGCCCTTAGCCACAATCACCTCCAAGAAGGTCATTAATTTCATTGTGTGGAACATTATATGTCGCTTCAGCCTCCCACGAACCATCATTATAGACAACGAAACTCAGTTCGAAAGTAGGGAATTCAAAGATTTCTATTTAAAATACGGCATTGAGAAAAAGTTCGCCGCAGTTGCTCATCCTAAGGCTAATGGACAAGTTGAAGCCGTGAACAAAATAATTAAGTCCATATTGAAGAAGCGTTTGGAAAAGGCTGGAGGCAAGTGGGTAGATGAACTTCCAACAGCACTATTGGCTTATAGAACCACCCACAAGTCCGCGATTGGCCACACTCCATTCGCATTGGCATATGGCACGGAGGCCGTTATACCCATGGAGCTTGAAGTTCCATCACATCGGGTGACACATTATGATCCTAGGATGAATCAGGATCTCTTGTTGGAATCACTGGACTTCGTTGATGAAAAACGTGAAGAAGCTGAGTTAAGGGCGGCAGCATATAGGCACCGAGTTAAGCGATATTATAACGAAAAAGTCCGCCTGAGAATCCTTGATGTGGGTGATCTCGTTTTGAAACGAGTTTTTCCAGTACCATCACGTATGAATCCCAACTGGGAAGGTCCATATGTCGTTGAACGGAAGCTTGGAGAGGGAACTTTCAAGCTAGCGACCGTTGATGGCATCACACTCCCCCGAGCATGGAATAGTGAACATTTGCGACATATTTATATTTAGCATGTTTCTTTCATGTTCTAGGTGCAATTATTTCTAGTATGTTTTTGTTCCATTGATTCTTCGTTTTTTTAAGCATGTAATCGGTCGATTTAGTTTGTTTTCATTAATAAAGGCTTGAAGCCATCTTTTCCATGAATTACTGATGTCTCTATGCATGATAATCTGATGGCAAAAAACTAGAGTTACATTATTCTGTCTGACGTACGAACGCGCATAAACGACTTAAATCTCCAAGTCCCCTGAGTGCGGACTAGAGTATAAACGACTTAAATCTCTAAGTCCCCTAAGTGCGGACTGGAGTACTCTGAGTCCCTAGAGTGCGGACTAGAGTATAAACGACTTAAATCTCCAAATCCCCTGAGTGCGGACTGGAGTACTCCGAGTCCCTAGAGTGCGGACTAGAGTATAAACGACTTAAATCTCCAAGTCCCCTGAGTGAGGACTGGAGTACTCTGAGTCCCCAGAGTGCGGACTAGAGTATAAACGACTTAAATCTCCAAATCCCCTAAGTGCGGACTGGAGTACTCCGAGTCCCCAGAGTGCGGACTAGAGTATAAAAAACTTAAATCTCCAAGTCCCCTGAGTGCGGACTGGAGTACTCTGAGTCCCCAGAGTGCGGACTAGAGTATAAACGACTTAAATCTCCAAGTCCTCTGAGTGCGGACTGGAGTACTCTGAGTCCCCAGAGTGCGGACTAGAGTATAAACGATTTAAATCTTCAAATCTCTTGAGTGCGGACTAGAGTACTCCGAGTCCCCAGAGTGCGGACTAGAGTATAAACGACTTAAATCTCCAAATCCCCTGAGTGCGGACTGGAGTACTCCGAGTCCCCAGAGTGCGGAATAGAGTATAAATGACTTAAATCTCCAAGTTCCCTTGAGCGCGGACTGGAATGTTCTGAGTTCCCAGAATACGGATCAGAGTATAAGCGATTCAAAAAATCTCCGAGTCATATGGAAGTGAACAAGGGCTTATGTAACTCACAAGGTTTCAGATTTTGACTAAAAGCTATATAGTGAGCTGAATAACAGAAGTCATTTGAAAGACAAAGAACAAAATTTTATTCATCAATTCAAAATAAAGTCCTAATACCACTCCTCTTAAAACTCAGAGTCAAAAGCCTATTTACAACGGCTATGAAAATAAATAAAAATGATTACATAATCCAGACGGATTCTCGTTGAGTGAGCATAATAGTTACTTCTTCGGCTTCTTTTCTTTCTTCGATTTCTCAGACGATTCTTCCCCCACGCGTTTTCTCTTGGATGTTTTGCTCGTTAGAGAAACAGTGTCAGAAGTGGGAGGAGGAACATCCAGTGATTTGGTTCTGCCAGGAAGACTTTTAGAGGCCTGTTCAACGGGTCATCAAGTTCTACTACTTGAGACTCGACCTTGATCTCCACTTTCTTTCTCTCTTCCTCGAGCCGCTCCTTCATGCTCAGCCCTGAGGTATGTTCAGAAGCGCCGGTAATCTCAATTTCATAACTTTCTTCGATGGGGGACGAAGTTTCGGACTTATCCTCGTCGAGCGCCTCAATCACCTGAGCATTAGGACCGGGGGTCACTCCCACGTGAGTAGCCTCGCTCGCTTTCCCCTTTTCCTCCTTGGCGTCATCGCTCCTTGGAGACGAATCGGGATCAGAATGGCCTGTGCAAAATCACAAGAGATAAACGTTAGAATACAATAACCTCTCGTCGAAAACGACGGTTCTTTGAACTTTAAGAAGAAGAGTTATATACCGGCTTCTTGCTGGCTCTCAACCATCCGAGGAGTCTCGCCCACTGGAATGGGAGATAGAACATGAATGCCAAGGCCAGGGTCTTCCGGGTCATAACCAACGTGTTGCTCGAATGGATCAAATACTGGCCGATCAGCCGATTGAGTAGGAGGAGGAGCTGGAGATTATATTCTAGACGTATCGACAATGTCACTTTTTTCCTTTGATGGAGAAGAGTCTTTGCCAATAAAAGCCTTCGCTGCAAACAAGTCTGAAGGCTCGTTCCCCCTGAGAAGTTCTTTTGTTAAAGCCTTATCGTCAACCTCCTCGGTGCCTGACTCGGCCTTTCTGATCTTTATCAAAGTTTCCCATGCCTCGGCTAGAGATTCGAGGTATCCCTCGCCAAGAAAAGTCAAATCCCGATGCATGAGGACACGGGCATTATATTCTGCTATAAGCGGGTCGAATAAGCACTTGATCTCCTCCCTACCGGCTTCGGCAGCTGCCTCGAGGCGCGAATCGATATCAGAAAGCGCCATCTTTTTACCTTCCTCGCGAGCTATCTCCTTCAGTGCTTCGGCTCTGGAAAGCTCCTCATCTAGTTATGTTTTGAGGAGTCGAGTGGCAACAATCTCATTGCAGTATCGTTGGGACTCCTCCTGAGCAGCTATCTTCTCTTCCTTCTCCTCAGAGAGTAGTTCTTTCAACTCTTTGACCTGCAGGGCGAATGCATCCCTTTCTTTTTGAACATTCCTTTTCTAAAGCCAGGGCCCCGCAGCGTTGGACCACTTCGTCAATTTCTTTCTTATGAGTTGTCTCTAGACGATTGACGGCCTCCGTAGTATCTTTAGCATTTTGTTGGGCAGCTTCGAGTTTGGACTTATACGAAGAGAGCTCTACATCTTGAGCTTTGATAATGTCTTTATCGTGAATGGCTTCAAGCTTCAGGCGGTCGATTTCGTGTTGACGCTCAACAGAGACTTCCAAGACTTTTTCAGCCAAATGGACAAACGCGTCATCCTGAACATAAACGTCGTTGTTGCAAGCAATGGCGCTCTGTTTGACATGCCCTGGAATGTAATGGATCGCCGGGAGGAACTTCAGACCATCAAAGCAGATTTTGGGGAACTTAACTTTAAGCTCGGCTAGCTTCTCCGATATTGTCAGATCTGTTGCGGGAACAGGGGGAGATGGCTTTGAAAGTTTAATCTTCTTGTGATGTTCCCGAGACTGTCGTGTGCTGGATGAATCAGAGTGTTGATCACAGGGGACATCGGATTGGGACCCCTTCTGCACAGACTTCTCCCTGTCTTTCTCTGATTGAGAAGGATGATCACGGGAATATAAGGACTAGCTGTATGTTTTCCTTCGATAAGTTGATTCTCGGGGGTGATAATCTCAGTCTCTAGAGTCATCTTTGTCTTGGCGCTTGCCGGGCCTGAATCCCGGCTAGAATGATGAAAAATAGATGACCCACGAAGACGATCGAGTCCGTGAGTGCGTCCCATGTCACCTGCATAATATGAGAATAACGACAAGTTAGAAAAGAACAGAGTAATGGCTAAAATTGAAGTGCAGGGTGAAGTGCACGTGTCCATGTGTGTCCTAGTGTTCCCCCCGACGGACCAGTTTCTTTATCTTTACTAATAGGAGTTTTTTCTCCCTGGATTTGGGCCCTAGCGCCTGTATCGCCTCTCGCGAGCAAATGAAGTTTAAGAGCTTCTGGATCATCGAAGCCATAGTTGAGCAAATCATCGGGAATAGTGAGGTCCGACAAGCCTTTCAACGAACTCTCTAAGTGTTGAGAAGAAGGCCCTTTTTCTACTGGAGTAAGGGTGACCTTAGAGGTTCCACCCACCGTCTTCTTCCTCAATTTGTAGGTCAACTTCTTCTTTCCTTTCGAAGGGGAAGGTGTCTTCTCGATATCATAAACTTCGACTATCGGGTCCCGAGCAAGGCTAACATTTTCGCCTTGTACTTCAAGCGTTTTGGCTTCTCTAATCTCCCCCTCCTCTGATGTATCAGGGGCGTTACGTGCTGAAGATCCAGCCTGCTTTTTTCCATTGCCTGAAGCAGGCCTGGGTATAATGACGCCTTGAGGAAGGCTTATTCGGCGACCTTCCGCCAGCAGCCCAAAATTCGTGAGCGATTCATTTGAAATGAGAGATCTGATGTCCCGGTCTTCTGCGGGAATGGCTCGGATAGCTTCGACAGCTTCAGAATACCCGGAGCCTTCGAGACGTGGGTTGATACCTGTAAAAGTATAGAAAGAGTTAGAAAAGGTGCAGTTTCCGCCAAACACGAGTATTAATCCAGAAAAAAGACTTACTCACTTCCACCCATCTCCTCGTGAAGCCGGGGGGACAACGTACGTAGAACCACTACTGTTTATACTGGGCGAACTTGCTCCATGCCCCAGTCAGGATTTGACACTTGCTATGCGGCTCAAAGAATACAAAAGATGGACTATCTGACCGTCTCTTGAAGCGATAGATATAACGGATATCGCCAGCAGTCGGGAGCCTGAAAGGGACACTCATGAAGAGAATGCAAGTGCCATATATGAACGCGTGGCTATTTGGATGTAATTGCGATGGGGCAATCTCGATATACTGTAGCAGGTCCCGAAGAAAGGAGTTGAATAGCGGCAAGCAACTGACCCAGCACATGAATCTGTTGCAGGCTGTATATCCTATTGGGGGCAAGTAAGGACAATCCTGTCCCGATGGAACCAACACGTCGTCGAAAGGAATCCCGTGTACTGAGCATATACGGCGAAGCGTGTTTTCATTAATCTTCGAGGTTTGAGAATCGATCGGATCGTCTAAAAAGATTGCTTCATCCAAGGCATCGGGAGCCAAGTCGACAGATGCGATCGCAGGGTTCGGCATGTCTTGTACAGGAGTAGACGGCGGATTTGAAGTTCTAACTTCTTCTTGTTGAGAAGATGGCCCGGGTCTGTCCGAGATTGTGGCAAAGCTGGATTATCTAGACATCTCTAATGAGTGTTGGATCTAATGAAACACCTGTTTGAACTATACTTAAAAATCGATCAGCATTAGACATAGCCACAAAAATACTCCCCCGTTGCGGTGTGTCAACTAGTGCAACCATTCAGGTATAAGTGCCAAAGAATTACAAGTCGTAAAGGTAGTAAAATAAAGTTAAGCATTGAACTTTCGTCTTCGGGGACCGTCATCGCTGACCATCTCCGAGAGCTTGTAGTATGATGGTTTCTATTTTGAACTCGGCATCGACACTGTACGTGGAAGTTTATTATCTGTTTTAGTCAAGTTTAGTTCAGGTTTATAGTTGTTGAAACGGGGAGTTATCAGCCCGGAGTGTCAATATGCTTATTTGTTCAAATCCTCGTCCTTGTTTTTGTCATATGTTTAGGCATGACAAGTAGGTTAAATCAGCATGTACTATGTTTGAATTAGGGTGGTTATGGCTACTGCTATCTATTTCAAGACCTAATGTCGAACGACACTCGAGAGACTCAACTAAGTTATTACCTAAACTCTCTTCACTCGCCATTCATCGTTCGGCATGCGGAGTCATGCCGAGCCACAGCCACACCGAGCCACCTCGCTCGGCATTCTAGGTTAAAACCTCACTTATCTCCTTTCTTCCTTTCTCCCTCGTTCGGCATGAGGAAGTCATGCCGAGCCATGGTCATGCTGAGCCGCGTCGCTTGGCACATGGAACCCAGCTCTTACTTCACTGCTACAATTCCTCTCCGCCGTTCGGCATGCGAAAATTATATCGAGTCACGCTCCAACTCGCACGGCACACTCGCCCAATGTTCCCTAACCTCACCAATTCCTACTGGGCCAACCATACTTCCTATACCCCTCGCCCGGCAATCCAACGAGGGCCTACTTCCTTAAAACCTCGACATCCTCTTCCTTCATCTTTTCTGTCTAACCCTAAGGTATGACTAAGCCTTAAGTCCATATCCCTAATCTAGACGGCCGATGGTAGTGTGGAAAAGGCACTGTAAGTTCGGGTCTCGAGCAAAACCCTTGATGTAGGAGAATCGAACAAGCAAGAATCATACCTAAGAAAGGGTTCGAAGCTCAGGGGATTCTGGATTTGTGGTTGGAGACTGTTCGAGGTCGTCGATGGGAAGAAACGTGAGGCAGCGTAGTTGATTTGGAAGGAAAAGGGGTATTGAGGTGTTGGTAGAAGTCCGGGGGAAGATGAATTCAAAGTCTTGAGGAGCGGAGGTAAAAGTAAAAGAGAAAAAGAAGAGGTGTGTTGAGTTATATAGGTACGAGGGAAGACGAATGGACATTGACCAGTAGAACCGGTCAAGGCAACACCCTCGCTCGGCATCAATATCGTTCAGTAGTCATATGTCGTTCGACATTCAATATCTCATTCGACATTCAGGAGATCACTATCGATGAAACGAAACAAGAGCTTAAAGAAATGTACGGAGTGCTCATGGTTCAAAGCTATCATGTTCGACCACAAGATACACTTTGGGGGGCAAGTGTTACCCGGTGGCTTGACCAAGTAACAAAAGGCTCGGCGTAGAAAGGTCACTCGACGTAGAGCATCGTTCGGCATTAAGAGGCCGCTCGGCATACGGCCTCGTTCGGCACAACTTTCCCCATTCGGAATTCTACTTCGCTCGGCATAGCAAGGCCGTTCGGCATTCTACTTCGCTCGGCATAGAAAGGCCGTTTGGCATTCTACTTCGCTCGGCATAATAAGGCCGTTCGGCATTATACTTCGCTTGGCATAGCAGGGTCGTTCGGCATTTCATCTCGCTCGGCATAGCAAGGCCGTTCGGCATTCTACTTCGCTCAGCATAGCACGGCGGTTCGACATATCTTCCTCGAGCGGCATACGAATGTCGTTCGGCCTGGGTATGTGGTTCGGCAATTGCCGTTCGGCATTTGTGGCTCGGCGTGCAGAAGCCACTTACTACGGGCCGAGGTATCTTATTCCTAGGTCCACGAGGAAAGTCCAACCCATCTTCGTCTATAAATAGAAGGGCAGGGGCATAGTGAAAGGGACCTTTTTCCGAAAACACTGAGGAGACTCTGCCGCTTTCAAGACTCACTCTTTTTAGTAAAAAAACTTGTAATCAAGCATCTATTGTACGGATTGTATCTGTATTTAACTACTTGGGAAAGCAATAAAGATTACAATTCAAAGTGGACGTAGGCAGTTATGCCGAACCACTATAAATCTGGTGTTCTAGATTTCTGCAGTTAATTTAGTCTATATCTCTCTGTTTTAATTTATCTTCTTCATTTATCTCTCTACACAATCTTTCTAACGAGGGTTAGTGACCAATTTTGGTGCTAACAACTTAATTAGCAGAACGGTGTTTTATTCTGCTAAACAGATGTAATTGGTTTCCATATCCAATTGGGTTTACTTAAAGGCAATCGACAAAGAAATCCCTTGGATTAAAAATGTTACTTTAAAAGAAAGTTACTTTAAAACAAAACCAATCTTCGGAATTAAAGTGGTTTAAAACTTTAAAACTTTTATTTAATAATTAAATAACATTTAAACTATTTATTTAATAATAATTAAACATTTAATTAATAATTAAATAATAATTAACTATTAAAATAAAAATAAATAATCCTTTAAAAATAAATAATAAAATCATAATTAATCTTTAATTAATTATTAAATAATAATTTAAACCCTTAATTAATAATTAAATATAAATTAATCTCAATTAATTAATTATTCCTTAATTAAAACTTAAATAAATTAATTAAACCTTTATTTAAAATAATTAAATCATGATTAAGTTTTAATTAAATCTTAACTTAAATTTAACTTGATTAGTAATTAATTAATAATTAAACCCTTTCTTAAATAAATAAATAATTGAATTAATTCTCAAATAAAAAATTAAATAGTAATCAACCTTTTATTAATTAACAAATTATAATTAACTTGCTTAAAAATAATTACTAATTACCCTAACTTAATTACTAATTAAGTACTGATCCACACTTCATTAAAATTTATAAACCTTGTTTAATACTTAATAAATTATTAATTATTGAAACTTAAGTAACTAATCATTAAACTCTTAATTAACTTTTTAAAGCATCATTGTTATGTTTACAAAACATTTCAAACCATTTCAATGTTTGAAGCTCACTTTTGGAAAATTCAAATTTTATCGAAGCTGCATTCATAGCGACTATCGCTATGGATATCGTTTCCCAGAAATGTTTCTGACTTGCTTCTTTGTTAACTTATCACTTAAAAGTTTTCTAACTCTTTGAAATACAAAGTAGGTACTTTAAAAAAAACAAAGTTTCCTAACTTTAAAAATGATTTTTTATTTCTAAATCAAAGCTTATATTTTCACAAAAGGGTTCCTTTATCGATAAACCAAGCCAAGGTGCTAACTTTCTATGCAACAAACATATAATCATGTCCAATAGAACATATACATCTCACAACCCAAACATAAGCAAACACATATTCATGCATACATAACCAATACTTTATACTTCAAATCAAAGCCTAACTTTTCAAACACATAACAACATCATTCAAACATATGCAACTACATCAAAACCTAACAACATCAAGCCACATATCATACACAATTTTATGCACAATATAGAAGTAAAACTTAAGTTTCTAAATCAACAAAAGTTACTCACTGAAAAGCTTTGGAAACTTGAAATAATAATTTAAACTTGTAAAGCTTGGAAACCACCAAAAATCAACTCAGAAAGGGTCATCTTCTCCTCGGTTTTTAGACATATTAAACTCGGATTTCGATAAAGTGGTCAAAAGGAAAGTTTTAGGAAATTATTTCCTCTACAATTTAAAAAACAGAAACACTCAATTACTGTTTACTTTTAAGAAGATATGGTCGAAATAAGAAGGACCATTTTCGGGCTTGGATCTCTGAGTCTAAAAACATGTCTAAACGAAATGCATTTTTGACATAGCTACACTCAAAATTTGTGAATGTGGTACAAATAAATGTGGTAGCCATTAGAATTTCATACTGTTTGAAAAAACAATCTCTATTTGGTTAAAGATTGAGGAAGATATGGCAGAATGAAATGGGAGGAAAATGGAGAAATGGAGTTTTAAAACAAGTTTGAATATTTAAAACAAATTTAAAGCTTTTGATTTTTAAAATCTTAAAACCTAACATAAGAAGCCATTAAAAGGCTTTAGAAGCTTTTGAAAACAAAGTTAAATTGGAAAAAAATGGAAAGTGAATGGAAAATGGAAGAGAGAAAAATGGGAAAAGGTTTTATATAAAAGGCATTTAGAAAATTACCAAAATACTCCTAAGTACCTACCCTCCATTCATGCTTTGCCACCTCATCCTCCATGCCCCCTCTACCTTGAAAATTTCAAAATTTTGTCCCCCTCCACTTTATTAAGCCAACATGTATTAAATGCACATTGTACTTATGTTTCATATGATGTCTTTTCATGTTTAAACATGTTTTGTGTGAAGTGATATTTACTTTTTCTTCCTTTCTTTTCATTTGCTATTTAAACTTATTTAATTTTAAGTAAACACATATATATACATATATATTACTAATACATGCTAACTTATTTATAAATGCATGTGTATGTATTTACACTAGAGTTTACAATGCCTCCGAAAACTTTTAGCCGGCGAAAAGTCGAAAATTCGGAAAACGAATTCCGGTCACATTTTTTATTTTTCTTCGAACTGTATATTTTTGTAAATAAATTTAAAAAACTGTTTCACCATCACTATTTATTATTTAAAAGAGTTTTATTTTAATTATAAAATATATTATTTGAATATTTAAAATCAATTAAATATTCTCTAATTAAAGCGGTGAAATTCCGGGTCGTTACAGACATCGATAGGGATTTCTAAACACTTAATAAGGCAAACCGACACAATATTGTTTTTGAAATATTGGTAAATGAAATAATTTTACCTAGTATTATTTCGTATATAAAAGAATAATTTTTATAAATGGATATAGTTGTATGTGATTTGTATGTTTATTAGGAAGTGAAATTGTATAAATATTGGTTGCAAAATAGGATATACCAATAAAGTGAATATAAATTGGAAATTTGAGAATTTAAGTTCCGGGGTTTTGAAATTGGTTTTCAAACGATTTTGGAATATAATATTATTATTATTTGGAAGTATTTTCAGATATAAATATTTTCAATGTGATTTGGAAGAAATGTTTTAAAAGAATTTTTAAAAGGAAATAAGTTATGTACTACCCTCTTCTGTCGCTAGAAAATAATTTCGATGATGACCGTGACATCATCGACGTTCATTTTCGAGTTTCAAAGTGGGAAGATCACTGTAGTAGCTTTGCGACACATTTGTTTGGATAAACAAATTTTAATTTTATTTTCTTAAGTATGATTTGATATATTTAAAAAGATTTGAATATATATATTATTTCAAAATGATTTGAAATGAACCCGGTATTTAGTTCTTAAGTTCTTGTTAAATTAATGATTTTCAGTTGTAGAAATAGTGTGAAATTTTAATAGTTGGACTTCTAAAATGAAAAATAAGAAATTAGAAGCTAAGTGATTAATGGAACTGTAAGGAAATTGGAGATTGTCACTTATAAATTAAAAGATAATGAAAATTAAGAAGATATAAACTATTGAACATTGTTGTTAACTAAAATAAATAAGATAAATTTGTACAACAACTGTTATCCCGCCTTTTGGCAAGGCCGTGACACCAAGGAACTGACTAGTAACCAATGATGGTCCGTCCCAGAGATCGGTTATACGTAGGCCCACAATGGATGTCGACGAATTTTTTCCGAGTCCGGATCGAGCTTAAATTGATATGACACAACGAGCAAAGCTATGAGAGTCAACGTTCCAAATTTCAGGTCAATCCGAGTTCGTATGCTCAAGTTACGATCGATGCAAAATTGGGAAAAAACCAACCTCTGTTCGACTCGCTCCACTTTGACTCCGTCTTAGAACCTCTGTTCGACTCAATCGTCTAATGCCTACTTCGACTCGCTCCACTTTACAACCATCAGAAGTGCCTACTTCGACTCGCTCCGCTTTGCATCCATCAGGAGTGCCTACTTCGACTCGCTCCGCATCCTTCAGAAAACAACAGTTCGACTCCATCTAGTTCGACTCCATCAGAGAGCCACATTTCGACTCGCTCCACTTCGTCAACTTCGCATCCATCCGAAGACTCCTACTTCGTGTCCATCAATGCGAAGCTAGGCACAGCAGTCAATACGAATAAACGCCACGTCATCGAGTCAAATAGAACCGAGTCGAACAAAGAGCGAGTCGAAACAAGAGCGAGTCGAACGAAACAACCAACCGAGAATCCCATTTCATATCGATCATATCTCCTAATCTACAAGTCCAAATGCTATGAAATTTTCACAGAAGACTACGTGCATGCTAAAGAATGTCCACGCCAAATTTCGACTCCATTGGATGAAATCTTGATCAATATGAAATCTGTTCGTATCGATCACGGATCGGACCGAAACTTCACGGGCTTGGGCGCGCGGGCCTGGTCACGTGCCAAAGAGGGTCTCCCGAGATCTGAGCGAAATACCAACCTCTTACACCTATAAATAGACCCCCAAAGCCAACAAAAAAGCGGTTCTTCTTCTTTTTTGAGATCTCCAACGCCCAGACTCTGCCGGATCCAGATCGGAACTCCATTGCTGCTGCTACCAACGAATTTCACTGTTGCAAATCATAATTACCTGCTGTAATTCATTGAATTCACTTGTAATCATCAAAGATAGATCAATAAAGCAAACTACTTCATAGTGGACGTAGGCAATACGCCGAACCACTCTAAATTTTTGTGTCTCCTTACATGTTAATTATTTTCATATTTGAGATATGGAATTTTTGTTAGATAATTCCTCATTTTACATTTAATTTCTTCACTTTATCTCTTCAAAAACTTCCGAAGAGTGTTGTGCCCAATTTTGGTACAAACACTTTGGTGCTTTCACTGAGAAAAACCCAATTTTCTCCTGCTCTTTGGATCTCCTATCTATATCGGATTGTCCAAGAAGAAGATCCAGATCTAAAACCTTGAAGCCTGTCTATACTATTCAGATTTTCAATCAGATCTAGGAAAGGACTTCATCAATTCATTATGGTGAGCACACGTACCACTTCTACAGCTGCTGATCAAAGAGGACGGGACCGACAAAATCCCGTGCAATTGCCTCCATCAAACCAAGATGCTACCGAACCTTCAGATCCATCAGGCCCGGTCACTAGACAAGAGTTCCAGACATTGCTTCAAGAGTTGACCTAGAGTCGACAACAGCTAACTGAGCAACTACGCGCCAACACAGAGTTGTCCAACCAGCTAAATCGCCAAAGGCGAAGAAGATCCAGAAGAGACCAAGGTTCTTATTCTTCCACTGAGAGTTCAGCCTCCTCTGATGGCCAAACCAGATCCACACGCCCATGGCTAGGTGTAAGCTACACCCAAGCCATGGGGCACCAACCTGCTTCGAATCTTGGACAACCCAGAACTGGACCATCCACTAGTCACCATACAGGACCTTCATCCCGAGAAGGTGCTGCTCCTTATCATGTCACAGGCAACATTGCTACCACTACCACAACCGAACGAGGAGGTGATGCTGGAAACCAAGCTGATCCTCGACGTAACCAACGGGAACAGACTCCTGAGCCTTATGTCCCTGAGGATGTTGAACCAAGGAGGCGAGGCACGAACCGTCGACCGCGTCCGGTCCAGACTCGCGCTGTGGAACCCGACCACACCTTGGCATAGCATGCTCCTAGTATCCGTATGCCGGACATACCAATGATGATTCATCAAATGATCCATGAAAGTCAGGGTCTCAGTAATGACGATTGGGGAATCTCCCGGAGTCATACCCCTTTCACCGATGACGTTTTATATGCTGAACCACCTCGGCGCTTCAGGATGCCAACTTTGCCAGTTTACGAAGGGAGTTCTGATCCCAACCAACACAACCTGAAGTACGAATGGCTGATGAATGCTGCGAGAGCGAATGACGCAGTAAAGTGCCGTAGTTTCCCAATTTCCCTTGGGGGCCTTGCAACCATGTGGTTTACTCGTTTGCCACCACAATCCATTTCTAATTTTGATCAGATGGCCACAAAGTTTGTTGAATAATTCCGTATGCACGTAGCGAGGCCTAAAGACGTTAACACTATATCTAGTGTTACACAAGCTCCCGGAGAAACACTTAGACGTTACTTGGAGCGATTCCATGCTGCGTGCGCAGAAATAAGCAATCCCAATGATAACTCTATTCTGATGGCATTGAATAAGGGGATTGATGCGGATTCCGAGTTCGGAAATTGGTTAGCTGGAAAACCACCTGCGTCATTGGACCGTTTCTATTCCAAGGCAGCTCAATTCTTGAGAAGGGAGGATGCGAAACAGTCTAGGAAGCAGGATGACGCAAGGCCCAACATCGAAGGAATCCAGAGTAACATCGCTGTTAAACAGTCTGGAGATAGTTCTGGAAAAGTTCAGTTGAACGTACAAAATAAAAAGAATCAGCAGAGGGACAATGGAAATCAAGGCAAAAAGCGCGATCAAAACCGTGGTCCACGGCGTAGAGCTTCCATGTACGATAATTACACTCCATTGAACACGTCGTTGGAAAATGTGTATTTGCAGACCTACAATACCATGCAATACAAGAAACCTGCCCCGAAACCACCAACTGAAAGACAAATCCAAACAGGAAAATTCTATAGATTCCATGAGAGTTATGGCCACAACACCAATGAGTGTCGTCACTTACAAGACCTCATTGAAAAACTGATACGTGAACGGAAGTTGGATCAGTATGTGCGGGCCGCAATCTGGTGGTGCGGGCCCATCAAATCAGAATCGTGCGCCGAATCAGGAAAGACAGGAGGAACCCGCTCGTATCGGCGGGAGGTTGGTTATCAATACAATAAGTGGTGGTCCTCATCCAGCAGATCGAAGCTGGAAGGAAATGGAGTCGTATGCCAGTTCTATCAGGCATGCGGACTTCGAGTGTTGTAGCAGTTTTGATGAAGGGGCTCCGGCCAAGCAACAGAAGACGATGACAGATGACATTGTGTTCAGGAACAGAGACGCTGATAAAGTCGAAGCCCCCACTATCGATCCACTGGTCATCTCAGCACAAGTAGGTCCCGCTTGGATGAAGAGGATCTTAGTTGACAGTGGAAGCTCTGTGAATAATTTGTTCAAGCGAGCTTATGATCAAATGAGAATAGAAGCCACGGACTTGAAACCTTGTCAATCTCGAATCCATGGTTTCAATGGAAGTGCAACTATACCCACCGGAATGGTGGAACTACCAGTGGAGTTGGGAGTTGGAGAACGTCGGAGAGTACGGATGTTGCAGTTCATTGTTTTGGACATAGACTCCCCTTATAATGCTTTCCTGAGTCGACCGGCCCTCGCTGAATTCAAGGCAGCCATTGCCCCGTGGTGTTTGACTTTAAAATTTCCCACTGATCGTGGAGTGGGAATCATCCAAGGAGATCAGGCTGCTGCTAGAACATGTTATGTTGCTGAGTTGCAGGAGGCGCAGCGAAAGGAGAAAGGAAAGGGCGTAGAGGAATCTCTCTGCGTCCGTTTTGCCGATAATTGATAATTAACGCCCGGGCCTAGGCCCGGGCACCCTAGCCAATTCCTAAAGGATCTTGACCCAAGAGAAACTGAAGACGAAGGAGAATCTAAAGAAAGTCAAGCGTCCCCGGCCGAGCTGACGATTGATGTCCCAATTGACAATGACGATGATTCGAAAATGATAAAGATTGGATCTCAGCTAAACGAGCAAACTCAAGAGGAATTGGTTGAATTTCAGCGGGCAAATCTTGACGAATTTGCCTGGACACATTCTGATATGTGTGGGATCTCGCCAAACATCGCGAGTCACACTCTGAACATTGATCCGCGGCATATCCCGGTCAAGCAGAAAAGGCGTGGCATGGATCCAGAAAGATCTGCCGCCCTTAAAGAGGAAATAGAAAAGCTTAAGGCGAACGGGTTCATTCGAGATGCGCTATACCCCGAATGGGTTTCGAATCCCGTACTCGTCAGAAAACTGAACGGAAAATGGAGAACATGTGTCGATTACTCCGATCTGAACAAAGCTTGTCCCAGAGACAGTTTTCCACTTCCCAGAATTGACCGGCTAGTAGATTCGACAGCTGGGCATGAACTCTTATCCTTCATGGACGTGTATTCTGGCTACAATCAGATACCGATGCATTTACCTGATCAAGAGCACACCAGCTTCGTAACCAATCTGGGACTTTATTGCTACAAAGTTATGCCATTCGGACTCAAGAATGCCGGGGCTACTTACCAACGATTGGTCAATCGGATGTTTGCCAACCAAATCGGGAAAACTATGGAAGTATATGTAGACGACATGCTTCTGAAGTCACGACTCTCCACCGACCATGTCAAAGACTTGGAAACTATGTTCGACATACTTCGAGAATACAAAATGAAGCTTAACCCATTGAAATGTCACTTTGGAGTTGCATCCGAAAAGTTCCTTGGGTTCATCGTTAACGCTCGGGGAATCGAAGCTAATCCTGAGAAGATTTGGGCAATCAGAAATCTTGAAACTCCAAAGACTATAAAGCAAGTCCAAAGCCTAAATGGGAAAGTAGTGGCACTGAGCAGGTTCATTTCAAAGTCCACTGACAAATGCATTCCCTTCTTCGATCTAATCCGAAAAGGAAAACGCAACTTTGAATGGACCACGGAGTGCGAGTGCGCTTTCCAAGCACTAGTTCAACATCTATCCACACCGCCTATCCTGTCAAAGCCTATTGATCATGAGAAGTTGTTCGTATATCTGGCGATATCAGAGAACACTATCAGCGCTGCATTAATTCGAGAAGAAGACAAGATACAGAAGCCAGTATACTACGTCAGCAAACGATTGACTGGAGCTGAAAGAAATTATCCGAAGCTAGAGAAGTTGGCTTATTTCCTTGTTATTGCATCGAGGAAGCTCCGACCATATTTCCAGGCACATCCCATTATTGTTTACACCGACCAGCCGTTACGATAGGTCCTTTCATGGCCTGAGATGTCTGGTAGGTTACTCAAGTGGAACGTCGAACTGAGTCAATTTGATATTACTTACACTCCAAGACGAGGGATCCAAGGGCAAGTCCTAGCCGATTTTATAGCTGAATTTACCGTTCCAAAGGACTTGCCCGAAACCAGTGAATCTCCCGAACACGTCTGGAAGCTGTATACTGATGGTGCATCAAACGACCGGTGTTCGGGCGCTGGTGTTGTACTTGAAACTCCCGAAAGCCGATCCATATGTTATGCCTTGAAGTTCGATTTTCATGCGACTAATAATGAAGCTGAATATGAAGCCCTCCTAGCCGGCTTGAAACTTGCTAGGGATTTGAGAATTATCGCTGTGGAAATTTATTGTGATTCACAGTTAGTTGTGTGTCAAGTACGTGGAGAATATCAAGCCAGAGACCGAAGGCTAGCCGCTTACCTAGCTAGAGTTCAGGAAGTACTAAATCAGTTTGATTATTACGCCATCTATTGTATACCCTGGGAACGCAACCAAAAGGCCGATTCATTGGCAAAGCTAGCTAGCACAGGTGAAGCGCAACAAATGGGACTCATTCTCGTAGAAACGTTATCTTCTCCGAGCATCGACCGAGCAGAAATAGACTGGGTATGCGAAACCGTCCCCGAAAAAGATTCATGGATGACTCCACTCAAAAATTACATTGAGCACGGAACCCTGCCAGAGCGCAGGAGTGAAAAGAGACAAGTCCTTCGGAAGGCCTCACGATTTACCATCCAGAATGGGATCATGTACAGAAGAGGGTACTCAATCCCTCTACTCCGATGTATCGCTCACGATGATATTAAACGAGTATTACACGATGTGCACGAGGGAGAATGTGGCGATCACACCGGGGGGCAAGCACTTGCTAAGAAAATACTTTGGTACGGATACTACTGGTCTACCGTGAATCGTGACGCGTCGGATTACGCAAAGAAATGTGATAGGTGTCAGAAGCATGCTTGAATTCCTAGGGCCCTGCCTACCGAGATAACACAAATGGTCAGCCCCTGGCCGTTTGCAATGTGGGGCATCGACATCATTGGTGCTTTACCTCTGGTAAAAGGTGGTGCGAAATAAGCCATCGTTGCAGTTGATTACTTCACAAAGTGGGCTGAAGCCGAAGCCCTTGCTATTATAACGACGAAGAAAGTAATCAACTTTGTAGTCCGCAACATCATTTGTCGATTCGGTATCCCACACACCATTATTACGGACAATGGAACACAATTCGACAGTACTGAATTTAAAGATTTCTGCAAACGATTTCACATCCAAAAGAAATTCTCCGCAGTTGCACACCTCAGGCAAACGGACAGGTCGAAGCGGAGTATAAACATCAACTCCAAATTCCCAGAGTACGAATTGGAGTTTAAGCATCAACTCCGAACTCTCAGAGTGCGAGTCGGAGTATAAACATCAACTCTAAATTCCCAGAGTGCGAATTGGAGTATAGACATCAACTCCGAACTCCCAGAGTGCGAGTCGGAGTATAAACATCAACTCCGAGTTCCCAGAGTGCGAAGCAGAGTATAAACATCAACTCCAAATTCCTAGAGTGCGAATTGGAGTATAAACATCAACTCCGAACTCCCAGAGTGCGAGTCGGAGTATAAACATCAACTCCGAGTTCCCAGAGTGCAAAGCAGAGTATAAACATCAACTCCGAACTCCCAGAGTGCGAGTCGGAGTATAAACATCAACTCCGAGTTCCCAGAGTGCGAAGAGGAGTATAAACATCAACTCCGAACTCCCAGAGTGCGAGTCAGAGTATAAACATCAACTTCGAGTTCCCAGAGTGCGAAGCGGAGTATAAACATCAACTCCAAATTCCTAGAGTGCGAATTGGAGTATAAACATCAACTCCGAACTCCCAGAGTACGAGTCGGAGTATAAACATCAACTCCGAGTTCCCAGAGTGCGAAGCGGAGTATAAACATCAACTCCGAACTCCCAGAGTGCTAGTCGGAGTATAAACATCAACTCCGAGTTCCCAGAGTGCGAAGCGGAGTATAAACATCAACTCCGAACTCCCAGAGTGCGAGTTGGAGTATAAACATCAACTCTGAGTTCCCAGAGCGCGAAGCGGGGTATAAACATCAACTCCAAATTCCCAGAGCGCGAATTGGAGTATAAAACGACAACTCCGAACTCCCAGAGTGCAAGTCGGAGTATAAACATCGACTTCGGATTCCCAGAGTGCGAAACGGAGCATAAACACCAACTTCAAGTTCCCGAAGCATGAATCGAAGTATAAACATCAACTTCGAGCTCCCAGAGCGCGAGTCAGAGTGTAAATGTCGATTCCAAGTCCCCATAGCGCGGACGTATGATTTAAACTCAAGTCGGCATGACCAACCGCCGATAAACAAATGAGAATCCCCGGAGTGCGGATATGATCATCGACCATCAAACAAGCCTGGATGAATTACTCGATCTCCGCTTGTTTCAGACATCTGTCCGGTGGCACCAGACTCAGCATGTTATAAGTAAGAAGCGATCATCGACCGATGTTCTACAACTCACCCCTAAGACTGGGGGGCAAAACTTAAGTGTCGACCATTGACTGTAGCAGAGCGACGTTAAAATTCGACTCGCTTCCCGGTCTCAAACCATGTCCACAGTTTCCGAACTTGGCAAACAAAGACAAACTTGACTCGAAAGCTGAAACTTTACAAGTACATTTCAGATATTGAAACATTTAAACAAAGGCACAAAGGAGCTCAAAAAGAAAAAGTTTCATTTCTACTATTCATAAGAGAAATTCGTATACAGTTTGTTCCAAAAATTCCTACTAGCAGGGGCCGAACCCGCATCTATACACGGCTAGCAAAATGCAAATCAAAATGAACCGGGGAAGCATGTTTAATCTTTCTTCTTTCTTGGCTTCCTTCTCGGTGTAGACCCGCTGGAGCCACAGCTAATCTTCCTCTTCGAGCCATTGCTTTTCGGTGGTTGGTCTCCAGGCGAGGGCATTATATCAACATCCTCCTCCGAACTCGAATGGATAGGAATGCTCCCTGCGGGCGGAGTCGGAGAAACAGGATCAAGTACAGAAGGTGGAATGGGCACGCTGGTGATGAAAACAGTACCACCAGGAGATATCATTCTAAGCGGAGTAGGTCCCGGTGCTGCCATCCCACCTCCAAAACTGCCACCATGAGTCGCTGCTGCCATTTCACCGTCGATTTGAGCGAACATCTCCTCTTTAGTTACTGCTCGAGCCCCGCTGGGGGCATCAGCAGTCGGCATTGAAGAACTTGTAGCAGGATCAGTCCACTCATGACAGATGACAGGTCAGCGAGAGGATCGCCGTGACGGCGAAAGAGTTCATCCATCAGCTGCTCGTCAAACACAATCGTACTCCCCTGAATATCGTCAAGCGGGGCAGTTATAATCATGGTGATCGCTTCGGTAACGATAGCCTCCTGTGTCTGATGTGATTCTTGGGTAACAGGAGGCCCGACATGTGCATCATCGATCACTGGACAAAGAATAAGAGAACTGTTAGAACTTAACTCGATCAAAGATTTCGACTTAAGAAAGATATGTGGAATATTCAGAGTACCTTCCTCAGTTTGACTTGTAAGCGACGGGACGGCTTCAGTAACTTGCGCTGCAACTGGAGACATCTGCGGCTGATCTGGATTATAGGTAGGAACAGCTTGGGGATCGACCGCAGACGAGGATTCGGGCTGGGTTAATGCTGGGACTTCAAGACTCGCTTCATAGTGGTCAACCCCTGAACCCTCTCCTATCTCGAAGTGCTGGGCGCCAAGTCTTTCTTTCTCATGCAGAATCATTGACTCGTGAAGAATCTTCCTTTCATCCTCATTCAGAATACGATTCTCGAGTTCAAATTCATCCACAGACTCACTCGGATGCGCCTCCTTCTCTTCCTCAACCAGTCGGCCCCAAGCGTTGTAAAGATGTGTCGAAAAATCATCGAGCCAGGCTAGACCCCTGTGCCTCAGCACGTTAGCATTGTAAACAACGAGAAGGTCTTCGATGTCAGCCTCTAGCCTGGACTCGGCCAACTTCACTTTCTCCTCGACCTCAGTCTCCACCTTGTGGACTTTAGCCACAGCTGCATCTCGTTCACCCCTGAGCAGAAAAGCTTGTTCGCACGCCTCCTAGACTGCGTTGTTCGCATCATCTTTTTCTTTGGCCATGTCGGTGAATTTGGCCTTTAGTTCATTGAGTTCCTTGACCGCCGCATCTCGCTCGGCGGTGACTGTAGTGTTCTGGTGGCCCATCTCCTCCACCAGGGCAACATGTGTCTGCCCCAACCTCTCCATTGCCGCCTTTGCTTCGTCAGCTTTTTTGGTGGCCTCAATCTCCGATTTCCGAGAAGACTCGGCCTCAGCAGTAAGCACTTGTATGATCTGTTCCCTTTGAGCGAGTTCGGTCTCCAGTTTCTCAAGCACTTTAGCTCGCTCAAAGGCCACCTTAGAATCTTTCTCCGCAGCCTTTACCCACTCTCTGTACTGGGTGTAGATGTCATGAACGTACTCATGCATCGTGTTTTCCACTCCAGACGGAATTCTTTTTAAGTGTGGTGGGAAGACATAGCCATCGAAGCAAATGTTCGAAAAGTCTTTCCTCATCTGAGCCAGCTTAAGGGCCCCTTCTCCTGTGGGTTCAGCTGGGACCTGCTCTGTAATTATGGAGGCCGTGGTCTCGACTCTCTGAAGATGAGTCTCGGATCTAGAAGTATGAGAAGATGGCCTGTGACGAGGAGGTGGAGATGGAAGTCTAGGAGGAGGGGAGCGTGAACTAGACCGATGTCTGTATTCCCTGTCCCTGTCACGCCCATACCTATCTTGGTTAGAGTACTCGCGATCGCGATCTCTATCACTACAACAAAAAAGACTTTTTATAGCGTGTAAAAACCGCTATAAAAACTTTCTATAGCGATTCTATAATCGCCATAGATCAACATGTTGTAAAAAGTCTGGTAGATACTATAGCGTGTCATACTTGCAATGGAAAACGTATTTTTCTTGCCATCTAAAATAGGCCATATTGGTGCAACTGCTTTTCTATAGCATTAGGAAACGTGCTATAGAACTTTTTATGACGCATTTTAGTTGCTATAAATATGTCGACATGCTATATTTTTATAGCATTTGAACGCGCTATGGAATCATCATGTCAACCTTTTATGACACATTGAAATGCTATAGAAAATTCATTACTATCTATTACAGCATCGTCTTATTGCTATGAAAACTATTTACTCTTTGCAAAATATTTTGTATAGCACTAACCGGATGCTATAGTATAACAAAACTGAACAATTTTTCTTTTTATTGCATAGTTAGAATGCTATAAAAAAATTCTATTGCACATTTTTTGTTGGCATAACATTCAAAGCTTACAATTTTCAATTCTACTTATATATTATAACTCAAAAAACCACATTCATCACATTAACATAAGTACACAAATTGAGTCATAAGCCAAATCACAAAATATATATATATATATATATATATATATATATCCATAATATTTCATACATGAAGAATTAAACATAAATATTTGTGATAAAAATTAAACATAAGTACACAAATTGAGTGTAGCATACCAAAACGATACATACTAAAAATATTTTAATGACCGTCGATAAGCATGACCGATTTAAAGGAGAAAGAGTGCGACATCATGTATCAACCTCAAAAGCATCATACAACACCTGTGAAGAAGAAACACAAACATACATATGTTAGTCAATATATACAAGTATGTGTAAGTACAAAAGATGCATGGCCAAAGACTAAGTTACTGAAACTAGCATAACCCCTAATGAACCTGTTTTTGTGATCAATCATGCTTTAAAGAAGCACACTAAGGACAGTGGCACTGGCTTGCTAGGATTCTGGGTAAAGTTGTAATCAATACAATCTGAAATCTAAGTTTTATCCACTACTTCAGAACACAACAAGAACCAAATAATGTTTATATATATACATCTACATCTATACCCTAATATGGTACATAAAAATGAACTAAATCAGTCAATCATTTACACTCCACCTGTCAATGTCTTGCACTATCTATATATTTTATCGGTGATTAGAATATTTTACAGCCCTACCATGATAGAAACAAAAGAAGTTGTGTCATCTAAATCAAATTCTACTAACGATTTCTTCAAAGATATGCATTGTTATTTATGTACGTGTCAGTGAATTCTCAAGTTTACACTCAACATATTGATTATCAGTTTATGTCGACAGCTTATGAACAAAATAGTTTCTATTATCATGTGGGATATGCACTGCATTTAACATAAGTAAATCACGCTAACATTATACATCACTTTACAAGCCAATTTGATATAAGTATCATATGACTGTACCAAGGGTCCATTTAATTTGTTTTGTGCTCGGTAGTGCCAACTATTGATGGAGATAACACTATGTGGCTAGCATCAGTTATTGCTTTTTAGTAATATACGCAAACACGCATCAATTAGTTTGACTAAATTATGTGGCTTTTAGAAGTTAAATTAGCAATCCAATGTAGGAATTAAAAAAAGTTAAAAGTATTCATTTATATAGATTATTTTGAATATGTGCTAACATCATGATTATTGATATAACATCACGGTAACAGTATGAAGCAAAAATGCATGAAACAAAAGTTCATAAATATGGTGATGCCATACCTAGTAACATGTAAAGGAGAGTTCCTTTAAGAAAGCTTAATTGTCCAGTTCAAACAATGTCATCCATCATGATAGGGAAAAAATTATTATTATTAAAACTCGGTTAACTTAATTATATTATTGTTATTGTTATTATTATTATAAACCCAGTTAATTTTTATAAACTTAGTTAAATATATCTCATGGTTAATTTATAAAATTTAGTTAACTTAAACTAAGTTAATTTCATAAAACTTGTTATCAATACTTTAATATATTGTAGGGAAGTAGTTAAAATATATCTCATGGTTAATTTATATATCATTATAGAGAAGAAATAAGCTCATAATTACATATCTTGCTGATTCAGGTATTACCAACTGTCACGACCCGGCTTTCTACCACCAGAAAGACGTATCATGAATTAAGAAAGAAAGGGATAGAAGAAGAAAAGAAAGAAAAGAAGAAAGAACAACAACATCAGATACTCACAACGGAACGAATGAAATATAATATATCACATAAAATATTACATAGTATCATATACATCAGAGTTATACAACTTATACCTCTCATATTAGACAGTTATAAACACCTGTCTATCATACATCTCAAACATCACAGAGATACAGACTCAATACAAACACAGCGGAAACACCATAATATATCTACACGCTAAAGCCACCTGCTCCAAATCTCCTCCAGAATTCGTCAAAGCTAACCTGAATCCCTCGACTACTCAATACAATATTGAGTACCCAAGAGTTTAATAAAACAGAAAATAAACACTTGGGTCAGACATGGGTCTGGTGTGAGTAAACGGTTAGATTGCTTAACTTTGAAAACCTTTGAAAACAAAAGTATCACGTAAGACTCCCCACAAATAAACATGGGTAAGTTTTTACCTTACGCTAACTAAAACATTTGATAGGAAATCCGATTGTATTATAATAGGGTCTAGGGTTTTCAAGTAAAATACAGAAATAGCTGAAATGCTTACATCTCACATTCCAACATAGTTGGGCACAACTAATACGTACGGCACTTATTGGAGTTTGGATTCCATACAATGGCAGGGCTACTGGGGTACCGCCCGTCACAGTACGTGGCCTAGATCACCGTACCGAGGAGTACGCCCGCTCCCCTGCAACACAAAGCCGGAATCATCCCTTACTGGATAATTCCGAACAAGATAATCCCGTAGTTGGCGCGACCAACCACACACTAAGCCGAATAAAAGAAAAGGGACCTCTAGACAGGGATCTATCTTGCTCTCAGTGGGTGCTACCCACGAAGCCTTGCTGCACCTCCCCTGTTTTAGCCATTCCCGTTTGATGAGGCTTGAGGTTACGATTACCTTTAATCAGAACATCTCACTTAGAATGCTCACCGTCCGCCTGACGATGTGCTGAAAGCATTCAATCCATACAAGTTCGTTCCGGGTTCGAACGAAACCGAAGGCATTATCTCGTTACACTCGTTTTGGAATCACCCTCAGAGTTAACGACAATAACCCTTGCACTCTGAATCTTCATCTTCACTTGAGATTCACGACCTATCGTAAATTTGGATCGATGTGGTATTCGGGTCTCCAGACCTGGAATACCGGTATACGGAAACCCGATCCCGGTCTCATCGAAATCCAAAACGTATCTTTTAAGGCCAAGTTGTTTAAAGGTTTAAACATTTAAACTTATTCAGGATGATATAAACAGATAGATGAATCATATTATCACAATAGATAATTCATTCAATTCACAAATCAGCATATCACATCTCAAAGATATCCTAATCATCCAGTATCAACCAATCATTCAATATCATTCAACAAATATCAACCATCCAATATTTATCAATTATCCAAAACAGATTTGATTAACTCAATCAAATTTGATTACCTAAATCATTCTCATTTATTTATTTCAAATAAATAAATTAACCATATCTAATGATCTTCTTTAATTAATCTTCCTAGATTAATCATCTTTAATTACATTCAAGTAATTATCCTTAACCATATTCAGTAATTAACCTTTAATTACTATCATTAATTACAATAATTAATGATTTTTCACTTGCTTCCATTAATTAATAATAATTAATTACTTAGTTAATATTAGATTAATTACTAATGATAATTAATTGATTATTAAAGTTTCAAAATCCTTTGAAAACAAAAGCATCTCGTAAGACCACGCCACAAATAAACATGTCGGGTTTTTACCTTACGATAGCTAAAACACTTTATATCACACTCCTCTGATATTATAATAGTGTCTACAGAAAGTAAAATATAATCTAGCTGAAATGCTTGCATCTCACATTTCAACAATAGTTGGGCACAATCAAAACCGTACAGGTACGTAGGGAGAATGGATTTCCAACGAATGACTAGGCACTGGGGTACCACCTATCACAGTACGTGGCCTAGATCACCGTACCGAGGAGTACGCCCGCTCCCCTGCAACACAAGGCCGGAACCATCCCTTACTGGATGATCCCGAATAAAATCACCCCACGGTTGGGATCAGCAACCGCACCACTAAGCCGAAATAAAAAGGGACATCTAGACAGGGATGACCTTACCCTCCAGTGGAAGCTACCCACGAAGCCTTGCTGCATAACCCCTGATTTTCAGTCATTCCCGGTTGATGAGGTTCGAGGCTAAACGATACCTTTTAGAGAACATATCCCTTAGAATGCCCATCGTCCGCTGACGATGTTTCGCAAGCATTCGTCCATACCAGTCCGTCCTGGGTTTGAACGGAACCGAAGGCACTATTCCTACTACATCCATTTTGGAAATATCCTCAGGATTAGTAGCGACTAGCCCTTGCACTTCACAGCTCCAATCTTCGACTCCGAACACGTTACACGAAACGTACAAACCGAATCGAAGTGGTATTCAAGTCTCCAGACCTAGAATCCCGGTATACGGAAACTCGATCCCGGTCTCTTCGAAACGATCAGCGCATTGGCCAATATTGATAGTCGGTTTTTTTTAACTATCAATTAACATCCACAAGCATTGCATGTGTAAGTATTAACAAATTCAGACTGTGAAACTGCGAATGGCTCATTAAATCAGTTATAGTTTGTTTGATGGTACGTGCTACTCGGATAACCGTAGTAATTCTAGAGCTAATACGTGCAACAAACCGAGATACAATTTGGATTCAAACAAGGGACCCACCCTTGAAATCTTAACCAATACGCCATATCCATAAAACTTTGGAACCACTCAATGACCAACTTCACCAACGACAAATAACATCGTCGATCAACGCCAAAGAAGGTACAACCATTGGTCATCCCCCGCATCACCACAAGGCACGGTGAGGGACGACGAAACAGGTAAGAAACGACCAATTCCCTTTTAGTATCATTAGAAGGCAACAACGCACATATCGAATCTCAAGCTCCAAGTACGAAAATGGTGGTTTATCATTGGTTGGCTGCAACAAAACAGGGAGCCCAACAATAAAACACACCTACAACCACTCACATGCCACCGCGACCACAACCAATTTATGTTCTCGGCCACCCCCGCAATGTCGAAATAAGTCAACAAGCAGAAAAGGTCCAAGAAAAAATAAACAGGATGATCCGCCGAGCACGAAAAAACCAATTTACCGAACCAATCCAACATTTCAAAAGCCCAAACAATAACCAGCTCGACTAAAAGTACGCTCAATGTATTTTCCAACTTGACTCAGAGCCGAAGCCCAAAAGTTCCGCATCTCAACCGTAATGATACCAACTTCACCAATGAAAACGGCAGTATTTGAAGCTGGCTGAAGGCCAGTCACCTGTTTCGTCGTCCCTCACCGTGCCTTGTGGTGATGCGGGGGATGACCAATGGTTGTACCTTCTTTGGCGATTCATTAATTAATCAGAGCAATGGATCATTAAACAGCTCAAGGTGTTTTAGCCATTGTATAGAGATACCTATATATTTATAAATTCCAAATATTTCAGTATTCTTCAAATTTATTATAGTAGTAAATTTTTTTAAAGGTGACTTGGTATTTTGTTTTGAAAGATAAAAATTTAGTTTTATAGGTTCTAAAGTAGCTTTATTTTAAATATTCTTAAAGTATATATTTTTGGATAAGTATTAAAGTAGTTTTTAACTTAAATGTCTTAAAGGATATTTTATAATAAAGAGTTTTAAATTATTTTAAAAATATAAAGTTTTGTGCTTGGTGTTCCAGTGGAAATAATATTTGGGAATTTATTCCATAAGAGGAGTGTGGTTTGAAATTGTTTTAAAGAGGTAAATGAAATAATTTTACCCAGAAATAATTTCTATATAAAAAGTATCATTTTAAATATATATATATTTCTACCTATTTGTTGGGTTACCTGTTCGGGTTTTCCAATATAAGTTATAAAGGTAGATAAGGTGGTAGTGTGAGTAACACGACTACCAATAGTTAGAATTTGAGTGTTGAGGTTGGAAGTATATCTGACGAGACTGTAGACCTAATACTGTCTCGAGTGAACTTTGTTGTGGTGTAAAGATTTCACCGATCTCTGAAGAAAACCTGTTAAGGTTCGGAGTTTATCTTTGTAGTTTGGATGAGTAGAGTTAGATCTGTCGGTTAGGCAGAAGCGAGTGAGGGTATCTCAGGAAATTGTAGCTGTGTGATGAGATGCAGTGACTATGGATGTTCCCGAAGATGTTTTCTTTGGAATAAGTTAATGAAGTGTGTCTGTTACGGTGTTGTGGCTGAGTTCAGTAGGGTGTTTCTGTTTGGTTTGGGTTTCGAGTTTCTCGAAGAGCTTTGGATTGAGAAGTCTTTGGCATCTGTGGCAGTAGCGCAGCTCGGAGTATTCTGTGCATTGACATGAAGTTTTCTGGCTGAGCAGTTTTTCTGAAGGTAGAGTTCAGAAGTAGTATAGTGAATCCATTTCTTCGATAGATAGGATAGATAAGTGTAAGCTGTTCTGATTGGTAAAGAGAGAACAGTTTCTTTGCATTTTGGCTGGGTTGATCGCAAAAGTGACTTGCGATAGTTGAGTGTTCTTTTGAGTTATCCGAGATTTTCTGGGATGTGTTGTCCAGTTTGTGCTTGTGTTATTCATCAGCATTCTTATCTACTCCAGATCAGAGTGGTGTAGCGGAAGCAGTTTGGCGAGTGCTCCTGTTTGTCTTTTCCAGATAGGAGAAGTTAGTTCAGTCTACTGATGGTAGTAGAGTTGTGTTTTGGATTGGGTAGATCTTGAGAGGATCATTGGTTGAGTTATTTTTGGTCCTGTTTGTTTCTAGAAGCATCGGCAAAGGTTGAGTTGATCAGGAAGGATTTGTAGGTAGCCCGAGATCGTCTGAAGATTTTGTGGATAAGAGACGAAGGAATTTGAAATTCGAAGTTGGAGACTTCGTTGTTGTGAAGTTTTTCTCTGGTTAAAGGGAGCTATAAGATTGGGTAAGTCTGGGAAGTTAGCTCCGAGTTATATTGGATCTTTTCGGTGTTCTAATTTGGATAAGTACTTTGATCTACTAGGTTGAATTGTCAGTTTGGATAACTGGAATTCAATGTATTTTACGTATCTCTGAGGGAGTACGTGTTTAATCTATCTCTGGTTTTGGAACCAGCAGTTCTGGAAGATTTGGTTGTTGAGTCAGACTCGTCTGTGGTCTGATATCTTGTTTAGTTCTATAGATCTAGATGAGTAAGAACTCTATAGCTTAGTAGTATTGGTTGTTTGGATTTTGAAGAGCGAGTATCCCGGTATATATATATACCTGGGGAAACTCGAGATAGTATTAGTAAAGTCTATCCTGATTTATATCAGAATAGTTAGTTAGGTTTGATTGTTTGATTGGTTGTTATGGTTGTTAGGAATTAGATGATAGGTATGCTTTGTTGTAAAAATCTTTACTGGATTATTAAATTAACTTTGCTTTTAATTTCGAGGACGAAATTATTTTAAGGGGGGAGGAATGTGATATCCCGGGTTTTTGGGTAATATAAATTTAATAATCTGTATTAATAATTTATTTGGATTGATAATCTTCCCTTATAATTCTAATTTAAATTGATAATTTAATCTTTTAAAAGTTAATAAATATTGAATCTGGCAATATTGATAAGATTTGATTGTTAAAATTAATAAAGTTTTAATCTATTTATAATATATATTTTGCTATATATATTGTGAATAGAAATCTTTTGTTTAAATAAAAGATGTATTTTCAAATTGTAATATATATGTATGTATATGTTATGATTTGAAGTTGTATTGAAATTTAATATAATAATTCTCAAATTTATGTTAAAAATATTTTATATTTAAATATATATGTATATTTGTATATATTGGGATTTTGGTTTGAATTTAATAAAAGTGTTTCAAATTTTTATATATATATATATATATATAAAGTATAATTTGGAAAGTATAATTTAATATAATACTTTTTCAAAGGGTATTTGGTATTTTAATTTATATCTCTTAAACAAATAAGATAATTAAATTGGATTTAAAAATATATAAGATTTTATTTGTTTTATAATATGTTTCTTTAAAGTAAGATAAGTGTTATTTATTAATAAAGTAAGTATGAAAAGCTTTATATTAACATTTAAATTAATTAAAAATTTATTTAATGTATTTAAGTACATGTGTTAATATCTTAACACATGGTAATAACATTTGTAAGAAAACTAAACATGCATGGACATTTGTCTAACTTATTAAATTACAAGTGGCCTTCATTTAATATTATTTGAAAATTTAGAAAACTAAATTATCTTAAATGACATATGTATAGAGAAGCTTGGCATTTTTCTTTCGTTCAAAACTTATTTTCTCAGTTCGAAATGGGTATGGGAAGAGTTACGCAATTGGTTTAGAGCAGAAGTTAATTTCTATCGTTCGTTTATTTTCTGAAGGAAGCCATTTTTTTTAAGTATCGGCCGTGGATTTTATTTTTGCTTGGAAGAAAAGAAACTGCGGAAGGGCCGATGGTCTCTTGGCAGGCAGACATATAATGTATATATATATATAATTTTTAGTTAAGGCCAACACTTTCTTCTTCCTCCATCTTCTTTTCTTTCCATCTTTCTAAATTCAATAGAAAATCAAAACTGAAACCAAAATCAAAAGAAAGTAAAATCAAACAATTATCTCATCTTCAATCTGGGTTCAAGCAACTAAATCAAGCTCTGTAATTCAACATGCAAATGAAGTTCAACAGCAACTTCAACACCAGATTCAACATAAATAAAGCATGCAAAAGGATTTCAAATCTCAATAACAAAATCAAGAGCAGTTTCCAGAAATCAGAAATTTAAAAGCCTGTCTCTCTGTTTTGATATTAAGGTGAGTAAATTTCTTTTAAAAACAGTTTTAAAAAAATGTTATTATACTTGGATGAATGTGATGAAATCTTGTAGTAATATGGTAGATAATGTTGCATGAATATATGGGTATAACATTATGAACGCCTAGCGGCATGTCTCGATAGGAGGTCGAGATTTTAGGTTGCGATATCGAGACGATTTAAATTTAAATAGTATTATATATATATTGTTTTGTTTGACTGGTCAAATTCTTTCCCATCAATTTTTTCTTTCCATCAGTTTTTCAAATCACTGTAGATGACAAGCCTTTCCATTTCCTTCTCTAACACACTTTAAAGAAAACAAATCAAAGATAAAGGAAGAAAAAAGTGTTGGCCTTAACTAAAAATTATATATATATATATACATTATATGTCTGCCTGCCAAGAGACCATCGGCCCTTCCGCAGTTTCTTTTCTTCCAAGCAAAAATAAAATCCACGGCCGATACTTAAAAAAAATGGCTTCCTTCAGAAAATAAACGAACAATAGAAATTAACTTCTGCTCTAAACCAATTGCGTAACTCTTCCCATACCCTCGTGTGACGACCCGGCTTTCCACTCCCGGAAAATCGCATCGACAGTAAGAAAGAAAGGGGTGAGAAATAGAAAAGAGAAGAAGAGAAAAGAAAACAACAACAGATACTCACAACGGAAACGAAACGAAATATAATATATCACATAAATATTACATAGTATCATATACATCATCTATCAGAGTTACACAGATTACACATCACAAAATCTAGAAGAAATCTAGAATCAAACTGTTTTTAAAATAATTTACTCAAAGCTTCTATTTACAATATATATAAATAAATATATATATTCAAATAGAAAATATCTTATTAACTTTTAAAAGATAAAATCACCAATTAATACTAATTTAATCAGATTATTAAATTAAATTCAAATCTTATTATCAAAGATCATCAATATCAATTTAATTATTTAACAGATTATTAAATTGATATTGCTCAAATTTCCGGGATATTACATTCCTCCCCCCTTAAAATAATTTCGTCCCCGAAATTTAAACAAAGGTAATTTAATAATCTTATTAAAGATTTTAAATTTTAAAACACAAGCATATACTATCATCCATATGCTAACAACCATAGCAACCAATTCATCCAATCAATCAAATCTAACTATCCAGACAAAATTCTAGATAGAATTCCTCGAGTTTCCCCAAGTATATATATACCGGGATACTCGCTCTACAACAATCTAAACTACTAAGCTATAGATCTCCTACTCATCTAGATCTACAGAACTAAACAGAATATCAGACTACAAACGAGTCTGACTCAACAACTAAACCTTCCAGAACTGCTGATTTTAAAACCAAAGATAGATCAAACACGTACTCCCTCAGAGATACGTAAAACACAATGAATTCCAGTCATCCAAACTGACCATTCAATCCTGAAGACCAAATACTTATCCAAATCAGAATACAGAAGAGATCCAAAACACAACTCTACTTCACAATTATCAGTAGATTCCAAACTTACTTCTCCTATCCAGAGATATACTCCAAACTGCTTTCGCTGCTCAATTCTGATCTGAGGTAGATAAGAATGCTGATGAAGAACACAAGCACAGACTGGACAACTCCTTACTTCTCTGAAGACATCCAGAAAATCTCTGATAACCCAAGAGAACACTCAAACTATCGCAAGTCACTTTTGCGATCAACCCAGCCTATTTCCAAAGAAAACTGTTCCTCTTAACAAATCAGAACAGCCCATACTTAACTATCCAATCCATCGAAGAAATGGATGCACCCTGCTGCTTCTGAATTTCACCTCCAGAAAAACTACTCAGCCAGAAAACTTCCTGCCAACACAGAATACTCCGAGCTGCACTGTTGATACTGATGCCAAGGACTTTCTATCCAAAGATCTTTGAGAAACTCGAACTCCAAACCAAACAGAAATACCATGCTGAACTCAGCCATAACACTGAAACAGACACACTTCCTTAAACTCGTTCCAAAGAAAACATCTTCGGGAACATCCATCGTCACTGCATCTCATCACACAGCTACTATTACCTGAGGTATCAAGATACCATCACTTGCTTCTGTTCAACCGATAGATCTAAACTCTACTCATCCAACTTCAAAGATAGACTCCAAACCATAACAGTCTTTCTTCAGAGATTGATGAAATCCTTCATCACAGCAAAACTTACTCGAGACAGTATTGGGTCTACAGTCTCGATAAATACACTTCCAACCTTAATTACAAATTAATTATTAATTACTTAAATTAAATTAATTACATTAAGTAATTAACATTAAATTAAACAACATTTATTAATCACCTTGATTAATCTTCAATCAGTAATTAACTACCCTTAATTACTTTCATTTACTAAATTAATTCTCCTTAATTAATTTCTTAATTAATCCCTTGATTAATTATTCAAAGTAATTAAACTTAAATTACTTTCCTTAATACATAACCATCAATTAATTACTTCAAGTAATTATCTTATTATTTACTTCCTAAATAATCATACCTTAATAATTACATTAAGTAATTATTATCAAATCATCTCCTGATTTTTATAAATTAATTAAACCTAATTAATTAACTTAACTAATCAAATTAACTTCAATTAATTACAATAAGTAATTAATTCTTAATTACTTCCATTAAGTAATTCATTTTAAACAAATTCTATAATTGATTATCTTTAAATTAATTAATCTAATTAATTATTAAAATTAATCATATTAATTAATTATTTAATAATCCATAGTTAATGACCTTCATGTCATTAACTAATATTGTTAAATATGTTAATTTTGACAGCTCTGATACCAACTGTCAAATTAATCAGAGCAATGGAGCGGTACCCCTTTCTTTCTTACTGTCGATCCTTTAGTAATTTCTTATTAGCGATACGATTAATGGATAATCACACGTGTGACGACCCGACTTTCCACTCCCGGAAAATCGCATCGACAGAAAGAAAGAAAGGGGTGAGAAATAGGAAAGAGAAGAAGAGAAAAGAAAACAACGACAGATACTCACAGCGGAAACGAAACGAAATATAATATATCACATAAATATTACATAGTATCATATACATCATCTATCAGAGTTACACAGATTACACATCACATACTAGACAGTTATAAACATCTGTCTAGTTATTACATCTCAACACAATACAGATCAATACAAAGATCAACACAGCGGAAAACTACTATCTATATCTACAGCGCCGAAGCCTCCTGCTCCATTGCTCCTCCAGATTACTCGTCAAAGCTAAACCTGAATCCCTTGGCTACTCGTAAAAATTTGAGTACCCAAGAGTTTATAAAACAGAAATAAACAACTTGGGTCAGACATGGGTCTGGTGTGAGTAACAGGTTAAACTTGTTTAACTTCAAAACCTTTTGAAAGAAAAGGTATCACGTAAGACTCCCCACCAATAAATATGGGTAAGTTTTTACCTTACGCTAACCAAAACATTTGATAGGAAATTCGATTGTATTATAATAGGGTCTAGGGTTTTCAAGTAAAATACAGAAATAGCTGAAATGCTTACATCTCACATTCCAACATAGTTGGGCACAACTAATACGTACGGCACTTATTGGAGTTTGGATTCCATCAATGGCAGGGCTACCGGGGTACCGCCCGTCACAGTACGTGGCCTAGATCACCGTACCGAGGATCACTCCCAATCCCCTGCAACACAAGGCCGGAACATCCCTTACTGGATAATTCCCGCACAAGATACCTCACGGTTGTCATGACCAACCGCACTACTAAGTCGAAAATAGAAAGGGACATCTAGACAGAGGTCATCTTGTCCTACTTGGGTGCTACCCACTAACCTTGCTGCACCTCCCCTGTTTTAGCCATTCCCGGTTTGTGAGGCTTGAGGTCACGATTACCTTTTAAAAGAACACATCTATCTTAGAATGCTCATCGTCCTCCTGACGATGTGCTGAAAGCATTCAATCCATACAAGTTCGTTCCGGGTTCGAACGAAACCGAAGGCATTATCTCGTTACACTCGTTTTGGAATCACCCTCAGAGTTAACGACAATAACCCTTGCACTCTGAATCTTCATCTTCACTTGATTCACGACCTATCGTTAATTTGGATCGATGTGGTATTCGGGTCTCCAGACCTGGAAATCCGGTATACGGAAACCCGATCCCGGTCTCATCGAAATCCAAAACGTATCTTTTAAGGCCAAGTTGTTTTAAAGGTTAAAACAATTTAATTCAATTATCTTTATACACTTAGAAAGATAATTCACAATAGATAATCAACATTATCAATATCATCAGATAATCCATATTATCACAATTCAACTAAACATCCATATCACATAGCATATATCTCATCAGAGATATCAATCAAATGCAAAGCATTCAGTATTATCATCCATCCATAAGTAATGATCTATATCATCTCTAATTAATTTAAAGTTAATTAAATTAATTACTTTTATTTTATAAATCCTTCTTACTTAAACATTAATTAATTACAAATTAATTAATTATCCTCTAATTACCTTTTTCAATTAATCATCTTTGATTAATTATCTTTTAATTACCTTCAAGTAATTAATTTCTCAAATTAATTAACCTTAACCACTTATAGTAATTAACCTTTAATTATTTCATTAATTAATTAACTATAATTAATTAAATTAATCACTATAATTAATTATATTAAACCTTAATTAATTACATTAATTAATCACTTCATTTATTAATTATACTTAATTAATCAATCTTAATTACATCATTAATTATATTAATTAATGATCCTTAATTACAACTTAATTATTAATTACTTAATTAAATTAATTACATTAAGTAATTAACTTTAAATTAAACAACATTTATTAATCACCTTGATTAATCTTCAATCAGTAATTAACTACCCTTAATTACTTTCATTTACTAAATTAATTCCCCTTAATTAATTTCTTAATTAATCCCTTGATTAATTATTCAAAGTAATTAAACTCAAATTACTTTCCTTAATATATAACCATCAATTAATTATTTCTAGTAATTATCTTATTAGTTACTTCCCTAAAAAATCTTACCTTAATAATTACATTAAGTAATTATTATCAAATCATCTCTTGATTATTATAAATTAATTAAACTTAATTAATTAACTTAACTAATCAAATTAACTTCAATTAATTACAACAAGTAATTAATTCTTAATTACTTCCATTAAGTAATTCCATTTAAAACAAATTCTATAATTGATTATCTTAAATTAATTAAACTAATAAATTATCAAAATTGATCCTATTAATTAATTATTTAATAATCTATAGTTAATGACTTCATTGACTATTATTTAATTACTTATCTTAAGTAATTAACTTATATTAATTATTATTAATTCCAAATTAATAAATCTTAATAACCAATTAATTAAACTTTAATTATTTAATTAATTAAGTGTTAACCATAACTTAATTAATCTTTAATTACTTTATTAATTAATTCTTAATCATAAATTAATATTCTAATTTATAATCCTTAATTATAAAATTAATTAATCTATTTAACTAATCTTAACCCTTAATTTATTTAAATTCTTAATTACAATTTAATTAATACCAAACCTTAAATTTATTGAATTAATTAATTATCCATATTAATTTACCTTATTAATTTAATTCATCACAAATCATAATTAAGCCTTAAGAAAACATTTCCTTATTAATGATATTTATCATTCAAAACATATTTGAAAACATTTAACTTTCAAATTACTTTTAAATTCCATTTTAAATATGAGATTTAGAATAAATAAAAATTTAACCTTAACCAACTTTAAAATCCATTTACAACTCTTAAAATCATATGATGAAGGAATACTATTCTTATAAAAGAACTTAAGAATTTAAATCAATTTACTTTTAAATTCTAACCCTTTAATATACATTCTATCCAATTAAATTATTTTAAACAATTTAATTTAAAAAGTTCCTTTAATTTCAAATCTGAGATATAGATTTAATTTAAATCAGATTTAAATTTAGATTTAAAACTGGTTTAAACCTTTACTTGAAAATTTTAAAGACAGATCAGGCTTAAACCTGAAACCCAAAATTTTCGACCCCTTGCTAAAATGCTTCGAGAAAACCATCAGGAAACCCGAGCTTTCCCTGTCAATACCCTACAGCTAAACGAAGTAACTCACCCACCTCCTACTTCGAGTTCAAAGCCCATCCTCCCCGAGCAAACTACCTAACATCTTCGAGCAAATCGTAAATCTTCTCGAGCATAAACCAACGCCTTAACAAACTTCATCGGATAACAGGCTCTGTACACATGGACGTCGCCCCCAGTCACCTCCAGTCATCAGTGATGATCGTTCCATATCCAAAAACACTCCATCACCCCAAAGCGATCGTCGGATCAAACTCTTAACCTCAAATTCAAATTCGAGTACTAAATCCTAAACCTAGGAACACTGGAACAAGAACAACCCAAACCTGTAAATGCTTCGCCAGCCCAATTCCGATCACCGTAGTTTCTACAACTTCGACCCTGATCTCGACTACGTCCAAACTATCGTCCTTCAAAGCCTTACTGCACTCGATCAACCCAATCTGTCGTGGTGATCGATTCATCATTCTTGGTTAAAAACTAGGGTTCTAGCAAATCTCTCACAACTGCAACTTCCACTATGATTTCCATCACCAACAATTATTTTTCCTCACAACTCCTAACCCTCCTCCATCACCTAGAAGAACCCCGAGCCTCCCAATCACATAAATCACCAGAAAATTCCTAATATCCTTATTCCAGTCATCTCTTAACTGTACCTAAATCTCTTTACTAAAAATTATAGTTTTTGTTTTAAAAATCATATTTTGATTTTAGTATTCAATTTATAATAGTGGATTTACAATTTAAAAGGGTTGAGTTTTGATATTATCAAACATGCACAGATGTTTTATGTTTTACAGAGACAAGCAGACTTCTGTTTAACTTACTTAAATCTCTAAAACTTAACCTATGTTTAAAACAAACAATATATGTTTAATTATCAGATCCTATCACAAATTTAATTATCCAGTGGTAAGGGAATTCAATTGAATCTTTAGCCTGGGCAAATAAAACAAGAAACAGAGCACATATTCACATATTCACATAATACATTCACACATATATACAAAAAAACAATGCACTTGTATATTCATACATCAATATATCTATATGCAGAACTACCTATAATATTCACATGCAACCAATCTTCCATTCAATGCTTAACATGAATTTCAGATCAACTTAAGTTTATTTTTAAAATTGTTACTCACCTGATTTAAACAGAGGCAGTCTTTTATATTTTGCAATAGCTTTTGAAATTTTTAAACTTGAATGCCCTTAGCTTCTTTGAATCTGATCTTAAACTTGAGTAGCTAGGCTTTAACTACTTTGAATTACAGGTATGCTGCTCCCAGATTGCAATTGAATGCAGACAGTTTGAATTTGCTTCCAGAGATTTGAAAAATGCAGACAGGCTGGTTGCTTAAAGATGATTACAGATTTGCAAAGAAGGTTGCAGACAGAAGACTTGATTTTGAAATGTATTACAGGGTTTTATTTTCTTGAATTTCTGGTTTGAGGAGTTGATTACAGATCTTAGAGTAGAGGAATGTTTTAGAAGTGGTTACTGATTTCAGATTTGCATTTTAGAGAATTGGTTTTTGAGAAGATGGTACTGATCTATTTTCAAATCCTACATTTCCGTGGCTAGAATTCGTTTAAATGCTCTGATACCAACTGTATAAATTAGTGTAATTAATTAATAAAGGATCATTACTATCAACCTGAGAAATTAGTGTAATTAATAAAATAAAACATGAGTAACTTTTCAAGGATCTGATTCAAACAAACTAAGAAAGCTTCAGATCTTTTCAAATGTCAAATACCAGGAACAAAATCAAATGCATGTTCCAGGAAATAAAACATAACAGTGCTTTGTTCTCTGCTTTAAAAAGGTGAGTAAATTCTTTTTAAAACCAGTTTTAAACCTGTTCTTATGATTGATACCAACTGTCACGACCCGACTTTCTATGCCCAGAAAGACGTATCGTGAATTAAGAAAGAAAGGGATAGAAGAAGAAAAGAAAGAAAAGAAGAAAGAACAACAACATCAGAAACTCACAGCGGAACGAATGAAATATAATATATCATATAAAATATTACATAGTATCATATACATCAGAGTTACACAACTTATACAACACATATTAGACAGTTATAAACATCTGTCTAATTCATACAACTCAAGTATCACAGATGCAGACACAACATATACACATCGGAATCATCATATATCTACACGGTGAAGCCTCCTGCTCCAAATCTCCTCCAGAATTCGTCAAAGCTAACCTGAATCCCTCGACTACTCAATACAATATTGAGTACCCAAGAGTTTAATAAAACAGAAAATAAACACTTGGGTCAGACATGGGTCTGGTGTGAGTAAACGGGTTAAAATTGTTTAACTTCAAAACCTTTTGAAAACAAAGGTATCACGTAAGACTTCCCACACATAAACATGGAAAAGTTTTTACCTTACGCTAACCAAAAACATTTGATATGAAATCCAGTTATATTATAATAGGGTCTAGGGTTTTCAAGTAAAATACAGAAATAGCTGAAATGCTTACATCTCACATTCCAACATAGTTGGGCACAACTAATACGTACGGCACTTATTGGAGTTTGGATTCCATACAATGGCAGGGCTACTAGGGTACCGCCCGTCACAGTACGTGGCCTAGATCACCGTACCGAGGAGTACGCCCGCTCCCCTGCAACACAAAGCCGGAACCATCCCTTACTGGATAATCCCGAACAAGATAATCCCGTAGTTGGCGCGACCAACCACACACTAAGCCGAATAAAAGAAAAGGGACCTCTAGACAGGGATCTATCTTGCTCTCAGTGGGTGCTACCCACGAAGCCTTGCTGCACCTCCCCTGTTTTAGCCATTCCCGGTTGATGAGGCTTGAGGTTACGATTACCTTTAATCAGAACATATCACTTAGAATGCTCATCGTCCGCCTGACGATGTACTGAAAGCATTCAATCCATACAAGTTCGTTTCGGGTTCGAACGAAACCGAAGGCATTATCTCGTTACACTCGTTTTGGAATCACCCTCAGAGTTAACGACAATAACCCTTGCACTCTAAATCTTCATCTTCACTTGAGATTCACGACCTATCGTTAATTTGGATCGATGTGGTATTCGGGTCTCCAGACCTGGAAATCCGGTATACGGAAACCCGATCCCGGTCTCATCGAAATCCAAAACGTATCTTTTAAGGCCAAGTTGTTTAAAGGTTTACACATTTAAACTTATTCAGGATGATATAAATATATAGATAAATCACATTATCACAATAGATAATTCATATCAACATTTATCTCACAAAGCAGCATATCACATATCATAGATATCATATCCAAATCATCCAGTATCAATCAAGCACCCAATATCAATCAATCATCCATAAGCAGAATTGATTAACTCCAAATCAATTTAATTAACCTTTAATTAAATTAATTACTATCCTTTAATTACTTGGATTATCTTAATCCTGCTTATTATCATTAATTAATTACAAATTAATTAATTAAACATCTTAGTGATCTTCCTTAATTAATCTTCCTTGATTAATTATACTTTAATTACATTCAAGTAATTATCCTTAACTATATTCAGTAATTAACATTTAATTACTGTCATTAATTACAATAATTAATGAACCTTCATTAATCAATTAACTATAATTAATTTTATTAATCCTCAATTAATTACAATTAATTAATCATACTTCAATTAATTACTTTTATTAATCACCCTTGATTAATTCATTAAATAATTCTTATTAATTAATTAACCTTAATCCTTAATTAACTTAAATTTTAGATTAATAATTTCTTAATTATTAATTAAGAAAACTTAATTATTACTTAATAAAACTGGTTAAGTATAATTACTTAGTGTAAGTAATTAATAAATGAATTACTATATGTAATTGGTGAATTTAATCAAAAAGGATTTATAAAAGAAATTAAAGTAATTAAGAATAGTTAATTACTATTAATGATTATTTAAGGTTGATTAATGGAAGTAATTAATTAATGCATGATTAATTAATGTAATTAATTAAGGAATAATGTAATTAATTATAGTTAATTAATTAATTAATGTAATTAATTAAGGATCATTAATTATTGTAGTTAATGAGAGTAATTAAAGGTTAATTACTATAAATGATTAAGGATAATTAATTTGTTAAATTAATTAAAGGATAATTACTTTATGTAATTAATGGATAATTTAATCAAGAGTGATTAATGGTTAATTAATTAAATGGTTGTAATTAATTAATGGTTGATTAAGCAAGGTTAGGAATTAATTCTTAAGTAATTAATTTAATTTAAGTTGATTAAATTAATTAAAATAGAGATTAATAAATGGTTGCTTATGAATGATGGTTGAGTAGAATGTCTAATTTGGTTGATATCTATTGAATGATATACTATGATATTCTGTGATATGATATTAGATATATCTGTGATAAATGTGTGATATTTATCTATATTAATGCTATGTGAATTCAAGTATTAAATTGAATTGAATTGTTTAAACCTTTAAACAACTTGGCCTTAAAAGATACGTTTTGGATTTCGATGAGACCGGGATCGGGTTTCCGTATACCGGATTTCCAGGTCTGGAGACCCGAATACCACATCGATCCAAATTAACGATAGGTCGTGAATCTCAATTGAAGATGAAGATTCAGAGTGCAAGGGTTATTGTCGTTAACTCAGAGGGTGATTCCAAAACGAGTGTAACGAGATAATGCCTTCGGTTTCGTTCGAACCCGGAACGAACTTGTATGGATTGAATGCTTTCAGAACATCGTCAGGTGGACGATGAGCATTCTAAGTGATGTGTTCTTTTCTAAGGTAATCGTAGCCTCAAGCCTCACAAACCGGGAATGGCTAAAACAGGGGAGGTGCAGCAAGGCTTCGTGGGTAGCGCCCACTGAGAGTAAGGTCATCCCTGTCTAGATGTCCCTTTCTATTTCGACTTAGTGGTACGGTTGCAGTACACAACCGTGGGGTGATTTTATTCGGAATTATCCAGTAAGGGATGGTTCCGGCTTTGTGTTGCAGGGGAGCGGGCGTACTCCTCGGTACGGTGATCTAGGCCACGTACTGTGACGGGCGGTACCCCAGTAGCCCTGCCATTGTATGGAAATCCAACTTCCAATAAGTGCCGTACGTGTTAGTTGTGCCCAACTATGTTGGAACGTGAGATGTAAGCATTCCAGCTATTTCTGTATGTTACTTGAAAATCCTAGACCTATTATAATACAATCGAATTTCCTATCAAATGTTTTGGTTAGCGTAAGGTAAAAACTTACCCATGTTTATGTGTGGGAAGTCTTACGTGATACCTTTTGATTTCAAAGGTTTTGAAGTTAAGCAAGTTTAAACCGTTTACTCACACCAGACCCATGTCTGACCCAAGTGTTTATTTCTGTTTTATATAAACTCTTGGGTACTCAAATTTTTACGAGTAGCCAAGAGAGTCAGGTTTGCTTTGACGAGTTATCTGGAGGAGCAATGGAGCAGGAGGCTTCAGCGCTGTAGAGATATAGTAGTTCCGCTGTGTTGATCTCTGAGTCATTGTTATCTGTGTTGTATCTTATATTGTAGAAACTAGACAGGTGTTTATAACTGTCTAGTATGTGTTGTATATGTTGTGTAACTCTGATAGTTGTTGTATATGAAACTATGTAATAGTTTATGTTATAAATATAATTTATCCATTCCGCTGTTTAGATTCTGTTGTTGTTCCTTTCTTTCTTCTCTTCTTTTCTCTTTCTATCCCTTTCTTTCTTATTAGCGATACGACTTTCTGGTCGATGAAAGCCGGGTCGTCACATTTTCAAGGCTATAAAAAAAATGATTGATTAGTTGTTAAATATGCCTTTATCCTCATTTTGAATTAAAGTTAATATCAGAGCAGTAGGTTGAGTGAATACCTAGCTCTGGAGTGGTATCTATCTTGAGAGAGCGTATTTGTAATTTTTATATAACTATATATATATTTATTCTACCTATATTGTTGGGTTACCCGTACAGGTTCTCCAATATAAGATATAAAGGTAGATAGGGTAGTAGTGTATGAAACACGACTACCAATGGTTGGAATTAAGGTTGGAAGTGTATTTATCGAGACTGTAGACCCAATAATGTCTCGAGTAAGTTTTGCTGTGATGAAGGATTTCATCAATCTCTGAAGAAAGACTGTTATGGTTTGGAGTCTATCTTTGAAGTTGGATGAGTAGAGTTTAGATCTATCGGTTGAACAGAAGCAAGTGATGGTATCTTGATACCTCAGGTAATAGTAGCTGTGTGATGAGATGCAGTGACGATGGATGTTCCCGAAGATGTTTTCTTTGGAACGAGTTTAAGGAAGTGTGTCTGTTTCAGTGTTATGGCTGAGTTCAGCATGGTATTTCTGTTTGGTTTGGAGTTCGAGTTTCTCAAAGATCTTTGGATAGAAAGTCCTTGGCATCAGTATCAACAGTGCAGCTCGGAGTATTCTGTGTTGGCAGGAAGTTTTCTGGTTGAGTAGTTTTTCTGGAGGTGAAATTCAGAAGCAGCAGGGTGCATCCATTTCTTCGATGGATTGGATAGTTAAGTATGGGCTGTTCTGATTTGTTAAGAGGAACAGTTTTCTTTGGAAATAGGCTGGGTTGATCGCAAAAGTGACTTGCGATAGTTTGAGTGTTCTCTTGGGTTATCAGAGATTTTCTGGATGTCTTCAGAGAAGTCAGGAGTTGTCCAGTCTGTGCTTGTGTTCTTCATCAGCATTCTTATCTACCTCAGATCAGAATTGAGCAGCGAAAGCAGTTTGGAGTATATCTCTGGATAGGAGAAGTAAGTTTGGAATCTACTGATAATTGTGAAGTAGAGTTGTGTTTTGGATCTCTTCTGTATTCTGATTTGGATAAGTATTTGGTCTTCAGGATTGAATGGTCAGTTTGGATGACTGGAATTCATTGTGTTTTACGTATCTCTGAGGGAGTACGTGTTTGATCTATCTTTGGTTTTAAAATCAGCAGTTCTGGAAGGTTTAGTTGTTGAGTCAGACTCGTTTGTAGTCTGATATTCTGTTTAGTTCTGTAGATCTAGATGAGTAGGAGATCTATAGCTTAGTAGTTTAGATTGTTGTAGAGCGAGTATCCTGGTATATATATACTTGGGGAAACTCGAGGAATTCTATCTAGAATTTTGTCTGGATAGTTAGATTTGATTGATTGGATGAATTGGTTGCTATGGTTGTTAGCATATGGATGATAGTATATGCTTGTGTTTTAAAATTTAAAATCTTTAATAAGATTATTAAATTACCTTTGTTTAAATTTCGGGGACGAAATTATTTTAAGGGGGGAGGAATGTAATATCCCGGAAATTTGAGCAATATCAATTTAATAATCTGTTAAATAATTAAATTGATATTGATGATCTTTGATAATAAGATTTGAATTTAATTTAATAATCTGATTAAATTAGTATTAATTGGTGATTTTATCTTTTAAAAGTTAATAAGATATTTTCTATTTGAATATATATATTTATTTATATATATTGTAAATAGAAGCTTTGGGTAAATTGGGAATTTAGATTTAATTTAATATGAGCTTTCAAAGTTATTTAAATAAATAACTTTATAGTTTTAAATATACTTTAGATAAATGTTTAAATTGTTTAAGATATATTTTAACTTAAGCTTAAAATGAATAAATAGTTATATATATATATATATATATATAACTTGACTTTTTAAATTGAATCTTAGGATTTAATTTAATTGAATTTGAATTTAAGCTTTGAAATTCAAGAGAATAAATATTTAAATTGTTTGGATATTATAATATTTGTATAACTTTTAATTATAAATATAATTGGTTTTGTTTCTTTAAAATGATTTATATATATAGATAAGTATTTATTAAATAAGAAAAAGGCTTTTTAATTACTTTAAAATAAATAGAAATAAGATAATTACTTAAAAGACATGTGTCTTTATCTAATGACTCATTTTAACATGTGTAATTTAATTAGCTAATGTAATGACAAGTGTCTTCATTTATTTTTATTTTCTTTTATTTTTATTTATCATAAATTCACTTATATACACATATGCATTTCGTTACTTCATCCTTTCTATTTCCTTCTCAAAAACAAGAAACTCAAATGTAAATTCTCTAATACAAATCTAGAAATATTCAGTAATCAATATCTCTCAAAACCTTTCTCAAACAAAATATGTTCATATGCAAATCTGAAATCAGAGAACCAAATGTCTCAAACCAGAAATCAAAAATCAATACCCTGTAATTCTTTTTCCAAATCAACTCAAGCCTGTTGTATTCATTTGCAATCTGGGATCATCTCAAGTCTGACTGCAAACATGCATTCTTTCAAAACCTGCATTCTCTTCAACCTGGAAGCATGTTCAAACACTCATCTCTGCATGCAAATTTAAACAGCAAGCAACTCAGTTTAAAAGTCAAATAAGCAAGGCAATTCAAGTTTTAAAATACAAAAGCAGTTTTCAAAAGCTAAAGGCTGCCTCTGTTTAAATAAGGTGAGTAACTTTTAAAATTTAAAAATACAATTGGGTTGCATGCTAGTATGGTTGAATACAAATGTATATTGCATAAGTGAATGTCTGATATTTTGTGCATGCTGTTTAAGTGCTCTGTTCAACATTTGTTTTTAGGTGAGTAGTATTTTTGTTAAAAATGTCTTAAGTATAAATTGGTTGTATGTCATTGCTATGTTCAAATATCGTATCGTGTAGTATATTTACGAATTTATATTATTGAATTGCTGAAGTAATGATGTATGCATGTATTTGAATAAATGTACCTTCTCTGTTTCCAGTTTTTGTTCTTGTTTTGATTTAAATTCAAAACCCATTGATTTTGGTCTCTGATTAAACTTGAGTTTCAAATCAAACTTGTTTGATTCATTCCAAATTTTAGTTTAAAATGTATACTTAAGTTAACAAAAACATTTAAATGACTCTGGAAATCAAATAACTGATCAAATCTAAAACAAGTGAAAATTTAAACTTCATAAATTATTGTTTCAGGGTTAGGATCTGAAACATCAGAGAAAAATATGAATTTTAAAACTAAAATCATAATTTTTAGTATTGAATTAGAGGAGCAGTTCTAGTTGATCAGTATTGGGAGATTTGGGTTGCCTTTGGCAATCTAGTTGATCGGGTTGGTTGAGATTCTCACTAGAGATGCAGGGATGGTCGGAGGGTTTAGGAAAATTATCTAAGTGATGATCAAAACACTGTGGCGTCAGTATGCGATCGATTTTGATTTTAAACCTAATTCGAATAGGTTGGACGTAGATGATCGGGATGATGTCTATGGTGGACCGAGTGTTACCATACTTTGGGAAGTGAAAGTTTGGTCGTAGGCGAGGCTGTGGCCGGTGGTGGAAGATCTCTGGTGGACGGAGCGCCGTGGGGGAAGTGCTGATAGGTTTTGGTGGGAGTTTGGTCTTTCTGTTCCAGTTTTGGGTGCTGCTACTCGATTTCGATTTTGCGTCTTGATCGAAGAATTGATGATCGTGATATGGTGTAGGGTTGATCGCCGATGTGGTGGAGTAGTCGTGGATGGACGGAGTGGACGTTGATGACCGTGCACGTGCACGCGATCAAATTTTTGGTGAATCTGGGTTTTAACAGAGGGTTACTCGAGTTGTTTCGTGGGAGACTCGGGGTTTTTAGTGTTTGGCTCGAAGTAGGAATTGGGTGAGCTTCTTCGTTTAGCTGTAGAGTTTTGACAGGGAAAGCTCGGGTGAGACTCGGGAAAATTAGGTTGCGACTCGAAGGAATTTGTAGTGGTCTGGAGTTTAGTTGTTGCCAGTTTTTTTTTAGAAGCCTGTTTGTTTAAATTTAAACAGAGTTTAAATTGTGAAAGAATATTTAAAACAGGATTTAAATCAAAGTTTAAAAATATAAACTCAAGTTAGTTTTGAATCTTAGATTTAAGATAAATAAGTTTTATAAATTCAAATATTTTAATAAGTTTAAATGTTTATTAAATTTAAATGTTTTGAATTTAAAAAGAGATATGTTTAAATCTTATAAAATTTCTTTTATAAGAAAAATATTATTTATCACTTAAAGGTTTTAAATTGATTTAAAACTTGTTGAAGTTAAATTATAAGTTAATGATTTATATACATTTAATTACTAGGGAAATTAAATGGATAATTAATTTATCTAATAAATTAATAAAATGAATAATTACTTAAAAGTAATTAAAGGTTTAATCTTAAAGGTTTAAGATTAAATATTTTTAGAATAATTAACTTATAAATAAGATTCATTTATTAAATAGGATTTGATTTTTAATGATTAAGATAAATTAATTAGAATAGTTAATTTATAATTTAGGATTATAAATTAAAATATTAATTAATGGTTAGGAATTAATTAATAAGTAATCAAAGATTAATTAAGTTATGGATAACACTTAATTAATTAAATAATTAAAGATTAATTAATTGGTTATTAAGATTTATTAATTTGGAATTAAGAATAATTAATCTAAGTTAATTACTTAAGGAAAATAATTAAAGAATTATTAATAGTTAATGAAGGTCATTAACTATGGATTATTAAATAATTAATTAATATGATTAATTTTAATAATTAATTAGATTAATTAATTTAAAGATAATCAATTATAGAATTTGTTTAAAATGAATTACTTAATGGAAGTAATTAAGAATTAATTACTTATTGTAATTAATTGAAGTTAATTTGATTAGTTAAGTTAATTAATTAGGTTTAATTAATTTAGAAAAATCAGGAGATGATTTCATAATAATTACTTAATGTAATTATTAAGGTATGATTATTTAGGAAGTAAATAATAAGATAATTACTTGAAGTAATTAATTGATGGTTATGTATTAAGGAAAGTAATTTAAGTTTAATTACTTTGAATAATTAATCAAGGGATTAATTAAGAAATTAATTAAGGAGAATTAATTTAGTAAATGAAAGTAATTAAGGGTAGTTAATTACTGATTGAAGATTAATCAAGGTGATTAATAAATGTTGTTTAATTTAATGTTAATTACTTAATGTAATTAATTTAATTTAAGTAATTAATAATTAATTTGTAATTAAGGATCATTAATTAATATAATTAATGATGTAATTAAGATTGATTAATTAAGTATAATTAATAAATGAAGTGATTAATTAATGTAATTAATTAAGTTTTAATATAATTAATTATAGTGATTAATTTAATTAATTATAGTTAATTAATTAATGAAGTAATTAAAGATTAATTACTATAAGTGGTTAGGGTTAATTAATTTAAGTAATTAATTAAGGATAAATTACTTGAAGGTAATTAAAAAAATAATTAATCAAAGATGATTAATTGAAAAAGGTAATTAAAGGATAATTAATTAATTTGTAATTAATTAATGGGTAAGTAAGAAGGATTTATAAAATGAAGTAATTAATTTAATTCAATTTAAATTAATTAGAGATAGTGTAAATCATTACTTATGAATGAGTGATAGTATTGAATACTTGGCATTGATTGATATCTTTGATGAGATATATGCTGTATGATATGGATGTTAGTTGAATTGTATGCATTATTGATAATGTTGATTTTCTATTGTGAATTATCTTTCTAAGTGTATAAAGATAATTGAATTAAATTGTTTTAACCTTTAAAACAACTTGGCCTTAAAAGATACGTCTTTGGATTTCGATGAGACTGGGATCGGGTTTCCGTATACCGGATTTCTAGGTCTGGAGACCCGAATACCACATCGATCCAAATTAACGATAGGTCATGAATCAAGTGAAGATGAAGATTCAGAGTGCAAGGGTTATTGTCGTTAACTCTGAGGGTGATTCCAAAACGAGTGTAACGAGATAATGCCTTCGGTTTCGTTCGAACCCGGAACGAACTTGTATGGACTGAATGCTTTCAGAACATCGTCAGGTGGACGATGAGCATTCTAAGATAGATGTGTTCTTTTTAAAGGTAATCGTGACCTCAAGCCTCACAAACCGGGAATGGCTAAAACAGGGGAGGTGCAGCAAGGTTAGTGGGTAGCACCCAAGTAGGACAAGATTACCTCTGTCTAGATGTCCCTTTCTATTTTCGACTTAGTGTGTGCGGTTGAATCATGACAACCGTGGGGTATCTTGTGCGGGAATTATCCAGTAAGGGATGTTCCGACCTTGTGTTGCAGGGGATTGGGAGTGATCCTCGGTACGGTGATCTAGGCCACGTACTGTGACGGGCGGTACCCCGGTAGCCCTGCCATTGATGGAATCCAAACTCCAATAAGTGCCGTACGTTTTAGTTGTGCCCAACTATGTTGGAACGTGAGATGTAAGCATTCCAGCTATTTCATATTTATTTGAAAACCCTAGACCTATTATAATACAATCGAATTTCCTATCAAATGTTTTGGTTAGCGTAAGGAAAAAACTTACCCATATTTATTGGTGGGGAGTCTTACGTGATACCTTTTCTTTCAAAAGGTTTTGAAGTTAAACAAGTTTAACCTGTTACTCACACCAGACCCATGTCTGACCCAAGTTGTTTATTTCTGTTTTATAAACTCTTGGGTACTCAAATTTTTACGAGTAGCCAAGGGATTCAGGTTTAGCTTTGACGAGTAATCTGGAGGAGCAATGGAGCAGGAGGCTTCGGCGCTGTAGATATAGATAGTAGTTTTCCGCTGTGTTGATCTTTGTATTGATCTGTATTGTGTTGAGATGTAATAACTAGACAGATGTTTATAACTGTCTAGTATGTGATGTGTAATCTGTGTAACTCTGATAGATGATGTATATGATACTATGTAATATTTATGTGATATATTATATTTCGTTTCGTTTCCGCTGTGAGTATCTGTCGTTGTTTTCTTTTCTCTTCTTCTCTTTTCTATTTCTCACCCCTTTCTTTCTTACTGTCGATGCGATTTTCCGGGAGTGGAAAGCCGGGTCGTCACACGTGCAACTGTGACGACCCGGCTTTTTCTCCATAAAAAGTCGTATCATCAAGAAGAAAGAAAGGGATAGAAAAGAGATAAGATAGAGAAGAAAGAAAGAAACACATCAGAATCTAAACAGCGGAACGAATAAATTATATTAATCAAATAAGATATTACATTGTATCATATACATCAGAGATACACAGCTTATACAACACATACTAGACAGTTATAAACATCTGTCTAGTCATTACAACCCAAATACAACTCAACAAATGACTCATACAGACTAACACAGCGGAACACTATATCTACGAACGCTGAAGCCTCCTGCTCCATTGCTCCTCCAAAGATTCGTCAAAGCAAACCTGAATCCCTTGGCTACTCGTAAAAATTTGAGTACCCAAGGTTTAATAAAACAGAAAATAAACACTTGGGTCAGACATGGGTCTGGTGTGAGTAAACGGTTTAAATTGCTTAACTTCAAAACCTTTTGAAAACAAAGGTATCACGTAAGACTCCCCACAAATAAACATGGGTAAGTTTTTACCTTACACTAACCAAAACATTTGATAGGAAATCCAGTTATATTATAATAGGGTCTAGGGTTTTCAAGTAAAATACAGAAATAGCTGGAATGCTTACATCTCACGTTCCAACATAGTTAGGCACAACTAATACGTACGGCACTTATTGGAAGTTGGATTCCATACAATGGCAGAGCTACCGGGGTACCGCTCGTCACAGTACGTGGCCTAGATCAACGTACCGAGGATCACTCCCAATCCCCTGCAACACAAGGCCGGAACATCCCTTACTGGATAATTCCCGCATAAGAAACCCCGCGGTTGGAGCCAGCAACCGCCCACACAGCCGAAATAAAAAGGGACTCTAGACAGGGGAATCTTATACTACTTGGGTGCTACCCACTAACCTTGCTGCACCTCCCCTGTTTTAGCCATTCCCGGTTTGATGAGGCTTGAGGCTACGATTTACCTTTAAATCAGAACACACCACTTAGAATGCTCATCGTCCACCTGACGATGTTCTGAAAGCATTCAATCCATACAAGTTCGTTCCGGGTTCGAACGAAACCGAAGGCATTATCTCGTTACACTCATTTTGGAATCACCCTCAGAGTTAACGACAATAACCCTTGCACTCTGAATCTTCATCTTCACTTGAGATTCACGACCTATCGTTAATTTGGATCGATGTGGTATTCGGGTCTCCAGACCTGGAATACCGGTATACGGAAACCCGATCCCGGTCTCATCGAAATCCAAAACGTATCTTTTAAGGCCAAGTTGTTTAAAGGTTTAAACAATTTAATTTAATTCAATACTTGAATTTACACAACATTTAACACAGATAAATATCACACATTTATCACAGATATATCCAATATCATATCACAGAATATCATAGCATATCATTTAATAGATATCAACCAAATCAGATATTCTACACAAACAATCATCCATAAGCAACAATTATTAATCTCTATTATAATCAATTTAATCAATTTAAATTAAATTAATTACTTAAGAATTAATTCCTAACCTTGCTTAATCAACCATTAATTAATTACAATCCATTTAATTAATTAATCATTAAATATTAATCACTCTTGATTAATTATTTATTAATTACATAAAGTAATTATCCTTTAATTAATTTCACAAATTAATTATTCTTAACCATTAACAGTAATTAACCTTTAATTACTTTCATTAATTACATTAATTAATAATCCTTAATTAATTACTTCCATTAATTAATTAACTATAATTAATTACATTGACCTTTAATTAATTACTTTAATTAATTAAACTTTAATTAATCATTTCTATTAATCCACCTTAATTAATCATAAATAGTAATTATCATCCTATAATTACTTACCCTAATTAATTAAAATGTAACGACCCGGTTGATGAGGCTTGAGGTTACGATTACCTTTAATCAGAACATATCACTTAGAATGCTCATCGTCCGCTTGACGATGTGCTGAAAGCATTCAATCCATATAAGTTCGTTCCGGGTTCGAACGAAACCGAAGGCATTATCTCGTTACACTCGTTTTGGAATCACCCTCAGAGTTAACGACAATAACCCTTGCACTCTGAATCTTCATCTTCACTTGAGATTCACGACCTATCGTTAATTTGGATCGATGTGGTATTCGGGTCTCCAGACCTGGAATACCGGTATACGGAAACCCGATCCCGGTCTCATCGAAATCCAAAACGTATCTTTTAAGGCCAAGTTGTTTAAAGGTTTAAACAATTTAACTTATCTATATTCATACAGATAGATAATTCATAATTCACAATTGATAATCACATTACCAAATATACAGATGATTCATAACCAATATGTAATCCATATCAATATCACAATAGTTAATCTATAATACCATCATAATACAACCAAGCATTCATACCATACAACATTACTTATCTCATTTCTGAGATTACATCCATTCAGGACAATCAATGTCATCCATTTATATAAGCAATGATTTACTTAATCACAACATAATTAATTTAAAATGAATTAAATTAATTATTTCATCTCTTAATTAATTTAAAGTGAATTAAATTAATTACTTCATCTCTTAATTAATTACAATTAATCACTTATCATTTGATTAATTAATCTTAATTAATCAACTCTTAATCACATCATTAATTATAAACTAATGATTAATAAATTATGGTAATGTAATATCCCGGAAATTTGGGGCAATATCAATTTAATAATCTGTTTAAATAATTAAATTGATTTGATAATTTTTGATAATAAATATTTGAATTTATTTAATAATCTAATTAAATGAATATTGAATTAGTGAATTTATCCTTTAAAAAATTAATAAGATTATAAGTTAAATTAATTAGGGATTATTAGATATAAATAGACTTTAATAAAATAGGATTGTTATTTTCAAATTAAATGTGTTGTTGAATCTATATGTATATATATATATAACACTTGATTTTAAATTGAACTTTAGTATTTGATTTGAATTTGAATTTAAAGTTTGAAATTCAAAAGGATAGATATTTAAATAGTTTTGGATTTTAAAATATATGTATAAACCAAGCTTTTGATTCTCCTTTGCATGCCTTCAATTTGATGTTGTTTAAAGTTGAACTTGCTGTTGAATTGTTGCAGGTTGATTTATAGTAGGTTAATTTGCTAGTTTGATCTCTGCTTCTTTAAAATATTGGTGAGTAAATTATTTTAAAAACAGTTTGATTCTAGATTTCTTCTAGATTTTGTGATGTTATAACAATGTTATATGAAATATCTGTTTAAATTGAATGCATGTTGAATTGAATACATTGAATTACCTGTAGAGTAAGGATTGTTACTGTGTTTATAAAAACAGTTTTCAAATCCTATAACAATTTCAATATCTTGATTTTAAATACGAACTGGACCTTGATTTGTAAATGGAAGTTGGTTGTAGTCATGTAATTTATCATCTAAAAATAGTTATGGAATTTTAAAATAAAAGATTAACTGTATTTTTACTGTAATTCGTAAAATATGAGTTAATCTTTTATTTTAAAATTCCATAACTATTTTTATATAACTAACAATTACGCTCTCTCAAGATAGACACCACTTCAGAGCCTAGGTATTCACTCAACCTACTTGGTTTCAGAGGTAATCCTGCAACATAATTATATACCTAAACTATTTAAGTTGCAATGTTACTCACAGTTTTGATGATGAAGAACAGAGCCTCCAATTTGAAAAGCTTTTAAATCATAATTCATACATATATTTTAAAACCAAGATATAATTTGCTATAAAATCTCAAAACCTGTTACTTAAGTAAAACAACCCGAGTAAACCCAGGTTACAGTGGTAACATAACTAATTTTAAATAACTAGTGTTTTGTATCCAGTAAGGGATGTTCCGGCCTTGTGTTGCAGGGGATTGGGAGTGATCCTCGGTACGGTGATCTAGGCCACGTACTGTGACGGGTGGTACCCCAGTAGCCCTGCCATTGTATGGAAATCCAACTTCCAATAAGTGATAACGGTCTTGATTGTATACTTATGTATGCTGGAATTTAATAATGTAACAATTTCGGCTATTTCATATTTATTTGAAAACCCTAGACCTATTATAATATAACCAGATTTCCTATCAAGTTTTGGTTAGCGTAAGGTAAAAACTTTTCCATGTTTATGTGTGGGATGTCTTACGTGATACCTTTTGATTTCAAAGGTTTTGAAGTTAAGTAAGTTAACCCGTTTACTCACACCAGACCCATGTCTGACCCAAGTGTTTATTTCTGTTTTATATAAACTCTTGGGTACTCAAATTTTTACGAGTAGCCAAGGGAGTCAGGTTTGCTTTGACGAGTTATCTGGAGGAGCAATGGAGCAGGAGGCTTCGGCGTTCGTAGATATAGTAGTTCCGCTGTGTTGATCTCTGAGTCATTGTTATCTGTGTTGTATCTTATATTGTAGAAACTAGACAGGTGTTTATAACTGTCTAGTATGTGTTGTATATGTTGTGTAACTCTGATAGTTGTTGTATATGATACTATGTAATAGTTTATGTTATTAATATAATTTATTCATTCCGCTGTTTAGATTCTGTTGTTGTTCCTTTCTTTCTTCTCTTCTTTTCTCTTTCTATCCCTTTCTTTCTTATTAGCGATACGACTTTCTGGTCGATGAAAGCCGGGTCGTCACATTTGGAACTGTGACGACCCGACTTTTTCTCCACTGAAAGTCGCATCATCAATAAGAAAGAAAGAGGTAGAAAATAGAAAAAAGAGAAGAAAGAAAGAAACAACAACAACGATCTCACAGCGGAACGAATAATTTATATTAATAACATAAACTATTACATAGTATACAACACTTATCAGAGTTTACACAACTATACAACACATACTAGACTCTAACACAGATATCAACACAGCGGAATACTATATCTACGAACGCCGAAGCCTCCTGCTCCATTGCTCCTCCACAATTCGTCAAAGCTAAACCTGAATCCCTTGGCTACTCGTAAAAATTTGAGTACCCAAGAGTTTATAAAACAGAAATAAACAACTTGGGTCTCCCATGGGTCTGGTGTGAGTAACAGGTTAAACTTGTTTAACTTCAAAACCCTTTGAAAGAAAAGGTATCACGTAAGACTCCCCACAAATAAACATGGGTAAGTTTTTACCTTACGCTAACCAAAACATTTGATGAGAAATTCGATTGTATTATAATAGGGTCTAGGGTTTTCAAATAAATATGAAATAGCCGAAATTGTTACATTATTAAATTCCAGCATACATAAGTATACAATCAAGTCCGTTATCACTTATTGGAATTTGGATTTCCATACAATGGCAGAGCTACCGGGGTACCGCTCATCACAGTACGGGGCCTAGATCACCGTACCGAGGATCACTCCCAATCCCCTGCAACACAAAGCCGGAACCATCCCTTACTGGATAATTCCGAATAAAATCACCCCACAGATGGCCGTCGCCAACTGCACCACTAAGCCGAAATAAAAGAAGGAACTCTCTAGACAGGGATGACCTTACTCTCAGTGGGTGCTACCCACGAAGCCTTGCTGCACCTCCCCTGTTTTAGCCATTCCCGGTTGATGAGGCTTGAGGCTACGATTTACCTTTAAATCAGAACACATCACTTAGAATGCTCATCGCCCTCCTGACGATGTGTTGAAAGCATTCAATCCATACAAGTTCGTTCCGGGTTCGAACGAAACCGAAGGCATTATCTCGTTACACTCGTTTTGGAATCACCCTCGGAGTTAACGACAATAACCCTTGCACTCTGAATCTTCATCTTCACTTGAGATTCACGACCTATCGTTAATTTGGATCGATGTGGTATTCGGGTCTCCAGACCTGGAATTCCGGTATACGGAAACCCGATCCCGGTCTCATCGAAATCCAAAACGTATCTTTTAAGGCCAAGTTGTTTAAAGGTTTAAACATTTAAACTCTTATCTATATACACAAAGATAGATAATTCAATAGATAATCTACATTATCATCCCAAACAGATAATTCACATTATCATTATAATTTAACCAAAGCATCCATATCATAGATCAGCACATCTCTTATCAGAGATAACAACAATGCAAAGCATTCTATATTATTCATCCATCCCTAAGTAATGATTTATATCATCTCTAATTAATTTAAAGTGAATTAAATTAATTACCTCATTTTATAAATCCTTCTTACTTAATCATTAATTAAACCAATTAATTAATCATTACTCTAAGTATCTATCTTAATTAATCATTCCTGATTAATTACCCTTTAATTACTTTAAGTAATTAATACTTAATTAATCTCACAAATTAATTATCTTAAACCATTTCAGTAATTAATCCTTAATTACTTCATCTATTAATTAACTATACTTAATTACATTAATTCTCAATTAATTATAATTAATTAATTACTTTAATCACTTATTATTTATTAATTAATCTTAATGTAATCAATTCTTAATTACATCATTAATTATATTAATTAATGATCCTTAATTACTCTTAATTAATTATCTTATTTAAATTAATTACATCTAATAATTAATTAGTCACATTTATTAATCACCTTTGATTAATCTTATCTAGTAATTAACTACCCTTAATTACTCTTCCATAAATTAATTACTCATTAATTAATTATCTTTTAATTAATCCCTTGATTAATTATTTAAAGTAATTAACTCAAATTACTTTCATTATATCATCCTTAGTTAATTACATCCACTAATTAACTTTAATTACTTTCCTAAGTAATTACACTTTCACTAATTACATTTAAGTAATTATACTTATCACATAACCAAGTGATTATCTTAAATTAATTAAATTAATTAATTTAACTTATCAAATTATTTAATTAATTACCTTAAGTAATTAATTACCTTAATTACTTCCATTAAGTAATTATACTTAACCAATTTCCATAAATGATTATTATTAATTTATTAATCAAATTGATTACCAAAATTAATCTCATTAATTAATTATTTATTTATCCCTAATTAATGATCCCTCATTAATTATTTAACAATTCTTTAATTACTTCTTTAGGTAATTAATCTTTAATCAATTATTTATTAAAACAACTTGATAAACTCTTATTTATCAATTAATTAATTAAATTATCAATTATTCTTTAATTACCTTATTAATTTAATTACTCCTATATAATTAAATCTTAATTACTTTCTGACTAAAGTATTAACCTTTAACTACTTTAGTTATTATTAACAAAAGTCTTTAAAACATTTTACTTTAAAATCTTTCTTTTAATTCATTTAAATTAAAAGATTTAAATAGATTACAATTTAACTTTAACCAATATTTAAATCAAATATACAAAATCTTTTTAAATCAAATGTTAAGAACACTTAACATTTATAAGATTTTAAACCAATTTATTTGAATTCAAAATCCTTTTTAAAATATACTTTTAACAATTTAAATTTTAAAACATCATAAATTTTATCAACCTATTTATTTCAAACAAGGATACAATTTTAAATTTGAATCCATACTTCCAAATTTGCTTTAAAACTTTGTTTAAAATTTCAGTTTCCAAAATTTTAAACCAAATTTAAAAGTTAAAAACAAACAGGCTTAAGGCCTGTACCAACTCAAATTACCCGAGCCTACCACTAAATGCTTCGAGTAAAAACTGGAAACCCCCGAGTATCCCTTCGAGTTTTTCTTCGTTCTTATATTTAAAACTTTGTTAAGTTCAAATTTTAAAACTGTTAATCCACGCGAGTCTCCCCTGTACGAACCCGAGCCCAGTCCCCAATTTCTCGAGTACGACTTCGAGTCAAACCCATCACCTACTCGAGTACGCCTTGCTTCTTTCCCAAAGCTCAGATAAACTACAGATACACATGTGCTCGTGCACGTACACAATCGCTCCGACCACCATAGATCGTCGTCGCGACTCTCGACAAGTCAACGCCATCCATGCCGACCCTCACGTCCACTCAGATCAGAAGAAACGCCTTCGAATTGAAAATAAGCTTCTCGATCAAACTGGAGCAAAACCAGACCAGATAAAATCATCTCCAGTCACCAACTCCGACCACCGGGACCGCTGCAACTCTGGCCACACCTCCACTAGCCTTCTACGCTACGATTCCCCAAATCCTAAGTCACTCGAATCACCCTCGACGTCACGGCAACCCAGACTACAACCCCAACATTTCTTAGGATAAAACCCTAAATCATCCAATTTATGATGCCACGGTGGTGAATAAAATCATTCACCATTTTTGCCAAGTTTGACAACCCCTACGCCACCTCCAGAAGTAATTTCGATCCTCCTCGTCGCTCCGATCATCCACAATGACTTAAAACCCATTTTCGGGTCAACTGAGGAATGTAAACTAAAAACCCAACTAAAATTCTTAATATTCATCTTAAAAATCATATTTCACAGTATAGACTTATGTTATATTCCTGGAATAGAAATTTTTAAGATTTGATTTTAACAAGATTTAAAGAGATTTCACTGTCTTTCTAATTTTCCAGATAACATCCAATTAACTTACTTTAATTCCTTTCTAAGATAAAATCTATGACTTAACAAACATTCATTGTTTGTAATCTAAACCTTATCAGAAATCAGAGGAAGAGAAATGAAATTTTATCTAAACTTTAACCATCTATAACCAGAACAGAGAAGAGCAAGAAAGCATCAGACATGCACACTTGATCACATTCATACATTTATAAACATTCAAATAATTGGTATATACATTCATATAATCATATTTATTTCCAGATAAAATCATGCAACTGACTTATATTTAAGAAAATTTTAACAAAAATGTTACTCACCTTATATATATTGAAACAGAGCCTATCCTTGAAACAGTTTTTGGTCATTTGAAAACTTCCTGTTGCCTTTGTCCCTTTTTGAAAACTTTTAACTTGAATGTTTGCTAAAAAACTTGCATGCAGGCTAATCTTGTTGAGATGTTGCTTAAAATTCCAGATTTGAAAATGAATGTAGACAGAAGACTTGTTTTCCAGATTCTTATTTCCAGATTTTGAAAAAGTATTGCATATCTTTGTTTTGATTTGGAAAATAGATTACAGGGATTTTTGCTTTTGATAAATTTTGGTTTGAGGGATGTTGATTCACAGATTTGTTTTGAAAGGCAGATTTAAGTTGTGGATTACTTTGGAGAATTTGGTTACAGATTTTGTTATGAGAAAATAGGCTGAAGTTTCTCAAGTTTGAAAATGTGAAGATAAAAAGAAAATGAAGATAAAGAAAAATGTTTATAAGGTGTTGCATAAACTCTTTATTGAATTGTTTTAACAGAAGGTTCATATGCCACTCAATAAATCAACCAACACAATTGTAACGACCACGACTTTCTTTTCATAGAAAGTCGTATCGCTAATAAGAAAGAAAGGGGTAGAAAATAGAAAAGAAGAGAAGAAAGAAAGAAACAACAACAACGATCTCACAGCGGAACGAATAAATTATATTAATAACATAAACTATTACATAGTATACAACACTTATCAGAGTTTACACAACTATACAACACATACTAGACAGTTATAAAACATCTGTCTAGATATTACAACTCAAATACAATACAAGACTCTAACACAGATATCAACACAGCGGAATACTATATCTACGAACGCCGAAGCCTCCTGCTCCATTGCTCCTCCACAATTCGTCAAAGCTAAACCTGAATCCCTTGGCTACTCGTAAAAATTTGAGTACCCAAGAGTTTATAAAACAGAAATAAACAACTTGGGTCAGACATGGGTCTGGTGTGAGTAACAGGTTAAACTTGCTTAACTTCAAAACCTTTAGAAAGAAAAGGTATCACGTAAGACTCCCCACAAATAAACATGGGTAAGTTTTTACCTTACGCTAACCAAAACATTTGATAGGAAATTCGATTGTATTATAATAGGGTCTAGGGTTTTCAAATAAATATGAAATAGCCGAAATTGTTACATTATTAAATTCCAGCATACATAAGTATACAATCAAGTCCGTTATCACTTATTGAAATTTGGATTTCTATACAATGGCAGAGCTACCTGGGTACCGCTCATCACAGTACGGGGCCTAGATCACCGTACCGAGGATCACTCCCAATCCCCTGCAACACAAAGCCGGAACCATCCCTTACTGGATAATTCCGAATAAAATCACCCCACAGATGGCCGTCGCCAACTGCACCACTAAGCCGAAATAAAAGAAGGAACTCTCTAGACAGGGATGACCTTACTCTCAGTGGGTGCTACCCACGAAGCCTTACTGCACCTCCCCTGTTTTAGCCATTTCCGGTTTGATGAGGCTTGAGGTCACGATTTACCTTTAAATCAGAACATCACTTAGAATGCTCATCGTCCACCTGACGATGTTTTGAAAGCATTCGATCCATACAAGTTCGTTCCGGGTTCGAACGAAACCGAAGGCATTATCTCGTTACACTCGCGTTGGAATCACCCTCAGAGTTAACGACAATAACCCTTGCACTTTGAATCTTCATCTTCACTTGAGATTCACGACCTATCGTTAATTTGGATCGATGTGGTATTCGGGTCTCCAGACCTGGCATCCCGGTATACGGAAACCCGATCCCGGTCTCATCGAAATCCAAAACGTATTTTTTAAGGGTCAAGTTGTTTTAAGGTTAAAACAATTCAATTCTTTATCTATATACACAAAGATAGATAATTCAATAGATAATTTACATTATCATCCAAACAGATAATTCATATTATCATTTCAATCCAACCAAACATCCATATTATAGATCAGCACATCTCTTATCAGAGATATCAACAATGCAAAGCATTCCATATCATTCAACCATCCCTAAGTAATGATTTATATCATCTCTAATTAATTTAAAGTAAATTAAATTAATTACTTCATTTTATAAATCCTTCTTACTTAATTATTAATTAAACCAATTAATTAATCATACTCTAAGTATCATCTTAATTAATCATTTCTGATTAATAATCCTTTAATTACTTTAAGTAATTAATCCTTAATTAATTTCACAAATTAATTATATTAAACCATTTCAGTAATTAATCTTTAATTACTTCATAATTAATTAACCATACTTAATTACATTAATCTTTAATTAATTTTAATTAATTAATTTTAATTAATTAATTACTTAATCCTTTATTATTGATTAATTAATCTTGATTAATCAATTCTTAATTTACATCATTAATTATATAAATAAATGATCCTTAATTACTCTTTAATTAATTACTCCATTTAAATTATTTAATAATTAATCTTTAATTAATTATATTTATTAATCACCTTTGATTAATCTCAATTAGTAATTAACTACTCTTAATTACTCTTCCCTTAATTAATTACTTCTTAATTAATTATCCTTTAATTAATCTCTTGATTAATTATTCAAAGTAATTAAACTCAAATTACTTTTATTAAACCATCTTTAGTTAATTACATCCCCTAATTAACTTTAATTACCTTCCTAAGTAATTTCTACTTCCACTAATTACATTTAAGTAATTATCAAATCACCAAGTGATTTCTTAAATTAATTAAACAAATTAATTTAAACTTATCAAATTTATTTAATTAATTACCTTAAGTAATTAATTCATTTTAATTACTTTCATTAAGTAATTTATACTTAACCAATATTAATTAACTTATAATCCTAATTATTTAATTAATTATCACTAACCATTTATTAATTAAATTATTAAATTATTCTTAAATTACTTTATTAATTTAATGACTCCTATATCATTTAATCTTAATTACTATCTAAAATAAAGAATTAACCTTTAACTACTTTAGTTATTATTAACAAAAGTCTTTAAAACATTTTCCTTTAAACTCTTTTCTTTTAATTCATTTTAAATTAAAAGATTTAAAATAGATTACAATTTAACTTTAACCAATATTTAAATCAAATATACAAAATCTTTTTAAAACAAATGTTAAGAACACTTAACATTTATAAAAGAAATTTACAAGATTTTAAAACCAATTTATTTAATTTAAAAATTCTTTTAAACTATACTTTAAACATTTAAAGATGTTTAAATATTAAAATAAAAACTTATTTATTTTTACAACTGGGATTTAAGTTTAAATTTCTGTTTTCAAATTTTAAATCAATTTTAAAATTTAAAAACACACAGGCTTTAAAACCTGTAACTATTCAACTTACCCGAGCCATATCACAAAATACCCGAGAAAAAGTTGAAAACCCCCGAGTATCCCTTCGAGTTTTTCCTTCTATTTTATTCTAAAAACTGTTATAACCCATACGAGTTTTCCCCTGGAAACAACTCGAGCCAGATCCCAACAATCACGAGCACGACTTCGAGTCACTCACGCACTTTACTCGAGAAAAATTCGCGACCTCCTCTGCTAAGCCAAACAAAACACTGACACGCTGATACTCATTCACGTGTACACACGAGATGATCACCTCCGATCATCGATGACCACGCCAGCATCTCGTCCACGGCCATCTCTTATGATCTCGATCACCAGAAACTCAAACAACATCAACAATCGAAATCGAACATAAATCTCAACCTGGAACAAGAAGCTGGAAATCTTTCCAAACCTGTCAACGACTCGTATTCCTTCCTCCGACCACCATCGTCGTTGAAACTTCGGTGAAGTACTCGTCAACCCACCATCTTCCAATACCCAAATCCCCAAGCAGTTCGATCAACAGAGCAAAACGAGCTCAAACAAACATTGAAACCCCGTAAAACTAGGTTTAAAACAAATCTCGAGCAAATTTAAACTACACAGTGAATTATCATCCCTTCAACCAATTTTTCTATCCTCTCCAATGCTTCACCTAGCTCCATCATCAATCTCGAGCAACCCAGATGCATGGATCAACAGAATTAGACCAAAACCCAACTTTCAGGAAACCCCCAAGTACTCACTCAATACAATTTTTAAAATTTTGAATTTCTTTCCAAAATTCATAATTTCCAGTGATACTTTAGTTTATATAATTATTTTAATCAAATTCAACACTTGATTTCAAACATTGATAATAATTTGTTACTGCATTATTTGTTTTCCAGATGAATTTCAAATACCAGCACTTAGTTCTATCCCTGGTTCTTGGTTTGTACTTAATCTAACTTATTTTGCTTGAACCAAAATCCTAACTGTTGTTTAATTAGAAAATAACTTGAAGATTTGGTTTTAACTCAGACTTTACAGAGAGGAAAAGGAAATCAACACACACAGTTTCAAATATATCAAAACCCATAACATAATTATATCTACAGAGGCAAACTGCTATGCGCATAAACAAACACCATTTCAAAATCATGGTTTGATTTACGTATTCAAATTATAATACTGGATTTGTAAAAGAACATATTTGGGTTTTAGCTTAAATGAGAAATTTCTCTGTACTATTTGATTTCCTGGTATGTCCCAGTTATTTCAACTTTCATGAACATTTACACTTTAGTTTATATTAAACCAACAGTCTTTGCCTTACTCCTAAGTTCAAGACAACAAATAGGTCAACAGATAATTGGATTCGGTTTAAACCTAGGATTAGAAACTAAGGACAGAGAATATTACCAGAAACATTCATGTACACACATATTCATATATATACCCAGACATACACCAATATATATGTACGTACGACTATTCAAATATATATATATGAACATACAATAGGTTTATTTTACTGAGACTTTTTAAATAAAAAGTTACTCACCATTTTTAAAAGCAGAGAAATTTCCCAGGCTTTAAATTTTGATCTGGCAATTTCTTTTGATTTAAAACTTGAATTGTTTTGATCTGAAAAGCTTATTGCAGAGATTACTGCTTGATTCCAGACTTGCTTTTGATTATCTGCTACAGGCCCTTTCTCTTTAATTTTTGAAAATGCTTTGCATGCTCCAATTTTTTTTGATGTTGAAAAAGAATTGCAGGTTGAAGAAATGTTTACAGACTGGTTTTGAAAATTTGTCTCCGGCTGAAGATTTTGAAAATGAGAAGATAAGGGAAGAAATAGAAGAGAGGGGAGGTGTATGTTTATATAAATTAATTTGTAGTTTATTTAAAATAAAAGAAAACTAAAAATTTTAAAAACTTGACATTTGTCCTTCTCATATCTAATCTTATAACACCTAATATAATAAAGTCTTAGGAACTAACACATGTCCCTTTAATTATTTATTTATTTTTATTTATTTTAAATATAAAAACCTTTTTCTTAACTTATTAGATACATATCTATATATATTAATTATAAAGAAATAAAACTAATTATTATAAATAAAAGTTTACATATATTTTGAAATCCAAACTATTTGAATATTACCTCTTTTTGAATTCAAAATTAAATCTAAATTCAAATTCAAATTATATTTAAAATCCAATTTAAAGTCAATTTAAAACAACACATTCAAATTGAAAAAAAACAATTCTTATTTACATTAAAATCTATTTATTAAAAACAATACACTATTAATATTGTTTGAAAATAACACATTTATCAATTTAAAAATAATTTATAAAAGAGATTATAAATTTCTATTATTATTAAATGAATTAACATATCATATGTAAATTGTATTTCAAACCAAAGCTTATCTATTTACAATATACACACATATATATACACATTATAAATAGAAATCATTTTATTAGTTTTTTTTTAAAGATAAAATTCACTAATTAAATATTTATTCAATTAGATTATTAAACCAATTCAAATATTTATTATCAAAGATTAACAAATCGATTTAATTATTTAAACAGATTATTAAATTGATATTGCCCCAAATTTCCGGGATATTACATTCCTCCCCCCTTAAAATAATTTCGTCCCCGAAATTTAAAACAAAGGTAATTTAATAATCTTTTTAAATCACAAGGATGTATTATCATCCATATGCTAACAATCATAGCAACCAAACATCCAAACAAACAATTCTAACTATCCAGCGAAAAAATTCTGAATAGAATTTCCTCGAGTTTCCCCAAGTATATATATATACCGGAATACTCGCTCTACAGAATCCAAACAATCAATACATAGATTCATATTGTATATCAAAATATATATTATATTTAGTACCAGTCAAAATATTTTTACAAGTGCTATCATTCCCATACAAGCATGCCTATATATACAGATACATATATCACTTTACTAACATTTAACACCTAACCTCCATGACGTCCAAGGGTCATAGACACATACAAAAAAGGAAACACCCTAATCAACTATGGACTCTTGCTACTGGAGTCCTCCCCCTCAGGTCCTGACAACACCCTGTCCTCCCAATCACTATCTGGTTCCGAAACATCCTCTGGATCACCTACCCAAGGAATGAAACTCACACCCTTGGCCGGCCTTTCTATTCCATTATCTAAATTCCAAATAATGGCATCATCATTTTCTGATTCGGAGTCTTCCTCTTCTTCGAATTCTTCTTCGTCCTCAAATTCTTCTTCTTCCTCAAATTCTTCTTCTTCCTCAATTTCTTCTTCTTCCTCAATTTCTTCTTTTTCCTCAATTTCTTCTTTTTCCTCAATTTCTTCTTTTTGAGGCTGAGGCTGAGGCTGCTCATCAGGCTCTTCTTCATATAAGGACGGTTGTCTAAGTTCTGCTAAAATTCTTTTAACCCTTTCAACATCACCATCTCTTCTTGCCTTAGCCAAGACTCCACGGCAAACGCTACGGGTTCTCTAAAATCAATACCAAAATCCAAAGGTGAGATCTAAGGTTTAGACTTATATAGACTAAGAGTATATCAAGATTAATACTTCAAAATTTATTCCCTTTTAGATTCTTATTACACAAGATTTTCTTAAAATCATTATTTCAAAATAATTTAAGATATTTTTGAAAAGTGATTATAGTTAGAGAAAATATACACATATATAGTAAGTTTATAAACCTATTATTCCTTCAATTTATAAATCCATATATATATATATATATGGATTATAAACAAATTGTTATAAGATTTTTAAATTTTAAACATCTCTTTTTAGAAACCCATTATTCTAAAATTATCTTTAAAGGATGGAAAACTTCTTAAAAATTTACTAGTTTAAAAAGTTTCCAAATTTCTTTAGTAAATAAACTTAGTAAAATTTACTTTCCAAGATTCGAATCCTAAAGGGTTCAGATTTCTAAGGAATTTAGGGTATATTTAAGTAAAAAGGCAACCAGTAAAATACACAAGGTTGACAACTAAGACCACTAAATCCTAGATGATAAATTATTATCATCTCAACCAATCATCACAAGTACCATATACTTTTAAAATGATACTTTTTATATATAGAAAATATATCTAGGTAAAATTATTTCACCTTCCCTTTTAAAACAATATTGTGTCCGTTGGCCTGGTCCAAGTGTTTAGAGATCCTTATCAATAACGGTAGCTACTCGTATTGACCAGAATCCATATACCACCCAACCGATCAATTAACACAATATAAAACCATTTTACATAACTAACAAATACGCTCTCTCGTATATATATATATACACTCAGACTAAAATAGGTGGCTACAGATCCTATCTCTAATGAACAACCCTTCCGAACCTAGGTATTCACTCAACCTAGTTCTCTGATGTTCACTTAACCAAAAGCTTAGGCATTCGCTCAACCTAAGCTCTGATACCACTGTAACGACCACGACTTTCTTTTCATAGAAAGTCGTATCGCTAATAAGAAAGAAAGGGGTAGAAAATAGAAAAGAAGAGAAGAAAGAAAGAAACAACAACAACGATCTCACAGCGGAACGAATAAATTATATTAATAACATAAACTATTACATAGTATACAACACTTATCAGAGTTTACACAACTATACAACACATACTAGACAGTTATAAAACATCTGTCTAGATATTACAACTCAAATACAATACAAGACTCTAACACAGATATCAACACAGCGGAATACTATATCTACGAACGCCGAAGCCTCCTGCTCCATTGCTCCTCCACAATTCGTCAAAGCTAAACCCGAATCCCTTGGCTACTCGTAAAAATTTGAGTACCCAAGAGTTTATAAAACAGAAATAAACAACTTGGGTCAGACATGGGTCTGGTGTGAGTAACAGGTTAAACTTGCTTAACTTCAAAACCTTTAGAAAGAAAAGGTATCACGTAAGACTCCCCACAAATAAACATGGGTAAGTTTTTACCTTACGCTAACCAAAACATTTGATAGGAAATTCGATTGTATTATAATAGGGTCTAGGGTTTTCAAATAAATATGAAATAGCCGAAATTGTTACATTATTAAATTCCAGCATACATAAGTATACAATCAAGTCCGTTATCACTTATTGAAATTTGGATTTCTATACAATGGCAGAGCTACCGGGGTACCGCTCATCACAGTACGGGGCCTAGATCACCGTACCGAGGATCACTCCCAATCCCCTGCAACACAAAGCCGGAACCATCCCTTACTGGATAATTCCGAATAAAATCACCCCACAGATGGCCGTCGCCAACTGCACCACTAAGCCGAAATAAAAGAAGGAACTCTCTAGACAGGGATGACCTTACTCTCAGTGGGTGCTACCCACGAAGCCTTACTGCACCTCCCCTGTTTTAGCCATTTCCGGTTTGATGAGGCTTGAGGTCACGATTTACCTTTAAATCAGAACATCACTTAGAATGCTCATCGTCCACCTGACGATGTTTTGAAAGCATTCGATCCATACAAGTTCGTTCCGGGTTCGAACGAAACCGAAGGCATTATCTCGTTACACTCGTGTTGGAATCACCCTCAGAGTTAACGACAATAACCCTTGCACTTTGAATCTTCATCTTCACTTGAGATTCACCACATATCGTTAATTTGGATCGATGTGGTATTCGGGTCTCCAGACCTGGCATCCCGGTATACGGAAACCCGATCCCGGTCTCATCGAAATCCAAAACGTATTTTTTAAGGGTCAAGTTGTTTTAAGGTTAAAACAATTCAATTCTTTATCTATATACACAAAGATAGATAATTCAATAGATAATTTACATTATCATCCAAACAGATAATTCATATTATCATTTCAATCCAACCAAACATCCATATTATAGATCAGCACATCTCTTATCAGAGATATCAACAATGCAAAGCATTCCATATCATTCAACCATCCCTAAGTAATGATTTATATCATCTCTAATTAATTTAAAGTAAATTAAATTAATTACTTCATTTTATAAATCCTTCTTACTTAATTATTAATTAAACCAATTAATTAATCATACTCTAAGTATCATCTTAATTAATCATTTCTGATTAATAATCCTTTAATTACTTTAAGTAATTAATCCTTAATTAATTTCACAAATTAATTATATTAAACCATTTCAGTAATTAATCTTTAATTACTTCATAATTAATTAACCATACTTAATTACATTAATCTTTAATTAATTATAATTAATTAATTTTAATTAATTAATTACTTAATCCTTTATTATTGATTAATTAATCTTGATTAATCAATTCTTAATTTACATCATTAATTATATAAATAAATGATCCTTAATTACTCTTTAATTAATTACTCCATTTAAATTATTTAATAATTAATCTTTAATTAATTATATTTATTAATCACCTTTGATTAATCTCAATTAGTAATTAACTACTCTTAATTACTCTTCCCTTAATTAATTACTTCTTAATTAATTATCCTTTAATTAATCTCTTGATTAATTATTCAAAGTAATTAAACTCAAATTACTTTTATTAAACCATCTTTAGTTAATTACATCCCCTAATTAACTTTAATTACCTTCCTAAGTAATTTCTACTTCCACTAATTACATTTAAGTAATTATCAAATCACCAAGTGATTTCTTAAATTAATTAAACAAATTAATTTAAACTTATCAAATTTATTTAATTAATTACCTTAAGTAATTAATTCATTTTAATTACTTTCATTAAGTAATTTATACTTAACCAATATTAATTAACTTATAATCCTAATTATTTAATTAATTATCACTAACCATTTATTAATTAAATTATTAAATTATTCTTAAATTACTTTATTAATTTAATGACTCCTATATCATTTAATCTTAATTACTATCTAAAATAAAGAATTAACCTTTAACTACTTTAGTTATTATTAACAAAAGTCTTTAAAACATTTTCCTTTAAACTCTTTTCTTTTAATTCATTTTAAATTAAAAGATTTAAAATAGATTACAATTTAACTTTAACCAATATTTAAATCAAATATACAAAATCTTTTTAAAACAAATGTTAAGAACACTTAACATTTATAAAAGAAATTTACAAGATTTTAAAACCAATTTATTTAATTTAAAAATTCTTTTAAACTATACTTTAAACATTTAAAGATGTTTAAATATTAAAATAAAAACTTATTTATTTTTACAACTGGGATTTAAGTTTAAATTTCTGTTTTCAAATTTTAAATCAATTTTAAAATTTAAAAACACACAGGCTTTAAAACCTGTAACTATTCAACTTACCCGAGCCATATCACAAAATACCCGAGAAAAAGTTGAAAACCCCCGAGTATCCCTTCGAGTTTTTCCTTCTATTTTATTCTAAAAACTGTTATAACCCATACGAGTTTTCCCCTGGAAACAACTCGAGCCAGATCCCAACAATCACGAGCACGACTTCGAGTCACTCACGCACTTTACTCGAGAAAAATTCGCGACCTCCTCTGCTAAGCCAAACAAAACACTGACACGCTGATACTCATTCACGTGTACACACGAGATGATCACCTCCGATCATCGATGACCACGCCAGCATCTCGTCCACGGCCATCTCTTATGATCTCGATCACCAGAAACTCAAACAACATCAACAATCGAAATCGAACATAAATCTCAACCTGGAACAAGAAGCTGGAAATCTTTCCAAACCTGTCAACGACTCGTATTCCTTCCTCCGACCACCATCGTCGTTGAAACTTCGGTGAAGTACTCGTCAACCCACCATCTTCCAATACCCAAATCCCCAAGCAGTTCGATCAACAGAGCAAAACGAGCTCAAACAAACATTGAAACCCCGTAAAACTAGGTTTAAAACAAATCTCGAGCAAATTTAAACTACACAGTGAATTATCATCCCTTCAACCAATTTTTCTATCCTCTCCAATGCTTCACCTAGCTCCATCATCAATCTCGAGCAACCCAGATGCATGGATCAACAGAATTAGACCAAAACCCAACTTTCAGGAAACCCCCAAGTACTCACTCAATACAATTTTTAAAATTTTGAATTTCTTTCCAAAATTCATAATTTCCAGTGATACTTTAGTTTATATAATTATTTTAATCAAATTCAACACTTGATTTCAAACATTGATAATAATTTGTTACTGCATTATTTGTTTTCCAGATGAATTTCAAATACCAGCACTTAGTTCTATCCCTGGTTCTTGGTTTGTACTTAATCTAACTTATTTTGCTTGAACCAAAATCCTAACTGTTGTTTAATTAGAAAATAACTTGAAGATTTGGTTTTAACTCAGACTTTACAGAGAGGAAAAGGAAATCAACACACACAGTTTCAAATATATCAAAACCCATAACATAATTATATCTACAGAGGCAAACTGCTATGCGCATAAACAAACACCATTTCAAAATCATGGTTTGATTTACGTATTCAAATTATAATACTGGATTTGTAAAAGAACATATTTGGGTTTTAGCTTAAATGAGAAATTTCTCTGTACTGTTTGATTTCCTGGTATGTCCCAGTTATTTCAACTTTCATGAACATTTACACTTTAGTTTATATTAAACCAACAGTCTTTGCCTTACTCCTAAGTTCAAGACAACAAATAGGTCAACAGATAATTGGATTCGGTTTAAACCTAGGATTAGAAACTAAGGACAGAGAATATTACCAGAAACATTCATGTACACACATATTCATATATATACCCAGACATACACCAATATATATGTACGTACGACTATTCAAATATATATATATGAACATACAATAGGTTTATTTTACTGAGACTTTTTAAATAAAAAGTTACTCACCATTTTTAAAAGCAGAGAAATTTCCCAGGCTTTAAATTTTGATCTGGCAATTTCTTTTGATTTAAAACTTGAATTGTTTTGATCTGAAAAGCTTATTGCAGAGATTACTGCTTGATTCCAGACTTGCTTTTGATTATCTGCTACAGGCCCTTTCTCTTTAATTTTTGAAAATGCTTTGCATGCTCCAATTTTTTTTGATGTTGAAAAAGAATTGCAGGTTGAAGAAATGTTTACAGACTGGTTTTGAAAATTTGTCTCCGGCTGAAGATTTTGAAAATGAGAAGATAAGGGAAGAAATAGAAGAGAGGGGAGGTGTATGTTTATATAAATTAATTTGTAGTTTATTTAAAATAAAAGAAAACTAAAAATTTTAAAAACTTGACATTTGTCCTTCTCATATCTAATCTTATAACACCTAATATAATAAAGTCTTAGGAACTAACACATGTCCCTTTAATTATTTATTTATTTTTATTTATTTTAAATATAAAAACCTTTTTCTTAACTTATTAGATACATATCTATATATATTAATTATAAAGAAATAAAACTAATTATTATAAATAAAAGTTTACATATATTTTGAAATCCAAACTATTTGAATATTACCTCTTTTTGAATTCAAAATTAAATCTAAATTCAAATTCAAATTATATTTAAAATCCAATTTAAAGTCAATTTAAAACAACACATTCAAATTGAAAAAAAACAATTCTTATTTACATTAAAATCTATTTATTAAAAACAATACACTATTAATATTGTTTGAAAATAACACATTTATCAATTTAAAAATAATTTATAAAAGAGATTATAAATTTCTATTATTATTAAATGAATTAACATATCATATGTAAATAGTATTTCAAACCAAAGCTTATCTATTTACAATATACACACATATATATACACATTATAAATAGAAATCATTTTATTAGTTTTTTTTTAAAGATAAAATTCACTAATTAAATATTTATTCAATTAGATTATTAAACCAATTCAAATATTTATTATCAAAGATTAACAAATCGATTTAATTATTTAAACAGATTATTAAATTGATATTGCCCCAAATTTCCGGGATATTACAATTAAGGAATCCCGGAAATCTCATTACCCAGCGGTACATTTAAGTACAGTGGTATAAAGTATTATTCAATTAACAACCCCTAAGTAATAAACTATAATATTGTGTACCTCGACCAAAACAAATGTTATTTAAAAGCAAATGGTCGTTAACAGTTTTAAATTGAAGTAAGTTGGAATTCATGTGAAATTAAGACATTCCCGGTTAATTACTATTGGTTGATATTGGTTATTGGTTCATTAAAGTACGGAAATCAGATTTCATTACAAATGGGATGCTATGTACATTTAAGTACAGTGGTATAAAGTAGATATCTTAAACCATCTCGGTTAAAATTGCTTAACTTCAAAACCTTTTGAAAACAAAGGTATCACGTAAGACTCCCCACACATAAATATGGGTAAGTTTTTACCTTACGCTAACCAAAACATTTGATAGGAAATCTGATTTTATTATAATAGGGTCTAGGGTTTTCAAGTAAAATACATAAATAGCTGAAATGCTTACATCTCACATTCCAACATAGTTGGGCACAACTAATACGTACGGCACTTATTGGAGTTTGGATTCCATACAATGGCAGGGCTACTGGGGTACCGCCCGTCACAGTACGTGGCCTAGATCACCGTACCGAGGAGTACGCCCGCTCCCCTGCAACACAAAGCCGGAACCATCCCTTACTGGATAATCCCGAACAAGATAATCTCGTAGTTGGCGCGACCAACCACACACTAAGCCGAATAAAAGAAAAGGGTCCTCTAGACAGGGATCTATCTTGCTCTCAGTGGGTGCTACCCACGAAGCCTTGCTGCACCTCCCCTGTTTTAGCCATTCCCGGTTGATGAGGCTTGAGGTTACGATTACCTTTAATCAGAACATATCACTTAGAATGCTCATCGTCCGCCTGACGATGTGCTGAAAGCATTCAATCCATACAAGTTCGTTCCGGGTTCGAACGAAACCGAAGGCATTATCTCGTTACACTCGTTTTGGAATCACCCTCAGAGTTAACGACAATAACCCTTGCACTCTGAATCTTCATCTTCACTTGAGATTCACGACCTATCGTTAATTTGGATCGATGTGGTATTCGGGTCTCCAGACCTGGAAATCCGGTATACGGAAACCCGATCCCGGTCTCATCGAAATCCAAAACGTATCTTTTAGGTCCAAGTTGTTTAAAGGTTTAAACAATTCAATTCAATTCGATACTTGAATTCACACAGCATTTAACATAGATAAATATCACACATTTATCACATATATATCCAATATCATATCACAGCATATCATCCAATAGGTATCAACCAATCGGATATTCTACACAACAATCATATATAAGCAACAATTATTAACCCTATGTTATAATTAATTTAATTAACTTAAATTAAATTAATTACTTAAGAATTAATCATCTAACCTTGCTTAATCAATCATTAATTAATTTCAACCTTTAATTAATTAATTATTCCTTAAATATTAATCATCCTTGATTAATTATTAATTACATAAAGTAATTATCCTTTAATTAATTTCACAAATTAATTATTCTTAACCATTAATAGTAATTAACCTTTAATTACTTTTCATTAATTACATTAATTAATAATCCTTAATTAATTACTTCCATTAATTAATTACATTGACCCTTAATTTAATTACATTAATTAATTAAACTTTAATTAATCACTTCTATTAATTCACCTTAATTAATCATAAACAGTAATTATCATCCTATAATTACGTACCCTAATTAATTAACTCCTTAATTAATTATATTAATCCTTCAAATAATTAATCCTTAATTACTTCTTATTAAGTAATTATCCTTTAATTAATTTCATCTTATAATTATACAATAATTACTTACAGTAATTACACTTATAAATTTCATTAAGTATTTATACTTAATCACCATCAAGACTATTTTTAATTAATTTACAAATTAATTAACTTAAATTAATCACATTCATTAATTTCAATGGGTAATTCATCCTTTAATTACCTTAAACAAATTAATTAATCTTTAATTATAGATTAACTATTCTTTTTAATTATTAATTAATAAACCTTAATTATCAATTAATAAAACTTAATAACAAATTAATTAATCCTTAATTATTAATTAATTAATCTTTAATTAATCTTTATAGATTGATTATCTCTTAATTATTAATTAATAAAACCTAATTATTAATTAATAAACTTAATTAAGTATTTCTTAATTACAAATTAATAAATCACTAATCATTTATTAATCAATCCTTAATTACCAGTTGATTAATCCTTAACTACCATTTATAATCAATTAAATAAAGTAATTCCCTTGACTACTTATACAAATTTGAGTACCCAAGAGTTTAATAAAACAGAAAATAAACACTTGGGTCAGACATGGGTCTTCAGGTTAGTCTTGACGAATTCTGGAGGAGCTGTGGAGCAGGAGGCTTCAGCGAATAGATATATAGAGTTTCCGCTGTGTATGATAGATGTACTTGTGTTGTATAATAGACAGAAGTTTATAACTGTCTATTCTGTGATGTATAAATTGTGTACTCTGATGTATATGATACTATGTAATATCTTATGTGATATAATATATTTCTCGTTCCGCTGTGAGATTTCTGATGTGTTGTTGTTCTTTCTTCTTTTCTTTTCTTCTTCTATCCCTTTCTTTCTTCATAACGATGCGTTTTCCTGGGCATAGGAAGGCGGGTCGTTACATTTGGTATCAATAAAAGTTTATACAAATATTCTAAAATCCAAAATAATTTAAATATCTATTCTTTTGAATTTCAAAGATTAAATTCAAATTCAATTAAATTAAATCTAAATTCCCAATTTACCCAAAGCTTCTATTTACAATATATATAAATAAATATATATATTCAAATAGAAAATATCTTATTAACTTTTAAAAGATAAAATCACCCATTAATACTAATTTAATCAGATTATTAAATTAAATTCAAATCTTATTATCAAAGATCATCAATATCAATTTAATTATTTAACAGATTATTAAATTGATATTGTTAAAATTTCCGGGATATTACATTCCTTCCCCCTTAAAAGAATTTCGTCCTCGAATGTTTTGGTTAGCGTAAGGTAAAAACTTACCCATATTTATTGGTGGGGAGTCTTACGTGATACCTTTTCTTTCAAAAGGTTTTGAAGTTAAACAAGTTTAACCTGTTACTCACACCAGACCCATGTCTGACCCAAGTTGTTTATTTCTGTTTTATAAACTCTTGGGTACTCAAATTTTTACGAGTAGCCAAGGGATTCAGGTTTAGCTTTGACGAGTAATCTGGAGGAGCAATGGAGCAGGAGGCTTCGGCGTTGTAGATATAGATAGTAGTTTTCCGCTGTGTTGATCTTTGTATTGATCTGTATTGTGTTGAGATGTAATAACTAGACAGATGTTTATAACTGTCTAGTATGTGATGTGTAATCTGTGTAACTCTGATAGATGATGTATATGATACTATGTAATATTTATGTGATATATTATATTTCGTTTCGTTTCCGCTGTGAGTATCTGTTGTTGTTTTCTTTTCTCTTCTTCTCTTTTCTATTTCTCACCCCTTTCTTTCTTACTGTCGATGCGATTTTCCGGGAGTGGAAAGTCGGGTCGTCACACGTGGTATCAGAGCGTATTTGTAATTTTTCCGGGAGTGGAAAGTCTGTGTTGAGAGAGCGTATTTGTAATTTTTATATAACTATATATATATTTATTCTACCTATATTGTTGGGTTACCCGTACAGGTTCTCCAATATAAGATATAAAGGTAGATAGGGTAGTAGTGTATGAAACACGACTACCAATGGTTGGAATTAAGGTTGGAAGTGTATTTATCGAGACTGTAGACCCAATACTGTCTCGAGTAAGTTTTGCTGTGATGAAGGATTTCATCAATCTCTGAAGAAAGACTGTTATGGTTTGGAGTCTATCTTTGAAGTTGGATGAGTAGAGTTTAGATCTATCGGTTGAACAGAAGCAAGTGATGGTATCTTGATACCTCAGGTAATAGTAGCTGTGTGATGAGATGCAGTGACGATGGATGTTCCCGAAGATGTTTTCTTTGGAACGAGTTTAAGGAAGTGTGTCTGTTTCAGTGTTATGGCTGAGTTCAGCATGGTATTTCTGTTTGGTTTGGAGTTCGAGTTTCTCAAAGATCTTTGGATAGAAAGTCCTTGGCATCAGTATCAACAGTGCAGCTCGGAGTATTCTGTGTTGGCAGGAAGTTTTCTGGCTGAGTAGTTTTTCTGGAGGTGAAATTCAGAAGCAGCAGGGTGCATCCATTTCTTCGATGGATTGGATAGTTAAGTATGGGCTGTTCTGATTTGTTAAGAGGAACAGTTTTCTTTGGAAATAGGCTGGGTTGATCGCAAAAGTGACTTGCGATAGTTTGAGTGTTCTCTTGGGTTATCAGAGATTTTCTGGATGTCTTCAGAGAAGTCAGGAGTTGTCCAGTCTGTGCTTGTGTTCTTCATCAGCATTCTTATCTACCTCAGATCAGAATTGAGCAGCGAAAGCAGTTTGGAGTATATCTCTGGATAGGAGAAGTAAGTTTGGAATCTACTGATAATTGTGAAGTAGAGTTGTGTTTTGGATCTCTTCTGTATTCTGATTTGGATAAGTATTTGGTCTTCAGGATTGAATGGTCAGTTTGGATGACTGGAATTCATTGTGTTTTACGTATCTCTGAGGGAGTACGTGTTTGATCTATCTTTGGTTTTAAAATCAGCAGTTCTGGAAGGTTTAGTTGTTGAGTCAGACTCGTTTGTAGTCTGATATTCTGTTTAGTTCTGTAGATCTAGATGAGTAGGAGATCTATAGCTTAGTAGTTTAGATTGTTGTAGAGCGAGTATCCCGGTATATATATACTTGGGGAAACTCGAGGAATTCTATCTAGAATTTTGTCTGGATAGTTAGATTTGATTGATTGGATGAATTGGTTGCTATGGTTGTTAGCATATGGATGATAGTATATGCTTGTGTTTTAAAATTTAAAATCTTTAATAAGATTATTAAATTACCTTTGTTTAAATTTCGGGGACGAAATTATTTTAAGGGGGGAGGAATGTAATATCCCGGAAATTTGAGCAATATCAATTTAATAATCTGTTAAATAATTAAATTGATATTGATGATCTTTGATAATAAGATTTGAATTTAATTTAATAATCTGATTAAATTAGTATTAATTGGTGATTTTATCTTTTAAAAGTTAATAAGATATTTTCTATTTGAATATATATATTTATTTATATATATTGTAAATAGAAGCTTTGGGTAAATTGGGAATTTAGATTTAATTTAATATGAGCTTTCAAAGTTATTTAAATAAATAACTTTATATTTTTAAATGTACTTTAGATAAATGTTTAAATTGTTTAAGATATATTTTAACTTAAGCTTAAAATGAATAAATAGTTATATATATATATATAACTTGACTTTTTAAATTGAATCTTAGGATTTAATTTAATTGAATTTGAATTTAAGCTTTGAAATTCAAGAGAATAAATATTTAAATTGTTTGGATATTATAATATTTGTATAACTTTTAATTATAAATATAATTGGTTTTGTTTCTTTAAAATGATTTATATATATAGATAAGTATTTATTAAATAAGAAAAAGGCTTTTTAATTACTTTAAAATAAATAGAAATAAGATAATTACTTAAAAGACATGTGTCTTTATCTAATGACTCATTTTAACATGTGTAATTTAATTAGCTAATGTAATGACAAGTGTCTTCATTTATTTTTATTTTCTTTTATTTTTATTTATCATAAATTCACTTATATACACATATGCATTTCGTTACTTCATCCTTTCTATTTCCTTCTCAAAAACAAGAAACTCAAATGTAAATTCTCTAATACAAATCTGGAAATATTCAGTAATCAATATCTCTCAAAACCTTTCTCAAACAAAATATGTTCATATGCAAATCTGAAATCAGAGAACCAAATGTCTCAAACCAGAAATCAAAAATCAATACCCTGTAATTCTTTTTCCAAATCAACTCAAGCCTGTTGTATTCATTTGCAATCTGGGATCATCTCAAGTCTGTCTGCAAACATGCATTCTTTCAAAACCTGCATTCTCTTCAACCTGGAAGCATGTTCAAACACTCATCTCTGCATGCAAATTTAAACAGCAAGCAACTCAGTTTAAAAGTCAAATAAGCAAGGCAATTCAAGTTTTAAAATACAAAAGCAGTTTTCAAAAGCTAAAGGCTGCCTCTGTTTAAATAAGGTGAGTAACTTTTAAAATTTAAAAATACAATTGGGTTGCATGCTAGTATGGTTGAATACAAATGTATATTGCATAAGTGAATGTCTGATATTTTGTGCATGCTGTTTAAGTGCTCTGTTCAACATTTGTTTTTAGGTGAGTAGTATTTTTGTTAAAAATGTCTTAAGTATAAATTGGTTGTATGTCATTGCTATGTTCAAATATCGTATCGTGTAGTATATTTACGAATTTATATTATTGAATTGCTGAAGTAATGATGTATGCATGTATTTGAATAAATGTACCTTCTCTGTTTCCAGTTTTTGTTCTTGTTTTGATTTAAATTCAAAACCCATTGATTTTGGTCTCTGATTAAACTTGAGTTTCAAATCAAACTTGTTTGATTCATTCCAAATTTTAGTTTAAAATGTATACTTAAGTTAACAAAAACATTTAAATGACTCTGGAAATCAAATAACTGATCAAATCTAAAACAAGTGAAAATTTAAACTTCATAAATTATTGTTTCAGGGTTAGGATCTGAAACATCAGAGAAAAATATGAATTTTAAAACTAAAATCATAATTTTTAGTATTGAATTAGAGGAGCAGTTCTAGTTGATCAGTATTGGGAGATTTGGGTTGCCTTTGGCAATCTAGTTGATCGGGTTGGTTGAGATTCTCACTGGAGATGCAGGGATGGTCGGAGGGTTTAGGAAAATTATCTAAGTGATGATCAAAACACTGTGGCGTCAGTATGCGATCGATTTTGATTTTAAACCTAATTCGAATAGGTTGGACGTAGATGATCGGGATGATGTCTATGGTGGACCGAGTGTTACCATACTTTGGGAAGTGAAAGTTTGGTCGTAGGCGAGGCTGTGGCCGGTGGTGGAAGATCTCTGGTGGACGGAGCGCCGTGGGGGAAGTGCTGATAGGTTTTGGTGGGAGTTTGGTCTTTCTGTTCCAGTTTTGGGTGCTGCTACTCGATTTCGATTTTGCGTCTTGATCGAAGAATTGATGATCGTGATATGGTGTAGGGTTGATCGCCGATGTGGTGGAGTAGTCGTGGATGGACGGAGTGGACGTTGATGACCGTGCACGTGCACGCGATCAAATTTCTGGTGAACCTGGGTTTTAACAGAGGGTTACTCGAGTTGTTTCGTGGGAGACTCGGGGTTTTTAGTGTTTGGCTCGAAGTAGGAATTGGGTGAGCTTCTTCGTTTAGCTGTAGAGTTTTGACAGGGAAAGCTCGGGTGAGACTCGGGAAAATTAGGTTGCGACTCGAAGGAATTTGTAGTGGTCTGGAGTTTAGTTGTTGCCAGTTTTTTTTAGAAGCCCGTTTGTTTAAATTTAAACAGAGTTTAAATTGTGAAAGAATATTTAAAACAGGATTTAAATCAAAGTTTAAAAATATAAACTCAAGTTAGTTTTGAATCTTAGATTTAAGATAAATAAGTTTTATAAATTCAAATATTTTAATAAGTTTAAATGTTTATTAAATTTAAATGTTTTGAATTTAAAAAGAGATATGTTTAAATCTTATAAAATTTCTTTTATAAGAAAAATATTATTTATCACTTAAAGGTTTTAAATTGATTTAAAACTTGTTGAAGTTAAATTATAAGTTAATGATTTATATACATTTAATTACTAGGGAAATTAAATGGATAATTAATTTATCTAATAAATTAATAAAATGAATAATTACTTAAAAGTAATTAAAGGTTTAATCTTAAAGGTTTAAGATTAAATATTTTTAGAATAATTAACTTATAAATAAGATTCATTTATTAAATAGGATTTGATTTTTAATGATTAAGATAAATTAATTAGAATAGTTAATTTATAATTTAGGATTATAAATTAAAATATTAATTAATGGTTAGGAATTAATTAATAAGTAATCAAAGATTAATTAAGTTATGGATAACACTTAATTAATTAAATAATTAAAGATTAATTAATTGGTTATTAAGATTTATTAATTTGGAATTAAGAATAATTAATCTAAGTTAATTACTTAAGGAAAATAATTAAAGAATTATTAATAGTTAATGAAGGTCATTAACTATGGATTATTAAATAATTAATTAATATGATTAATTTTAATAATTAATTAGATTAATTAATTTAAAGATAATCAATTATAGAATTTGTTTAAAATGAATTACTTAATGGAAGTAATTAAGAATTAATTACTTATTGTAATTAATTGAAGTTAATTTGATTAGTTAAGTTAATTAATTAGGTTTAATTAATTTAGAAAAATCAGGAGATGATTTGATAATAATTACTTAATGTAATTATTAAGGTATGATTATTTAGGAAGTAAATAATAAGATAATTACTTGAAGTAATTAATTGATGGTTATGTATTAAGGAAAGTAATTTAAGTTTAATTACTTTGAATAATTAATCAAGGGATTAATTAAGAAATTAATTAAGGAGAATTAATTTAGTAAATGAAAGTAATTAAGGGTAGTTAATTACTGATTGAAGATTAATCAAGGTGATTAATAAATGTTGTTTAATTTAATGTTAATTACTTAATGTAATTAATTTAATTTAAGTAATTAATAATTAATTTGTAATTAAGGATCATTAATTAATATAATTAATGATGTAATTAAGATTGATTAATTAAGTATAATTAATAAATGAAGTGATTAATTAATGTAATTAATTAAGTTTTAATATAATTAATTATAGTGATTAATTTAATTAATTATAGTTAATTAATTAATGAAGTAATTAAAGATTAATTACTATAAGTGGTTAGGGTTAATTAATTTAAGTAATTAATTAAGGATAAATTACTTGAAGGTAATTAAAAAAATAATTAATCAAAGATGATTAATTGAAAAAGGTAATTAAAGGATAATTAATTAATTTGTAATTAATTAATGGGTAAGTAAGAAGGATTTATAAAATGAAGTAATTAATTTAATTCAATTTAAATTAATTAGAGATAGTGTAAATCATTACTTATGAATGAGTGATAGTATTGAATACTTGGCATTGATTGATATCTCTGATGAGATATATGCTGTATGATATGGATGTTAGTTGAATTGTATGGATTATTGATAATGTTGATTTTCTATTGTGAATTATCTTTCTAAGTGTATAAAGATAATTGAATTAAATTGTTTTAACCTTTAAAACAACTTGGCCTTAAAAGATACGTCTTTGGATTTCGATGAGACTGGGATCGGGTTTCCGTATACCGGATTTCCAGGTCTGGAGACCCGAATACCACATCGATCCAAATTAACGATAGGTCGTGAATCAAGTGAAGATGAAGATTCAGAGTGCAAGGGTTATTGTCGTTAACTCTGAGGGTGATTCCAAAACGAGTGTAACGAGATAATGCCTTCGGTTTCGTTCGAACCCGGAACGAACTTGTATGGACTGAATGCTTTCAGAACATCGTCAGGTGGACGATGAGCATTCTAAGATAGATGTGTTCTTTTTAAAGGTAATCGTGACCTCAAGCCTCACAAACCGGGAATGGCTAAAACAGGGGAGGTGCAGCAAGGTTAGTGGGTAGCACCCAAGTAGGACAAGATTACCTCTGTCTAGATGTCCCTTTCTATTTTCGACTTAGTGTGTGCGGTTGAATCATGACAACCGTGGGGTATCTTGTGCGGGAATTATCCAGTAAGGGATGTTCCGACCTTGTGTTGCAGGGGATTGGGAGTGATCCTCGGTACGGTGATCTAGGCCACGTACTGTGACGGGCGGTACCCCGGTAGCCCTGCCATTGATGGAATCCAAACTCCAATAAGTGCCGTACGTTTTAGTTGTGCCCAACTATGTTGGAACGTGAGATGTAAGCATTCCAGCTATTTCATATTTATTTGAAAACCCTAGACCTATTATAATACAATCGAATTTCCTATCAAATGTTTTGGTTAGCGTAAGGAAAAAACTTACCCATATTTATTGGTGGGGAGTCTTACGTGATACCTTTTCTTTCAAAAGGTTTTGAAGTTAAACAAGTTTAACCTGTTACTCACACCAGACCCATGTCTGACCCAAGTTGTTTATTTCTGTTTTATAAACTCTTGGGTACTCAAATTTTTACGAGTAGCCAAGGGATTCAGGTTTAGCTTTGACGAGTAATCTGGAGGAGCAATGGAGCAGGAGGCTTCGGCGTTGTAGATATAGATAGTAGTTTTCCGCTGTGTTGATCTTTGTATTGATCTGTATTGTGTTGAGATGTAATAACTAGACAGATGTTTATAACTGTCTAGTATGTGATGTGTAATCTGTGTAACTCTGATAGATGATGTATATGATACTATGTAATATTTATGTGATATATTATATTTCGTTTCGTTTCCGCTGTGAGTATCTGTTGTTGTTTTCTTTTCTCTTCTTCTCTTTTCTATTTCTCACCCCTTTCTTTCTTACTGTCGATGCGATTTTCCGGGAGTGGAAAGCCGGGTCGTCACACGTGGTATCAGAGCGTTTGTAAGTTTTATTTTGGATCTGAATTATCTCTATATACCGGATTCACTTTACGTTTGTAAGTTTTATTATGCATAGGATCAACAAACTCGAGAAACTCAAATGGATTCACAGGGGAAGTCGGGTCGTCACATTTGGTACTACTATAATTAATATTAAATTCCAGCATACATAAGTATACAATCAAGTCCGTTAGCACTTATTGGAATTTGGATTTCCATACAATGGCAGAGCTACCGGGGTACCGCTCATCACAGTACGGGGCCTAGATCACCGTACCAAGGATTACTCCCAATCCCCTGCAACACAAAGCCGGAACCATCCCTTACTGGATAATTCCGAATAAAATCACCCCACAGATGGCCGTCGCCAACTGCACCACTAAGCCGAAATAAAAGAAGGAACTTCTCTAGACAGGGATGACCTTACTCTCAGTGGGTGCTACCCACGAAGCCTTGCTGCACCTCCCCTGTTTTAGCCATTTCCGGTTTGATGAGGCTTGAGGTCATGATTTACCTTTAAATTAGAACATCACTTAGAATGCTCATCGTCCACCTGACGATGTTTTGAAAGCATTCGATCCATACAAGTTCGTTCCGGGTTCGAACGAAACCGAAGGCATTATCTCGTTACACTCGTGTTGGAATCACCCTCAGAGTTAACGACAATAACCCTTGCACTTTGAATCTTCATCTTCACTTGAGATTCACGACCTATCGTAAATTTGGATCGATGTGGTATTCGGGTCTCCAGACCTGGCATCCCGGTATACGGAACCCCGATCCCGGTCTCATCGAAATCCAAAACGTATCTTTTAAGGCCAAGTTGTTTTAAAGTTAAAACAATTCAATTCTTATCTATATACACACAGATAGATAACTCAATAGATAATCTACATTATCATCCAAACAGAAAATTCATATTATCATTTCAATTCAACCAAAGCATCTATATCATAGATCAATCGTATCTCATCAGAGATATCAAACAATGCAAAGCATTCAATATCATTCATCATTCTTAAGTAATGATTTATCATCTCTAATCAATTTAAAGTGAATTAAATTAATTATTTCATTTTATAAATCCTTCTTACTTAATTATTAATTAAACCAATTAATTAATCATTATTCTAAGTATCTATCTTAATTAATCATTCCTGATTAATTACCCTTTAATTACTTTAAGTAATTAATACTTAATTAATCTCACAAATTAATTATCTTAAACCATTTCAGTAATTAATCTTTAATTACTTCATTAATTAATTAACTATATTTAATTACATTAATCCTTAATTAATTAAAATTAATTAATTACTTTAATCACTCATTATTTATTAATTAATCTTCATTAATCAATTCTTAATTACATCATTAATTATATTAATTAATGATCCTTAATTTTTCTTAATTAATTATCTTATTCAAATTAATAATTAATTAGTCCCATTTATTAATCACCTTTGATTAATCTCATTTAGTAATTAACTACCCTTAATTACTCTTCCATAAATTAATTACTCATTAATTAATTATCTTTTAATTAATCCCTTGATTAATTATTCAAAAGTAATTAACTCAAATTACTTTTATTATTAAATCATCTTCAGTTAATTGCATCCACTAATTAACTTAATTACTTTCCTAAGTAATTACACTTCATTAATTACATTTAAGTAATTATATTTATCACATCTCTAAATGATTATCTTAAATAAATTTAACTAATTAATTTAACTTAATCAAATTAATTTAATTAATTACCTTAAGTAATTAATTTCTTTAATTACTTTTATTAAGTAAATTATACTTAACAAATTTTACAAATGATTATCATTTATTAATTAATAAAATTGATTATCAAAATTAATCTCATTAATTAATTATTCAAAAATCCCTAATTAATGATCCCTCATTAATTATTAACAACCTTTTAATTACTTCTTAATTACCTTATTAATTTAATGACTCCTATATCATTAAATCTCCAAATTAAAGCATTAACATTTTAATTATCATTTACAAAAGGTTTTGAAATCCTTTACTTTAAATCTTCTTTTTTTTTTCTCTTATTTCAAATTAAAGATTTAAATTAAATTTCAAATTCAACTTTAACCAAATTTAAATCAAATTTTACAAACTCTTTTTAAACCAAATGTTAAAGAACACTTAACATTTAATTTATTTAAATTCAAAACCTTTTTTTTTATATATATACTTTAAAACATTTAAATTTGTTTAAACATTATAATTTATAAAATTATTTTATCTCAATTAGGATACAAATTAAATTGAATCCATACTTTAAAATTTTTGATTTAAGCTTTGCTTTAAATCCTGCTTAACCCTTTAAACTTCAATTTAAAGTTTAAACCCTGCCAGCCTTTTTAAACTGAACCCAATAGCCTACCCGAGCCCATATCAAAATTTTCCGAGACAAAACCCCATTTCTCCGAGTACTTCTTCAAGTTTTCCCTCTATTTTATTTTCAAAAAAAACTGTTAAACCCCACGTGAGTCTCCCCTAACATCTTCGAGTCAAACTCACAAATCCTCGAGCCATTCACGCAATTCCTTCGACTACCCCTCTCTCCTTCAAACCCAACTTACCAGTATCCACATCATCACCGTGCACGTGAACGGTGACGCCGCTCCACTTCGATCACCGGAGATGATCTCCCCAAGTCATCGATCATCCTCACACCTAAATACGATCATCAGATCAATCGCACCATCATGAAATCGAGTTTGGGCATTTAACTAAAACCTGGAACATTTAAAACAACACCAAACCCAAACCTGTCATCGCCTCATCCAAGAAATTCCAACCATCTGATCACCTGCACCTCCGTTCACTTCATCGCCGTCTCATCTACTTCCAATCCCCTGAGTTACGTAGCACTCGATCCACTTGGAAGGTCGAACCAATCAAAAACACTACCCAGATAAAATTTAGGGTTCCAGACAAGAAGTCAACACCGCTGCCCCCTTGATGATTTTCATCGCCATCCAATATTTTTCCGATCTTCGTTGGTCACTTCTTCATCCACTAGAAGAAACCCGATCCTTCCAATCCCATAGATCACCAGAAATCTCCTAATTTCCATTTTATGTTCATTCCCGAACTACACCTTCCTCCTCAAGCTATAAATTATAATTTTATTCTTAAAAATCATGATTTATGTTAAGGATTTAGTTTAGGTTCCTGAATTGATGAACTAAAATGCTTGGATTTTCACTTATTCAAACTTGCTCTGTTATTATTGATTTTTACAGACAATTCAAAATTGTCTTATCTCGAATAAATTTTTAAACTTAAATTCATGGTTCAACAAACATTTTTTTTATATGAATCTTAGACAATAACATAGATTACATTATGTGATAATGGGGTTTGAACAAAATTCTTGAACCTAGGAACTTAAGAATAGTATAATGCAGAGACAATAGCATGTATAAAATTTTCTATTCATATGTTCACAGAAGATCTACTTATATATATACATATCATTCATACTTAACATATAAATCAACATGCAACAGATTAAATACTTAAACTCATTTAAAAATGATGTTACTCACTTGATAAATAACAGGGAATAGGTTTTTATATGTACACAGACAGGCTCACACACATATTCCTACCAATTCATATAAATTCAAATTAGAAACTTCAATTCCAGCCAATATCATCACATGCAAACATATATCATATCCTTAAGTTTTGGAAAATGTAAATTACTCACCTATTTTATGATGAACAGAGCCCTCTTTTAGAAACAGTTTTGAAAAGCCTTAGCCTCTGGTTTTTGATTTAAAACTTGAGTTGTTAGCTTTATAAACTTGCATGCAGACTTGATTTCTTGAAATGTTGCTCTAAATCAGGTTGCTTACTTCAGATTCGAAAAGAAGAAATTGCAGGCTTCCAGATTTTTGAAAAAGAATTTAGACAGAAGATCTTGATTTCTTTTCCAGATTCTTATTTCCAGATTTTGAAAAAGTATTGCATATCTTTGTTTTGATTTGGAAAATGGGTTACAGGTTTGTTGAAGAAGATTTTTAGAGGATTGATTACAGATTTTAGTTAATTTCTTTGGTTTTTGAGAGGAGGATTTTGGAGAATATTCAGGCTGAAAGTTTTCTTCTTAGTTTTAGAATTTGAAGAGTAGAAAAAGAGAATGAAGATAAGGACATAAGTTTATATAAGTTAATTTGTAGTTTATTTAAAATAAAAGAAAACTAAAAATTTTAAAAACTTGACATTTGTCCTTCTCATATCCTAATCTTATAACACCTATTATATTAAAGTCTTAGGAACTAACACATGTCCCTTTAATTTATTATTTTTATTTATTTTAAATATAAAAACCTTTTTCTTAACTTATTAAATACATATCTATATATTTAATTATAAAGAAATAAAACTAATTATTATAAATAAAAGTTTACATATATTTTGAAATCCAAACTATTTGAATATTACCTCTTTTTGAATTCAAAATTAAATCTAAATTCAAATTCAAATTATATTTAAAATCCAATTTAAAGTCAATTTAAAACAACACATTCAAATTGAAAAAAAACAAATCTTATTTACATTAAAATCTATTTATTTAAAAACAATACACTATTAATATTGTTTGAAAATAACACATTTATCAATTTAAAAATAATTTATAAAAGAGATTATAAATTTCTATTATCATTAAATGAATTAACATATCATATGTAAATTGTATTTCAAACCAAAGCTTATCTATTTACAATATACACACATATATATACACATTATAAATAGAAATCATTTTATTAGTTTTTAAAAGATAAAATTCACTAATTAAATATTTATTCAATTAGATTATTAAACCAATTCAAATATTTATTATCAAAGATTAACAAATCGATTTAATTATTTAAACAGATTATTAAATTGATATTGCCCCAAATTTCCGGGATATTACATTCCTCCCCCCTTAAAATAATTTCGTCCTCGAAATTTAAAACAAAGGTAATTTAATAATCTTTTTAAATCACAAACATATATTAACATCCATATGCTAACACCCATAGCAAACAATTCATACAAACAAACAATTTTAATTATCCAGACAAAATTCTGAATAAAATTTCCTCGAGTTTCCCCAAGTATATATATACCGGGATACTCGCTCTATAAACAATCCAAACAACCAATACTACTAAGCTATAAAGCTTTAACTCATCTGGATCTACAAAACTAAACAAGATATCAGACTACAGACGAATCTGACTCAACAACCAAATCTTCCGGAACTGCTGGTTCCAAAACCAGAGATAGATTAAACACGTACTCCCTCAGAGATACGTAAAATATATTGAATGGATAACTGACAATTCAATCCAGTAGATCAAACTCTTACCCAAATCAGAACATAGAAGAGATTCAAAATAACTCAGAGCTGACTTCCCAGACTTACCAAATCTTATAGCTCCCTTTAACCAGAGAAAAACTCCACAACAACGAAGTCTCCAACTTCGAATTTCAAATTCCTTCGTTTCTTATCCACAAAATCCTTCAGACGATCCTGGCTGTCTACAGATCCTTCTTGATCAGTTCAACCTTCGCTGATACTTCTAGAAACAAACTAGACTAAGAATAACTCCACACAATGATCTTCTCAAGATCAACCCAATCCAAAACAAAACTCTACTTCTCAAACATCAGAAGATTCCAAACTACTTCTCCTATTTGGAAAAGACGAACAAGAGCACTCGCCAAACTGCTTCTGCTGCACCACTCTGATCTGGAGTAGAATGAAAATGCTGATGATGAACACAAGCACAGACTGGGCAACATATCCCAGAAAATCTCAGATAACTCAAAAGAATACTCAAACTATCGCAAGTCACTTTTGCGATCAACCCAGCCAAAATGCAAAGAAAACTGTTCTCTCTTTACCAATCAAAACAGTTCATACTTAATTATCCAATCCATCGAAGAAATGGATCCACTCTGCTGCTTCTGAACTTCACCTTCAGAAAACTGCTCAGCCAGAAAAACTTTTGCCGAAAACAGAACACTCCGAGCTGCACTGCTGCCACAGATGCCAAAGACTTCTCAATCCAAAGCTCTTCGAGAAACTCGGACCTCAAACTAAACACAATCACCATGCTGAACTCAGCCACAACACTGAAACAGACACACTTCCTTATACTTATTCCAAAGAAAATATCTTCGGGAACATCCATAGTCACTGTATCTCATCACACAGCTACTATTACCTGAGGTATCAAGATACCATCACTCGCTTCTGTCTAACCGACAGATCCAAATTCTACTCATCCAACTTAGAAGATGGACTTCGAACCTTAACAGTTCCCTTCGGAGATCGATGAAATCCTTCATCACAGCAAAGTTTACTCGAGACGGTATTCGGTTTATAGTCTCGACAAATACACTTCCAACCTCAACACTCAGACTCCTAATCCTAGAAGATAAATTATTATCATCTCAACCAATCGTTACAAATACCATATACTTTTAAAATGGTACTTTTTATATATAGAAAATATATCTGGGTAAAATTATTTCACCTTCCCTTTTAAAAAAATATTGTGTCCGTTGGCCTGGTCCAAGTGTTTAGAGATCCCTATCAATAACGGTAGCTACTCGTATTGACCAGAATCCATATACCACCCAACCGATCAATTAACACAATATAAAATCATTTTATATAACTAACAAATACGCGCTCTTATATATATATATATATACACTCAGACTCAAACAGGTTGTTACAGATCCTATCTCTAATGAACAATCCTTTCGAACCTAGGTATTCACTCAACCTAGTGTTCTGATATTCACTTAACCAATAGCTTAGGTATTCGCTCAACCTATGCTCTGATACCAACTGTGACGACCCGACTTTTTCTCCACTGAAAGTCGCATCATCAATAAGAAAGAAAGAGGTAGAAAATAGAAAAGAAGAGAAGAAAGAAAGAAACAACAACAATGATCTCATAGCGGAACGAATAAATTATATTAATAACATAAACTATTACATAGTATACAACACTTATCAGAGTTTACACAACTATACAACACATACTAGACAGTTATAAACATCTGTCTAGATATTACAACTCAAATACAATACAAGACTCTAACACAGATATCAACACAGCGGAATACTATATCTACGAACGCCGAAGCCTCCTGCTCCATTGCTCCTCCACAATTCGTCAAAGCTAAACCTGAATCCCTTGGCTACTCGTAAAAATTTGAGTACCCAAGAGTTTATAAAACAGAAATAAACAACTTGGGTCAGACATGGGTCTGGTGTGAGTAACAGGTTAAACTTGTTTAACTTCAAAACCTTTTGAAAGAAAAGGTATCACGTAAGACTCCCCACAAATAAACATGGGTAAGTTTTTACCTTACGCTAACCAAAACATTTGATAGGAAATTCGATTGTATTATAATAGGGTCTAGGGTTTTCAAATAAATATGAAATAGCCGAAATTGTTACATTATTAAATTCCAGCATACATAAGTATACAATCAAGTCCGTTAGCACTTATTGGAATTTGGATTTCCATACAATGGCAGAGCTACCGGGGTACCGCTCATCACAGTACGGGGCCTAGATCACCGTACCAAGGATTACTCCCAATCCCCTGCAACACAAAGCCGGAACCATCCCTTACTGGATAATTTCGGAGTTTATCTTTGAAGTGCAGTTTGGAATCTACTGATGTTGTGAAGTAAAGTTATGTTTGGATCTCTTCTGTGTTCTTTTTAAATACCACTGTTTTATTTAAAATTGGTTGAAATAAATATAAAAATCTTTGGATTATCTTTTGTTTTAAATTTCGAGGACGAAATTCTTTTAAGGGGGAAGGAATGTGATATCCCGGGATTTCGAGAAGTTTAAAATGTGATAATCTCTTAATTTAAATTATTTTAAATTGATAAATTTGTTATTTTCAAATATTTTATAACCAAATAATAATAATATGATGTTTTAATTATAGTATAGATTGATTATAATAAGAATAATAATTTAAATTGTATTATTTTATAAATTTGATTTTTAAATAGATTTATCATTTCCAAAATTAATAAGTATTGTTTAAATATGTATATATATATGTCTTGAGTTGTTTTTAAATGAAATATATCAATTTCAAACTTAATAAAATGTTTATTTAAAAACCCAAAAATTTAATCTTTAATATATTTAACTTTAAACCTGTAATCTTTGAAACAAATTTATTATTAATCCATAAATTAACTTAAATCTTTAAGTTAATTAACAATTAACAACTTTTCTTTTTGATCCACTTCTTAATTAAGCTATTTAATTAAAATAGGCTTAAGAATTAATTAGATTAAAGGATATCTATTAAAACTTAATTAATTAAAATAATCATTCAAAAACCTTTAATTAATCCTCAACATAGACACATATTTTATAAAAGGATTGGTTTAAGAAAATTGTTAAAATTTAATTTATTCAAACTTGCAAGTATACTTAAGTTTTCTGACCCAAGACAACTTCAGGTATCAACCCGAGCCTGATGCCTATTTTCTCGAGTTCATTCCCGAGAAACTCCTCCTTCTTTATTTTAAAACTTGTTAAATTTTAAAATTTAAAGCCTATTAAAACACGTTACCCACACAAACAACTCGAAGCAAAACTCGAGCTACCCCATCGTTTCCTCGTGTTTATTCTCGAACCACTGTTATAAAAATTTTTCAAGTTTATCACATTAATATAGCGATGCGAATTAATTTGAGCTCCACGACCCGGCTGTTTAAATCTTGGGTTGTTAGAGAAACCATCCCTTTCCGTACCGAGGATATGGGTAAGTTTAAAATCCATTTATTCCATATGTAACATACTTGTACATTTAATTACAGAAGTTTATAACAAGTACATTTAAGACATGGGTCTGGTGTGAGTAACAGGTTAAACTTGTTTAACTTCAAAACCTTTTGAAAGAAAAGATATCACGTAAGACTTCCCACAAATAAACATGGGTAAGTTTTTACCTTACGCTAACCAAAACATTTGATAGGAAATTCGATTGTATTATAATAGGGTCTAGGGTTTTCAAGTAAAATACAGAAATAGCTGAAATGCTTACATCTCACATTTCAGCATAGTTGGGCACAACTAATACGTACGGCACTTATTGGAGTTTGGATTCCATACAATGGCAGGGCTACTGGGGTACCGCCCGTCACAGTATGTGGCCTAGATCACCGTACCGAGGATCACTCCCAATCCCCTGCAACACAAGGTCGGAACATCCCTTACTGGATAATTCCCGCACAAGATACCTCACGGTTGGGATCAGCAACCGCACCACTAAGCCGAAATAAGAAGGGACTTCTAGACAGAGGTAACCTTGTCCTACTTGGGTGCTACCCACTAACCTTGCTGCACCTCCCCTGTTTTAGCCATTCCCGATTTGTGAGGCTTGAGGTCACGATTACCTTAGAAAAGAACACATCACTTAGAATGCTCATCGTCCACCTGACGATGTGCTGAAAGCATTCAATCCATACAAGTTCGTTCCGGGTTCGAACGAAACCGAAGGCATTATCTCGTTACACTCGTTTTGGAATCACCCTCAGAGTTAACGACAATAACCCTTGCACTCTGAATCTTCATCTTCACTTGATTCACGACCTATCGTTAATTTGGATCGATGTGGTATTCGGGTCTCCAGACCTGGAAATCCGGTATACGGAAACCCGATCCCGGTCTCATCGAAATCCAAAACGTATCTTTTAAGGTCAAGTTGTTTTAAAGTTAAAACAATTCAATTCAATTATCTTTATACACATAGAAAGATAATCCACAATAGATAATCAACATTATCAGATAATCCATATTATCATCACAATTCAACTAACATCCATATCATACAGCATATATCTCATCAGAGATATCAATCAATGCAAAGCATTCAATATTATCATCCATTCTTAAGTAATGATTTATACCATTTCTAATTAATTTAAAATGAATTAAATTAATTACTTCATTTTATAAATCCTTCTTACTTAACCATTAATTAATTACAATCAATTAATTAATTATCCTCTAATAATTCATTTCAATTAATCATCTTGATTAATTATCTTTTGATTACATTCAAGTAATTTATTCTCAATTAATTACTTAAATTAATTATCCTTAACCACTTATTGTAATTAACCTTTAATTACTTCATTAACTAAATTAATTATTCCTTAATTAATTATCCTTTAATTAATCCCTTGATTAATTATTAAAAGTACTAACTCAAATTACTTTTATTAAACCACCTTTAGTTAATTATATCCCCTAATTAACTTTAATTACCTTTCTAAGTAATTTATACTTCCACTAATTACCTTTAAGTAATTATCAAATCACCCAGTGATTATCTTAAATTAATTTAAACAAAATTAATTTAACTTATCAAATTAATTACCTTAAGTAATTATTTTAATTACTTTATTAAGTAATTTACTTAACCAATTTTTAACTAACTAATTTATCTAGTTAATTATCAAATTTAAACATTAATAGTTAATTATTTAATATTCTCTAATTAATGATCTATCATTAATTTTTAACAATTCATTATTTAAGTAATTAAACTTAAATCAACATTATTAATTACAAATTAATTAATTCTTAAATACCATTTAATTAATTTCTAATTACTAAATTAATTACCTAATTAATCTCTTAATCATTTGATTTATTAATTTACTTATCATTTAATTAATTAACACTGAATTAATTAATAAATTAAATTAATAAATTATTCTTTAATTACTTTATTAATTTAATTGAATCTTAAATCATTAAACATTAATTACTTTCTAAATTAAAGTATTTACCTTCCATCTACTATTAAAAATTCATTAATTACTTTTCTTAAGTAATTAACTTAGATTAATCATTATTAATTTCAAATTAATAAATCTTAATTACCAATTAATTAATCTCTAATTACTTAATTAATTAATCTCTAATTATAAATCAATAAATATTAATCACTTAATTAATTAGTCTTTAATTATCAATTAATTAATCTTTAATTAATTATAATTCTAATTATAAATTAATTTATTCTTAATCATTAATTTATTAATTCCTTAATTACTCATTAATTACCTTATTAATAAATTAATCTTAAATCATTAAATCTTTATTAACTTTAAGATAAAACATTATCCTTATTAATGACTTTATTATCATAAATCATATTTAAAACATTAAATTTTAAAATTAACTTACCAATTAAATCATTTAATTTTAGATTTGAAATAACAAAATCAAGTTAAACAAATTTTAAACTTTTTATTTAAACATTTAAATCTTTTAAAACTTGTGTAAAACATTTATCTTTGCAAACTAATTATTATTTTTAACTTTTAAAACTTGTTTTTACTTTGCTTTTAAACTTAGAAACATTACTTTTGAAAACAAAGATATTTTAAGCTTTGAAACTTCCAAACTGTTCATGCTTAAATTTTCTTTAAAACCTGGTAACACTTCTTTAAGCAATTAAAACCTGGCAATAAAAATTACACTAACCTAACACGATCATCCCCCGTGTAAAACCCCGAGTCCCTCACGTTCGTTCCTACTTCGAGTCAACTCACAAAAATACACGAGAACAACCCGAGCTACCCTGTTCTTCCTAAACTAACAACGATAACAGGTTCGAACGTACACCGTGCACGTGCACGGTGATCAGGCCGACCCCGACATCTCGCCGAGGCTACCCACCAGTCAACGTTCACCTACGCGTCTGCTCCGACCCCTCAGCGCCGATGAACTCGCGAAGAAAAGAAAATGAGCAACCTGATTCCCACGGGAACCCATCACTTCGTCAACAATCGCCTCGCGCCACCGAAAACAATCACCAGAAAACTTGCCGCTACTCCCAGGGATGCGCCACGACCTGATGAATCATTACCCCCTCAAGCGATTCCCTCCGATGTCCAGTCGTCGCCGCAAAAACCTCAGCCATCAACACTACTAATAACAGCACCAAAACCCTACAATAACCTCGACGAGCCACTACGATCATCAAAAAAACTTCTTACACATTTTTCTGGTGATCGTCAACCCTCAAACCACCTTCAACCCCGGTTTCGCCGACAATCATCAAGTTGATCGACGAAAATCGATGATAAACCCAAATTTGCTCAACCTGGATTATCTCAACGAGTTCCAAACTAAAAATTGTGATACTGGTCCCTAAATTCATCATTTTCAGTTTTGAATCATATAATAGAATCAATTCAAAATTCTGATCAATTGATTTTTAGGCCTATAATTTGAACAGACCTGTAAATTTTAAATTTTTAAACAAATACTTCATATAATTATTTGAAAATATTTTTAAAATTAAGCTTGTATACTTACAATCATTTTCTATTTTCAAATCCTAGCCTAAAATCAGATACATGAGAAGATATGAATTCTTTTCTATAAAATTTGAAACCTGGATATGAACAGAGAACAAATGTTCACACACAGACTTGTACAGGCATTTCCTTCATACACACATACATTCACATGTTTTAAACATATGCAAACCATATTCTACAAAAATCCATCACAAACATTCAAGCATGATCATAGATTTTAAAACTGTTTTTTTTTTAAATAGATGTATACTCACTGGAAAACTAGAACAGAGGAGCTGTTTATATATATACAGATATATTGACATATAATCAAAGCTATTCATATCCAGATAAAATCAATCATGCAAACAACTTCTTCATATAGGATCATCACATGCAATAAAGCTAGCAACCATATCACTATTTTTAAACGTTTTGTTTACTCACCATTTAAGGAAGATGAACAGAGCATCTAATTGTTTATGAGCATACACACTATAAACATTCACATTAGATTTTCACTTATTCATGCAATACTTATTCATTTCAACTATACTAGCATGCAACCATATTTTACTTTAAGTTTTTAAAAGTTACTCACCAGGCATAAACAGAGACAGAGCCTTATATTTTGAAAATCTTGAAACTGGTTTTGACTTAAAACTGAAATGCCTTGCTTTGAATCTGATTTTAAACTTGATTTGTTGAGCTTTAAAACTGCTTTGAATTACATGCATGCTGCTCCCAGATTGGAAATTGAATGCAAGCAGGCTAGAGATGATTCCAGATTGAAAATGAATGCAGACTGGCCTTGTTTTGGTATTTAAAAATTGAGATTACAGGGATTGATTTCTCTTGAATTTGAAGGATGAGATTATAGGTTGTGAATCTGGTTTTTGTGAGGAGTTTGGATTACTTTCTTAATTAATTACTTAACAAATAAGTAATTACATTACTAAATAATCCTTAATTCATTAATTAATTAACTACTCCAAAATTAATTAATCTCAACAATTATATTAATCAATTCCTAAGATTAATAACATCAAGTGATTACCCTTTTTTTTAACAAATTACCCCATGAGTACTTTTCCCATTAATTACCTAATTAATTTTTTTAACTTAACCATTTAAATTTAATTAAATGATTTCTTAACTTCTTATTAAAAATTTCTTAATTTAAGAAAACATTATTTAAATCAAGTCATTTATTAACCAATAACTTTCCAATGATTAATAATTTAATTATCTTCATTAAATTTAATTATCTTTAATTAAATCAAAATTCTTAATTGCTTAAGATAAATCCTTATTATAATTGATTTACTAAATCCTTATCGATAAAACTTATTTAAAATAAACATTTTAGAAGTCTATTATAATTTAAACATTTTAAACTTCTCTTTCTACTTTCAAATCTTTAAAATTTCCAAAATCATCTTCAATACGAAAAAAAGCTAAACACATGGTAATAACATTATGACCCGACTTTAGCCTTTAATTAATTAATGCATGATAATCATTAATTGTAACTCGACTTTCCACTCATAAGTTAAATCTTGGATTATTAAATTGGATATATAGAGTTACAAGTTGATCAATTTTTAAGAATGTCGTGAATTTAAATAATAATAAACTTGGATTGCTCAGGTTTGAAATACTCGGTTTAAATAATTAGTTCGTTCCACGTTGTTGTTTTCATTTAATCTATATTTCAATTTCCATTCTGTTATATAAATTTATTCTTTCATCTTTGGTTATACTTTTTCCAATTTCTACTCAATAATGAGACTAACTCATTATTGTCATTTTCTAACAATCAAACAACCAAATATATAACTATAATAAATTTCAAAAATTTATTTCTTTTATATACAAAATAATTTGGGCAAAATTATTTCATTCACCCTATTTAAAACAATATTGTGTCGAACTGTTCTATTCAAGTGTTTAGAAACCCCTTCGATACAGTTGTCCAGACTGTGCCGACGAAGGTTCATATGCCACTCAATAAATCAATCAACACAATATAAAACCATTTTATATTCACTAACAAATACGCGCTCATATCTATTAGTACTCTCAAAATTCCCAACAGAGCCAAGGTTATCGCTAGCCTAAGCTCTGATACCACTGTGACAACCCAGGTTTTTCTAACACGAAAAACCGGACCATTTTAGTTAAGAAGAAGAGGTAGAAGAAGAAAAATAGAAAACAACAGCAGAATCTCACATACGCAGCGGAATAAAATATAATATATATCAACAGATCTTTACACAAATCAAACTGTATCTGTATATATATATATACATCCAAATACATCATCAGAGTACATCACATCAATATCATACAACTGAATACACAGCGGAAAAATAATAGCAAGTACGAGAGTACGTATCGTCATCCAGCTCGTCTCCTGAGCTCCACATCATCATATCCTGTAACCTATAATACTCGGTCTGACCCGAGCATCATATAAAACAATACCCGAGTCAGTCTGGAAAACCAGCGTGAGAAAATCACACTCAAATTGATTATTAAAGTTTCAAAATCCTTTGAAAACAAAAGCATCTCGTAAGACCACGCCACAAATAAACATGTCGGGTTTTTACCTTACGATAGCTAAAACACTTTATATCAAACTCCTCTGATATTATAATAGTGTCTACAGAAAGTAAAATATAATCTAGCTGAAATGCTTGCATCTCACATTTCAACAATAGTTGGGCACAATCAAAACCGTACAGGCACGTAGGGAGAATGGATTTCCAACGAATGACTAGGCACTGGGGTACCACCTATCACAGTACGTGGCCTAGATCACCGTACCGAGGAGTACGCCCGCTCCCCTGCAACACAATATTTATTGTTTAATTATCAACATTCACCTAATATTTATTGTCTTATATCTATTTTATAAACTCAAACCATCTTTAACCATCAATTCAAATATATATACATATATTTATCATTTATCTCTAAACCATTTATTTTTAACTTTTAAATCCAAATAGAAATATATATTAAATTTGCTCGTATATACCTAAATATATATATACATTCAATATATACACATATACTCACATATACACTATTTACAATATTTTAATCTCAAATGATTTATACAGAATATACTTGGATATCGGGGAAACTCGCTCTCAATTTATCAATTAAATTTACAAATTTTTATCTAAAATTTATTTAATCATAAATTTAACTCAAGAATTCATTTAATTATAAATTTAAATAAATTTAAATTTCGGGGTCGTGACAAATTTCCCCCCTTAAAAGAATTTCGTCCTCGAAATTCGCAGGCACGAAAACAACGACAGAGATAGACAGATTCGATCTCCTATAACTCCTCGAACACAAGATATGGATTCCGAATTCAAGTCGGAAGATCACAAAATACATACCGATTTGTCCCTCTTCGGACTTTGGTATTCAAAAGAATTTAGAATAGAATTTCAAAATTTGGTTTCAAACGATATCGTTTTATCGATTCAATTCAATTTAACTTCATATTCTATTAATCAATTTAATTCAATTTATAATTTCCAATTTCAAATTTATTAAGGTTTAAATGGAAAAGCTGATAAGAAATCGATGAAATACGAAGTAAGGATTTTCTACAATGATACGTAGAGCTACCATCATATCGAAACTTCTTCTGGAGCTGTCACGAAGCAATCAAAAGAATTTGGAAACGAATCAATCAAAAAAATATTGATGGAGAAAGATTGTTTCCACTGTTGCAGGGTATTGACAATTTATAGTCGTACTTCCCTGTCCCCTATCTCGTCTTCTTCTTGTACTCATATCTACTATCAGTGGATAGTAAGAGAATTTACTGAGACATTCAGACTGATATCTTAGGGATATACTCATTCTAGAGTTTACTTCACTCTATCTCTAATGAGCTACTTAACGTGTTATACTCCTAAGCTAAAGTTCAACCTTAGCTCTGATACCAAATGTAACGATCTGATTTTTCGCGTTCGAAAATCAACATCCATACTTTACATCGTACTCGAATGCCGTAGATTCGATCGTTCAAATCCGAGTCGCCGGAGCTTATAACAACAGTTAAGTAAATAACACAGCGGAATAAAAGAATAATATATTGATATACAACATCTGATACAATATCCAGATACAATGATGATACAATGAATATCAATATACATCAGAGATATGATACAACAAATAGCAGCGGAAAAGAAAAAAATAGATAACTAAAATCAGCAGCGGAACAAATCACTCTAAGATAGTCTTCAAGAGAGAACTCCAGCAGTAGCTCGAACTCCCAATAACGATACACCAAGAATAAGCAAGTGCAGTCCGATCCAAGACTGAACTAGCTCCAGAAAATCTACTAATCTGACTATCTGAAAAACCAAACTCTAGACTGCTCGTGTAGAAAAATTTTGAGCATCCAGAGTTTAGAAAAGAAACAATAAACTCTGGATCAGTCATGGGACTGGTGTGAGCAACAAAAACAGTTTATCTTTAAAACAAATAGCAGAGAATTTTAAAGTCAATTCGCAATGCTTTTGGAAAATGAAACTACCATAAGACCTCCCACCACACACACAATGCAAACGCAGAATTGGAGGAGATTTCTTCTTATGATAGTCAAAGATGCTTACTACGCAAAAATCAAATCATTTTTTGATATTATTATTAGTGCATAGTGTAGAAACATTTCGAAAGTATAATATTAATCTTAGCCAGCATAGGCATTCCGCACTTATGCCTACTATAGCTACCATCCAAACAGTGGTGACCACCATAAGTGAATGATAGGTTCTACAACTAAAACCGTACAAGATCGTATTGTTTCTTTGGATTTCCAACAAATGGTCAGGCTAAGGAACTTCCTTTTCCACGATGGGTACGTCCCTGGAATAGACGACCCGAGAAATAACCTAACATTACGGTTAGATCTCTGCCAACACAAGGCCGGGTTACCTCTGCAAAAATAGGTAACTACTGACACGCGTATGTCATCCCCCGATCGTCACCGATCTTCCCGAGGATCCTCGATTTCCAACAACCACATAGTAAAAATGCAGCAACCACAGAGGTTAAGTATCTGGGCTCCATACCATGATACCACCTTTATCCAGAAGGAATGACATACACTAAGGGGCGCTACTCCCTAGAACCTTGCTGCATCCTTCCTGTTTCGACCATTTCCGGGGTGTGAGGCTCGACGAAGTCTCGTCCACAAAGCTACGCTTTCTACAAAGCCATGCTTCGGGTCAAACAAATGATCAACCTATGATCACAAAGATATAAGATCAAACAAATGATCATATCGCAAATGATCAAACACTGATCATCACACAGCAACACTCAGCATGCCACATTACCAAATTGGGATATATCGCTGATAAATTTCAACTACATAACCTCTGAGCTCGTACGTCTCAGAGAAGGGTGTTAAGCTAAGAGAATAAATTCTCCGCCACCAACAGAAATGTATTTGAAAGAAATCGGCTTTACATCTCAAAGTGTAATGTCAGACATGTATCCATACAAGTCTGTTCCGGGATCGAACAGAACCGAAGGCACTTCTTACGAAGCCCTTGCAATTCCGGGTAATTTCCAATCACGTCCGGACTTCCCGTCACAAAAGAGTGATATAAATCTCTATACCGGAGCAACTCAGTGCAGAGACATTCGACAGGTTGTCCTTTCATTTTTGAAAAATATCCGGTCTTCAACACCGGTCTTCAAATGCCATCCATATACGACGTATCACAAATTCGGAATGGGTTATATGACACAAATGTCTTTTCCCGGCTAACCCGAATAGTGAGCGAAATATTCAAAACATATGGATATTGGGATTTCAATTAAGTCACAATTTAAACCCAAACTTTCTTTTCAAATGGTTTAACAAATTACCATTTTAATCTTTTTTTAAACAAAAAGATTTAATTCACAAAGTTCACTTAATTTCACAAAGATTCATTCACAGATTTTCCAAATCGATTCCCAATTCAATTTAATTAATTCGTTAAATCTTTAAATCAAAGATTTAACTAATAGCTTTCAAAACAATTCCATTTCAAATGGTTTAAACAAATCATCACTTTAAATCTGTTAAAAATAAACAGGTTCAATTCATAGCTTTCAAAAAGATTCATTCATAACTTGAAAAACCATTTTTCAATTCAATCTTGAAATTCCTTTAATTAAACTGGAATTTCATTTCTTATCTAAAAGTGTTTATCATTTGAAAACAACAGTTTTCATTTTGGAAATCTGATTCATTTATACGAGTTGAAGTCTTTGGGTTAAATCCAAATTCCCCACTTATACTTTTAAAATGGTTTAAATTCATACAAACACATTTATATCATCTTTAGTCCCTAGTTTCCAAATCATAGATTTAATTTCAACTTGAATTCAAATTTAAATCAAATTATTTAAATTTTCAAAACTCGATTAAGTTATTCAAAATAACTTTTATATTTGAAATTTCATTTCAAAAGCTTTTCACTTTAAACCCCAAATTTCCGATTTCAAAATCAATTGAAATTAGAACTTTAATTTCAAAAACATTTAATTCTGCATTGTCTGTGACTTAATCGATTTCCTCGTGAAATCCATATTTGTGTGTGTAAAAGTGTGGTCCAGGGGTTTAACACAATAGTGCAACACGATGAATCATCACAGATCAAATACAGAAATATAGTTGATAAACGATATAAATTATATAGCTTATCTTTATGCACAGATCACAGATATATAAATATCACAGATAAATAAACTGCAGTAAAGATTACACACAAATCTGAATATATCTCAATGCATCGCAGATCAGGAAATATCAACAAAATTCAATCATCCAATCAAATCCAAATATTCACAAGTAAGGTCAGTTAATTATCTGATTTATTCAAATTAGATTAATTACTTATGGATTTCAAATCCGGATTAATTAATCATAAATTAATTACAAACCAATATAATTAATTATCCTTTAGATAATTTATTAACTAACTATTAATAATTAATAAATTATTCTTAAATTAATTTTCCTTAATTAATAACATTGATAAATTAGTCCTTAATTTATTATCTTTCCTTAATCACCTTCATTAATTTATAATTCCTAAATTAATTAACTTAATTAATTAATCCTTAATGACCCATTAATTAACCATTAATTATTTAATTAATTCAAGTTTTTAAATGTAACTTAATTTAACCTTAATTACTTGATTTATTAATATTTAACCATTTGTTTAAAATCTAATCTATTCAAATTAATGATCTTTAATCACAAATTAATTTTTTCCTAATTAATAATTAACTTAAACCTTTGTTAATTGGTTTAATCTCATAATTACTTAATTAATCCAATTATTAATTAAATTTATCAATTCATTTTAATTAACTTATTAATTTAATGAATCCAAATCATTAAATTCAAACTTAAGGACTTTTAACTAAATTCCCTTTTAAATTTCAAATCATTAAAGAATATTTTAACTTTAACTTATTTACCCCATTTTAAAGTTATAAACTTTAGTCTATTTCAAAACCTAAGATTCAAATTCAATTTGAATTTAGATTTAAGATCTTAATTTAAACTTGGTTTTAATTTTCATTTCAGATTTTATATTATACTTTTGAAATCAAGAACTGCCAGGCTTTATTTCTCAATTTGTCTGGAACCACACATACTCGGATCGAACCAGAACTGCTTCGAGTCATATCCTCCACTACTTCGAGTAACACTCTCAAACAACTCGAGTAATACCCGAGTTAACATCTTCGTCTCCCCAAAAAAAAAAAGAACAAAGTCAAGGAAACGTGCACGTGCACGTGTACTTCGCCGGCGTTCATCTCCAGCCTACCCCACGTCATCGAACACGTCGACGTTCATACTCACATCCTCTCGCAATCATCAGATCGTCACCCTTAAGTCAAACTCGAAATCGAGTTTCATGCTCCAAAACTGGAACAAGAACAAACCTGGTACAACGCCTCGTTCACGTCCCTCCGACCACCAGTAACTCTGCCGTCTTAACCCAAGGTGCCCCGATGACCCATCAATCTTTTCCCCTGGGTCCGATCACCTATAGTCCATCGTCGACGATGTAGCAATCCCCGAAAGCTCAGCTAATACAACTGTGAACCTAACCCTAAGTCGACGCCACGCCGCCGCTACGACGCACTAAAAATTCTACGAGCATTTTTCCCTTGCTCCTCGACACGTTATCTTCTTCCACCCTTGACCACGGTGCATATGATCTTGCCGATCACTAGTAATCGGTCGAAATCCAAATTCTGTTCAACCCCAGATATCTCAACGAATATTAGCTTAAAAATCATAAATTTTCTTTTAAAAATCCTATTTTACCATGACAAACCAGATTGTAACCTGGAAATACTAAATCGTCTCGATCGAAATTTGGGTTTAGTTTGAGATTTTACTGCTCTACCTTCTTTAGGATGAACTATTCTTCAATACTATCTAGAAGTATTTCCAGATCGAACATTTAGTCATTAATAACAAGTTTTATTCTTATACCTATGTCTAAAATAAATCAAACAAAGAGATATTAGGTCTATTTCATATTTTTGAGAACCTGTGAAATCAACAGAGTATGATCATCCATACAGATATAAGCATATATCAACAATCCATTCTAAACAACATGCTAATACTTATCATTCTTCACTTTGCAGAATTTATAGCATGTATCTATATTGAAGAGATTCAATTTGTTCACTCACTAGCATCAAGAAAAATCAAAACAAAATTAAGCTTCTAAAAACAAGGAGTTGCTCACCTTATTTTTCCAGAAGAAACAGAGCAGAGTTGTTTTAATATGAAACAGGCTTGAAAAGTTGCAAAGTTGAAATTTTTGCTTTGATATCTTGTTTCTGTTTTTCTTTTCTGGTTTGTTGGAGTTTTTGAGATGATGCTACTTTATTTATTTTTTTCTCAGTTTCGAATGAACTGATGGTAAGAGAGTTTGATGTGGAGATGGGTTTACAGTGTGTTATAGTGTTGTTTTGGTACTAAGGCATGGTGAAGATGCTTTCTTTACTTTTTGTTTTCGGCTGATGATATTATATTGTGTACTTTGTTTATTTGTAAAAAGATATTTTATTTCCTTTGCTTTGTTTTGGTGGCTGCATCTTACTTTTGTACAATTTATACTTAATCTCTTTGTGACTTGATTTGCTTTTGTTTTCGGCTGAGAGATGATGATGTTGGGTTTTACATTTTATTTTAAATCTACTTACTTTGTTCATTTTCTTCTTTTATTTGCATACTTGTCTTCTTTTCCTATTTTTGCCTGCATAACATTTCTTTGCTATTTCTTTTCTTTCTAAAAATGGTGGCTGCACTTATTATGTTGTCTTGTTTCCTAAATCCTATCACTTTGCAATATAAATGAATTAAATGTTGTTATATTTTTTAAAAATTGTATTTACTTATTTGAATGTAAGTTGTTTCTCTTTTGTTTTGTTTTGATTACTTTTAAAATACAAGTGAACTTCGAATTTTTATTAAATCTTTCTTTATTATTTTTATTTGTTTTATACTCACTTAATTAAATCATACTTAAATGTATTTTATTATAACATACATTTTAAAATTTTATTTTCTATTTAAAGTTTAATTATCAACATTCACCTAATATTTATTGTCTTATATCTATTTTATAAACTCAAACCATCTTTAACCATCAATTCAAATATATATACATATATTTATCATTTATCTCTAAACCATTTATTTTTAACTTTTAAATCCAAATAGAAATATATATTAAATTTGCTCGTATATACCTAAATATATATATACATTCAATATATACACATATACTCACATATACACTATTTACAATATTTTAATCTCAAATGATTTATACAGAATATACTTGGATATCGGGGAAACTCGCTCTCAATTTATCAATTAAATTTACAAATTTTTATCTAAAATTTATTTAATCATAAATTTAACTCAAGAATTCATTTAATTATAAATTTAAATAAATTTAAATTTCGGGGTCGTGACAAATTTCCCCCCTTAAAAGAATTTCGTCCTCGAAATTCGCAGGCACGAAAACAACGACAGAGATAGACAGATTCGATCTCCTATAACTCCTCGAACACAAGATATGGATTCCGAATTCAAGTCGGAAGATCACAAAATACATACCGATTTGTCCCTCTTCGGACTTTGGTATTCAAAAGAATTTAGAATAGAATTTCAAAATTTGGTTTCAAACGATATCGTTTTATCGATTCAATTCAATTTAACTTCATATTCTATTAATCAATTTAATTCAATTTATAATTTCCAATTTCAAATTTATTAAGGTTTAAATGGAAAAGCTGATAAGAAATCGATGAAATACGAAGTAAGGATTTTCTACAATGATACGTAGAGCTACCATCATATCGAAACTTCTTCTGGAGCTGTCACGAAGCAATCAAAAGAATTTGGAAACGAATCAATCAAAAAAATATTGATGGAGAAAGATTGTTTCCACTGTTGCAGGGTATTGACAATTTATAGTCGTACTTCCCTGTCCCCTATCTCGTCTTCTTCTTGTACTCATATCTACTATCAGTGGATAGTAAGAGAATTTACTGAGACATTCAGACTGATATCTTAGGGATATACTCATTCTAGAGTTTACTTCACTCTATCTCTAATGAGCTACTTAACGTGTTATACTCCTAAGCTAAAGTTCAACCTTAGCTCTGATACCAAATGTAACGATCTGATTTTTCGCGTTCGAAAATCAACATCCATACTTTACATCGTACTCGAATGCCGTAGATTCGATCGTTCAAATCCGAGTCGCCGGAGCTTATAACAACAGTTAAGTAAATAACACAGCGGAATAAAAGAATAATATATTGATATACAACATCTGATACAATATCCAGATACAATGATGATACAATGAATATCAATATACATCAGAGATATGATACAACAAATAGCAGCGGAAAAGAAAAAAATAGATAACTAAAATCAGCAGCGGAACAAATCACTCTAAGATAGTCTTCAAGAGAGAACTCCAGCAGTAGCTCGAACTCCCAATAACGATACACCAAGAATAAGCAAGTGCAGTCCGATCCAAGACTGAACTAGCTCCAGAAAATCTACTAATCTGACTATCTGAAAAACCAAACTCTAGACTGCTCGTGTAGAAAAATTTTGAGCATCCAGAGTTTAGAAAAGAAACAATAAACTCTGGATCAGTCATGGGACTGGTGTGAGCAACAAAAACAGTTTATCTTTAAAACAAATAGCAGAGAATTTTAAAGTCAATTCGCAATGCTTTTGGAAAATGAAACTACCATAAGACCTCCCACCACACACACAATGCAAACGCAGAATTGGAGGAGATTTCTTCTTATGATAGTCAAAGATGCTTACTACGCAAAAATCAAATCATTTTTTGATATTATTATTAGTGCATAGTGTAGAAACATTTCGAAAGTATAATATTAATCTTAGCCAGCATAGGCATTCCGCACTTATGCCTACTATAGCTACCATCCAAACAGTGGTGACCACCATAAGTGAATGATAGGTTCTACAACTAAAACCGTACAAGATCGTATTGTTTCTTTGGATTTCCAACAAATGGTCAGGCTAAGGAACTTCCTTTTCCACGATGGGTACGTCCCTGGAATAGACGACCCGAGAAATAACCTAACATTACGGTTAGATCTCTGCCAACACAAGGCCGGGTTACCTCTGCAAAAATAGGTAACTACTGACACGCGTATGTCATCCCCCGATCGTCACCGATCTTCCCGAGGATCCTCGATTTCCAACAACCACATAGTAAAAATGCAGCAACCACAGAGGTTAAGTATCTGGGCTCCATACCATGATACCACCTTTATCCAGAAGGAATGACATACACTAAGGGGCGCTACTCCCTAGAACCTTGCTGCATCCTTCCTGTTTCGACCATTTCCGGGGTGTGAGGCTCGACGAAGTCTCGTCCACAAAGCTACGCTTTCTACAAAGCCATGCTTCGGGTCAAACAAATGATCAACCTATGATCACAAAGATATAAGATCAAACAAATGATCATATCGCAAATGATCAAACACTGATCATCACACAGCAACACTCAGCATGCCACATTACCAAATTGGGATATATCGCTGATAAATTTCAACTACATAACCTCTGAGCTCGTACGTCTCAGAGAAGGGTGTTAAGCTAAGAGAATAAATTCTCCGCCACCAACAGAAATGTATTTGAAAGAAATCGGCTTTACATCTCAAAGTGTAATGTCAGACATGTATCCATACAAGTCTGTTCCGGGATCGAACAGAACCGAAGGCACTTCTTACGAAGCCCTTGCAATTCCGGGTAATTTCCAATCACGTCCGGACTTCCCGTCACAAAAGAGTGATATAAATCTCTATACCGGAGCAACTCAGTGCAGAGACATTCGACAGGTTGTCCTTTCATTTTTGAAAAATATCCGGTCTTCAACACCGGTCTTCAAATGCCATCCATATACGACGTATCACAAATTCGGAATGGGTTATATGACACAAATGTCTTTTCCCGGCTAACCCGAATAGTGAGCGAAATATTCAAAACATATGGATATTGGGATTTCAATTAAGTCACAATTTAAACCCAAACTTTCTTTTCAAATGGTTTAACAAATTACCATTTTAATCTTTTTTTAAACAAAAAGATTTAATTCACAAAGTTCACTTAATTTCACAAAGATTCATTCACAGATTTTCCAAATCGATTCCCAATTCAATTTAATTAATTCGTTAAATCTTTAAATCAAAGATTTAACTAATAGCTTTCAAAACAATTCCATTTCAAATGGTTTAAACAAATCATCACTTTAAATCTGTTAAAAATAAACAGGTTCAATTCATAGCTTTCAAAAAGATTCATTCATAACTTGAAAAACCATTTTTCAATTCAATCTTGAAATTCCTTTAATTAAACTGGAATTTCATTTCTTATCTAAAAGTGTTTATCATTTGAAAACAACAGTTTTCATTTTGGAAATCTGATTCATTTATACGAGTTGAAGTCTTTGGGTTAAATCCAAATTCCCCACTTATACTTTTAAAATGGTTTAAATTCATACAAACACATTTATATCATCTTTAGTCCCTAGTTTCCAAATCATAGATTTAATTTCAACTTGAATTCAAATTTAAATCAAATTATTTAAATTTTCAAAACTCGATTAAGTTATTCAAAATAACTTTTATATTTGAAATTTCATTTCAAAAGCTTTTCACTTTAAACCCCAAATTTCCGATTTCAAAATCAATTGAAATTAGAACTTTAATTTCAAAAACATTTAATTCTGCATTGTCTGTGACTTAATCGATTTCCTCGTGAAATCCATATTTGTGTGTGTAAAAGTGTGGTCCAGGGGTTTAACACAATAGTGCAACACGATGAATCATCACAGATCAAATACAGAAATATAGTTGATAAACGATATAAATTATATAGCTTATCTTTATGCACAGATCACAGATATATAAATATCACAGATAAATAAACTGCAGTAAAGATTACACACAAATCTGAATATATCTCAATGCATCGCAGATCAGGAAATATCAACAAAATTCAATCATCCAATCAAATCCAAATATTCACAAGTAAGGTCAGTTAATTATCTGATTTATTCAAATTAGATTAATTACTTATGGATTTCAAATCCGGATTAATTAATCATAAATTAATTACAAACCAATATAATTAATTATCCTTTAGATCATTTATTAACTAACTATTAATAATTAATAAATTATTCTTAAATTAATTTTCCTTAATTAATCACATTGATAAATTAGTCCTTAATTTATTATCTTTCCTTAATCACCTTCATTAATTTATAATTCCTAAATTAATTAACTTAATTAATTAATCCTTAATGACCCATTAATTAACCATTAATTATTTAATTAATTCAAGTTTTTAAATGTAACTTAATTTAACCTTAATTACTTGATTTATTAATATTTAACCATTTGTTTAAAATCTAATCTATTCAAATTAATGATCTTTAATCACAAATTAATTTTTTCCTAATTAATAATTAACTTAAACCTTTGTTAATTGGTTTAATCTCATAATTACTTAATTAATCCAATTATTAATTAAATTTATCAATTCATTTTAATTAACTTATTAATTTAATGAATCCAAATCATTAAATTCAAACTTAAGGACTTTTAACTAAATTCCCTTTTAAATTTCAAATCATTAAAGAATATTTTAACTTTAACTTATTTACCCCATTTTAAAGTTATAAACTTTAGTCTATTTCAAAACCTAAGATTCAAATTCAATTTGAATTTAGATTTAAGATCTTAATTTAAACTTGGTTTTAATTTTCATTTCAGATTTTATATTATACTTTTGAAATCAAGAACTGCCAGGCTTTATTTCTCAATTTGTCTGGAACCACACATACTCGGATCGAACCAGAACTGCTTCGAGTCATATCCTCCACTACTTCGAGTAACACTCTCAAACAACTCGAGTAATACCCGAGTTAACATCTTCGTCTCCCCAAAAAAAAAAAAGAACAGAGTCAAGGAAACGTGCACGTGCACGTGTACTTCGCCGGCGTTCATCTCCAGCCTACCCCACGTCATCGAACACGTCGACGTTCATACTCACATCCTCTCGCAATCATCAGATCGTCACCCTTAAGTCAAACTCGAAATCGAGTTTCATGCTCCAAAACTGGAACAAGAACAAACCTGGTACAACGCCTCGTTCATGTCCCTCCGACCACCAGTAACTCTGCCGTCTTAACCCAAGGTGCCCCGATGACCCATCAATCTTTTCCCCTGGGTCCGATCACCTATAGTCCATCGTCGACGATGTAGCAATCCCCGAAAGCTCAGCTAATACAACTGTGAACCTAACCCTAAGTCGACGCCACGCCGCCGCTACGACGCACTAAAAATTCTACGAGCATTTTTCCCTTGCTCCTCGACACGTTATCTTCTTCCACCCTTGACCACGGTGCATATGATCTTGCCGATCACTAGTAATCGGTCGAAATCCAAATTCTGTTCAACCCCAGATATCTCAACGAATATTAGCTTAAAAATCATAAATTTTCTTTTAAAAATCCTATTTTACCATGACAAACCAGATTGTAACCTGGAAATACTAAATCGTCTCGATCGAAATTTGGGTTTAGTTTGAGATTTTACTGCTCTACCTTCTTTAGGATGAACTATTCTTCAATACTATCTAGAAGTATTTCCAGATCGAACATTTAGTCATTAATAACAAGTTTTATTCTTATACCTATGTCTAAAATAAATCAAACAAAGAGATATTAGGTCTATTTCATATTTTTGAGAACCTGTGAAATCAACAGAGTATGATCATCCATACAGATATAAGCATATATCAACAATCCATTCTAAACAACATGCTAATACTTATCATTCTTCACTTTGCAGAATTTATAGCATGTATCTGTATTGAAGAGATTCAATTTGTTCACTCACTAGCATCAAGAAAAATCAAAACAAAATTAAGCTTCTAAAAACAAGGAGTTGCTCACCTTATTTTTCCAGAAGAAACAGAGCAGAGTTGTTTTAATATGAAACAGGCTTGAAAAGTTGCAAAGTTGAAATTTTTGCTTTGATATCTTGTTTCTGTTTTTCTTTTCTGGTTTGTTGGAGTTTTTGAGATGATGCTACTTTATTTATTTTTTTCTCAGTTTCGAATGAACTGATGGTAAGAGAGTTTGATGTGGAGATGGGTTTACAGTGTGTTATAGTGTTGTTTTGGTACTAAGGCATGGTGAAGATGCTTTCTTTACTTTTTGTTTTCGGCTGATGATATTATATTGTGTACTTTGTTTATTTGTAAAAAGATATTTTATTTCCTTTGCTTTGTTTTGGTGGCTGCATCTTACTTTTGTACAATTTATACTTAATCTCTTTGTGACTTGATTTGCTTTTGTTTTCGGCTGAGAGATGATGATGTTGGGTTTTACATTTTATTTTAAATCTACTTACTTTGTTCATTTTCTTCTTTTATTTGCATACTTGTCTTCTTTTCCTATTTTTGCCTGCATAACATTTCTTTGCTATTTCTTTTCTTTCTAAAAATGGTGGCTGCACTTATTATGTTGTCTTGTTTCCTAAATCCTATCACTTTGCAATATAAATGAATTAAATGTTGTTATATTTTTTAAAAATTGTATTTACTTATTTGAATGTAAGTTGTTTCTCTTTTGTTTTGTTTTGATTACTTTTAAAATACAAGTGAACTTCGAATTTTTATTAAATCTTTCTTTATTATTTTTATTTGTTTTATACTCACTTAATTAAATCATACTTAAATGTATTTTATTATAACATACATTTTAAAATTTTATTTTCTATTTAAAGTTTAATTATCAACATTCACCTAATATTTATTGTCTTATATCTATTTTATAAACTCAAACCATCTTTAACCATCAATTCAAATATATATACATATATTTATCATTTATCTCTAAACCATTTATTTTTAACTTTTAAATCCAAATAGAAATATATATTAAATTTGCTCGTATATACCTAAATATATCTATACATTCAATATATACACATATACTCACATATACACTATTTACAATATTTTAATCTCAAATGATTTATACAGAATATACTTGGATATCGGGGAAACTCGCTCTCAATTTATCAATTAAATTTACAAATTTTTATCTAAAATTTATTTAATCATAAATTTAACTCAAGAATTCATTTAATTATAAATTTAAATAAATTTAAATTTCGGGGTCGTGACAAATTTCCCCCCTTAAAAGAATTTCGTCCTCGAAATTCGCAGGCACGAAAACAACGACAGAGATAGACAGATTCGATCTCCTATAACTCCTCGAACACAAGATATGGATTCCGAATTCAAGTCGGAAGATCACAAAATACATACCGATTTGTCCCTCTTCGGACTTTGGTATTCAAAAGAATTTAGAATAGAATTTCAAAATTTGGTTTCAAACGATATCGTTTTATCGATTCAATTCAATTTAACTTCATATTCTATTAATCAATTTAATTCAATTTATAATTTCCAATTTCAAATTTATTAAGGTTTAAATGGAAAAGCTGATAAGAAATCAATGAAATACGAAGTAAGGATTTTCTACAATGATACGTAGAGCTACCATCATATCGAAACTTCTTCTGGAGCTGTCACGAAGCAATCAAAAGAATTTGGAAACGAATCAATCAAAAAAATATTGATGGAGAAAGATTGTTTCCACTGTTGCAGGGTATTGACAATTTATAGTCGTACTTCCCTGTCCCCTATCTCGTCTTCTTCTTGTACTCATATCTACTATCAGTGGATAGTAAGAGAATTTACTGAGACATTCAGACTGATATCTTAGGGATATACTCATTCTAGAGTTTACTTCACTCTATCTCTAATGAGCTACTTAACGTGTTATACTCCTAAGCTAAAGTTCAACCTTAGCTCTGATACCAAATGTAACGATCTGATTTTTCGCGTTCGAAAATCAACATCCATACTTTACATCGTACTCGAATGCCGTAGATTCGACCGTTCAAAGATCCAATCTTTCTTCAAGGCAACTCACAATGGGGTCTTTTCGCGACTCCACTGCCTTTTCAAGTCCGCCGTCAAATCCCAGGGCTCAACCCTGGACAGGCGGTGGAAACTACCAAGCTGGAGTACGGTGCTCAAAGTGATTTTACCCCTTTTTCCCGAAGCAGCCTAGTCCTTCTTCTTGGCATCAGTGTGGCACCTAATCAATCAAGGGGAGTTGTCGATCAATCACTTCGCAGGCCATCACTTTTTCGTTAGTTACGAGGGCGCGGTCGTGCTCTGAGCGAATTGAACTTCGTTATTACTGGAGGAAGGTGGGGATGACGTCAAGTCCCGACCTTTTGCCATTGGGAAATCCCCAAAACCCGATGATTGAGCAGTGAACCGCTAACTTAATATACTCTGAATTCCCTCAATTAGGGATAGACTCTATCTCTTCTATACGACAGGCTAGTCCCCTATGTTAACTAGCGGAGCAGCATTAAGGCATTACGAGGTGGAACCAATCAAGATGACTTCGAAGGAGAGGAACGAGGTGCCTTCCGCCGAAGAATCCGGCAAAGAGGACTCCAGGGCTAAGCTGAAGCTTTGGGTGGTGTTGATGAAGCCGCCCTAATTAACCCGGTCGGACGGAAGTCTTGATTGTCGGTCTCGATGTTGGCCCTTTCAGTCGGAAAATCAGCTACGGCTCAGTTAGCGCCAAATGGTTAGAGGTGGAAGTTCGCTTCAAGGCGGTTTTTGTTTGCTCTGCATCCGAGTCGCCGGAGCTTATAACAATAGTTAAGTAAATAACACAGCGGAATAAAAGAATAATATATTGATATACAACATCTGATACAATATCCAGATACAATGATGATACAATGAATATCAATATACATCAGAGATATGATACAACAAATAGCAGCGGAAAAGAAAAAAATAGATAACTAAAATCAGCAGCGGAACAAATCACTCTAAGATAGTCTTCAAGAGAGAACTCCAGCAGTAGCTCGAACTCCCAATAACGATACACCAAGAATAAGCAAGTGCAGTCCGATCCAAGACTGAACTAGCTCCAGAAAATCTACTAATCTGACTATCTGAAAAACCAAACTCTAGACTGCTCGTGTAGAAAAATTTTGAGCATCCAGAGTTTAGAAAAGAAACAATAAACTCTGGATCAGTCATGGGACTGGTGTGAGCAACAAAAACAGTTTATCTTTAAAACAAATAGCAGAGAATTTTAAAGTCAATTCGCAATGCTTTTGGAAAATGAAACTACCATAAGACCTCCCACCACACACACAATGCAAACGCAGAATTGGAGGAGATTTCTTCTTATGATAGTCAAAGATGCTTACTACGCAAAAATCAAATCATTTTTTGATATTATTATTAGTGCATAGTGTAGAAACATTTCGAAAGTATAATATTAATCTTAGCCAGCATAGGCATTCCGCACTTATGCCTACTATAGCTACCATCCAAACAGTGGTGACCACCATAAGTGAATGATAGGTTCTACAACTAAAACCGTACAAGATCGTATTGTTTCTTTGGATTTCCAACAAATGGTCAGGCTAAGGAACTTCCTTTTCCACGATGGGTACGTCCCTGGAATAGACGACCCGAGAAATAACCTAACATTACGGTTAGATCTCTGCCAACACAAGGCCGGGTTACCTCTGCAAAAATAGGTAACTACTGACACGCGTATGTCATCCCCCGATCGTCACCGATCTTCCCGAGGATCCTCGATTTCCAACAACCACATAGTAAAAATGCAGCAACCACATAGGTTAAGTATCTGGGCTCCATACCATGATACCACCTTTATCCAGAAGGAATGACATACACTAAGGGGCGCTACTCCCTAGAACCTTGCTGCATCCTTCCTGTTTCGACCATTTCCGGGGTGTGAGGCTCGACGAAGTCTCGTCCACAAAGCTACGCTTTCTACAAAGCCATGCTTCGGGTCAAACAAATGATCAACCTATGATCACAAAGATATAAGATCAAACAAATGATCATATCGCAAATGATCAAACACTGATCATCACACAGCAACACTCAGCATGCCACATTACCAAATTGGGATATATCGCTGATAAATTTCAACTACATAACCTCTGAGCTCGTACGTCTCAGAGAAGGGTGTTAAGCTAAGAGAATAAATTCTCCGCCACCAACAGAAATGTATTTGAAAGAAATCGGCTTTACATCTCAAAGTGTAATGTCAGACATGTATCCATACAAGTCTGTTCCGGGATCGAACAGAACCGAAGGCACTTCTTACGAAGCCCTTGAAATTCCGGGTAATTTCCAATCACGTCCGGACTTCCCGTCACAAAAGAGTGATATAAATCTCTATACCGGAGCAACTCAGTGCAGAGACATTCGACAGGTTGTCCTTTCATTTTTGAAAAATATCCGGTCTTCAACACCGGTCTTCAAATGCCATCCATATACGACGTATCACAAATTCGGAATGGGTTATATGACACAAATGTCTTTTCCCGGCTAACCCGAATAGTGAGCGAAATATTCAAAACATATGGATATTGGGATTTCAATTAAGTCACAATTTAAACCCAAACTTTCTTTTCAAATGGTTTAACAAATTACCATTTTAATCTTTTTTTAAACAAAAAGATTTAATTCACAAAGTTCACTTAATTTCACAAAGATTCATTCACAGATTTTCCAAATCGATTCCCAATTCAATTTAATTAATTCGTTAAATCTTTAAATCAAAGATTTAACTAATAGCTTTCAAAACAATTCCATTTCAAATGGTTTAAACAAATCATCACTTTAAATCTGTTAAAAATAAACAGGTTCAATTCATAGCTTTCAAAAAGATTCATTCATAACTTGAAAAACCATTTTTCAATTCAATCTTGAAATTCCTTTAATTAAACTGGAATTTCATTTCTTATCTAAAAGTGTTTATCATTTGAAAACAACAGTTTTCATTTTGGAAATCTGATTCATTTATACGAGTTGAAGTCTTTGGGTTAAATCCAAATTCCCCACTTATACTTTTAAAATGGTTTAAATTCATACAAACACATTTATATCATCTTTAGTCCCTAGTTTCCAAATCATAGATTTAATTTCAACTTGAATTCAAATTTAAATCAAATTATTTAAATTTTCAAAACTCGATTAAGTTATTCAAAATAACTTTTATATTTGAAATTTCATTTCAAAAGCTTTTCACTTTAAACCCCAAATTTCCGATTTCAAAATCAATTGAAATTAGAACTTTAATTTCAAAAACATTTAATTCTGCATTGTCTGTGACTTAATCGATTTCCTCGTGAAATCCATATTTGTGTGTGTAAAAGTGTGGTCCAGGGGTTTAACACAATAGTGCAACACGATGAATCATCACAGATCAAATACAGAAATATAGTTGATAAACGATATAAATTATATAGCTTATCTTTATGCACAGATCACAGATATATAAATATCACAGATAAATAAACTGCAGTAAAGATTACACACAAATCTGAATATATCTCAATGCATCGCAGATCAGGAAATATCAACAAAATTCAATCATCCAATCAAATCCAAATATTCACAAGTAAGGTCAGTTAATTATCTGATTTATTCAAATTAGATTAATTACTTATGGATTTCAAATCCGGATTAATTAATCATAAATTAATTACAAACCAATATAATTAATTATCCTTTAGATCATTTATTAACTAACTATTAATAATTAATAAATTATTCTTAAATTAATTTTCCTTAATTAATCACATTGATAAATTAGTCCTTAATTTATTATCTTTCCTTAATCACCTTCATTAATTTATAATTCCTAAATTAATTAACTTAATTAATTAATCCTTAATGACCCATTAATTAACCATTAATTATTTAATTAATTCAAGTTTTTAAATGTAACTTAATTTAACCTTAATTACTTGATTTATTAATATTTAACCATTTGTTTAAAATCTAATCTATTCAAATTAATGATCTTTAATCACAAATTAATTTTTTCCTAATTAATAATTAACTTAAACCTTTGTTAATTGGTTTAATCTCATAATTACTTAATTAATCCAATTATTAATTAAATTTATCAATTCATTTTAATTAACTTATTAATTTAATGAATCCAAATCATTAAATTCAAACTTAAGGACTTTTAACTAAATTCCCTTTTAAATTTCAAATCATTAAAGAATATTTTAACTTTAACTTATTTACCCCATTTTAAAGTTATAAACTTTAGTCTATTTCAAAACCTAAGATTCAAATTCAATTTGAATTTAGATTTAAGATCTTAATTTAAACTTGGTTTTAATTTTCATTTCAGATTTTATATTATACTTTTGAAATCAAGAACTGCCAGGCTTTATTTCTCAATTTGTCTGGAACCACACATACTCGGATCGAACCAGAACTGCTTCGAGTCATATCCTCCACTACTTCGAGTAACACTCTCAAACAACTCGAGTAATACCCGAGTTAACATCTTCGTCTCCCCAAAAAAAAAAAAAAGAACAGAGTCAAGGAAACGTGCACGTGCACGTGTACTTCGCCGGCGTTCATCTCCAGCCTACCCCACGTCATCGAACACGTCGACGTTCATACTCACATCCTCTCGCAATCATCAGATCGTCACCCTTAAGTCAAACTCGAAATCGAGTTTCATGCTCCAAAACTGGAACAAGAACAAACCTGGTACAACGCCTCGTTCACGTCCCTCCGACCACCAGTAACTCTGCCGTCTTAACCCAAGGTGCCCCGATGACCCATCAATCTTTTCCCCTGGGTCCGATCACCTATAGTCCATCGTCGACGATGTAGCAATCCCCGAAAGCTCAGCTAATACAACTGTGAACCTAACCCTAAGTCGACGCCACGCCGCCGCTACGACGCACTAAAAATTCTACGAGCATTTTTCCCTTGCTCCTCGACACGTTATCTTCTTCCACCCTTGACCACGGTGCATATGATCTTGCCGATCACTAGTAATCGGTCGAAATCCAAATTCTGTTCAACCCCAGATATCTCAACGAATATTAGCTTAAAAATCATAAATTTTCTTTTAAAAATCCTATTTTACCATGACAAACCAGATTGTAACCTGGAAATACTAAATCGTCTCGATCGAAATTTGGGTTTAGTTTGAGATTTTACTGCTCTACCTTCTTTAGGATGAACTATTCTTCAATACTATCTAGAAGTATTTCCAGATCGAACATTTAGTCATTAATAACAAGTTTTATTCTTATACCTATGTCTAAAATAAATCAAACAAAGAGATATTAGGTCTATTTCATATTTTTGAGAACCTGTGAAATCAACAGAGTATGATCATCCATACAGATATAAGCATATATCAACAATCCATTCTAAACAACATGCTAATACTTATCATTCTTCACTTTGCAGAATTTATAGCATGTATCTATATTGAAGAGATTCAATTTGTTCACTCACTAGCATCAAGAAAAATCAAAACAAAATTAAGCTTCTAAAAACAAGGAGTTGCTCACCTTATTTTTCCAGAAGAAACAGAGCAGAGTTGTTTTAATATGAAACAGGCTTGAAAAGTTGCAAAGTTGAAATTTTTGCTTTGATATCTTGTTTCTGTTTTTCTTTTCTGGTTTGTTGGAGTTTTTGAGATGATGCTACTTTATTTATTTTTTTCTCAGTTTCGAATGAACTGATGGTAAGAGAGTTTGATGTGGAGATGGGTTTACAGTGTGTTATAGTGTTGTTTTGGTACTAAGGCATGGTGAAGATGCTTTCTTTACTTTTTGTTTTCGGCTGATGATATTATATTGTGTACTTTGTTTATTTGTAAAAAGATATTTTATTTCCTTTGCTTTGTTTTGGTGGCTGCATCTTACTTTTGTACAATTTATACTTAATCTCTTTGTGACTTGATTTGCTTTTGTTTTCGGCTGAGAGATGATGATGTTGGGTTTTACATTTTATTTTAAATCTACTTACTTTGTTCATTTTCTTCTTTTATTTGCATACTTGTCTTCTTTTCCTATTTTTGCCTGCATAACATTTCTTTGCTATTTCTTTTCTTTCTAAAAATGGTGGCTGCACTTATTATGTTGTCTTGTTTCCTAAATCCTATCACTTTGCAATATAAATGAATTAAATGTTGTTATATTTTTTAAAAATTGTATTTACTTATTTGAATGTAAGTTGTTTCTCTTTTGTTTTGTTTTGATTACTTTTAAAATACAAGTGAACTTCGAATTTTTATTAAATCTTTCTTTATTATTTTTATTTGTTTTATACTCACTTAATTAAATCATACTTAAATGTATTTTATTATAACATACATTTTAAAATTTTATTTTCTATTTAAAGTTTAATTATCAACATTCACCTAATATTTATTGTCTTATATCTATTTTATAAACTCAAACCATCTTTAACCATCAATTCAAATATATATACATATATTTATCATTTATCTCTAAACCATTTATTTTTAACTTTTAAATCCAAATAGAAATATATATTAAATTTGCTCGTATATACCTAAATATATATATACATTCAATATATACACATATACTCACATATACACTATTTACAATATTTTAATCTCAAATGATTTATACAGAATATACTTGGATATCGGGGAAACTCGCTCTTAATTTATCAATTAAATTTACAAATTTTTATCTAAAATTTATTTAATCATAAATTTAACTCAAGAATTCATTTAATTATAAATTTAAATAAATTTAAATTTCGGGGTCGTGACAAATTTCCCCCCTTAAAAGAATTTCGTCCTCGAAATTCGCAGGCACGAAAACAACGACAGAGATAGACAGATTCGATCTCCTATAACTCCTCGAACACAAGATATGGATTCCGAATTCAAGTCGGAAGATCACAAAATACATACCGATTTGTCCCTCTTCGGACTTTGGTATTCAAAAGAATTTAGAATAGAATTTCAAAATTTGGTTTCAAACGATATCGTTTTATCGATTCAATTCAATTTAACTTCATATTCTATTAATCAATTTAATTCAATTTATAATTTCCAATTTCAAATTTATTAAGGTTTAAATGGAAAAGCTGATAAGAAATCGATGAAATACGAAGTAAGGATTTTCTACAATGATACGTAGAGCTACCATCATATCGAAACTTCTTCTGGAGCTGTCACGAAGCAATCAAAAGAATTTGGAAACGAATCAATCAAAAAAATATTGATGGAGAAAGATTGTTTCCACTGTTGCAGGGTATTGACAATTTATAGTCGTACTTCCCTGTCCCCTATCTCGTCTTCTTCTTGTACTCATATCTACTATCAGTGGATAGTAAGAGAATTTACTGAGACATTCAGACTGATATCTTAGGGATATACTCATTCTAGAGTTTACTTCACTCTATCTCTAATGAGCTACTTAACGTGTTATACTCCTAAGCTAAAGTTCAACCTTAGCTCTGATACCAAATGTAACGATCTGATTTTTCGCGTTCGAAAATCAACATCCATACTTTACATCGTACTCGAATGCCGTAGATTCGACCGTTCAAATCCGAGTCGCCGGAGCTTATAACAACAGTTAAGTAAATAACACAGCGGAATAAAAGAATAATATATTGATATACAACATCTGATACAATATCCAGATACAATGATGATACAATGAATATCAATATACATCAGAGATATGATACAACAAATAGCAGCGGAAAAGAAAAAAATAGATAACTAAAATCAGCAGCGGAACAAATCACTCTAAGATAGTCTTCAAGAGAGAACTCCAGCAGTAGCTCGAACTCCCAATAACGATACACCAAGAATAAGCAAGTGCAGTCCGATCCAAGACTGAACTAGCTCCAGAAAATCTACTAATCTGACTATCTGAAAAACCAAACTCTAGACTGCTCGTGTAGAAAAATTTTGAGCATCCAGAGTTTAGAAAAGAAACAATAAACTCTGGATCAGTCATGGGACTGGTGTGAGCAACAAAAACAGTTTATCTTTAAAACAAATAGCAGAGAATTTTAAAGTCAATTCGCAATGCTTTTGGAAAATGAAACTACCATAAGACCTCCCACCACACACACAATGCAAACGCAGAATTGGAGGAGATTTCTTCTTATGATAGTCAAAGATGCTTACTACGCAAAAATCAAATCATTTTTTGATATTATTATTAGTGCACAGTGTAGAAACATTTCGAAAGTATAATATTAATCTTAGCCAGCATAGGCATTCCGCACTTATGCCTACTATAGCTACCATCCAAACAGTGGTGACCACCATAAGTGAATGATAGGTTCTACAACTAAAACCGTACAAGATCGTATTGTTTCTTTGGATTTCCAACAAATGGTCAGGCTAAGGAACTTCCTTTTCCACGATGGGTACGTCCCTGGAATAGACGACCCGAGAAATAACCTAACATTACGGTTAGATCTCTGCCAACACAAGGCCGGGTTACCTCTGCAAAAATAGGTAACTACTGACACGCGTATGTCATCCCCCGATCGTCACCGATCTTCCCGAGGATCCTCGATTTCCAACAACCACATAGTAAAAATGCAGCAACCACAGAGGTTAAGTATCTGGGCTCCATACCATGATACCACCTTTATCCAGAAGGAATGACATACACTAAGGGGCGCTACTCCCTAGAACCTTGCTGCATCCTTCCTGTTTCGACCATTTCCGGGGTGTGAGGCTCGACGAAGTCTCGTCCACAAAGCTACGCTTTCTACAAAGCCATGCTTCGGGTCAAACAAATGATCAACCTATGATCACAAAGATATAAGATCAAACAAATGATCATATCGCAAATGATCAAACACTGATCATCACACAGCAACACTCAGCATGCCACATTACCAAATTGGGATATATCGCTGATAAATTTCAACTACATAACCTCTGAGCTCGTACGTCTCAGAGAAGGGTGTTAAGCTAAGAGAATAAATTCTCCGCCACCAACAGAAATGTATTTGAAAGAAATCGGCTTTACATCTCAAAGTGTAATGTCAGACATGTATCCATACAAGTCTGTTCCGGGATCGAACAGAACCGAAGGCACTTCTTACGAAGCCCTTGCAATTCCGGGTAATTTCCAATCACGTCCGGACTTCCCGTCACAAAAGAGTGATATAAATCTCTATACCGGAGCAACTCAGTGCAGAGACATTCGACAGGTTGTCCTTTCATTTTTGAAAAATATCCGGTCTTCAACACCGGTCTTCAAATGCCATCCATATACGACGTATCACAAATTCGGAATGGGTTATATGACACAAATGTCTTTTCCCGGCTAACCCGAATAGTGAGCGAAATATTCAAAACATATGGATATTGGGATTTCAATTAAGTCACAATTTAAACCCAAACTTTCTTTTCAAATGGTTTAACAAATTACCATTTTAATCTTTTTTTAAACAAAAAGATTTAATTCACAAAGTTCACTTAATTTCACAAAGATTCATTCACAGATTTTCCAAATCGATTCCCAATTCAATTTAATTAATTCGTTAAATCTTTAAATCAAAGATTTAACTAATAGCTTTCAAAACAATTCCATTTCAAATGGTTTAAACAAATCATCACTTTAAATCTGTTAAAAATAAACAGGTTCAATTCATAGCTTTCAAAAAGATTCATTCATAACTTGAAAAACCATTTTTCAATTCAATCTTGAAATTCCTTTAATTAAACTGGAATTTCATTTCTTATCTAAAAGTGTTTATCATTTGAAAACAACAGTTTTCATTTTGGAAATCTGATTCATTTATACGAGTTGAAGTCTTTGGGTTAAATCCAAATTCCCCACTTATACTTTTAAAATGGTTTAAATTCATACAAACACATTTATATCATCTTTAGTCCCTAGTTTCCAAATCATAGATTTAATTTCAACTTGAATTCAAATTTAAATCAAATTATTTAAATTTTCAAAACTCGATTAAGTTATTCAAAATAACTTTTATATTTGAAATTTCATTTCAAAAGCTTTTCACTTTAAACCCCAAATTTCCGATTTCAAAATCAATTGAAATTAGAACTTTAATTTCAAAAACATTTAATTCTGCATTGTCTGTGACTTAATCGATTTCCTCGTGAAATCCATATTTGTGTGTGTAAAAGTGTGGTCCAGGGGTTTAACACAATAGTGCAACACGATGAATCATCACAGATCAAATACAGAAATATAGTTGATAAACGATATAAATTATATAGCTTATCTTTATGCACAGATCACAGATATATAAATATCACAGATAAATAAACTGCAGTAAAGATTACACACAGATCTGAATATATCTCAATGCATCGCAGATCAGGAAATATCAACAAAATTCAATCATCCAATCAAATCCAAATATTCACAAGTAAGGTCAGTTAATTATCTGATTTATTCAAATTAGATTAATTACTTATGGATTTCAAATCCGGATTAATTAATCATAAATTAATTACAAACCAATATAATTAATTATCCTTTAGATCATTTATTAACTAACTATTAATAATTAATAAATTATTCTTAAATTAATTTTCCTTAATTAATCACATTGATAAATTAGTCCTTAATTTATTATCTTTCCTTAATCACCTTCATTAATTTATAATTCCTAAATTAATTAACTTAATTAATTAATCCTTAATGACCCATTAATTAACCATTAATTATTTAATTAATTCAAGTTTTTAAATGTAACTTAATTTAACCTTAATTACTTGATTTATTAATATTTAACCATTTGTTTAAAATCTAATCTATTCAAATTAATGATCTTTAATCACAAATTAATTTTTTCCTAATTAATAATTAACTTAAACCTTTGTTAATTGGTTTAATCTCATAATTACTTAATTAATCCAATTATTAATTAAATTTATCAATTCATTTTAATTAACTTATTAATTTAATGAATCCAAATCATTAAATTCAAACTTAAGGACTTTTAACTAAATTCCCTTTTAAATTTCAAATCATTAAAGAATATTTTAACTTTAACTTATTTACCCCATTTTAAAGTTATAAACTTTAGTCTATTTCAAAACCTAAGATTCAAATTCAATTTGAATTTAGATTTAAGATCTTAATTTAAACTTGGTTTTAATTTTCATTTCAGATTTTATATTATACTTTTGAAATCAAGAACTGCCAGGCTTTATTTCTCAATTTGTCTGGAACCACACATACTCGGATCGAACCAGAACTGCTTCGAGTCATATCCTCCACTACTTCGAGTAACACTCTCAAACAACTCGAGTAATACCCGAGTTAACATCTTCGTCTCCCCAAAAAAAAAAAGAACAGAGTCAAGGAAACGTGCACGTGCACGTGTACTTCGCCGGCGTTCATCTCCAGCCTACCCCACGTCATCGAACACGTCGACGTTCATACTCACATCCTCTCGCAATCATCAGATCGTCACCCTTAAGTCAAACTCGAAATCGAGTTTCATGCTCCAAAACTGGAACAAGAACAAACCTGGTACAACGCCTCGTTCACGTCCCTCCGACCACCAGTAACTCTGCCGTCTTAACCCAAGGTGCCCCGATGACCCATCAATCTTTTCCCCTGGGTCCGATCACCTATAGTCCATCGTCGACGATGTAGCAATCCCCGAAAGCTCAGCTAATACAACTGTGAACCTAACCCTAAGTCGACGCCACGCCGCCGCTACGACGCACTAAAAATTCTACGAGCATTTTTCCCTTGCTCCTCGACACGTTATCTTCTTCCACCCTTGACCACGGTGCATATGATCTTGCCGATCACTAGTAATCGGTCGAAATCCAAATTCTGTTCAACCCCAGATATCTCAACGAATATTAGCTTAAAAATCATAAATTTTCTTTTAAAAATCCTATTTTACCATGACAAACCAGATTGTAACCTGGAAATACTAAATCGTCTCGATCGAAATTTGGGTTTAGTTTGAGATTTTACTGCTCTACCTTCTTTAGGATGAACTATTCTTCAATACTATCTAGAAGTATTTCCAGATCGAACATTTAGTCATTAATAACAAGTTTTATTCTTATACCTATGTCTAAAATAAATCAAACAAAGAGATATTAGGTCTATTTCATATTTTTGAGAACCTGTGAAATCAACAGAGTATGATCATCCATACAGATATAAGCATATATCAACAATCCATTCTAAACAACATGCTAATACTTATCATTCTTCACTTTGCAGAATTTATAACATGTATCTATATTGAAGAGATTCAATTTGTTCACTCACTAGCATCAAGAAAAATCAAAACAAAATTAAGCTTCTAAAAACAAGGAGTTGCTCACCTTATTTTTCCAGAAGAAACAGAGCAGAGTTGTTTTAATATGAAACAGGCTTGAAAAGTTGCAAAGTTGAAATTTTTGCTTTGATATCTTGTTTCTGTTTTTCTTTTCTGGTTTGTTGGAGTTTTTGAGATGATGCTACTTTATTTATTTTTTTCTCAGTTTCGAATGAACTGATGGTAAGAGAGTTTGATGTGGAGATGGGTTTACAGTGTGTTATAGTGTTGTTTTGGTACTAAGGCATGGTGAAGATGCTTTCTTTACTTTTTGTTTTCGGCTGATGATATTATATTGTGTACTTTGTTTATTTGTAAAAAGATATTTTATTTCCTTTGCTTTGTTTTGGTGGCTGCATCTTACTTTTGTACAATTTATACTTAATCTCTTTGTGACTTGATTTGCTTTTGTTTTCGGCTGAGAGATGATGATGTTGGGTTTTACATTTTATTTTAAATCTACTTACTTTGTTCATTTTCTTCTTTTATTTGCATACTTGTCTTCTTTTCCTATTTTTGCCTGCATAACATTTCTTTGCTATTTCTTTTCTTTCTAAAAATGGTGGCTGCACTTATTATGTTGTCTTGTTTCCTAAATCCTATCACTTTGCAATATAAATGAATTAAATGTTGTTATATTTTTTAAAAATTGTATTTACTTATTTGAATGTAAGTTGTTTCTCTTTTGTTTTGTTTTGATTACTTTTAAAATACAAGTGAACTTCGAATTTTTATTAAATCTTTCTTTATTATTTTTATTTGTTTTATACTCACTTAATTAAATCATACTTAAATGTATTTTATTATAACATACATTTTAAAATTTTATTTTCTATTTAAAGTTTAATTATCAACATTCACCTAATATTTATTGTCTTATATCTATTTTATAAACTCAAACCATCTTTAACCATCAATTCAAATATATATACATATATTTATCATTTATCTCTAAACCATTTATTTTTAACTTTTAAATCCAAATAGAAATATATATTAAATTTGCTCGTATATACCTAAATATATATATACATTCAATATATACACATATACTCACATATACACTATTTACAATATTTTAATCTCAAATGATTTATACAGAATATACTTGGATATCGGGGAAACTCGCTCTCAATTTATCAATTAAATTTACAAATTTTTATCTAAAATTTATTTAATCATAAATTTAACTCAAGAATTCATTTAATTATAAATTTAAATAAATTTAAATTTCGGGGTCGTGACAAAGTCCGTTAGCACTTATTGGAATTTGGATTTCCATACAATGGCAGAGCTACCGGGGTACCGCTCATCACAGTACGGGGCCTAGATCACCGTACCAAGGATTACTCCCAATCCCCTGCAACACAAAGCCGGAACCATCCCTTACTGGATAATTTCGGAGTTTATCTTTGAAGTGCAGTTTGGAATCTACTGATGTTGTGAAGTAAAGTTATGTTTGGATCTCTTCTGTGTTCTTTTTAAATACCACTGTTTTATTTAAAATTGGTTGAAATAAATATAAAAATCTTTGGATTATCTTTTGTTTTAAATTTCGAGGACGAAATTCTTTTAAGGGGGAAGGAATGTGATATCCCGGGATTTCGAGAAGTTTAAAATGTGATAATCTCTTAATTTAAATTATTTTAAATTGATAAATTTGTTATTTTCAAATATTTTATAACCAAATAATAATAATATGATGTTTTAATTATAGTATAGATTGATTATAATAAGAATAATAATTTAAATTGTATTATTTTATAAATTTGATTTTTAAATAGATTTATCATTTCCAAAATTAATAAGTATTGTTTAAATATGTATATATATATGTCTTGAGTTGTTTTTAAATGAAATATATCAATTTCAAACTTAATAAAATGTTTATTTAAAAACCCAAAAATTTAATCTTTAATATATTTAACTTTAAACCTGTAATCTTTGAAACAAATTTATTATTAATCCATAAATTAACTTAAATCTTTAAGTTAATTAACAATTAACAACTTTTCTTTTTGATCCACTTCTTAATTAAGCTATTTAATTAAAATAGGCTTAAGAATTAATTAGATTAAAGGATATCTATTAAAACTTAATTAATTAAAATAATCATTCAAAAACCTTTAATTAATCCTCAACATAGACACATATTTTATAAAAGGATTGGTTTAAGAAAATTGTTAAAATTTAATTTATTCAAACTTGCAAGTATACTTAAGTTTTCTGACCCAAGACAACTTCAGGTATCAACCCGAGCCTGATGCCTATTTTCTCGAGTTCATTCCCGAGAAACTCCTCCTTCTTTATTTTAAAACTTGTTAAATTTTAAAATTTAAAGCCTATTAAAACACGTTACCCACACAAACAACTCGAAGCAAAACTCGAGCTACCCCATCGTTTCCTCGTGTTTATTCTCGAACCACTGTTATAAAAATTTTTCAAGTTTATCACATTAATATAGCGATGCGAATTAATTTGAGCTCCACGACCCGGCTGTTTAAATCTTGGGTTGTTAGAGAAACCATCCCTTTCCGTACCGAGGATATGGGTAAGTTTAAAATCCATTTATTCCATATGTAACATACTTGTACATTTAATTACAGAAGTTTATAACAAGTACATTTAAGACATGGGTTTGGTGTGAGTAACAGGTTAAACTTGTTTAACTTCAAAACCTTTTGAAAGAAAAGATATCACGTAAGACTTCCCACAAATAAACATGGGTAAGTTTTTACCTTACGCTAACCAAAACATTTGATAGGAAATTCGATTGTATTATAATAGGGTCTAGGGTTTTCAAGTAAAATACAGAAATAGCTGAAATGCTTACATCTCACATTTCAGCATAGTTGGGCACAACTAATACGTACGGCACTTATTGGAGTTTGGATTCCATACAATGGCAGGGCTACTGGGGTACCGCCCGTCACAGTATGTGGCCTAGATCACCGTACCGAGGATCACTCCCAATCCCCTGCAACACAAGGTCGGAACATCCCTTACTGGATAATTCCCGCACAAGATACCTCACGGTTGGGATCAGCAACCGCACCACTAAGCCGAAATAAGAAGGGACTTCTAGACAGAGGTAACCTTGTCCTACTTGGGTGCTACCCACTAACCTTGCTGCACCTCCCCTGTTTTAGCCATTCCCGATTTGTGAGGCTTGAGGTCACGATTACCTTAGAAAAGAACACATCACTTAGAATGCTCATCGTCCACCTGACGATGTGCTGAAAGCATTCAATCCATACAAGTTCGTTCCGGGTTCGAACGAAACCGAAGGCATTATCTCGTTACACTCGTTTTGGAATCACCCTCAGAGTTAACGACAATAACCCTTGCACTCTGAATCTTCATCTTCACTTGATTCACGACCTATCGTTAATTTGGATCGATGTGGTATTCGGGTCTCCAGACCTGGAAATCCGGTATACGGAAACCCGATCCCGGTCTCATCGAAATCCAAAACGTATCTTTTAAGGTCAAGTTGTTTTAAAGTTAAAACAATTCAATTCAATTATCTTTATACACATAGAAAGATAATTCACAATAGATAATCAACATTATCAGATAATCCATATTATCATCACAATTCAACTAACATCCATATCATACAGCATATATCTCATCAGAGATATCAATCAATGCAAAGCATTCAATATTATCATCCATTCTTAAGTAATGATTTATACCATTTCTAATTAATTTAAAATGAATTAAATTAATTACTTCATTTTATAAATCCTTCTTACTTAACCATTAATTAATTACAATCAATTAATTAATTATCCTCTAATAATTCATTTCAATTAATCATCTTGATTAATTATCTTTTGATTACATTCAAGTAATTTATTCTCAATTAATTACTTAAATTAATTATCCTTAACCACTTATTGTAATTAACCTTTAATTACTTCATTAACTAAATTAATTATTCCTTAATTAATTATCCTTTAATTAATCCCTTGATTAATTATTAAAAGTACTAACTCAAATTACTTTTATTAAACCACCTTTAGTTAATTATATCCCCTAATTAACTTTAATTACCTTTCTAAGTAATTTATACTTCCACTAATTACCTTTAAGTAATTATCAAATCACCCAGTGATTATCTTAAATTAATTTAAACAAAATTAATTTAACTTATCAAATTAATTACCTTAAGTAATTATTTTAATTACTTTATTAAGTAATTTACTTAACCAATTTTTAACTAACTAATTTATCTAGTTAATTATCAAATTTAAACATTAATAGTTAATTATTTAATATTCTCTAATTAATGATCTATCATTAATTTTTAACAATTCATTATTTAAGTAATTAAACTTAAATCAACATTATTAATTACAAATTAATTAATTCTTAAATACCATTTAATTAATTTCTAATTACTAAATTAATTACCTAATTAATCTCTTAATCATTTGATTTATTAATTTACTTATCATTTAATTAATTAACACTGAATTAATTAATAAATTAAATTAATAAATTATTCTTTAATTACTTTATTAATTTAATTGAATCTTAAATCATTAAACATTAATTACTTTCTAAATTAAAGTATTTACCTTCCATCTACTATTAAAAATTCATTAATTACTTTTCTTAAGTAATTAACTTAGATTAATCATTATTAATTTCAAATTAATAAATCTTAATTACCAATTAATTAATCTCTAATTACTTAATTAATTAATCTCTAATTATAAATCAATAAATATTAATCACTTAATTAATTAGTCTTTAATTATCAATTAATTAATCTTTAATTAATTATAATTCTAATTATAAATTAATTTATTCTTAATCATTAATTTATTAATTCCTTAATTACTCATTAATTACCTTATTAATAAATTAATCTTAAATCATTAAATCTTTATTAACTTTAAGATAAAACATTATCCTTATTAATGACTTTATTATCATAAATCATATTTAAAACATTAAATTTTAAAATTAACTTACCAATTAAATCATTTAATTTTAGATTTGAAATAACAAAATCAAGTTAAACAAATTTTAAACTTTTTATTTAAACATTTAAATCTTTTAAAACTTGTGTAAAACATTTATCTTTGCAAACTAATTATTATTTTTAACTTTTAAAACTTGTTTTTACTTTGCTTTTAAACTTAGAAACATTACTTTTGAAAACAAAGATATTTTAAGCTTTGAAACTTCCAAACTGTTCATGCTTAAATTTTCTTTAAAACCTGGTAACACTTCTTTAAGCAATTAAAACCTGGCAATAAAAATTACACTAACCTAACACGATCATCCCCCGTGTAAAACCCCGAGTCCCTCACGTTCGTTCCTACTTCGAGTCAACTCACAAAAATACACGAGAACAACCCGAGCTACCCTGTTCTTCCTAAACTAACAACGATAACAGGTTCGAACGTACACCGTGCACGTGCACGGTGATCAGGCCGACCCCGACATCTCGCCGAGGCTACCCACCAGTCAACGTTCACCTACGCGTCTGCTCCGACCCCTCAGCGCCGATGAACTCGCGAAGAAAAGAAAATGAGCAACCTGATTCCCACGGGAACCCATCACTTCGTCAACAATCGCCTCGCGCCACCGAAAACAATCACCAGAAAACTTGCCGCTACTCCCAGGGATGCGCCACGACCTGATGAATCATTACCCCCTCAAGCGATTCCCTCCGATGTCCAGTCGTCGCCGCAAAAACCTCAGCCATCAACACTACTAATAACAGCACCAAAACCCTACAATAATCTCGACGAGCCACTACGATCATCAAAAAAACTTCTTACACATTTTTCTGGTGATCGTCAACCCTCAAACCACCTTCAACCCCGGTTTCGCCGACAATCATCAAGTTGATCGACGAAAATCGATGATAAACCCAAATTTGCTCAACCTGGATTATCTCAACGAGTTCCAAACTAAAAATTGTGATACTGGTCCCTAAATTCATCATTTTCAGTTTTGAATCATATAATAGAATCAATTCAAAATTCTGATCAATTGATTTTTAGGCCTATAATTTGAATAGACCTGTAAATTTTAAATTTTTAAACAAATACTTCATATAATTATTTGAAAATATTTTTAAAATTAAGCTTGTATACTTACAATCATTTTCTATTTTCAAATCCTAGCCTAAAATCAGATACATGAGAAGATATGAATTCTTTTCTATAAAATTTGAAACCTGGATATGAACAGAGAACAAATGTTCACACACAGACTTGTACAGGCATTTCCTTCATACACACATACATTCACATGTTTTAAACATATGCAAACCATATTCTACAAAAATCCATCACAAACATTCAAGCATGATCACAGATTTTAAAACTGTTTTTTTTTTAAATAGATGTATACTCACTGGAAAACTAGAACAGAGGAGCTGTTTATATATATACAGATATATTGACATATAATCAAAGCTATTCATATCCAGATAAAATCAATCATGCAAACAACTTCTTCATATAGGATCATCACATGCAATAAAGCTAGCAACCATATCACTATTTTTAAACGTTTTGTTTACTCACCATTTAAGGAAGATGAACAGAGCATCTAATTGTTTATGAGCATACACACTATAAACATTCACATTAGATTTTCACTTATTCATGCAATACTTATTCATTTCAACTATACTAGCATGCAACCATATTTTACTTTAAGTTTTTAAAAGTTACTCACCAGGCATAAACAGAGACAGAGCCTTATATTTTGAAAATCTTGAAACTGGTTTTGACTTAAAACTGAAATGCCTTGCTTTGAATCTGATTTTAAACTTGATTTGTTGAGCTTTAAAACTGCTTTGAATTACATGCATGCTGCTCCCAGATTGGAAATTGAATGCAAGCAGGCTAGAGATGATTCCAGATTGAAAATGAATGCAGACTGGCCTTGTTTTGGTATTTAAAAATTGAGATTACAGGGATTGATTTCTCTTGAATTTGAAGGATGAGATTATAGGTTGTGAATCTGGTTTTTGTGAGGAGTTTGGATTACTTTCTTAATTAATTACTTAACAAATAAGTAATTACATTACTAAATAATCCTTAATTCATTAATTAATTAACTACTCCAAAATTAATTAATCTCAACAATTATATTAATCAATTCCTAAGATTAATAACATCAAGTGATTACCCTTTTTTTTAACAAATTACCCCATGAGTACTTTTCCCATTAATTACCTAATTAATTTTTTTAACTTAACCATTTAAATTTAATTAAATGATTTCTTAACTTCTTATTAAAAATTTCTTAATTTAAGAAAACATTATTTAAATCAAGTCATTTATTAACCAATAACTTTCCAATGATTAATAATTTAATTATCTTCATTAAATTTAATTATCTTTAATTAAATCAAAATTCTTAATTGCTTAAGATAAATCCTTATTATAATTGATTTACTAAATCCTTATCGATAAAACTTATTTAAAATAAACATTTTAGAAGTCTATTATAATTTAAACATTTTAAACTTCTCTTTCTACTTTCAAATCTTTAAAATTTCCAAAATCATCTTCAATACGAAAAAAAGCTAAACACATGGTAATAACATTATGACCCGACTTTAGCCTTTAATTAATTAATGCATGATAATCATTAATTGTAACTCGACTTTCCACTCATAAGTTAAATCTTGGATTATTAAATTGGATATATAGAGTTACAAGTTGATCAATTTTTAAGAATGTCGTGAATTTAAATAATAATAAACTTGGATTGCTCAGGTTTGAAATACTCGGTTTAAATAATTAGTTCGTTCCACGTTGTTGTTTTCATTTAATCTATATTTCAATTTCCATTCTGTTATATAAATTTATTCTTTCATCTTTGGTTATACTTTTTCCAATTTCTACTCAATAATGAGACTAACTCATTATTGTCATTTTCTAACAATCAAACAACCAAATATATAACTATAATAAATTTCAAAAATTTATTTCTTTTATATACAAAATAATTTGGGCAAAATTATTTCATTCACCCTATTTAAAACAATATTGTGTCGAACTGTTCTATTCAAGTGTTTAGAAACCCCTTCGATACAGTTGTCCAGACTGTGCCGACGAAGGTTCATATGCCACTCAATAAATCAATCAACACAATATAAAACCATTTTATATTCACTAACAAATACGCGCTCATATCTATTAGTACTCTCAAAATTCCCAACAGAGCCAAGGTTATCGCTAGCCTAAGCTCTGATACCACTGTGACAACCCAGGTTTTTCTAACACGAAAAACCGGACCATTTTAGTTAAGAAGAAGAGGTAGAAGAAGAAAAATAGAAAACAACAGCAGAATCTCACATACGCATCGGAATAAAATATAATATATATCAACAGATCTTTACACAAATCAAACTGTATCTGTATATATATATATACATCCAAATACATCATCAGAGTACATCACATCAATATCATACAACTGAATACACAGCGGAAAAATAATAGCAAGTACGAGAGTACGTATCGTCATCCAGCTCGTCTCCTGAGCTCCACATCATCATATCCTGTAACCTATAATACTCGGTCTGACCCGAGCATCATATAAAACAATACCCGAGTCAGTCTGGAAAACCAGCGTGAGAAAATCACACTCAAATTGATTATTAAAGTTTCAAAATCCTTTGAAAACAAAAGCATCTCGTAAGACCACGCCACAAATAAACATGTCGGGTTTTTACCTTACGATAGCTAAAACACTTTATATCAAACTCCTCTGATATTATAATAGTGTCTACAGAAAGTAAAATATAATCTAGCTGAAATGCTTGCATCTCACATTTCAACAATAGTTGGGCACAATCAAAACCGTACAGGCACGTAGGGAGAATGGATTTCCAACGAATGACTAGGCACTGGGGTACCACCTATCACAGTACGTGGCCTAGATCACCGTACCGAGGAGTACGCCCGCTCCCCTGCAACACAAGGCCGGAACCATCCCTTACTGGATGATCCCGAATAAAATCACCCCACGGTTGGGATCAGCAACCGCACCACTAAGCCGAAATAAAAAGGGACATCTAGACAGGGATGACCTTACCCTCCAGTGGAAGCTACCCACGAAGCCTTGCTGCATAACCCCTGATTTTCAGTCATTCCCGGTTGATGAGGTTCGAGGCTAAACGATACCTTTTAGAGAACATATCCCTTAGAATGCCCATCGTCTGCTGACGATGTTTCGCAAGCATTCGTCCATACCAGTCCGTCCTGGGTTTGAACGGAACCGAAGGCACTATTCCTACTACATCCATTTTGGAAATATCCTCAGGATTAGTAGCGACTAGCCCTTGCACTTCACAGCTCCAATCTTCGACTCCGAACACGTTACACGAAACGTACAAACTGAATCGAAGTGGTATTCAAGTCTCCAGACCTAGAATCCCGGTATACGGAAACTCGATCCCGGTCTCTTCGAAACGATCAGCGCATTGGCCAATATTGATAGTCGGTTTTTTTTAACTATCAATTAACATCCACAAGCAATCATCACACAATAAATAATTTCCCACATTATTATTTTATTTGCCCAAATATCTTTTCAAGATATATTTCTAAATTTTCAAACTCCTTTTGAAAACAATTTCAAACAGTTTCCGCTTACGGAATACATTTCCCAAATAATTATTTCTCTGAAACACCAAGTACAAAACACTTAGATTTTAAAATAATCTTAAAACACTTTACTATAAATATACTTAATAATATTGAAATTTAAAAACTACTTAAATACCTTAACAAAATATATACTTAAGAAATATTTAAAATGAAACCACTTTACAAATATAGACTAAATTTCTCTTTTTAAAATATAATACCAAATCACTTTTATATAATTATTACAATAATAGATCTTTGAAAATACTACTTTAGGCTTAAACATTTAGAAATAATAGATTCTCTAAAATATGCTTTTTAAACCATAATAAAACTTTTTAACTTATATTTAAAATTGCTTTGGAAAAACATACTTGGCTATCCAGATAAATACACTTCTCTTCACATCTTTTAATAATAAATCAACATTTATTTTTAAACCAATTCATCTTCCTTTTATAAATTCCCACCTTGAATTTATATTCAAATATCCACTATATTTTATTTTACTTTATAAACCCAGTTCATATCTCCAAAATCTCACTTAAAATTTCAATTTTAAACAACTAAATCAATTTCCAATTGATTTTCCAATTTACTTTACTTTACTTTGAAATAAATTTCCTTTACTACTTTATTTATTTCAAAATACATTAACTTTTAGATTTATTCCTTTATTTGAGTTAAAACCCTTTTTAACTGAAAATATCAATTTTTAAACTTCCAAAATTCCTTCTTTAGCCTTTAATTAAATTTAATCCTTACATTCAAAATAAATCCTTTATTCTTTAAATTTAATATCACTTTAGTTTAAAGTTAATATTTCCCTTGTTATTTCGAAATTCCCTTATTCCAATTCACTTGAATTATTTACTTAAAATTTACTCTTTTATTTCTTTCAAAATCCAATTCAATATATTTTGATAACTCCTTTTATTGAAATATTCAATCCAACCATATCATCCAATATTTCAATCATCAATAAAATCATCACAGGATATTAATATTCATAGAACAGAATATTAAATAATCTAATAATTTTGAGGAATCCAGTTGGATCCCTCCAACCTGTTTCCCTGCATCCACAAACGTTAGCACAATACCAATTCCACTTCGAGGTGGAATATCGCGGTATATGGGTTTATAAAATATCATCCGCTATTATGCGGCGCATAGGGTCTCATCCGCTATACAAATGCGGGAATATCAACAACTCAAATATATACATATGCCAATATGTATATATTGCTATATACTATTATATATATATAATATAGCATATTCAATCAATGCAATCATCCAATCAATTATTTAAATTTAACCATTTAAATTTAAAATAAAATTCAACTGAGTGAGATTAACTCACCTTTTGCCTCTTCTATTTTGCAATTCAACCCAAATCAATAGTCCTCTTCACGATGCCAGACCTTGAATACATATTTATATGATTTTATTAATATTCGAATAACCCGAATATTCATTTATATAAATTTAATTAACTAACACTTAAGTTCAAACTAATTTTCCACTAACCATTTCTAGAATGATTAAATAAGTTAAGTAAACAAATTCATTACTTAAATAAGGTCTTTATCATTTTCTTTTTCTATGTTTCCCAAATCTATAATACTTCTGCTTATCCTTTTCTTTTTCTTTACTGGTTCTAACTAAGCTACACTTTATAAATTTCCAAATTTACTATTAAAGCTACAGAATTCATTTGCCAATTTTAAACTTAATTAGATTTTAAGCTGAAAGCAGTTATACCTCGATCGAGCACTCAAAGATGGACTCGCTGTCGATTCCCTCCTCCTCGTGCCCAAATAATCACGACACTGCACATCATCAGGCTACCTCGTCTTCACGTCGCCCTTATGACTCGACGAAACCCTACTACCATCGCAAATCGCGCAGTCGCGAAGCCCACACTCGCCTCCCTTCTGCACTCGAATTGAATTTCGAGTGTCGTGCTACCCTCGCGACGCCGCCGCTCGTCGAACTGCCACGATACCTCTGTCGCGAAAGTCGCGACACGATCCTACCTCTTCCTTGCGTCCCCGCGAATCCATAGACCCAACTACAGTGACCAAACGAGTTCTCCCCTTTTCGTCTTCGACTGGGCTTCAAATCAGCAGTAGAAAATATCGCGTAGGAGGCAAGGATGATCTGACGATGGCTGATGGAACAGCCGAGTACGCAGCGCTGATTATTAAGAAGGCGTTGATTTATGGAACCCTAGTTTTCACGGGTTCAAGCATTACGACCTGGAGATTGCTATTGAACTGTGACTTTGAAGAGAACAGATTCAATTTGAATTAATTTGAGAATAGAGGGAGGTAAAGGGAAAAACGAACGAAGGCAGCCTATTTTTCTTTTCGAACGAGATAGCTTCAATTGAAAGGAACAACAGAGGGGGAGACGCGTGTTATTAGGTAGGACACGTGTTTAAATTAGGCAATCTACAGTGACTTTCGAAATGAAAGGAGAAGATCTGATGTGAATTTCTTTTTAACTGGTCAATATAACTTATTTTTTTATTTGAATTTCAATTAAATTTTCAGCGCGTTTATCTATCGTTCGCTCAAACCATAACTCCAAATGCTACAAAAATTGAAATCCGATAATAATACAATATTACGGACCCAATAGAACTGGTTTCGCTGAATTCCGAGACTGTGCCTCGGACGGCTATTTTTAAACTCAATTTCAACGATATATTTTTAAAACTGAACAAAACTCTTTAAAATTCCATTTTAAAAGTTCTATCATCTTCAGTATTAACAATATAAATTTTCTGAACCTTTGAACTTATTTTTAACAGGCTTAAAATCAAGATTCAATATTTTACCCAATCCCGATAATTAAATTTAATAATTAATTATCCAAATAAATACTGTATATTTGAAATTAAAGTTAAAATTTAACCTTCGGATATTTAAAATAAATTAAATATTCACATTTCAAATATACAAAAATTCCGGGTCGTCACATTCCTCCCCCCTTAAAAGAATTTCGTCCCCGAAATTACCAGTTAAGAGAAATGATTCGATACCCGTTCTTTTTCCCAATCCAAATAGTTTTAACAACTTTCCATAACAATCTTTTATTAATGATACACTAATCATCTTTTAACTTCCCAAACTTATTCATAAGTTCAACTCATACCACCTACTTATCCATTCAAATTTAAATTTGAATTCAAATTTTAAATTATCAAAATTTCCCAAAATTTTTCTAACTCCCTAAATTTCCGAAAAATTTCGCCAGCGTCTCCTTTGCGCGGCTAGCTCGGTACTACTACAAAATGGCTCTACGGCCTCCCAATCTCAAAAAGAAAACAAAAATCCAAGTGGCTAGATCCAAAACCCAATCAGATTTCATATAGAAATTCAAATACATACCTTTTTGTCGGGCCATTAAATTTTATCTTCTAAATCAAAAATCCCAATTTATCCATTGCTTTTATACACCTGTATATCCTACTAAGCAATAATATTCAATCACAAATCCAAAGTCATTTTATACTTTCCTTTACAAATTTTCAATATTTGTTTTACTTAAGCCCGTACGATGCACATATATCATCCGTACGCAATATCACATTCGATCGCTCAATCGATCACACAATTCCACTTCCGAACTAGTATCGTCCACCCGACTTCCTAGTGCGGACTCAGATCTGGTTTCTTGATCAGAAACCGTCATTCTCCTTGCATAGCCATAACTATGATAGAGAATATCCAGAATCAATCAACAATCCATATCCAGGTTCGCCGTTGAAAATCGAGTGAAAAATCCTGATTCGGATCGATAAAACTATCTCGAAATTCTGTGTTCGAATCCGGATCAAATAGCTATGCGAATAAATAATATACGTACACCTTACGTAATTAGCCTAATTGATTATTAGTTATATCAATTCTCCTTTATTCACATTCCTTTTTATTTGTTATCCCCTTATTCACAACTATTCCATTTCACAACTTCAGTTTTAGTCTTCATTCAACTATTCACTTAGTATATATATTTTTCCATTCCAAAATTACTAAGTATATTTCCAATACAAATTTTCTTAAGAATTTCATTCTTCAATTCTTAAGTTCATATAAATTTTTCTTATATTCATTTGCTACTTCACCACTGAAGTGTATATTTTCAAATTGAACTCCCATTTCATATGAATTCCAACTTACTTCAATTTACTACTTCATTTCCAATTTTTTTTCCTTAAATTCAATTCATTTCCAACTTCCAAAAATGAATTTTATTTAGCTTGAAAACAATCCAAGTTAATTCATTAAATAACTATTTCTCAACTTATTTAAACCACTCCTTTGTTTGAGTTCAGTTTCCATTCAACATTTACTTAAGTCAATAGCTTAAGTTTATTTTTCCATTTAACCAACCCTTTAAAGTTTTATTTCCATCTTTCATTTGATTCTTATTTAATCAAATTCCATCCATTTATTTATTAAATCTAATTGGTTCATTCACTCAATCATTATGAATTTTAATTTCCATACTCAATTCATCTGGAATTATTTTATTAATAACCAGGTCACTTATTTGGATTTCATTCGCAATTCAAACCATCACTATGTTAATCCAATTTCATTAACTCACAATTCAATTTCATTAACTAATTTATTATCTAATTAGTTCCTCCACTGGTTAAAATTAAATACTTGCTTTTTAATTCCTAATATCACTTCACTTAATTATCTTAAGTTCAATATATTTTATAATTCAAGTTTGGATTTATTTAAAAATTAAGATTGCTCATCTTAGTCGTTTCCATTTGATAATTACAATTTCAAATTATAACTCTTAATGGTTCAAAGTAATGGATTCCCATTTATGACTTACAATTTCATTTCTATTCATAAATTTAACTTACTTACTTAAGATCTAGGACTATTCATTTAAGTCCATTTTCATCTTTATAGTCAAATTTCAAATTATTACACTTGAGAACTTAAGGATATGAATTTCTTTACACAATTATGAGCATTTTACATTACCTTTATATTCAATTCAGTTCGACTTCAACTTATTTACATTTAATTCAATTCCAATTCTCAATTCTTATTTAACTTATCTTAAGTTAAATTCAAATATATTTATTCACCTTCATATACTCGAATTAAATTTTAATTCCAGGATACAATTTTATACAAGTTTTACAATTCATTCACCTTCAAGTTCTCTAATTCTTTTATCTACCAACTTATATTACTCATTGAGTTATTTCCATCTCATAATTATAATCCCAGATTTAAACTTTCATTCCCTTCTTATTTCAATCAACTTCACTCTCTACTTTATATTGTTGATTCATTTAAATTTTCACATTTAAATTTTAAATAGAATTTCCAGAATCCAATTGCCCGATTTTATTTCAAAACCATTTTGAACCCAGAAATAACTCACACCTGGTATATCACATCAAATCCCAATTTCCAAAACAATCTGCTTTTACCAAACAATTTTCCCTTTGAATTTCAAAACCAACCCAGTTCACAATCATTTTCAATTTAAAACAGTTTGGTAGCAATTTCTCTTTGGAAACTCGAAAATAGACATCGATGATGCTGCAGTCATCACCGAAATTATTTTCCAGCGACCGAAAGAGAATTTAATGCTTTTATCACTTTAAAACTTTTCAAACATTTTAAAAATCCCAAATCCTACCAGATTTCAATTCAATTTCAAAAATATTCATGAAATAATATCACCATTATTTTTCCAAAACCTTTAAAAACTATTTTTAAATCCAAAGGAATTTAAACCTTTCCCAAAACTTCAAATTCAAAATCCATCCAATTTTATATCTAAACATTACTCTGGAATTCTATCACATTTTATTTCAAGTTATAAGTCACTTTTACCATATACAATTTACAAATTTCATTTGTTTATGAATTAATCTCATTTGATTATAAATCACATTTGTAATTCACATTTGTATATAAAGTTTATCTCAATTTATAAATTTCATTTAATCTATATTTCAATTTCCATTCTGTTATATAAATTTATTCTTTCATCTTTGGTTATACTTTTTCCAATTTCTACTCAATAATGAGACTAACTCATTATTGTCATTTTCTAACAATCAAACAACCAAATATATAACTATAATAAATTTCAAAAATTTATTTCTTTTATATACAAAATAATTTGGGCAAAATTATTTCATTCACCCTATTTAAAACAATATTGTGTCGAACTGTTCTATTCAAGTGTTTAGAAACCCCTTCGATACAGTTGTCCAGACTGTGCCGACGAAGGTTCATATGCCACTCAATAAATCAATCAACACAATATAAAACCATTTTATATTCACTAACAAATACGCGCTCATATCTATTAGTACTCTCAAAATTCCCAACAGAGCCAAGGTTATCGCTAGCCTAAGCTCTGATACCACTGTGACAACCCAGGTTTTTCTAACACGAAAAACCGGACCATTTTAGTTAAGAAGAAGAGGTAGAAGAAGAAAAATAGAAAACAACAGCAGAATCTCACATACGCAGCGGAATAAAATATAATATATATCAACAGATCTTTACACAAATCAAACTGTATCTGTATATATATATATACATCCAAATACATCATCAGAGTACATCACATCAATATCATACAACTGAATACACAGCGGAAAAATAATAGCAAGTACGAGAGTACGTATCGTCATCCAGCTCGTCTCCTGAGCTCCACATCATCATATCCTGTAACCTATAATACTCGGTCTGACCCGAGCATCATATAAAACAATACCCGAGTCAGTCTGGAAAACCAGCGTGAGAAAATCACACTCAAATTGATTATTAAAGTTTCAAAATCCTTTGAAAACAAAAGCATCTCGTAAGACCACGCCACAAATAAACATGTCGGGTTTTTACCTTACGATAGCTAAAACACTTTATATCAAACTCCTCTGATATTATAATAGTGTCTACAGAAAGTAAAATATAATCTAGCTGAAATGCTTGCATCTCACATTTCAACAATAGTTGGGCACAATCAAAACCGTACAGGCACGTAGGGAGAATGGATTTCCAACGAATGACTAGGCACTGGGGTACCACCTATCACAGTACGTGGCCTAGATCACCGTACCGAGGAGTACGCCCGCTCCCCTGCAACACAAGGCCGGAACCATCCCTTACTGGATGATCCCGAATAAAATCACCCCACGGTTGGGATCAGCAACCGCACCACTAAGCCGAAATAAAAAGGGACATCTAGACAGGGATGACCTTACCCTCCAGTGGAAGCTACCCACGAAGCCTTGCTGCATAACCCCTGATTTTCAGTCATTCCCGGTTGATGAGGTTCGAGGCTAAACGATACCTTTTAGAGAACATATCCCTTAGAATGCCCATCGTCCGCTGACGATGTTTCGCAAGCATTCGTCCATACCAGTCCGTCCTGGGTTTGAACGGAACCGAAGGCACTATTCCTACTACATCCATTTTGGAAATATCCTCAGGATTAGTAGCGACTAGCCCTTGCACTTCACAGCTCTAATCTTCGACTCCGAACACGTTACACGAAACGTACAAACCGAATCGAAGTGGTATTCAAGTCTCCAGACCTAGAATCCCGGTATACGGAAACTCGATCCCGGTCTCTTCGAAACGATCAGCGCATTGGCCAATATTGATAGTCGGTTTTTTTTAACTATCAATTAACATCCACAAGCAATCATCACACAATAAATAATTTCCCACATTATTATTTTATTTGCCCAAATATCTTTTCAAGATATATTTCTAAATTTTCAAACTCCTTTTGAAAACAATTTCAAACAGTTTCCGCTTACGGAATACATTTCCCAAATAATTATTTCTCTGAAACACCAAGTACAAAACACTTAGATTTTAAAATAATCTTAAAACACTTTACTATAAATATACTTAATAATATTGAAATTTAAAAACTACTTAAATACCTTAACAAAATATATACTTAAGAAATATTTAAAATGAAACCACTTTACAAATATAGACTAAATTTCTCTTTTTAAAATATAATACCAAATCACTTTTATATAATTATTACAATAATAGATCTTTGAAAATACTACTTTAGGCTTAAACATTTAGAAATAATAGATTCTCTAAAATATGCTTTTTAAACCATAATAAAACTTTTTAACTTATATTTAAAATTGCTTTGGAAAAACATACTTGGCTATCCAGATAAATACACTTCTCTTCACATCTTTTAATAATAAATCAACATTTATTTTTAAACCAATTCATCTTCCTTTTATAAATTCCCACCTTGAATTTATATTCAAATATCCACTATATTTTATTTTACTTTATAAACCCAGTTCATATCTCCAAAATCTCACTTAAAATTTCAATTTTAAACAACTAAATCAATTTCCAATTGATTTTCCAATTTACTTTACTTTACTTTGAAATAAATTTCCTTTACTACTTTATTTATTTCAAAATACATTAACTTTTAGATTTATTCCTTTATTTGAGTTAAAACCCTTTTTAACTGAAAATATCAATTTTTAAACTTCCAAAATTCCTTCTTTAGCCTTTAATTAAATTTAATCCTTACATTCAAAATAAATCCTTTATTCTTTAAATTTAATATCACTTTAGTTTAAAGTTAATATTTCCCTTGTTATTTCGAAATTCCCTTATTCCAATTCACTTGAATTATTTACTTAAAATTTACTCTTTTATTTCTTTCAAAATCCAATTCAATATATTTTGATAACTCCTTTTATTGAAATATTCAATCCAACCATATCATCCAATATTTCAATCATCAATAAAATCATCACAGGATATTAATATTCATAGAACAGAATATTAAATAATCTAATAATTTTGAGGAATCCAGTTGGATCCCTCCAACCTGTTTCCCTGCATCCACAAACGTTAGCACAATACCAATTCCACTTCGAGGTGGAATATCGCGGTATATGGGTTTATAAAATATCATCCGCTATTATGCGGCGCATAGGGTCTCATCCGCTATACAAATGCGGGAATATCAACAACTCAAATATATACATATGCCAATATGTATATATTGCTATATACTATTATATATATATAATATAGCATATTCAATCAATGCAATCATCCAATCAATTATTTAAATTTAACCATTTAAATTTAAAATAAAATTCAACTGAGTGAGATTAACTCACCTTTTGCCTCTTCTATTTTGCAATTCAACCCAAATCAATAGTCCTCTTCACGATGCCAGACCTTGAATACATATTTATATGATTTTATTAATATTCGAATAACCCGAATATTCATTTATATAAATTTAATTAACTAACACTTAAGTTCAAACTAATTTTCCACTAACCATTTCTAGAATGATTAAATAAGTTAAGTAAACAAATTCATTACTTAAATAAGGTCTTTATCATTTTCTTTTTCTATGTTTCCCAAATCTATAATACTTCTGCTTATCCTTTTCTTTTTCTTTACTGGTTCTAACTAAGCTACACTTTATAAATTTCCAAATTTACTATTAAAGCTACAGAATTCATTTGCCAATTTTAAACTTAATTAGATTTTAAGCTGAAAGCAGTTATACCTCGATCGAGCACTCAAAGATGGACTCGCTGTCGATTCCCTCCTCCTCGTGCCCAAATAATCACGACACTGCACATCATCAGGCTACCTCGTCTTCACGTCGCCCTTATGACTCGACGAAACCCTACTACCATCGCAAATCGCGCAGTCGCGAAGCCCACACTCGCCTCCCTTCTGCACTCGAATTGAATTTCGAGTGTCGTGCTACCCTCGCGACGCCGCCGCTCGTCGAACTGCCACGATACCTCTGTCGCGAAAGTCGCGACACGATCCTACCTCTTCCTTGCGTCCCCGCGAATCCATAGACCCAACTACAGTGACCAAACGAGTTCTCCCCTTTTCGTCTTCGACTGGGCTTCAAATCAGCAGTAGAAAATATCGCGTAGGAGGCAAGGATGATCTGACGATGGCTGATGGAACAGCCGAGTACGCAGCGCTGATTATTAAGAAGGCGTTGATTTATGGAACCCTAGTTTTCACGGGTTCAAGCATTACGACCTGGAGATTGCTATTGAACTGTGACTTTGAAGAGAACAGATTCAATTTGAATTAATTTGAGAATAGAGGGAGGTAAAGGGAAAAACGAACGAAGGCAGCCTATTTTTCTTTTCGAACGAGATAGCTTCAATTGAAAGGAACAACAGAGGGGGAGACGCGTGTTATTAGGTAGGACACGTGTTTAAATTAGGCAATCTACAGTGACTTTCGAAATGAAAGGAGAAGATCTGATGTGAATTTCTTTTTAACTGGTCAATATAACTTATTTTTTTTTATTTGAATTTCAATTAAATTTTCAGCGCGTTTATCTATCGTTCGCTCAAACCATAACTCCAAATGCTACAAAAATTGAAATCCGATAATAATACAATATTACGGACCCAATAGAACTGGTTTCGCTGAATTCCGAGACTGTGCCTCGGACGGCTATTTTTAAACTCAATTTCAACGATATATTTTTAAAACTGAACAAAACTCTTTAAAATTCCATTTTAAAAGTTCTATCATCTTCAGTATTAACAATATAAATTTTCTGAACCTTTGAACTTATTTTTAACAGGCTTAAAATCAAGATTCAATATTTTACCCAATCCCGATAATTAAATTTAATAATTAATTATCCAAATAAATACTGTATATTTGAAATTAAAGTTAAAATTTAACCTTCGGATATTTAAAATAAATTAAATATTCACATTTCAAATATACAAAAATTCCGGGTCGTCACATTTCGTGTGACGACCCGGCTTTCCACTCCCGGAAAATCGCATCGACAGTAAGAAAGAAAGGGGTGAGAAATAGAAAAGAGAAGAAGAGAAAAGAAAACAACAACAGATACTCACAGATTTGAGAAGGCAGAATAGAGCATCTAATTGTTAACATATGTGTAATTTATTACCAAGGTATTTCAGCTTGTAACTCTATAGATAAAACTAGGTCTACAAACTGAAATCGACCACTGCAGTCTCCATGGTTACTTGATCACCATCTGGCCATTTTTCCCCGATCCCCTGTACGCTCCTTCACCCCCAGGAAGAATTTCGGCCTCTTCGATCAAAGACATCGACAGTGGCGTCCAGAAATGTCCATCTCAAACCAAACCAAACTGCTCTCCACTTCACTATTTAAAAATCATGATTTTAACGTTAAAAATCATATTTTGTTTTAAGAATTCAGTTTAAATTCCTGAATTTATAAATTAAAATGTTTGCAATTTGGCTTATAATAAGATTGTTCAGTCTTTCCTGACTTTCGAGGTATCATCAATTTATTTTAACTTAATTAAGTTGTAAACCTCAATCTATCATAAAACAAGTAAATTTTATTTAAATACTAAATCCTAATGATAGCTAGATCAAGGGATAGAACATTTCAAATCAGATCTTAAATTTGAAACTGGGAACAGGGTGTCAAGCATGCATTCAAATTTCACCTGAATATGCACAAAATTTAACTACTATACACACAAACATATTTGACCTTATATATATAAACCATGCAACATTATTTCATAAACTTAAAATTTTAAAGGTGATGCTACTCACAGATTTGAGAAGGCAGAATAGAGCATCTAATTGTTAACAGCATACACACTATAACATTCACATCAGATTCTCACTTATATATGCAATACTTATTCATTTCAACCATACTAGCATGCAACCATATTTTATTTTAAGTTTTTAAAAGTTACTCACCTTAAACAAAGATGGAACAGAGGCAGAGCCTTATCTTTGAAACTGAGAAACTGTTTTGAACTTTAACTTGAATGCCCTTTAATTTAAGAAATTGAGTGGTTGAACTTTACTTATTGAATTTAGAACTGCATGCATGTTTGTTTTCCATGTTGAAGAAAAAAATGCAGCAGGCTTTTGAATTTGTTTCCAGCTTAAAAAGGATGCAGCAGCTTCCTTAAGTTGAAAAGAATTTCAGGCAGGAGACTTTGATTACTTGTTCCAGATAGAAAAATGCAGGTAGGCTGGTTGCTTTAAGATGATTATAGATTTGCAAAGAAGGTTGCAGACAGAAGACTTGATTTTGAAATGTATTACAGGGTTTTATTTTCTTGAATTTCTGGTTTGAGGAATGGTTATAGATTGAAAAGAAATTCAGGCAGAAAACTTGATTTTTGATTACAGATTTTAGAGTAGAGGATTGTTTTGAGAAGTGTTTGAGGAATATTGATTTCTGATTTTCAGATTTGTATTAGAGAATTGTTACTGATCAGATTTGTACTAGAGAAAGAGATTTGAGTTTATCTTGTTTTTGAGAAGGAAATAGAAAGGATGAAGTAAAGAAATGCATATGTGTATATAAGTGAATTTATGATAAATAAAAATAAAAGAAAATAAAAATAAATGAAGACACTTGTCATAAACATTGGTTACTTAAATTACACATGTCTCTTAAGTAATTATTCATAATCCTATTTATTTTAAAAGTAAATCAAAAGCCTTTTCTTATTTATAAAATACTTATCTATATATATTTTACTTTTTAAAGAAACAAAAACAAATTATATTTTAAAATAAAAGTTTATACAAATATTCTAAAATCCAAAATAATTTAAATATCTATTCTTTTGAATTTCAAAGATTAAATTCAAATTCAATTAAATTAAATCTAAATTCCCAATTTACCCAAAGCTTCTATTTACAATATATATAAATAAATATATATATTCAAATAGAAAATATCTTATTAACTTTTAAAAGATAAAATCACCCATTAATACTAATTTAATCAGATTATTAAATTAAATTCAAATCTTATTATCAAAGATCATCAATATCAATTTAATTATTTAACAGATTATTAAATTGATATTGTTAAAATTTCCGGGATATTACATTCCTTCCCCCTTAAAATATTTTCGTCCCCGAAATTTAAACAAAGGTAATTTAATAATCTTATTAAAGATTTTAAATTTTAAAACACAAGCATATACTATCATCCATATGCTAACAACCATAGCAACCAATTCATCCAATCAATCAAATCTAACTATCCAGACAAAATTCCAGATAGAATTAATCAAGGGTCGTTACTTCAATTTACTACAACATCTCGAGAAGTTTATAACTAAGATTTAAGATAATTATATTTTATTTTCAAAACTGGAGTGGAAAGCCGGGTCGTCACAGTTAATTAAGATATGAAATGGAATGGCTAACACAGATATACTCCGAGCTGTTGTTGTTTAAATATTTCTGATTTGGTTGATATCTATTGGATGATATACTATGATATTCTGTGATATGATATTGGATATATCTGTGATAAATGTGCGATATTTATCTAAGTTAATGCTATGTGAATTCAAGTATTGAATTGAATTGTTTAAACCTTTAAACAACTTGGCCTTAAAAGATACGTTTTGGATTTCGATGAGACCGGGATCGGGGTTCCGTATACCGGATTTCCAGGTCTGGAGACCCGAATACCACATCGATCCAAATTTACGATAGGTCGTGAATCCCAAGTGAAGATGAAGATTCAGAGTGCAAGGGTTATTGTCGTTAACTCTGAGGGTGATTCCAAAACGAGTGTAACGAGATAATGCCTTCGGTTTCGTTCGAACCCGGAACGAACTTGTATGGATTGAATGCTTTCAGAACATCGTCAGGTGGACGATGAGCATTCTAAGTGATGTGTTCTGATTAAAGGTAATCATGACCTTAAGCCTCATCAACCGGGAATGGCTAAAACAGGGGAGGTGCAGCAAGGCTTCGTGGGTAGCGCCCACTGAGAGTAAGGTCATCCCTGTCTAGATGTCCCTTTCTATTTCGACTTAGTGGTACGGTTGCAGTACACAACCGTGGGGTAATTTTATTCGGAATTATCCAGTAAGGGATGGTTCCGGCTTTGTGTTGCAGGGGAGCGGGCGTACTCCTCGGTACGGTGATCTAGGCCACGTACTGTGACGGGCGGTACCCCAGTAGCCCTGCCATTGTATGGAAATCCAACTTCCAATAAGTGATAACGGACTTGATTGTATATCTATGTATGCTGGAATTTAATAATGTAACAATTTCGGCTATTTCATATTTATTTGAAAACCCTAGACATATTATAATATAACCAGATTTCCTATCAAGATTTGGTTAGCGTAAGGTAAAAACTTTTCCATGTTTATGTGTGGGAAGTCTTACGTGATACCTTTTGATTTCAAAGGTTTTGAAGTTAAGCAAGTTTAAACCGTTTACTCACACCAGACCCATGTCTGACCCAAGTGTTTATTTCTGTTTTATATAAACTCTTGGGTACTCAAATTTTTACGAGTAGCCAAGGGAGTCAGGTTTGCTTTGACGAATATTCTGGAGGAGCAATGGAGCAGGAGGCTTCGGCGTTCGTAGATATAGTATTCCGCTGTGTTGATCTCTGAGTCATTATTATCTATGTTGTATCTTGTATTGTAAAAACTAGACAGGTGTTTATAACTGTCTAGTATGTGTTGCATATATTGTGTAACTCTGATAGTTGTTGTATATGAAACTATGTAATAGTTTATGTTATTAATATAATTTATTCATTCCGCTGTTTAGATTCTGATGTTGTTCCTTTCTTTCTTCTCTTCTTTTCTCTTTCTATCCCTTTCTTTCTTATTAGCGATACGACTTTATGGTCGATGAAAGTCGGGTCGTTACCTTTTAAATATTGCCCAACTATTATAGTAATTAACCATACGAGTTCAAAGCCTTATTTCACGAGCAGAGCATCCCATTTCTTACTGAATACCGTCTTAGCTCTGCAACCCAATTATTAATTTATAATTAAAGTTAATTAAGGATTAATTAACTATTATTAAAATGTGACGACCCGACTTTTTCTCCACAGAAAGTCGTATCGCTAATAAGAAAGAAAGAGATAGAAAAAGAAAAGAAGAGAAGAAAGAAAGAAACAACAACAGAATCTAAACAGCGGAACGAATAAATTATATTAATAACATAAACTATTACATAGTATCATATACAACAACTATCGGAGTTACACAACATATACAACACATACTAGACAGTTATAAACACCTGTCTAGTTTCTACAATATAAGATACAACACAGATAACAATGACTCAGAGATCAACACAGCGGAACTACTATATCTCTACAGCGCTGAAGCCTCCTGCTCCATTGCTCCTCCAGATAACTCGTCAAAGCAAACCTGACTCTCTTGGCTACTCGTAAAAATTTGAGTACCCAAGAGTTTATATAAAACAGAAATAAACACTTGGGTCAGACATGGGTCTGGTGTGAGTAAACGGTTTAAATTGCTTAACTTCAAAACCTTTTGAAAACAAAGGTATCACGTAAGACTTCCCACACATAAACATGGGTAAGTTTTTACCTTACGCTAACCAAAACATTTGATAGGAAATTCGATTGTATTATAATAGGTCTAGGGTTTTCAAATAAATATGAAATAGCTGGAATGCTTACATCTCACGTTCCAACATAGTTGGGCACAACTAACACGTACGGCACTTATTGGAAGTTGGATTCCATACAATGGCAGGGCTACTGGGGTACCGCCCGTCACAGTACGTGGCCTAGATCACCGTACCGAGGAGTACGCCCGCTCCCCTGCAACACAAAGCCGGAACCATCCCTTACTGGATAATTCCGAATAAAATCATCCCACGGTTGTGTACTGCAACCGTACCACTAAGTCGAAATAGAAAGGGACATCTTGAGAGGGATGACCTTACTCTCAGTGGGCGCTACCCGCGAAGCCTTGCTGCACCTCCCCTGTTTTAGCCATTCCCGGTTGATGAGGCTTGAGGTCACGATTACCTTTAATCAGAACACTTCACTTAGAATGCTCATCGTCCACCTGACGATGTTTTGAAAGCATTCAATCCATACAAGTTCGTTCCGGGTTCGAACGAAACCGAAGGCATTATCTCGTTACACTCGTTTTGGAATCACCCTCAGAGTTAACGACAATAACCCTTGCACTCTGAATCTTCATCTTCACTTGAGATTCACGACCTATCGTTAATTTGGATCGATGTGGTATTCGGGTCTCCAGACCTGGAAATCCGGTATACGGAAACCCGATCCCGGTCTCATCGAAATCCAAAACGTATCTTTTAAGGCCAAGTTGTTTAAAGGTTTAAACAATTCAATTCAATTCAATACTTGAATTCACACAGCATTTAACATAGATAAATATCACACATTTATCATAGATATATCCAATATCATATTACAGAATATCATAGTATATCATCCAATAGATATCAACTAAATCAGACATTCTACTCAAACAATCATCCATAAGCAACCATTTATTAATCTCTATTATAATTAATTTAATCTACTTAAATTAAATTAATTACTTAATAATTAATTCCTAACCTTGCTTAATCAACCATTAATTAATTACAATCCATTTAATTAATTAATCATTAAATTGTCACATACCGAAATTTTCGACTTTCGAAAATTCGACATCGATACTCACTTTATCGACTGTCGAGCAATCGAGTGCCGGAAACTCCAATAGTGAGGGTTTTAGAAAGAAGAAATAGAAGAAAAAGAGAAGAAGAAGAGAAAGAAAGAACAACTGAACAACATCAGACAGAAAACAATATCAGAATCTTACACATCGCAGCGGAACAATATATAATAGATAAATCAGTAATCTTTTAAACAAAGAATTTTATCAGTTTATACATACATCAATCAGAGTCAATATACAACAATGGACAGTTATATAAACTTGTCCTCATACAGAATACACAGCGGAATAAATACTATCAGATACAAATACTACGTCTCGTCATCCAGCTTATCTCCAAAGCTCCAGAATATCCAGAATATCCTGATAATCTAACTCTAGACTGCCCGTGTGGAAATTTGTGGGCACCCAGAGTTTAGAAGGGAAACAATAAACTCCGAGTCAGTCATGGTGACTGGTGTGAGATCGTAAAACAGTTATTCTTTATAACAACAAAATAATTTTTAAGTCAAGTTCGCAATGCTTTTGGAAAATGAAACTACCATAAGACCTCCCGCCACACACACAATGCAAACGCAGACTTGGAGGAGATTTCTTCTTATGATAGTCAAAGATGCTTACTACGCGAAAATCAAATTCTTTTTGATATTATTATTAGTGCATAGTGTAGAAAAACATTTCGAAAGTAGAATATAAATCTTAGCCAGCATAGGTACCATTATAGTATGCTTGCTATAGCTACCATATTAAATGGCAGGTTCTACAACTAAAACCGTACAAGTCACGTATTGTTTTTTTGGATTTCCAACAAATGGTCAGGCTAAGGAACTTCCTTTTCCACGATGGGTACGTCCCTGGAATAGACGACCCGAGAACCTAACCGGATCTCTGCCAACACAAGGCCGGGTTACCTCTGCAAAAATAGGTAACTACTGACACGCGTATGCCATCCCCCGATCGTCACCGATCTTCCCGAGGATCCCCGATTCGCAACAAACCACATAGAAAAATAATGCAGTAACCACAGAGGTTAAGTATCTGGGCTCCATACCATGATACCACCTTTATCCAGAAGGAATGACATACACTAAGGGGCGCTACTCCCTAGAACCTTGCTGCATTCGTCCTGTTTCGACCATTTCCGGGGTGTGAGGCTCGACGAAGTCTCGTCCACAAAGCTACGCTTTCTTAAAAAAAAGCCCTGCTTCGGGTCAAACAAAATGATCAACCTATGATCACAAAGATATAAGATCAAACAAATGATCATATCACAAATGATCAAACACTGATCATTTCACAGCAATACTCAGTATGCCACGTTACCAAATTGGGATATATCGCTGATAAATTTCAACTACATAACCTCTGAGCTCGTACGTCTCAGAGAAGGGTGTTAAGCTAAGAGAATAAATTCTACGCCACCAACAGAAATGTATTTGAAAGGAATCAGCTTTATATCTCAAATTGTAACGTCAGACACACAATCCATACAAGTCTGTTCCGGGATCGAACAGAACCGAAGGCACTTCTCACGAAGCCCTTGCAATTCCGGATAATTTTCAATCACGTCAGGACTTCCCGTCACTAAGGGTGATAAAACCTCTAAATCGAAGATCAGTCGATGTAGAGTAACTCGACGGTAATCCTTCCGTTTTCAAAAATATCCGGTCTTCAACACCGGTCTTCAAATGCGATTCATAACGACGTATCACATATTCGGAATGGGTTATACGACCCCATGGTCCTTTCCCGGCTAACCCGAATAGTGAGCGATTATTCAAAAAAATAGTGTGGCATTCAAATTCATCCAATTCACAACAAATACCTATCTAAAGGTAATTATTGATAGTCGGTTATTTAACTATCAATAAAGACGCGCAACATCATCAGATTCCAAATAATTTTCCCAATTATTTATTCTTCAAAAATATCTTACTAGATATATAATTTTCCACACTTCAAAAATAAATCAACGTTTATTTTTAAAACGAATTCCCATTTCTTTATAAATTCCATATTGAATTTATATTTCAAAATATCTTCTAATATACGATTTTCAAATCGATTTTTAATATTCAATTTCAATTTATCTTTTATAAAGATAAATTCTCAAAACGTTCATTTCATTTGGAAAAGCATTTCCATACTTATTTAAAAATAAGTGTTTCACAAATCGTTTATTTTCAACATTTGAAAATATTCGATATACTTAAATCAAATTAAGTATATATTTCATTCTTTAAGGAAATCTATTTTCTATAACAACATCAATTTGAGTCAAAACGAATGTTACGTAAAACATCGTTACGACGACTCAAAAATCACTAGTATAGGGATTCGGATTTATATAGATATATAAATCCCAATACTACATTAAAACATTTCCTTTCGGAAATCATTTACTATAACAACAGTGTTATAGTCCATCATTTCCTTATATTTCTCGAAAACGTCTATTTCAACAATAAATGTTGAAATCTATGATTTCGATAGTTCCCCCGTTTTAAAACATCTTTTAAAACGATTTACTTCATTTCAAATATCACTTTTCCAAAACCATATCCATTTTACTTAACAATATATTCACTGTCCAAAACCGTGAATATACTTCACTAATTACATTTCACTATTTTCTACACGTTTTATTTCAATAAAAATTCGCTATTTAAAATCGCGAATATATCTTCTTTAATAACCTTCTATATTTAATTTATCAAATCCAATTGATTTCGAATTTATAAAACAACGTTTATAAATTCTATTTCTATTTATAAAAACTTAAATTTATAAATCTTCTTTATTTACCAATTCAATTCACAATTCAATTTATATACCACAATCCATATTATAAGTTAAATACTTATAATTTCATTTATTTACAAAGATCATTCTTTTAAAACTTTACAACTGTAAAGTTTACCCTTTTATAAACCCATTTTAACATCATTTCCAAATACTACATCAATTACAGATTGATTTCCAAAATTTTATCATTTCTAAATAATTTCCTTATTCTTTCCAATTTAATTCCATATTCTATTTTTAAAAGAATTCTTCAATTTGAAATCATTTTTACATTGATTTCCCAAGTTATTTCAATTCATAAATTAAATTTCTAATTGGACTTCCACTTATTTTATTTTAAATAAATTCCTTTTGAAGAGAATAAATTTCTTTGTCTCTTTCAATCTATTTAAAAAATCCAAATTTAAATTAAATTCTTTAATTTAAAATCACTATTATACGAAATTCATTTATTTAACATTTTTACTTGATTCTGGAATAAATTCAATAAGATTTCAAAAATCAGCCCTTTCTTTTAAATTCTTTTCTTCAAATTTATTAAATTTCTAAAAATAAATTTACTTAAAAATTTCTACTTGAATTACAAAAATTCAATTTCATTTAGTTTTGGAATCCAATGATATCAAACATCCATTCAGCTAAATTTTTAGCTTTCAATCAATTTCCAGACATCGATATGATCAATAACATCAATATAATCATTCATCGATTCATATCACAGTATAAATAAAATCAATCAATGTGAGGGGTCCAGTTGGATCCCTCCAACCTGTTTCCCTGCATCCAAAGATGTTAGCACAATACCAATTCCGCTCCAGTACGGAATTATCGCGGTATATAGGTTTTTATAAATCCGCTTACTAACGGCGCAATAGGGTCTCATCCGCTATACGAGGCGGGAAATCATCAATCCAATATATACATATGCCAATATGTATATACTGCTATATATATAGATATATCCTAAAATATCTAATAGCACATCAACATAGCAATCATATCATCAATTCAATAAATAACTGAAAATTCCACTTTTAAATCGAGTGAGAAAAATCTCACCTTTGCCTTATATTTTGCAATCCATTTTCATTTCCGTTTGCCATTCACTTTAATCCTGATTTGGTTTTCCCGGTTCGACCTTGTATAAACAATTTATACAATCTATTAATATTCGAACAGATCGAATAATAAATTTTCATTCGACAATTTTGATTCATCAATGATTTCATTTTTAATAATTAAATCAATTTATAGTTTTATTTAAACCGATATCTCTCCTTTAATAAATTTTCTTTAAGTGTCTAAGAACAATTTTTAAAATTGTTAAATAAATTTATTAACTAACTTATTCCCTTATCTCATTATTAATGACTGAATGAATGCACATATGTATACTTATTTTATTTTATTAAATTTATATAAACAGTATAGAATTTCCTTTATCATTTAAAATCCCTATATTATTATTATTGTTTTTCCAGCTTTACACATATATATATCCAGATATACAGAATCTTTTAAACTGAAATAAAATTTTTGTTTTAAACCTTACTGCAATTTGAATTCGAAATTATACTTCTTCAAACATATATATATTAAAACAATAATGTTTTATACTTTACAGTAATCGATATATTTTTTTCTCTGTACGCCTATAAGAGTTTAAAACTGCATATATATTTCAAATCCATTAAATTGAGTTAAAGATAAATTTATACCTTACTGCCTATTTGAATTTTCCGCTCGAAACCTTCGAAAAATCGGAACCCCAGCACTGACGAACTCGAGATATCACTGCCGTTCCCACTTCGTCGTCGCCCGCGATTCAATCGCCACCAACAGAAAGGGTTCGACTCCTATCCCCAATCGCGAAACCCTAAACACTGTCGATCGCCTCCATCCCCTTGCCGCTGCCGCAATCCATCACGCAAGCGTCACTCGAGACTTGCCTCCTTCATCACGTCGCCGACCTCAGCCAGTCCACGCACGCGTGCGCGAGCGCGCCTCCGCCTTCAATCGCGCCTTCGTCTTGTCGCTGCCATCGCGAGCAACTCGCGACCTCGCCTCGAACCCACTGCGCCTCTGCACGAGATCGTGCTACCACCTCCCTTGACGCATCTCGCGTTCGAGTCCTAGCTCACGCGCCTTCGATCGGTTTTGAATTGATTTTAGAGGCTCGCGACTTGAATTCTTTTGAGAAGAAGCGGTCCGCCATTTTTTTTTTTTTTATCTCGGCTGTTCGAAATGGTAAGGGAGAAGGGATATTAAACTTAGAAGAAGGCATGGGCTACACGATTTGTAACCGTGATTTTAGGCAGAAAGAAGGGAGAAGAAAAGTTTTTAAACGTAATTGTTTAAATAAAATTTTAAATTTAAATCTCTATAAAAACTTCAATGCATTTTCGTGTCGTATTCTCACATACGAACTCCGAAAAATACGAAATTTGGAATCCGATAATAATTCGATATTTCGGACCCAATGGAACTGGTTTCGTCGAATTCCGAGACTGCGCCTCGGACGGCTATTTTTAAATTCGATTCGAACGATAAATTTTCAAAACTGAACAAAACACTTTAAAATTCAATCCTGAAGCTTCTGTTATCTTCAGTATTATAAATACGAATTTTAAAAGCTTTTGAAATATTTTCTTCAGCTTAAAATTAAAGATTCAAAATTTTATCCAGTTTCAATCGATTAAATTTTATCATTTAATTGCGGATTTCAAAATTATATCGGGGACACAAATTAAATCATCGTTTAAATATTTAAAATTAATTAAATATTCTCAATCTAAATTCGTTCAAAATTCTGGGTCGTTACAGACTTCCCCCCTTAAAAGAATTTCGTCCTCGAAATTACAAGTTAGGAAAAAATAGTCCTCAACTCGTCTACTATTTTTCACAATCTAAATAGTTTTATCAAATTCTTTCAAAACAAATCTTCTACTAAAGATTCGTTATCATTCAACTCGTTTTCCCACTTCAATTATAGTTCAAAACAACATTGTTTGCTTAACAATTCAAATTTAAGTTTAAATTCAAATTTAAACTTCCAAATTTTCTCAAAAATTTTCTAACACTCTAAATTTTCGAAAAATTTCGCCAGCGTCTCCTTTGCGCGGCTAATACGGCACGACTACAAAACGTCCCTACGGACTCTCAGATTTCAAAAAGAAAAAGAAAAAGCCAAGCGGCTAGTCCAGAAATCATCAAAAACTCATATTATAATTCAAATACGTACCTTTTGTCGAGCAATTCGAATTATCTGTGAAATAAATTTTCCAATTCCTTTATACCTGTGTATCCTACTAGCCATTATATCTAGTTACAGCATTCAATCATTTTGCAAATTCGATTACAAAATTTCCAATATATACTTCTTATATCCTCTTTAAATTCGCTGTTGAAGTTACATATATTCATTTCCGTTCAATTTTTTTCATTTCACATTCATTTGAACTTATAATTCACATTTTCAATTCTATTGGAATTCAATTTATCTTCATTTATAATCATTGAATTTAATTCGTTCAAACCTTATCCATTTGGTCAATAATCAATTAGCTTCACTTACTAACTTTCAGTTTAATACTTCATTTATCAAATTCAATTCCAGTTCTATTTACTTTCAAATTCAAATGAATCTCAACTTTCATTTTAAATTGAATCTCTTTTCCATCAGATTCTCAATATTTTATAAGTCTTCGACTTACTTACATTTTGATTTATCAAATCATTTACACATTCACTTACTGATTTCATTATGAATTTTATCTTCAATTATCTTTTTTTGAATTCTATTTTCATTTGTAAATCATATTTACAATTCATATTCATAATTTTTATTCATATATGAATTCACCTCTTTATACTTCCAATTCATATTTAAAATTTCATTCGTTAAATGGATTTTTATTTAAACTTTAAACTTTACAAGTTATCAACTTCATGATATTTCATAAATATTTTTATATAGTATTCCAGAGTCTTAATAACATTTTCAAAACCATTTCTGAAAACAATTCAAATTTATCTTTTGAATTTCCAAAACAAAATCCAAATTTTTCAAACAACTTCCATTTAAAACAATTCGGCAGCAATTCCTCTTTTGGAAACCCGAAAATGAACACCGGTGATGCCGCGGTCATCATCGAAGTTATTTTCCAGCGACCGAAAGGAGTTTAGAGCTTTCATCTCTCTAAAATACTTTTCAAACCTTTGAAATTCATTTTCAAATCAACAGATTTAAACTTTTCAAATCTCCAAAATTCTCAAATTCTTTTCAAAACATTTCCAAAAACTTCTCTGGCATTTCGTTTTGAATTACAATTCACATTTATAATTTATATTCTTAAATTTCATTCGTATGTGAATTTATTTCTTAACTTTGGAGTTACAATTTCAATTTCTTACTTAATTCCAATGGAAATAATTTAATATTATTACTTCTAGCAACCATGCAACCATATACTATAATATTTCATAGAAAATCGTTTCTTTTCTATACAAAAATAGCTTTTGGGCAAAATTATCTCATTTACCCTATTTAAAACAATACTGTGCCGAATTGTTCTATTCGAGTGTTTAGAGATCCCTATCAATGATCGTTAATTACTCGTATTGACCAGAATCCATATACCACTCAATAAATCAATCATCACAATATAGAACAATTTTATATTCAAATAACAAATACGCGCTCATATCTATTATTACACTCAACTCATTCTAGAGTACTACTGACTCTATCTCTAATGAGTAACATCCAACAGAGCAGGGTTGTCGCTTAACCATATGCTCTGATACCACTTTGTCACATACCGAAATTTTCGACTTTCGAAAATTCGACATCGATACTCACTTTATCGACTGTCGAGCAATCGAGTGCCGGAAACTCCAATAGTGAGGGTTTTAGAAAGAAGAAATAGAAGAAAAAGAGAAGAAGAAGAGAAAGAAAGAACAACTGAACAACATCAGACAGAAAACAATATCAGAATCTTACACATCGCAGCGGAACAATATATAATAGATAAATCAGTAATCTTTTAAACAAAGAATTTTATCAGTTTATACATACATCAATCAGAGTCAATATACAACAATGGACAGTTATATAAACTTGTCCTCATACAGAATACACAGCGGAATAAATACTATCAGATACAAATACTACGTCTCGTCATCCAGCTTATCTCCAAAGCTCCAGAATATCCAGAATATCCTGATAATCTAACTCTAGACTGCCCGTGTGGAAATTTGTGGGCACCCAGAGTTTAGAAGGGAAACAATAAACTCCGAGTCAGTCATGGTGACTGGTGTGAGATCGTAAAACAGTTATTCTTTATAACAACAAAATAATTTTTAAGTCAAGTTCGCAATGCTTTTGGAAAATGAAACTACCATAAGACCTCCCGCCACACACACAATGCAAACGCAGACTTGGAGGAGATTTCTTCTTATGATAGTCAAAGATGCTTACTACGCGAAAATCAAATTCTTTTTGATATTATTATTAGTGCATAGTGTAGAAAAACATTTCGAAAGTAGAATATAAATCTTAGCCAGCATAGGTACCATTATAGTATGCTTGCTATAGCTACCATATTAAATGGCAGGTTCTACAACTAAAACCGTACAAGTCACGTATTGTTTTTTTGGATTTCCAACAAATGGTCAGGCTAAGGAACTTCCTTTTCCACGATGGGTACGTCCCTGGAATAGACGACCCGAGAACCTAACCGGATCTCTGCCAACACAAGGCCGGGTTACCTCTGCAAAAATAGGTAACTACTGACACGCGTATGCCATCCCCCGATCGTCACCGATCTTCCCGAGGATCCCCGATTCGCAACAAACCACATAGAAAAATAATGCAGTAACCACAGAGGTTAAGTATCTGGGCTCCATACCATGATACCACCTTTATCCAGAAGGAATGACATACACTAAGGGGCGCTACTCCCTAGAACCTTGCTGCATTCGTCCTGTTTCGACCATTTCCGGGGTGTGAGGCTCGACGAAGTCTCGTCCACAAAGCTACGCTTTCTTAAAAAAAAGCCCTGCTTCGGGTCAAACAAAATGATCAACCTATGATCACAAAGATATAAGATCAAACAAATGATCATATCACAAATGATCAAACACTGATCATTTCACAGCAATACTCAGTATGCCACGTTACCAAATTGGGATATATCGCTGATAAATTTCAACTACATAACCTCTGAGCTCGTACGTCTCAGAGAAGGGTGTTAAGCTAAGAGAATAAATTCTCCGCCACCAACAGAAATGTATTTGAAAGGAATCAGCTTTATATCTCAAATTGTAACGTCAGACACACAATCCATACAAGTCTGTTCCGGGATCGAACAGAACCGAAGGCACTTCTCACGAAGCCCTTGCAATTCCGGATAATTTTCAATCACGTCAGGACTTCCCGTCACTAAGGGTGATAAAACCTCTAAATCGAAGATCAGTCGATGTAGAGTAACTCGACGGTAATCCTTCCGTTTTCAAAAATATCCGGTCTTCAACACGGGTCTTCAAATGCGATTCATAACGACGTATCACATATTCGGAATGGGTTATACGACCCCATGGTCCTTTCCCGGCTAACCCGAATAGTGAGCGATTATTCAAAAAAATAGTGTGGCATTCAAATTCATCCAATTCACAACAAATACCTATCTAAAGGTAATTATTGATAGTCGGTTATTTAACTATCAATAAAGACGCGCAACATCATCAGATTCCAAATAATTTTCCCAATTATTTATTCTTCAAAAATATCTTACTAGATATATAATTTTCCACACTTCAAAAATAAATCAACGTTTATTTTTAAAACGAATTCCCATTTCTTTATAAATTCCATATTGAATTTATATTTCAAAATATCTTCTAATATACGATTTTCAAATCGATTTTTAATATTCAATTTCAATTTATCTTTTATAAAGATAAATTCTCAAAACGTTCATTTCATTTGGAAAAGCATTTCCATACTTATTTAAAAATAAGTGTTTCACAAATCGTTTATTTTCAACATTTGAAAATATTCGATATACTTAAATCAAATTAAGTATATATTTCATTCTTTAAGGAAATCTATTTTCTATAACAACATCAATTTGAGTCAAAACGAATGTTACGTAAAACATCGTTACGACGACTCAAAAATCACTAGTATAGGGATTCGGATTTATATAGATATATAAATCCCAATACTACATTAAAACATTTCCTTTCGGAAATCATTTACTATAACAACAGTGTTATAGTCCATCATTTCCTTATATTTCTCGAAAACGTCTATTTCAACAATAAATGTTGAAATCTATGATTTCGATAGTTCCCCCGTTTTAAAACATCTTTTAAAACGATTTACTTCATTTCAAATATCACTTTTCCAAAACCATATCCATTTTACTTAACAATATATTCACTGTCCAAAACCGTGAATATACTTCACTAATTACATTTCACTATTTTCTACACGTTTTATTTCAATAAAAATTCGCTATTTAAAATCGCGAATATATCTTCTTTAATAACCTTCTATATTTAATTTATCAAATCCAATTGATTTCGAATTTATAAAACAACGTTTATAAATTCTATTTCTATTTATAAAAACTTAAATTTATAAATCTTCTTTATTTACCAATTCAATTCACAATTCAATTTATATACCACAATCCATATTATAAGTTAAATACTTATAATTTCATTTATTTACAAAGATCATTCTTTTAAAACTTTACAACTGTAAAGTTTACCCTTTTATAAACCCATTTTAACATCATTTCCAAATACTACATCAATTACAGATTGATTTCCAAAATTTTATCATTTCTAAATAATTTCCTTATTCTTTCCAATTTAATTCCATATTCTATTTTTAAAAGAATTCTTCAATTTGAAATCATTTTTACATTGATTTCCCAAGTTATTTCAATTCATAAATTAAATTTCTAATTGGACTTCCACTTATTTTATTTTAAATAAATTCCTTTTGAAGAGAATAAATTTCTTTGTCTCTTTCAATCTATTTAAAAAATCCAAATTTAAATTAAATTCTTTAATTTAAAATCACTATTATACGAAATTCATTTATTTAACATTTTTACTTGATTCTGGAATAAATTCAATAAGATTTCAAAAATCAGCCCTTTCTTTTAAATTCTTTTCTTCAAATTTATTAAATTTCTAAAAATAAATTTACTTAAAAATTTCTACTTGAATTACAAAAATTCAATTTCATTTAGTTTTGGAATCCAATGATATCAAACATCCATTCAGCTAAATTTTTAGCTTTCAATCAATTTCCAGACATCGATATGATCAATAACATCAATATAATCATTCATCGATTCATATCACAGTATAAATAAAATCAATCAATGTGAGGGGTCCAGTTGGATCCCTCCAACCTGTTTCCCTGCATCCAAAGATGTTAGCACAATACCAATTCCGCTCCAGTACGGAATTATCGCGGTATATAGGTTTTTATAAATCCGCTTACTAACGGCGCAATAGGGTCTCATCCGCTATACGAGGCGGGAAATCATCAATCCAATATATACATATGCCAATATGTATATACTGCTATATATATAGATATATCCTAAAATATCTAATAGCACATCAACATAGCAATCATATCATCAATTCAATAAATAACTGAAAATTCCACTTTTAAATCGAGTGAGAAAAATCTCACCTTTGCCTTATATTTTGCAATCCATTTTCATTTCCGTTTGCCATTCACTTTAATCCTGATTTGGTTTTCCCGGTTCGACCTTGTATAAACAATTTATACAATCTATTAATATTCGAACAGATCGAATAATAAATTTTCATTCGACAATTTTGATTCATCAATGATTTCATTTAAATTTTCATTCGACAATTTTGATTCATCAATGATTTCATTTTTAATAATTAAATCAATTTATAGTTTTATTTAAACCGATATCTCTCCTTTAATAAATTTTCTTTAAGTGTCTAAGAACAATTTTTAAAATTGTTAAATAAATTTATTAACTAACTTATTCCCTTATCTCATTATTAATGACTGAATGAATGCACATATGTATACTTATTTTATTTTATTAAATTTATATAAACAGTATAGAATTTCCTTTATCATTTAAAATCCCTATATTATTATTATTGTTTTTCCAGCTTTACACATATATATATCCAGATATACAGAATCTTTTAAACTGAAATAAAATTTTTGTTTTAAACCTTACTGCAATTTGAATTCGAAATTATACTTCTTCAAACATATATATATTAAAACAATAATGTTTTATACTTTACAGTAATCGATATATTTTTTTCTCTGTACGCCTATAAGAGTTTAAAACTGCATATATATTTCAAATCCATTAAATTGAGTTAAAGATAAATTTATACCTTACTGCCTATTTGAATTTTCCGCTCGAAACCTTCGAAAAATCGGAACCCCAGCACTGACGAACTCGAGATATCACTGCCGTTCCCACTTCGTCGTCGCCCGCGATTCAATCGCCACCAACAGAAAGGGTTCGACTCCTATCCCCAATCGCGAAACCCTAAACACTGTCGATCGCCTCCATCCCCTTGCCGCTGCCGCAATCCATCACGCAAGCGTCACTCGAGACTTGCCTCCTTCATCACGTCGCCGACCTCAGCCAGTCCACGCACGCGTGCGCGAGCGCGCCTCCGCCTTCAATCGCGCCTTCGTCTTGTCGCTGCCATCGCGAGCAACTCGCGACCTCGCCTCGAACCCACTGCGCCTCTGCACGAGATCGTGCTACCACCTCCCTTGACGCATCTCGCGTTCGAGTCCTAGCTCACGCGCCTTCGATCGGTTTTGAATTGATTTTAGAGGCTCGCGACTTGAATTCTTTTGAGAAGAAGCGGTCCGCCATTTTATTTTTTTTATCTCGGCTGTTCGAAATGGTAAGGGAGAAGGGATATTAAACTTAGAAGAAGGCATGGGCTACACGATTTGTAACCGTGATTTTAGGCAGAAAGAAGGGAGAAGAAAAGTTTTTAAACGTAATTGTTTAAATAAAATTTTAAATTTAAATCTCTATAAAAACTTCAATGCATTTTCGTGTCGTATTCTCACATACGAACTCCGAAAAATACGAAATTTGGAATCCGATAATAATTCGATATTTCGGACCCAATGGAACTGGTTTCGTCGAATTCCGAGACTGCGCCTCGGACGGCTATTTTTAAATTCGATTCGAACGATAAATTTTCAAAACTGAACAAAACACTTTAAAATTCAATCCTGAAGCTTCTATTATCTTCAGTATTATAAATACGAATTTTAAAAGCTTTTGAAATATTTTCTTTAGCTTAAAATTAAAGATTCAAAATTTTATCCAGTTTCAATCGATTAAATTTTATCATTTAATTGCGGATTTCAAAATTATATCGGGGACACAAATTAAATCATCGTTTAAATATTTAAAATTAATTAAATATTCTCAATCTAAATTCGTTCAAAATTCTGGGTCGTTACAAAATATTAATCACTCTTGATTAATTATTAATTACATAAAGTAATTATCCTTTAATTAATTTCACAAATTAATTATCCTTAATCATTTATAGTAATTAACCTTTAATTACTCTCATTAACTACAATAATTAATGATCCTTAATTAATTACTTTTCTTTCTTAATCCATCAGAACAGTCTATGCTTGACTAATCCATTTGAAAAATGAATTTACTCCGCAGCTTCTGAACTCCACTCTTCGAAAGCTAAGCCCAAAAGATCTTCCAACAGGAACACAGAACACTTGAGCTGCACTGCTGCCACATATGCCAAAGACTCCTTATCCAAAGCTTCTAGAGAAACTCGGACCTCAAACCGAACACAAACATCATGCTGAACTCAGCCACATCACCGAATGCAGATATACTTCCTTAAACTTTCTCCAAACAGAAACATCGTCGGAGATATCCATAGTTACTGCATCTCATCACGCAGCTACTACTCCTGAGTTACCCAAGATACCATCACTCGCTTCTGTTCAACCAACAGATCCAAACTCCTGAAAATCCACTCGCACGAGCGCGATCAAACTTATACTTCAATGATCGACTCCGAACCTAAACAGGTTTCCTTCAGAGATCAATGAAATTCTTATACCATATCAAAGTTCACTCGAGTCGGTATTCGGTCTATAGTCTCAACAGATACTTTCAATCTCAAACATTCAAACTCCAACTATTTGTAGTCGTGTTACACACCACTACCTTATCTACCTTTATAACTCATATTGGAAAACCCGAACAGGTAACCCAACAAATAGGTAGAATAGATATATAGTTATATAAAAATTACAAATACGCTCTCTCAAGATAGACACCACTCCAGAGCCTAGGTATTCACTCAACCTACCGCTCTGATACCAAATGTGACGACCCGACTTTTTCTCCACAGAAAGTCGTATCGCTAATAAGAAAGAAAGAGATAGAAAAAGAAAAGAAGAGAAGAAAGAAAGAAACAACAACAGAATCTAAACAGCGGAACGAATAAATTATATTAATAACATAAACTATTACATAGTATCATATACAACAACTATCAGAGTTACACAACATATACAACACATACTAGACAGTTATAAACACCTGTCTAGTTTCTACAATATAAGATAAAACACAGATAACAATGACTCAGAGATCAACACAGCGGAACTACTATATCTCTACAGCGCTGAAGCCTCCTGCTCCATTGCTCCTCCAGATAACTTGTCAAAGCAAACCTGACTCTCTTGGCTACTCGTAAAAATTTGAGTACCCAAGAGTTTATATAAAACAGAAATAAACACTTGGGTCAGACATGGGTCTGGTGTGAGTAAACGGTTTAAATTGCTTAACTTCAAAACCTTTTGAAAACAAAGGTATCACGTAAGACTTCCCACACATAAACATGGGTAAGTTTTTACCTTACGCTAACCAAAACATTTGATAGGAAATTCGATTGTATTATAATAGGTCTAGGGTTTTCAAATAAATATGAAATAGCTGGAATGCTTACATCTCACGTTCCAACATAGTTGGGCACAACTAACACGTACGGCACTTATTGGAAGTTGGATTCCATACAATGGCAGGGCTACTGGGGTACCGCCCGTCACAGTACGTGGCCTAGATCACCGTACCGAGGAGTACGCCCGCTCCCCTGCAACACAAAGCCGGAACCATCCCTTACTGGATAATTCCGAATAAAATCACCCCACGGTTGTGTACTGCAACCGTACCACTAAGTCGAAATAGAAAGGGACATCTAGACAGGGATGACCTTACTCTCAGTGGGCGCTACCCACGAAGCCTTGCTGCACCTCCCCTGTTTTAGCCATTCCCGGTTGATGAGGCTTGAGGTCACGATTACCTTTAATCAGAACACTTCACTTAGAATGCTCATCGTCCACCTGACGATGTTTTGAAAGCATTCAATCCATACAAGTTCGTTCCGGGTTCAAACGAAACCGAAGGCATTATCTCGTTACACTCGTTTTGGAATCACCCTTAGAGTTAACGACAATAACCCTTGCACTCTGAATCTTCATCTTCACTTGAGATTCACGACCTATCGTTAATTTGGATCGATGTGGTATTCGGGTCTCCAGACCTGGAAATCCGGTATACGGAAACCCGATCCCGGTCTCATCGAAATCCAAAACGTATCTTTTAAGGCCAAGTTGTTTAAAGGTTTAAACAATTCAATTCAATTCAATACTTGAATTCACACAGCATTTAACATAGATAAATATCACACATTTATCATAGATATATCCAATATCATATTACAGAATATCATAGTATATCATCCAATAGATATCAACTAAATCAGACATTCTACTCAAACAATCATCCATAAGCAACCATTTATTAATCTCTATTATAATTAATTTAATCTACTTAAATTAAATTAATTACTTAATAATTAATTCCTAACCTTGCTTAATCAACCATTAATTAATTACAATCCATTTAATTAATTAATCATTAAATATTAATCACTCTTGATTAATTATTAATTACATAAAGTAATTATCCTTTAATTAATTTCACAAATTAATTATCCTTAATCATTTATAGTAATTAACCTTTAATTACTCTCATTAACTACAATAATTAATGATCCTTAATTAATTACTTTAATTAATTAATTAACTATAATTAATTACATTATTCCTTAATTAATTATATTAATTAATCATGCACTAATTGATTACTTCCATTAATCAATCCTTAAATAATCATTAACAGTAATTAACTATTCTTAATTACTTTAATTTCTTTTATAAATCCTTTTTGATTAAATTCACCAATTACATATAGTAATTCATTTATTAATTACTTACACTAAGTAATTATACTTAACCAATCTTATTAAGTAACTACACTTAATCAATTACCAAGTGACTATCCTTAATTAATTAACAAATTAATTAACTTAAATAAATCACATTCCTTCCTAAATTATAACTGAGTAACTCATCCTTAATTACCCTTTAAACAAATTAATTAATCCTTGATTAATTATTCTTTAACTATTAATTAATAAACCTTAATTATTAATCAATATCTTTTAATACAAAGTAATCAATCCTTAATTACTTTTATAATTAATTAATTAAACTTAATTAACTAATTTATTACCTCTTAATTATTAATTAATAAACTTAATTATTAATTAACAACCTTAATTACAAATTAATTTAATCCATAATTACCAATTAATCAATCCTTAAATGATAATTAATTAACCCTTAATAACAGTTAAATAAATTCTTATTTAACTTTAATTATAGATAAATAATTTCTTAATTATTAATTAAGAAAACTTAATTATTACTTAATAAAACTTTATTAAGTACTTCTTAATTACTATTTTAATTAACTCTTAATCATTTAATCAATCCTTATTAAATAAATTAATTAATCTTAATTCCTTAATTAAATTAATTAATTTCAACTTGTTTAAAAATCTTAATTAATCTTAAGATAAACATCATCATTAAAAATATTTGATCTTAGTAATTAACTTACTTAATTAAATTATTAATTAAGTTTTAAAATAAATAATCATTAATTACTTACCTTTAATTATAAATTAACAATCCTTAATTACAAGTTACTAAATCACTTGAAAACTTTAATTGTTAATTTACTCATCCTTAACCATTAACTAATTTAATTTAATAAATCACTCTTTATTTATTCCATTCTTATCAAACTTAAATTAAGTTTTAAGATAAAACATTTCTTTATTAATTACCTTATTTTCAAATTAAATTTGAAAATAACATAAAAATTTAACTTAATATTTTTAAGTTAAATAAATCATACAACTTTAATTTAGTCAAAACATTTATTACAAAGTAATGGATTTTTAAAACAATTGTTTTAACTTGATTTTTAAATTTAAAATCTTACCTTTAATTAAATTTTTAAAAACTAATTTAAATATTTCCTTTGGGTTTGACCCATTATACTTGAACAAAGCCAAGCATTTCTTCTTCTTATTTCCCTTTTTAAACAGGGATTAGTTTTACATTTTAAAACTGTTTGGTTTTTAAAGAATTTAAATTGTTAATTGTTTCCACTCAAACTCACAAACGACACGAAGGCAACCCGAGCCAAAACTTTATCTTCCTGAGTTCCTCCCGAGCAAATTTTAAAAACAGTTTTGTTTTAAAGTTTAAACTGTTAAAACTTTTAACAGTTTCAGTCTCTCGCAAACGACCCTAAAACCACCCGTGTCAAAAGCCTTCTTTCCCGAGACTCTACTCGAGAAAACCCATGAACCCAAACCAGACAAACAGATACGCTGACACCCATCAACTCATGTGCACATGCACAGACCACTGGCGATGCTCCGACCACTTCCGACAACCCTCGCACCTCGACAATCACCATCCTATCTGATTCCGACAACCCAACCACACAAACAAATTCTATATCGAAATCGAGGTAACTCGATAAATTCCTGGAACTAACCCCTCGCCTGAATCTTCCTCGAACTGCCGTCGCCAACTACCAGGACTCCTGGAACTCCGGCCACACACACGCTGACCTTCAAAGCTATCATTTTCCTAAGCCCGGTGAAACTCGATTCACCATAGACTCTGCATTGACCCTGTTTCCAGACTTCGACCAAATTAGGGTTTAAACCTAAATCCACCTGCCGCCGTTGCCACGACCATCAGACAACTCATCACCCATTTTTGCCGTACCACCAGATCCTTCCTCTACCTCCTTCCAAAATCTCGATCCCCATAGATCTCGTGATCATCAAATATCACCCAAAATCCCAATTCCAGGAAATTCCCAAATTCTTATTCCTTACTTCATTTAAAATCTTGACTTAGGTTCTAAAAATCCTAATTTTACAAATGGATTCAAGACATGAACTTGAATCAATCAAATTCATCATTTGATTTTTACATATTTTAAAAGATCTTCACTGTTGTTTTACAAATACAAGCATATCTCAAAACATATATACTTGTTTATATTTTTATTACCTAGATTATGCTATAACTAAACTATTTTGTCTTTAATTGAAATCCTAACAGTGAATAAATAAAAAAAATATGGAATTTTGCTAAACTAGTTATCTCTAAAACTGGAAACAGAGATATATCAACATGCACAGTCAAGTTTCTCATATACATACAGAATACATACATAAAAATAAACATGTAAAGATAATTCATTCAACAATCATTCGAAAGCAAATTTATATCTATTTTAACTTTTGGAAATAATTTGTTTACTCACCTTTTTACTGTTGAACAGAGAAACTGATAAACTAGAATCTTTTGAAAACTGGAAGCTTTTGAAATTTCATCTGCTTGTTTTGAAACTGAAACACTTGCTTTTGAAACTTTAAAAATTTGAAAAGCTTTTGAAAACTTTCTGTAGCCTCAGATTTTCTTGCATGCATCCTTGGAAATGATGACAGAACTTGATTTTGAAACAGGCAAATGTTAACAGGCTTTTGAACTTGAGAATTAGGCTTTTGAAATGATTTCAGGTTTAAGAAATAATGGTTTCAGGCATTGAGAAGGGTTACAGGTTGGTTTTGAGGATCATTGATTATAGACTTGGTTTGAAACAGGAAAATGGTTTCAGGTCTGAAGAACAATGGTTACAAACTTTGTTTACAGGGGTTTGATTTTTGATCAGAGGAATGTTGTTTGTATAATAAATGGTTTCAGATTTAAGATGAAATGGTTTCAGTTTTGATTTGAGAAGATTATTTCAGATTTGGTTTGGAGGAGATTTCGGTTTGAATAATTTCTGATTTGGTTTTTGTCTTGTAGATGTGAGAAAATAAACAAGAAAAAAAGAAAGAGAGGAGGATATAGTTTTATAAAGATTTGTTTTTAAAAATTAAAGAAAATAAAAATAAACTTATGACACTTGTCATATACCTTAGCTAATTATCTCACACATGTATTTAATATGTCTAAAATTTTAACACTTGTCCTTAATATTTTTATATATTTTTTTTTAAAAAAGAGTTTTAAAAAAAACTTTTATATGTATTTCCTAAATAGATAAATACATATCTTTTTAAATAAATGCTTTTCTATATTATAAATAAATAAAATCTTTAAAAGAAAATAAAATAGAAACTAATCATATTCTAATAAAATCATATACAATATATTTAATTCATTTATAAGTGTAAATATATCTTTTGTACTAAATTTACTATTAAATAAATACTTTCTAAATTTATATACAAAATCTCTTTAAGGAAGACAAAAATAAAACAAAAGCCTTATTTTAAATAAAAGTCTTGTTCGTATATTCTTATACCCAAATATATTAAAACAATACTTATTAATTTTAGAAATGATAAATCTATAAAAAATCAAATTTATAAAATAACATAATTTAAACAATTATTCTTATTACAAATCAATCTATACCATAATTAAAACATCTTATTATTATATTATTTGGTTATTTATATTTGAAAATAACAATTTTATCAATTTAAATTAAGAGATTATCACATTTTAAATTCCTCGAAATCCCGGGATATCACATTCCTTCCCCCTTAAAAGAATTTCGTCCTCGAAATTTAAAACAAAAGATAATCCAAAGATTTTTATATTTATTTTCAAAAATTCAAGCATATACATCAACCATACACTATCAATCAAACAACCATTCATCCAAACAAACAATTTTATCCAAACAAACAATTCATACAAACAACAATTCTAGTTATCCGAACATAGATCCGGATAAACTACCTAATATTATCCCGAGTTTCCCCGATACAGATACTGGGTTACTCGCTCTATTAAATCCAAACTGGTAATTCAATACCGAAGCCAAAACACATATCCTCACAAAAACTCAGAAAGATCTAATATACTCGAAGCTATCTTCCTAGTCTTACCCAATCTTATTTGCTCCCTTTTACTGGAGAAATAACAATGAAGTCTCCAACTTCGAATTCCAAATCCTCCATCTCTAATCCACAGAACTCTTCTGACGATTCTGGGCTGCCTTCACCTTTTCTGATCAGCTCAATCTTCGCTGACGCTTCTCAAAACAAACAGGACCAAAAACAATCCAATAACGGATCCTCTCAAGATTTACAGAAATCCAGAACTAAAACTCTACTCCTAAATCATCGGTAGATTCCAAATACTTCTCCTATCCAGGAGAGACAAAACAGATGCTCTCACCAATCTGACCTTCAAATCTGGAAAAGCTGCCTGTAGGAACCCTCTAATCCAAACACTGCAACTTCCGGTTGCTTCCACTCTAGAACAACTACTACCAAGCTTTCGCTGCTCAACTCTGATCTAGATGTCGTCTATGAACTCGAACACCAACTAGACCAACACATTTCAGAAGATCTTTGGCAACCCTATAACTCCAATATCTACTAGAGATGCCTCAAACTCAAGCAAAAGATTTCCCAAGAGAATACTCAATTATCGCAAGTCACTTTTGCGATTCTATCCAGTCCAATATCCAAAAATTACTGTTCTTTCTTAATCCATCAGAACAGTCTATGCTTGACTAATCCATTTGAAAAATGAATTTACTCCGCAGCTTCTGAACTCCACTCTTCGAAAGCTAAGCCCAAAAGATCTTCCAACAGGAACACAGAACACTTGAGCTGCACTGCTGCCACATATGCCAAAGACTCCTTATCCAAAGCTTCTAGAGAAACTCGGACCTCAAACCGAACACAAACATCATGCTGAACTCAGCCACATCACCGAATGCAGATATACTTCCTTAAACTTTCTCCAAACAGAAACATCGTCGGAGATATCCATAGTTACTGCATCTCATCACGCAGCTACTACTCCTGAGTTACCCAAGATACCATCACTCGCTTCTGTTCAACCAACAGATCCAAACTCCTGAAAATCCACTCGCACGAGCGCGATCAAACTTATACTTCAATGATCGACTCCGAACCTAAACAGGTTTCCTTCAGAGATCAATGAAATTCTTATACCATATCAAAGTTCACTCGAGTCGGTATTCGGTCTATAGTCTCAACAGATACTTTCAATCTCAAACATTCAAACTCCAACTATTTGTAGTCGTGTTACACACCACTACCTTATCTACCTTTATAACTCATATTGGAAAACCCGAACAGGTAACCCAACAAATAGGTAGAATAGATATATAGTTATATAAAAATTACAAATACGCTCTCTCAAGATAGACACCACTCCAGAGCCTAGGTATTCACTCAACCTACCGCTCTGATACCAAATGTGACGACCCGACTTTTTCTCCACAGAAAGTCGTATCGCTAATAAGAAAGAAAGAGATAGAAAAAGAAAAGAAGAGAAGAAAGAAAGAAACAACAACAGAATCTAAACAGCGGAACGAATAAATTATATTAATAACATAAACTATTACATAGTATCATATACAACAACTATCAGAGTTACACAACATATACAACACATACTAGACAGTTATAAACACCTGTCTAGTTTCTACAATATAAGATACAACACAGATAACAATGACTCAGAGATCAACACAGCGGAACTACTATATCTCTACAGCGCTGAAGCCTCCTGCTCCATTGCTCCTCCAGATAACTCGTCAAAGCAAACCTGACTCTCTTGGCTACTCGTAAAAATTTGAGTACCCAAGAGTTTATATAAAACAGAAATAAACACTTGGGTCAGACATGGGTCTGGTGTGAGTAAACGGTTTAAATTGCTTAACTTCAAAACCTTTTGAAAACAAAGGTATCACGTAAGACTTCCCACACATAAACATGGGTAAGTTTTTACCTTACGCTAACCAAAACATTTGATAGGAAATTCGATTGTATTATAATAGGTCTAGGGTTTTCAAATAAATATGAAATAGCTGGAATGCTTACATCTCACGTTCCAACATAGTTGGGCACAACTAACACGTACGGCACTTATTGGAAGTTGGATTCCATACAATGGCAGGGCTACTGGGGTACCGCCCGTCACAGTACGTGGCCTAGATCACCGTACCGAGGAGTACGCCCGCTCCCCTGCAACACAAAGCCGGAACCATCCCTTACTGGATAATTCCGAATAAAATCACCCCACGGTTGTGTACTGCAACCGTACCACTAAGTCGAAATAGAAAGGGACATCTAGACAGGGATGACCTTACTCTCAGTGGGCGCTACCCACGAAGCCTTGCTGCACCTCCCCTGTTTTAGCCATTCCTGGTTGATGAGGCTTGAGGTCACGATTACCTTTAATCAGAACACTTCACTTAGAATGCTCATCGTCCACCTGACGATGTTTTGAAAGCATTCAATCCATACAAGTTCGTTCCGGGTTCAAACGAAACCGAAGGCATTATCTCGTTACACTCGTTTTGGAATCACCCTTAGAGTTAACGACAATAACCCTTGCACTCTGAATCTTCATCTTCACTTGAGATTCACGACCTATCGTTAATTTGGATCGATGTGGTATTCGGGTCTCCAGACCTGGAAATCCGGTATACGGAAACCCGATCCCGGTCTCATCGAAATCCAAAACGTATCTTTTAAGGCCAAGTTGTTTAAAGGTTTAAACAATTTAATTCAATTCAATACTTGAATTCACACAGCATTTAACATAGATAAATATCACACATTTATCATAGATATATCCAATATCATATTACAGAATATCATAGTATATCATCCAATAGATATCAACTAAATCAGACATTCTACTCAAACAATCATCCATAAGCAACCATTTATTAATCTCTATTATAATTAATTTAATCTACTTAAATTAAATTAATTACTTAATAATTAATTCCTAACCTTGCTTAATCAACCATTAATTAATTACAATCCATTTAATTAATTAATCATTAAATATTAATCACTCTTGATTAATTATTAATTACATAAAGTAATTATCCTTTAATTAATTTCACAAATTAATTATCCTTAATCATTTATAGTAATTAACCTTTAATTACTCTCATTAACTACAATAATTAATGATCCTTAATTAATTACTTTAATTAATTAATTAACTATAATTAATTACATTATTCCTTAATTAATTATATTAATTAATCATGCACTAATTGATTACTTCCATTAATCAATCCTTAAATAATCATTAACAGTAATTAACTATTCTTAATTACTTTAATTTCTTTTATAAATCCTTTTTGATTAAATTCACCAATTACATATAGTAATTCATTTATTAATTACTTACACTAAGTAATTATACTTAACCAATCTTATTAAGTAACTACACTTAATCAATTACCAAGTGACTATCCTTAATTAATTAACAAATTAATTAACTTAAATAAATCACATTCCTTCCTAAATTATAACTGAGTAACTCATCCTTAATTACCCTTTAAACAAATTAATTAATCCTTGATTAATTATTCTTTAACTATTAATTAATAAACCTTAATTATTAATCAATATCTTTTAATACAAAGTAATCAATCCTTAATTACTTTTATAATTAATTAATTAAACTTAATTAACTAATTTATTACCTCTTAATTATTAATTAATAAACTTAATTATTAATTAACAACCTTAATTACAAATTAATTTAATCCATAATTACCAATTAATCAATCCTTAAATGATAATTAATTAACCCTTAATAACAGTTAAATAAATTCTTATTTAACTTTAATTATAGATAAATAATTTCTTAATTATTAATTAAGAAAACTTAATTATTACTTAATAAAACTTTATTAAGTACTTCTTAATTACTATTTTAATTAACTCTTAATCATTTAATCAATCCTTATTAAATAAATTAATTAGTCTTAATTCCTTAATTAAATTAATTAATTTCAACTTGTTTAAAAATCTTAATTAATCTTAAGATAAACATCATCATTAAAAATATTTGATCTTAGTAATTAACTTACTTAATTAAATTATTAATTAAGTTTTAAAATAAATAATCATTAATTACTTACCTTTAATTATAAATTAACAATCCTTAATTACAAGTTACTAAATCACTTGAAAACTTTAATTGTTAATTTACTCATCCTTAACCATTAACTAATTTAATTTAATAAATCACTCTTTATTTATTCCATTCTTATCAAACTTAAATTAAGTTTTAAGATAAAACATTTCTTTATTAATTACCTTATTTTCAAATTAAATTTGAAAATAACATAAAAATTTAACTTAATATTTTTAAGTTAAATAAATCATACAACTTTAATTTAGTCAAAACATTTATTACAAAGTAATGGATTTTTAAAACAATTGTTTTAACTTGATTTTTAAATTTAAAATCTTACCTTTAATTAAATTTTTAAAAACTAATTTAAATATTTCCTTTGGGTTTGACCCATTATACTTGAACAAAGCCAAGCATTTCTTCTTCTTATTTCCCTTTTTAAACAGGGATTAGTTTTACATTTTAAAACTGTTTGGTTTTTAAAGAATTTAAATTGTTAATTGTTTCCACTCAAACTCACAAACGACACGAAGGCAACCCGAGCCAAAACTTTATCTTCCTGAGTTCCTCCCGAGCAAATTTTAAAAACAGTTTTGTTTTAAAGTTTAAACTGTTAAAACTTTTAACAGTTTCAGTCTCTCGCAAACGACCCTAAAACCACCCGTGTCAAAAGCCTTCTTTCCCGAGACTCTACTCGAGAAAACCCATGAACCCAAACCAGACAAACAGATACGCTGACACCCATCAACTCATGTGCACATGCACAGACCACTGGCGATGCTCCGACCACTTCCGACAACCCTCGCACCTCGACAATCACCATCCTATCTGATTCCGACAACCCAACCACACAAACAAATTCTATATCGAAATCGAGGTAACTCGATAAATTCCTGGAACTAACCCCTCGCCTGAATCTTCCTCGAACTGCCGTCGCCAACTACCAGGACTCCTAGAACTCCGGCCACACACACGCTGACCTTCAAAGCTATCATTTTTCTAAGCCCGGTGAAACTCGATTCACCATAGACTCTGCATTGACCCTGTTTCCAGACTTCGACCAAATTAGGGTTTAAACCTAAATCCACCTACCGCCGTTGCCACGACCATCAGACAACTCATCACCCATTTTTGCCGTACCACCAGATCCTTCCTCTACCTCCTTCCAAAATCTCGATCCCCATAGATCTCGTGATCATCAAATATCACCCAAAATCCCAATTCCAGGAAATTCCCAAATTCTTATTCCTTACTTCATTTAAAATCTTGACTTAGGTTCTAAAAATCCTAATTTTACAAATGGATTCAAGACATGAACTTGAATCAATCAAATTCATCATTTGATTTTTACATATTTTAAAAGATCTTCACTGTTGTTTTACAAATACAAGCATATCTCAAAACATATATACTTGTTTATATTTTTATTACCTAGATTATGCTATAACTAAACTATTTTGTCTTTAATTGAAATCCTAACAGTGAATAAATAAAAAAAATATGGAATTTTGCTAAACTAGTTATCTCTAAAACTGGAAACAGAGATATATCAACATGCACAGTCAAGTTTCTCATATACATACAGAATACATACATAAAAATAAACATGTAAAGATAATTCATTCAACAATCATTCGAAAGCAAATTTATATCTATTTTAACTTTTGGAAATAATTTGTTTACTCACCTTTTTACTGTTGAACAGAGAAACTGATAAACTAGAATCTTTTGAAAACTGGAAGCTTTTGAAATTTCATCTGCTTGTTTTGAAACTGAAACACTTGCTTTTGAAACTTTAAAAATTTGAAAAGCTTTTGAAAACTTTCTGTAGCCTCAGATTTTCTTGCATGCATCCTTGGAAATGATGACAGAACTTGATTTTGAAACAGGCAAATGTTAACAGGCTTTTGAACTTGAGAATTAGGCTTTTGAAATGATTTCAGGTTTAAGAAATAATGGTTTCAGGCAGTGAGAAGGGTTACAGGTTGGTTTTGAGGATCATTGATTATAGACTTGGTTTGAAACAGGAAAATGGTTTCAGGTCTGAAGAACAATGGTTACAAACTTTGTTTACAGGGGTTTGATTTTTGATCAGAGGAATGTTGTTTGTATAATAAATGGTTTCAGATTTAAGATGAAATGGTTTCAGTTTTGATTTGAGAAGATTATTTCAGATTTGGTTTGGAGGAGATTTCGGTTTGAATAATTTCTGATTTGGTTTTTGTCTTGTAGATGTGAGAAAATAAACAAGAAAAAAAGAAAGAGAGGAGGATATAGTTTTATAAAGATTTGTTTTTAAAAATTAAAGAAAATAAAAATAAACTTATGACACTTGTCATATACCTTAGCTAATTATCTCACACATGTATTTAATATGTCTAAAATTTTAACACTTGTCCTTAATATTTTTATATTTTTTTTTTTTAAAAAGAGTTTTAAAAAAAACTTTTATATGTATTTCCTAAATAGATAAATACATATCTTTTTAAATAAATGCTTTTCTATATTATAAATAAATAAAATCTTTAAAAGAAAATAAAATAGAAACTAATCATATTCTAATAAAATCATATACAATATATTTAATTCATTTCTAAGTGTAAATATATCTTTTGTACTAAATTTACTATTAAATAAATACTTTCTAAATTTATATACAAAATCTCTTTAAGGAAGACAAAAATAAAACAAAAGCCTTATTTTAAATAAAAGTCTTGTTCGTATATTCTTATACCCAAATATATTAAAACAATACTTATTAATTTTAGAAATGATAAATCTATAAAAAATCAAATTTATAAAATAACATAATTTAAACAATTATTCTTATTACAAATCAATCTATACCATAATTAAAACATCTTATTATTATATTATTTGGTTATTTATATTTGAAAATAACAATTTTATCAATTTAAATTAAGAGATTATCACATTTTAAATTCCTCGAAATCCCGGGATATCACATTTTTGTTTACTCACAAACTCAATCCCGGGCTTTCATTCCAACTGTGACGACTCGGCTTTCCACTCACAGATTTGGAACGTGGTATCAGAGCTAAGCCCGGGATATCACAATATATATCAAATATACCAACTGTGACGACCCGACTTTCATTCCACAGAAAATCGTATCATCAATAAGAAAGAAATAGATAGAAATAGAAAAGATAGAAGAAAGAACCAACAGATATCAGAATCTCACAGCGGAAACAGAACAAAATATAATATATCACATATCCATTACATAGTTTTTACACATATCAGAGTTACCCATATATACAACATCCAAAACAAGACAGTCATAAGTATCTGTCATTACATTACACCCACAAAATACATCTTAGAGTTAATACACAGCGGAAAGATACATATACATATATAACTACGCCAAGTCTCCAGCTCCAGGTCCTTCCAAAATTCGTCTAAGCAAAACCTGATCACTTGGCTACTCATAAAAATTTGAGTACCCAAGAGTTTAAGAAAAATAGAAATAAACTCTGGGTCAGACATGGGTCTGGTGTGAGTAAACGGTTAAGTTGTTTATCTTGAAAATCATTTGGAAACAAGGGTATCACATAAGACTTCCCACACATAAACACGGGTAAGTTTTTATCTTATGCTAACCAAATCATTTGATAGGAAATCTGGTTATATTATAATAGGGTCTAGGGTTTTCAAATAAAATACAGAAATAGCTGGAATGCTTACATCTCACATTCCAACGTAGTTGGGCACAACTAAATCGTATGGCTCTTATTGGAAATTGGATTCCATACAATGGCAGAGCTACCGGGGTACCGCTCATCACAGTACGGGGCCTAGATCACCGTACCGAGGATCACTCCCAATCCCCTGCAACACAAAGCCGGAACCATCCCTTACTGGATAATCCCGAATAAAATCACCCCACAGATGGCCGTCGCCCACTGCACCACTAAGCCGAAATAAAAGGAACTTCTCTAGACAGGGATGACCTTACTCTCAGTGGGTGCTACCCACGAAGCCTTGCTGCACCTCCCCTGTTTTAGCCATTCCCGGTTGATGAGGCTTGAGGTTACGATTTACCTTTAAATCAGAACACATCACTTAGAATGCTCATCGTCCACCTGACGATGTTCTGAAAGCATTCAGTCCATACAAGTTCGTTCCGGGTTCGAACGAAACCGAAGGCATTATCTCGTTACACTCGTTTTTGGAATCACCCTCAGAGTTAACGACAATAACCCTTGCACTCTGAATCTTCATCTTCACTTGAGATTCACGACCTATCGTAATTTGGATCGATGTGGTATTCGGGTCTCCAGACCTGGAAATCCGGTATACGGAAACCCGATCCCGGTCTCATCGAAATCCAAAACGTATCTTTTAAGGTCAAGTTGTTTAAAGGTTTAAACAATTCAATTCAATACTTGAATTCACACAGCATTAACATAGATAAATATCACATATTTATCACAGATATATCCAATATCATATCACAGAATATCATAGTATATCATCCAATAGATATCAACCAAATCAGACATTCTACTCAACCATCATTCATAAGCAACCATTTATTAATCTCTATTATAATCAATTTAATCAACTTAAATTAAATTAATTACTTAAGAATTAATTCCTAACCTTGCTTAATCAATCATTAATTAATTACTTATCCATTTAATTAATTAATCATTAAATATTAATCACTCTTGATTAATTATTCATTAATTACATAAAGTAATTATCCTTTAATTAATTTTACAAATTAATTATCCTTAATCATTTATAGTAATTAACCTTTAATTACTCTCATTAACTACAATAATTAATGATCCTTAATTAATTACATTAATTAATTAATTAACTATAATGAAATTTGTGAGTATCAAAGCATTTTAAATGTAAATTTCATCTTCAGTCGACTTTCTGTGATACCAACAAAATCAACACTACTGGTATCAAAGCATCAGCAAAGGTTGAGCTGATCAGGAAGAGATGAGGTAGCTCGGGATCGTCTGGTGAGCTATGCAGATATGAGTCAGAGTTTGGAATTCGGAGTTGGAAATTGGAAATTGTTTAAGCTTTTCTCCGATTAAAGAGCTATAAGATTTGGTAAGTCTGGAAGCTAGCTCCAAAATATTTTGGAATTTTCTTGTGTTCTTGAGAGGAGTAATTCTTTGTCTACAGGGTTGAATGGCCAGTTTGGATATCTGGAATCCATTCTATTTCACGTATCTCTGAGGGAGTACGTGTATGATCTATTAATGATTGTAGAATCTGCAGTTCAGATGGATTTGGAAGTTGAGTTGGACTTGGGTATGATCTGATATTTTGTTCAGATTGGTGAATCTAAAGAAGAGAGGAGCTCTGGATTATGGTGTGTAGTTTATTTAGCTTCTGTAGAGCGAGTCTCCCGGTGATTTTTATTCGGGAAAATTCGAGATAGTATTATGAAGTCTATTCTGATTTATGTCAGAATAGTTAGTTAGATTAGATTATTTGACTGGTTGCTTTGATTGATAGGAATTGGATGATAGGTTTGTGTTTAAAATTAAAAATCTTGGTTGGATTATTAAATTAACTTTGTTTTAATTTCGGGGACGAAATTATTTTAAGGGGGGAGGAATGTGATATCCCGGGATTTTTGGGCAATTTAAATTTAATAATCTGTGTTAATAATTAAATTGATTTGATAATTTTCTTTATAATTTTAATTTAATTTGGTAATTTAATCTTTTAAAGGTTAATAAATATATAATCTGGCAATATTGATAAGATTTGTTTGTTAAAGCTAATAAAGTTTCAATCTATTTATAATATATATTTGATATATATTGTGAATGGAAATATCTTTTGTTTTAAATAAAGATGAATTTTCAAATTGTAATATATATGTATATATATGTTATAATTTGGATTGTTTTGAATTTAATTTAAATTATTGATAATTTATATATGTATGAATTATGATTTAAAAGCTTTGTTTTAAATTTAATATTTTCAAAAGCTAATTTAAGGTTAATTCAATTGTTTTCAAAATATAAGATAATTGTTTATTTTAAAATATGATAGTTTAAATAAGATTTAATAAAAAGATTTATTTTATCTTGTTTTCTTTTAATAAGTACTTAATCTAAAACGATTAAATATATATATATAGTTTTACATAAATTCTCTTTTTAGAATATCTCTTAAACTAAATAGTTTGTAAATAAATTTATAAAACATGAATTTATATAAATCCATATCTACATAATTAATATAATATAAATATTTTTAAGACAAGGATTTAAACATAATTTTTGCTTGTTTTTAACACTTGTAAAACATATAAAACAAGTTGGACATTTGTCTAATTAGTAATATAACAAGTGGCAATTCTTTTTCTTTATTTAAAATTTTATTTTATAAAAAATGTAGTTGTTAGAGAAACCTGTTCATTTTCTTTCCCGTTCAAAATTTCTTTCAGTTCAAAACATTTTTACTGTCTCTATTCTTTTCTTCTTCCTAAACTAAAAACTGAAACAAAGAAAATCCTGAAAAGAAAATCTATCAACCTGAGATCAAACTAGCAAATTAACCTACTATAAATCAACCTGCAACAATTCAACAGCAAGTTCAACTTTAAACAACATCAAATTGAAGGCATGCAAAGGAGAATCAAAAGCTTTTCACAAATCAAATGCAAAAGCCTGGAAGTGATAAACTACTCTGTTTGTTCTCTGCTTCTTTATAATATTGGTGAGTAAATTATTTTAAAAACAGTTTGATTCTAGATTTCTTCTAGATTTTGTGATGTTATAACAATGTTATATGAAATATCTGTTTAAATTGAATGCATGTTGAATTGAATACATTGAATTACCTGTAGAGTAAGGATTGTTACTGTGTTTATAAAAACAGTTTTCAAATCCTATAACAATTTCAATATCCTGATTTTAAATACGAACTGGACCTTGATTTGTAAATGGAAGTTGGTTGTAGTCATGTAATTTATCATCTAAAAATAGTTATGGAATTTTAAAATAAAAGATTAACTCATATTTTACGAATTACAGTAAAAATACAGTTATACATGAAAAATCAAAAATCTTAATTTTTGATTTGTATTACATGGATGAATTTATGAGTAAAAATCATGATTTTTAATACATGTTTCATGATTTTAAGTTGGATGGATCATGAGAATTTGGGGTTTGTTCAAATTTGGGGTTTTTGTGGATTGCCGTTGATTGGCATGTTGATTGTAGCCAGATTTTTGATTGAAGCTTGCTTGTATGTTATGGATTAGGGGAAAAATATAATTGGAATTTTCAAATGTGTGAATTGTTTGAATTCGATCAAACTAGGGTTTTAGTTGCTGTTTTTTTTTGCTTCATTGTCGTGCTATTTGCGAGATGTATATTTGATTGGAGGCGATCGCGTGTTGATGGAGGGTGGCGTGGTGATGCTGCGGTGTTATGGACGAGGTATCTGGGTTTCTGATGACCGTGATCGGTGGCGTGAGGGGAGTTTGTGGGTCGAGTTTTGTTCCAGTAGGGTAGTGGGATTGCTCGTTTTTGTTTTAGCACGAGTTCGACGGCGTTGAAGGGGTTGGAGTGTTTCTTGGGTGATCGTCGATTTGTTGATGATCTCGGTAGGGATCGGAGGAGGCTGGAAGCACTGTGCACGTGCACGTGTATGTTCGTATGTCTGGGTTGATGGCATTGGAGAAGACGAGTTCGTCTCGGTGATGGTTCGAGTATTTGGGGTTACGACTCGAAGTAGACGAGCGTGGGGATAGACTCGAAGACGACTCGGGGTTTTAGTGGGGTTTACTCGGGTTGTTTTACTTAAGTAACAGGTTTTGAGATTTTATAGCAAATTATATCTTGGTTTTAAAATATAAAGTATGAACAAGTTTTTAAGTATTAAAAACAAGTTTTAAGATAAATAATGGTTTGATTGGATTAAACATGTTTGGAAATGATTTTCAAAAATTTAAGTATATAAAATTAAATGTTTGAATTGTTTTGTTAAAGTAAATTTTATTTCAAAATTGATTTTTAATTTACTTTTAATAAAGTAATTAGTGAATAGTTAATGAATTAATTAGAGATGATTAATTAGTTAATTAATTAATGTAATTAATTTTAGATTAATTAATTAGCCTAATTAATTTAAGAAAATCAATTTATGATTAAATGAGTAAATTCCTTAATAAAGTAATTAATGGATAATTACTTAAAGTAATTAGGAGGAGTAAATTACTCATGGAAGTAATTAGCTGAAGTAATTAATGGGTAATCACTTAATGTTATCAATTAAGGAATTAATTAATATAATTATTTTAAAGTTAATTAATTATGAAGTAATTAATTAATTAAAGTATTAAGAATTATTAATGATGGAATTAATTATTGGTTAAGAAATTAATTAAGAAAGTAAACAAGATTTTTAATGGAAGTAATTAGAAGATAATTACTTATGTAAGTAATTAAGAATTAATTACTTAATTTTAGTTTAGTTAATTAATAAATGTGATTAATTAAATGCGTTTAATTTAAGATTAATTACTAAGAGTAATTAATTAATAAAGTAATTAATTAAGGATTATTTGTTAATTTAAATTGATTAATAATTACTTAATGAAGTAATTAAAGATTAATTAATTAGATTAATTAATCAAGGTTAATATAATTAATTAAGATAAGTAATTACAAATTGTTAATTACTGTTTATGATTAATTAAGACTAATTAATAAATGAAGTGGTTGATTAAAAATTAATTAAAGATAATTACTTAAATGTAATTAAAGTATAATTAATCAAGGTGATTAATTAAAATAGATAATTAGAGAAAGATTAATTAATTTATTTGTAATTAATTAATGATTATATAAGTAAGATTTAAGAGATGAAGTAATTATTAATTCACTTTAAATTAATTAAAGATAGAGATAGTTAATTTAATTCATTTTAAATTAATTATGTTGTGATTAAGTAAATCATTGCTTATATATAAATGGATGACATTGATTGTCTTGAATGGATGTAATCTCAGAAATGAGATAAGTAATGTTGTGTGGTATGAATGCTTGGTTGCATTATGATGGTAATATAGATTACCTATTGTGATGTTGATATGGATTACCTATTTTGTTATGGATCATTTGTTTATTTGATAATGTGATTATCAATTGTGACTTGTGAATTATCTATCTGTATGAATATAGATAAGTTAAATTGTTTAAACCTTTAAACAACTTGGCCTTAAAAGATACGTTTTGGATTTCGATGAGACCGGGATCGGGTTTCCGTATACCGGTATTCCAGGTCTGGAGACCCGAATACCACATCGATCCAAATTAACGATAGGTCGTGAATCTCAAGTGAAGATGAAGATTCAGAGTGCAAGGGTTATTGTCGTTAACTCTGAGGGTGATTCCAAAATGAGTGTAACGAGATAATGCCTTCGGTTTCGTTCGAACCCGGAACGAACTTGTATGGATTGAATGCTTTCAGCACATCGTCAGGCGGACGATGAGCATTCTAAGTGATATGTTCTGATTAAAGGTAATCGTAACCTCAAGCCTCATCAACCGGAAATGGCTAAAACAGGGGAGGTGCAGCAAGGCTTCGTGGGTAGCACCCACTGAGAGCAAGATAGATCCCTGTCTAGAGGTCCCTTTTCTTTTATTCGGCTTAGTGTGTGGTTGGTCGCGCCAACTATGGGGTTATCTTGTTCGGGATTATCTAGTAAGGGATGGTTTCGGCTTTGTGTTGCAGGGGAGCGGGCGTACTCCTCGGTACGGTGATCTAGGCCACGTACTGTGACGGGCGGTACCCCAGTAGCCCTGCCATTGTATGGAATCCAAACTCCAATAAGTGCCGTACGTATTAGTTGTGCCCAACTATGTTGGAATGTGAGATGTAAGCATTTCAGCTATTTCTGTATTTTACTTGAAAACCCTAGACCCTATTATAATATAACTGGATTTCCTATCAAATGTTTTGGTTAGCGTAAGGTAAAAACTTTTCCATGTTTATGTGTGGGAAGTCTTACGTGATACTTTTGTTTCAAAAGGATTTTGAAGTTAAACAATTTTAACCCGTTTACTCACACCAGACCCATGTCTGACCCAAGTGTTTATTTTCTGTTTTATTAAACCTTGGGTACTCAATTTTTACGAGTAGCCAAGGGATTCAGGTTAGCTTTGACGAATCTATGGAGGAGATATGGAGCAGGAGGCTTCAGCATTCGTAGATATATAGTATTCCGCTGTGTTGGTTTCTCTGAGTCGTTTGTCTGAATTGTATCTTGAGTTGTATAATAGACAGAATTTATAACTGTCTATTCTGTGATGTATAAGTTGTGTAACTCTGATGTAATATGATACTATGTAATATTTTATGTGATATATTATATTTTATTCGTTCCGCTGTGAGATTCTGATGTGTTGTTCTTTTTTTCTTTCTCTTCTTTCTTCTTCTATCCCTTTCTTTCTTTTTGACGATGCGTCTTTCTGGGCGAAGAAAGCCGGGTCGTCACAGTTGGTATCATATTGATTTAATTGTATATATGCTCTGCTCTGAGGTTGATCAGTGATGAATATCACGAGCAGAGCATCCCATTTCTTGTCAATTTAAAAATCGGAATTTAAGTTTCCGTATACCGAGCATCCCATTTAAAGATTGATTAATTGTCATTAAATGATTTCTTGTCAATTAATGATTATGATGCTTATTTGAGAATTTGTCTAACTAGAGTTACAATTCATAATCCAGACTGTAGACCACGTGTGATTGTAAATAAAGTATAATATTGAAAACTGGGTTAAACCTTTAAAACGTATGCTTAAATATAAGGGATAGAATTACTCAATTGTAAATAATAAATGTGATATCCCGTGGTTTCCGCTGTGACGTATCTGATACCAAGATATATATCACTGTTAAATAGAATCTCATATTGACATGAAGTTTGGATAAGTTAGGTTCAATATATTTCCGATAAGTTAACCCGATGTTCGTGAATTCCTCAATCAAATCTTGAGTTTATCTAACAGTTTTAAAATCTATGGCCAAATACTTTCCTTCTCCAGGAGAAAATTAATTGAATTATATCTGTCTAGTTATTTGAGTGTAACAAGATTTTAACAACTGTGACGACCCGGGTTGTTACAGTGCTCTGATACCAGAATTACAATAACTTGATTTTAAATTGGATTTTTAAATTTAAATTGAATATGAATTTGGATTTATAATAGAAATTAAAAGAATAAACATTTTAAAAATATTTGGATAAGCTTTTAATTTTATATAATTTGTTTACTTACATTTTCTTCAAAAGAGAAATGCATATATACATTTAGGTAAGTATTTATAAATAGTAAACTAGTATAAAAGCTTTTATTTACATTTTAAAATAAATAAATATATGTATTAATTACTAAAAAGACAAGTGTAACAAAATAAAGACACATGTTATTTTCCTTAAGCCTCATTTCTACAAGTGTTAGATAATTAATATGATATAGGACAAGTGTCACATTTAATTCAATTTTTCTTTTTCTTTTTATTAAATCATTTCAGCCTTCATACATATGTTACCCTACGTTCATTCTTTTTCCATATTTTTCTCTTTTCAAAACTTGAGAAATATTTTAAGCCTGTAAAATCCTCAAAACAATAATCTGTAATCAAATCTTCAGCCTGCAAATGCTCTGATACCACTGTAACGACCCGCCACTCATTCCACAGAATGACGCATCGTTTTGAAGAAAAGAAGAGGTGAGAAAGTAGAAAAGAATAGAAGAAAGAAAGAACAACAAATCAATTTAATTTTTAAATATAAATTATTAAATTGATATTGTCCAAATTCCTTGGCATCAGGTGCAGCAAGGCTTCGTGGGTAGCGCCCACTGAGAGCAAGATAGATCCCTGTCTAGAGGTCCCTTTCTATATTTCGGCTTAGTGGGTAGTTGGAACTGCAGCCAACTACGGGGTTGTCTTGTTCGGGATTATCCAGTAAGGGATGGTTCCGGCTTTGTGTTGCAGGGGATTGGGAGTGATCCTCGGTACGGTGATCTAGGCCACGTACTGTGACGGGCGGTACCCCATTAGCCCTGCCATTGTATGGAATCCAAAATCCAATAAGTGCCAACGGACTTGATTGTATAACCCACTTTGTGGCTAGTATGCTGGAATTTAATAATGTAACAATTTCAGCTATTTCATATTTATTTGAAAACCCTAGACCCTATTATAATACAATCGAATTTCCTATCAAATGTTTTGGTTAGCGTAAGGTAAAAACTTACCCATGTTTATGTGTGGGAAGTCTTACGTGATACCTTTTCTTACAAAAGGTTTGAAGTTAAACAAGTTTAACCTGTTACTCACACCAGACCCATGTCTGACCCAAGTTGTTTATTTCTGTTTTATAAACTCTTGGGTACTCAAATTTTTACGAGTAGCCAAGGGATTCAGGTTTAGCTTTGACGAGTAATCTGGAGGAGCAATGGAGCAGGAGGCTTCGGCGTTGTAGATATAGATAGTAGTTTTCCGCTGTGTTGATCTTTGTATTGATCTGTATTGTGTTGAGATGTAATAACTAGACAGATGTTTATAACTGTCTAGTATGTAATGTGTAATCTGTGTAACTCTGATAGATGATGTATATGATACTATGTAATATTTATGTGATATATTATATTTCGTTTCGTTTCCGCTGTGAGTATCTGTTGTTGTTTTCTTTTCTCTTCTTCTCTTTTCTATTTCTCACCCCTTTCTTTCTTACTGTCGATGCGATTTTCCGGGAGTGGAAAGCCGGGTCGTCACACGTTATGTAACGACCCGGCTTTCTATGCCCAGAAAGTCGCATCATTATGAAGAAAGAAAGGGGTGAGAAGTAGAAAAGAAGAGAAAGAAAGAAACAACACATCAGAATCTCACAGCGGAAACGGAACAAATTATAATATATCACATAACTAATACATAGTCTTTACATAATCAGAGTACACAACTTATACATCACTTACTAGACAGTTATAAACATCGGTCTAGACATTACAACTCAAATACAAGACAAGACACTATCACAGATATCAATACAGCGGAATACTATATCTACGAACGCCGAAGCCTCCTGCTCCATTGCTCCTCCACAATTCGTCAAGGCTAACCTGAATTCCCTTGGCTACTCGTAAAAATTTGAGTACCCAAGAGTTTATAAAACAGAAATAAACAACTTGGGTCAGACATGGGTCTGGTGTGAGTAACAGGTTAAACTTGTTTAACTTCAAAACCTTTTGAAAACAAAGGTATCACGTAAGACTTCCCACACATAAACATGGAAAAGTTTTTACCTTACGCTAACCAAAACATTTGATAGGAAATTCGATTGTATTATAATAGGGTCTAGGGTTTTCAAGTAAAATACAGAAATAGCTGAAATGCTTACATCTCACATTCCAACATAGTTGGGCACAACTAATACGTACGGCACTTATTGGAGTTTGGATTCCATACAATGGCAGGGCTACTGGGGTACCGCCCGTCACAGTACGTGGCCTAGATCACCGTACCGAGGATCACTCCCAATCCCCTGCAACACAAGGTCGGAACATCCCTTACTGGATAATTCCCGCACAAGATACCTCACGGTTGGGATCAACAACCGCACCACTAAGCCGAAATAAAAAGGAACATCTAGACAGAGGTAATCTTGTCCTACTTGGGTGCTACCCACTAACCTTGCTGCACCTCCCCTGTTTTAGCCATTCCCGGTTTGTGAGGCTTGAGGTCACGATTACCTTTAAATAGAACACATCTATCTTAGAATGCTCATCGTCCACCTGACGATGTGCTGAAAGCATTCAATCCATACAAGTTCGTTCCGGGTTCGAACGAAACCGAAGGCATTATCTCGTTACACTCGTTTTGGAATCACCCTCAGAGTTAACGACAATAACCCTTGCACTCTGAATCTTCATCTTCACTTGATTCACGACCTATCGTTAATTTGGATCGATGTGGTATTCGGGTCTCCAGACCTGGAAATCCGGTATACGGAAACCCGATCCCGGTCTCATCGAAATCCAAAACGTATCTTTTAAGGCCAAGTTGTTTTAAAGGTTAAAACAATTCAATTCATTATCTTTATACACATAGAAAGATAATTCACAATAGATAATCAACATTATCAGATAATCCATATTATCATCACAATTCAACTAACATCCATATCATACAGCATATATCTCATCAGAGATATCAATCAATGCAAAGCATTCAATATTATCATCCATTCTTAAGTAATGATTTATACCATTTCTAATTAATTTAAAGTGAATTAAATTAATTACTTCATTTTATAAATCCTTCTTACTTAACCATTAATTAATTACAATCAATTAATTATCCTCTAATTATTATTTTTTCAATTAATCATCTTTGATTAATTATCTTTTAATTATCTTCAAGTAATTTATCCTTAATTAATTACTCAAATTAATTATCCTTAACCACTTATAGTAATTAACCTTTAATTACTTCATTAATTAATTAACTAAAATTAATTAACTTAATCAACTATAATTAATTACATTAATCCATAATTAATTACATTGATTAATTACTTCATTTATTAATTATTACTTAATTAATCAATTCCTAATTACATCATTAATTATATAAATTAATGATCCTTAATTATAAATTAATTATTAATTACTTAATTAAATTAATTGCAATAAGTAATTAACCTTTAATTAAACAACATTTATTAATCACCTTGATTAATCTAAATCAGTAATTAACTACCTTTAATTACTTCCATTAACTAAATTTTACTTCCTTAATTAATTCCTTAATTAATCCCTTGATTAATTATTCAAAGTAATTAACTCAAATTACTTTCCTTCAATTAATTACTTCCAGTAATTATCTATTATTTATTTCCCTAAATAATAATACCTTAATAATTATTTAACAAATCAATCCATTGATTTTTCTAAATTAATTTAACTTAATAAATTAACTTAACTAAACAAATTAACTTCAATTAATTACAATGAGTAATTAATTCTTTTAATTACTTCCACTAAGTAATTCATTTAAAACAAATTCTATAATTTATTATCTTTAAATTAATTAATCTAATTAACTATTAAAATTTAATTACATTAATTAATTATTTAATAATCCATAGTTAATGACCTTCATTAACTATTAACAACTCTTTAATTACTTTTCTTAAGTAATTAACTTAGATTAAGTATTATTAATTTCAAATTAATAAATCTTTGTAAAAAATTAATTAATCTTTAATTATTTAATTAAGTGTTAACCATAACTTAATAAATATTTAATTACTCTATTAATTAATTCTTAACCATTCATTAATACTTTAATTTATAATCCTTAATTATAAATTAATTATTCCTAATTAATTAATCTTAATTATTAATTAATTTGTTTAAACCTTTAATTATCTATTAATTAATCCAAATGATTAATTAATCAAATAAATTAATTATCCATTAAATCTCCTAATTAATTTATTGAATACAAATCTTTAATTTCTTTAAGATAAAACATTTTCTTATCCATGGTTACATTATCATTCACAAATACATTTGAAAACATCCATTTCAAATTTACTTTTAAATTTCATTTTAAATTCTAGATTTAAAATGAATACCAATTTATCTTTAACAAAGTTTAAACCAATTTTAAAAAAAACCTTTATATGTTAAAGAATTCCTATATCTTATAAAAGAACTTAAAGAATTTAAATCAATTTACTTTTAAATTCTAACCATTTAATATATATTTAAACAATTAAAGTTATTAAACAATTTAATTTAAAAACTTTCTTTTATTTCAAATCTGAGATACAGATTTAAATTTGATTCCAGATTAAATTTAGATTTAAAAATCTGTTTAAATATTTCTTTAGAAATTTAAATTCAGTTTAAAACTTAAACTGACAGGTTTTAAAACCTGGCAACATCTACTGTACTCGAGCCTACCCTAGATTACTTCGAGTCGCAACCCAGAATCACGCGAGTTTCCCCGAGTCAACTACCTTATACCCCGAGATCCTACTCGAGAAAACAAACAAACAATTCCTAAAGCAACAATGGTGCACCGATCACCACGTGCACCTGCACCAGCGCCTGACCCTCCTCCGATCAACGACGATCCCATCGCCAAGTCACCCAACATCATTACGAGCACCCACGATCAACAGAACTTCATCTCCTTCCTCGATTCAAAATCGAGTACCCAGGGTGAACTGAAACCCAAACCCATCACCAGAAAATCCCAAATCACTCGCCTCTGATCGATGATAAACCCTACAACTCCGGCCATGGGTTGTTAACCCGCTACGCCTCCTTCACCCAGAATTTCTTCAAGCTCGATGTACAGAGGAAGTAGAATTGACCAATTTTCCAGACTCAACCAAACTAGGTTTAGAACCTAAATTTATCTCGCCGCTGTCGCCACGACCATCAGACACCTCACCACCCATTATTTTCCAACACTCCGATCACCAACCTTGCTTCTGACAAAACCCTGAGACCTCCTTACCCAAAGATCGCCAGAAATTGGCCCAAACCCAATTTCCAGAAAATTCCCAAATTCATATCCAATTCAAATCTAAAAATCATAATTTTCATTTTAAAAATCTTGTTTACCCAGACCAATTCAGGTTATGTATTTGAATCAGAGAATTGTAATAATAGATTTTAACATATATATAAATTTTTACTGTAAATTTTAATTTCCAGTTACTATATATATACATAAACATGTTTAAACTATTTTTAAATTCAAGTTCAAGTTTAAACAAACTAAATTTGTTTTGGAACTAAGGTCTAACAGAGATCAAAGGAGAAGATTTTGAACTTAGATAAAAATTTAAACCTGAACTAAGAACAGAGATATTCAAGAACAACAGTCATGCATGCTTTCAATCAGATACATATACATATGCAACACATTCATATACACAGCTAATACATATATATACATACACATGCAAACATAAAACATCTCAGAAATCTAACAAACAATAGCTCATTATTACTTAAGATTTTAAAAATGATTGTTACTCACCTAATTAAAGAAGACAGAGCCTTCATTTTTCTGAAAACAGCTTTTGCTTTGATTAAATTTGAAAACTTGAGTTGCTTCCTTATTTTTGATTTAAGCTTGCATGCCTTTGAATTTGCTTTTAATTCCAGTTTTTGCTTGCCTCTGTTTTGAAGAATACATGCAGACTTTGATTTGAAGAGAACTTGCAGGCTTTTGATGTTGAAAAATGAATTTAGTTCAGGTATTCTTTTGGAAAATGAATATGCAGCCTTGAAACAGAACAGGCTTTTGATTTTTGGTTTGAGGAAAGTGAATTTCAGATTTGAAGAAATGATACAGGTTTTGATTTCAATTTGGTTTATGGAGATATGGATTACAGATTTTGTTTCAGATTGAAGAAAATGGTTTCCAGGTTTTGATTTGCATTCTTTGTTTTTGAGAAGAGTTTGTTTAGATTTTGGTTTTGAGCTGAAGTTTTCTTTGTTTAGAAAGGAGATTAGAAAAGGAAAAAGAAAATGCAAGATGATTGTTTATATAAACTGAAATTATCTAAAAATAAAAATAAAATTAAATGACACTTGTCATTAGCCCTTACCCACAATTTAACACTTGTTTAAATGAGGTCTTAGGAAAATAACATGTGTCTTTTTTTTTATTAATGAGTATATATTTGAAATGTTAATAAAGATTTTTCACTTAATTAATAATTCTTATGTAAATGTATATATGTAATTTAAAACTATATAGTTATTTATTAAATATCTTTGGAAAGCTTAATATTAATTTAAATCATAATTTCCAAATTACCAATATATATTAGAAATTTGAAAACATAATTTTATTTGTTAAATTCAAACCAACTTATCTATTTACAATATATAAAATTATATCTATACATTATAAATAGAAATCATTCTATTAACTTTTAAAAGATAGAATTCACTAATTAAATACTTATTTAATTAGATTATTAAATTAAATTCAAATTTTATTATCAAAGATCATCAATATCAATTTAATTATTTAACAGATTATTAAATTGATATTGTTAAAATTTCCGGGATATTACATTCCTCCCCCCTTAAAATAATTTCGTCCCCGAAATTTAAACAAAGGTAATTTAATAATCTTATTAAAGATTTAAATTCAAAACACAAGCATCTACTATCATCCATATGCTAGCAACCATAGCAACCAAATCATTCAATCAAACAATGCAACTATCTAGACTAAATTCCAGATAAAATTCCTCGAGTTTCCCCAAGTATATATATATATACCGGGATACTCGCTCTACAAACAATCTAAACAATCAATACTACTAAACTATAAAGCTCCTACTCATCTATATCTATAGAACTAAACAGAATATCAGACTACAGACGAGTCTGACTCAACTACCAAACTTCCAGAACTGCTGATTCTACAACCAGAGATAGATCAAATACGTACTCCCTCAGAGATACGTAAAACTCAATGAATTCCAGTTATCCAAACTGACAATTCAACCAAGTAGACCAATTACCTATCCAAATCAAAACAAGGAAGAGATCCACAACTTTACTCCTCAAACAATAGAAGACTGAACTAACTTCTCCTATCCAGGAAACAAGACAGATGCACTCCCAAACTGCTTCTGCTGCACAACTCTGATCTGAGGTAGATAAGAATGTTGATGAGCACAACTGGATAACTCATCCCAGAAAATATGGTTCACTGATCCATAAAGAAAACTCAGATACTCTATCAAATCCTGAGCTGCTTCACCAAACTCTATCTCTAGGAAACATCCTTCCACTAGACTGAACCACCGATATCACTCCTGGAATCCAGTCGATAAGAAAACTCAACCTTCAGATGCGGACAAACTCCTGACTTCTCTGAAGACATCCAGAAAAATTCTGACAACCCAAGAGAACACTCAGCAATCGCAAGTCACTTTTGCGATCAACCCATCCTAATTCCAAACAGACTGTTCTCTTTACACAATCCGAACAGCTCATACTTAACTATCCAATCCATCGAAGAAATGGATTTACTCTTACTGCTTCTGAACTTCATCTTCAGAAAAACTGCTCATCCAGAAAACTTCCTGCCAATGCACAGAATACTCTGAGCTGCACTGCTGACACTGATGTCAAGGTCTTCCTACTCCAAAGATCTTCGAGAAACTCGAACTCCAAACCAAACAGAAACACCATGCTGAACTCAGCCACAACACCGAAGCATACACACTTCCTTAATCTTGTTCCAAAGAAAACATCTTCGGGAACATCCATCGTCACTGTATCTCATCATACAGCTACTATTACCTGAGGTATCAAGGTACCATCACTCGCTTCTGTTCAACCGACAGATCCAACTTTACTCATCCAAACTTCAAAGATAAACTCCGAACCATTACAGTTTCCTTCGGAGATCGATGAAATCCTTTACCATAGCAAAGCTTACTCGAGACGGTATTAGGTCTACAGTCTCGACAGATACACTTCCAACCTCAATACTCAGACTCCAACCATTGGTAGTCGTGTTACACACACCACTACCCTATCTACCTTTATATCCTATATTGGAAAACCCGAACAGGTAACCCAACAAATAGGTAGAAATATATATATATATAAAATGATACTTTTTATATAGAAATTATTTCTGGGTAAAATTATTTCATTTACCTCTTTAAAACAATATTGTGTCAAATTGTTCTATACAAGTGTTTAGAGATCCCTATCAATGTTGTGGCGTCCCACACATCGACCAGAATCCATAAACTACTCAATAAACCAATCAACACAATATAAAACAATTTTATATTCACTAACAAATACGCGCTCATATCTATTAATACTCTCAAAATTCCCACCAGAGCCAAGGTTGTCGCCAGCCTAAGCTCTGATACCATATGTAACGACCCGGCTTTCTATGCCCAGAAAGTCGCATCATTATGAAGAAAGAAAGGGGTGAGAAGTAGAAAAGAAGAGAAAGAAAGAAACAACACATCAGAATCTCACAGCGGAAACGGAACAAATTATAATATATCACATAACTAATACATAGTCTTTACATAATCAGAGTACACAACTTATACATCACTTACTAGACAGTTATAAACATCGGTCTAGACATTACAACTCAAATACAAGACAAGACACTATCACAGATATCAATACAGCGGAATACTATATCTACGAACGCCGAAGCCTCCTGCTCCATTGCTCCTCCACAATTCGTCAAGGCTAACCTGAATTCCCTTGGCTACTCGTAAAAATTTGAGTACCCAAGAGTTTATAAAACAGAAATAAACAACTTGGGTCAGACATGGGTCTGGTGTGAGTAACAGGTTAAACTTGTTTAACTTCAAAACCTTTTGAAAACAAAGGTATCACGTAAGACTTCCCACACATAAACATGGAAAAGTTTTTACCTTACGCTAACCAAAACATTTGATAGGAAATTCGATTGTATTATAATAGGGTCTAGGGTTTTCAAGTAAAATACAGAAATAGCTGAAATGCTTACATCTCACATTCCAACATAGTTGGGCACAACTAATACGTACGGCACTTATTGGAGTTTGGATTCCATACAATGGCAGGGCTACTGGGGTACCGCCCGTCACAGTACGTGGCCTAGATCACCGTACCGAGGATCACTCCCAATCCCCTGCAACACAAGGTCGGAACATCCCTTACTGGATAATTCCCGCACAAGATACCTCACGGTTGGGATCAACAACCGCACCACTAAGCCGAAATAAAAAGGAACATCTAGACAGAGGTAATCTTGTCCTACTTGGGTGCTACCCACTAACCTTGCTGCACCTCCCCTGTTTTAGCCATTCCCGGTTTGTGAGGCTTGAGGTCACGATTACCTTTAAATAGAACACATCTATCTTAGAATGCTCATCGTCCACCTGACGATGTGCTGAAAGCATTCAATCCATACAAGTTCGTTCCGGGTTCGAACGAAACCGAAGGCATTATCTCGTTACACTCGTTTTGGAATCACCCTCAGAGTTAACGACAATAACCCTTGCACTCTGAATCTTCATCTTCACTTGATTCACGACCTATCGTTAATTTGGATCGATGTGGTATTCGGGTCTCCAGACCTGGAAATCCGGTATACGGAAACCCGATCCCGGTCTCATCGAAATCCAAAACGTATCTTTTAAGGCCAAGTTGTTTTAAAGGTTAAAACAATTCAATTCATTATCTTTATACACATAGAAAGATAATTCACAATAGATAATCAACATTATCAGATAATCCATATTATCATCACAATTCAACTAACATCCATATCATACAGCATATATCTCATCAGAGATATCAATCAATGCAAAGCATTCAATATTATCATCCATTCTTAAGTAATGATTTATACCATTTCTAATTAATTTAAAGTGAATTAAATTAATTACTTCATTTTATAAATCCTTCTTACTTAACCATTAATTAATTACAATCAATTAATTATCCTCTAATTATTTTTTTTTTCAATTAATCATCTTTGATTAATTATCTTTTAATTATCTTCAAGTAATTTATCCTTAATTAATTACTCAAATTAATTATCCTTAACCACTTATAGTAATTAACCTTTAATTACTTCATTAATTAATTAACTAAAATTAATTAACTTAATCAACTATAATTAATTACATTAATCCGTAATTAATTACATTGATTAATTACTTCATTTATTAATTATTACTTAATTAATCAATTCCTAATTACATCATTAATTATATAAATTAATGATCCTTAATTATAAATTAATTATTAATTACTTAATTAAATTAATTGCATTAAGTAATTAACCTTTAATTAAACAACATTTATTAATCACCTTGATTAATCTAAATCAGTAATTAACTACCTTTAATTACTTCCATTAACTAAATTTTACTTCCTTAATTAATTCCTTAATTAATCCCTTGATTAATTATTCAAAGTAATTAACTCAAATTACTTTCCTTCAATTAATTACTTCCAGTAATTATCTATTATTTATTTCCCTAAATAATAATACCTTAATAATTATTTAACAAATCAATCCATTGATTTTTCTAAATTAATTTAACTTAATAAATTAACTTAACTAAACAAATTAACTTCAATTAATTACAATGAGTAATTAATTCTTTTAATTACTTCCACTAAGTAATTCATTTAAAACAAATTCTATAATTTATTATCTTTAAATTAATTAATCTAATTAACTATTAAAATTTAATTACATTAATTAATTATTTAATAATCCATAGTTAATGACCTTCATTAACTATTAACAACTCTTTAATTACTTTTCTTAAGTAATTAACTTAGATTAAGTATTATTAATTTCAAATTAATAAATCTTTGTAAAAAATTAATTAATCTTTAATTATTTAATTAAGTGTTAACCATAACTTAATAAATATTTAATTACTCTATTAATTAATTCTTAACCATTCATTAATACTTTAATTTATAATCCTTAATTATAAATTAATTATTCCTAATTAATTAATCTTAATTATTAATTAATTTGTTTAAACCTTTAATTATCTATTAATTAATCCAAATGATTAATTAATCAAATAAATTAATTATCCATTAAATCTCCTAATTAATTTATTGAATACAAATCTTTAATTTCTTTAAGATAAAACATTTTCTTATCCATGGTTACATTATCATTCACAAATACATTTGAAAACATCCATTTCAAATTTACTTTTAAATTTCATTTTAAATTCTAGATTTAAAATGAATACCAATTTATCTTTAACAAAGTTTAAACCAATTTTAAAAAAAACCTTTATATGTTAAAGAATTCCTATATCTTATAAAAGAACTTAAAGAATTTAAATCAATTTACTTTTAAATTCTAACCATTTAATATATATTTAAACAATTAAAGTTATTAAACAATTTAATTTAAAAACTTTCTTTTATTTCAAATCTGAGATACAGATTTAAATTTGATTCCAGATTAAATTTAGATTTAAAAATCTGTTTAAATATTTCTTTAGAAATTTAAATTCAGTTTAAAACTTAAACTGACAGGTTTTAAAACCTGGCAACATCTACTGTACTCGAGCCTACCCTAGATTACTTCGAGTCGCAACCCAGAATCACGCGAGTTTCCCCGAGTCAACTACCTTATACCCTGAGATCCTACTCGAGAAAACAAACAAACAATTCCTAAAGCAACAATGGTGCACCGATCACCACGTGCACCTGCACCAGCGCCTGACCCTCCTTCGATCAACGACGATCCCATCGCCAAGTCACCCAACATCATTACGAGCACCCACGATCAACAGAACTTCATCTCCTTCCTCGATTCAAAATCGAGTACCCAGGGTGAACTGAAACCCAAACCCATCACCAAAAAATCCCAAATCACTCGCCTCTGATCGATGATAAACCCTACAACTCCGGCCATGGGTTGTTAACCCGCTACGCCTCCTTCACCCAGAATTTCTTCAAGCTCGATGTACAGAGGAAGTAGAATTGACCAATTTTCCAGACTCAACCAAACTAGGTTTAGAACCTAAATTTATCTCGCCGCTGTCGCCATGACCATCAGACACCTCACCACCCATTATTTTCCAACACTCCGATCACCAACCTTGCTTCTGACAAAACCCTGAGACCTCCTTACCCAAAGATCGCCAGAAATTGGCCCAAACCCAATTTCCAGAAAATTCCCAAATTCATATCCAATTCAAATCTAAAAATCATAATTTTCATTTTAAAAATCTTGTTTACCCAGACCAATTCAGGTTATGTATTTGAATCAGAGAATTGTAATAATAGATTTTAACATATATATAAATTTTTACTGTAAATTTTAATTTCCAGTTACTATATATATACATAAACATGTTTAAACTATTTTTAAATTCAAGTTCAAGTTTAAACAAACTAAATTTGTTTTGGAACTAAGGTCTAACAGAGATCAAAGGAGAAGATTTTGAACTTAGATAAAAATTTAAACCTGAACTAAGAACAGAGATATTCAAGAACAACAGTCATGCATGCTTTCAATCAGATACATATACATATGCAACACATTCATATACACAGCTAATACATATATATACATACACATGCAAACATAAAACATCTCAGAAATCTAACAAACAATAGCTCATTATTACTTAAGATTTTAAAAATGATTGTTACTCACCTAATTAAAGAAGACAGAGCCTTCATTTTTCTGAAAACAGCTTTTGCTTTGATTAAATTTGAAAACTTGAGTTGCTTCCTTATTTTTGATTTAAGCTTGCATGCCTTTGAATTTGCTTTTAATTCCAGTTTTTGCTTGCCTCTGTTTTGAAGAATACATGCAGACTTTGATTTGAAGAGAACTTGCAGGCTTTTGATGTTGAAAAATGAATTTAGTTCAGGTATTCTTTTGGAAAATGAATATGCAGCCTTGAAACAGAACAGGCTTTTGATTTTTGGTTTGAGGAAAGTGAATTTCAGATTTGAAGAAATGATACAGGTTTTGATTTCAATTTGGTTTATGGAGATATGGATTACAGATTTTGTTTCAGATTGAAGAAAATGGTTTCCAGGTTTTTATTTGCATTCTTTGTTTTTGAGAAGAGTTTGTTTAGATTTTGGTTTTGAGCTGAAGTTTTCTTTGTTTAGAAAGGAGATTAGAAAAGGAAAAAGAAAATGCAAGATGATTGTTTATATAAACTGAAATTATCTAAAAATAAAAATAAAATTAAATGACACTTGTCATTAGCCCTTACCCACAATTTAACACTTGTTTAAATGAGGTCTTAGGAAAATAACATGTGTCTTTTTTTTTTATTAATGAGTATATATTTGAAATGTTAATAAAGATTTTTCACTTAATTAATAATTCTTATGTAAATGTATATATGTAATTTAAAACTATATAGTTATTTATTAAATATCTTTGGAAAGCTTAATATTAATTTAAATCATAATTTCCAAATTACCAATATATATTAGAAATTTGAAAACATAATTTTATTTGTTAAATTCAAACCAACTTATCTATTTACAATATATAAAATTATATCTATACATTATAAATAGAAATCATTCTATTAACTTTTAAAAGATAGAATTCACTAATTAAATACTTATTTAATTAGATTATTAAATTAAATTCAAATTTTATTATCAAAGATCATCAATATCAATTTAATTATTTAACAGATTATTAAATTGATATTGTTAAAATTTCCGGGATATTACACCTGTAAAATCCAGCTACCGGGATAATCAATATCAGTGGAAAGCCGGGTCGTCACAAGTGTGACCTGAACTAGAGGGGGTTCTCAACACTCAAACCCAAAAATGTAACGACCCGACTTTCTATGCCCAGAAAGTCGCATCGTTTTGAAGAAAGAAAGGGATAGAAAGAGAAAAGAAGAGAAGAGAAAAGAAATAACAACAAAATCTCACACAGCGGAACGAATAAATTATATTAATAACATAAACTATTACATAGTATACAACACTTATCAGAGTTACACAGATACACATCACATACTAGACAGTTATAAACATCTGTCTAGTTATTACAACTCAATACAATACACACACTATCATAGAGATTAACACAGCGGAATACTATATCTACGAACGCTGAAGCCTCCTGCTCCATTGCTCCTCCACAATTCATCAAAGCTAAACCTGAATCCCTTGGCTACTCGTAAAAATTTGAGTACCCAAGAGTTTAATAAAACAGAAAATAAACACTTGGGTCAGACATGGGTCTGGTGTGAGTAAACGGTTAAATTGCTTAACTTTGAAAACCTTTGAAAACAAAAGTATCACGTAAGACTCCCCACAAATAAACATGGGTAAGTTTTTACCTTACGCTAACTAAAACATTTGATAGGAAATCCGATTGTATTATAATAGTGTCTAGGGTTTTCAAGTAAAATACAGAAATAGCTGAAATGCTTACATCTCACATTCCAACATAGTTGGGCACAACTAATACGTACGGCACTTATTGGAGTTTGGATTCCATACAATGGCAGGGCTACTGGGGTACCGCCCGTCACAGTACGTGGCCTAGATCAACGTACCGAGGAGTACGCCCGCTCCCCTGCAACACAAAGCCGGAACCATCCCTTACTGGATAATCCCGAACAAGATAATCCCGTAGTTGGCGCGACCAACCACACACTAAGCCGAATAAAAGAAAAGGGACCTCTAGACAGGGATCTATCTTGCTCTCAGTGGGTGCTACCCACGAAGCCTTGCTGCACCTCCCCTGTTTTAGCCATTCCCGGTTGATGAGGCTTGAGGTTACGATTACCTTTAATCAGAACATATCACTTAGAATGCTCATCGTCCGCCTGACGATGTGCTGAAAGCATTCAATCCATATAAGTTCGTTCCGGGTTCGAACGAAACCGAAGGCATTATCTCGTTACACTCGTTTTGGAATCACCCTCAGAGTTAACGACAATAACCCTTGCACTCTAAATCTTCATCTTCACTTGAGATTCATGACCTATCGTTAATTTGGATCGATGTGGTATTCGGGTCTCCAGACCTGGAAATCCGGTATACGGAAACCCGATCCCGGTCTCATCGAAATCCAAAACGTATCTTTTAAGGCCAAGTTGTTTAAAGGTTTTAAACATTTAACTTATATTCAGGATGATATAAACAGATAGATAAATCACATTATCACAATAGATAATTCCTATCAAACATTCATCTCACAAAGCAGCATATATCACATATCAGAGATATCATATCCAAATCATCCAATATCAATCATCCAATATCAATCATCCAATATCAATCAATCATCCATAAGCAGGTTTGATTAATTCTTAATCAATTTAATTAACCTTTAATTAAATTAATTACTATCCTTAAATTACTTGGATTATCTTAATCCTACTTACTAACATTAATTAATTACAAATTAATTAATAAATCATTTCTTAATGATCTTCCTTGATTAATTATCTTTAATTACATTCAAGTAATTATCCTTAACCATATACAGTAATTAACCTTTAATTACTATCATTAATTAAAATAATTAATGAACCTTTATTTATTAATTAACTATAATTAATTATATAAATCCTTAATTAATTACTTTATTAATTAATTACTTTTTAATTAATTACACTTAGTAATTAATCTTAAATTAAACACCTTTAATTTATCACATTAATTAATTAACTAAAATAATTAAGTAATTAACTCTTAATTACTTACCTAAGTAATTATCTTCTAATTACTTCATTAAATGATCCCTCTTAACTAATTACGTTAACAAGTAATTAATTCCACCATTAAATAATTAAATTCTTTAATTAATTAATTATTCCATAATTAATTATCTTCAGACAATTAACTTAATTAATTTCTTAATTGACTACAACAAGTGATTACCCATTAATCACTTCAATTAATTACTTCCATAAGTAATTACCCTTTTACATTAAGTGATTAACTTTGATTAATCCCACTAATTAATTATCCTAATTAATTACAACCTTAATTAATTTAAGATAAATTCTTTTATCTTAATTTATTATTTAATTACATTATTTAATCTTCATTAGAAAACATTTAGAAATAATTTATATAGTTAAAGATATATAATTTATTTAAATGAAACAAATTAACCATTTAAAATTTAACATTTAAAATCTTTGGAAAACTTGATAAATCTTGTTTCATAAATTAAATCAAAACCTCATCCCTTTAAATTCTTAAATTTATTTGAATATACCTTTAAAACTTATACATTTGAACTTGATTAAATTTCTTTATTAAACTTAGTTAAACATTATTTTATTTATTTTTAACTTGGTCAAGCCTCTATTAAATACCTGGCTTTCAAAATTTATCTTACATTAAAAATCTGACAACTGTTTTCTTTAAATTGAAACTTAAACATGAGTATTCTTTTAAACTAAAACTTGGAATACTAAAACAACCCAAAACCCGAGTCTAAACAAAAGAAAACCCGAGCAGACAAATCTAAAACCCCGAGTCTTTCTCCCCTCTCGTATACTTCGAGTCATCACGTAAAAACTTCGAGCCCGCTTCACTTCTTCCCCGAATCATTCGCGAGGAATTCACGAACATCTCTACTTCGAGTCGAACTGCAGATAACACGAGACTTTCCCCGTGTCGCCTTCGTCTTCCCCAACACGCTCGATTCTGATGGCACAAACGTGCACGTGGTGCACGTACACCACCAACTCCGACCACCGGAGATCACCGCGATACTTCTCCACGTCTCCACGAACCCACGCGATTCCGAAACCAAACCCAGATCGATGATCTCACTTCGTCAACAAAATCGAACCCAACCACCAAAAATCTGGAACACCATTGCCGGAATTTGCTTCCCCTCGTCGCCTCCGACCACCAGAAACATTGAGACTCCGACCAGAGTATCTTCACCGATCCATGCAACTATCCAAACACTCGCGATCATCTCCGATTTATCATGGCCATCGCGAGAACCCCTTAAACATCATCGTTTCACAATGCCTCTGTAACCCTAGTTCGATCTAATCCCATTACCACGGCCAACCAGAAAACCCACCAGTATTTTTCCAGAGATCTCCAAGCTTCCGACCTTCTCCAGCCCAAATATCAAACACTCCAGAGTCGCCGATCAACGTAAATCGACGAAAATGTCGAAACTGTTCAACTCCACATATCTCGACGAATACCACTCTAAAAATTATGATATTCACATTAAAATTCATCATTTTCTATAACAAATTCAGCTATGCAATCAATACTTAAAATTTGATTGATAAGAATTTGACCCAAATTACAATTTTACTGTTACTTATAAAATTTCGAGATGAATATTTAATATAAATTCCAGATCTTATTTTTAAGAGTTACGCTACATGTTTTCGAACATTTTTCATCCACAAACCCAAAGCTAATAGAGACTAGATGATGAGAAATTTAATTTAGAGAGAAAAAAAAATCATAATCTGTTAAACAACAGAGCCTATTTTTTTTTTCACACAGGCATTCAATACTTATTACTTACATGCATTCATATCAAGGTATTTTCTATAAACATTTATATCATTTCATCACAAGTAACTAAGTTCAAATCTCAAGTTTCAAACTGTTTTTAAAAATAAATATTTACTCACCTAGCAATGAACAGAGACAGAAAACACTACAGGCTGATGGTTTCCAGACTTGTTCCAGTCTTGTTTGATTTTGAACTTCATTTCATTTTGCTTTGTTGAATTTAAATCTTGTTGTTGATCCTTGCATTTAGTTGCTTGTTGTTAGATCTGCCTTATCTGATTATACTTGAAGAATTTGAATCTGATGTTGCCTTTAGTTTTGTTTTCAAGCCTTGTTAAATTTCCAGTTTCCATTTTCTCAGATTTCCAGGTTTTTATCTTTTCTTTTGATTTGAATTTAGTTTTAGTAGAAAAAGAAAAGAAGATAGATTAGAGCTGAAAGTAAAAACAGATCTTCTTCTTACATATTTTATGAAGAAAGAAAGGGATAGAAGAAGAAAAGAAAAGAAGAAAGAACAACAACACATCAGAAATCTCACAGCGGAACGAGAAATATATTATATCACATAAGATATTACATAGTATCATATACATCAGAGTACACAATTTATACATCACAGAATAGACAGTTATAAACTTCTGTCTATTATACAACACAAGTACATCTATCATACACAGCGGAAACTCTATATATCTATTCGCTGAAGCCTCCTGCTCCACAGCTCCTCCAGAATTCGTCAAGACTAACCTGAATTCCCTTGACTACTCATACAAATTTGAGTACCCAAGAGTTTAATAAAACAGAAAATAAACACTTGGGTCAGACATGGGTCTGGTGTGAGTAAACGGTTAAATTGCTTAACTTTGAAAACCTTTGAAAACAAAAGTATCACGTAAGACTCCCCACAAATAAACATGGGTAAGTTTTTACCTTATGCTAACTAAAACATTTGATAGGAAATCCAGTTATATTATAATAGGGTCTAGGGTTTTCAAGTAAAATACAGAAATAGCTGAAATGCTTACATCTCACATTCCAACATAGTTGGGCACAACTAATACGTACGGCACTTATTGGAGTTTGGATTCCATACAATGGCAGGGCTACTGGGGTACCGCCCGTCACAGTACGTGGCCTAGATCACCGTACCGAGGAGTACGCCCGCTCCCCTGCAACACAAAGCCGGAACCATCCCTTACTGGATAATCCCGAACAAGACAATCCCGTAGTTGGCGCGACCAACCACACACTAAGCCGAATAAAAGAAAAGGGACCTCTAGACAGGGATCTATCTTGCTCTCAGTGGGTGCTACCCACGAAGCCTTGCTGCACCTCCCCTGTTTTAGCCATTCCCGGTTGATGAGGCTTGAGGTTACGATTACCTTTAATCAGAACATATCACTTAGAATGCTCATCGTCCGCCTGACGATGTGCTGAAAGCATTCAATCCATACAAGTTCGTTCCGGGTTCGAACGAAACCGAAGGCATTATCTCGTTACACTCGTTTTGGAATCACCCTCAGAGTTAACGACAATAACCCTTGCACTCTGAATCTTCATCTTCACTTGAGATTCATGACCTATCGTTAATTTGGATCGATGTGGTATTCGGGTCTCCAGACCTGGAATACCGGTATACGGAAACCCGATCCCGGTCTCATCGAAATCCAAAACGTATCTTTTAAGGCCAAGTTGTTTTAAAGGTTAAAACAATTCAATTCATTATCTTTATACACAAAGAAAGATAATTCACAATAAATAATCAACATTATCAGATAATCCATATTATCATCACAATTCAACTAACATCCATATCATACAGCATATATCTCATCAGAGATATCAATCAATGTAAAGCATTCAGTATTATCATCCATCCATAAGTAATGATTTATATCATCTCTAATAAATTTAAAGTGAATTAAATTTATTACTTTATTTTATAAATCCTTCTTACTTAACCATTAATTAATTACAATCAATTAATTTATTATCCTCACATTAATCATCTTAATTAATCACCCTTGATTAATACCCCTTAATTACATTCAAGTAATTATACTTAATTAATTAAACCAAATAATTAATCCTTAATTACTTTTTGTAAAGTAATTATACTTCAATTACTTCTCATTAAGTAATTCCTTTTAATTAATTACATCTTGTAATTTATTTATTAATTACTTACTCTAAGTAATTACACTTATCAATTTTATTAAGTATTTATACTTAATCATTATCAAGTGATTATCTTTAATTAATCTACAAATTAATTAACTTAAATCAATCCCACTCATATCATTAATTATACTTGAGTAATTCATCCTTAATTACTCTTAAACAATTTAATTAATCATTAATTATAGATTAATTATTCTCTTAATTATTAATTAATAAACCTTAATTATCAATTAATAAAACTTAATAACAGTTTATTAACCTTTAATTATTAGTTAATTAATCCTTAATAAATCTTTATAGATTAATTATCTCTTTAATTATTAATTAATAAAACCTAATTATAAATTAATAAACTTAATTAATCAACCTCTAATTACTAAATTAATTAATCTCTAATCATTAAATTAATCTCTAATTTAATTAACTATAACTCTCAATTAACTTTAATTAATCCTTGATCATTAATTAAGTAAACTAATTAATTACTTTTAATTAATTTCTCAATTTAATTATCCCTGCCTTAATTAACTTAAAGATAAATCTTTATCTTAATAATTACTTAATCATGATTAACACATATTTTCAAAACATCCAATTCTTTAAATTTAACTCTTAAATACATCTTAAAATTAAGTTTAAAAATAACTCAAGATTTAACTTTAACCAATTCAAGTTAAACAAATTATATCACTTTAATTACCTTTATTTTTAAACCTGTTAAATAATTCATTTTATAAACATATTCCTTAATTACACTTTAAAATTTTAACTAAACATTTCTTTCTTGAAAACTTGTTCCATTTTAGTTAATATTTCTTTACTTTAAATTTTGATTCCCTTGCCTATTTTTAATCTGCAATAGTTCATTCATTTTTTTTTTAAATTCAAAATCCTGAACAAGATTTACTTCAAAATTTAAACCTGGAACAACAAAAATTCCCTGATCCCGGACTCTCAAAACCCCGAGTCTATCCTCACTAAAACTCGAGCAACTTGATTCAGTTACCACCTTAATCACTTCGAGTCAAACCCGAAAGAAACTCGAATCAAACCCAAAGAACAGCTTCTTCCCCAAAACTCACTTCCATCTGATATAACGTGCACGCGTGCACGTGTACGCTTGAGTGATGCGATTCCGACCATGGATACCACCTCCAGCACGACGACGTCTATCCCTACGAACGCTTCGACCATCCAGTTCATCGATTTCGACAGAGAATCGAAATCGATCAGTTCGATCACCCAGGCACTCGAAACCAATCAACTAGAACGCCTCGCCGATGTCAATACCGACCATCAGAAACCACGTAACTTCGACCCAAACCTCGTCGTAGACCGAACCTTCTTTTCCCCCTCAACCGATCCCTTCCGAAGCTTCGATGGCGACGTCGTCTTCCATTTCCGGCCTCAACTAAAAAACCCATTTAAACCCTAGTTCTCTTCATTCAGATCACCATGGTCAAAAATAAAATACCATTACATTTTTCCCATAGTCGTCAGACCCCCAGCCAACCTCGACCACGATCCCAATGATGTTCATTATGCCGATCACCAGAATTTCCCCTAAACCCATAATCTGATCAACCACGAATTTCTCACCCGAGACAAAACTAAAAATCGTGATTCTTCTTTTAAAAATCTTAGTTTTCAAAGACGATTCAGATTATATAAGTGAATTCGAGAATCAAAATGTTTGAATTTAACATGCTTCAGATATTTCACTGTATTCCTTGGTTTTTCAGAGGATTTTCAAATATAAAATACTTGAATCTATTTTTAGTACTTGGATTATGATTAAACTAATCTATTTTGTTTTGAATCCAAGTCCTAACAGTGATTAAATAAAAAGATCTGGAAATTTTATTGTATCTTAAACTCTGGAATAAAGAACAGAGAAGATGTATAAAATCAGATACGCACACATGAACACCTTATATATACAGATTTTTATACTTTCATACACACACATGCATGGCATCATTATCACAGCAACTTCACAAACAACATCTACTTACTTAAACTTTTAATTTAAGAGTTTATTCTCAGGAAAATAACAGAGAATAATGTACATTCATATGCATAACAACTCTTATGTAAACATCCATTTATATCTAATCATTCAAGTAAACATTTCATCATGTTATTATAACATTTATCAGACCTATCAAACATAGTAGCAGATTTTTAAAACTGTTTTTAAAATTAGATTTACTCACCATTTAAAAATGCAGAGAGCTTTATGAAACTGAAATTGAAATCCTGAGAACTTGAAACTTGAAAAGCTTATTTGATTGAGATGATTCGAGAGTTGATTCCAGGTTGTAATTGAAACTTGTTACAGGCTTTTGATCTTGGTTTACAGAGATTTAGACTACAGGCTTTAGAGAAATGACAGATTTTCATTTGAATTTTGAGAGTTTGTTTTGAGGAATGTTTACAGGGTTTTGATTTGGGTTTATTTCTGGTTTCGAATTTGTTTATGAGAAGAAAATTACAGGCTTTATTTATGAACTGAGTTGTTTGCTTTTGAAATGAGAAAAATAGGAAAAATAAGTGAAGAAAGAAAATAGATGTTATATAGATTTAATGGTGATTTATTAAAGTTTAAAGAAAATAAAAGATGACACTTGTCACCTACCATACTTAATTATCTTACACATGGTTTTTAAGAGATTATTAGATTAACACATGTAATTTTACATGCACAATTAAATTTTAAGTGATTTTCTTAAAGTTTTTAAATTACATTTTCTAAATAGATAAATACATATCTTATTTAAAAATGCTTTTCTCAATTTATAAAAATAAAACCTTTAAAAGAAAATAAAATAAAAACCAATCATATCTTAAATAAAATTATATATAGTATATTTAGTCCATTTTAAATGATAATATAAAACTTTTGTATTTACTAACTATTTAATAAACACTTCCCAAATTTCTTTAAATAAATTTCTTTAAGAGAATAATATAAAACAAATCTAATTTTAAATAAAAACCTTATCCATATGATTTAAGTCCAAACTATATTATTATTTTTATTATTTTAATATATATATATATATATTTCTTTAAATCCAATTCTTAAATCAAAATTCAAAGTCAATTTAATTATCCTATTTAAAATAAATTTAAATACACATATATATATATATATTTTTAACAACACTTATTAAATTTGAAAATAATAAGTCTATTTAAAATCTATTTATATTTATATTTAAAAACAACTCATTATTTAATTGTTTGAAAATAACAACTTTACAAATTTTAAATAATTAACTTACAAGATTATCACATTTTAAATTCCCTGAAATCCCGGGATATCACATTCCTTCCCCCTTAAAAGAATTTCGTCCTCGAAATTTAAAACAAAAGATAATCCCAAGTTTTATTTTATTTCAACCAATCTAAGCATACCTATCAGCCAACACAAATAAACAACCAATTTCATCCAAACAAACAATTCAATTAAACAAACAATTCTAGCTATCCGGATACAGATCCCGGATAAGCTTCCTAAATTTCCTCGAGTTTCCCCAAGTATATATATATACCGGGATACTCGTTCTAAAGACAATCTTAAACTACGAAGCTATAGAGCTCCTACTCATCTAAATCTACAAAACTAAACAGGATATCAGACTACAGACAAGTCTGACTCAACAACCAAATCCTTCCCGAACTACTGGTTCCAAAACCAGAGATAGATCAAACACGTACTTCCTCAAAGATACGCGATATACTCTGAATCCCAGTTATCCAAACTGGCAATTCAATCCTGTAGATCAAACACTTATCCAAATCAGAATACAGAAGAGATCCAAAACAACTCGGAGCTGACTTCACAGACTTACCCAATCTTTTAGCTCCCTTTTACCAGAGAAAATTTCAACAATAACGAAGTCTCCAACTTTGAATTCCAAATTCCTCCGTCTCTAATCTTCAGAACTCTTCTGACAATTCCGGACTGCCTACATCTATTCCGATCAGCTCAACCTTTGCTGATGTTTATAAAAACAAACTAGATCGAAACAATCCAACAAACGGATCCTTTCAAGATTTATAGAAATCCAGTACACAAACTCTACTTCACAAACCTCAGTAGATTCCAAACTTACTTCTCCCATCCAGAGATACATTCCAAACTACTTTCGCTGCTCAACTCTGATCTGAGGTAGAACACAAGCACAGACTGGACAACTCACTTCTAGAAATAAGGTTCACTGATCCATAAATAAAACTCAGATACTCCAGCAAAACTTGAGCTGCTTCACCAACTCCATCTCTAGGAATCATCCTTCAACTAGACTGAACCATCGGTATCACTCCTGGAATTCAGTTGATAAGAAAACTCAATCTCTAAATGCTGACAAATCTCTGACTTCCCTGAAGACATCCAGAAAAATCTTCAATAACCCAAGAGAACACTCAGCAATCGCAAGTCACTTTTGCGATCAACCCAATCAATTTCCAAAGAAAACTGTTCTCTCTTAACAAATCAGAACAGCCCATACTTATCTATCCAATCCATCGAAGAAATGGATCCACTCTGCTGCTTCTGAACTTCACCTTCAGAAAAACTGCTCAACCAGAAAACTTCCTACCAACACACAGAGCACTCCGAGCTGCACTGCTGCCACAGATGCCAAAGACTTCTTGAGAAACTCGAACTCCAAACCAAACAGAAACACCATGCTGAACTCAGCCCCAACACCGAAGCAGTCATACTTCCTTAAACTTGTTCCAAAGAAAACATCTTCGGGAACATCCATAGTCATTGCGTTTCATCACACAGCTACAATTTCCTGAGGTATCAAGATACCATCACTTGCTTCTGCTCATCCAATAGATCTACTCTATTCATCCAACTTCAAAGATAAACTCTAAACCATAACTGGTTTCCTTCAGAGATCGGTGAAATCTTTACACCACAACAAAGTTTACTCGAGACGGTATTTGGTCTACAGTCTCGTCAGATATACTTCCAATCTCAACACTCAAATTCCAACCTGAAAGCATTTTACAATAGAGGGAGTCAGGTTTCTTTTATCAGAACACTTCTAAAATTAAGACACTTGCTCTGATACCAAGTGTAACGACCCGGCTTTCTTTGCCCAGAAAGACGCATCGTTAATTAAGAAAGAAAGGGGTAGAAAATAGAAAAGAAGAGAAGAAAGAAAGAAACAACAACAATGATCTCACAGCGGAACGAATAAATTATATTAATAACATAAACAATTACATAGTATACAACACTTATCAGAGTTTACACAACTATACAACACATACTAGACAGTTATAAACATCTGTCTAGATATTAAAACTCAAATACAATACAAGACTCTAACACAGATATCAACACAGCGGAATACTATATCTACGAACGCCGAAGCCTCCTGCTCCATTGCTCCTCCACAATTCGTCAAAGCTAAACCTGAATCCCTTGGCTACTCGTAAAAATTTGAGTACCCAAGAGTTTATAAAACAGAAATAAACACTTGGGTCAGACATGGGTCTGGTGTGAGTAAACGGGTTAAAATTGTTTAACTTCAAAACCTTTTGAAAACAAAGGTATCACGTAAGACTTCCCACACATAAACATGGAAAAGTTTTTACCTTACGCTAACCAAAACATTTGATAGGAAATCTGATTTTATTATAATAGGGTCTAGGGTTTTCAAGTAAAATACAGAAATAGCTGAAATGCTTACATCTCACATTCCAACATAGTTGGGCACAACTAATACGTACGGCACTTATTGGAGTTTGGATTCCATACAATGGCAGGGCTACTGGGGTACCGCCCGTCACAGTACGTGGCCTAGATCACCGTACCGAGGAGTACGCCCGCTCCCCTGCAACACAAAGCCGGAACCATCCCTTACTGGATAATCCCGAACAAGATAATCCCGTAGTTGGCGCGACCAACCACACACTAAGCCGAATAAAAGAAAAGGGTCCTCTAGACAGGGATCTATCTTGCTCTCAGTGGGTGCTACCCACGAAGCCTTGCTGCACCTCCCCTGTTTTAGCCATTCCCGGTTGATGAGGCTTGAGGTTACGATTACCTTTAATCAGAACATATCACTTAGAATGCTCATCGTCCGCCTGACGATGTGCTGAAAGCATTCAATCCATACAAGTTCGTTCCGGGTTCGAACGAAACCGAAGGCATTATCTCGTTACACTCGTTTTGGAATCACCCTCAGAGTTAACGACAATAACCCTTGCACTCTGAATCTTCATCTTCACTTGAGATTCACGACCTATCGTTAATTTGGATCGATGTGGTATTCGGGTCTCCAGACCTGGAAATCCGGTATACGGAAACCCGATCCCGGTCTCATCGAAATCCAAAACGTATCTTTTAGGTCCAAGTTGTTTAAAGGTTTAAACAATTCAATTCAATTCGATACTTGAATTCACACAGCATTTAACATAGATAAATATCACACATTTATCACATATATATCCAATATCATATCACAGCATATCATCCAATAGGTATCAACCAATCGGATATTCTACACAACAATCATATATAAGCAACAATTATTAACCCTATGTTATAATTAATTTAATTAACTTAAATTAAATTAATTACTTAAGAATTAATCATCTAACCTTGCTTAATCAATCATTAATTAATTTCAACGTTTAATTAATTAATTATTCCTTAAATATTAATCATCCTTGATTAATTATTAATTACATAAAGTAATTATCCTTTAATTAATTTCACAAATTAATTATTCTTAACCATTAATAGTAATTAACCTTTAATTACTTTTCATTAATTACATTAATTAATAATCCTTAATTAATTACTTCCATTAATTAATTACATTGACCCTTAATTTAATTACATTAATTAATTAAACTTTAATTAATCACTTCTATTAATTCACCTTAATTAATCATAAACAGTAATTATCATCCTATAATTACGTACCCTAATTAATTAACTCCTTAATTAATTATATTAATCCTTCAAATAATTAATCCTTAATTACTTCTTATTAAGTAATTATCCTTTAATTAATTTCATCTTATAATTATACAATAATTACTTACAGTAATTACACTTATAAATTTCATTAAGTATTTATACTTAATCACCATCAAGACTATCTTTAATTAATTTACAAATTAATTAACTTAAATTAATCACATTCATTAATTTCAATGGGTAATTCATCCTTTAATTACCTTAAACAAATTAATTAATCTTTAATTAATCTTTATAGATTGATTATCTCTTAATTATTAATTAATAAAACCTAATTATTAATTAATAAACTTAATTAAGTATTTCTTAATTACAAATTAATAAATCACTAATCATTTATTAATCAATCCTTAATTACCAGTTGATTAATCCTTAACTACCATTTATAATCAATTAAATAAACTTTAATTAACTAATTATAACCCTTAATTAATAAATTAATTAATCCTTAACCATTAATTAATTAAATAAATTAATTATACTTAAATTACTTTATTAACTTTATTAATCTCAAATTATTAAAAACATTAATTATCCTTTTTAAGGTAAACCATTATCTTAATTAATACTTAATTATCATTAAAAACATTTTTATCTTTAAAATTAACTTCCTTAATTAAATCATTTAATTAGGTTTTGAAATAAAATAACATTTAACAAATTAAAGTTTAACAATTTATACTTACCTTTAAATGCTTTAAAGGTTATCAAGTAATAGTTTTAAAACTATTTCAATTTAAATTTTCAAAAATCTTTGTTTTAAAAACCCTTTTTAAACTATTAGCACTTGCTTCGGGTCAAACCCGAAGACCACTCGGTATCAACCCGAGACAAAACCCAAAATACTCGAGCCTATTCTCGAGTAACTTCCTTCTTCTTCTTTTCCTTTTTCTTTTTAACTTCATTTTGATTTCACTCGTGAATTACCCGTGTGCTAACTCGAACCAAACCCAGATTTCCCCGAACAAAACTCGAGGTGGTTTTGGGTGTTCGGGTTTGTTCCAGTGGAGCTCCAAGTAGCTCGATTTCGATTTCAAGTTTGTTTTCAAGTTAAGGTGGTCGAAATCGAAGGGGGAGGTTGTGGTCGACTTGCCAGCGATGGCAGTGATGACCGGAGCGGCGGCGAACTCGAGTGCACGTGCACGCGTATCCGTGGTATCAGATGTTGATACGTTGTTTCGAACATTTGGAGAAGAAGGTGACTGTCTCGAGTTTTGTTCGGGGAAATCTGGGTTTGGTTCGAGTTAGCACACGGGTAATTCACGAGTGAAATCAAAATGAAGTTAAAAAGAAAAAGGAAAAGAAGAAGAAGGAAGTTACTCGAGAATAGGCTCGAGTATTTTGGGTTTTGTCTCGGGTTGATACCGAGTGGTCTTCGGGTTTGACCCGAAGCAAGTGCTAATAGTTTAAAAAGGGTTTTTAAAACAAAGATTTTTGAAAATTTAAATTGAAATAGTTTTAAAACTATTACTTGATAACCTTTAAAGCATTTAAAGGTAAGTATAAATTGTTAAACTTTAATTTGTTAAATGTTATTTTATTTCAAAACCTAATTAAATGATTTAATTAAGGAAGTTAATTTTAAAGATAAAAATGTTTTTAATGATAATTAAGTATTAATTAAGATAATGGTTTACCTTAAAAAGGATAATTAATGTTTTTAATAATTTGAGATTAATAAAGTTAATAAAGTAATTTAAGTATAATTAATTTATTTAATTAATTAATGGTTAAGGATTAATTAATTTATTAATTAAGGGTTATAATTAGTTAATTAAAGTTTATTTAATTGATTATAAATGGTAGTTAAGGATTAATCAACTGGTAATTAAGGATTGATTAATAAATGATTAGTGATTTATTAATTTGTAATTAAGAAATACTTAATTAAGTTTATTAATTAATAATTAGGTTTTATTAATTAATAATTAAGAGATAATCAATCTATAAAGATTAATTAAAGATTAATTAATTTGTTTAAGGTAATTAAAGGATGAATTACCCATTGAAATTAATGAATGTGATTAATTTAAGTTAATTAATTTGTAAATTAATTAAAGATAGTCTTGATGGTGATTAAGTATAAATACTTAATGAAATTTATAAGTGTAATTACTGTAAGTAATTATTGTATAATTATAAGATGAAATTAATTAAAGGATAATTACTTAATAAGAAGTAATTAAGGATTAATTATTTGAAGGATTAATATAATTAATTAAGGAGTTAATTAATTAGGGTACGTAATTATAGGATGATAATTACTGTTTATGATTAATTAAGGTGAATTAATAGAAGTGATTAATTAAAGTTTAATTAATTAATGTAATTAAATTAAGGGTCAATGTAATTAATTAATGGAAGTAATTAATTAAGGATTATTAATTAATGTAATTAATGAAAAGTAATTAAAGGTTAATTACTATTAATGGTTAAGAATAATTAATTTGTGAAATTAATTAAAGGATAATTACTTTATGTAATTAATAATTAATCAAGGATGATTAATATTTAAGGAATAATTAATTAATTAAACGTTGAAATTAATTAATGATTGATTAAGCAAGGTTAGATGATTAATTCTTAAGTAATTAATTTAATTTAAGTTAATTAAATTAATTATAACATAGGGTTAATAATTGTTGCTTATATATGATTGTTGTGTAGAATATCCGATTGGTTGATACCTATTGGATGATATGCTGTGATATGATATTGGATATATATGTGATAAATGTGTGATATTTATCTATGTTAAATGCTGTGTGAATTCAAGTATCGAATTGAATTGAATTGTTTAAACCTTTAAACAACTTGGACCTAAAAGATACGTTTTGGATTTCGATGAGACCGGGATCGGGTTTCCGTATACCGGATTTCCAGGTCTGGAGACCCGAATACCACATCGATCCAAATTAACGATAGGTCGTGAATCTCAAGTGAAGATGAAGATTCAGAGTGCAAGGGTTATTGTCGTTAACTCTGAGGGTGATTCCCAAACGAGTGTAACAAGATAATGCCTTCGGTTTCGTTCGAACCCGGAACGAACTTGTATGGATTGAATGCTTTCAGCACATCGTCAGGCGGACGATGAGCATTCTAAGTGATATGTTCTGATTAAAGGTAATCGTAACCTCAAGCCTCATCAACCGGGAATGGCTAAAACAGGGGAGGTGCAGCAAGGCTTCGTGGGTAGCACCCACTGAGAGCAAGATAGATCCCTGTCTAGAGGACCCTTTTCTTTTATTCGGCTTAGTGTGTGGTTGGTCGCGCCAACTACGGGATTATCTTGTTCGGGATTATCCAGTAAGGGATGGTTCCGGCTTTGTGTTGCAGGGGAGCGGGCGTACTCCTCGGTACGGTGATCTAGTCCACGTACTGTGACGGGCGGTACCCCAGTAGCCCTGCCATTGTATGGAATCCAAACTCCAATAAGTGCCGTACGTATTAGTTGTGCCCAACTATGTTGGAATGTGAGATGTAAGCATTTCAGCTATTTCTGTATTTTACTTGAAAACCCTAGACCCTATTATAATAAAATCAGATTTCCTATCAAATGTTTTGGTTAGCGTAAGGTAAAAACTTTTCCATGTTTATGTGTGGGAAGTCTTACGTGATACCTTTGTTTTCAAAAGGTTTTGAAGTTAAACAATTTTAACCCGTTTACTCACACCAGACCCATGTCTGACCCAAGTGTTTATTTCTGTTTTATAAACTCTTGGGTACTCAAATTTTTACGAGTAGCCAAGGGATTCAGGTTTAGCTTTGACGAATTGTGGAGGAGCAATGGAGCAGGAGGCTTCGGCGTTCGTAGATATAGTATTCCGCTGTGTTGATATCTGTGTTAGAGTCTTGTATTGTATTTGAGTTGTAATATCTAGACAGATGTTTATAACTGTCTAGTATGTGTTGTATAGTTGTGTAAACTCTGATAAGTGTTGTATACTATGTAATTGTTTATGTTATTAATATAATTTATTCGTTCCGCTGTGAGATCATTGTTGTTGTTTCTTTCTTTCTTCTCTTCTTTTCTATTTTCTACCCCTTTCTTTCTTAATTAACGATGCGTCTTTCTGGGCAAAGAAAGCCGGGTCGTTACACTTATAAGCTTCCTAAATTTCCACGAGTTTCCCCAAGTATATATATATACCGGGAGACTCGTTCTACAAACAATCTAAACTGCGAAGCTACAGAGCTCCTACTCATCTAGATCTACAAAGCTAAACAGGATATCAGACTACAGACAAGTCTGACTCAACAACCAAATCCTTCCCGAACTACTGGTTCCAAAACCAGAGATAGATCAAACACGTACTTCCTCAAAGATACGCAATATACTCCGAATCCTAGTTATCCAAACTGGCAATTCAAATCTTATAAGCCAAACACTTATCCTTACAATACTCAAGAAGAATCCAATATACAACGGAGCTAACTTCCTGGTCTTACCCAATCTTATTGCTCCCTTTACCGGAGAAAATCTCAACAATAACAAAGTCTCCAACTTTGAATTCCAAATTCCTCCGTTTCTTATTCACATAACTCTTCTGACGATCCTGGGCTGCCTACATCCATTTCGATCAGCTCAACCTTTGCTGATGCTTCTTGAAACAACTGGATAATCCAACAAAATGATCCTTTCAAGATCTACCCAAAATCCAAAATACAACTCTACTCCACCATCATCAATAGACTACAACTTACTTCTCTTATCCAGAAAACCAAAATAGATGCACTTACCAATCTGAACTCAAATCCAGGGAAATTTCCTATAGAAATCCTCCAATCCAAACACTGCAACTTCCAGGCTCTTCCAGCTGACACCTTGCTTCCGCTGCACCACTCTGATCTAGAGAAGATGAGAATGCCGTCGATGAACTCGAGCACAAACTAGACAACACATCCTGGAGATAAGGTTCAACAGATCCATAAAAAGAAAACTCAGAAGTTCTAAGAAATACTGAGCTGCTTCACCAAATGTGACAGAGCTGTGAGAAGGTCGAGTATGAATAGTAAACTTTGCTGTGGTGAAGGATTTTATCGATCTCTCTGTAATGACCCGCCACTCATTCCACAAAATGACGCATCATTAATAAGAAAGAAAGGGGTAGAGAATAGAAAAGAAGAGAAGAAAGAAAGAAACAACAACAACTATCTCACAGCGGAAAGAATAAATTATATTAATAACATAAACTATTACATAGTATACAACACTTATCAGAGTTTACACAACTATACAACACATACTAGACAGTTATAAACATCTGTCTATATATTACAACTCAAATACAATACAAGACTCTAACACAGATATCAACACAGCGGAATACTATATCTACGAACGCTGAAGCCTCCTGCTCCATTGCTCCTCCACAATTCGTCAAAGCTAAACCTGAATCCCTTGGCTACTCGTAAAAATTTGAGTACCCAAGAGTTTATAAAACAGAAATAAACAACTTGGGTCAGACATGGGTCTGGTGTGAGTAACAGGTTAAACTTGTTTAACTTCAAAACCTTTTGAAAGAAAAGGTATCACGTAAGACTCCCCACAAATAAACATGGGTAAGTTTTTACCTTACGCTAACCAAAACATTTGATAGGAAATTCGATTGTATTATAATAGGGTCTAGGGTTTTCAAATAAATATGAAATAGCCGAAATTGTTACATTATTAAATTCCAGCATACATAAGTATACAATCAAGTCCGTTATCACTTATTGGAATTTGGATTTCCATACAATGGCAGGGCTACTGGGGTACCGCCCGTCACAGTACGTGGCCTAGATCACCGTACCGAGGAGTACGCCCGCTCCCCTGCAACACAAAGCCGGAACCATCCCTTACTGGATAATCCCGAACAAGATAACCCCGTAGTTGGCGCGACCAACCACACACTAAGCCGAATAAAAGAAAAGGGACCTCTAGACAGGGATCTATCTTGCTCTCAGTGGGTGCTACTGTGACGACCCGACTTTCCACTCCCGGAAAATCGCATCGACAGTAAGAAAGAAAGGGGTGAGAAATAGAAAAGAGAAGAAGAGAAAAGAAAACAACAACAGATACTCACAGCGGAAACGAAACGAAATATAATATATCACATAAATATTACATAGTATCATATACATCATCTATCAGAGTTACACAGATTACACATCACATACTAGACAGTTATAAACATCTGTCTAGTTATTACATCTCAACACAATACAGATCAATACAAAGATCAACACAGCGGAAAACTACTATCTATATCTACAACGCCGAAGCCTCCTGCTCCATTGCTCCTCCAGATTACTCGTCAAAGCTAAACCTGAATCCCTTGGCTACTCGTAAAAATTTGAGTACCCAAGAGTTTATAAAACAGAAATAAACAACTTGGGTCAGACATGGGTCTGGTGTGAGTAACAGGTTAAACTTGTTTAACTTCAAAACCTTTTGAAAGAAAAGGTATCACGTAAGACTCCCCACAAATAAACATGGGTAAGTTTTTACCTTACGCTAACCAAAACATTTGATAGGAAATTCGATTGTATTATAATAGGGTCTAGGGTTTTCAAATAAATATGAAATAGCTGAAATTGTTACATTATTAAATTCCAGCATACTAGCCACAAAGTGGGTTATACAATCAAATCCGTTGTCACTTATTGGAAATTGGATTCCATACAATGGCAGGGCTACTGGGGTACCGCCCGTCACAGTACGTGGCCTAGATCACCGTACCGAGGATCACTCCCAATCCCCTGCAACACAAGGTCGGAACATCCCTTACTGGATAATTCCCGCACAAGATACCCCACGGTTGTCATGACCAACCGCACACACTAAGTCGAAAATAGAAAGGGACATCTAGACAGAGGTAATCTTGTCCTACTTGGGTGCTACCCACTAACCTTGCTGCACCTCCCCTGTTTTAGCCATTCCCGGTTTGTGAGGCTTGAGGTCACGATTACCTTTTAAAAGAACACATCTATCTTAGAATGCTCATCGTCCACCTGACGATGTTCTGAAAGCATTCAGTCCATACAAGTTCGTTCCGGGTTCGAACGAAACCGAAGGCATTATCTCGTTACACTCGTATTGGAATCACCCTCAGAGTTAACGACAATAACCCTTGCACTCTGAATCTTCATCTTCACTTGATTCACGACCTATCGTTAATTTGGATCGATGTGGTATTCGGGTCTCCAGACTTGGAAATCCGGTATACGGAAACCCGATCCCGGTCTCATCGAAATCCAAAACGTATCTTTTAAGGGCCAAGTTGTTTTAAAGGTTAAAACAATTTAATTCAATTATCTTTATACACTTAGAAAGATAATTCACAATAGATAATCAACATTATCAATATCATCAGATAATCCATATTATCACAATTCAACTAAACATCCATATCACATAGCATATATCTCATCAGAGATATCAATCAAATGCAAAGCATTCAGTATTATCATCCATCCATAAGTAATGATCTATATCATCTCTAATTAATTTAAAGTTAATTAAATTAATTACTTTTATTTTATAAATCCTTCTTACTTAAACATTTATTAATTTCAAATTAATTAATTATCCTCTAATTACCTTTTTCAATTAATCATCTTTGATTAATTATCTTTTAATTACCTTCAAGTAATTTATCTTTAATTAATTACTCAAATTAATTAACCTTAACCACTTATAGTAATTAACCTTTAATTACTTCATAAATTAATTAACTATAATTAATTAAATTAATCACTATAATTAATTTTATTAAACCTTAATTAATTACATTAATTAATCACTTCATTTATTAATTATACTTAATTAATCAATCTTAATTACATCATTAATTATATTAATTAATGATCCTTAATTACAACTTAATTATTAATTACTTTAATTAAATTAATTACATTAAGTAATTAACTTTAAATTAAACAACATTTATTAATCAATTCTTAATTAATCTTCAATCAGTAATTAACTACCCTTAATTACTTTCATTTACTAAATTAATTCTCCTTAATTAATCTCTTAATTAATCCCTTGATTAATTATTCAAAGTAATTAAACTCAATTTACTTTCCTTAATATATAATCAATCAATTAATTACCTTAAGTAATTATCTATTATTTACTTCCTAAATAATCATACCTTAATAATTACATTAAGTAATTATTATCAAATCATCTCTTGATTATTCTAAATTAATTAAACTTAATTAATTAACTTAAACTAAATCAAATTAACTTCAATTAATTACAATAAGTAATTAATTCTTAATTACTTCCATTAAGTAATTTTATTTAAACAATTCCATAAATGATTATCTTAAATTAATTAAACTAATTAATTATCAAAATTAATCCTATTAATTAATTATTTAATAATCTATAGTTAATGACTTCATTGACTATTATTTAATTACTTATCTTAAGTAATTAACTTATATTAATTATTATTAATTCCAAATTAATAAACTAAATAACCAATTTATTAATTTCTAATTACTTAATTAATTAAGTATTAACCATAACTTAATTAATATTTACTTACTTTATTAATTAATTCTTAATCATTAATTAAAAATCAAATCCTATTTAATAAATGAATCTTATTTATAAGTTAATTATTCTAAAAATAATTAATCTTAAACCTTTAAGATTAAACCTTTAATTACTTTTAAGTAATTATTTATTTCATTAATTTATTAACTATAATTAAACTTCAACAAGTTTAAAAATCAATTTAAAACTTTAAAGCAATAAATAATATTTTTCTTATAAAAGAAATTTTACAAGATTTAAACAATTTAAGTTATTAAAACAATTTCATTTAAAACTTTCTTTTTATTTCAATTCTGAAATACAGATTTACATTTGATTCCAGTTTTAAGTTTAGATTTAAACTTACTTCCAATTTAAAACTTTATTTTTAAATTTAGCTATTTAAACATTTTAAGGTTGTTCAAATATTTAAATGTTAAAAACTTATTTTATTTTGAACTGAGATTCAAATTTAACTTAAATCAGTTTTAAACTTAGACTTAAGACTTGTTTAAAACTTCTACTTAACCATTTAAATTTTGTTTTAAAATTTTAAACAGTTTAGTTTTAGAATCTGGAAACCAGACTTACCCGAGCCTTGCTTAAAATACTTCGAGTCAAAACGTACTTGACTTCGGCAATTTTTCTAATAAACTCGAGTCCAGAAAAAAAAACATAAACTCTGCAACACAAAGCACTCGAGCCCACCATAATCTACTTCGAGTCGCACATCAAAAATCCCGAGTCTCCCACGAAACAACTCGAGTAACCCTCTGTTAAATTCCAGACTTCACCAGATACATTCTCGATCGCGTGCACGTGCACGATCACCTGCGGCGTCTCCGACCATCACCGAACATCCCCACACATCGACGATCAACCCTACACCAGATTACGATCCTCCAACCTTCGAACAACACTCGTAATCGTAATCGAGCATCAAAACCAAACCTGAACCCAAAACTGGAACTACCTCGAAAACCTGGCAACAACCCCTCGTTCTTCCACCACTGATTACCAGAGCGCTAGCGACTTCGGCGACGAGTTAATCCATATCACAACTACAATTTCCCAGAGTTTTGTCGAACTCGATCCAACCTAGACGTTGAGATGATCGATTTTCTTAACCTAGTTAAAACTAGGTTTAAAAATTTAAATCCTAAATTATTTCTACCTCACTGCTTTAATTCGATTTCTAATAATTTTCCTGGTATCTCTGATCATTACACTACCACTACTGAAGATTTACAATCTCCCAAATTCACTGAGATAATCAGAATTACCAAAAATTCTCTTTTAACTTAAGCCAGAACTGCTCCTATAATACTAAACTAAAAACTATGATATTAATGTTAAAAATCATGTTATAACTTATAAATTCAATACATATACTTGGATTTATAAATTACCAAGTTAAGTTTTACTTTATTTCAACATGCATTGATATTTTAGGCTTTCAGAGACACTCAGATTTTAATTTGACTTAACTAAAATTTTTAAGCTTAAACTTATGATCACCCAAACAATTTTTGTTTGTATCACAATTCATAACAATGCTTAGATCATGAGATAGGGGAATTTAGAACAAAAATACTGGTCTTGAATCTGGGAACAGAGGCATTTCAGATATTAGCATCCATACACGCATATATACATTCACACATATACCCAACATGCACCATAAATATATATACATATAACCATACGAATTCATAGATATGAACATGCAACTGGTTATTTAATTTAGGTTTTTTTTTTAAATAAAAAGTTACTCACTTGATTTAAACAGAGGCAGTTCTTTAATTTTTGAAGACTTTAGACTTGAAACAGGTAAACTTGAATTCCTCTTTAGATTTGATTCTAAACTTGAGTTGCTGGCTTTAAACTTGATTTAAATTATATGCATGCTGGCTTCCAGATTGCAATTGAATGCAGGTAGCTCTGAGATGTTTCCAGGTTTTGAAAAATGCAGACAGTTTGAATTTGCTTCCAGAGATGAGAAGAATGATCAGGCTGAAGACTTGATTTTGAAAATGAGATAGGTTTTTGATCTTTGATTTAAAAGAGTGATTTTGATTTTGGGTTGGAGGCATAATTGTTTACTGATTATCAGATTTGCATTAGAGAGGAAGATGGTTTCTTGTTTTTGAAAAGGAAAATAGAAAAAATGAAGAAAAGGGATGCAAATGTATATATAACTAAATTTATGATTTTATAAAAATAAAAGAAAATGAAAAAAATTAAGACACTTGTCTTTTGCCTTATCTAATTACTTAACACCTATGCTTAGATGGTTTAATATGTTAACACTTGTCATTTTGAATGCTAATTATCTTACACATGTTATTCTATTATTAAAATTATTTCTTATTTATTAACTTGTTTTTATGTTAACTTCAATTTAGCTTTAATGTTTCCATTTTAGCTTATTGTTTTTATATATACAATTTACATACCTTTATGTTTTATATATTTTAAAAGTAAATAAAAACCCTTTTCCTTATTTATTAATACTTACCTATATATATTACTTTTTAAAGAAACAAAAACAAATTATATTTTAAAATAAAAGTGTATACAAATATTCTAATATCCAAACAATTTAAATATTTATTTTCTTGAATTTCAAAGATTAAATTTCAAATTCAATTTAAATTAAATCTAAATTCCCAATTTACCCAAAGCTTCTATTTACAATATATATAAATAAATATATATATATTCAAATAGAAAATATCTTATTAACTTTTTTAAAAGATAAAATCACCAATTAATACTAATTTAATCAGATTATTAAATTAAATTCAAATCTTATTATCAAAGATCATCAATATCAATTTAATTATTTAACAGATTATTAAATTGATATTGTTAAAATTTCCGGGATATTACATTCCTTCCCCCTTAAAATAATTTCGTCCCCGAAATTTAAACAAAGGTAATTTAATAATCTTATTAAAGATTTTAAATTTTAAAACACAAGCATATACTATCATCCATATGCTAACAACCATAGCAACCAATTCATCCAATCAATCAAATCTAACTATCCAGACAAAATTCTAGATAGAATTCCTCGAGTTTCCCCAAGTATATATATACCGGGATACTCGCTCTACAACAATCTAAACTACTAAGCTATAGATCTCCTACTCATCTAGATCTACAGAACTAAACAGAATATCAGACTACAGACGAGTCTGACTCAACAACTAAACCTTCCAGAACTGCTGATTTTAAAACCAAAGATAGATCAACTACGTACTCCCTCAGAGATACGTAAAACACAATGAATCTTAGTCATCCAAACTTACCATTCAATTCTGAAGACCCAATACTTATCCAAATCAGAACACAGAAGAGATCCAAACATAACTTTACTTCACAACATCAGTAGATTCCAAACTTACTTCTCCTATCCAGAGATATACTCCAAACTGCTTTCGCTGCTCAATTCTGATCTGAGGTAGAACACAAGCACAGACTGGACAACTCATTCCAGAAATAAGGTTCACTGATCCATAAATAAAACTCAGATACTTCATCAAAACTTGAGTTGCTGCTCCAACTCCATCTCTAGGAAACATCCTTCAACTAGACTGAACTACCGGTACTACTCCTGGAATCCAGTCGATAAGAAAACTCAACCTTCAGATGCGGACAACTCCTGACTTCTCTGAAGACACTCAGAAAAACTCTGATAACCCAAGAAAACCCTCAAACTATCGCAAGTCACTTTTGCGATCAACCCAGCCTATTTCCAAAGAAAAATGTTCCTCTTAACAAATCAGAACAGCCCATACTTAACTATCCAATCCATCGAAGAAATGGATGCACATTGCTGCTTCTGAACTTCACCTTCAGAAAAACTACTCAGCCTGACAACTTCCTGCCATCACAGAACACTCCGAGCTGCACTGCTGATACTGATGCCAAGGACTTTCTATCCAAAGATCTTTGAGAAACTCGAACCCCAAACCAAACAGAAATACCATGCTGAACTCAGCCATAACACTGAAACAGACACACTTCCTTAAACTCGTTTCAAAGAAAACATCTTCGGGAACATCCATCGTCACTGCATCTCATCACACAGCTACTATTACCTGAGGTATCAAGATACCATCACTTGCTTCTGTTCAACCGATAGATCCAAACTCTACTCATCCAACTTTACAGATAAACTCCGAACCTTAACAGGTTTCCTTCAGAGATTCGATGAAATCCTTCATCACAGCAAAACTTACTCGAGACAGTATTGGATCTACAGTCTCGATAAATACACTTCCAACCTTAATTCCAACCATTGGTAGTCGTGTTTCATACACTACTACCCTATCTACCTTTATATCTTATATTGGAGAACCTGTACGGGTAACCCAACAATATAGGTAGAATATATATATAGTTATATAAAAATTACAAATACGCTCTCTCACGATAGATACCACTCCAGAGCTAGGTATTCACTCAACCAATAGCTCTCATATTCACTTAACCAAAAGCTTAGGCATTCGCTCAACCTAAGCTCTGATACCACGTGTGACGACCCGACTTTCCACTCCCGGAAAATCGCATCGACAGTAAGAAAGAAAGGGGTGAGAAATAGAAAAGAGAAGAAGAGAAAAGAAAACAACAACAGATACTCACAGCGGAAACGAAACGAAATATAATATATCACATAAATATTACATAGTATCATATACATCATCTATCAGAGTTACACAGATTACACATCACATACTAGACAGTTATAAACATCTGTCTAGTTATTACATCTCAACACAATACAGATCAATACAAAGATCAACACAGCGGAAAACTACTATCTATATCTACAACGCCGAAGCCTCCTGCTCCATTGCTCCTCCAGATTACTCGTCAAAGCTAAACCTGAATCCCTTGGCTACTCGTAAAAATTTGAGTACCCAAGAGTTTATAAAACAGAAATAAACAACTTGGGTCAGACATGGGTCTGGTGTGAGTAACAGGTTAAACTTGTTTAACTTCAAAACCTTTTGAAAGAAAAGGTATCACGTAAGACTCCCCACAAATAAACATGGGTAAGTTTTTACCTTACGCTAACCAAAACATTTGATAGGAAATTCGATTGTATTATAATAGGGTCTAGGGTTTTCAAATAAATATGAAATAGCTGAAATTGTTACATTATTAAATTCTAGCATACTAGCCACAAAGTGGGTTATACAATCAAATCCGTTGTCACTTATTGGAAATTGGATTCCATACAATGGCAGGGCTACTGGGGTACCGCCTGTCACAGTACGTGGCCTAGATCACCGTACCGAGGATCACTCCCAATCCCCTGCAACACAAGGTCGGAACATCCCTTACTGGATAATTCCCACACAAGATACCCCACGGTTGTCATGACCAACCGCACACACTAAGTCGAAAATAGAAAGGGACATCTAGACAGAGGTAATCTTGTCCTACTTGGGTGCTACCCACTAACCTTGCTGCACCTCCCCTGTTTTAGCCATTCCCGGTTTGTGAGGCTTGAGGTCACGATTACCTTTTAAAAGAACACATCTATCTTAGAATGCTCATCGTCCACCTGACGATGTTCTGAAAGCATTCAGTCCATACAAGTTCGTTCCGGGTTCGAACGAAACCGAAGGCATTATCTCGTTACACTCGTATTGGAATCACCCTCAGAGTTAACGACAATAACCCTTGCACTCTGAATCTTCATCTTCACTTGATTCACGACCTATCGTTAATTTGGATCGATGTGGTATTCGGGTCTCCAGACCTGGAAATCCGGTATACGGAAACCCGATCCCGGTCTCATCGAAATCCAAAACGTATCTTTTAAGGGCCAAGTTGTTTTAAAGGTTAAAACAATTTAATTCAATTATCTTTATACACTTAGAAAGATAATTCACAATAGATAATCAACATTATCAATATCATCAGATAATCCATATTATCACAATTCAACTAAACATCCATATCACATAGCATATATCTCATCAGAGATATCAATCAAATGCAAAGCATTCAGTATTATCATCCATCCATAAGTAATGATCTATATCATCTCTAATTAATTTAAAGTTAATTAAATTAATTACTTTTATTTTATAAATCCTTCTTACTTAAACATTTATTAATTTCAAATTAATTAATTATCCTCTAATTACCTTTTTCAATTAATCATCTTTGATTAATTATCTTTTAATTACCTTCAAGTAATTTATCTTTAATTAATAACTCAAATTAATTAACCTTAACCACTTATAGTAATTAACCTTTAATTACTTCATAAATTAATTAACTATAATTAATTAAATTAATCACTATAATTAATTTTATTAAACCTTAATTAATTACATTAATTAATCACTTCATTTATTAATTATACTTAATTAATCAATCTTAATTACATCATTAATTATATTAATTAATGATCCTTAATTACAACTTAATTATTAATTACTTTAATTAAATTAATTACATTAAGTAATTAACTTTAAATTAAACAACATTTATTAATCAATTCTTAATTAATCTTCAATCAGTAATTAACTACCCTTAATTACTTTCATTTACTAAATTAATTCTCCTTAATTAATCTCTTAATTAATCCCTTGATTAATTATTCAAAGTAATTAAACTCAATTTACTTTCCTTAATATATAATCAATCAATTAATTACCTTAAGTAATTATCTATTATTTACTTCCTAAATAATCATACCTTAATAATTACATTAAGTAATTATTATCAAATCATCTCTTGATTATTCTAAATTAATTAAACTTAATTAATTAACTTAAACTAAATCAAATTAACTTCAATTAATTACAATAAGTAATTAATTCTTAATTACTTCCATTAAGTAATTTTATTTAAACAATTCCATAAATGATTATCTTAAATTAATTAAACTAATTAATTATCAAAATTAATCCTATTAATTAATTATTTAATAATCTATAGTTAATGACTTCATTGACTATTATTTAATTACTTATCTTAAGTAATTAACTTATATTAATTATTATTAATTCCAAATTAATAAACTAAATAACCAATTTATTAATTTCTAATTACTTAATTAATTAAGTATTAACCATAACTTAATTAATATTTACTTACTTTATTAATTAATTCTTAATCATTAATTAAAAATCAAATCCTATTTAATAAATGAATCTTATTTATAAGTTAATTATTCTAAAAATAATTAATCTTAAACCTTTAAGATTAAACCTTTAATTACTTTTAAGTAATTATTTATTTCATTAATTTATTAACTATAATTAAACTTCAACAAGTTTAAAAATCAATTTAAAACTTTAAAGCAATAAATAATATTTTTCTTATAAAAGAAATTTTACAAGATTTAAACAATTTAAGTTATTAAAACAATTTCATTTAAAACTTTCTTTTTATTTCAATTCTGAAATACAGATTTACATTTGATTCCAGTTTTAAGTTTAGATTTAAACTTACTTCCAATTTAAAACTTTATTTTTAAATTTAGCTATTTAAACATTTTAAGGTTGTTCAAATATTTAAATGTTAAAAACTTATTTTATTTTGAACTAAGATTCAAATTTAACTTAAATCAGTTTTAAACTTAGACTTAAGACTTGTTTAAAACTTCTACTTAACCATTTAAATTTTGTTTTAAAATTTTAAACAGTTTAGTTTTAGAATCTGGAAACCAGACTTACCCGAGCCTTGCTTAAAATACTTCGAGTCAAAACGTACTTGACTTCGGCAATTTTTCTAATAAACTCGAGTCCAGAAAAAAAAACATAAACTCTGCAACACAAAGCACTCGAGCCCACCATAATCTACTTCGAGTCGCACATCAAAAATCCCGAGTCTCCCACGAAACAACTCGAGTAACCCTCTGTTAAATTCCAGACTTCACCAAATACATTCTCGATCGCGTGCACGTGCACGATCACCTGCGGCGTCTCCGACCATCACCGAACATCCCCACACATCGACGATCAACCCTACACCAGATTACGATCCTCCAACCTTCGAACAACACTCGTAATCGTAATCGAGCATCAAAACCAAACCTGAACCCAAAACTGGAACTACCTCGAAAACCTGGCAACAACCCCTCGTTCTTCCACCACTGATTACCAGAGCGCTAGCGACTTCGGCGACGAGTTAATCCATATCACAACTACAATTTCCCAGAGTTTTGTCGAACTCGATCCAACCTAGACGTTGAGATGATCGATTTTCTTAACCTAGTTAAAACTAGGTTTAAAAATTTAAATCCTAAATTATTTCTACCTCACCGCTTTAATTCGATTTCTAATAATTTTCCTGGTATCTCTGATCATTACACTACCACTACTGAAGATTTACAATCTCCCAAATTCACTGAGATAATCAGAATTACCAAAAATTCTCTTTTAACTTAAGCCAGAACTGCTCCTATAATACTAAACTAAAAACTATGATATTAATGTTAAAAATCATGTTATAACTTATATATTCAATACATATACTTGGATTTATAAATTACCAAGTTAAGTTTTACTTTATTTCAACATGCATTGATATTTTAGGCTTTCAGAGACACTCAGATTTTAATTTGACTTAACTAAAATTTTTAAGCTTAAACTTATGATCACCCAAACAATTTTTGTTTGTATCACAATTCATAACAATGCTTAGATCATGAGATAGGGGAATTTAGAACAAAAATACTGGTCTTGAATCTGGGAACAGAGGCATTTCAGATATTAGCATCCATACACGCATATATACATTCACACATATACCCAACATGCACCATAAATATATATACATATAACCATACGAATTCATAGATATGAACATGCAACTGGTTATTTAATTTAGGTTTTTTTTTTAAATAAAAAGTTACTCACTTGATTTAAACAGAGGCAGTTCTTTAATTTTTGAAGACTTTAGACTTGAAACAGGTAAACTTGAATTCCTCTTTAGATTTGATTCTAAACTTGAGTTGCTGGCTTTAAACTTGATTTAAATTATATGCATGCTGGCTTCCAGATTGCAATTGAATGCAGGTAGCTCTGAGATGTTTCCAGGTTTTGAAAAATGCAGACAGTTTGAATTTGCTTCCAGAGATGAGAAGAATGATCAGGCTGAAGACTTGATTTTGAAAATGAGATAGGTTTTTGATCTTTGATTTAAAAGAGTGATTTTGATTTTGGGTTGGAGGCATAATTGTTTACTGATTATCAGATTTGCATTAGAGAGGAAGATGGTTTCTTGTTTTTGAAAAGGAAAATAGAAAAAATGAAGAAAAGGGATGCAAATGTATATATAACTAAATTTATGATTTTATAAAAATAAAAGAAAATGAAAAAAATTAAGACACTTGTCTTTTGCCTTATCTAATTACTTAACACCTATGCTTAGATGGTTTAATATGTTAACACTTGTCATTTTGAATGCTAATTATCTTACACATGTTATTCTATTATTAAAATTATTTCTTATTTATTAACTTGTTTTTATGTTAACTTCAATTTAGCTTTAATGTTTCCATTTTAGCTTATTGTTTTTATATATACAATTTACATACCTTTATGTTTTATATATTTTAAAAGTAAATAAAAATCCTTTTCCTTATTTATTAATACTTACCTATATATATTACTTTTTAAAGAAACAAAAACAAATTATATTTTAAAATAAAAGTGTATACAAATATTCTAATATCCAAACAATTTAAATATTTATTTTCTTGAATTTCAAAGATTAAATTTCAAATTCAATTTAAATTAAATCTAAATTCCCAATTTACCCAAAGCTTCTATTTACAATATATATAAATAAATATATATATATTCAAATAGAAAATATCTTATTAACTTTTTTAAAAGATAAAATCACCAATTAATACTAATTTAATCAGATTATTAAATTAAATTCAAATCTTATTATCAAAGATCATCAATATCAATTTAATTATTTAACAGATTATTAAATTGATATTGTTAAAATTTCCGGGATATTACATTCCTTCCCCCTTAAAATAATTTCGTCCCCGAAATTTAAACAAAGGTAATTTAATAATCTTATTAAAGATTTTAAATTTTAAAACACAAGCATATACTATCATCCATATGCTAACAACCATAGCAACCAATTCATCCAATCAATCAAATCTAACTATCCAGACAAAATTCTAGATAGAATTCCTCGAGTTTCCCCAAGTATATATATACCGGGATACTCGCTCTACAACAATCTAAACTACTAAGCTATAGATCTCCTACTCATCTAGATCTACAGAACTAAACAGAATATCAGACTACAGACGAGTCTGACTCAACAACTAAACCTTCCAGAACTGCTGATTTTAAAACCAAAGATAGATCAACTACGTACTCCCTCAGAGATACGTAAAACACAATGAATCTTAGTCATCCAAACTTACCATTCAATTCTGAAGACCCAATACTTATCCAAATCAGAACACAGAAGAGATCCAAACATAACTTTACTTCACAACATCAGTAGATTCCAAACTTACTTCTCCTATCCAGAGATATACTCCAAACTGCTTTCGCTGCTCAATTCTGATCTGAGGTAGAACACAAGCACAGACTGGACAACTCATTCCAGAAATAAGGTTCACTGATCCATAAATAAAACTCAGATACTTCATCAAAACTTGAGTTGCTGCTCCAACTCCATCTCTAGGAAACATCCTTCAACTAGACTGAACTACCGGTACTACTCCTGGAATCCAGTCGATAAGAAAACTCAACCTTCAGATGCGGACAACTCCTGACTTCTCTGAAGACACTCAGAAAAACTCTGATAACCCAAGAAAACCCTCAAACTATCGCAAGTCACTTTTGCGATCAACCCAGCCTATTTCCAAAGAAAAATGTTCCTCTTAACAAATCAGAACAGCCCATACTTAACTATCCAATCCATCGAAGAAATGGATGCACATTGCTGCTTCTGAACTTCACCTTCAGAAAAACTACTCAGCCTGACAACTTCCTGCCATCACAGAACACTCCGAGCTGCACTGCTGATACTGATGCCAAGGACTTTCTATCCAAAGATCTTTGAGAAACTCGAACCCCAAACCAAACAGAAATACCATGCTGAACTCAGCCATAACACTGAAACAGACACACTTCCTTAAACTCGTTTCAAAGAAAACATCTTCGGGAACATCCATCGTCACTGCATCTCATCACACAGCTACTATTACCTGAGGTATCAAGATACCATCACTTGCTTCTGTTCAACCGATAGATCCAAACTCTACTCATCCAACTTTACAGATAAACTCCGAACCTTAACAGGTTTCCTTCAGAGATTCGATGAAATCCTTCATCACAGCAAAACTTACTCGAGACAGTATTGGATCTACAGTCTCGATAAATACACTTCCAACCTTAATTCCAACCATTGGTAGTCGTGTTTCATACACTACTACCCTATCTACCTTTATATCTTATATTGGAGAACCTGTACGGGTAACCCAACAATATAGGTAGAATATATATATAGTTATATAAAAATTACAAATACGCTCTCTCACGATAGATACCACTCCAGAGCTAGGTATTCACTCAACCAATAGCTCTCATATTCACTTAACCAAAAGCTTAGGCATTCGCTCAACCTAAGCTCTGATACCACGTGTGACGACCCGACTTTCCACTCCCGGAAAATCGCATCGACAGTAAGAAAGAAAGGGGTGAGAAATAGAAAAGAGAAGAAGAGAAAAGAAAACAACAACAGATACTCACAGCGGAAACGAAACGAAATATAATATATCACATAAATATTACATAGTATCATATACATCATCTATCAGAGTTACACAGATTACACATCACATACTAGACAGTTATAAACATCTGTCTAGTTATTACATCTCAACACAATACAGATCAATACAAAGATCAACACAGCGGAAAACTACTATCTATATCTACAACGCCGAAGCCTCCTGCTCCATTGCTCCTCCAGATTACTCGTCAAAGCTAAACCTGAATCCCTTGGCTACTCGTAAAAATTTGAGTACCCAAGAGTTTATAAAACAGAAATAAACAACTTGGATCAGACATGGGTCTGGTGTGAGTAACAGGTTAAACTTGTTTAACTTCAAAACCTTTTGAAAGAAAAGGTATCACGTAAGACTCCCCACAAATAAACATGGGTAAGTTTTTACCTTACGCTAACCAAAACATTTGATAGGAAATTCGATTGTATTATAATAGGGTCTAGGGTTTTCAAATAAATATGAAATAGCTGAAATTGTTACATTATTAAATTCTAGCATACTAGCCACAAAGTGGGTTATACAATCAAATCCGTTGTCACTTATTGGAAATTGGATTCCATACAATGGCAGGGCTACTGGGGTACCGCCTGTCACAGTACGTGGCCTAGATCACCGTACCGAGGATCACTCCCAATCCCCTGCAACACAAGGTCGGAACATCCCTTACTGGATAATTCCCACACAAGATACCCCACGGTTGTCATGACCAACCGCACACACTAAGTCGAAAATAGAAAGGGACATCTAGACAGAGGTAATCTTGTCCTACTTGGGTGCTACCCACTAACCTTGCTGCACCTCCCCTGTTTTAGCCATTCCCGGTTTGTGAGGATTGAGGTCACGATTACCTTTTAAAAGAACACATCTATCTTAGAATGCTCATCGTCCACCTGACGATGTTCTGAAAGCATTCAGTCCATACAAGTTCGTTCCGGGTTCGAACGAAACCGAAGGCATTATCTCGTTACACTCGTATTGGAATCACCCTCAGAGTTAACGACAATAACCCTTGCACTCTGAATCTTCATCTTCACTTGATTCACGACCTATCGTTAATTTGGATCGATGTGGTATTCGGGTCTCCAGACCTGGAAATCCGGTATACGGAAACCCGATCCCGGTCTCATCGAAATCCAAAACGTATCTTTTAAGGGCCAAGTTGTTTTAAAGGTTAAAACAATTTAATTCAATTATCTTTATACACTTAGAAAGATAATTCACAATAGATAATCAACATTATCAATATCATCAGATAATCCATATTATCACAATTCAACTAAACATCCATATCACATAGCATATATCTCATCAGAGATATCAATCAAATGCAAAGCATTCAGTATTATCATCCATCCATAAGTAATGATCTATATCATCTCTAATTAATTTAAAGTTAATTAAATTAATTACTTTTATTTTATAAATCCTTCTTACTTAAACATTTATTAATTTCAAATTAATTAATTATCCTCTAATTACCTTTTTCAATTAATCATCTTTGATTAATTATCTTTTAATTACCTTCAAGTAATTTATCTTTAATTAATAACTCAAATTAATTAACCTTAACCACTTATAGTAATTAACCTTTAATTACTTCATAAATTAATTAACTATAATTAATTAAATTAATCACTATAATTAATTTTATTAAACCTTAATTAATTACATTAATTGTAACAACCCGCATATTCGTAGCCATTAATTATCGGCACTAGGTGATTAAATCGTTCGCCAATTCTTATCGGAATTCTATCGAGTTGAGATTCTTTTATAAAAATTGGTGAGAAATTGTTTTGGGCTTTAAATTTTTATCGGCCCACTTCAATTATCTTCAGCCCTTCTTCATATTATCAACCGGCCCCCTTAAACAATCATCGACCCGATCCCTTTTTGTCTGAGATAATGGCTTCTAAAAATTAGGGCTTCGATTTTCTTTCTTTTGCTGGCGAATCTGGAATTTTGGGGTTTTGGCTCGATCTCTGGCGATTCTCTGTGTAACTAAACTAGGGCTTTGGCTCGTTCTCCTCTGTGAGATAATTGCGATGCTGTTCCGATGTTGATTCGAGCTTTTGCCTTTGTGATTGTGAGATTATCAAGCGACTTCGTTCTCGTCCTTTTTGCTTAATTCTGGAATTAGGGCTTTCGTTCGCTCTGATCTTCGGGCTTTGTATGTCGAAGCATGCGATGGTTTCGATTGGATGATTTTCGATGTCGCCTGTCGCGATCGAAGTTTCTGCTCTTCGTGCTCGCTCGTAGAGGAAGGTCCTCTGTGGTGACTCTGGCTTCGTCTTCGCTTCCATGGCAAAGGTGAGTGATTTATATTGCTCACATCTAATTCGAATTTGTTCGATCTTGCTTGCTTTTACTGTTTTCGTGATCCCGGATTCGACTTGATTTTTATCGATGTTGATTTTGTAACCTGATATTCTCGGCATTGATTTCTGACTTGGTCATTTTGATTTGTTAAACTTGTCCGAGCTTCTTCACTTGAAACTGTTATCACCTTATTTTTATTGTGATAATAGTCGTCATTGGCATGACTGCCACTTCCAGTTTAAAATCTTACACTTGTATATCATTATTAGCCACTGCCTATTTCAATTTGCTCATGGGGTTTGAGCTGTAGCCTTGTCCCTGTCCACAGTTTCATTATGTTGCCCCTGTAGTTGTTGATACCTCTGCACATTTGCCTGAGTCACTTGTAACTGCTGTTACTTGTTGTTCGATCTGTTTGACTTCGGCTTCCACTTTGATTAATCTCATATTCCATTGTAGTGGTTGTACTTCACTTTATATAACCTGATTACTGTGGCCTTCCTGTACCCACCTTGTAGTTGCACTTGATCACATTGACTTGACTGGTATTGGTTACCTGTACTTGCTGTATATGACCTCAACCTGGGTCATTTGTAGTTGGTTGTGCATTTGATTTCTTAGTGTATCCTAATATGTCAACGTAGTTGTTTAACTTGAAATTGGTTCCTGTTCACTTGAGATTGAAGTTGTTCTTCATTGGTTGTGCATGTTAGCATCTCTGGTGAGCCTTTGGTGGTTCTTCCACTTTGAATTGCTTGCAGACTGTCTTGAGTCTGCATCCATGTTGATATTTTCATTTTTCTTTGTTCCAGTGTGGTTTGCACATGTCATTATGAATTTGATATATCCATAGTCATGTTGCCTTTATTTTTGGTTTGCCTTGTACATTTCAGTGAGCTTCTGCATCACTGTATCGCGTGCACTGTCGCTAGTGTCATGTATTGTCCTGTCTCCTTATCTTTGGAGCACTGTTCAAATGCAAGTTGCATTTTTATTTGTTGGGTTGTTGCATTCGACTTGATGTTGTAGTTGTGTTCACTCTTGTAGTATCACCTGTTGCACTGTGTTTTGTTGTACATTCACCTGCTAGCCTAGCTGCAGTTTCATTCATGTACTTGTAGTGGTACTTCCTCATCACTGTCTTTGTTGCTCCTGACCATTTCACTGAACTTATACATGCTTGCCCCTGTTTTGCTTGATGGTTCATGCTTCACTTTCTTCACTTTCTTTACTACGCCCTGTAATTGTTTTGTAGTAGCACTGTGCATCGGTGAGCTTCGTTGCTTGTGATCTCGGTTGCACATTCATTTAACTGTGCATTTGTTTGCATTGTGTCTGGGTGTGCATTCATGTATCTGGTTTTCCGGCTGCAGTTTGTTATCACCTTTTCTTGACTACTTTGGCATTTCTCTGCCTTGTCCAATTTGGTGCACTTGTAACTAGTCGCACTCGAATCTCTTGAGTCACCTGGTTGTACTGAGCCTTAGACAGTTTCATTTGCACTCTAATGGCCTTTGAATTGTACAGTTTCACTTGTAATTTGCATTGAATCTGGCATCATTCCTTGGGGCAGTTTGAACTCTGTCCCACTTCGATTCTAGTTCTGGCTTCGAAGCTTGTAGACTTTGTCTTGTGACCTATTTTGTTGGTTTTGAATTATTTCATGTTGATTGATGAAATCACACTTGAGTTGAATCCGGTACTTCGGGGTTTGACCTTGTGGTAATTTGTGATTTTCACTAAGCTTTTGTGTACTTCATGCGATAGTGGCGAGGCAGTGCACGCGTGCGTGTACTGCAGCCCTATCGGATTTGACAGCTTAAAATTGATGTTTCGACTGTTGAATTGTTTCGTTGGTTAAATGTAATATTTTGAAGTTGCATCCTGATTTGGATTTGTTGATTTGTCGCTTAATACTGCTTAGTGTTATATCGTCCGTTTATCCAATTCTCGTATCGAGAGTTGGATATACGAGATTTTTATGACTGTCATCTATATTGAGATTGATTATTATTGCTTCTATGCTCTAATAACTGATTTTGAATTAGACTGATCCGAGTATTATTTTCTTTTGAATGTAATACTCGGGTCAGACCGAGTATATACAGGTTGTAGATTTTTAGCTTTGGGTTGCTGCTAGAGCTATGAAGACTTTTTATATCATTTGAAGTGGTCTTCGTCGTGTTGTAGTAGTCAGTGTGTCTGTTTTAAGATGATAATGTATTCATGTATATTAGTCGATAATGTACTTGTATATATAACTTCTTGAGTCGACAATTGCAGTTGTATCATTTGTATTGTGTCAAATGTATTGTAACTGATATCAGTTATTGTATATTTGAGACTTTTCGTTCCATCTTTAATTCCGCATTTATGTTATCTGTGTTATTTTTATATCTATTGTCCTAAACTATTATAGCCACTGTGTAGTAGCTTTGAGTTTGTATCGGTATGTCGGATTTCCTCCAGTAATGAACTGCAATGTTTTTATTATCTGACATATCGGTGCTCGCACAAGGCAATTACATAGATGGTCGCTCCTCAACGGCCTTATTCTCCGTGCTAGTTGACAGCACTACTCAGTAGTGTTCTTGGCTAGCGTGGGTATAGAGGTGGGGCGTCACAGCTTGGTATCAGAGCCTGGGGTTTAGGACAATTATAAAACATAACTTAGATGGAACATGTGTTACAACTATTTGTCGATGTTTTATCTCTCATCTTTACATATGATTATTTTTAACTGTTAGGTATGAATTCCTAACGCTTATTTTTGTGTTTTCCTAATCTGGATTTCCCTTCGACTTCGGTCACTCTGTTTTTGGAAAATTGCTAATTTCTTGATTTTCAAGACTCTGATTTTGTTTGCCGTTGGTTTCCTTGATAATGATGATTGATTCATTTTATACTCGACTGCGGCTATTAATTGTTGACTTCGACGTTGACTTGATTCTTACTTTTGTTGAAGTCATTTATGCATTTCTGCTCGATTTGCTTTGTTTTTCCAGTTGATAATCGATTCTTCTTTTCTAATTAGTTGTTATCACCTTTGTCGATTTTGATAACTTCTATTTCTGGAATTTTTGGGTATTCCTACTTTGATGAATTTGGAATCGAATTCTTTGGATTTTAGTCACGTCTTCGAATGTGAAATTTTAGTGAACTGACTTGGTTTCCTAATTTAATCGATTCTTGATCATTTCCCCGATTTGTTGCTATCATTTATTAGCAACTTTGATGACATTTTCTTCGGGATTTTTGTGAACATACTTTCTGATGGATTCAGTATCGATTTCTCTGGATTCCATTCACATCTTCGTATGTGAATTCTTGTGATTGATTGTTTCTACAATCATTTTTGTGATTTGTCACTTTAAAAATATAAAGGTTTTCTATACTAGTAGTAAATATTAAAATCCCTTTTTCCAAACGATTTCAAAACTATTTTACTACAAAGTTCTTTTTCTTGAACCGTTTTCCAATCTATTAGTATATACAAGCTTTTATTTCACTCGTATGAGAAATTGAATTAAACGGCCTAGTAAAACAAGTGGTATGAAACGCTTGCGTTTACTTCGTCGGTTAGCTCTTGGACTTGTTCGATTGAACCCTTTTTGTGACAATTTCCTAGTGAAAATTTACAGCTTGTTCGTAAATATTTAAGTTAAGCAAGTGGTTATGGGACATGAAGCTAAACTCATATATTTACTAGCTTGGTGTGATTGACACTTCCTTATGATCTTGACGATCATTTTTGTGATTTAGACTAGCGATTGTGCGATGTCTCTTCGTCCGTGTGTCGGACTTGCCTTCGGGCCATCCGTGTGTTCGGAAAATTACATGGATAGCTTTCCATCCGTGTGTTCGGAAAATTAAATGGATAGCTTTCCATCCGTGTGTTCGGAAAATTAAATAAATAGCTTTCCATCCGTGTGTTCGGAAAATTAAATGGATAGCTTTCCATCCGTGTGTTCGGAAAATTAAATAAATAGCTTTCCATCCGTGTGTTCGGAAAATTAAATAAATAGCTTTCCATCCGTGTGTTCGGAAAATTAAATAAATAGCTTTCCATCCGTGTGTTCGGAAAATTAAATGGATAGCTTCCCATCCGTGTGTTCGGAAAATTAAATAAATAGCTTCCCATCCGTGTGTTCGGAAAATTAAATGAATAGCTTCCCATCCGTGTGTTCGGAAAAATTAAATGGATAGTTTCTCGTCCGTGTGATCGGACTTCCCCTTCTTTGTGTTTTCTGGATTTCGTGTGTAGATTTCTAGAATTTGTGATTTCTGGATTTCGTGTGTAGATTTCTAGAATTTGTGTTTTCTGGATTTCGTGTGTAGATTTCTAGAATTTGTGTTTTCTGGATTTCGTGTGTAGATTTCTAGAATTTGTGTTTTCTGGATTTCGTGTGTAGATTTCTAGAATTTGTGTTTTCTGGATTTCGTGTGTAGATTTCTAGAATTTGTGTTTTCTGGATTTCGTGTGTAGATTTCTAGAACTTGTGATTTCTGAATTTCTTGTGATGATTTCTGAAATTTTGTGCTTCACCAATTTTCATGATTTTCATTGATATGATATCAGTTTTTGTGCATTGGTGAATTCATGTGTTATTGACTTGTTATGAATACAAGTTTAGGGTATGATATCCCTTTCTATCTTTGAGAAGATTCTTGTGACATTTTCGATGAATGAAAATTCATTTGGCATTATATTTTGATGCCAGTTATTTTGATGAGATTTTGACGTGTTAACTTCAGTGCTCGTCAATTTTGAAATGGATTTATAAGCGGTTCTCCCGCACTACTGATATTGCTAATTTAATCACGTGTTTTCAAAATTCTTTATTTTTAAAAGTTGTTTCAAAAATATAAATTAAAATTGTTTTCAAATTTTTTTTACAGTTTACATTTTCAAAAGAACGAGGAAGCGATTTAAACGTTTCAGAAAAAGCGAGGACTATGACCCCTTTCTTTTACTGATTCGCTTAATTCCGGACTTGTCCGTTTGAGAATGTGAAATGTTATTTTTTTAAAACACACAATTCTGCACTTTCAAGAAAACGATAAAGAGATTTAAACGATTTAGCAAAAGTAAGGAGTATGGAACCATACTTTTACTACTTCGGTTAATTCCGGACTCGTTAATTGAATATTTATGACTTCTGATTATCGTTTTTGATAATTAGATGTTTGTGTTTCTGATTATCGTTTTTGATAATCAGATATTTGTGAAATTTGATTATCATTTGAGATAATTAAATATTTTTTTCGATTTGATAATCGAATCTTTGTGTTTCTGATTATCGTTTTTGATAATCAGATATTTGTGAAATTTGATTATCGTTTGAGATAATTAAATATTTTTCGATTTGATAATCGAATATTTGTGTTTCTGATTATCGTTTTTGATAATCAGATATTTGTGAAATTTGATTATCGTTTGAGATAATTAAATATTTTTCGATTTGATAATCGAATATTTGTGATTTCTGATTATCGTTTTTGATAATCAGATATTTGTGAAATTTGATTATCGTTTGAGATAATTAAATATTTTTCGATTTGATAATCGAATATTTGTGTTTCTGATTATCGTTTTTGATAATCAGATATTTGTGAAATTTGATTATCGTTTGAGATAATTAAATATTTTTCGATTTGATAATCGAATCTTTGTGTTTCTGCTTATCGTTTTTGATAATCAGATATTTGTGAAATTTGATTATCGTTTAAGATAATTAAATATTTTTCGATTTGATAATCGAATATTTGTGATTTCTGATTATCGTTTTTGATAATCAGATATTTGTGAAATTTGATTATCGTTTGAGATAATTAAATATTTTTCGATTTGATAATCGAATATTTGTGATTTCTGATTATCGTTTTTGATAATCAGATATTTGTGAAAATTCGATTATCGTTTTAGATGATTGAATATTTGCGATTTTGAGATTCGAGCTTCGTCTTTTCTCTGACGATTTAGGTGAGTAATTTGATTTACTCACATTCTATTCATGCAGTACGTGATTTCTGCTCTGATTCCTTTTCTTTCAATTGCTAGAACTCGATTGATTCTTGCTTTTGATAGTCGTCTGATTTTGATTCCTTGATCCCCTCGATGTTGATTCTTTTGATTTTAAGCAATCGAACCTTTTGATTTTTATCTGATACTTCCATAATTCCTATACTTTCCTGCCGACATTTGCTTTGCTTATGCATTCGACATTGCCATGCTCTTATGGTTGTTACCTTTTGTCTAATTATTCCTTATGATTGCGAGGACGCAATTTCTTTAAGGAGGGGAGTCTGTAACAACCCGCATATTCGTAGCCATTAATTATCGGCACTAGGTGATTAAATCGTTCGCCAATTCTTATCGGAATTCTATCGAGTTGAGATTCTTTTATAAAAATTGGTGAGAAATTGTTTTGGGCTTTAAATTTTTATCGGCCCACTTCAATTATCTTCAGCCCTTCTTCATATTATCAACCGGCCCCCTTAAACAATCATCGACCCGATCCCTTTTTGTCTGAGATAATGGCTTCTAAAAATTAGGGCTTCGATTTTCTTTCTTTTGCTGGCGAATCTGGAATTTTGGGGTTTTGGCTCGATCTCTGGCGATTCTCTGTGTAACTAAACTAGGGCTTTGGCTCGTTCTCCTCTGTGAGATAATTGCGATGCTGTTCCGATGTTGATTCGAGCTTTTGCCTTTGTGATTGTGAGATTATCAAGCGACTTCGTTCTCGTCCTTTTTGCTTAATTCTGGAATTAGGGCTTTCGTTCGCTCTGATCTTCGGGCTTTGTATGTCGAAGCATGCGATGGTTTCGATTGGATGATTTTCGATGTCGCCTGTCGCGATCGAAGTTTCTGCTCTTCGTGCTCGCTCGTAGAGGAAGGTCCTCTGTGGTGACTCTGGCTTCGTCTTCGCTTCCATGGCAAAGGTGAGTGATTTATATTGCTCACATCTAATTCGAATTTGTTCGATCTTGCTTGCTTTTACTGTTTTCGTGATCCCGGATTCGACTTGATTTTTATCGATGTTGATTTTGTAACCTGATATTCTCGGCATTGATTTCTGACTTGGTCATTTTGATTTGTTAAACTTGTCCGAGCTTCTTCACTTGAAACTGTTATCACCTTATTTTTATTGTGATAATAGTCGTCATTGGCATGACTGCCACTTCCAGTTTAAAATCTTACACTTGTATATCATTATTAGCCACTGCCTATTTCAATTTGCTCATGGGGTTTGAGCTGTAGCCTTGTCCCTGTCCACAGTTTCATTATGTTGCCCCTGTAGTTGTTGATACCTCTGCACATTTGCCTGAGTCACTTGTAACTGCTGTTACTTGTTGTTCGATCTGTTTGACTTCGGCTTCCACTTTGATTAATCTCATATTCCATTGTAGTGGTTGTACTTCACTTTATATAACCTGATTACTGTGGCCTTCCTGTACCCACCTTGTAGTTGCACTTGATCACATTGACTTGACTGGTATTGGTTACCTGTACTTGCTGTATATGACCTCAACCTGGGTCATTTGTAGTTGGTTGTGCATTTGATTTCTTAGTGTATCCTAATATGTCAACGTAGTTGTTTAACTTGAAATTGGTTCCTGTTCACTTGAGATTGAAGTTGTTCTTCATTGGTTGTGCATGTTAGCATCTCTGGTGAGCCTTTGGTGGTTCTTCCACTTTGAATTGCTTGCAGACTGTCTTGAGTCTGCATCCATGTTGATATTTTCATTTTTCTTTGTTCCAGTGTGGTTTGCACATGTCATTATGAATTTGATATATCCATAGTCATGTTGCCTTTATTTTTGGTTTGCCTTGTACATTTCAGTGAGCTTCTGCATCACTGTATCGCGTGCACTGTCGCTAGTGTCATGTATTGTCCTGTCTCCTTATCTTTGGAGCACTGTTCAAATGCAAGTTGCATTTTTATTTGTTGGGTTGTTGCATTCGACTTGATGTTGTAGTTGTGTTCACTCTTGTAGTATCACCTGTTGCACTGTGTTTTGTTGTACATTCACCTGCTAGCCTAGCTGCAGTTTCATTCATGTACTTGTAGTGGTACTTCCTCATCACTGTCTTTGTTGCTCCTGACCATTTCACTGAACTTATACATGCTTGCCCCTGTTTTGCTTGATGGTTCATGCTTCACTTTCTTCACTTTCTTTACTACGCCCTGTAATTGTTTTGTAGTAGCACTGTGCATCGGTGAGCTTCGTTGCTTGTGATCTCGGTTGCACATTCATTTAACTGTGCATTTGTTTGCATTGTGTCTGGGTGTGCATTCATGTATCTGGTTTTCCGGCTGCAGTTTGTTATCACCTTTTCTTGACTACTTTGGCATTTCTCTGCCTTGTCCAAACTGGTGCACTTGTAACTAGTCGCACTCGAATCTCTTGAGTCACCTGGTTGTACTGAGCCTTAGACAGTTTCATTTGCACTCTAATGGCCTTTGAATTGTACAGTTTCACTTGTAATTTGCATTGAATCTGGCATCATTCCTTGGGGCAGTTTGAACTCTGTCCCACTTCGATTCTAGTTCTGGCTTCGAAGCTTGTAGACTTTGTCTTGTGACCTATTTTGTTGGTTTTGAATTATTTCATGTTGATTGATGAAATCACACTTGAGTTGAATCCGGTACTTCGGGGTTTGACCTTGTGGTAATTTGTGATTTTCACTAAGCTTTTGTGTACTTCATGCGATAGTGGCGAGGCAGTGCACGCGTGCGTGTACTGCAGCCCTATCGGATTTGACAGCTTAAAATTGATGTTTCGACTGTTGAATTGTTTCGTTGGTTAAATGTAATATTTTGAAGTTGCATCCTGATTTGGATTTGTTGATTTGTCGCTTAATACTGCTTAGTGTTATATCGTCCGTTTATCCAATTCTCGTATCGAGAGTTGGATATACGAGATTTTTATGACTGTCATCTATATTGAGATTGATTATTATTGCTTCTATGCTCTAATAACTGATTTTGAATTAGACTGATCCGAGTATTATTTTCTTTTGAATGTAATACTCGGGTCAGACCGAGTATATACAGGTTGTAGATTTTTAGCTTTGGGTTGCTGCTAGAGCTATGAAGACTTTTTATATCATTTGAAGTGGTCTTCGTCGTGTTGTAGTAGTCAGTGTGTCTGTTTTAAGATGATAATGTATTCATGTATATTAGTCGATAATGTACTTGTATATATAACTTCTTGAGTCGACAATTGCAGTTGTATCATTTGTATTGTGTCAAATGTATTGTAACTGATATCAGTTATTGTATATATGAGACTTTTCGTTCCATCTTTATTTCCGCATTTATGTTATCTGTGTTATTTTTATATCTATTGTCCTAAACTATTATAGCCACTGTGTAGTAGCTTTGAGTTTGTATCGGTATGTCGGATTTCCTCCAGTAATGAACTGCAATGTTTTTATTATCTGACATATCGGTGCTCGCACAAGGCAATTACATAGATGGTCGCTCCTCAACGGCCTTATTCTCCGTGCTAGTTGACAGCACTACTCAGTAGTGTTCTTGGCTAGCGTGGGTATAGAGGTGGGGCGTCACATTAATTAATCACTTCATTTATTAATTATACTTAATTAATCAATCTTAATTACATCATTAATTATATTAATTAATGATCCTTAATTACAACTTAATTATTAATTACTTTAATTAAATTAATTACATTAAGTAATTAACTTTAAATTAAACAACATTTATTAATCAATTCTTAATTAATCTTCAATCAGTAATTAACTACCCTTAATTACTTTCATTTACTAAATTAATTCTCCTTAATTAATCTCTTAATTAATCCCTTGATTAATTATTCAAAGTAATTAAACTCAATTTACTTTCCTTAATATATAATCAATCAATTAATTACCTTAAGTAATTATCTATTATTTACTTCCTAAATAATCATACCTTAATAATTACATTAAGTAATTATTATCAAATCATCTCTTGATTATTCTAAATTAATTAAACTTAATTAATTAACTTAAACTAAATCAAATTAACTTCAATTAATTACAATAAGTAATTAATTCTTAATTACTTCCATTAAGTAATTTTATTTAAACAATTCCATAAATGATTATCTTAAATTAATTAAACTAATTAATTATCAAAATTAATCCTATTAATTAATTATTTAATAATCTATAGTTAATGACTTCATTGACTATTATTTAATTACTTATCTTAAGTAATTAACTTATATTAATTATTATTAATTCCAAATTAATAAACTAAATAACCAATTTATTAATTTCTAATTACTTAATTAATTAAGTATTAACCATAACTTAATTAATATTTACTTACTTTATTAATTAATTCTTAATCATTAATTAAAAATCAAATCCTATTTAATAAATGAATCTTATTTATAAGTTAATTATTCTAAAAATAATTAATCTTAAACCTTTAAGATTAAACCTTTAATTACTTTTAAGTAATTATTTATTTCATTAATTTATTAACTATAATTAAACTTCAACAAGTTTAAAAATCAATTTAAAACTTTAAAGCAATAAATAATATTTTTCTTATAAAAGAAATTTTACAAGATTTAAACAATTTAAGTTATTAAAACAATTTCATTTAAAACTTTCTTTTTATTTCAATTCTGAAATACAGATTTACATTTGATTCCAGTTTTAAGTTTAGATTTAAACTTACTTCCAATTTAAAACTTTATTTTTAAATTTAGCTATTTAAACATTTTAAGGTTGTTCAAATATTTAAATGTTAAAAACTTATTTTATTTTGAACTAAGATTCAAATTTAACTTAAATCAGTTTTAAACTTAGACTTAAGACTTGTTTAAAACTTCTACTTAACCATTTAAATTTTGTTTTAAAATTTTAAACAGTTTAGTTTTAGAATCTGGAAACCAGACTTACCCGAGCCTTGCTTAAAATACTTCGAGTCAAAACGTACTTGACTTCGGCAATTTTTCTAATAAACTCGAGTCCAGAAAAAAAAACATAAACTCTGCAACACAAAGCACTCGAGCCCACCATAATCTACTTCGAGTCGCACATCAAAAATCCCGAGTCTCCCACGAAACAACTCGAGTAACCCTCTGTTAAATTCCAGACTTCACCAAATACATTCTCGATCGCGTGCACGTGCACGATCACCTGCGGCGTCTCCGACCATCACCGAACATCCCCACACATCGACGATCAACCCTACACCAGATTACGATCCTCCAACCTTCGAACAACACTCGTAATCGTAATCGAGCATCAAAACCAAACCTGAACCCAAAACTGGAACTACCTCGAAAACCTGGCAACAACCCCTCGTTCTTCCACCACTGATTACCAGAGCGCTAGCGACTTCGGCGACGAGTTAATCCATATCACAACTACAATTTCCCAGAGTTTTGTCGAACTCGATCCAACCTAGACGTTGAGATGATCGATTTTCTTAACCTAGTTAAAACTAGGTTTAAAAATTTAAATCCTAAATTATTTCTACCTCACCGCTTTAATTCGATTTCTAATAATTTTCCTGGTATCTCTGATCATTACACTACCACTACTGAAGATTTACAATCTCCCAAATTCACTGAGATAATCAGAATTACCAAAAATTCTCTTTTAACTTAAGCCAGAACTGCTCCTATAATACTAAACTAAAAACTATGATATTAATGTTAAAAATCATGTTATAACTTATATATTCAATACATATACTTGGATTTATAAATTACCAAGTTAAGTTTTACTTTATTTCAACATGCATTGATATTTTAGGCTTTCAGAGACACTCAGATTTTAATTTGACTTAACTAAAATTTTTAAGCTTAAACTTATGATCACCCAAACAATTTTTGTTTGTATCACAATTCATAACAATGCTTAGATCATGAGATAGGGGAATTTAGAACAAAAATACTGGTCTTGAATCTGGGAACAGAGGCATTTCAGATATTAGCATCCATACACGCATATATACATTCACACATATACCCAACATGCACCATAAATATATATACATATAACCATACGAATTCATAGATATGAACATGCAACTGGTTATTTAATTTAGGTTTTTTTTTTAAATAAAAAGTTACTCACTTGATTTAAACAGAGGCAGTTCTTTAATTTTTGAAGACTTTAGACTTGAAACAGGTAAACTTGAATTCCTCTTTAGATTTGATTCTAAACTTGAGTTGCTGGCTTTAAACTTGATTTAAATTATATGCATGCTGGCTTCCAGATTGCAATTGAATGCAGGTAGCTCTGAGATGTTTCCAGGTTTTGAAAAATGCAGACAGTTTGAATTTGCTTCCAGAGATGAGAAGAATGATCAGGCTGAAGACTTGATTTTGAAAATGAGATAGGTTTTTGATCTTTGATTTAAAAGAGTGATTTTGATTTTGGGTTGGAGGCATAATTGTTTACTGATTATCAGATTTGCATTAGAGAGGAAGATGGTTTCTTGTTTTTGAAAAGGAAAATAGAAAAAATGAAGAAAAGGGATGCAAATGTATATATAACTAAATTTATGATTTTATAAAAATAAAAGAAAATGAAAAAAATTAAGACACTTGTCTTTTGCCTTATCTAATTACTTAACACCTATGCTTAGATGGTTTAATATGTTAACACTTGTCATTTTGAATGCTAATTATCTTACACATGTTATTCTATTATTAAAATTATTTCTTATTTATTAACTTGTTTTTATGTTAACTTCAATTTAGCTTTAATGTTTCCATTTTAGCTTATTGTTTTTATATATACAATTTACATACCTTTATGTTTTATATATTTTAAAAGTAAATAAAAATCCTTTTCCTTATTTATTAATACTTACCTATATATATTACTTTTTAAAGAAACAAAAACAAATTATATTTTAAAATAAAAGTGTATACAAATATTCTAATATCCAAACAATTTAAATATTTATTTTCTTGAATTTCAAAGATTAAATTTCAAATTCAATTTAAATTAAATCTAAATTCCCAATTTACCCAAAGCTTCTATTTACAATATATATAAATAAATATATATATATTCAAATAGAAAATATCTTATTAACTTTTTTAAAAGATAAAATCACCAATTAATACTAATTTAATCAGATTATTAAATTAAATTCAAATCTTATTATCAAAGATCATCAATATCAATTTAATTATTTAACAGATTATTAAATTGATATTGTTAAAATTTCCGGGATATTACAGCTACCCACGAAGCCTTGCTGCACCTCCCCTGTTTTAGCCATTTCCGGTTGATGAGGCTTGAGGTTACGATTACCTTTAATCAGAACATATCACTTAGAATGCTCATCGTCCGCCTGACGATGTGCTGAAAGCATTCAATCCATACAAGTTCGTTCCGGGTTCGAACGAAACCGAAGGCATTATCTCGTTACACTCATTTTGGAATCACCCTCAGAGTTAACGACAATAACCCTTGCACTCTGAATCTTCATCTTCACTTGAGATTCACGACCTATCGTTAATTTGGATCGATGTGGTATTCGGGTCTCCAGACCTGGAATACCGGTATACGGAAACCCGATCCCGGTCTCATCGAAATCCAAAACGTATCTTTTAAGGCCAAGTTGTTTAAAGGTTTAAACAATTTAACTTATCTATATTCATACAGATAGATAATTCACAAGTCACAATTGATAATCACATTATCAAATAAACAAATGATCCATAACAAAATAGGTAATCCATATCAACATCACAATAGGTAATCTATATTACCATCATAATGCAACCAAGCATTCATACCACACAACATTACTTATCTCATTTCTGAGATTACATCCATTCAAGACAATCAATGTCATCCATTTATATATAAGCAATGATTTACTTAATCACAACATAATTAATTTAAAATGAATTAAATTAACTATCTCTATCTTTAATTAATTTAAAGTGAATTAAATTAATTACTTCATCTCTTAAATCTTACTTATATAATCATTAATTAATTACAAATAAATTAATTAATCTTTCTCTAATTATCTATTTTAATTAATCACCTTGATTAATTATACTTTTTTTTTTTTTGCAACCAGGGAAAACCTGTTCCATCACCGCCGACATGCGACTCCTGAACAGTAAACCTGGGGGAACACAACTGGCCCGCCACAACCGTGTCCCCAGGTAGACCAGACCTTTCGGTGGCTTGAAGCAGTTGCCAGGAATCGAACTCCTCACCTCATAGGAGGGAGGCCGTTGCTCTTTAATTAATTTTTAATCAACCACTTCATTTATTAATTAGTCTTAATTAATCATAAACAGTAATTAACAATTTGTAATTACTTATCTTAATTAATTATATTAACCTTGATTAATTAATCTAATTAATTAATCTTTAATTACTTCATTAAGTAATTATTAATCAATTTAAATTAACAAATAATCCTTAATTAATTACTTTATTAATTAATTACTCTTAGTAATTAATCTTAAATTAAACGCATTTAATTAATCACATTTATTAATTAACTAAACTAAAATTAAGTAATTAATTCTTAATTACTTACATAAGTAATTATCTTCTAATTACTTCCATTAAAAATCTTGTTTACTTTCTTAATTAATTTCTTAACCAATAATTAATTCCATCATTAATAATTCTTAATACTTTAATTAATTAATTACTTCATAATTAATTAACTTTAAAATAATTATATTAATTAATTCCTTAATTGATAACATTAAGTGATTACCCATTAATTACTTCAGCTAATTACTTCCATGAGTAATTTACTCCTCCTAATTACTTTAAGTAATTATCCATTAATTACTTTATTAAGGAATTTACTCATTTAATCATAAATTGATTTTCTTAAATTAATTAGGCTAATTAATTAATCTAAAATTAATTACATTAATTAATTAACTAATTAATCATCTCTAATTAATTCATTAACTATTCACTAATTACTTTATTAAAAGTAAATTAAAAATCAATTTTGAAATAAAATTTACTTTAACAAAACAATTCAAACATTTAATTTTATATACTTAAATTTTTGAAAATCATTTCCAAACATGTTTAATCCAATCAAACCATTATTTATCTTAAAACTTGTTTTTAATACTTAAAAACTTGTTCATACTTTATATTTTAAAACCAAGATATAATTTGCTATAAAATCTCAAAACCTGTTACTTAAGTAAAACAACCCGAGTAAACCCCACTAAAACCCCGAGTCGTCTTCGAGTCTATCCCCACGCTCGTCTACTTCGAGTCGTAACCCCAAATACTCGAACCATCACCGAGACGAACTCGTCTTCTCCAATGCCATCAACCCAGACATACGAACATACACGTGCACGTGCACAGTGCTTCCAGCCTCCTCCGATCCCTACCGAGATCATCAACAAATCGACGATCACCCAAGAAACACTCCAACCCCTTCAACGCCGTCGAACTCGTGCTAAAACAAAAACGAGCAATCCCACTACCCTACTGGAACAAAACTCGACCCACAAACTCCCCTCACGCCGCCGATCACGGTCATCAGAAACCCAGATACCTTGTGACGACCGCCCATGACCCCTGCACCGAATCTAGAGATAGTGCGCTGTAAAGTGTGCCAGGCGACCATAGACGATTGTCAAGGTAAGATTTAAAACAAAAAGGATCTATCGTATTACTCACAGCGCATGGACAAAATACAATAGAACATATGTATAGTGAAGCTTTACAGAACAAAATGACATCATATAAAACTCCATAATAGTTGAATACAAGCATCCACATAGTCAATACATCCAGCCTCACTACAAATCTCTCAGAGAATACAAAACAGCGGAATATCCAGTACATATAAGAAAATAATATGCAACCCTCTAGCTCGTCTTCGATATCAGCACCGTGAGAAGAGAACAGCACCTGTCACCTGCTACCTAGTCTGCCCGTCCCAAAATGGACGAACAGCCCAAGGCAATAAGAATTAAAACATAAAGCCTTGAGTCAGACAACAGTCTTAGTGAGCAGTAAATTAACTAACAACATACCAAAAGAGCATAAAGGAAAAGGAATAGGAATACAACCCTCCCACTCCAACCTCATTCTACAGTGATAGCCCCCAGACACACACTAAGCAGAAGCAAACATAGCAGAGCATACAATTCCAAAGTAAAGCTACTATCACTCGAGTCAAGGGCGATGTTTTCCAAGTACCAAGGCCTAAATCAGATAAGCACCCAGAAAATACCGCTCTTGAGTCCGAATGACGATACAACCAAACATCCATGACTCTGGCTATCACTGTTATCATTGCTTCGATATCACCGTTAATTGAATGACCGGCACATTCTTTCAGCCGTCCGTCAAGGGCTAATGGAAACCCCGGTTCTAGACATAACTCCCGCACGTCGTCGCAGCCCGTGCCTAGGACTATCGAATCTGCCCAGAGTACTCGACCATCAACAGTTGGCCGTTGGGACTATCGAATCTGCCCAAACGTACTCTTGCTTAGAGCATGCTAGAACCTTCAACAACGATGCTATCCAAGCCTCCTAGTCATCCTCCTCGACGACTATTCTCATATCCATTCATTATCTTCAACTCGAATCATATCACCGAGTTATCAACATGCTTGGAATGATCCCGTCTGGATTAGACCAAGTCTTCATCATATGATGCCTCGCTTCATTACACCCTTGCAAAGCTTCATCTCAACTTCACATCATCAAATCTATGCATAAGAGCTTCATCATCCCGCTACATATGCCACGAGCAGCTTTTCCAATTCAAGAGCCTTTCCCTTAGCTTTTGAATCACCTTCGATCTAAATCTAGTCATCAATCATCTAGTTCATAACAATCAATCAAATCAAACATCAATCCAAGCAATCAAGCATTCAAAAATGATCTAAGTAGACAATTATAACAATAATGGCATTTTCGTAATTAAAGAGTTGAAAGTCCAATAAGCATGAAAACATGTATTATATCTCTACAAACTTGATGAATGAACTTGCATAGGTTAACATATGATAAAATGGATGCAACATCATCATGAACAATGGATCTATATGGATCTACACATAGGATGAAGAAAATGCATGGAAATCTCTATTTTAACACCAAAACGAGCCAACAATCCGATATACTCCTTTGGATCCGTGTGAGAGGTAATCACCACTCACCAAATCACCTAAACAACCTCAAATCAACACACTTCAGATCTGGACAGCGAAGGATGAAGCTAGATCTATCACAAATCCGCTTCAAATGAAGAAATCTCTCTTGAAAAGATGAAGATCTTCAATCCAAGCTTTTGAATCTTCAATCTCGATCTTCGATTTGGATGGATGGAAGCACTAGATTAGAGTGGAGAAAAGAAGTGAAGAAGTGTAGAAGTCGAGCTCTCAAAATGGCAGCACTTCGTCGCTTCAAAATCCGGATCCCAAAAAGTGAGAACAACCCCTCCTATTTAAAGCTGAAAACTGCCTGAGTCGTAACTCGGCTATCTCCTTAAGTCGTTGCCGACCTAACATATGCCGACCTACGACCTAAAAAACCCCCACGACTTAACAGAGCCTCCGACCTAACCCTTAGCCAACAACTCCGACCTAACAGATAGCGCGCCTCAACTCCTACGATCTAACACTTCTGCGCATACGACCTAACTATTAAGTCGACCTACGACTTAACACATACTTCGACCTAACACTTAGACGAAACCCAGCGACCTACGACTTAACAGGTTACGACCTAACACTTAGACGAAACCCAGCGACCTACGACTTAACAGGTTACGACCTAACACTTAGACGAAACCCAGCGACCTACGACTTAACAGGTTACGACCTAATTCCTTAAGCCTCCACGCGACCTAACATAAGTCGCGAACAACTGGGATGCGACCTAACTCTACCCAGACTTACGACTTAACTCCTTAAGTCGCTCACTACTACTTAGGTCGTTGCCGACCTAACTACACTGCTAACTTCTATAGGTCGTCCCAACCGACCTAACAACTTAATTACTAAGTCGCTAACCCGGAACCACTAGGTCTGCCTACCCTTGAGTCGTCATATCCTTAAGTCGGTCAGTCTTTAGGTCGTTAACTCGCCCTGCCGACCTAATTACTTAACTAAATCCTAGGTTGCACAATTTTATAGGTCGCTCCAACTAACCCACGACCTAACACTAACTCGCAAGTCCTTAACTCGGTCACGACTTAGCTCTTAGGTCGTCCACGACCTAGGACTTAGACAAATTTCCCCAAAAATCTGAAATGACTTAAAATGCAAAAATTCCAGATTTGACGAACTTTTCGATCCGTGAAAAATACGGGTCGTTACATTCTCTCCCCCTTAGGAATTTCGCCCCCGAAATTCCAAGCAAACAAAGCAATCAAAGACTATTCTGTACGCCTACCATCCATAGCAATCAACAAACCATGCATCCAATTCTAACTTAGCGTACAGAATTCTAAAATTAGAACAAGTTACAATATCGTGAGATGACACGACACCTCAGGGCCATACCTTGAAGAGTTCAGGATGAGCTGCTTTCATCCTCTCTTCCACCTCCCACGTACAGTCGTTATCATCATCACTCCATTGTATCTTGAGCAACTTAACTACCTTCCTCCTAAGCTGTTTCGTGTCGGTTTCCACAACACGAAGTGGCTTACGAGGTCTTCTATCAACTGGATCAACTTCAAAGTCTTCATAGCTATCAGCAGAAACCACTGCATTCGAGTCATGCACATACTTCCGTAGATACGATACGTGAAAAACATTGTGCACACCCGACATCTTCTCCGGTAACTCCAATCTATAAGCGAGCTTTCCAATTCGCTCGATGATCGGGAATGGTCCAACAAATCTCGGAGTCAATTTTCCTTTCTTCCCGAATCTAATAACATTCTTCAGTGGAGAAATCTTCACAAAAACCATATCCCCTACGTCGAATTCCAAATCCTTTCGACGCTTATCGGCATAACTCTTCTGACGGTCTTGGGCTGCCTTCATTCGTTGCCGAATGATCTCTATGCAATCTGAGGTCTGACGAATCATCTCTGGCCCAAGTATCAGCTTTTCTCCAGTTTCCAACCAACATGTCGGAGAGTTACACGGTCTTCCATACAACGCCTCATACGGTGCCATACCAATGCTTGATTGGTAACTGTTGTTGTACGCAAACTCCACCAAATGAAGGTGATCTTCCCATGATCCTCCGAAGTCCAAAACACATGCTCTGAGAAGATCTTCCAAAACTCGGTTGACTCTCTCGGTCTGACCATCTGTTTGGGGATGATAAGCTGTACTCAAACACAATTCGGTTCCCAAAACTTCCTGGAAGCTCTTCCAAAATCCACTAGTGAACAATGGGTCTCGATCGCTCACTATGCTCTTCGGAATACCATGGAATCGAACTATCCACTTAATATACAACTCAGCCAACTTTGATGCAGTCCTAGTCGATCGAACAGGAATGAATCGTGCACTCTTAGTCAGACGATCCACAATGACCCAAATCCCTTCATTTCCCGTTCTGGTTCTAGGCAATCCATCGATGAAATCCATCGACACTTGTTCCCACTTCCATGTAGGAACTTCTAATGGCTGAAGCAATCCACTTGGCTTCTTCTGTTCAGCTTTAACCAACTGGCAGTTCATACACTTGGAAATAAAATTTCCAACATCCTTCTTCATACCTTCCCAATAGTAGGTTCTCTTCATATCCCGATACATCTTATTTCCACCTGGATGAATTGTCAACTTCGAGTGATGACTTTCCTTCAGAACTTCACTCCTCAATTCATCTATATCGGGAACAACTAGTCGTCCTTGCTTCCGAAGCCAACCCTCTTGATCGACCTCGAATCCTTTATCCTTTTCTGGATCCGATCCAGATTCCAACTCACGGATAATCTTGACAAGCTTATCATCTCGCTTTTGGCTCTCACCAATCCTTTCCACAAGAGTGGGTCTTATCGATAAGTTTGCCAACATCTCAGGTTCCAATTCACATCTAGGCCTGAAGTCAAATCCAGCTAAATACTCGAGACTCTTCCATTCTGAAAACATGGCTCCCAATCCTGCATGTCTTCGACTTAACGCATCTGCCACTGCGTTACCTTTTCCCGGAGTATAAGCTATACCAAAATCATACGATGCCAAAAACTCTAGCCAACGTTGCTGCCGAAGATTCAAATCCTTTTGGGAAAAAAGATACTTCAACGACTTGTGATCCGTAAACAACTCGAATCGAACTCCCAACAAATAATGCCTCCACATCTTCAGAGCAAATACAATCGCCGCTAACTCCAAATCATGAGTTGGGTAATTCCTTTCATGCGGCTTCAGTTGTCGACTGGCATACGCAACAACTTTATCCTTCTGCATCAGCACTGCTCCAAGTCCAGTACCACATGCATCGGTGTAAACCACCATCTCATCATTTCCACTTGGAATAGTCAAAACAGGAGCACTCGTCAATTTCTCTTTCAGGATTCCGAAGGCTTGCTCACACTTAGCATTCCAACTGAACACTTGGTTCTTCTTCGTCAATCCTGTTAACGGTGCAGCTATCTTGGAGAAGTCTTTGATAAACCGTCGATAATATCCCGCTAATCCAAGAAAACTTCTCACATCGGATGCATTCTTAGGTCTAACCCAATCCTGGATTGCTGCCACCTTAGCGGGATCAACCGCTATTCCATTTCCAGAAATCACATGGCCTAAGAACCTCACTTCACTCTTCCAGAAGTGACACTTCGAAAACTTAGCCTTCAGTTGATGTTTCCGTAAGATCTCCAAAACAATACGCAAGTGCGTCTTGTGCTCTTCTTCCGTTCTGGAATAAATCAGAATATCATCCACGAACACAAGTACGAACTTGTTCAACTGATCTCTGAACACTCTATTCATAAGATCCACAAAATATGCTGGCGCGTTAGTCAATCCAAACGGCATTACCAGCCACTCAAAGAAACCGGATGGTGTCCTGAAAGCAGTCTTCGGCACACTATCCTTAGCCACTCTCAACTGGTGAAATCCCGTTGCCAAATCCATCTGAGAAAACACCTTAGCCTCATGAAGCTGATCAAACAAGTCATCTATTCTTGGCAATGGATACTTGTTCTTCTTAGTCACCTTATTCAGCTCACGATAATCGACGCACAATCTCAACGATCCATCTGCCTTGGTTACGAACACAACTGGTGCACCCCACTCGGACACACTACGCCGAATGAATCCTTTCTGTAAAAGGTCATCAACTTGCACCCTCAACTCCTGCTGTTCCCTAGGCGCCATCCGCCTAAGAGGCATCACAACAGGTCTGGCTCCTTCAACTAGATCTATACGAAACTCGATCTCTCTATGCGGCGGCAACCCTTTGACTTCGTCAAAGACATCCTCGAATCTATTTGCGATCGGCACTAAAGACAGTCCATCCCGTGGAACAACTAGCGAATACATGAAGCTCATGAAGACGCCTTCTTCATGCTTACATCGTATCACAACCTTTCGCCCCTCCACATTCTCGACTGTCACCTCCAGCCTCTCACAATCAACCTTTGCCGCATACTTCCTAAGCCAGTCCATACCCAAGATAATTCCGAACCCCGCAAAGTTCAGAACAAAGCAATCACAAACAAAAGAGCAACCATGACTCGATACAACTAGACCACGGCATAACATACACAAACAAGACGAACCCCCAACTGGATTAGTCACAACCAGTGGCCTATCAACAATATCCGGCTTCAAATTTAACCGGCCTACTAGTTCATTACAAACAAACGAATGCGAAGCTCCAGTATCAAACAAAACTCTAACTGGAACACCACATAGGAAAAGAGTACCTTGAACAACCACACTCTTTCCCTTCTCTTCAGTAGTAGGAGCTTTCGAAGACGACGGAACAGCTCCTAAAGCATAGGCTTGCACAATCTGCCTGTCCTTCCTTGGTTCTGGACAATTCTTCCTGAAATGCCCCGGCTTGTCACAGTTGTGACACTTCATCGGTGCCTTCGGATTCTTACAATCCTTAGAGAAATGGCCCTTCTGTTGACAATTGTAGCAAGTCACCTCGCCTTTCGGCTTCTTCTGGCCATCCTTACCTTTCTGCTGCTGCTGCTTCCTCTTCTGGTTTCCACCCTGCTGTGGTTTAGATTCTCCCTTGGTAACAGCAACAACAGGTCCTTCCTTAGGAAACAGACTCTCATGCCTAAGAGCTTTCTCCACAAGCTTCTCAAATGAATCGTCCAAATGATCCACCAACTGTCTCCCAAGATAACTATCCAAGCCGGTCACAAACTTCTCATTCTTCTGATAAGCAGATTCAATATATGACCGAGCATACTTGGACAAAGCTTCGAACTCAGAAACATACTCAAGAACAGATCTTCCACCCTGCTTGAGCTCTACAAACTTCTTGAACAGAACAGACTTCTGAGCTGTAGAAATGAACTTAGCTTCAAATCTGACTTGGAATTGCTCCCAAGTAATCTCTTCTTCCGGAGTAGTGATGGTAATAGAGTTCCACCAATCAGAAGCTCTCCCTTGAAGCTGCCTCGATGCCAACTTCCTCTTAGTTGCATCATCAATTCCCAAATCACCAAAGATCCTTCTACAAGCATCTATCCACCTCTGGACTTCAATGGTAGATTCTGTTCCCAAGAAAACCTTCCCTCCAAGAGCAGTATAATCCTTGCACAGCTTAGCAAAATCCACTGGTTTTGGAGTTTGGACTTGAACTCCAACATCTACCGTTGCCCCCGGAACTGGTATCCTTCTCATGATCGAAGTCATCATAGCTTCGAACATGGCTGCATAATCAGCAGTCTCTCCAGTAGCACGGTCTTCCCTAGCAGCTGGTCTCCCTCTTCGACTCATTCTCAATATCTATAAAAAGGAATGATTAGAACCTCTAGAGAAACAACTGCATAAAGGACTCAAACTCTACTAAGCTACTATATTATATATAGTAGTCATCCATCAAAATTACAAGTACGTCTCTCATACGTAGTTACGTCAGCGAGCGTTGGGTAAAATCGATTAACCAAGGCTCTGATACCAAATGTGACGACCGCCCATGACCCCTGCACCGAATCTAGAGATAGTGCGCTGTAAAGTGTGCCAGGTGACCATAGACGATTGTCAAGGTAAGATTTAAAACAAAAAGGATCTATCGTATTACTCACAGCGCATGGACAAAATACAATAGAACATATGTATAGTGAAGCTTTACAGAACAAAATGACATCATATAAAACTCCATAATAGTTGAATACAAGCATCCACATAGTCAATACATCCAGCCTCACTACAAATCTCTCAGAGAATACAAAACAGCGGAATATCCAGTACATATAAGAAAATAATATGCAACCCTCTAGCTCGTCTTCGATATCAGCACCGTGAGAAGAGAACAGCACCTGTCACCTGCTACCTAGTCTGCCCGTCCCAAAATGGACGAACAGCCCAAGGCAATAAGAATTAAAACATAAAGCCTTGAGTTAGACAACAGTCTTAGTGAGCAGTAAATTAACTAACAACATACCAAAAGAGCATAAAGGAAAAGGAATAGGAATACAACCCTCCCACTCCAACCTCATTCTACAGTGATAGCCCCCAGACACACACTAAGCAGAAGCAAACATAGCAGAGCATACAATTCCAAAGTAAAGCTACTATCACTCGAGTCAAGGGCGATGTTTTCCAAGTACCAAGGCCTAAATCAGATAAGCACCCAGAAAATACCGCTCTTGAGTCCGAATGACGATACAACCAAACATCCATGACTCTGGCTATCACTGTTATCATTGCTTCGATATCACCGTTAATTGAATGACCGGCACATTCTTTCAGCCGTCCGTCAAGGGCTAATGGAAACCCCGGTTCTAGACATAACTCCCGCACGTCGTCGCAGCCCGTGCCTAGGACTATCGAATCTGCCCAGAGTACTCGACCATCAACAGTTGGCCGTTGGGACTATCGAATCTGCCCAAACGTACTCTTGCTTAGAGCATGCTAGAACCTTCAACAACGATGCTATCCAAGCCTCCTAGTCATCCTCCTCGACGACTATTCTCATATCCATTCATTATCTTCAACTCGAATCATATCACCGAGTTATCAACATGCTTGGAATGATCCCGTCTGGATTAGACCAAGTCTTCATCATATGATGCCTCGCTTCATTACACCCTTGCAAAGCTTCATCTCAACTTCACATCATCAAATCTATGCATAAGAGCTTCATCATCCCGCTACATATGCCACGAGCAGCTTTTCCAATTCAAGAGCCTTTCCCTTAGCTTTTGAATCACCTTCGATCTAAATCTAGTCATCAATCATCTAGTTCATAACAATCAATCAAATCAAACATCAATCCAAGCAATCAAGCATTCAAAAATGATCTAAGTAGACAATTATAACAATAATGGCATTTTCGTAATTAAAGAGTTGAAAGTCCAATAAGCATGAAAACATGTATTATATCTCTACAAACTTGATGAATGAACTTGCATAGGTTAACATATGATAAAATGGATGCAACATCATCATGAACAATGGATCTATATGGATCTACACATAGGATGAAGAAAATGCATGGAAATCTCTATTTTAACACCAAAACGAGCCAACAATCCGATATACTCCTTTGGATCCGTGTGAGAGGTAATCACCACTCACCAAATCACCTAAACAACCTCAAATCAACACACTTCAGATCTGGACAGCGAAGGATGAAGCTAGATCTATCACAAATCCGCTTCAAATGAAGAAATCTCTCTTGAAAAGATGAAGATCTTCAATCCAAGCTTTTGAATCTTCAATCTCGATCTTCGATTTGGATGGATGGAAGCACTAGATTAGAGTGGAGAAAAGAAGTGAAGAAGTGTAGAAGTCGAGCTCTCAAAATGGCAGCACTTCGTCGCTTCAAAATCCGGATCCCAAAAAGTGAGAACAACCCCTCCTATTTAAAGCTGAAAACTGCCTGAGTCGTAACTCGGCTATCTCCTTAAGTCGTTGCCGACCTAACATATGCCGACCTACGACCTAAAAAACCCCCACGACTTAACAGAGCCTCCGACCTAACCCTTAGCCAACAACTCCGACCTAACAGATAGCGCGCCTCAACTCCTACGATCTAACACTTCTGCGCATACGACCTAACTATTAAGTCGACCTACGACTTAACACATACTTCGACCTAACACTTAGACGAAACCCAGCGACCTACGACTTAACAGGTTACGACCTAACACTTAGACGAAACCCAGCGACCTACGACTTAACAGGTTACGACCTAACACTTAGACGAAACCCAGCGACCTACGACTTAACAGGTTACGACCTAATTCCTTAAGCCTCCACGCGACCTAACATAAGTCGCGAACAACTGGGATGCGACCTAACTCTACCCAGACTTACGACTTAACTCCTTAAGTCGCTCACTACTACTTAGGTCGTTGCCGACCTAACTACACTGCTAACTTCTATAGGTCGTCCCAACCGACCTAACAACTTAATTACTAAGTCGCTAACCCGGAACCACTAGGTCTGCCTACCCTTGAGTCGTCATATCCTTAAGTCGGTCAGTCTTTAGGTCGTTAACTCGCCCTGCCGACCTAATTACTTAACTAAATCCTAGGTTGCACAATTTTATAGGTCGCTCCAACTAACCCACGACCTAACACTAACTCGCAAGTCCTTAACTCGGTCACGACTTAGCTCTTAGGTCGTCCACGACCTAGGACTTAGACAAATTTCCCCAAAAATCTGAAATGACTTAAAATGCAAAAATTCCAGATTTGACGAACTTTTCGATCCGTGAAAAATACGGGTCGTTACATACCTCGTCCATAACACCGCAGCATCACCACGCCACCCTCCATCAACACGCGATCGCCTCCGATCAAATATACATCTCGCAAATAGCACGACAATGAAGCAAAAAAAAAACAGCAACTAAAACCCTAGTTTGATCGAATTCAAACAATTCACACATTTGAAAATTCCAATTATATTTTTCCCCTAATCCATAACATACAAGCAAGCTTCAATCAAAAATCTGGCTACAATCAACATGCCAATCAACGGCAATCCACAAAAACCCCAAATTCGAACAAACCCCAAATTCTCATGATCCATCCAACTTAAAATCATGAAACATGTATTAAAAATCATGATTTTTACTCATAAATTCATCCATGTAATACAAATCAAAAATTAAGATTTTTGATTTTTCATGTATAACTGTATTTTTACTGTAATTCGTAAAATATGAGTTAATCTTTTATTTTAAAATTCCATAACTATTTTTAGATGATAAATTACATGAATACAACCAACTTCCATTTACAAATCAAGGTCCAGTTCGTATTTAAAATCAAGATATTGAAATTGTTATAGGATTTGAAAACTGTTTTTATAAACACAGTAACAATCCTTACTCTACAGGTAATTCAATGTATTCAATTCAACATGCATTCAATTTAAACAGATATTTCATATAACATTGTTATAACATCACAAAATCTAGAAGAAATCTAGAATCAAACTGTTTTTAAAATAATTTACTCACATTTTTAAAGAAGCAGAGAACAAACAGAGTAGTTTATCACTTCCAGGCTTTTGCATTTGATTTGTGAAAAGCTTTTGATTCTCCTTTGCATGCCTTCAATTTGATGTTGTTTAAAGTTGAACTTGCTGTTGAATTGTTGCAGGTTGATTTATAGTAGGTTAATTTGCTAGTTTGATCTCAGGTTGATAGATTTTCTTTTCAGGATTTTCTTTGTTTCAGTTTTTAGTTTAGGAAGAAGAAAAGAATAGAGACAGTAAAAATGTTTTGAACTGAAAGAAATTTTGAACGGGAAAGAAAATGAACAGGTTTCTCTAACAACTACATTTTTTATAAAATAAAATTTTAAATAAAGAAAAAGAATTGCCACTTGTTATATTACTAATTAGACAAATGTCCAACTTGTTTTATATGTTTTACAAGTGTTAAAAACAAGCAAAAATTATGTTTAAATCCTTGTCTTAAAAATATTTATATTATATTAATTATGTAGATATGGATTTATATAAATTCATGTTTTATAAATTTATTTACAAACTATTTAGTTTAAGAGATATTCTAAAAAGAGAATTTATGTAAAACTATATATATATATTTAATCGTTTTAGATTAAGTACTTATTAAAAGAAAACAAGATAAAATAAATCTTTTTATTAAATCTTATTTAAACTATCATATTTTAAAATAAACAATTATCTTATATTTTGAAAACAATTGAATTAACCTTAAATTAGCTTTTGAAAATATTAAATTTAAAACAAAGCTTTTAAATCATAATTCATACATATATAAATTATCAATAATTTAAATTAAATTCAAAACAATCCAAATTATAACATATATATACATATATATTACAATTTGAAAATTCATCTTTATTTAAAACAAAAGATATTTCCATTCACAATATATATCAAATATATATTATAAATAGATTGAAACTTTATTAGCTTTAACAAACAAATCTTATCAATATTGCCAGATTATATATTTATTAACCTTTAAAAGATTAAATTACCAAATTAAATTAAAATTATAAAGAAAATTATCAAATCAATTTAATTATTAACACAGATTATTAAATTTAAATTGCCCAAAAAACCCGGGATATCACATTCCTCCCCCCTTAAAATAATTTCGTCCCCGAAATTAAAACAAAGTTAATTTAATAATCCAACCAAGATTTTTAATTTTAAACACAAACCTATCATCCAATTCCTATCAATCAAAGCAACCAGTCAAATAATCTAATCTAACTAACTATTCTGACATAAATCAGAATAGACTTCATAATACTATCTCGAATTTTCCCGAATAAAAATCACCGGGAGACTCGCTCTACAGAAGCTAAATAAACTACACACCATAATCCAGAGCTCCTCTCTTCTTTAGATTCACCAATCTGAACAAAATATCAGATCATACCCAAGTCCAACTCAACTTCCAAATCCATCTGAACTGCAGATTCTACAATCAGTAATAGATCATACACGTACTCCCTCAGAGATACGTGAAATAGAATGGATTCCAGATATCCAAACTGGCCATTCAACCCTGTAGACAAAGAATTACTCCTCTCAAGAACACAAGAAAATTCCAAAATATTTTGGAGCTAGCTTCCAGACTTACCAAATCTTATAGCTCTTTAATCGGAGAAAAGCTTAAACAATTTCCAATTTCCAACTCCGAATTCCAAACTCTGACTCATATCTGCATAGCTCACCAGACGATCCCGAGCTACCTCATCTCTTCCTGATCAGATCAACCTTTGCTGATGCTTTTTGAAACAATTATGAACCAAGCACAAAATGATCTTCAAATCTGCTGAAATCCACAAACTCTACTCCACAAGAAATAGAAGACTGAACTTCCTTCTTCCAGATTCCAGAAAATTCTATACACACTTAGAAATTCACATAAACTTCTTGTAGAAATCTGAGGTTACTTCCTTTCTTGCACAGCTACTACCTTTGCTTTCGCTGCACAACTTTGATTTTGAAATAGATGAGAATGTCGATGAACTCGAGCACAAACTAGATCCACAAACAAGCGGAAACATTGGTTATCTTAAAGACATAACCAACTTCTCAAAGAATAGACGAGTCCTCGGTCAAGGGTACTGTCTTCAGCTATCCTTGGCTAGAGGAAACTCGAAACTAGAAGCAGAAGAGAAAACACAGATACTTCATAAAATTCTAAGATACTTCACCAATCCTTCTCTAGGAACAAATCGATATAAACTAAATCTTTACCTACGGGCAACCTTTGACCTCTTCGATAACTTTTACTTTCTCTTGAGATGCCTCAACTCCATACAAAAGATTACTCAAGATGAACTCTCAAACTAATCGCAAGTCACTTTTGCGATCCTACCTAGTTCGGATTCCAAAGATACTGTTCTATCTTTACCAATTAAAACAGCCTTAAGCTTTTCCAAACAAGGTTAACCCTTCAAGAAAACATTCACCATCTTCCCGGACTGCTGATAGAAGAACCACAAAGATTCTGGAACCATCGAAGAAACGAACCACACTGCTGCTTCCAAACTCTATCTCGACAGCACACCGAACACTCCGAGCTGCACTGCTATCACAGCTAACCAAGAACTTCTAATCCAAAGGCTTCTCAAAACTAAAACCATCTACAAACCTCTCAACGAATCTCCGAGATGGCAGACATCCAAAAGAAACTTGGGCTCCAAACCAATCGCCAATAACTTACTCTTCTTAAGGGAAACAATGAGACCATGTCCGAAGAAACAACTAATCGACCTTAGTCCCATACTTCAAAATAGATAAAACTCTCTTACTTGATATCAGAGAATTCCTATACAGTCAAGTCTTTCCTGCGGTAGACATCAACTGTTCCTCCAATACCTTCTTAATCTTGTTCCAAAAAGAAAATCTCCTTCGGGAACATCCATAGATACTGCGTCTTATCACACACTGCTCCTTCCTGAAGTCGCCAAGCTACCATCACTTACTTCTGCACAACTGATAGATTCAACTCTAGAAAATCTGCTCACCCGAGCTCAACCAATCTTACATTCCAATAATGGATTCCGAATCTTGAAAAGGATTTTCTTCAGAGATCCGAGACATCCTTACTCCATACTGCCAACTTACTCGAGACGATATTGGGTTTACAGTCTCGATATATACTTCCAACCTCAAACATTCAAACTCCAACTATTGGTAATTGTGTTACACACACTACCACCTTATCTACCTTTATAACTTATATTGGAAAACCCGAACAGGTAACCCAATAAATAGGTAGAAATACATAAATATATATATTTAAAATGATATTTTTTTTTATATAGAAATTATTTCTGGGTAAAATTATTTCATCTACCTCTTTAAAACAATATTGTGTCTGTTGGCCTGGTTCAAGTGTTTAGAGATCCCTATCAATAACGTTAGCTACTCGTATTGACCAGAATCCATATACCACTCAACCGATCAATTAACACAATATAAAACCATTTTTATATAACTAACAATTACGCTCTCTCAAGATAGACACCACTTCAGAGCCTAGGTATTCACTCAACCTACTGCTCTGATACCAACTGTGACGACCCGGCTTTCTTCGCCCAAAAAGACGCATCGTGAATTAAGAAAGAAAGGGATAGAAGAAGAAAAGAAAGAAAAGAAAAAAAAAAAATTAATAATGGGGTCTAGGGTTTTCAAGTAAAATACAGAAATAGCTGGAATGCTTACATCTCACGTTCCAACATAGTTGGGCACAACTAATACGTACGGCACTTATTGGAGTTTGGATTCCGTATTAGGAGCAGATCTCTTTATTAAATTGATATTGTTAAAATTAAGCAGGTTAATTAATTAAGATTATAAGTAAATTAGTTAAAGGTTAATTAATTACAATTCATTTTAATTACTTGAAAATTTGAAATAGAGCAATGTACGTAACACGACTACAAATAGTTGGAGTTTGAATGTTTGAGATTGAAAGTATCTGTTGAGACTATAGACCGAATACCACATCGATCCAAATTAACGATAGGTCGTGAATCTCAAGTGAAGATGAAGATTCAGAGTGCAAGGGTTATTGTCGTTAACTCTGAGGGTGATTCCAAAACGAGTGTAACGAGATAATGCCTTCGGTTTCGTTCGAACCCGGAACGAACTTGTATGGATTGAATGCTTTCAAAACATCGTCAGGTGGACGATGAGCATTCTAAGTGAAGTGTTCTGATTAAAGGTAATCGTGACCTCAAGCCTCATCAACCGGGAATGGCTAAAACAGGGGAGGTGCAGCAAGGCTTCGTGGGTAGCGCCCACTGAGAGTAAGGTCATCCCTGTCTAGATGTCCCTTTCTATTTCGACTTAGTGGTACGGTTGCAGTACACAACCGTGGGGTGATTTTATTCGGAATTATCCAGTAAGGGATGGTTCCGGCTTTGTGTTGCAGGGGAGCGGGCGTACTCCTCGGTACAGTGATCTAGGCCACGTACTGTGACGGGCGGTACCCCAGTAGCCCTGCCATTGTATGGAATCCAAAATCCAATAAGTGCCGTACGTATTAGTTGTGCCCAACTATGTTGGAACGTGAGATGTAAGCATTCCAGCTATTTCTGTATTTTACTTGAAAACCCTAGACCCTATTATAATATAACTGGATTTCCTATCAAATGTTTTGGTTAGCGTAAGGTAAAAACTTACCCATGTTTATTTGTGGGGAGTCTTACGTGATACCTTTGTTTTCAAAAGGTTTTGAAGTTAAGCAATTTAAACCGTTTACTCACACCAGACCCATGTCTGACCCAAGTGTTTATTTCTGTTTTATATAAACTCTTGGGTACTCAAATTTTTACGAGTAGCCAAGAGAGTCAGGTTTGCTTTGACGAGTTATCTGGAGGAGCAATGGAGCAGGAGGCTTCAGCGCTGTAGAGATATAGTAGTTCCGCTGTGTTGATCTCTGAGTCATTGTTATCTGTGTTGTATCTTATATTGTAGAAACTAGACAGGTGTTTATAACTGTCTAGTATGTGTTGTATATGTTGTGTAACTCTGATAGTTGTTGTATATGATACTATGTAATAGTTTATGTTATTAATATAATTTATTCGTTCCGCTGTTTAGATTCTGTTGTTGTTTCTTTCTTTCTTCTCTTCTTTTCTTTTTCTATCTCTTTCTTTCTTATTAGCGATACGACTTTCTGTGGAGAAAAAGTCGGGTCGTCACATTTGGTACCAACTGTCACGACCCGGCTTTCTATGCCCAGAAAGACGTATCGTGAATTAAGAAAGAAAGGGATAGAAGAAGAAAAGAAAGAAAAGAAAAGAAAAAAAAAATATTAATAATGGGGTCTAGGGTTTTCAAGTAAAATACAGAAATAGCTGGAATGCTTACATCTCACGTTCCAACATAGTTGGGCACAACTAATACGTACGGCACTTATTGGAGTTTGGATTCCATATTAGGAGCAGATTGGGTTTGACCAGAATTTGCATTCTGGGTGATCTCTGATGATCTAGTTGATTTTCGGAGACGTGGTTCTCACTGGGGATAGTTGGATGATGGGTGAGGTCGGAAAAAATAGTAGAAGTAATGATAGACGACTGTGGTGATGGGAATTGATCGAGATTATCTGTAGACCTAATTTTGGGCATGGTCGAGGTTTTGGTGATCAAGGGAGCTCTGGTGGATCGAGCTTCACCAGATTTTGGGAAATAGGAGTGGGGACGTTGTCGAAGTCATAGTCAGAAATTCAGACTCTCTGATGATCAGAGGATTGTGTTCGAGCATCTTTCCAGGCTTGGGTTCCTGTTCTTGTTAGTAGTGGGATACTCGATTTCGATTTCGAGAGGTTGTTGAAGTTTTGGTGGTCGAATTTGGATACGAAGGTGAATGTTGACTGGAGAAGATCATCGGCGGTGATCGAAGGCAAGCATTTCGCTTGTGCACATGCACATGGATGTTTCGAATATCTGGAAGATTTGAGTTTAGAGGAAGAAGATGCTCTCGAGCAAGTGATGTTTGACTCGAAGACATCCTCGTGAAAACTGGGTGATGGCTCGGGAAGACTCGCGTGGGCTAAACTGTTTATTTTTTTTTTAACTTGACAAAGTTTTAAAATAACAGGGGAAGGGAAACTCGAAGGGAACTCGGGGGTTTCCAGTTTTTACTCGAAGCATTTAGTGGTAGGCTCGGGTAATTTGAGTTGGTACAGGCCTTAAGCCTGTTTGTTTTTAACTTTTAAATTTGGTTTAAAATTTTGGAAACTGAAATTTTAAACAAAGTTTTAAAGCAAATTTGGAAGTATGGATTCAAATTTAAAATTGTATCCTTTTTTGAAATAAATAGGTTGAAAAAATTTATGATGTTTTAAAATTTAAATTGTTAAAAGTATATTTTAAAAAGGATTTTGAATTCAAATAAATTGGTTTAAAATCTTATAAATGTTAAGTGTTCTTAACATTTGATTTAAAAAGATTTTGTATATTTGATTTAAATATTGGTTAAAGTTAAATTGTAATCTATTTAAATCTTTTAATTTAAAATGAATTAAAAGAAAGATTTTAAAGTAAAATGTTTTAAAGACTTTTGTTAATAATAACTAAAGTAGTTAAAGGTTAATACTTTAGTCAGAAAGTAATTAAGATTTAATTATATTAAATTAATAAGGTAATTAAAGAATAATTGATAATTTAATTAATTAATTGATAAATAAGAGTTTATCAAGTTGTTTTAATAAATAATTGATTAAAGATTAATTGCCTAAAGAAGTAATTAAAGAATTGTTAAATAATTAATGAGGGATCATTAATTAGGGATAAATAAATAACTAATTAATGAGATTAATTTTGGTAATCAATTTGATTAATAAATTAATAATAATCATTTATGGAAATTGGTTAAGTATAATTACTTAATGGAAGTAATTAAGGTAATTAATTACTTAAGGTAATTAATTAAATAATTTGATAAGTTAAATTAATTAATTTAATTAATTTAAGATAATCACTTGGTTATGTGATAAGTATAATTACTTAAATGTAATTAGTAAAAGTGTAATTACTTAGGAAAGTAATTAAAGTTAATTAGTGGATGTAATTAACTAAGGATGATATAATGAAAGTAATTTGAGTTAATTACTTTAATAATTAATCAAGGGATTAATTAAAAGATAATTAATTAATGAGTAATTAATTTATGGAAGAGTAATTAAGGGTAGTTAATTACTAGATGAGATTAATCAAAGGTGATTAATAAATGTGACTAATTAATTATTAGATGTAATTAATTTAAATAAGATAATTAATTAAGAGTAATTAAGGATCATTAATTAATATAATTAATGATGTAATTAAGAATTGATTTATTAAGATTAATTAATAAATAATAAGTGGTTAAAGTAATTAATTAATTATAATTAATTGAGGATTAATGAAATTAAGTATAGTTAATTAATAGATGAAGTAATTAAGGATTAATTACTGAAATGGTTTAAGATAATTAATTTGTGAGATTAATTAAGTATTAATTACTTAAAGTAATTAAATGGTAATTAATCAGGAATGATTAATTAAGATAGATACTTAGAGTAATGATTAATTAATTGGTTTAATTAATGATTAAGTAAGAAGGATTTATAAAATGAGGTAATTAATTTAATTCACTTTAAATTAATTAGAGATGATATAAATCATTACTTAGGGATGGATGAATAATATAGAATGCTTTGCATTGTTGTTATCTCTGATAAGAGATGTGCTGATCTATGATATGGATGCTTTGGTTAAATTGAAATGATAATATGAATTGTCTGTTTGTGATAATGTAGATTATCTGTTGTGAATTATCTATCCCTGTAGTATAGATAACTGAAATGAATTGTTTTAACTTTAAAACAACTTGGCCTTAAAAGATACGTTTTGGATTTCGATGAGACCGGGATCGGGTTTCCGTATACCGGGATGCCAGGTCTGGAGACCCGAATACCACATCGATCCAAATTAACGATAGGTCGTGAATCTCAAGTGAAGATGAAGATTCAAAGTGCAAGGGTTATTGTCGTTAACTCTGAGGGTGATTCCAACACGAGTGTAACGAGATAATGCCTTCGGTTTCGTTCGAACCCGGAACGAACTTGTATGGATCGAATGCTTTCAGAACATCGTCAGGTGGACGATGAGCATTCTAAGTGATGTGTTCTTTTCTAAGGTAATCGTGACCTCAAGCCTCACAAACCGGGAATGGCTAAAACAGGGGAGGTGCAGCAAAGCTTCGTGGGTAGCACCCACTGAGAGTAAGGTCATCCCTGTCTAGAGAAGTTCCTTCTTTTATTTCGGCTTAGTGGTGCAGTTGGCGACGGCCATCTGTGGGGTGATTTTATTCGGGATTATCCAGTAAGGGATGGTTCCGGCTTTGTGTTGCAGGGGATTGGGAGTGATCCTCGGTACGGTGATCTAGGCCCCGTACTGTGATGAGCGGTACCCCGGTAGCTCTGCCATTGTATGGAAATCCAAATTCCAATAAGTGATAACGGACTTGATTGTATACTTATGTATGCTGGAATTTAATAATGTAACAATTTCGGCTATTTCATATTTATTTGAAAACCCTAGACCCTATTATAATACAATCGAATTTCCTATCAAATGTTTTGGTTAGCGTAAGGTAAAAACTTACCCATGTTTATTTGTGGGGAGTCTTACGTGATACCTTTTCTTTCAAAAGGTTTTGAAGTTAAACAAGTTTAACCTGTTACTCACACCAGACCCATGTCTGACCCAAGTTGTTTATTTCTGTTTTATAAACTCTTGGGTACTCAAATTTTTACGAGTAGCCAAGGGATTCAGGTTTAGCTTTGACGAATTGTGGAGGAGCAATGGAGCAGGAGGCTTCGGCGTTCGTAGATATAGTATTCCGCTGTGTTGATATCTGTGTTAGAGTCTTGTATTGTATTTGAGTTGTAATATCTAGACAGATGTTTATAACTGTCCAGTATGTGTTGTATAGTTGTGTAAACTCTGATAAGTGTTGTATACTATGTAATAGTTCCTTTATGTTATTAATATAATTTATTCGTTCCGCTGTGAGATCGTTGTTGTTGTTTCTTCTTTCTTCTCTTCTTTTCTATTTTCTACCCCTTTCTTTCTTATTAATGATGCGTCATTCTGTGGAATGAGTGGCGGGTCGTTACAGATTTAATTGATTTATTTCAAACTATAAACATTCACATGATTGAATCACGTGTAATCATAGCATATCATCCAATAGCTTATAGTTGAAGTTATAAACTTATCGGAAATATATAAAAACTATATTTGACAGTTGGTCGTCACAGAATATCATAACATTAGAAATTTAGTTTCTAAATTCTGGCTTTCAAGAAATTTCCGGGATACTTAACCAATAGCTTAGGTATTCGGGATAGAAATTCAAGTAAAATGTGACATCAGTACAACGATAATTGCATGTGTTTAAACACACAGGCGCTATGATTAGATACGTATCATGTGTGACGACCCGGCTTTCTTACCGGGTTCCGGGTTCGACTTTCCTCTGTATATATATGCTTATCTGTTGACTTCAAACTTAATCAAACCAAGCTGTTGTTAATTCACTTATCTATATTATAAATCAGAAAATGAACAACGCAATTCAAAGTTTAGAAAACTAAATTATCTTAAATGACATATGTATAGAGAAGCTTGGCATTTTTCTTTCGTTCAAAACTTATTTTCTCAGTTCGAAATCTTCTTCCTCCATCTTCTTTTCTTTCCATCTTTTTAAATTCAATAGAAAATCAAAACTGAAACCAAAATCAAAAGAAAGTAAAATAAAACAATTATCTCATCTTCAATCTGGGTTCAAGCAACTAAATCAAGCTCTGTAATTCAACATGCAAATGAAGTTCAACAGCAACTTCAACACCAGATTCAACATAAATAAAGCATGCAAAAGGATTTCAAATCTCAATAACAAAATCAAGAGCAGTTTCCAGAAATCAGAAATTTAAAAGCCTGTCTCTCTGTTTTGATATTAAGGTGAGTAAATTTCTTTTAAAAACAGTTTTAAAAAAATGTTATTATACTTGGATGAATGTGATGAAATCTTGTAGTAATATGGTAGATAATGTTGCATGAATGTATGGGTATGAATGCATGTATATATATATTGATATGCCTGTGAATGACTGTGAATATGTACATATATAAGCTCTGTTTATATTACAGACTCAACTTCTCTAAAGGAAAATTCAATTGCTCTTCATACAAGTGATATTAGGCTTCGAACTTTAAATGAAAAATGATTGTAAGATTGTAACTGCATTTTTAAAAATGAATTCAAGTGTTTATATTAAGAAATTATTTCAAAAATAATATAGTTACAGTGAAAATCAAAAATGGGTTAAAAATCGATCATGATGATTTCAATTTTTGATTATGGAACCTGATGCGTAGTAGAAAATAATGAATTTAGATAATCGAATCATGATTTTTAACATTGAAATTATTGAGGACTTGTGAGATGATCGGAATTGGTATTTTCGTTGATTTTCGTCGATCGACGAAATGTTAGAGGCTGGGCTTGTTGTCAGAGGTAGCTGGAAAGACGGTGGTCAGAGGAAAAATGGACTGGTGATTTTAAGATGGCCGTGGTGGTCAGGGAATGTCGGAGTAGGGTTTAGTCGACAGATTGGGTTGACAACGTATTCGAGGAGGTTGCGTCGCCGTGGGGAGACCGGACTCGATCGCATAGGGTAGGATCGAAGCATGGTGAAGTGACGCTGTTCTGGACGAAGCTGCGGGGGTTCCGGTGGTGGCGATCATCAGAGGCGAGGGGATTGGTGGATCGAGCTTCTGCAGTTTTTCGAGCAATAGGTCGAACTTCAGTTTAAATTGGCATTTTTGTTTCTGGGTTGAGGTAGTAGTTGTCGAGGTCGTTTGGGGTTGGTCGACGATCAGTTGGATGGTCGGAGGCGTTCAGATTAAGTGTGCACGTGTACGTGTACACGTTTGGGTGTACAGGAGTTCGAGAGTTGGGGAAGAAGGAAGAAACTCGGGAAGCTCTCGTGAATATTGCGTGGAAGACTCGGAGTAGGTGAAGTCGCGAGTGACTCGGGGCAAACTCGTGTGGTTTTGGGTTTTACTCGGGAAATTTAAGTGAGTTACTCGGGTTGTTTATTTAAGTAACCAGGTTTTGAAATTTTAAAGCAACTCATATCTGGGTTTTAAAATTTAAGGTATGAACAAGTTTTTAAGTATTAAAAACAAGTTTTAGATAAATAATTGTTTAATTGGATTAAACATGTTTGAAATGTTTTTGTTTCAAAGATTTCAAGTATATTAAAAATTAAATGTTTGAATTACTTTGATTAAAATAAATTATATTTCAAAAGTGATTTCTAAATTTGGTTTTAATAAAGTAAATAATTTGAGTTTAATTAAGGATAAATAAATAAATTTAATTAAAAGTTAATTGCTATTTGTAATTAAAATATATTTACTTAATAAAGTAATTGATTAATGAATGTAATTAATAAATAAATGAATTAGAGATTGAGGAATTAATAAATTGATTAATAAATTAAGGTAATTAATTTTAGATTAATTAATTAGCTTAATTAATTTAAGATAATCAATTTATAATTAAGTGAGTAAATTTCTTAATGAAGTAATTAATGGATAATTACTTAAAGTAATTAGGAGGAGTAAATTACTCAGGGGAGAAATTAGCTGAGGTGATTAATGGGTAATCACTTAATGTTATCAATTAAAGAATTAATTAATAACGAGATTAATTACTTGTTTAAGGTAATTAGTTAAGAGAGATCAATTAATGAAGTAATTAGAAGATAATTACTTATATAAGTAATTAAGAGTTAATTACTTAAGTAAATTAATTAATGTGATTAATTAAATGTGTTTAATTTAAGATTAATTACTAAGTGTAATTAATTTAAAAGTAATTAATTAATAAAGTAATTAATTAAGGATTATTTGTTAATGAAATTGATTAATAATTACTTAATGAACTAATTAAAGAATAATTAATTAGATTAATTAATCAAGGTTAATATAAATAATTAAGAAGTAATTAATTAAGATAAGTAATTACAAATTCTTAATTACTGATTATGATTAATTAAGACTAATTAATGAATGAAGTGGTTGATTAAAATTAATTATTTAATTAATTAAAAGGTTAATTAATTAATAAGAATTATTTAATGAATTAATCAAGGTTGATTAATAAAAGTAATTAATTTAAGTATGATTAATTAATTGTAATTAATTGAGGATTAATATAATTAATTATAGTTAATTAATTAATGAAGGTTCATTAATTATTGTAATTAATGATAGTAATTAAAGGTTAATTACTGTATTTGGTTAAGTATAATTAATTTGTGAAATTAATTAAGGTTAATTACTTAAAGGTAATTAAAGTATAATTAATCAAGGTGATTAATTAAGGTGGATAATTAAAGATAGAGATAGTTAATTTAATTCATTTTAAATTAATTATGTTGTGATTAAGTAAATCATTGCTTATATAAGAATGGATGACATTGATTGTCTTGAATGGATGTAATCTCAGAAATGAGATAAGATGTTGTGTGATATGAATGCTTGGTTGCATTATGATGATAATATAGATTAACTATTGTGATATTGATATGGATTACCTATTTGGTTATGAATCATCTGTTTAATTGATAATGTGATTATCAGTTGTGAATTGTGAATTATCTATCTGTATGAATATAGATAAGTTAAATTGTTTAAACCTTTAAACAACTTGGCCTTAAAAGATACGTTTTGGATTTCGATGAGATCGGGATCGGGTTTCCGTATACCGGTATCCCAGGTCTGGAGACCCGAATACCACATCGATCCAAATTAACGATAGGTCGTGAATCTCAAGTGAAGATGAAGATTCAGAGTGCAAGGGTTATTGTCGTTAACTCTGAGGGTGATTCCAAAACGAGTGTAACGAGATAATGCCTTCGGTTTCGTTCGAACCCGGAACGAACTTGTATGGATTGAATGCTTTCAGCACATCGTCAGGCGGACGATGAGCATTCTAAGTGATATGTTCTGATTAAAGGTAATCGTAACCTCAAGCCTCATCAACCGGAAATGGCTAAAACAGGGGAGGTGCAGCAAGGCTTCGTGGGTAGCACTGTGACGACCGCCCATGACCCCTGCACCGAATCTAGAGATAGAGCGCTGTAAAGTGTGCCAGGCGACCATGGACGATTGTCAAGGTAAGATTAAAACAACAGGATCTATCGTATTACTCACAGCGCATGGACAAAATACAATAGAACATATGTATAGTGAAGCTTTACAGAATAAAATGACATCATATAAAACTCCATAATAGTTGAATACAAGCATCCACATAGTCAATACATCCAACCTCACTACATAACTCTCAGAGAATACAAAACAGCGGAAAATCCAGTACATATAAGAAGATAATATGCAACCCTCTAGCTCGTCTTCGATATCAGCATCGTGAGAAGAGAACAGCACCTGTCACCTGCTACCTAGTCTGCCCGTCCCAAAATGGACGAACAGCCCAAGGCAATAAGAATTAAAACATAAAGCCTTGAGTCAGACAACAGTCTTAGTGAGCAGTAAATTAACTAACAACATACCAAAAGAGCATAAAGGAAAAGGAATAGGAATACAACCCTCCCACTCCAACCTCATTCTACGGTGATAGCCCCCAGACACACACTAAGCAGAAGCAAACATAGCAGAGCATACAATTTAAAGTAAAGCTACTATCACTCGAGTCAAGGGCGATGTTTTCCAAGTACCAAGGCCTAAATCAGATAAGCACCCAGAAAATACCGCTCTTGAGTCCGAATGACGATACAACCAAACATCCATGACTCTGGCTATCACTGTTATCATTGCTTCGATATCACCGTTAATTGAATGACCGGCACATTCTTTCAGCCGTCCGTCAAGGGCTAATGGAAACCCCGGTTCTAGACATAACTCCCGCACGTCGTCGCAGCCCGTGCCTAGGACTATCGAATCTGCCCAGAGTACTCGACCATCAACAGTTGGCCGTTGGGACTATCGAATCTGCCCAAACGTACTCTTGCTTAGAGCATGCTAGAACCTTCAACAACGATGCTATCCAAGCCTCCTAGTCATCCTCCTCGATGACTATTCTCGAATCCATTCATTATCCTCAACTCGAATCATATCACCGAGTTATCAACATGCTTGGAATGATCCCGTCTAGATTAGACCAAGTCTTCATCACATGATTGCCTCGCTTCATTACATCCTCGCAAAGCCTCATCTCATCACCACATCATCAAATCTATGCATAAGAGCTTCATCATCCCGCTACATATGCCACGAGCAGCTTTTCCATTTCAAGAGCCTTTCCCTTAGCTTTTGAATCATCTTCGATCTAAATCTAATCATCAATCATCTAGTTCATAACAAGCAATCAAATCAAACATCAATCCAAGCAATCAAGCATTCAAATATGATCTAAGTAGACAATTATAACAATAATGGCATTTTCGTAATTAAAGAGTTGAAAGTCCAATAAGCATGAAAACATGGATTATATCTCTACAAACTTGATGAATGAACTTGCATAGGTTAACATATGATAAAATGGATGTAACATCATCATGAACAATGGATCTATATGGATCTACACATAGGATGAAGAAAATGCATGGAAATCACTATTTTAACACCAAATCGGGCCAACAATCCGATATACTCCTTTGGGTCCGTGTGAGAGATAATCACCACTCACCAAATCTCCTAAACAATCCAAAAGATAACAACTACAGATCTGGACAGCGAAGAACTAAGCTAGATCCGACAAGATCTCACTTCAAACGAAGAAATCTCTCTTGAAAAGATGAAGATCTTCAATCTAAGCTCTTGAATCTTCAACCTTGATCTTCGATTTGGATGGATGGAAGCACTAGATTAGAGTGGAGAAAAGAAGTGAAGAAGTGTAGAAGTCGAGCTCTCAAAATGGCAGCACTTCGTCGCTTCAAAATCCGGATCCAAAAAGTGAGAACAACCCCTCCTATTTATAGCTGAAAACTGGCCTTAAGTCGTAACTCGGCTATCTTCTTAAGTCGGTGCCGACTTAACACCATGCCGACCTAATGCCTTGCCGACCTAGTGCCTTGCCGACCTAAAAACTCATCTGCCTGCCGAGTTAACCAGCCTATACGACCTAACGACTTAACTGCCTCGCCGACCTACGACTTAACCAAATGACCGACTCAACGAAGCAGACTTATCATACTGCCGCAAAACCCAAGTCCTAAGTCGGTTGACGACTCAACAACAAAGCGCAACTGCGACTTAACACATAGGCGCGACTTAACTTAGGTCGTTGCCGACATAAGTGCCTTGCCGACTTAAGACATACGAAGGAATACAACTACGACTTAACTCGTAACTGGGTTACGACTTAACACAAGAGACGTACTGCCGACTCACAACTCAACACACGTTGCCGACTCAACTACCTACCGACTCAATTACCCTGCCGACCTAACACTTAACACCCAAACACTTAGGTCGCTCACAACATGTCATTAGGTCGTTGCCGACCCAACTCTTAAGTCGGTCAACCCCACTTCCTTAACTCAGCAACGACTTAACAAATAACTGGTCAGACATACTAACTACTAAGTCGTCCAGGTCTTAAGTCGACCACTATCTTGACTCGTCAGCCGACTTAACACTTAACTCACCACTATCCTTAAGTCGGTTAAAACTATAAGTCGGTCACTTCCTTAGGTTGTTATCCCTTAACTCGGCAACGACTTACAACCTACGACTTAACACTTGCCGAGTAAACTTCAACCTACTAACCTAGCCCAGCTACGACTTATCTCCTTGGGTCCTTAACTCGCCCAGAACTCCTCTCCTAAGTCGTATACGACTCACGACTCATGCTAAGTCGTGAACGACTTAGGATTTAGGCAAAATTTGCCTAAAATCTGAAATGACTTTAAAATGCAAAAATTCCAGATTTTGACGAACTTGTCGATCCGTAAAAAAAAATACGGGTCGTTACATTCTCTCCCCCTTAGGAATTTCGCCCCCGAAATTCCAAGCAATCAAAAACTATTCTGTACGCCTACCATCCATAGCAATCAACAAACCATGCATCCAATTCTAACTTAGCGTACAGAAATTCTAAAATTAGAACAAGTTACAATATCGCGAGATGACACGACACCTTAGGGCCATACCTCGAAGAGTTCAGGATGAGCTGCTTTCATCCTCTCTTCCACTTCCCACGTACAGTCGTTATCATCATCACTCCATTGTATCTTGAGCAACTTAACTACCTTCCTCCTAAGCTGTTTCGTGTTGGTTTCAACAACACGAAGCGGCTTACGAGGTCTTCTATCAACTGGATCAACTTCTAAGTCTTCACAGCTATCAGCAGAAACCACTGTTCTCGAGTCGTGCACATACTTCCGTAGATACGATACATGAAAAACATTGTGCACACCCGACATCTTCTCCGGTAACTCCAATCTGTAAGCGAGCCTTCCAATTCGCTCGATAATCGGGAATGGTCCGACAAATCTCGGAGTCAATTTTCCTTTCTTTCCGAATCGAATAACATTCTTCAGTGGAGAAATCTTCACAAAAACCATATCTCCTACGTCAAACTCCAAATCCTTTCGACGCTTATCAGCATAACTCTTCTGACGGTCTTGGGCTGCCTTCATTCGTTGCCGAATGATCTCTATGCAATCTGAAGTCTGTCGAATCATCTCTGGCCCAAGCATCAGCTTTTCTCCAGTTTCCAACCAACATGTCGGAGAGTTACACGGTCTTCCATACAATGCCTCATACGGTGCCATACCAATGCTTGACTGGTAACTGTTGTTGTACGCAAACTCCACCAAATGAAGGTGATCTTCCCATGATCCTCCGAAGTCCAAAACACATGCTCTAAGAAGATCTTCCAAAACTCGGTTGACTCTCTCGGTCTGACCATCTGTCTGAGGGTGATAAGCTGTACTCAAACACAACTCGGTTCCCAAAACTTCCTGGAAGCTCTTCCAAAATCCACTAGTGAACAATGGATCTCGATCGCTCACTATACTCTTCGGAATACCATGGAATCGAACTATCCACTTCACATACAACTCAGCCAACTTTGATGCAGTCCTAGTCGATCGAACAGGAATGAATCGTGCACTCTTAGTCAGACGATCCACAATGACCCAAATCCCTTCATTTCCTGTTCTGGTTCTAGGCAATCCATCAATAAAATCCATCGACACTTGTTCCCACTTCCATGTAGGAACTTCTAAGGGCTGAAGCAATCCACTTGGCTTCTTCTGTTCAGCCTTTACCAACTGACAGTTCATACACTTGGAAATGAAATCTCCAACATCCTTCTTCATGCCTTCCCAGTAGTAGGTTCTCTTCATATCCCGATACATCTTATTTCCACCTGGATGAATTGTCAACTTCGAGTGATGACTTTCCTTCAGAACTTCACTCCTCAATTCATCTATATCGGGAACCACTAGTCGTCCTTGCTTTCGAAGCCAACCTTCTCTATCGACCTCGAATCCTTTATCCTTTTCTGGCTCCAATCCAGATTCCAATTCACGGATAATCTTGACAAGCTTATCATCTCGCTTTTGACTCTCGCCAATCCTTTCCACAAGAGTCGGTCTTATCGATAAGTTTGCCAACATTTCAGGTTCCAATTCGCATCTAGGCCTGAAGTCGAATCCAGCTAAGTATTCGAGACTCTTCCATTCAGAAAACATGGCTCCCAATCCTGCATGTCTTCGACTTAACGCATCAGCCACTGCGTTACCTTTTCCCGGAGTATAAGCTATACCAAAATCATATGATGCTAAAAACTCTAGCCAACGTTGCTGCCGAAGATTCAAATCCTTCTGGGAGAAAAGATACTTCAACGACTTGTGATCCGTAAACAACTCGAATCGAACTCCCAACAGGTAATGTCTCCACATCTTCAGAGCAAATACAATCGCCGCTAACTCCAAATCATGAGTTGGGTAATTCCTTTCATGCGGCTTCAGTTGTCGACTGGCATACGCAACAACTTTATCCTTCTGCATCAGCACTGCTCCAAGTCCAGTACCACATGCGTCGGTGTAAACCACCATCTCATCATTCCCACTAGGAATAGTCAAAACAGGAGCACTTGTCAGTCTCTCTTTCAGGATTCCGAAAGCTTGCTCACACTTAGCATCCCAACTGAACACTTGGTTCTTCTTCGTCAATCCTGTTAACGGTGCAGCTATCTTGGAGAAGTCTTTGATAAACCGTCGATAATATCCTGCTAATCCAAGAAAACTTCTCACATCAGATGCATTCTTAGGTCTAACCCAATCCTGGATTGCTGCCACCTTAGCGGGATCAACCGCTATTCCATTTCCAGAAATCACATGGCCTAAGAACCTCACTTCACTCTTCCAGAAGTGACACTTCGAAAACTTAGCCTTCAGCTGATGTTTCCGTAAGATCTCCAAAACAATACGCAAGTGCGTCTTGTGCTCTTCCTCCGTTCTGGAATAAATCAGAATATCATCCACGAACACAAGTACGAACTTGTTCAACTGATCTCTGAACACTCTATTCATAAGATCCACAAAATATGCTGGCGCGTTAGTCAATCCAAACGGCATTACCAGCCACTCAAAGAAACCGGATGGTGTCCTAAAAGCAGTCTTCGACACACTATCCTTAGCCACTCTCAACTGGTGAAATCCCGTTGCCAAATCCATCTGAGAAAACACCTTGGCTTCGTGAAGCTGATCAAACAAGTCATCTATTCTCGGCAATGGATACTTGTTCTTCTTAGTCACCTTATTCAGCTCACGATAATCGACGCACAATCTCAACGACCCATCTGCCTTGGTTGCAAACACAACTGGTGCACCCCATTCGGACACACTACGCCGAATGAATCCTTTCTGTAAAAGGTCATCAACTTGCACCCTCAACTCCTGCTGTTCCCTAGGCGCCATCCGCCTAAGAGGCATCACAACAGGTCTGGCTCCTTCAACTAGATCTATTCGAAACTCGATCTCTCTATGCGGCGGCAACCCTTTGACTTCGTCAAAGACATCCTCGAATCCATTAGCGATCGGCACTGATGACAGTCCATCCCGTGGAACAACTAGCGAATACATGAAGCTCATGAAGACGCCTTCTTCATGCTTACATCGTATCACAATCTTTCGCCCTTCCACATTCTCGACTGTCACTTCCAACCTTTCGCAATCAACCTTAGCCGCATACTTCCTAAGCCAGTCCATACCCAAAATAATTCCGAACCCCGCAAAGTTCAGAACAAAGCAATCACAAACAAAAGAGCAACCATGACTCGACACAACCAGACCACGGCATAACATACACAAACAAGACGAACCCCCAACTGGATTAGTCACGACCAATGGCCTATCAACAATACCCGGTGTCAAACCTAACCGGCCAACGAGTTCATTACAAACAAACGAATGCGACGCTCCAGTATCAAACAGAACTCTAACTGGAACACCACATAGGAAAAGAGTACCTTGAACAACCACACTCTTTCCCTTTTCTTCAGCAGTAGGAGCTTTCGAAGACGACGGAACAACCCCCAAAGCATAGGCTTGCACAATCTGCCTGTCCTTCCTTGGTTCTGGGCAATTCTTCCTGAAATGTCCCGGCTTGTCACAGTTGTGACACTTCATCGGTGCCTTCGGATTCTTACAATCCTTGGAGAAATGGCCCTTCTGCTGACAATTGTAGCAAGTCACCTCGCCTTTCGGCTTCTTCTGGCCATCCTTACCCTTCTGCTGCTGCTGCTTCCTCTTCTGGTTTCCACCCTGCTGTGGTTTAGATTCTCCCTTGGTAGCAGCAACAACAGGTCCTTCCTTAGGAAACAGACTCTCATGCCTAAGAGCCTTCTCCACAAGCTTCTCAAATGAATCGTCCAAATGATCCACCAACTGTCTCCCAAGATAACTATCCAAACCAGTCACGAACTTCTCATTCTTCTGGTAAGCAGACTCAATATATGACCGAGCATACTTGGACAAAGCTTCAAACTCAGAAACATACTCAAGAACAGATCTCCCTCCCTGCTTGAGCTCCACAAACTTCTTGAACAGAACAGACTTCTGAGCTGTAGAAATGAACTTAGCTTCAAATCTAGCTTGGAATTGTTCCCAAGTAATCTCTTCCTCCGCAGTATTGATGGTAATAGAGTTCCACCAATCAGAAGCTCTCCCTTGAAGCTGCCTTGATGCCAACTTCCTCTTAGTTGCATCATCAATTCCCAAATCACCAAAGATCCTTCTACAAGCATCTATCCACCTCTGGACCTCAATGGTAGATTCTGTTCCCAAGAAAACCTTTCCTCCAAGAGCAGTATAATCCTTGCACAGCTTAGCAAAATCCACTGGTTTCGGAGTTTGGACTTGAACTCCAACATCAACTGCCGCCCCCGGAACTGGTATCCTTCTCATGATCGAAGTCATCATAGCTTCGAACATGGCTGCATAATCAGCAGTCTCTTCAGTAGCACGACCCCCCCTAGCAGCTGGTCTCCCTCTTCGACTCATTCTCAATATCTATAAAAAGGAATGATTAGAACATCTAGAGAAACAACTGCATAAAGGACTCAAACTCTACTAAGCTACTATATTATATATAGTAATCATCCATCAAAATACAATTACGTCTCTCATACGTAGTTACTTCAGCGAGCGTTGGGTAAAACCGATTAACCAATGCTCTGATACCAAATGTGACGACCGCCCATGACCCCTGCACCGAATCTAGAGATAGAGCGCTGTAAAGTGTGCCAGGCGACCATGGACGATTGTCAAGGTAAGATTAAAACAACAGGATCTATCGTATTACTCACAGCGCATGGACAAAATACAATAGAACATATGTATAGTGAAGCTTTACAGAATAAAATGACATCATATAAAACTCCATAATAGTTGAATACAAGCATCCACATAGTCAATACATCCAACCTCACTACATAACTCTCAGAGAATACAAAACAGCGGAAAATCCAGTACATATAAGAAGATAATATGCAACCCTCTAGCTCGTCTTCGATATCAGCATCGTGAGAAGAGAACAGCACCTGTCACCTGCTACCTAGTCTGCCCGTCCCAAAATGGACGAACAGCCCAAGGCAATAAGAATTAAAACATAAAGCCTTGAGTCAGACAACAGTCTTAGTGAGCAGTAAATTAACTAACAACATACCAAAAGAGCATAAAGGAAAAGGAATAGGAATACAACCCTCCCACTCCAACCTCATTCTACGGTGATAGCCCCCAGACACACACTAAGCAGAAGCAAACATAGCAGAGCATACAATTTAAAGTAAAGCTACTATCACTCGAGTCAAGGGCGATGTTTTCCAAGTACCAAGGCCTAAATCAGATAAGCACCCAGAAAATACCGCTCTTGAGTCCGAATGACGATACAACCAAACATCCATGACTCTGGCTATCACTGTTATCATTGCTTCGATATCACCGTTAATTGAATGACCGGCACATTCTTTCAGCCGTCCGTCAAGGGCTAATGGAAACCCCGGTTCTAGACATAACTCCCGCACGTCGTCGCAGCCCGTGCCTAGGACTATCGAATCTGCCCAGAGTACTCGACCATCAACAGTTGGCCGTTGGGACTATCGAATCTGCCCAAACGTACTCTTGCTTAGAGCATGCTAGAACCTTCAACAACGATGCTATCCAAGCCTCCTAGTCATCCTCCTCGATGACTATTCTCGAATCCATTCATTATCCTCAACTCGAATCATATCACCGAGTTATCAACATGCTTGGAATGATCCCGTCTAGATTAGACCAAGTCTTCATCACATGATTGCCTCGCTTCATTACATCCTCGCAAAGCCTCATCTCATCACCACATCATCAAATCTATGCATAAGAGCTTCATCATCCCGCTACATATGCCACGAGCAGCTTTTCCATTTCAAGAGCCTTTCCCTTAGCTTTTGAATCATCTTCGATCTAAATCTAATCATCAATCATCTAGTTCATAACAAGCAATCAAATCAAACATCAATCCAAGCAATCAAGCATTCAAATATGATCTAAGTAGACAATTATAACAATAATGGCATTTTCGTAATTAAAGAGTTGAAAGTCCAATAAGCATGAAAACATGGATTATATCTCTACAAACTTGATGAATGAACTTGCATAGGTTAACATATGATAAAATGGATGTAACATCATCATGAACAATGGATCTATATGGATCTACACATAGGATGAAGAAAATGCATGGAAATCACTATTTTAACACCAAATCGGGCCAACAATCCGATATACTCCTTTGGGTCCGTGTGAGAGATAATCACCACTCACCAAATCTCCTAAACAATCCAAAAGATAACAACTACAGATCTGGACAGCGAAGAACTAAGCTAGATCCGACAAGATCTCACTTCAAACGAAGAAATCTCTCTTGAAAAGATGAAGATCTTCAATCTAAGCTCTTGAATCTTCAACCTTGATCTTCGATTTGGATGGATGGAAGCACTAGATTAGAGTGGAGAAAAGAAGTGAAGAAGTGTAGAAGTCGAGCTCTCAAAATGGCAGCACTTCGTCGCTTCAAAATCCGGATCCAAAAAGTGAGAACAACCCCTCCTATTTATAGCTGAAAACTGGCCTTAAGTCGTAACTCGGCTATCTTCTTAAGTCGGTGCCGACTTAACACCATGCCGACCTAATGCCTTGCCGACCTAGTGCCTTGCCGACCTAAAAACTCATCTGCCTGCCGAGTTAACCAGCCTATACGACCTAACGACTTAACTGCCTCGCCGACCTACGACTTAACCAAATGACCGACTCAACGAAGCAGACTTATCATACTGCCGCAAAACCCAAGTCCTAAGTCGGTTGACGACTCAACAACAAAGCGCAACTGCGACTTAACACATAGGCGCGACTTAACTTAGGTCGTTGCCGACATAAGTGCCTTGCCGACTTAAGACATACGAAGGAATACAACTACGACTTAACTCGTAACTGGGTTACGACTTAACACAAGAGACGTACTGCCGACTCACAACTCAACACACGTTGCCGACTCAACTACCTACCGACTCAATTACCCTGCCGACCTAACACTTAACACCCAAACACTTAGGTCGCTCACAACATGTCATTAGGTCGTTGCCGACCCAACTCTTAAGTCGGTCAACCCCACTTCCTTAACTCAGCAACGACTTAACAAATAACTGGTCAGACATACTAACTACTAAGTCGTCCAGGTCTTAAGTCGACCACTATCTTGACTCGTCAGCCGACTTAACACTTAACTCACCACTATCCTTAAGTCGGTTAAAACTATAAGTCGGTCACTTCCTTAGGTTGTTATCCCTTAACTCGGCAACGACTTACAACCTACGACTTAACACTTGCCGAGTAAACTTCAACCTACTAACCTAGCCCAGCTACGACTTATCTCCTTGGGTCCTTAACTCGCCCAGAACTCCTCTCCTAAGTCGTATACGACTCACGACTCATGCTAAGTCGTGAACGACTTAGGATTTAGGCAAAATTTGCCTAAAATCTGAAATGACTTTAAAATGCAAAAATTCCAGATTTTGACGAACTTGTCGATCCGTAAAAAAAAATACGGGTCGTTACAAGCACCCACTGAGAGCAAGATAGATCCCTGTCTAGAGGTCCCTTTTCTTTTTATTCGGCTTAGTGTGTGGTTGGTCGCGCCAACTACGGGGTTATCTTGTTCGGGATTATCCAGTAAGGGATGGTTCCGGCTGTGTGTTGCAGAGGAGCGGGCGTACTCCTCGGTACGGTGATCTAGGCCACGTACTGTGACGGGCGGTACCCCAGTAGCCCTGCCATTGTATGGAATCCAAACTCCAATAAGTGCCGTACGTATTAGTTGTGCCCAACTATGTTGGAATGTGAGATGTAAGCATTTCAGCTATTTCTGTATTTTACTTGAAAACCCTAGACCCTATTATAATATAACTGGATTTCCTATCAAATGTTTTAGTTAGCGTAAGGTAAAAACTTACCCATGTTTATTTGTGGGGAGTCTTACGTGATACTTTTGTTTTCAAAGGTTTTCAAAGTTAAGCAATTTAACCGTTTACTCACACCAGACCCATGTCTGACCCAAGTGTTTATTTTCTGTTTTATTAAACTCTTGGGTACTCAAATTTGTATGAGTAGTCAAGGGAATTCAGGTTAGTCTTGACGAATTCTGGAGGAGCTGTGGAGCAGGAGGCTTCAGCGAATAGATATATAGAGTTTCCGCTGTGTATGATAGATGTACTTGTGTTGTATAATAGACAGAAGTTTATAACTGTCTATTCTGTGATGTATAAATTGTGTACTCTGATGTATATGATACTATGTAATATCTTATGTGATATAATATATTTCTCGTTCCGCTGTGAGATTTCTGATGTGTTGTTGTTCTTTCTTCTTTTCTTTTCTTCTTCTATCCCTTTCTTTCTTCATAACGATGCGTTTTCCTGGGCATAGGAAGGCGGGTCGTTACATTTGGTATCAGAGCCGGGTCGTCACACGTTCAACAGCAACTTCAACACAAGATTCAACAGAAAAATGCCAAGCTTCTCTATTAATTACTTCATTATGTCACACGTTCTGGGAGTGGAAAGCCGGGTCGTCACACGTTCAATTACTGATGATGCTCTGATACCACTGTAACGACCCGCCACTCATTCCACAGAATGACGCGTCATTAATAAGAAAGAAAGAGGTAGAAAATAGAAAAGAAGAGAAGAAAGAAGAAACAACAACAACGATCTCACAGCGGAACGAATAAATTATATTAATAACATAAAGGAACTATTACATAGTATACAACACTTATCAGAGTTTACACAACTATACAACACATACTGGACAGTTATAAACATCTGTCTAGATATTACAACTCAAATACAATACAAGACTCTAACACAGATATCAACACAGCGGAATACTATATCTACGAACGCCGAAGCCTCCTGCTCCATTGCTCCTCCACAATTCGTCAAAGCTAAACCTGAATCCCTTGGCTACTCGTAAAAATTTGAGTACCCAAGAGTTTATAAAACAGAAATAAACAACTTGGGTCAGACATGGGTCTGGTGTGAGTAACAGGTTAAACTTGTTTAACTTTGAAAACCATTTGGAAAGAAAAGGTATCTCGTAAGACTTCCCGCACATAAACACGGAAAAGTTTTTACCTTACGATAACCAAAACATTTGATAGGAAATTCGATTGTATTATAATAGGGTCTAGGGTTTTCAAATAAATATGAAATAGCCGAAATTGTTACATTATTAAATTCCAGCATACATAAGTATACAATCAAGTCCGTTATCACTTATTGGAATTTGGATTTCCATACAATGGCAGAGCTACCGGGGTACCGCTCATCACAGTACGGGGCCTAGATCACCGTACCGAGGATCACTCCCAATCCCCTGCAACACAAAGCCGGAACCATCCCTTACTGGATAATTCCGAATAAAATCACCCCACAGATGGCCGTCGCCAACTGCACCACTAAGCCGAAATAAAAGAAGGAACTTCTCTAGACAGGGATGACCTTACTCTCAGTGGGTGCTACCCACGAAGCCTTGCTGCACCTCCCCTGTTTTAGCCATTCCCGGTTGATGAGGCTTGAGGCTACGATTTACCTTTAAATCAGAACACATCACTTAGAATGCTCATCGCCCTCCTGACGATGTGTTGAAAGCATTCAATCCATACAAGTTCGTTCCGGGTTCGAACGAAACCGAAGGCATTATCTCGTTACACTCGTATTGGAATCACCCTCAGAGTTAACGACAATAACCCTTGCACTCTGAATCTTCATCTTCACTTGAGATTCACGACCTATCGTTAATTTGGATCGATGTGGTATTCGGGTCTCCAGACCTGGAATTCCGGTATACGGAAACCCGATCCCGGTCTCATCGAAATCCAAAACGTATCTTTTAAGGCCAAGTTGTTTTAAGGTTAAAACAATTCATTTCAGTTATCTATACTACACGGATAGATAATTCACAACAGATAATCTACATTATCACAAACAGATAATTCATATTATCATTTCAATTTAACCAAAGCATCCATATCATAGATCAGCATATCTCTTATCAGAGATAACAACAATGCAAAGCATTCTATATTATTCATCCATCCCTAAGAAATGATTTATATCATCTCTAATTAATTTAAAGTGAATTAAATTAATTACCTCATTTTATAAATCCTTCTTACTTAATCATTAATTAAACCAATAATTAATCATACTTTAAGTATCATCTTAATTAATCAATCCTGATTAATTATACTTTAATTACCTTAAGTAATTAACTCTTAATTAATTTCACAAGTTAATTAACTTAAATCATTTAGTAATTTATCTTTAATTACTTCATCTATTAATTAACTGTATTTAATTACATTAATCCTTAATTAATTACAATTAATTAATTACTTTAATCACTAATTTTATATTAATTAATCTTAATTAATCAATTCCTAATTACATCATTAATTATATTAATTAATGATTCTTAATTACTCTTAATTAATTATCTTATTTAAATTAATTAAATCTAATAATTAATTAGTCACATTTATTAATCACCTTTGATTAATCTCATCTAGTAATTAACTACCCTTAATTACTCTTCCATAAATTAATTACTCATTAATTAATTATCTTTTAATTAATCCCTTGATTAATTATTTAAAGTAATTAACTCAAATAACTTTCATTATATCATCCTTAGTTAATTACATCCACTAATTAACTTTAAATTACTTTCCTAAGTAATTTCACTTTCACTAATTACATTTAAGTAATTATATTTATCACATCTCTAAATGATATCTTAAATTAATTTAATTAATTAATTTAACTTAATCAAATTTATTTAATTAATCACCTTAAGTAATTAATTACCTTAATTACTTCCATTAAGTAAATATACTTAACCAATTCATAAAAGATTATCATTAGTTAATTAATCTACTTGATTATCAAAATTAATCCCATTTATTTAATAATTCCTAATTAATGATCCCTCAATAATTAACCATTTTTAATTACTTCTTTAAGTAATAAATCTTTAATCAACTATCAATTTATTACAAATAAATAAATTCTTAATCACCATTAGATTAACTTCTAATTACTAAATTAATTTCTTAAATTAATTTCTAATCACTTGATTAATTAATTTCCAATCATCTATTAATAACTCATACTTATTTAACAAATGATTCTAAGTCTCAAATTAATTAACACTTAATTAATTTACTTATAATCCTAATTATTTAATTAATTAACACTAAACCATTAATTAATCAAATTATTAAATTATTCTTTAATTATCTTATTAATTTAATGACTCCTATATCATTAAACCTTTATTAATCTCTAAATTAAATTATTATCCTTTAACCACTTTAATTATTATTAACAAAAGACTTTTAAAACAGTTTACTTTTAAAATATGCAACCTCCCAACTGACCCGAGCCAAACAACAAACTACCCGAGAAAAAGTTGCAAACCCCCGAGTATCCCTTCGAGTTTTTCTTCGTTCTTATATTTAAAACTTTGTTAAGTTCAAATTTTAAAACTGTTAATCCACGCGAGTCTCCCCTGTACGAACCCGAGCCCAGTCCCCAATTTCTCGAGTACGACTTCGAGTCAAACCCATCACCTACTCGAGTACGCCTTGCTTCTTTCCCAAAGCTCAGATAAACTACAGATACACATGTGCTCGTGCACGTACACAATCGCTTCGACCACCATAGATCGTCGCCGCGACTCTCGACAAGTCAACGACATCCACGCCGACCCTCACGTCCACTCAGATCAGAAGAAACGCCTTCGAATTGAAAATAAGCTTCTCGATCAAACTGGAGCAAAACCAGACCAGATAAAATCATCTCCAGTCACCAACTCCGACCACCGGGACCGCTGCAACTCTGGCCACCCCTCCACTAGCCTTCTACGCTACGATTCCCCAAATCCTAAGTCACTCGAATCACCCTCGACGTCACGGCAACCCAGACTACAACCCCAACATTTCTTAGGATAAAACCCTAAATCATCCAATTTATGATGCCACGGTGGTGAATAAAATCATTCACCATTTTTGCCAAGTTTGACAACCCCTACGCCACCTCCAGAAGTAATTTCGATCCTCCTCGTCGCTCCGATCATCCACAATGACTTAAAACCCATTTTCTGGTCAACTGAGGAATGTAAACTAAAAACCCAACTAAAATTCTTAATATTCATCTTAAAAATCATATTTCACAGTATAGACTTATGTTATATTCCTGGAATAGAAATTTTTAAGATTTGATTTTAACAAGATTTAAAGAGATTTCACTGTCTTTCTAATTTTCCAGATAACATCCAATTAACTTACTTTAATTCCTTTCTAAGATAAAATCTATGACTTAACAAACATTCATTGTTTGTAATCTAAACCTTATCAGAAATCAGAGGAAGAGAAATGAAATTTTATCTAAACTTTAACCATCTATAACCAGAACAGAGAAGAGCAAGAAAGCATCAGACATGCACACTTGATCACATTCATACATTTATAAACATTCAAATAATTGGTATATACATTCATATAATCATATTTATTTCCAGATAAAATCATGCAACTGACTTATATTTAAGAAAATTTTAACAAAAATGTTACTCACCTTATATATATTGAAACAGAGCCTATCCTTGAAACAGTTTTTGGTCATTTGAAAACTTCCTGTTGCCTTTGTCCCTTTTTGAAAACTTTTAACTTGAATGTTTGCTAAAAAACTTGCATGCAGGCTAATCTTGTTGAGATGTTGCTTAAAATTCCAGATTTGAAAATGAATGTAGACAGAAGACTTGTTTTCCAGATTCTTATTTCCAGATTGAAGAAATGCAGGCTTTGAAGGCTTGATTATTGAAAATGAGTTACAGGTTATTTGAGATTATGGTTTGAGGATTAACCATAGAGATAGTGAGGATCTGTTATTGGATTGTTTTTGGTCCTGTTTATTTCGAGAAGCATCAGAGATGGTTGAGCTGATCAGGAAGGATGAAGGCAGCCCAGAATCGTCAGAAGAGTTCTGTGGATTAGAGATGGAAAATTTGGAATTCGAAGTTGGAGACTTCGTTGTTATTTCTCCAGTAAAAGGGAGCAAATAAGATTAGGTAAGACTAGGAAGATAGCTCCGAGTATATTGGATCTTTCTGAGTTTTTGTGAGGATATATGTTTTTGTTTCGGTATTGAATTACCAGTCTGGATTCGGTAGAGCGAGTAACCCAGTATTTGTATTGGGGAAACTCGGGATAATATTAGGTAGTTTATCCGAATCTATGTTCGGATAGCTAGAGTTGTTTGTATAGCTAGAATTGTTTGTTTGGATGAAATTGTTTATTTGGATGAATGGTTGTTTGTTTGATAGTGTATGGTTGATGTGTATGCTTGGATTTTTGAAAATAAAATAAAATCTTTGGATTATCTTTTGCTTTAAATTTCGAGGACGAAATTCTTTTAAGGGGGAAGGAATGTGATATCCCGGGATTTCGAGAAGTTTAAAATGTGATAATCTCTTAATTTAAATTATTTTAATTGATAATATTGTTATTTCAAATATAAATAACCCAAATAATAATAATGATATGATGTATTAATTATGATATAGATTGATTATAATAAGAATAATTATTTAATTATGTTATTTTATAAATTTGATTTTTAAATAGATTTATCAATTCCAATATTTAATAGTATTGTTTAAATATATTATATATGATTTTATTAGAATATAAATGAGTTTTTATTTTATTTTCTTTTAAAAGATTTCATTTATATATAATATAGGAAAGCATTTATGATTAATAAATGTATTTATCTATTTGGGAAATAAATATAAAAGCTTTTTAAAACTCTTTTTAAAAATAATATAAAAAGATTAAGGACAAGTGTTAAAATTTTAGACATATTAAATACATGTGTGAGATAATTAGCTAAGGTATATGACAAGTGTCATAAGTTTATTTTTATTTTCTTTAATTTTTAAAAACAAATCTTTATAAAACTATATCCTCCTCTCTTTCCTTTTTCTTGTTTTAATTCTCACATTTCAGTTCAAATGCTAAAACCAAAAGAAAAATTTCTCAAACCGAAATCCTCTCCACAAATCAAAAACTGAAATTCATCTCAAACCATAATCATCTTCAAAAGCTTAATTCTCAAATATACAGCCTGAAACCATTTATTCTTCTTCAAACCTGAACCTTCCTCTAATCAAAATTATGCCTGTAAAACCAAAAAGTAAGGATCAAGTCCTGTAAACAAAATCTGTAGATCAATTGACTCAAACCTGGAATCATTTTCAAGGGCTTAATTCTCAAGTTCAAAAGACCTGTAACCATGTTCTTCAAGTCTGAATCATTTCAAGTATGCATGCAATATAATCTGAGGCAGAAGCAATGTTCAAAAGCCTTTCAAACTTTTAAAAGAATCAAAATAAGCAGATGAAATTTCAAAGCTTCCAGTTTTTCAAAGATCTCAACATGCCAGTTTATAACTTCTCTGTTCAACAGTTAATAGGTGAGTAAACATCTTTTTCAAAAGTTAAAATGAATTTAAATTGCTTTCGAATGATTTCTGAATGAAGTATATTTGCATGTTCATTTATATGTGTGTATACTATATGTATGTGAGGATTGAAGTATGTATGCCTGGGTTCATTGTTAATTGCTCTGTTATCTTCTATTTGAGTAATCTCTTCTTTTATAAGACCTTGAACTATATATATATCTTGATTCCAGTAGTATAATATGAGATGTACTTGAATGTTTGAGTGAAATTGTTTTGCATGTTTATAAATATGTAAGTATAATTATATGCAGGTCTGTACAACTATATATCTCTGTTTTTATATCAATACAGGCTTCAAATTTTATTAGAAAAATTCATATCTTTACATCTGTTTGATTTTAGTCTAGGTAGTGTTAATGAAAAAGGTTTCTAACTATATATTTTAGATTGTAAAAATAGATTCAATGATATGTAATAAACATTTAACTCTAAATATAAAGTTTACAGTAGAACTCAATGAAATGGGTAAATTTCGAAAATGTTAATTTAAAACTTTGACTCTATAATCTGATTAGTAATTACAAATGATGAATTTAGAAAAAGAATTCAAGAATTTTAAGATTGAAATGGTAGAGAAATTGTAAGTTGAACAGAAAAGTCATTTTCGTAAAATTCTGATGATCGGCGAGTCAGGGATCATTGTGGTTGATGTCGGAGGTAGGTTGAAGGCTGTAGATGGTTGTAAAAATAGTGGATGAATTTATCATTCGTCGTGGTGATCGATCGAGGGTATTTTAGGGTTTAGTGAGTGGTTTTGGACAGCGTTGAAGTCGAGGCTTTTTCGTAGACGTGGTCGAGCCGGAAGCTACCGCACCTGGGGGAAATGAGGCATGGGTCGGAGACGAAGCTTTGGTCGAAGTCGTGGGGTTTCTGGTGGCCAGAGATGATCGGTCGAGGTGGTTCTTGGGTAAGGTGTTGTTCCAGGAAGTGATCGAGAAAGCTTAATTTCGATTTTCAATTTTGTTCGACGATCGGAGTTGTTGGGGTGTTCGAGGAGAAGATTAGTGACTCGTGGATGGCCGGAGCGATGATCGGAGGTGGTTGGTCGTGGTGTGCACGTGCACGAACGTGTGCGTGTGTCAGTGGTTTGAGTTTGGGGGAGATGAAGTTTACTCGAGTCGTACTCGGGAAGGAACTCGCGTGGATGAAGTTTTTGCTCGAGTATTAATATCAGGGTGGTACGCGAGCATTTGAGAGAACCAGTTTTTAACAGTTTTAAGTTTTTTACAAACAGTTTTAAAATTTGTTCGGGGAGGCACTCGTGAAATAAGGCTTTGAACTCGGGTATGTTGCCGGGTTGTACGCGAGAAGTAATGGGTGAACTGTTAAGTCTAAAACAGATTAAAATTTAAATAAAGGCAAGATTTTTAAAAAAATTTAACAATCAAGTTAAATCAATTTTCCTGGAAATTTATTTCTTAATAATTAATGTTTTGACTAAATTTAAGTTGTAACATTTGTTTAACTTAAATGTATTAAGATAAATTCTAAAGTTATTTTCAAACTTAATTTGAAATATAAAGGAAATGTTTTTTTTTTATCTTAAAACTTAATTAAAGGATGATAGTTAATGAGAAAAGTTAAGAATGATTAATTAATGGAATTAGTTATTGATTAAGGACTTATTAGTTAACAATTAAGTTTTCAAGTGATTTATTAACTTGTAATTAAGGATTGTTAATTTATTTAAGGGTAAGTAATTAATTATTTATTTTAAAACTTAATTAATGACATTTAATTAAGTAAGTTAATTACTAAGATCAAATGTTTAATGATAATGTTTTATCTCAAAGTTAATTAAGAAATTTAAGTTAATTAATTAATATTTAATAAGGATTAATTAAGTGGTTAAGGGTTAATTAAGATAGTAATTAAGAAGTACTTAATAAGGTTTTATTAAGTAATAATTAAGTTTTCTTAATTAATAATTAAGAAATTATTAATTTATAATTAAAGTTAATTAAGGATTAATTAACTATTATTAAGGATTAATTAATTGTCATTAAAGATTAATTAATAGATAATTATGGATTAATTAAATTGGTAATTAAGGTTGTTAATTAAAGATTAAGTTTTATTAATTAATAATTAAGAAGTAATTAATTAATTAATTAAGTTTAAGTAATTAATTATAAAAGTAATTAAGGATTGATTACTTTGTATTAAAGAATATTGATTAATAATTAAGGTTTATTAATTAATAGTTAAAGAATAATTAATCAAGGATTAATTAAATTGTTTAAAGGGTAATTAAGGATGAGTTACTCAGTTATGATTTAGGAATGAATGTGATTTATTTAAGTTAATTAATTTGTTAATTAATTAAAGATAGTCACTTGGTAATTAAGTATAATTACTTAATAAGATTGGATAAGAGTAATTACTTGGTATAAGTAATTGATAATTGAATTACTGGATGTAATTGGTGTAATTAATCAAAAAGGATTTATAAAAGAAATTAAAGCAATTAAGAAATAATTAAGAATAGTTAATTATTGTCAATGATTATTTAGGATTGATTAATGAAAGTAATTAATTTATGCATGATTAATTTAATTAATTAAAGAATAATGTAATTAATTATAGTTAATTAATTAATGGAAGTAATTAATTAAGGATCATTAATTAACGTAATTAATGAGAGTAATTAAAGGATAATTACTGTAAATGATTAAGGATAATTAATTTGTGAAATTAATTAAGGATAATTACTTTATAAATAATTAATCAAGAGTGATTAATATTTAATGATTAATTAATTAAATGGATAAGTAATTAATTAATGATTGATTAAGCAAGAATGGGAATTAATTCTTAAGTAATTAATTTAATTTAAGTTGATTAAATTAATTATAATAGAGATTAATAAATGGTTGCTTAGGAATGATGGTTGAATAGAATGTCTGATTTGGTTGATATCTATTGGATGATATACTATGATATTCTGTGATATGATATTGGATATATCTGTGATAAATGTGCGATATTTATCTAAGTTAATGCTATGTGAATTCAAGTATTGAATTGAATTGTTTAAACCTTTAAACAACTTGGCCTTAAAAGATACGTTTTGGATTTCGATGAGACCGGGATCGGGGTTCCGTATACCGGATTTCCAGGTCTGGAGACCCGAATACCACATCGATCCAAATTTACGATAGGTCGTGAATCCCAAGTGAAGATGAAGATTCAGAGTGCAAGGGTTATTGTCGTTAACTCTGAGGGTGATTCCAAAACGAGTGTAACGAGATAATGCCTTCGGTTTCGTTCGAACCCGGAACGAACTTGTATGGATTGAATGCTTTCAGAACATCGTCAGGTGGACGATGAGCATTCTAAGTGATGTGTTCTTTTCTAAGGTAATCGTGACCTCAAGCCTCATCAACCGGGAATGGCTAAAACAGGGGAGGTGCAGCAAGGCTTCGTGGGTAGCGCCCACTGAGAGTAAGGTCATCCCTGTCTAGATGTCCCTTCTATTTTCGACTTAGTGGTGCGGTTGATGTACACAACCGTGGGGTGATTTTATTCGGAATTATCCAGTAAGGGATGGTTCCGGCTTTGTGTTGCAGGGGAGCGGGCGTACTCCTCGGTACGGTGATCTAGGCCACGTACTATGACGGGCGGTACCCCAGTAGCCCTGCCATTGTATGGAAATCCAACTTCCAATAAGTGATAACGGACTTGATTGTATATCTATGTATGCTGGAATTTAATAATGTAACAATTTTGGCTATTTCATATTTATTTGAAAACCCTAGACATATTATAATATAACCAGATTTCCTATCAAGATTTGGTTAGCGTAAGGTAAAAACTTTTCCATGTTTATGTGTGGGAAGTCTTACGTGATACCTTTTAATTTCAAAGGTTTTGAAGTTAAGCAAGTTTAAACCGTTTACTCACACCAGACCCATGTCTGACCCAAGTGTTTATTTCTGTTTTATATAAACTCTTGGGTACTCAAATTTTTACGAGTAGCCAAGGGAGTCAGGTTTGCTTTGACGAATATTCTGGAGGAGCAATGGAGCAGGAGGCTTCGGCGTTCGTAGATATAGTATTCCGCTGTGTTGATCGCTGAGTCATTATTATCTGTGTTGTATCTTGTATTGTAAAAACTAGACAGGTGTTTATAACTGTCTAGTATGTGTTGCATATATTGTGTAACTCTGATAGTTGTTGTATATGATACTATGTAATAGTTTATGTTATTAATATAATTTATTCGTTCCGCTGTTTAGATTCTGTTGTTATTTCTTTCTTTCTTCTCTTCTTTTCTCTTTCTATCCCTTTCTTTCTTATCAGCGATACGACTTTCTGGTCGATGAAAGCCGGGTCGTCACATTTGGTATCAGAGCCTTTGAGTTAAGAACCCACGTGTAACTATAATTGTTAAAGCAAACCTGACTCTTAATGCTGATGATTATTAATTAAGTAATTAGAGGTAAACTCAATGGTAATTAAGAAGTACTTAATTTGAAATTAAATTTTATTAATTAATAATTAGGTTTTATTAATTATTAATTAAGGGGTGATTAATTTGTAATTAAAGATTAATTAAGGATTAATTAAGTGGTAATTAAGGGTTAATTAACTAATAATTAAGGATTGATTAATTTATTAATTTTTATTAATTGATAATTGAGGTTTATTAATTAATAATTAAAAAGAATAATTAATCAGAGCATATATACAGGCATTTAATACTAACACATACACATGCATCTATTTCAAACCTGAGCAATTCAAGTTCCAGATTTCAACTTAAAAGAACTGCTCTCTGTTTAATTCCTGGTGAGTAAACTATATTTTTAAAAACAGTTTAAAAACCTGGATTTCATTTTGATATATGAATGTAAATCATGTTGCTTTCTTGAAATTTTGGATTGAAATGGATGCATGTGTATGTGTTAGTATTAAATGCCTGTATATATGCAAAAGAATGAACTCTGTTGTTTTTAACAGGTTATGTTTTCTCTATTTAACCCAATATCAAATCATTAAATCGTAGTTAGCTTTTGATTTGTAAATAGAAAATGTTTGAAATCATGCAATAACACTATTAAAAATCATTCCAGGAATTTATATTATAAATTTGTGTAGAAAGTTTATAAATAACAAGTGAGTAAACATTTAACTTAAAAACAGTTTTTTTTAAATCTGTTGTTATGATGCTGCATGTGATGAATGTTTGTAGTAGATTGTGTTGTATAAATATATGGATGTGAATGCATGTATATATATATAAAATGTCTGTGATAGGCCTGTTATTGATTGTGAACACCTATATATATAAGCTCTGTTTTTAATTCCCAGGCTCAAATTCTAATAAAAATTCACTTGCTCTTGATTCAAGCTTTGTTAAGATTTAAGTCCTGAATGAAGTATGTTTGTTGTATAATAAGTTTTAGTTTAAAAACTTGTTTAAGTTAAAATAACTTAGTATTGTTTATGGAAATCTAAAACAACAGTGTATGCTTAATAAAAGTAAAAAAAAAAAACTCAAACATCTTAATATATAAATTCAGAATTATAAATCAAATACCCAAACTAAAACATGATTTTTAAAACTCAAATCATAAATTTTAATGGTGGGATGTATGAGCAGTTCGAGTTTGACCAGGAAATGGGAAATTGGTGATTTCTGAGAAGCTCGATGGTCTGGGAGGTCGTGGATCTTTCTGGAAGAAGAAGAGTGGTCAGTGACTTGGGGGAAAATGGTAAAAGGGCTGGTAGATCACTGTGGAGGCGACGGTGTTGGATTTTAATTTATAAACCTAGTTTGGTTGGGTCAGGAGTTTGTGATCATTTCAACGTCTCTAGATGGTCGAGTTCAACAGAACTCTGGGGATCGAGTGTTTGGATGTTGATGAAGGCTTGGACGAAGGTGCTAACACTACGGTGATCGAAGGGATGAGTACGAGAAGTTTCCAGGCGTTGCTTTGGTTCCAGATTTGAGCAGTAATGCTCGATTTTGATTTCAAGTTGTTTGAGAGGCGCTGATGGTCGTTGTCTGATCTGAGGTTGATCGTCGACTTACTTAGGGCAGTGGTGATGTCAGGAGATGATCGGAGCTCCGTGCATATGTACGGTGTGCATTGTTTTGTGCCTGGAGATGTTTGTTTAGGAAATAGTATACTCGAGTTTATCTCGAGTAATCCGAGTTTTGGTTCGAAGCAAGGTAGTGTTTTACTCGAAGCAATTAAGGGGTAGCTCGGGTGAAAAGTTTGGTTACAGGTTTCTTTTAAACCTGTTTGTTAAAATTTTAAAAAGGGATTTTTAAAATTTGAAGGTAAAGTTTTAAGCAAAATTTTAAATCTAGGTTTTAATCTGGAAATCAAATTTGATTTATATCCTAGTTTTAAAATTTATTAAGTTTTATAAATTAAATTGTTTTAACAACTTTAATTGTTTAAAATGTATTTTAAAAATTGAATTTAAAATAAATATGGTTTTGAACTCTTGTAAATTTCTTTTATAAGATAAGTGCGTCTTTAGCATATGATTTTAAAAGTTTGAAAATGGTTTTGAAACTTTATTAAAGATAAAATTGTATTCATTTTAAATCTTATATTTAAAATGAAATTTGAAAGTAAATTTGAAAGTAAAATGTTTTCAAATGTGGTTGTAAATGATAATTAAATCATTAATAAGAAACTGTTTTAGTTAATAAAGATTTAATGATTTGTGGATCATTAAATTAGTAAGGTATATTTAATTAAGTAATTAAGGGTTTGAATTAATTAATTAAGGTTAAGTTAATTAATTAAGATTTATTAATTTGAAAATAAGATTATTAATTAGATAACTAAGATTTTTAATTAATGATTAGAAGTTAATTAATCAAGTAATAAAGGATTAATTAAGTTACAGTTAAGCACTTAATTAATTAAATAATTAGTGATTGATTAAATGATTAATAAAGATAAATTAAATTGTAATAAATAATGATTAATCTAAGTTAATTACTTAAGAGAAGTAATTAAAGAATTGAAAATAGTTAATGGAAATCATTAACTTGAGATTATTAAATAATTACTTAATGTGATTAATAATTAATTCAATTAATTAAGGATAATCAATTATGGAAATGGTTAAGTATATTTATGGAAGTAATTTGGATTTAATTACTTTTTGAAATTAATCAAGGGATTAAAAAAAAAATTTATTAAGGAGTAATTAATTTATTAAATAAAGTAATTAAAGATAGTTAATTACTGAATGTGGTTAATCAAGAGTGATTAATAAATATGGTTTGATTAAAGATTAATTACTTAATGTAATTAATTTAAATATAATAAATAATTAAAGTAGTAATTAAGGATCATTAATTAATATAATTAATGATGTAATTAAAGTTTGATTAATTAAGATTAATTAATCAATAATAAGTAATTATAGAGTAATTAATTAATGTAATTAATTTAAAGATTTATGTAATTAATTATAGTTAATTTATTTATGAAGTAATTAAAGGTTAATTACTATATTTTATTAAGGATAATTAATGTGTGAAATTAATTTAAGGCTAATTACTTGAATGTAATTAAAGGATAATTAATCAAGGATGATTAATTAAAATAAATAACTAGAGGATGATTAATTAATTAAATTGTGATTAATTAATGGTTAAGTAAGCAGGATTTATAGAATGAGGTAATTAATTTAATTTATTTTAAATTAATTAGAGATGAAGTAATTAATTTAATTCATTTTAAATTAATTATAGTATGATTAATAGTGCTTATATATGAATGGATGATATTGATTGTCTTGAATTAGTTGAGATCTCAGATATGAGATAATTGATACTATGTGATATGGATGTATTGGTTGCATAGTGATGATGATATGAATTATATGTTTGTGATAATAATGTTGATTATCTATTGTGATATTGTGAATTATCTATCTATGTGTATATAGATAATTGAATTGAATTGTTTTAACTTTAAAAATAACTTGGCCTTAAAAGATACGATTTGGATTTCGATGAGACCGGGATCGGGTTTCCGTATACCGGATTTCCAGGTCTGGAGACCCGAATACCACATCGATCCAAATTAACGATAGGTCGTGAATCAAGTGAAGATGAAGATTCAGAGTGCAAGGGTTATTGTCGTTAACTCTGAGGGTGATTCCAAAACGAGTGTAACGAGATAATGCCTTCGGTTTCGTTCGAACCCGGAACGAACTTGTATGGATTGAATGCTTTCAGCACATCGTCAGGTGGACGATGAGCATTCTAAGATAGATGTGTTCTTTTTAAAGGTAATCGTGACCTCAAGCCTCACAAACCGGGAATGGCTAAAACAGGGGAGGTGCAGCAAGGTTAGTGGGTAGCACCCAAGTAGGACAAGGTTACCTCTGTCTAGATGTCCCTTTCTATTTTCGACTTAGTGGTACGGTTGCTGATCCCAACCGTGAGGTATCTTGTGCGGGAATTATCCAGTAAGGGATGTTCCGACCTTGTGTTGCAGGGGATTGGGAGTGATCCTCGGTACGGTGATCTAGGCCACGTACTGTGACGGGCGGTACCCCGGTAGCCCTGCCATTGTATGGAATCCAAACTCCAATAAGTGCCGTACGTATTAGTTGTGCCCAACTATGTTGGAATGTGAGATGTAAGCATTTCAGCTATTTCTGTATTTTACTTGAAAACCCTAGACCCTATTATAATACAATCAGATTTCCTATCAAATGTTTGGTTAGCGTAAGGTAAAAACTTACCCATGTTTATTTGTGGGGAGTCTTACGTGATACCTTTTCTTTCAAAAGGTTTTGAAGTTAAGCAATTTTAACCCGTTTACTCACACCAGACCCATGTCTGACCCAAGTTGTTTATTTCTGTTTTATAAACTCTTGGGTACTCAAATTTTTACGAGTAGCCAAGGGATTCAGGTTAGCCTTGACGAATTGTGGAGGAGCAATGGAGCAGGAGGCTTCAGCGTTGTAGATATAGATAGTAGTTTCCGCTGTGTTGATCTTGTTTAGATCTTTGTTTAGAGATGGAGTTGTAATAACTAGACAGATGTTTATAACTGTCTAGTATATGATGTGTAATCTGTGTAACTCTGATAAGTATTGTATATGATACTATGTAATAGTTATGTGATATATTATATTTTGTTCGTTCCCGCTGTGAGATTCTGATGTGTTGTTTCTTTCTTTCTCTTCTTTTCTATTTTCTACCCCTTTCTTTCTTATTAGCGATACGACTTTCTATGGAGAGAAAGTCGTGGTCATTTATAAACCATTGATAATTGAGGTTTATTTGGTCACATTTGGTATCCGGGAGTGGAATGCTGATGAAGAACACGAGCACAGACTGGACAACACATCTCCCAGAAAATCTCAGATAACCCAAGAAAATACTCAGACTATCGCAAGTCACTTTTGCAATTGTAAGGATTTCACAATCTCTGAAGGAAACCTGTTAAGGTTCGGAGTTTATCTTTGAAGTTGGTTGAGTAGAGTTGGATCTGTCGGAGAACAGAAGCGAGTGATGGTATCTCAGGTAATAATAGCTGTGTGATGAGATGCAGTGACTATGGATATTCCCGAAGATGTTTTCTTTGGAACAAGTTAATGAAGTGTGTCTGCTTCGGTGTTGTGGTTAAGTTCAACATGGTGTTTGTGTTGGTTTGGGTCCGAGTTTCTCAAAGAGCTTTGGTTAGGAAATCTTTGGCATCGGTGGCAGCAGTACAGCTCGGAGTATTCTGTGCATTAGCAGGAAGTTCTTCCGGCTTAGCAGTTTTTCTGGAGGTGGAGTTCAGAAGCAACAGAGTGGATCCATTTCTTCGATAGATAGGATAGATAAGTATAAGCTGTTCTGATTGATAAAGAGAGAACAGTTTTCTTTGGAATTAGGATGGGTTGATCGCAAAAGTGACTTGCGATAGTCTGAGTATTTTCTTGGGTTATCTGAGATTTTCTGGGAGATATGTTGTCCAGTCTGTGCTCGTGTTCTTCATCAGCATTTTCTTCTGCTCCAGATCAGAGTTGTGCAGAGGAAGCAGTTTTGACGAATATTCTGGAGGAGCAATGGAGCAGGAGGCTTCGGCGTTCGTAGATATAGTAGTTCCGCTGTGTCTGTATCTCTGTAGTATATTGAGTTGTAATGTCTAGACAGATGTTTATAACTGTCTAGTATGTGTTGTATAGTTGTGTAAACTCTGATAAGTGTTGTATACTATGTAATAGTTTGTGTTATTAATATAATTTATTCGTTCCGCTGTGTGAGATTCTGACGTTGTTCTTTCTTCTTTTCTTTCTTTTCTTCTTCTATCCCTTTCTTTCTTAGTTCATGATACGTCTTTCTGGTGGTAGAAAGCCGGGTCGTGACAGTAGATTATTTATTAATTGAATTGATTAATAATTACTTAATGAAGTAACTAAAGATTAATTAGATTAATTAATCAAAGATTAATATAATTAATTAAGATGTTAATTAATTAAGATAAGTAATTACAAATTGTTAATTACTATTTATGATTTATGGTTAATTAATTTATTTAAAGGATTAATAAATTAATAAGGATTATTTAATTAATGAAGTTAATCAAGATTGATTAATAAAAGTAATTAAATTAAGTGTGATTAATTAATTGTAACTAATTAAGGACTAATGTAATTAATTATAGTTAATTAATTAATGAATGATCATTAATTATTGTAATTAATGATAGTAATTAAAGGTTAATTACTGAATATGGTTAAGGATAATTACTTAAATGTAACTAAAGGATAATTAATCAGGGAAGATTAATTAAGGGAGATCATTAAGGAATGATTTATAAATTGATTGAGAATAAATCAATGAAGTGGGATAAGATAATCCAAGTGATTAAAGGTTAGTAATTAATTTAATTAAAGGTTAATTAAATTTATCAAGTGTTATTAAATTCTGCTTTTGGATGATAGGTATGCTTTGCTATTTGAAATTAAAATCTTTTGCTGGATTATTAAATTATCTTTGCTTTTAATTTCGGGGACGAAATTATTTTAAGGGGGAAGGAATGTGATATCCCGGGTTTTTGGGTAATATAAATTTAATAATCTGTATTGATAATTTAATTGGATTGATAATTATCCTATGAAATTAAATTTAAATTGGTTAATTTAATCTTTTAAAGGTAAATAATAAATACTTAATTTGGCAATATTAATAAGATTTGTTTGTTAAAGCTAATAAAATCTTATTCTATTTATAATATATATATTTGATATATATTGTGAATGGAAATATCTTTTGTTTTGTTTTAAAGATGAATTTTCAAATTTGTAATATATATGTATGAATTGTGATTTAAAGCTTTGTTTTAAAATTAATATTTTTCAAAAGATAATTTAAGTTTAATTCAATTGTTTTCAAAATATAAGATAATTGTTTATTTGAAATATGATAGTTTAAAAAAGGGTTTAATCAAAGTTTTATTCTAGTTTTCTTTAAAGTGTTAAATTTTAAATGGTTATATAAATGTTCTAGATTTTAAAATACATGTATAAGGAATTTATTTATATTTATAATTAGTTTTAGCATATTTTCTTTTAAAGATAAACTAATATTTATTAATTTTATTTAATTTAAACTTACTTTTTGAATTACTAAATTAATAAATATTTGGAACTGTAAATGAAGTATGCGAGAGAAGCTAAGTGAGAATTTAAAGAGGAAATTTTCCAGTGCTGATGTGAATAACTGAAATCCCGGGTCCTTCTTAAAGGGTGGGGCTTCACAGCTTGTTTAATGTGAGATGTAAGCATTTCAGCTATTTCTGTATTTTACTTGAAAACCCTAGACCCTATTATAATATAACTGGATTTCCTATCAAATGTTTTAGTTAGCGTAAGGTAAAAACTTACCCATGTTTATTTGTGGGGAGTCTTACGTGATACTTTTGTTTTCAAAGGTTTTCAAAGTTAAGCAATTTAACCGTTTACTCACACCAGACCCATGTCTGACCCAAGTGTTTATTTTCTGTTTTATTAAACTCTTGGGTACTCAAATTTGTATGAGTAGTCAAGGGAATTCAGGTTAGTCTTGACGAATTCTGGAGGAGCTGTGGAGCAGGAGGCTTCAGCGAATAGATATATAGAGTTTCCGCTGTGTATGATAGATGTACTTGTGTTGTATAATAGACAGAAGTTTATAACTGTCTATTCTGTGATGTATAAATTGTGTACTCTGATGTATATGATACTATGTAATATCTTATGTGATATAATATATTTCTCGTTCCGCTGTGAGATTTCTGATGTGTTGTTGTTCTTTCTTCTTTTCTTTTCTTCTTCTATCCCTTTCTTTCTTCATAACGATGCGTTTTCCTGGGCATAGGAAGGCGGGTCGTTACATTTGGTATCAGAGCAAGGTTTAACATTTAAACAAAATGGATACTGTCAATAAAAGACTGGTCACATTGGGATGACAGAATTTGAGTTAATTATTTTAAATTCAATAAATAAGTTCAGGTAGAATAGAAACCTCGCTCTGATACCAAATGTGACGACCCGGCTTTCATCGACCAGAAAGTCGTATCGCTGATAAGAAAGAAAGGGATAGAAAGAGAAAAGAAGAGAAGAAAGAAAGAAATAACAACAGAATCTAAACAGCGGAACGAATAAATTATATTAATAACATAAACTATTACATAGTATCATATACAACAACTATCAGAGTTACACAATATATGCAACACATACTAGACAGTTATAAACACCTGTCTAGTTTTTACAATACAAGATACAACACAGATAATAATGACTCAGAGATCAACACAGCGGAATACTATATCTACGAACGCCGAAGCCTCCTGCTCCATTGCTCCTCCAGAATATTCGTCAAAGCAAACCTGACTCCCTTGGCTACTCGTAAAAATTTGAGTACCCAAGAGTTTATATAAAACAGAAATAAACACTTGGGTCAGACATGGGTCTGGTGTGAGTAAACAGTTTAAACTTGCTTAACTTCAAAACCTTTGAAATTAAAAGGTATCACGTAAGACTTCCCACACATAAACATGGAAAAGTTTTTACCTTACGCTAACCAAATCTTGATAGGAAATCTGGTTATATTATAATATGTCTAGGGTTTTCAAATAAATATGAAATAGCCGAAATTGTTACATTATTAAATTCCAGCATACATAGATATACAATCAAGTCCGTTATCACTTATTGGAAGTTGGATTTCCATACAATGGCAGGGCTACTAGGGTACCGCCCGTCACAGTACGTGGCCTAGATCACCGTACCGAGGAGTACGCCCGCTCCCCTGCAACACAAAGCCGGAACCATCCCTTACTGGATAATTCCGAATAAAATCACCCCACGGTTGTGTACATCAACCGCACCACTAAGTCGAAAATAGAAGGGACATCTAGACAGGGATGACCTTACTCTCAGTGGGCGCTACCCACGAAGCCTTGCTGCACCTCCCCTATTTTAGCCATTCCCGGTTGATGAGGCTTGAGGTCACGATTACCTTAGAAAAGAACACATCACTTAGAATGCTCATCGTCCACCTGACGATGTTCTGAAAGCATTCAATCCATACAAGTTCGTTCCGGGTTCGAACGAAACCGAAGGCATTATCTCGTTACACTCGTTTTGGAATCACCCTCAGAGTTAACGACAATAACCCTTGCACTCTGAATCTTCATCTTCACTTGGGATTCACGACCTATCGTAAATTTGGATCGATGTGGTATTCGGGTCTCCAGACCTGGAAATCCGGTATACGGAACCCCGATCCCGGTCTCATCGAAATCCAAAACGTATCTTTTAAGGCCAAGTTGTTTAAAGGTTTAAACAATTCAATTCAATACTTGAATTCACATAGCATTAACTTAGATAAATATCGCACATTTATCACAGATATATCCAATATCATATCACAGAATATCATAGTATATCATCCAATAGATATCAACCAAATCAGACATTCTATTCAACCATCATTCCTAAGCAACCATTTATTAATCTCTATTATAATTAATTTAATCAACTTAAATTAAATTAATTACTTAAGAATTAATTCCCATTCTTGCTTAATCAATCATTAATTAATTACTTATCCATTTAATTAATAAATCATTAAATATTAATCACTCTTGATTAATTATTTATAAAGTAATTATCCTTAATTAATTTCACAAATTAATTATCCTTAATCATTTACAGTAATTATCCTTAATCATTTACAGTAATTATCCTTTAATTACTCTCATTAATTACGTTAATTAATGATCCTTAACTAATTACTTCCATTAATTAATTAACTATAATTAATTACATTATTCTTTAATTAATTACATTAATTAATCATGCATAAATTAATTACTTTCATTAATCAATCCTAAATAATCATTAACAATAATTAACTATTCTTAATTATTTCTTAATTGCTTTAATTTCTTTTATAAATCCTTTTTGATTAATTACACCAATTACATCCAGTAATTCAATTATCAATTACTTATACCAAGTAATTACTCTTATCCAATCTTATTAAGTAATTATACTTAATTACCAAGTGACTATCTTTAATTAATTAACAAATTAATTAACTTAAATAAATCACATTCATTCCTAAATCATAACTGAGTAACTCATCCTTAATTACCCTTTAAACAATTTAATTAATCCTTGATTAATTATTCTTTAATTATTAATTAATAAACCTTAATTATTAATCAATATTCTTTAATACAAAGTAATCAATCCTTAATTACTTTTATAATTAATTACTTAAACTTAATTAATTAATTAATTACTTCTTAATTATTAATTAATAAAACTTAATCTTTAATTAACAACCTTAATTACCAATTTAATTAATCCATAATTATCTATTAATTAATCTTTAATGACAATTAATTAATCCTTAATAATAGTTAATTAATCCTTAATTAACTTTAATTATAAATTAATAATTTCTTAATTATTAATTAAGAAAACTTAATTATTACTTAATAAAACCTTATTAAGTACTTCTTAATTACTATCTTAATTAACCCTTAACCACTTAATTAATCCTTATTAAATATTAATTAATTAACTTAAATTTCTTAATTAACTTTGAGATAAAACATTATCATTAAACATTTGATCTTAGTAATTAACTTACTTAATTAAATGTCATTAATTAAGTTTTAAAATAAATAATTAATTACTTACCCTTAAATAAATTAACAATCCTTAATTACAAGTTAATAAATCACTTGAAAACTTAATTGTTAACTAATAAGTCCTTAATCAATAACTAATTCCATTAATTAATCATTCTTAACTTTTCTCATTAACTATCATCCTTTAATTAAGTTTTAAGATAAAAAAAACATTTCCTTTATATTTCAAATTAAGTTTGAAAATAACTTTAGAATTTATCTTAATACATTTAAGTTAAACAAATGTTACAACTTAAATTTAGTCAAAACATTAATTATTAAGAAATAAATTTCCAGGAAAATTGATTTAACTTGATTGTTAAATTTTTTAAAAATCTTGCCTTTATTTAAATTTTAAACTGTTTTAGACTTAACAGTTCACCCATTACTTCTCGCGTACAACCCGGCAACATACCCGAGTTCAAAGCCTTATTTCACGAGTGCCTCCCCGAACAAATTTTAAAACTGTTTGTAAAAAACTTAAAACTGTTAAAAACTGGTTCTCTCAAATGCTCGCGTACCACCCTGATATTAATACTCGAGCAAAAACTTCATCCACGCGAGTTCCTTCCCGAGTACGACTCGAGTAAACTTCATCTCCCCCAAACTCAAACCACTGACACACGCACACGTTCGTGCACGTGCACACCACGACCAACCACCTCCGATCATCGCTCCGGCCATCCACGAGTCACTAATCTTCTCCTCGAACACCCCAACAACTCCGATCGTCGAACAAAATTGAAAATCGAAATTAAGCTTTCTCGATCACTTCCTGGAACAACACCTTACCCAAGAACCACCTCGACCGATCATCTCTGGCCACCAGAAACCCCACGACTTCGACCAAAGCTTCGTCTCCGACCCATGCCTCATTTCCCCCAGGTGCGGTAGCTTCCGGCTCGACCACGTCCACGAAAAAGCCTCGACTTCAACGCTGTCCAAAACCACTCACTAAACCCTAAAATACCCTCGATCGATCACCACGACGAATGATAAATTCATCCACTATTTTTACAACCATCTACAGCCTTCAACCTACCTCCGACATCAACCACAATGATCCCTGACTCGCCGATCATCAGAATTTTACGAAAATGACTTTTCTGTTCAACTTACAATTTCTCTACCATTTCAATCTTAAAATTCTTGAATTCTTTTTCTAAATTCATCATTTGTAATTACTAATCAGATTATAGAGTCAAAGTTTTAAATTAACATTTTCGAAATTTACCCATTTCATTGAGTTCTACTGTAAACTTTATATTTCGAGTTAAATGTTTATTACATATCATTGAATCTATTTTTACAATCTAAAATATATAGTTAGAAACCTTTTTCATTAACACTACCTAGACTAAAATCAAACAGATGTAAAGATATGAATTTTTCTAATAAAATTTGAAGCCTGTATTGATATAAAAACAGAGATATATAGTTGTACAGACCTGCATATAATTATACTTACATATTTATAAACATGCAAAACAATTTCACTCAAACATTCAAGTACATCTCATATTATACTACTGGAATCAAGATATATATATAGTTCAAGGTCTTATAAAAGAAGAGATTACTCAAATAGAAGATAACAGAGCAATTAACAATGAACCCAGGCATACATACTTCAATCCTCACATACATATAGTATACACACATATAAATGAACATGCAAATATACTTCATTCAGAAATCATTCGAAAGCAATTTAAATTCATTTTAACTTTTGAAAAAGATGTTTACTCACCTATTAACTGTTGAACAGAGAAGTTATAAACTGGCATGTTGAGATCTTTGAAAAACTGGAAGCTTTGAAATTTCATCTGCTTATTTTGATTCTTTTAAAAGTTTGAAAGGCTTTTGAACATTGCTTCTGCCTCAGATTATATTGCATGCATACTTGAAATGATTCAGACTTGAAGAACATGGTTACAGGTCTTTTGAACTTGAGAATTAAGCCCTTGAAAATGATTCCAGGTTTGAGTCAATTGATCTACAGATTTTGTTTACAGGACTTGATCCTTACTTTTTGGTTTTACAGGCATAATTTTGATTAGAGGAAGGTTCAGGTTTGAAGAAGAATAAATGGTTTCAGGCTGTATATTTGAGAATTAAGCTTTTGAAGATGATTATGGTTTGAGATGAATTTCAGTTTTTGATTTGTGGAGAGGATTTCGGTTTGAGAAATTTTTCTTTTGGTTTTAGCATTTGAACTGAAATGTGAGAATTAAAACAAGAAAAAGGAAAGAGAGGAGGATATAGTTTTATAAAGATTTGTTTTTAAAAATTAAAGAAAATAAAAATAAACTTATGACACTTGTCATATACCTTAGCTAATTATCTCACACATGTATTTAATATGTCTAAAATTTTAACACTTGTCCTTAATCTTTTTATATTATTTTTAAAAAGAGTTTTAAAAAGCTTTTATATTTATTTCCCAAATAGATAAATACATTTATTAATCATAAATGCTTTCCTATATTATATATAAATGAAATCTTTTAAAAGAAAATAAAATAAAAACTCATTTATATTCTAATAAAATCATATATAATATATTTAAACAATACTATTAAATATTGGAATTGATAAATCTATTTAAAAATCAAATTTATAAAATAACATAATTAAATAATTATTCTTATTATAATCAATCTATATCATAATTAATACATCATATCATTATTATTATTTGGGTTATTTATATTTGAAATAACAATATTATCAATTAAAATAATTTAAATTAAGAGATTATCACATTTTAAACTTCTCGAAATCCCGGGATATCACATTCCTTCCCCCTTAAAAGAATTTCGTCCTCGAAATTTAAAGCAAAAGATAATCCAAAGATTTTATTTTATTTTCAAAAATCCAAGCATACACATCAACCATACACTATCAAACAAACAACCATTCATCCAAATAAACAATTTCATCCAAACAAACAATTCTAGCTATACAAACAACTCTAGCTATCCGAACATAGATCCGGATAAACTACCTAATATTATCCCGAGTTTCCCCAATACAAATACTGGGTTACTCGCTCTACCGAATCCAGACTGGTAATTCAATACCGAAACAAAAACATATATCCTCACAAAAACTCAGAAAGATCCAATATACTCGGAGCTATCTTCCTAGTCTTACCTAATCTTATTTGCTCCCTTTTACTGGAGAAATAACAACGAAGTCTCCAACTTCGAATTCCAAATTTTCCATCTCTAATCCACAGAACTCTTCTGACGATTCTGGGCTGCCTTCATCCTTCCTGATCAGCTCAACCATCTCTGATGCTTCTTGAAATAAACAGGACCAAAAACAATCCAATAACAGATCCTCTCAAGATTTACAGAAATCCAGAACTCAAATTCTACTCCACAATCATCGGTAGATTCCAAATACTTCTCCTATCCAGAAAAGACAAAACAAATGCTCTCACCAATCTGTCCTTCAGATCTTGAAAACTTCATGTAGGAACCCTTTAATCCAAACACTGCAACTTCCGGTTGCTTCCACTCTAGAACAACTACTACCAAGCTTTCGCTGCTCAACTCTGATCTAGATGTCGTCTATGAACTCGAACACAAACTAGATCAACACTTCCCATAAAATCTCTGACAACTCTATAACTCCTACATCTTCTAGAGATGCCTCAAACTCAAGCAAAAGATTTCCCAAGAGAACACTCAAACTATCGCAAGTCACTTTTGCGATCCTATCCAGTCCAATATCCAAATAATACTGTTCTTTCTTGATCCATTAGAACAGTCTAGTGCTTGACCAATCCATTTGAAAAATGAATTTACTCCACAGCTTCTGAACTCCACTTCTAAGAAAGCTAAGCCAAAAGATCTTCCAGCAGGAACACAAAACACTCTAGCTGCACTACTGCCACATATGCCAAAGACTCCTTATCCAAAGCTTCTGGAGAAACTCGGACCTCAAACCGAACACAAACATCATGCTGAACTCAGCCGCATCACCGAATGCAGATATACTTCCTTAAATTTGCTCCAAAAGAAAACATCTTCGGAGACATCCATAGCCACTGCATCTCATCACACAGTTACAATTTCCTGAGGTATCAAGATACCATCACTTGCTTCATCTCTTCGGACAGATCCAAACTCCTCAAAAATCCGCTCACACGAGCATGATCAAACTCATACTTCAATGATAAACTCTGAACCTTAACAGGTTTCCTTCAGAGATTAATGAACACCAAATCAAAGTTCACTCGAGACGGTATTAGGTCTACAGTCTCGACAAATATACTTCCAACCTCAAACATTCAATCTCCAACTATTTGTAGTCGTGTTTACACACCACTACCTTATCTACCTTTAGAACTCATATTGGAAAACCCGAAAAGGTAATCCAACAAATAGGTAGAATAGAAAGTCGTATCGCTGATAAGAAAGAAAGGGATAGAAAGAGAAAAGAAGAGAAGAAAGAAAGAAATAACAACAGAATCTAAACAGCGGAACGAATAAATTATATTAATAACATAAACTATTACATAGTATCATATACAACAACTATCAGAGTTACACAATATATGCAACACATACTAGACAGTTATAAACACCTGTCTAGTTTTTACAATACAAGATACAACACAGATAATAATGACTCAGAGATCAACACAGCGGAATACTATATCTACGAACGCCGAAGCCTCCTGCTCCATTGCTCCTCCAGAATATTCGTCAAAGCAAACCTGACTCCCTTGGCTACTCGTAAAAATTTGAGTACCCAAGAGTTTATATAAAACAGAAATAAACACTTGGGTCAGACATGGGTCTGGTGTGAGTAAACGGTTTAAACTTGCTTAACTTCAAAACCTTTGAAATTAAAAGGTATCACGTAAGACTTCCCACACATAAACATGGAAAAGTTTTTACCTTACGCTAACCAAATCTTGATAGGAAATCTGGTTATATTATAATATGTCTAGGGTTTTCAAATAAATATGAAATAGCCGAAATTGTTACATTATTAAATTCCAGCATACATAGATATACAATCAAGTCCGTTATCACTTATTGGAAGTTGGATTTCCATACAATGGCAGGGCTACTGGGGTACCGCCCGTCACAGTACGTGGCCTAGATCACCGTACCGAGGAGTACGCCCGCTCCCCTGCAACACAAAGCCGGAACCATCCCTTACTGGATAATTCCGAATAAAATCACCCCACGGTTGTGTACTGCAACCGTACCACTAAGTCGAAATAGAAAGGGACATCTAGACAGGGATGACCTTACTCTCAGTGGGCGCTACCCACGAAGCCTTGCTGCACCTCCCCTGTTTTAGCCATTCCCGGTTGATGAGGCTTGAGGTCACGATTACCTTTAATCAGAACACATCACTTAGAATGCTCATCGTCCACCTGACGATGTGCTGAAAGCATTCAATCCATACAAGTTCGTTCCGGGTTCGAACGAAACCGAAGGCATTATCTCGTTACACTCGTTTTGGAATCACCCTCAGAGTTAACGACAATAACCCTTGCACTCTGAATCTTCATCTTCACTTGAGATTCACGACCTATCGTTAATTTGGATCGATGTGGTATTCGGGTCTCCAGACCTGGAAATCCGGTATACGGAAACCCGATCCCGGTCTCATCGAAATCCAAAACGTATCTTTTAAGGCCAAGTTGTTTAAAGGTTTAAACAATTCAATTCAATTTAATACTTGAATTCACATAGCATTAACATAGATAACTATCAGACATTTATCATAGATATATCATAGTATATCATCCAATAGATATCAACCAAATCAGACATTCTACTCAACCATCATTTATAAGCAACCATTTATTAATCTCTATTATAATTAATTTAATCAACTTAAATTAAATTAATTACTTAAGAATTAATTCCTATTCTTGCTTAATCAACATTAATTAATTACAATCCATTTAATTAATTAATCATTAAATATTAATCACTCTTGATTAATTTTTTATTACATAAAGTAATTATCCTTAATTAATTTCACAAATTAATTATCCTTAATCATTTATAGTAATTAACCTTTAATTACTCTCCTTAATTATAATAATTAATGATCCTTAATTAATTACTTCCATTAATTAATTACTTTCATAAATCAATCTTTAAATAATCACTCCAATTACATACAGTAATTCAATTATCAATTACTTATACTAAGTAATTACATTTAACCAATCTTATTAAGTAATTATACTTAATCAATTATCGATTGACTATCTTTAATTAATTATCAAATTAATTAACTTAAATTAATTACATTCATTTCCTAAATAATAACTGAGTAATTCATCCTTAATTACCATTTAAACAAATTAATTAATCCTTGATTAATTATTCTTTAACTATTAATTAATAAACCTTAATTATTAATCAATATCTTTTAATACAAAGTAATCAATCCTTAATTACTTTTATAATTAATTAATTAAACTTAATTAACTAATTAATTACTTCTTAATTATTAATTAATAAAACTTAATTATTAATTAACAATCTTAATTACAAATTAATTAATCCATAATGATCTATTAATCAATTCTTAATGATAATTAATTAATCCTTTAATAATAGTTAATTAATCCTTAATTAACTTAAATTTTAGATAAATAATTTCTTAATTATTAATTAAGAAAACTTAATTATTACTTAATAAAACTTTATTAAGTACTTCTTAATTACTATTTTAATTAACTCTTAATCATTTAATCAATCCTTATTAAATAAATTAATTAATCTTAATTCCTTAATTAAATTAATTAATTTCAACTCGTTTAAAAATCTCAATTAATCTTAAGATAAACATCATCATTAAAAATATTTGATCTTAGTAATTAACTTACTTAATTAAATTATTAATTAAGTTAAAATAAATAATCATTAATTACTTACCCTTATATAAATTAACAATTCTTAATTACAAGTTAATAAATCACTTGAAAACTTAATTGTTAACTAATAAGTCCTTAATCAATAACTAATTCCATTAATTAATCATTCTTAACTTTTCTCATTAACTATCATCCTTTAATTAAGTTTTAAGATAAAAAAAAACATTTCCTTTATATTTCAAATTAAGTTTGAAAATAACTTTAGAATTTATCTTAATACATTTAAGTTAAACAAATGTTACAACTTAAATTTAGTCAAAACATTAATTATTAAGAAATAAATTTCCAGGAAAATTGATTTAACTTGATTGTTAAATTTTTTTAAAAATCTTGCCTTTATTTAAATTTTAAACTGTTTTAGACTTAACAGTTCACCCATTACTTCTCGCGTACAACCCGGCAACATACCCGAGTTCAAAGCCTTATTTCACGAGTGCCTCCCCGAACAAATTTTAAACTGTGTTTTAAAATTTTAAACTGTTAAAAACTTTAACAGTTATCACCCAAATGCACACGTACCACCCTGATATTAATACTCGAGCAAAAACTTCATCCACGCGAGTTCCTTCCCGAGTACGACTCGAGTAAACTTCATCTCCCCCAAACTCAAACCACTGACACACGCACACGTTCGTGCACGTGCACACCACGACCAACCACCTCCGATCATCGCTCCGGCCATCGACGAGTCACTAATCTTCTCCTCGAACACCCCAACAACTCCGATCGTCGAACAAAATTGAAAATCGAAATTAAGCTTTCTCGATCACTTCCTGGAACAACACCTTACCCAAGAACCACCTCGACCGATCATCTCTGGCCACCAGAAACCCCACGACTTCGACCAAAGCTTCGTCTCCGACCCATGCCTCATTTCCCCCAGGTGCGGTAGCTTCCGGCTCGACCACGTCCACGAAAAAGCCTCGACTTCAACGCTGTCCAAAACCACTCACTAAACCCTAAAATACCCTCGATCGATCACCACGACGAATGATAAATTCATCCACTATTTTTACAACCATCTACAGCCTTCAACCTACCTCCGACATCAACCACAATGATCCCTGACTCGCCGATCATCAGAATTTTACGAAAATGACTTTTCTGTTCAACTTACAATTTCTCTACCATTTCAATCTTAAAATTCTTGAATTCTTTTTCTAAATTCATCATTTGTAATTACTAATCAGATTATAGAGTCAAAGTTTTAAATTAACATTTTCGAAATTTACCCATTTCATTGAGTTCTACTGTAACTTTATATTTAGAGTTAAATGTTTATTACATATCATTGAATCTATTTTTACAATCTAAAATATATAGTTAGAAACCTTTTTCATTAACACTACCTAGACTAAAATCAAACAGATGTAAAGATATGAATTTTTCTAATAAAATTTGAAGCCTGTATTGATATAAAAACAGAGATATATAGTTGTACAGACCTGCATATAATTATACTTACATATTTATAAACATGCAAAACAATTTCACTCAAACATTCAAGTACATCTCATATTATACTACTGGAATCAAGATATATATAGTTCAAGGTCTTATAAAAGAAGAGATTACTCAAATAGAAGATAACAGAGCAATTAACAATGAACCCAGGCATACATACTTCAATCCTCACATACATACAGTATACACACATATAAATGAACATGCAAATATACTTCATTCAGAAATCATTCGAAAGTAATTTAAATTCATTTTAACTTTTGAAAAAGATGTTTACTCACCTATTAACTGTTGAACAGAGAAGTTATAAACTGGCATGTTGAGATCTTTGAAAAACTGGAAGCTTTGAAATTTCATCTGCTTATTTTGATTCTTTTAAAAGTTTGAAAGGCTTTTGAACATTGCTTCTGCCTCAGATTATATTGCATGCATACTTGAAATGATTCAGACTTGAAGAACATGGTTACAGGTCTTTTGAACTTGAGAATTAAGCCCTTGAAAATGATTCCAGGTTTGAGTCAATTGATCTACAGATTTTGTTTACAGGACTTGATCCTTACTTTTTGGTTTTACAGGCATAATTTTGATTAGAGGAAGGTTCAGGTTTGAAGAAGAATAAATGGTTTCAGGCTGTATATTTGAGAATTAAGCTTTTGAAGATGATTATGGTTTGAGATGAATTTCAGTTTTTGATTTGTGGAGAGGATTTCGGTTTGAGAAATTTTTCTTTTGGTATCAGAGCATTTGGTTGAGTGAATACCTAGGCTCTGGAGTGGTGTCTATCTTGAGAGAGCGTATTTGTAATTTTTATATAACTATATATATATTTATATATTCTACCTATTTGATTGGGTTACCTGTTCGGGTTTTCCAATATAAGATATAAAGGTAGATAGGGTGGTGGTGTGTGTAACACGACTACCAATAGTTGGAGTTTGAATGTTTGAGGTTGGAAGTATTTGTCGAGACTGTAGACCGAATACCGTCTCGAGTAAACTTTGATATGATATAAGGATTTCTCTGATCTCTGAAGGAAACCTGTTAAGGTTCGGAGTCGATCATTGAAGTATAAGTTTGATCGTGCTCGTGCGAGTGGATTTTCAGGAGTTTGGATCTGTTGGTTGAACAGAAGCGAGTGATGGTATCTTGGGTAACTCAGGAGTAGTAGCTGCGTGATGAGATGCAGTAACTATGGATATCTCCGACGATGTTTCTGTTTGGAGAAAGTTTAAGGAGTGTGTCTGCTTCGGTGTTGTGGCTGAGTTCAGCCAGATGTTTGTGTTTGGTTTGAGGATCGAGTTTCTCTAGAAGCTTTGGATAAGGAGTCTTTGGCATCTGTGGCAGCAATGCAGCTCGAGTGTTATGTGTTCTTGTTGGAAGATCTTTTGGCTTAGCAGTTTTCTTAGAGTGGAGTTCAGAAGCTGCAGAGTAGAATTCATTTTTCAAATGGATTAGTCAAGCATAGACTGTTCTGATGGATTAAGAAAGAACATTATTTTTGGATATTGGACTAGATATAATCGCAAAAGTGACTTGCGATAGTTTGAGTGTTCTCTTGGGAAATATTTTGCTTGAGTTTGAGGCATCTCTAGAAGATGTAGGAGTTATAGAGTTGTCAGAGATTTTATGGGAAGTGTTGATCTAGTTTGTGTTCGAGTTCATAAAGTATGTTATTTAATCAAGATTTTGGAAATTAATTAATCCCTTGGCTATGGTGATATCAAACTATATATTTAAAAATCAAGATATCAATTATTAAATTTCAGATTATCTATAAACTAGATGGTTGTTTGTTTCTTGGTAATGAATAATGGGATCTCTTTCTCTAATATCTTAACACATGGTTCTTCCTATGAACTACGACCACTCTTAACACTTCATTAATTAATATTAAATACATATTCATGTGAAACAGTTTAGATCCCTGTCTCACCTATATGATTAATGTCCAAGAAGAGATCACCGTACCGAGGAGTACGTTGTTGTTAAAACTATTAGATGCTCTTCAATCAAACCGAGTATCTATTGTGAATTTTGCTTTAATTAAGACAAGTGTCATAAGTTTATTTTTATTTTCTTTAATTTTTAAAAACAAATCTTTATAAAACTATATCCTCCTCTCTTTCTTTTTTTCTTGTTTATTTTCTCATATTTTGTTTTAAGTACCGTGTTAATGAAAATTTGATCATTAATAAGAAAAATATCCTTATCTTTAAATAAATGAGGGTTTATGATATTAAATTAATTAATGGAGTTTGTAGCCTATACATCATCTATCAGAGTGAGTATACGGAATAACATCTATAATTAGGTTATCATATACATCATCTATCAGAGTTACACATTAAATCTTTGATACCAGAAATATTAACATTTATCTTGATGAACTTGGTCACATTCCGTATGTGTTTAAACATTAATATATTCAATGAAACGACCACGACTTATTGTATTATATACATCATCTAACAAGCTCTGATATCAAGATGTTTAACCCTGTAATCACATAAAACTAGACAGTTAAAACCCAGGTTCACCCAGATACGATTTATTACCAAGTAAATTTCACTATCAGATACGATGGGTCATCACACGTGGTCACACGTGGTAGTACGTGAATAAGTACCAACACATTTATCTCCAGACCTGGAAATCCGGTATACGGAAACCCGATCCCGGTCTCATCGAAATCCAAAACGTATCTTTTAAGGCCAAGTTGTTTTAAAGGTTAAAACAATTTAATTCAATTATCTTTATACACTTAGAAGATAATTCACAATAGATAATCAACATTATCAATATCATCAGATAATCCATATTATCACAATTCAACTAAACATCCATATCATTTCAATACTTAAGTCCTAACAAGATTAAATCATAAGCTAGAGATTTTGATTTGAAATTTAAGCCTGGGCCAAAATCAGAGAAGAACACAGATATATGCACCACAATATCTCATATACAAGCTAAGCAGATAAATTCCTTCACAACATTTCTGTTTCATAGATGATCAAGCAACCCCATAATATATTAACTTTTAAAAATGTGATGTTACTCACAGATTTGAAAAGGCAGAACAGAGCATCTAATTGTAATAGCAAACACACTATAAACATTCACATCAGAAACTCATTTATACTTGCAATACTTATTCATTTCAACTATATTAGCAAGCAACCATATTTTACTTTAAGTTTTAAAAGTTACTCACCTTAAACAAAGATGGAACAGAGGCAGAGCCTTATCTTTGAAACTGAGAAACTGTTTTGAACTTTAACTTGAATGCCCTTTAATTTAAGAAATTGAGTGGTTGAACTTTACTTATTGAATTTAGAACTGCATGCATGTTTGTTTTCCATGTTGAAGAAAAAATGCAGCAGGCTTTTGAATTTGTTTCCAGCTTAAAAAGGATGCAGCAGCTTCCTTAAGTTGAAAAGAATTTCAGGCAGGAGACTTTGATTACTTGTTCCAGATAGAAAAATGCAGGTAGGCTGGTTGCTTTAAGATGATTACAGATTTGCAAAGAAAAATTACAACTCAATATGCTTTAAAATGGATATGTATATATGTGATATCCCGGGATTTCGAGGAATTTAAAATGTTTCGACCACTGCGACTTTCTTCATAATGATTGCATATTGAGTTAACCATTTCTAAAATGATTATATAAGTATACAATCAGAGCCTACAAACAGTTTTCTATCCGTTGTAAATATGCTTTAAATTACAACTCAACTCGATGAAACCCTACAAACAGTAATTATACCACGTGTGACGACCCGGCTTTCATCGACCAGAAAGTCGTATCGCTGATAAGAAAGAAAGGGATAGAAAGAGAAAAGAAGAGAAGAAAGAAAGAAACAACAACAGAATCTAAACAGCGGAACGAATAAATTATATTAATAACATAAACTATTACATAGTATCATATACAACAACTATCAGAGTTACACAACATATACAACACATACTAGACAGTTATAAACACCTGTCTAGTTTCTACAATATAAGATACAACACAGATAACAATGACTCAGAGATCAACACAGCGGAACTACTATATCTACGAACGCCGAAGCCTCCTGCTCCATTGCTCCTCCAGATAACTCGTCAAAGCAAACCTGACTCCCTTGGCTACTCGTAAAAATTTGAGTACCCAAGAGTTTATATAAAACAGAAATAAACACTTGGGTCAGACATGGGTCTGGTGTGAGTAAACGAGTTAACTTACTTAACTTCAAAACCTTTGAAATCAAAAGGTATCACGTAAGACTTCCCACACATAAACATGGAAAAGTTTTTACCTTACGCTAACCAAAACTTGATAGGAAATCTGGTTATATTATAATAGGTCTAGGGTTTTCAAATAAATATGAAATAGCCGAAATTGTTACATTATTAAATTCCAGCATACATAAGTATACAATCAAGACCGTTATCACTTATTGGAAGTTGGATTTCCATACAATGGCAGGGCTACTGGGGTACCACCCGTCACAGTACGTGGCCTAGATCACCGTACCGAGGATCACTCCCAATCCCCTGCAACACAAGGCCGGAACATCCCTTACTGGATAATTCCCGCACAAGATATCCCAGCAGTTGGAGCTCACAACTGCCCACACAGCCGAATAATAATAAGAAGGGACCTCTAGACAGAGATAATCTTGTCCTACTTGGGTGCTACCCACTAACCTTGCTGCACCTCCCCTGTTTTAGCCATTCCCGGTTTGTGAGGCTTGAGGTCACGATTACCTTAAAACAGAACACATCACTTAGAATGCTCATCGTCCACCTGACAATGTTCTGAAAGCATTCAATCCATATAAGTTCGTTCCGGGTTCGAACGAAACCGAAGGCATTATCTCGTTACACTCGTATTGGAATCACCCTCAGAGTTAACGACAATAACCCTTGCACTCTAAATCTTCATCTTCACTTGAGATTCACGACCTATCGTTAATTTGGATCGATGTGGTATTCGGGTCTCCAGACCTGGAAATCCGGTATACGGAAACCCGATCCCGGTCTCATCGAAATCCAAAACGTATCTTTTAAGGCCAAGTTGTTTTAAAGGTTTAAACAATTCAATTCAATACTTGAATTCACACAGCTTTAACATAGATAAATATTACACATTTATCACAGATATATCATATCACAGAATATCATAATATATCATCTAATAGATATCAACCAAATCAGACATTCTACTCAACCATCATTCATAAGCAACCATTTATTAATCTCTATTATAATTAATTTAATCAACTTAAATTAAATTAATTACTTAAGAATTAATTCCTATTCTTGCTTAATCAACATTAATTAATTACAATCCATTTAATTAATTAATCATTAAATATTAATCACTCTTGATTAATTATTTATTACATAAAGTAATTATCCTTAATTAATTTCACAAATTAATTATCCTTAATCATTTATAGTAATTAACCTTTAATTACTCTCCTTAATTATAATAATTAATGATCCTTAATTAATTACTTCCATTAATTAATTAACTATAATTAATTACATTATTCTTTAATTAATTACATTAATTAATTATGCATTAATCAATTACTTTCATTTATCAACCTTAAATAATTACTCCTAATTACATACAGTAATTTATTTATTAATTACTTACACTAAGTAATTATACTTAATCAATTCTATACACGAAACTCCCTTAATTTATAACAGTCATTCACAGGCATACCAAATGTGACGACCCGGCTTTCATTGACCAGAAAGTCGTATTGCTGATAAGAAAGAAAGGGATAGAAAGAGAAAAGAAGAGAAGAAAGAAAGAAACAACAACAGAATCTAAACAGCGGAACGAATAAATTATATTAATAACATAAACTATTACATAGTATCATATACAACAACTATCAGAGTTCATAACATATACAACACATACTAGACAGTTATAAACACCTGTCTAGTTTCTACAATATAAGATACAACACAGATAACAATGACTCAGAGATCAACACAGCGGAACTACTATATCTCTACAGCGCTGAAGCCTCCTGCTCCATTGCTCCTCCAGATAACTCGTCAAAGCAAACCTGACTCTCTTGGCTACTCGTAAAAATTTGAGTACCCAAGAGTTTATATAAAACAGAAATAAACACTTGGGTCAGACATGGGTCTGGTGTGAGTAAACGGTTTAACTTACTTAACTTCAAAACCTTTGAAATCAAAAGGTATCACGTAAGACTTCCCACACATAAACATGGGTAAGTTTTTACCTTACGCTAACCAAAACATTTGATAGGAAATTCGATTGTATTATAATAGGTCTAGGATTTTCAAGTAAAATACAGAAATAGCTGGAATGCTTACATCTCACGTTCCAACATAGTTGGGCACAACTAACACGTACGGCACTTATTGGAAGTTGGATTTCCATACAATGGCAGGGCTACTGGGGTACCTCCCGTCACAGTACGTGGCCTAGATCACCGTACCGTGGAGTACGCCCGCTCCCCTGCAACACAAAGCCGGAACCATCCCTTACTGGATAATTCCGAATAAAATCACCCCACGGTTGTGTACTGCAACCGTACCACTAAGTCGAAATAGAAAGGGACATCTAGACAGGGATGACCTTACTCTCAGTGGGCGCTACCCACGAAGCCTTGCTGCACCTCCCCTGTTTTAGCCATTCCCGGTTGATGAGCCTTGAGGCTACGATTACCTTTAATCAGAACACTTCACTTAGAATGCTCATCGTCCACCTGACGATGTTCTGAAAGCATTCAATCCATACAAGTTCGTTCCGGGTTCGAACGAAACCGAAGGCATTATCTCGTTACACTCGTTTTGGAATCACCCTCAGAGTTAACGACAATAACCCTTGCACTCTGAATCTTCATCTTCACTTGATTCACGACCTATCGTTAATTTGGATCGATGTGGTATTCGGGTCTCCAGACCTGGAAATCCGGTATACGGAACCCCGATCCCGGTCTCATCGAAATCCAAAACGTATCTTTTAAGGCCAAGTTGTTTAAAGGTTTAAACAATTCAATTCAATACTTGAATTCACATAGCATTAACTTAGATAAATATCGCACATTTATCACAGATATATCCAATATCATATCACAGAATATCATAGTATATCATCCAATAGATATCAACCAAATCAGACATTCTATTCAACCATCATTCCTAAGCAACCATTTATTAATCTCTATTATAATTAATTTAATCAACTTAAATTAAATTAATTACTTAAGAATTAATTCCCATTCTTGCTTAATCAATCATTAATTAATTACTTATCCATTTAATTAATTAATCATTAAATATTAATCACTCTTGATTAATTATTTATAAAGTAATTATCCTTAATTAATTTCACAAATTAATTATCCTTAATCATTTACAGTAATTATCCTTTAATTACTCTCATTAATTACGTTAATTAATGATCCTTAATTAATTACTTCCATTAATTAATTAACTATAATTAATTACATTATTCTTTAATTAATTAAATTAATTGGTTTAAAACATTTACTTTGGTTTAACCCATGTGTATTTGAATCTAAGCCAATACATCTACATCTTTATTCAAAACAGTAATCTTTGTTTTAAATAAAGATGTAGATGTATTGGCTTAGATTCAAATACACATGGGTTAAACCAAAGTAAATGTTTTAAACCAATTTTTAAAATTTAATTGAAAGTAAGTTTTAAACTTTAATCAAGTTAAATCATTTCTTGAAATTCATTTCTTTGTAATGAATATTTTGAATAAAAGATGTTGTATGATTTGTAAACTTAGATGTTTTAATTTGAATCCTTAAAGTTATTTTCTAACTTAAATTTGAAATGTAATTAGGTAATAAAAGAAAAAAAAAATTTATATTTTTATTTTTTTTTATTATTATAAAATCATTTTTTTTTTAATTTTTTTATTTATTTATATTTTATTTATTTTTATAATAATTTTATTTTTTTTTTCTTTATTTTTTTTTTATTTCTTTTAATTATTTTATTATTTTATATTTTTTATTTATATATATTTTTTTTTATTTTTTTTTCTCTATTTATTTATTCTTATATTATTTTTTTATATTTTTTTTTTACTTAATTTATTTATAATTATTTTATATATATTATTTTTTTTATTTTATTTTTTTATTTATTTTTTTCTATTTTCACTTTTTTTTTAATTTTTTTATTATTTATTATAACATTTTTTCTAATCTTTCTTTTTATTCTTTTTATTTTTATTATTATTTATTATTTTTTTTATTTTTATTTTTTTTTATTTTTTTATTTTTTTTATAATTTATATATATATTATTTTTATTTTTTTTATATTTTTTATCTTTTTTTTTATATTTTTTTTTTATATTATTTTTTAAATTTATTTATTTTTTTATTTTTATTATTATATTATTTTCTTTATATTTTTTTTTTATATTTATATATATTATTTCATTCTATTACATTTTTTTTTATTTATTTTATTATTTTTTTTTATTATTTATTATATATATTTTATTTATTTATTATTTTTATATATATTTTATTTTATTTTTTTTATTTTTATTTATTTTATTTTTATTTTTTTTTATTTTATATTATTATATCTTATTATTATATATATAATATTATTATTTATTAAAATTTTTATATATTATATATTTTTTTTTTATTTTTTATCATTTTATTTTTTATTTTTATTATATCTTATTATTTTTTATTAATTTAATATTTTTTATTAATTTTTTTTTTATTTTATTTTTTTATATTTTTTCATTTATTTATTCTTTATATATTACTAATTATTTTATCTTTTTTTTTTATTTTTATTTTATTTACATTATTATTTTTCATTTTTTTTTTTTTTTATTAATTATTTTTTACTATTTTTATACTTATTTTTTTATTATATTATTACTTATTTATTCTTTTTTTTATATTTTTTTATTTATTTTTTTTTATTTATTTTTTTTTTTTTATTTATATTATTTATTATTTTTATATAATTATTATCTATCTAATTTTTATTATAATATTTTATATTTATTTTCAATTTTTTTTATCTTTTTTATTTTTTTATTTTTTATCATTTTTATTTATATTTTTTTTATAATTTTTCTTTTTATTATTTATTTTTTTTTATATTTTTTTAATTTTTTTTTTAATTTTATTATTTTATATTTTTTTTTAATTTTTTATTATTATTTTTTTCTATATTTTTTTATTATTTTTTTATATATCTTATTTTTTTTTTTCTATAATTTATTTTATTATATTTTTTTCTTTTTTTTTCTAATTTTTATTTTTATCTTTTATTTTTTTCATTTATATTATTTTTTTTCTTATTATTATTTTTTATTATATCTTTTATTTATTTATTTATTTATTTATTTTTTTTATTATATATTTTATATTTATATTTTTTATTTTTATATATTTTATTTTTATTACATTTTTATTTTTTTATTTTTTATATATTTATTTTTTATTTTTTTTATTTAATACTATTTATTTCTACTATTATCCATTATTTTATTTTTCTATTTTTTATATATTATTTCTTTAAATAATTTATTTTAATTTTATTTTTTTTTTATAATTTTTCATATTTATATATATATTTTTTTTTATCATTTATTTATTTAATTTATTATTATTATTATTATTATTTTTTTTTATTTTTTATTTTTTCTTATTTTCTTATTTATATTTTCAATTTTTTTATATTTATTATTCTTATTTTTTATATTTTTATTTATCTTTTTTATTATTTTTTTTATATTTTTTTCTTTTTTTTTTATTTTTTTATTTTTACTTTATATATTTTTTTTTAATTTTATTTTTCATTTTTTTTTTCTATTATATAATAAATATAATAAAAAAAGTAAATAATGAATAAAAAAAAAAATAATAAAAAGAAAGTATAAAATGAAAAAAAAATAAATAAAAATAAAATTATAAAAAAAAATGAAATAATATAAAATAAAAATAAAAAAAATAATAATAATAAAAAAAAAAGGCTTGTTTTGTTTCTTTTTAAAATATCACTTGATAATATAATCTCTTATATAAATTATTTAAATATCAAATATGTTAATTTCAGATAATAAGTATAATGTATTATTTTTTTTAATTTGTTATTCAATTGGGAATTTAAAGATGATTGTTGTAGAGCGAGTATCCCGGTATATATATACTTGGGGAAACTCGAGGAATTCTATCTAGAATTTTGTCTGGATAGTTAGATTTGATTGATTGGAGTGTTTGGGGTAATTAGTTAAAGTGAAAAAGGGTAATCACTTGATGTTATTAATCTAAGGAATTGATTAATATAATTGTTGAGATTAATTAATTATGGAGTAGTTAATTAATTAATGAATTAAGGATTATTAATATAATTAATGATGTATATGATACTATGTAATATTTATGTGATATATTATATTTCGTTTCGTTTCCGCTGTGAGTATCTGTTGTTGTTTTCTTTTCTCTTCTTCTCTTTTCTATTTCTCACCCCTTTCTTTCTTTCTGTCGATGCGATTTTCCGGGAGTGGAAAGCCGGGTCGTCACACGTGGTATCAGAGCAAAGAAAACAACATTTAATTAATTGAATTATTTAATTGAATTTAATTTTAATAATTAATTAGATTAATTAATTTAAAGATAATCAATTATAGAATTTGTTTAAAATGAATTACTTAATGGAAGTAATTAAGAATTAATTACTTATTGTAATTAATTGAAGTTAATTTGATTAGTTAAGTTAATTAATTAGGTTTAATTAATTTAGAAAAATTAGGAGATGATTTGATAATAATTACTTAATGTAATTATTAAGGTATGATTATTTAGGAAGTAAATAATAAGATAATTACTTGAAGTAATTAATTGATGGTTATGTATTAAGGAAAGTAATTTAAGTTTAATTACTTTGAATAATTAATCAAGGGATTAATTAAGAAATTAATTAAGGAGAATTAATTTAGTAAATGAAAGTAATTAAGGGTAGTTAATTACTGATTGAAGATTAATCAAGGTGATTAATAAATGTTGTTTAATTTAATGTTAATTACTTAATGTAATTAATTTAATTTAAGTAATTAATAATTAATTTGTAATTAAGGATCATTAATTAATATAATTAATGATGTAATTAAGATTGATTAATTAAGTATAATTAATAAATGAAGTGATTAATTAATGTAATTAATTAAGTTTTAATATAATTAATTATAGTGATTAATTTAATTAATTATAGTTAATTAATTAATGAAGTAATTAAAGATTAATTACTATAAGTGGTTAGGGTTAATTAATTTAAGTAATTAATTAAGGATAAATTACTTGAAGGTAATTAAAAAAATAATTAATCAAAGATGATTAATTGAAAAAGGTAATTAAAGGATAATTAATTAATTTGTAATTAATTAATGGGTAAGTAAGAAGGATTTATAAAATGAAGTAATTAATTTAATTCAATTTAAATTAATTAGAGATAGTGTAAATCATTACTTATGAATGAGTGATAGTATTGAATACTTGGCATTGATTGATATCTCTGATGAGATATATGCTGTATGATATGTATGTTAGTTGAATTGTATGGATTATTGATAATGTTGATTTTCTATTGTGAATTATCTTTCTAAGTGTATAAAGATAATTGAATTAAATTGTTTTAACCTTTAAAACAACTTGGCCTTAAAAGATACGTCTTTGGATTTCGATGAGACCGGGATCGGGTTTCCGTATACCGGATTTCCAGGTCTGGAGACCCGAATACCACATCGATCCAAATTAACGATAGGTCGTGAATCAAGTGAAGATGAAGATTCAGAGTGCAAGGGTTATTGTCGTTAACTCTGAGGGTGATTCCAAAACGAGTGTAACGAGATAATGCCTTCGGTTTCGTTCGAACCCGGAACGAACTTGTATGGACTGAATGCTTTCAGAACATCGTCAGGTGGACGATGAGCATTCTAAGATAGATGTGTTCTTTTTAAAGGTAATCGTGACCTCAAGCCTCACAAACCGGGAATGGCTAAAACAGGGGAGGTGCAGCAAGGTTAGTGGGTAGCACCCAAGTAGGACAAGATTACATCTGTCTAGATGTCCCTTTCTATTTTCGACTTAGTGTGTGCGGTTGAATCATGACAACCGTGGGGTATCTTGTGCGGGAATTATCCAGTAAGGGATGTTCCGACCTTGTGTTGCAGGGGATTGGGAGTGATCCTCGGTACGGTGATCTAGGCCACGTACTGTGACGGGCGGTACCCCGGTAGCCCTGCCATTGATGGAATCCAAACTCCAATAAGTGCCGTACGTATTAGTTGTGCCCAACTATGTTGGAACGTGAGATGTAAGCATTCCAGCTATTTCTGTATTTTACTTGAAAACCCTAGACCTTATTATAATATAACTGGATTTCCTATCAAATGTTTTGGTTAGCGTAAGGTAAAAACTTACCCATATTTATTGGTGGGGAGTCTTACGTGATACCTTTTCTTTCAAAAGGTTTTGAAGTTAAACAAGTTTAACCTGTTACTCACACCAGACCCATGTCTGACCCAAGTTGTTTATTTCTGTTTTATAAACTCTTGGGTACTCAAATTTTTACGAGTAGCCAAGGGATTCAGGTTTAGCTTTGACGAGTAATCTGGAGGAGCAATGGAGCAGGAGGCTTCGGCGTTGTAGATATAGATAGTAGTTTTCCGCTGTGTTGATCTTTGTATTGATCTGTATTGTGTTGAGATGTAATAACTAGACAGATGTTTATAACTGTCTAGTATGTGATGTGTAATCTGTGTAACTCTGATAGATGATGTATATGATACTATGTAATATTTATGTGATATATTATATTTCGTTTCGTTTCCGCTGTGAGTATCTGTTGTTGTTTTCTTTTCTCTTCTTCTCTTTTCTATTTCTCACCCCTTTCTTTCTTACTGTCGATGCGATTTTCCGGGAGTGGAAAGCCGGGTCGTCACACGTGGTATCAGAGCAGAAAGTCGTATCGTTGATAAGAAAGAAAGGGATAGAAAGAGAAAAGAAGAGAAGAAAGAAAGAAACAACAACAGAATCTAAACAGCGGAACGAATAAATTATATTAATAACATAAACTATTACATAGTATCATATACAACAACTATCAGAGTTACACAACATATACAACACATACTAGACAGTTATAAACACCTGTCTAGTTTCTACAATATAAGATACAACACAGATAACAATGACTCAGAGATCAACAAAGCGGAACTACTATATCTCTACAGCGCTGAAGCCTCCTGCTCCATTGCTCCTCCAGATAACTCGTCAAAGCAAACCTGACTCCCTTGGCTACTCGTAAAAATTTGAGTACCCAAGAGTTTATATAAAACAGAAATAAACACTTGGGTCAGACATGGGTCTGGTGTGAGTAAACGGGTTAAAATTGTTTAACTTCAAAACCTTTTGAAAACAAAGGTATCACGTAAGACTTCCCACAAATAAACATGGGTAAGTTTTTACCTTACGCTAACCAAAACATTTGATAGGAAATCCAGTTATATTATTATAGGGTCTAGGGTTTTCAAGTAAAATACAGAAATAGCTGGAATGCTTACATCTCACGTTCCAACATAGTTGGGCACAACTAATACGTACGACACTTATTGGATTTTGGATTCCATACAATGGCAGGGCTACCTTAGAAAAGAACACATCACTTAGAATGCTCATCGTCCACCTGACGATGTTCTGAAAGCATTCAATCCATACAAGTTCGTTCCGGGTTCGAACGAAACCGAAGGCATTATCTCGTTACACTCGTTTTGGAATCACCCTCAGAGTTAACGACAATAACCCTTGCACTCTGAATCTTCATCTTCACTTGGGATTCACGACCTATCGTAAATTTGGATCGATGTGGTATTCGGGTCTCCAGACCTGGAAATCCGGTATACGGAACCCCGATCCCGGTCTCATCGAAATCCAAAACGTATCTTTTAAGGCCAAGTTGTTTAAAGGTTTAAACAATTCAATTCAATACTTGAATTCACATAGCATTAACTTAGATAAATATCGCACATTTATCACAGATATATCCAATATCATATCACAGAATATCATAGTATATCATCCAATAGATATCAACCAAATCAGACATTCTACTCAACCATCATTCATAAGCAACCATTTATTAATCTCTATTATAATCAATTTAATCAACTTAAATTAAATTAATTACTTAAGAATTAATTCCTAACCTTGCTTAATCAATCATTAATTAATTACTTATCCATTTAATTAATTAATCATTAAATATTAATCACTCTTGATTAATTATTCATTAATTACATAAAGTAATTATCCTTTAATTAATTTTACAAATTAATTATCCTTAATCATTTATAGTAATTAACCTTTAATTACTCTCATTAACTACAATAATTAATGATCCTTAATTAATTACATTAATTAATTAATTAACTATAATTAATTACATTATTCCTTAATTAATTACATTAATTAATCATGCATTAATTAATTACTTCCATTAATCAACCTTAAATAATCATTAACAGTAATTAACTATTCTTAATTACTTTAATTTCTTTTATAAATCCTTTTTGATTAAATTCACCAATTACATATAGTAATTCATTTATTAATTACTTACACTAAGTAATTATACTTAACCAATCTTATTAAGTAACTACACTTAATCAATTACCAAGTGACTATCCTTAATTAATTAACAAATTAATTAACTTAAATAAATCACATTCATTCCTAAATCATAACTGAGTAACTCATCCTTAATTACCCTTTAAACAATTTAATTAATCCTTGATTAATTATTCTTTAACTATTAATTAATAAACCTTAATTATTAATCAATATTCTTTAATACAAAGTAATCAATCCTTAATTACTTTTATAATTAATTAATTAAAGAAATTAAATGTATAATTAATTTATCTAATAAATTAATAAAATGAATAATTACTTAAAAGTAATTAAAGGTTTAATCTTAAAGGTTTAAGATTGATTATTTTTAGAATAATTAACTTGTAAATAAGATTCATTAATTAAATAGGATTTGATTTTTAATTAATGATTAAGATAAATTAATTAGAATAGTTAATTTATAATTTAGGATTATAAATTAAAATATTAATTAATGGTTAGGAATTAATTAATAAGTAATCAAAGATTAATTAAGTTATGGATAACACTTAATTAATTAAATAATTAAAGATTAATTAATTGGTTATTAAGATTTATTAATTTGGAATTAAGAATAATTAATCTAAGTTAATTACTTAAGGAAAATAATTAAAGAATTATTAATAGTTAATGAAGGTCATTAACTATGGATTATTAAATAATTAATTAATATGTTTAATTTTAATAATTAATTAGATTAATTAATTTAAAGATAATCAATTATAGAATTTGTTTAAAATGAATTACTTAATGGAAGTAATTAAGAATTAATTACTTATTGTAATTAATTGAAGTTAATTTGATTAGTTAAGTTAATTAATTAGGTTTAATTAATTTAGAATAATCAGGAGATGATTTGATAATAATTACTTAATGTAATTATTAAGGTATGATTATTTAGGAAGTAAATAATAAGATAATTACTTGAAGTAATTAATTGATGGTTATGTATTAAGGAAAGTAATTTAAGTTTAATTACTTTGAATAATTAATCAAGGGATTAATTAAGAAATTAATTAAGGAGAATTAATTTAGTAAATGAAAGTAATTAAGGGTAGTTAATTACTGATTGAAGATTAATCAAGGTGATTAATAAATGTTGTTTAATTTAATGTTAATTACTTAATGTAATTAATTTAATTAAAGTAATTAATAATTAAGTTGTAATTAAGGATCATTAATTAATATAATTAATGATGTAATTAAGAATTGATTAATTAAGAAATAATTAATAAATGAAGTAATTAATTAATGTAATTAATTAAGGATAAATGTAATTAATTATAGTTGATTAATTTAATTAATTATAGTTAATTAATTAATGAAGTAATTAAAGGTTAATTACTATAAGTGGTTAAGGTTAATTAATTTGAGTAATTAATTAAAGATAAATTACTTGAAGGTAATTAAAAGATAATTAATCAAAGATGATTAATTGAAAAAGGTAATTAGAGGATAATTAATTAATTTGTAATTAATTAATGTTTAAGTAAGAAGGATTTATAAAATAAAAGTAATTAATTTAATTAACTTTAAATTAATTAGAGATGATATAGATCATTACTTATGGATGGATGATAATACTGAATGCTTTGCATTTGATTGATATCTCTGATGAGATATATGCTATGTGATATGGATGTTTAGTTGAATTGTGATAATATGGATTATCTGATGATATTGATAATGTTGATTATCTATTGTGAATTATCTTTCTAAGTGTATAAAGATAATTGAATTAAATTGTTTTAACCTTTAAAACAACTTGGCCTTAAAAGATACGTTTTGGATTTCGATGAGACCGGGATCGGGTTTCCGTATACCGGATTTCCAGGTCTGGAGACCCGAATACCACATCGATCCAAATTAACGATAGGTCGTGAATCAAGTGAAGATGAAGATTCAAGAGTGCAAGGGTTATTGTCGTTAACTCTGAGGGTGATTCCAATACGAGTGTAACGAGATAATGCCTTCGGTTTCGTTCGAACCCGGAACGAACTTGTATGGATTGAATGCTTTCAGCACATCGTCAGGTGGACGATGAGCATTCTAAGTGATGTGTTATTTTCTAAGGTAATCGTGACCTCAAGCCTCACAAACCGGGAATGGCTAAAACAGGGGAGGTGCAGCAAGGTTAGTGGGTAGCACCCAAGTAGGACAAGATTACCTCTGTCTAGATGTCCCTTTCTATTTTCGACTTAGTGTGTGCGGTTGAATCATGACAACCGTGGGGTATCTTGTGCGGGAATTATCCAGTAAGGGATGTTCCGACCTTGTGTTGCAGGGGATTGGGAGTGATCCTCGGTACGGTGATCTAGGCCACGTACTGTGACGGGCGGTACCCCGGTAGCCCTGCCATTGATGGAATCCAAACTCCAATAAGTGCCGTACGTATTAGTTGTGCCCAACTATGTTGGAACGTGAGATGTAAGCATTCCAGCTATTTCTGTATTTTACTTGAAAACCCTAGACCTTATTATAATATAACTGGATTTCCTATCAAATGTTTTGGTTAGCGTAAGGTAAAAACTTACCCATATTTATTGGTGGGGAGTCTTACGTGATACCTTTTCTTTCAAAAGGTTTTGAAGTTAAACAAGTTTAACCTGTTACTCACACCAGACCCATGTCTGACCCAAGTTGTTTATTTCTGTTTTATAAACTCTTGGGTACTCAAATTTTTACGAGTAGCCAAGGGATTCAGGTTTAGCTTTGACGAGTAATCTGGAGGAGCAATGGAGCAGGAGGCTTCGGCGTTGTAGATATAGATAGTAGTTTTCCGCTGTGTTGATCTTTGTATTGATCTGTATTGTGTTGAGATGTAATAACTAGACAGATGTTTATAACTGTCTAGTATGTGATGTGTAATCTGTGTAACTCTGATAGATGATGTATATGATACTATGTAATATTTATGTGATATATTATATTTCGTTTCGTTTCCGCTGTGAGTATCTGTTGTTGTTTTCTTTTCTCTTCTTCTCTTTTCTATTTCTCACCCCTTTCTTTCTTACTGTCGATGCGATTTTCCGGGAGTGGAAAGCCGGGTCGTCACACGTGGTATCAGAGCCAGGTTGAGCGAATACCTAAGCTCTGGAGTGGTGTCTATCTTGAGAGAGCGTATTTGTAATTTTTACTATATATATATATATATATCTATTCTACCTATTTGTTGGATTATCTGTTCGGGTTTTCCAATATGAGTTATAAAGGTAGATAAAGTGGTGGTGTGTGAAACACGACTACCATTGTTTAGAGTTTGAATGTTTGAGGTTGGAAATATATCTGTCGAGACTGTAGACCGAATACCGTCTCGAGTAAACTTTGATATGATATAAGGATTTCTCTGATCTCTGAAGGAAACCTGTTAAGGTTCGGAGTCGATCATTGAAGTATAAGTTTGATCGTGCTCGTGCGAGTGGATTTTCAGGAGTTTGGATCTGTTGGTTGAACAGAAGCGAGTGATGGTATCTTGGGTAACTCAGGAGTAGTAGCTGCGTGATGAGATGCAGTAACTATGGATATCTCCGACGATGTTTCTGTTTGGAGAAAGTTTAAGGAAGTATATCTACTTCGGTATTGTGGCTGAGTTCAGCAGGATGTTTGTGTTTGGTCTGAGGTCCGGGTTCTCTAGAAGCTTTGGATAAGGAGTCTTTGGCATCCGTGTTAGCGGTGCAGCTCGAGTGTTCTGTGTTCCTGCTGGAAGATCTTTTGGCTTAGCAGTTCGTAAAGTGGAGTTCAGAAGCTGCGGAGTAAATTCATTTTTCAAATGGATTGGTCAAGCATATGACTGTTCTGATGAGTTAAGAAAGAACAGTAATTTTTGGAAAGCCTAGGTCGTTACAGTGGTATCAGAGCTTAGGTTGAGCGAATACCTAAGCTATTGGTTAAGTGAATATCAAAACACTAGGTTGAGTGAATACCTAGGTTCGGAAGGGTTGTTCAATTAGGATCTGTAGCAACCTGTTTGAGTCCGAGTGTATATATATACGGGAGTGCGTATTTGTTAGTTATATAAAATAGTTTTATATTGTGTTAATTGATCGGTTAAGTGGTATATGGATTCTGGTCAATACGAGTAGCTACCGTTATTGATAGGGATCTCTAAACACTTGGACCAGGCCAACGGACACAATATTGTTTTAAAAAGGGAAGGTGAAATAATTTTACCCAGATATATTTTCTATACATAAAAAGTATCATTTTAAAAGTATATGGTATTTATAATGATTGGTTGAGATGATAATAATTTATCATCTAAGATTAGGAGTCTGAGTGTTGAGGTTGGAAGTATATTTGTCGAGACTGTAAACCTAATACCGTCTCGAGTAAACTTTACTGTGGAAAAGGATTTCATCGATCTCCGAAGGAAACTGTTGTGGTTCGGAGTTTATCTTTGTAGTTTGGATGAGTAAAGTTGGAGCTGTCGGTTGGACAGAAGCGAGTGATGGTATCTTGGTATCTTCTGGAAGGAGTAACTGCGTGATGAGATGCAGTGACTATGGATGTTCCCGAAGATGTTTTCTTTGGAACAAGTTAATGAAGTGTGTCTGCTTCGGTGTTGAGGCTAAGTTCAGCAAGATGTTTTTGTTCTGTTTGAAGTCCGAATTTCTCGAAGAACTTTGGATTGAGAAGTCTGTGGCATCTGTGGCAGTAATGCAGCTCGGAGTGTTCTGTTTTCGGCAGAAGTTTTTCTGGCTAAGCAGTTTTCTGAAGGTGAAGTTCAGAAGCAGCAGAGAGGATCCATTTCTTCGATGGATTGGATAGTCAAGTGTGAACTGTTCTGATTGGTAAAGAGAGAACAGTTTTATTTGGCTGGGTGGATCGCAAAAGTGACTTGCGATAGTTTGAGTATTCTTTTGAGTTATCCGATATTTTCTGGAATGTGTTGTCCAGTCTGTGCTTGTGTTCATCATCAGCATTTTCATTTCTACTCTAGATCAGAGTGGTGCAGCGGGAGCAGTTTGGCAAGTGCTCCTGTTTATCTTTTCCAGATAGGAGAAGTTAGTTCAGTCTACTGATATGGTGAAGTAGAGTTGTGTTTTGGATTATTGGTAGATCTTGAGAGGATCATTGTTGATTGGGTTATTTCTGGTCCAGTTATTGCTAGAAGCATCAGCGAAGGTTGAGTTGATCAGGAAAGATCTGTAGACAGCTCAGGATCGTCTGAAGGATTTTGTGGATAAGAGACGATAGAATTTGAAATTCGAAATTGGAGACTTCGTGGTTGTGAAGTTTTTCTCTGGTTAAAGGGAGCAATAAGATTTGGTAAGTCTGGAAAGTCAGCTCCGAGTTATTTTGGATCTTTTTTGTGATCTAATTTGGATAAGAGTTTGATCTACTGGATTGAATTGTTAGTTTGGATAACTGGAATTCAATGTATTTTACGTATCTCTGAGAGAGTACGTGTTTGATTTATCTCTGGTTGTGGAACCAGCAGTTTTGGAGGATTTGGTTGTTGAGTCAGACTCGTCTGTAGTCTGATATCTTGTTTAGTTCTGTAGATCTAGAAGAGTAGAAGCTCTATAGCTTAGTAGTATTGTTTGTTGGATTCTGTAGAGCGAGTATCCCGATATATATATACCTAGGGAAACTCGAGGAAATTTTATCCAGAATTTTATCTGGATAATTAGAATTGTTTGATTGGGAGAATTGTTTGCTATTGTTGTTAGCATATAGATGATAATATATGCTTGTGATTTAAATAGATTATTAAATTACCTTTGTTTTAAATTTCGGGGACGAAATTATTTTTAAGGGGGAAGGAATGTAATATCCCGGAATTTATGGACAATATCAATTTAATAATCTGTTTAAATAATTAAATTGATTGATAATTTTTGATAGTAAGATTTGAATTGATTTAATAATCTGATTAAATGAATATTTAACTAGTGAATTTATCCTTTAAAAATTTATAGGATGATTTCTATTTATAATGTATATACAATTGTATATATTGTAAATAGATAAGCTTGGATTTAAAATTTAAATAAATAAGATATTGTTTTTAAATTCTAATATATATATATTGATAAATTGTTATTTTCAAACAATAATTATAATATATTGTTTTATATACAAATATAAATAGACTTTAATAAAATAGGATTGTTATTTTAAAAATTGAAAGTGTAGTTATATATGTATGTATATAACATGACTTTAAATTGGATTTTAAATATAATTTGAAAAGTAAATGTAAATTAGTTTTGAAATTCAAAGGTAGATACTTTAAATTATTTGGATTCAAAATACATGTATAAGCTTTTATTTATACATATACAAATGATTTTATTTTCTTTTAAAAGTAATTTATAAATAGAGAAGTATTTAAGGAAATAAAGAAAAAGGCTTTTATCTACATTTAAAATAAATATAAACTAACTAAAAAGGACATGTGTAAACCTATAAAGGATTGTTTAAAACAAGTGTTAACTAATTAACACATATGAAGACAAGTGTCCATCTTTTAAATTTCTATTTTTCTTTTATTTTTAAGAAATAATTTTCAGCCCTTATAAACATTTTTCTTTATCTTCATTTTCTTTTTATCTTCACATTTTCAAACTTGAGAAACTTCAGCCTATTTTCTCATAACAAAATCTGTAACCAAATTCTCCAAAGTAATCCACAACTTAAATCTGCCTTTCAAAACAAATCTGTGAATCAACATCCCTCAAACCAAAATTTATCAAAAGCAAAAATCCCTGTAATCTATTTTCCAAATCAAAACAAAGATATGCAATACTTTTTCAAAATCTGGAAATAAGAATCTGGAAAACAAGTCTTCTGTCTACATTCATTTTCAAATCTGGAATTTTAAGCAACATCTCAACAAGATTAGCCTGCATGCAAGTTTTTTAGCAAACATTCAAGTTAAAAGTTTTCAAAAAGGGACAAAGGCAACAGGAAGTTTTCAAATGACCAAAAACTGTTTCAAGGACAGGCTCTGTTTCAATATATATAAGGTGAGTAACATTTTTGTTAAAATTTTCTTAAATATAAGTCAGTTGCATGATTTTATCTGGAAATAAATATGATTATATGAATGTATATACCAATTATTTGAATGTTTATAAATGTATGAATGTGATCAAGTGTGCATGTCTGATGCTTTCTTGCTCTTCTCTGTTCTGGTTATAGATGGTTAAAGTTTAGATAAAATTTCATTTCTCTTCCTCTGATTTCTGATAAGGTTTAGATTACAAACAATGAATGTTTGTTAAGTCATAGATTTTATCTTAGAAAGGAATTAAAGTAAGTTAATTGGATGTTATCTGGAAAATTAGAAAGACTGTGAAATCTCTTTAAATCTTGTTAAAATCAAATCTTAAAAATTTCTATTCCAGGAATATAACATAAGTCTATACTGTGAAATATGATTTTTAAGATGAATATTAAGAATTTTAGTTGGGTTTTTAGTTTACATTCCTCAGTTGACCAGAAAATGGGTTTTAAGTCATTGTGGATGATCGGAGCGACGAGGAGGATCGAAATTACTTCTGGAGGTGGCGTAGGGGTTGTCAAACTTGGCAAAAATGGTGAATGATTTTATTCACCACCGTGGCATCATAAATTGGATGATTTAGGGTTTTATCCTAAGAAATGTTGGGGTTGTAGTCTGGGTTGCCGTGACGTCGAGGGTGATTCGAGTGACTTAGGATTTGGGGAATCGTAGCGTAGAAGGCTAGTGGAGGTGTGGCCAGAGTTGCAGCGGTCCCGGTGGTCGGAGTTGGTGACTGGAGATGATTTTATCTGGTCTGGTTTTGCTCCAGTTTGATCGAGAAGCTTATTTTCAATTCGAAGGCGTTTCTTCTGATCTGAGTGGATGTGAGGGTCGGCGTGGATGTCGTTGACTTGTCGAGAGTCGCGGCGACGATCTATGGTGGTCGGAGCGATTGTGTACGTGCACGAGCACATGTGTATCTGTAGTTTATCTGAGCTTTGGGAAAGAAGCAAGGCGTACTCGAGTAGGTGATGGGTTTGACTCGAAGTCGTACTCGAGAAATTGGGGACTGGGCTCGGGTTCGTACAGGGGAGACTCGCGTGGATTAACAGTTTTAAAATTTGAACTTAACAAAGTTTTAAATATAAGAACGAAGAAAAACTCGAAGGGATACTCGGGGGTTTCCAGTTTTTACTCGAAGCATTTAGTGGTAGGCTCGGGTAATTTGAGTTGGTACAGGCCTTAAGCCTGTTTGTTTTTAACTTTTAAATTTGGTTTAAAATTTTGGAAACTGAAATTTTAAACAAAGTTTTAAAGCAAATTTGGAAGTATGGATTCAAATTTAAAATTGTATCCTTGTTTGAAATAAATAGGTTGATAAAATTTATGATGTTTTAAAATTTAAATTGTTAAAAGTATATTTTAAAAAGGATTTTGAATTCAAATAAATTGGTTTAAAATCTTATAAATGTTAAGTGTTCTTAACATTTGATTTAAAAAGATTTTGTATATTTGATTTAAATATTGGTTAAAGTTAAATTGTAATCTATTTAAATCTTTTAATTTAAAATGAATTAAAAGAAAGATTTTAAAGTAAAATGTTTTAAAGACTTTTGTTAATAATAACTAAAGTAGTTAAAGGTTAATACTTTAGTCAAAAAGTAATTAAGATTTAATTATATTAAATTAATAAGGTAATTAAAGAATAATTGATAATTTAATTAATTAATTGATAAATAAGAGTTTATCAAGTTGTTTTAATAAATAATTGATTAAAGATTAATTGCCTAAAGAAGTAATTAAAGAATTGTTAAATAATTAATGAGGGATCATTAATTAGAGATAAATAAATAATTAATTAATGAGATTAATTTTGGTAATCAATTTGATTAATAAATTAATAATAATCATTTATGGAAATTGGTTAAGTATAATTACTTAATGGAAGTAATTAAGGTAATTAATTACTTAAGGTAATTAATTAAATAATTTGATAAGTTAAATTAATTAATTTATTTAATTTAAGATAATCACTTGGTTATGTGATAAGTATAATTACTTAAATGTAATTAGTAAAAGTGTAATTACTTAGGAAAGTAATTAAAGTTAATTAGTGGATGTAATTAACTAAGGATGATATAATGAAAGTAATTTGAGTTAATTACTTTAATAATTAATCAAGGGATTAATTAAAAGATAATTAATTAATGAGTAATTAATTTATGGAAGAGTAATTAAGGGTAGTTAATTACTAGATGAGATTAATCAAAGGTGATTAATAAATGTGACTAATTAATTATTAGATGTAATTAATTTAAATAAGATAATTAATTAAGAGTAATTAAGGATCATTAATTAATATAATTAATGATGTAATTAAGAATTGATTACATTAAGATTAATTAATAAATAATAAGTGATTAAAGTAATTAATTAATTATAATTAATTGAGAATTAATGTAATTAAGTATAGTTAATTAATAGATGAAGTAATTAAGGATTAATTACTGAAATGGTTTAAGATAATTAATTTGTGAGATTAATTAAGTATTAATTACTTAAAGTAATTAAAGGGTAATTAATCAAGAATGATTAATTAAGATAGATACTTAGAGTAATGATTAATTAATTGGTTTAATTAATGATTAAGTAAGAAGGATTTATAAAATGAGGTAATTAATTTAATTCACTTTAAATTAATTAGAGATGATATAAATCATTACTTAGGGATGGATGAATAATATAGAATGCTTTGCATTGTTGTTATCTCTGATAAGAGATGTGCTGATCTATGATATGGATGCTTTGGTTAAATTATAATGATAATGTGAATTATCTGTTTGGGATGATAATGTAGATTATCTATTGAATTATCTATCTTTGTGTATATAGATAAGAGTTTAAATGTTTAAACCTTTAAATAACTTGGCCTTAAAAGATACGTTTTGGATTTCGATGAGACCGGGATCGGGTTTCCGTATACCGGAATTCCAGGTCTGGAGACCCGAATACCACATCGATCCAAATTAACGATAGGTCGTGAATCTCAAGTGAAGATGAAGATTCAGAGTGCAAGGGTTATTGTCGTTAACTCTGAGGGTGATTCCAAAACGAGTGTAACGAGATAATGCCTTCGGTTTCGTTCGAACCCGGAACGAACTTGTATGGATTGAATGCTTTCAACACATCGTCAGGAGGGCGATGAGCATTCTAAGTGATGTGTTCTGATTTAAAGGTAAATCGTAGCCTCAAGCCTCATCAACCGGGAATGGCTAAAACAGGGGAGGTGCAGCAAGGCTTCGTGGGTAGCACCCACTGAGAGTAAGGTCATCCCTGTCTAGAGAGTTCCTTCTTTTATTTCGCCTTAGTGGTGCAGTTGGCGACGGCCATCTGTGGGATGATTTTATTCGGAATTATCCAGTAAGGGATGGTTCCGGCTTTGTGTTGCAGGGGATTGGGAGTGATCCTCGGTACGGTGATCTAGGCCCTGTACTGTGATGAGCGGTACCCCGGTAGCTCTGCCATTGTATGGAAATCCAAATTCCAATAAGTGATAACGGACTTGATTGTATACTTATGTATGCTGGAATTTAATAATGTAACAATTTCGGCTATTTCATATTTATTTGAAAACCCTAGACCCTATTATAATACAATCGAATTTCCTATCAAATGTTTTGGTTAGCGTAAGGTAAAAACTTACCCATGTTTATTTGTGGGGAGTCTTACGTGATACCTTTTCTTTCAAAGGGTTTTGAAGTTAAACAAGTTTAACCTGTTACTCACACCAGACCCATGTCTGACCCAAGTTGTTTATTTCTGTTTTATAAACTCTTGGGTACTCAAATTTTTACGAGTAGCCAAGGGATTCAGGTTTAGCTTTGACGAATTGTGGAGGAGCAATGGAGCAGGAGGCTTCGGCGTTCGTAGATATAGTATTCCGCTGTGTTGATATCTGTGTTAGAGTCTTGTATTGTATTTGAGTTGTAATATCTAGACAGATGTTTATAACTGTCTAGTATGTGTTGTATAGTTGTGTAAACTCTGATAAGTGTTGTATACTATGTAATAGTTTCTTTATGTTATTAATATAATTTATTCGTTCCGCTGTGAGATTGTTGTTGTTGTTTCTTCTTTCTTCTCTTCTTTTCTATTTTCTACCTCTTTCTTTCTTATTAACGATGCGTCATTCTGTGGAATGAATGGCGGGTCGTTACAGTTCCAAATTAAGGAATGTAATACTTATTGAAGGTTAATATTTAAATGTTTTGAATTTGAGATTAATCTAATTGTGGGTGAACTTGATAATTTATTTGAATATGTGTAATCTGGATTTCCTACCAATAAGTGTCATTAATTAATTATCTTTTAATTAATCCCTTGATTAATTATTTAAAGTAATTACTGGGCTCGAGTTTTTCTTGGCTACCAAATTAAGGGTTCTCTTCTTTTCTATTTTAATTACTCACATTACCGGAACATCCCCTGCAACCTGGCTCTGATACCACTGTAACGACCACGACTTTCTCTCCACAGAATAGCGACTTTATGTGAAAACCTGGCTCTGATATCACGTGTGACGACCCGGCTTTCCACTCCCGGAAAATCGCATCGACAGTAAGAAAGAAAGGGGTGAGAAATAGAAAAGAGAAGAAGAGAAAAGAAAACAACAACAGATACTCATAGCGGAAACGAAACGAAATATAATATATCACATAAATATTACATAGTATCATATACATCATCTATCAGAGTTACACAGATTACACATCAAATACTAGACAGTTATAAACATCTGTCTAGTTATTACATCTCAACACAATACAGATCAATACAAAGATCAACACAGCGGAAAACTACTATCTATATCTACAACGCCGAAGCCTCCTGCTCCATTGCTCCTCCAGATTACTCGTCAAAGCTAAACCTGAATCCCTTGGCTACTCGTAAAAATTTGAGTACCCAAGAGTTTATAAAACAGAAATAAACAACTTGGGTCAGACATGGGTCTGGTGTGAGTAACAGGTTAAACTTGTTTAAAATGCCTGATGATGTTGCATTTTGGAACTGTACGTACATAAACTATTTTAAAATAACCCTTGCACTCTGAATCTTCATCTTCACTTGAGATTCACGACCTATCGTAAATTTGGATCGATGTGGTATTCGGGTCTCCAGACCTGGAATTCCGGTATACGGAAACCCGATCCCGGTCTCATCGAAATCCAAAACGTATCTTTTAAGGCCAAGTTGTTTTAAAGTTAAAACAATTCAATTCAATTATCTATATACACACAGATAGATAATTCACAATATATTAATAGATAATCAACATTATTATCACAAACAGATAATCCATATCATTATCACTATGCAACCAATACATCCATATCACATAATACTAATCTCATATCTGAGATTCAAACCATTCAAGCAATCAATATCATCCATTTATAAGCAATGATCTATAATAACACCATTTATAATTAATTTAAAATGAATTAAATTAATTACTTCCATCTCTAATTAATTTAAAGTGAATTAAATTAATTACTTATCTTTAATTAATTTAAAATGAATTAAATTAATTACTTCATCATTTTAAACCTTGCTTACTTAACCATCAATTGATTACAAATCAATTAGTTCATTATCCTCACATTAATCACCTTAATTAATCACCCTTGATTAGTACCCCTTAATTACATTCAAGTAATTATCCTTAATTAATTTTACAAATTAATTATCCTTAATCAAATACAGTAATTAACCTTTAATTACTTCATTAATTAATTAACTATAATTAATTACATTAATCTTTAATTAATTACATTAATTAATTACTCTATAATTACTTATTACTGATTAATTAATCTTAATTAATCAAACCTTAATTACATCATTAATTATATTAATTAATGATCCTTAATTACTACTTTAATTATTTTATTTCTTTCCATGTTTATGTGTGGGAAGTCTTACGTGATACTTTTGTTTTCAAAAGGTTTTGAAGTTAAACAATTTTAACCCGTTTACTCACACCAGACCCATGTCTGACCCAAGTGTTTATTTTCTGTTTTATTAAACTCTTGGGTACTCAAATTTTTACGAGTAGCCAAGGGATTCAGGTTTAGTTTTGACGAATATTCTGGAGGAGCAATAGAGCAGGAGGCTTCGGCGTTCGTAGATATAGTATTCCGCTGTGTTGATATCTGTGATAGTGTCTTGTCTTATATTTGAGTTGTAATGTCTAGACAGATGTTTATAACTATCTAGTAAGTGATGTATAAGTTGTGTACTCTGTAAATTGTTGTAAACTATGTAATAGTTTATGTTATTAATATAATTTATTCGTTCCGCTGTGAGATCGTTGTTGTTCTTTCTTTCTTTCTTCTCTTCTTTTCTATTTTCTACCCCTTTCTTTCTTCATAATGATGCGACTTTCTAGGCATAGGAAGTCGGGTCGTTCAACTAGGTTAAACACTTGGGTCAGACATGGGTCTGCCCGATAACCTCAATCAAATCAGAATAATTCAAAACATTCCAAAAACTGGTGCTACCCACTAACCTGATCGTACAGTTCCAAATTAAGGAATGTAATACTTATTGAAGGTTAATATTTAAATGTTTTGAATTTGAGATTAATCTTATTGTGGGTGAACTTGATCAGATATATATATGTTAATGCCTGTACTCACATCATATCGATTATACACACATACGAACCCGAGACCAAGACCCAATAACATCTATAATTACAGAGCGAGGTTGTATAATAAATCTGTGATAAATGTGTGATATTAATAGATTTATAATATATATCTAGATGGGAAGGAGTTCTAGATTATTGTAGATAGTTAGTTAAGATCCTGTAGAACGAGTATCCCGGTATATATATATACTTGGGGAAACTCGAGGAAATTCTATCCAGAATTTGTCTGGATAATTAAATTTGTTTGATTTATATGGTTGCTATGATTGATAATAATGATTGATTTGTGTGATTGCTGTTTAAAATTAAAAATTTTACTCGGTTATTAAATTATCTTTGCTTTTAAATTTCGGGGACGAAATTATTTTAAGGGGGGAGGAATGTGATATCCCGGAAATTTGGCAATATCAATTTAATAATCTTTATTAATAATTAAATTGATTAGTTGATTTATTTTATAAATTGACAAGTTCAATTCATTTTAAAAGGTTAATAATATTTTAAATTGGGAAGTTTTATCTTTCTAAAACTAATATAAGTGTTTATATTTATAATATATATATATAGGTATATATATTATGAATAGGGAATCTTTTAATTTAATAAAATTATGTTTTCAAATTATAATATATATGAACATATATATTGTTATTTGAAGTTATGTATTAAATTCAATATGATAATTATCAAGCTAATGTTAAAAGTATTTTTCATTTAGAATATATATATTTGCATATGTTGGAATAAAAAGAATATTGAATTTGAATTTAATAAGATGTTTTCAAACTCATATATATATATATAATTTGTAATTTGGTTTAATACTTTTGAAAATGATATTTATGATTTAAATAACAAGAATAAGATTTAAATAAGAAGTTCATTTTAATAATCTTTTCTCTTTTAAAATTCAATTGTTTTTAACATTCTTTCCTTTTTAAAAAAGTCAAAATGGTTTGTAAAAATATATATATAGTTAAGCTCAAGCATTTATAAATATGTTATATATATATTTGATTAAAGTATAAGTTATTTTAAATAATAGTTTTCACATTTGTAAATTTATATAGGAATGTAAAGCTTAATTATAAAAGATAAATACATCTTTATACATATATAAATATTTCATAAATACATATAAAAGACATAAATAAATTAATTAAAAACAAGAATTAACACTTATAATTAAATAATAAAGCAATAAAAACACTTGTAAACATATGGAGGCTTGGATGGCATATGTGTAAGCTAATTAACATCTAAGAGAGGACAAGTGGCTCTATTTTGTTTTCTCTTTAATAAATTAAAGTTTAAAATTTTAAATATAGAAGAAAGATCTGCAATTTTCTTTCTTCAGCTCAAAATTATTTTTCCCTCTTTCTCTACTAAAAAAATAAGTACAATTCGAATCTAAAATCAAATTCAAAAATCTGGAAAATCTGGGAATCTAAGATCTGAAATAAGAAGATCAAAGGCAAATTAAAACAACAGATTCAAATCTTCTTATGCAATCTGAAGTCATGCAATCAGATAAGGAAATCAAACTGCAAGTTTCAAATTCAACAAAGCAAAAGAAAAACAAGTTTAAAATCAAAATCAGTCTGGAAATCATCAACCTGGAATAAGCCTGGAATCAACATATGTTCTCTGTTTTATAATTCCTGGTGAGTAAACTTTAAACTTAAAAACAGTTTTAAAAATCTGTTATTGTGGATGCATGTGATGGATGTTTTGTGTAAAGTGTGTTACTTAGTATATGATATGAATGCATGCTTAAATATCTGAAATGAAATGTATGTATGTCTGTATATAAACAAAATCTATCTCTCTGTTTATAAGTTCTGGTAAGTAACAAATGTTTTTAAAATATAAAGATATAGTTGTTTTTGTTTACTTGATCATCTTCAGATAAATATGCCTGTGGAGATGTTTTAAGCTCTATGAACATATATGTAAATGTTTGTGTTATGATCTGGATTTTCTCTAGTTTCAATTCCAGGTTCTAAACCTATTCACAATCAAACACTCATGATTTCATCTTCATTGTACCTGAGTTTTAGAGCTATATAGGTTGTTATATCTTAGAATATAAACTGATTTAAGTATAAACAACTTAAGTTGCATCTGGAACAAAGAAAAATACAGAGTACACTTAAACAAGTTAAAATCCAACCATCAACATTCTTAGATTCAGGCATATGAATCGATTTCTGATACTTAAATATGATTTTTAAAATAAATTTTATAATTTTAGAATAAGCAAAAAGAGAGCAGTTTGGGTTTACCTGTGTTAAGCAATTCGAGTTGCCTCGGTCGATCTAGGGAACTGGAAGTGTCGAGTTTCCTCCAATGGGTAGAGGAGTGATCGGTTGAGCTCAAAAAAAAAAAAAAAATATTGGATGGCGGTAATTTTCATCGTGGTGGCAGCGGTGACGTTTTCGTGTCCAGAGCCCTAGTTTTTGATAGGCTTAGAAAATTTGTCGTCGTGACTTTTGTGGGGAATCGAGTGCAATGAAACACTGGGATATGGTGGCAAGGGAGTTCGTCGAGGTGTGTATGCATTTTCACGTCGCCTGATGGTAGGGGTCGCCGGGACGAGGAGGTTTTGGCCAGAATTGTCTACCAGGTGGAGTTCGAGAGTGTTCGATTTTGGTTGGAGCTTCGTGGCGCAGTTTTGTGGGGAGGAGTTGTCTTGGTGGTGGTTCGCCGAGGTGTCTGGAGGATCACCAGAGGTAGCGGCGGTGGGAACTTCGTGTGCACGTGCACGAGCTTGTTCGTGTGCAGTTGGCAATTTTGATTTTGGGAAAGAAAGTTGTTCTCGGGGGTTCATTCGGGAATTATCAGATTTTACTCGAAGGAAGTGGTAACGAGGATTCGTCTCGCGTTCACTTCGAGTTTCCCACGAGTTTTACTCGGGTTTGAGTGAGAACAGCCTAAATGTTTAAACAGGAAGTTTTTAAAGGTTTTAAACAAAGTAAATTTTGATTTTTTGAAAACATTTCTAAGTTTTAAAACTTAGTTAAACAAGTTTTTACTTGTTAAATAAATTGATTTCAAATAAATGTTTTAACAAATTTTAAATAAGTTTTAAAAAGATAATTTCTAAAAGGATTAAAGATAGATTTTCAAAATGATTTTAGTATTAAAATTTAATTCAATAAAATAGAATAAGTTTTAAAGATTTAAAGGTTTAATTTAAAATGTGTTGATTAATAATTGATTTCTAAAATCTTATATTTTAAATTAATTAAGGTTTAATGGTTAAGATTTAGTAATCAATTAAAAAAAAAAAAGAATTTTCTTAAGTATTTAGGATGTTGATTTAATTAAAGATAATTAAATTTGAAAAGGAAATTTAGATAATTAAATTATTTTAATTATCAAGTGTTATTGGTAAATAATTGATTTAATTAAGATAGTAGTTTCTTAATTAAGAACCTTTAATATAATAAGTTAAGGATCATTTAATTAAATTTAAATGATTAAGTTAAATTAATTAATTTGTGATTACTTAAGATAATCACTTATGAATTAAATTAAGTATAATTACTTGATGAAGTAATTAAGGAATAATTACTGAATGTAATTAAGTAAAAGGAAAGTTGTTTAATAAAATAATTAGAGGATAATTATTTTATGAAAGTAATTAAATAAGAGGTGATTAATAAATTATGGTTTAATTAAAGGATAATTACTTAATGTAATTAATAAATAATTAAAGATATAATTAAGGATCGTTAGTTATAACTAATGATGTGATTAAGAGTTGATTAATTAAGATTAATTAATCCAATGACAACTAATTAATTATAATTACTTAAGGATTAAAGTAATTTATTTTAAATTAATTAAATAATGAAGTAATTAAAGGTTAATTACTGTAATTGGTTAAGGATAATTAATTTGTGAAATTAATTAAAGATAATTACTTAATGTAATTAAAGAATGATTAATCAAGGTGCTTAATTAAAGTGGATAATTAGAGAAAGATTAATTAATTTATTTATAATTAATTAATGATTATATAAGTAAGATTTATGATAAGTAATTAATTTAATTTACTTTAAATTAATTAAGAGATGAAGTAATTAATTTAATTCACTTTAAATTAATTAAAAATTAAGATAGTTAATTTAAATCAATTTTAAATTAACTATGTTGAGATTAAATAAATCATTCCTTATATAAGAATGGATGACATTGATTTGTCTTGAATGGATATAATCTCAGAAATGAGATAAGATGTTGTGTGATATGAATGCTTGGTTGTATTATGATGATAATATAGATTAACTATTGTGATGTTGATATGGATTACCTATTTGGTTATGAATCATCTGTTTAATTGATAATGTGATTATCAGTTGTGAATTGTGAATTATCTATCTGTATAGATAAGTTAAATTGTTTAAACCTTTAAACAACTTGGCCTTAAAAGATACGTTTTGGATTTCGATGAGACCGGGATCGGGTTTCCGTATACCGGTATTCCAGGTCTGGAGACCCGAATACCACATCGATCCAAATTAACGATAGGTCGTGAATCTCAAGTGAAGGTGAAGATTCAGAGTGCAAGGGTTATTGTCGTTAACTCTGAGGGTGATTCCAAAACGAGTGTAACGAGATAATGCCTTCGGTTTCGTTCGAACCCGGAACGAACTTATATGGATTGAATGCTTTCAGCACATCGTCAGGCGGACGATGAGCATTCTAAGTGATATGTTCTGATTAAAGGTAATCGTAACCTCAAGCCTCATCAACCGGGAATGGCTAAAACAGGGGAGGTGCAGCAAGGCTTCGTGGGTAGCACCCACTGAGAGCAAGATAGATCCCTGTCTAGAGGTCCCTTTTCTTTTCATTCGGCTTAGTGTGTGGTTGGTCGCGCCAACTACGGGGTTATCTTGTTCGGGATTATCCAGTAAGGGATGGTTCCGGCTTTGTGTTGCAGGGGAGCGGGCGTACTCCTCGGTACGGTGATCTAGGCCACGTACTGTGACGGGCGGTACCCCAGTAGCCCTGCCATTGTATGGAATCCAAACTCCAATAAGTGCCGTACGTATTAGTTGTGCCCAACTATGTTGGAATGTGAGATGTAAGCATTTCAGCTATTTCTGTATTTTACTTGAAAACCCTAGACCCTATTATAATATAACTGGATTTCCTATCAAATGTTTTAGTTAGCGTAAGGTAAAAACTTACCCATGTTTATTTGTGGGGAGTCTTACGTGATACTTTTGTTTTCAAAGGTTTTCAAAGTTAAGCAATTTAACCGTTTACTCACACCAGACCCATGTCTGACCCAAGTGTTTATTTTCTGTTTTATTAAACTCTTGGGTACTCAAATTTGTATGAGTAGTCAAGGGAATTCAGGTTAGTCTTGACGAATTCTGGAGGAGCTGTGGAGCAGGAGGCTTCAGCGAATAGATATATAGAGTTTCCGCTGTGTATGATAGATGTACTTGAGTTGTATAAATTAGACAGATGTTTATAACTGTCTAATATGTGTTGTATAAGTTGTGTAACTCTGATGTATATGATACTATGTAATATTTTATATGATATATTATATTTCATTCGTTCCGCTGTGAGTTTCTGATGTTGTTGTTCTTTCTTCTTTTCTTTCTTTTCTTCTTCTATCCCTTTCTTTCTTAATTCACGATACGTCTTTCTGGGCATAGAAAGCCGGGTCGTGACAGTCCGGCATACGTTTAGATTATGAATATGAGAAAATTGGATTACATCATAATTTGTAATGAAGTAAGTTGGAATGCATGGTAATTAACTAAGATTATGCAATCATTAGTGAGTTTGATATGGTAAGATTTAAACAACCCGGCCGTTATAATTGTATATAATTTAAGTTTCCGTATATATGTGATAGAAAAAGAATTACATAGTACATAGCATCCCATTTGTTTAAATAAAAAGTTCACTCTTGCTACTGAAAAGCCGGGTCGTCACACGTGGTATCAGTTAATTAATTATTTTTTTAAATATTCGACCACGTTCCAAATTTGTGATGTCGTCACAGTTCGTATGTTTGCTATAACAATTAGATGCTCTGCTCTGCCTTTTCAAATCTGTGAGTAACTTTTTATTTAAAAAACCTAAATAAAATAACTAGTTGCATGTTCATATGTATGAATTCGTATGGTTATATGTATATATATTTATGGTGCATGTTGGGTATATGTGTGAATGTATATATGCGTGTATGGATGCTAATATCTGAAATGCCTCTGTTCCCAGATTCAAGACCAGTATTTTTGTTCTAAATTCCCCTATCTCATGATCTAAGCATTGTTATGAATTGTGATACAAACAAAAATTGAATGGATGTTATCTCAGAAATGAGATAAGTAATATTGAGTAGTCGAGGGATTCAGGTTAATCTTGACGGATTCTGGAGGAGCTGAGGAGCAGGAGGCTTCAGCGTGTAGATATATAGAGTTTCCGCTGTGTTTGTATTAGTCTGTATTGTACTGATATACTTGTGTTGTATAATAGACAGAAGTTTATAACTGTCTATTCTGTGATGTATAAATTGTGTACTCTGATGTATATGATACTATGTAATATCTTATGTGATAATATATTTTTCGTTCCGCTGTGAGATTTCTGATGTGTTGTTGTTCTTTCTTCTTTTCTTTTCTTCTTCTATCCCTTTTCTTTCTTCATAATGATTCGTCTTTCTGGGAATAGAAAGTCGGGTCGTTACAGTTAACTTCATTTATAATTATTACTTAACGACCCGAATACCACATACTGTGATGAGCACTGTAACTGTTATTAAGTCGACTATACGAAATGAACCACAGAAATGTGATAATCCCGGGCTTATAATGATAATGTTGATTATCTATTATGAATCTGTGAATTATCTATCTATGTGTTAATAGATAGTGGAATTAAATTGTTTTAACCTTTAAAACAACTTGGCCTTAAAAGATACGTTTTGGATTTCGATGAGACCGGGATCGGGTTTCCGTATACCGGTATTCCAGGTCTGGAGACCCGAATACCACATCGATCCAAATTAACGATAGGTCGTGAATCTCAAGTGAAGATGAAGATTCAGAGTGCAAGGGTTATTGTCGTTAACTCTGAGGGTGATTCCAAAATGAGTGTAACGAGATAATGCCTTCGGTTTCGTTCGAACCCGGAACGAACTTGTATGGATTGAATGCTTTCAGCACATCGTCAGGTGGACGATGAGCATTCTAAGTGATGTGTTCTGATTAAAGGTAATCGTGACCTCAAGCCTCATCAACCGGGAATGGCTAAAACAGGGGAGGTGCAGCAAGGTTAGTGGGTAGCACCCAAGTAGTATAAGATTCCTCTGTCTAGAGTCCCTTTTTATTTCGGCTGTGTGGGTGGTTGTTTGGCCGCAACCACGGGGTTTCTTATGCGGGAATTATCCAGTAAGGGATGTTCCGGCCTTGTGTTGCAGGGGATTGGGAGTGATCCTCGGTACGGTGATCTAGGCCACGTACTGTGACGGGCGGTACCCCAGTAGCCCTGCCATTGTATGGAATCCAAAATCCAATAAGTGCCGTACGTATTAGTTGTGCCCAACTATGTTGGAACGTGAGATGTAAGCATTCCAGCTATTTCATATTTATTTGAAAACCCTAGACCTATTATAATACAATCGAATTTCCTATCAAATGTTTTGGTTAGCGTAAGGTAAAAACTTACCCATGTTTATTTGTGGGGAGTCTTACGTGATACCTTTTCTTTCGAAATGGTTTTTGAAGTTAAACAAGTTTAACCTGTTACTCACACCAGACCCATGTCTGACCCAAGTTGTTTATTTCTGTTTATAAACTCTTGGGTACTCAAATTTTTACGAGTAGCCAAGGGATTCAGGTTTAGCTTTGACGAATATTCTGGAGGAGCAATGAAGCAGGAGGCTTCGGCGTTCGTAGATATAGTATTCCGCTGTGTAGATCTCTGTGATAGTGTTTGTATTGTATTTGAGTTGTAATGTCTAGACAGATGTTTATAACTGTCTAGTATGTGATGTATATGTTGTGTAACTCTGATAAGTGTTGTATATTATGTAATACTTTTGTTGTTAATATAATTTATTCGTTCCGCTGTTGAGATTCTGTTGTTGTTCTTCTTCTTCTCTTTCTTTTCTACTTTCTCACCTCTTTCTTTTCTTCAAAACGATGCGTCTTCCTGGACGTAGGATGGCGGGTTGTTACAGGTAATATCCCGGAAATTTTAACAATATCAATTTAATAATCTGTTAAATAATTAAATTGATATTGATGATCTTTGATAATAAGATTTGAATTTAATTTAATAATCTGATTAAATTAGTATTAATTGGTGATTTTATCTTTTAAAAAGTTAATAAGATATTTTCTATTTGAATATATATATTTATTTATATATATATTGTAAATAGAAGCTTTGGGTAAATTGGGAATTTAGATTTAATTTAATTGAATTTGAAATTAAGTTTTGAAATTCAATGGAATAAATATTTAAATTTGTTGTGGAGTTTAGAAAATTGTATAAACTTTTAGTTATAAATAAATTTAGTTTTCTTTCTTTAAAAAGTAATTTGTATATATATAGATAAGTATTTTATGAATAAGAAAAGCCATTTTATATACTTCTAAAATAAATAGAAATAAGATAATTACTTAAAAGACATGTGTCTTTATCTAATGACTCATTTTAACATGTGTAATTTAATTAGCTAATGTAATGACAAGTGTCTTAATTTTTTTCATTTTCTTTTATTTTTATAAAATCATAAATTTAGTTATATATACATTTGCATCCCTTTTCTTCATTCTTTCTAATTTCCTTTTCAAAAACAAGAAACTCAAAAACTCTTTCTCTAATAAAATCTGAAAATCAGATCAGTAACCAAAATTTTCTCAAACCCTTCTCAAACTAAAAATCAAAGATCAACCTGCAGCATTCCTCTTCAAATCAAACCCCTGAAATTCTTTTCCAAATCAAAGAACAATACCTGTCTCATTTTCAAATATCAAAACAAAGCCCTGCTTGCATTCATTTGCAATCTGTAATTTTTTTTTCAAGTAAAAATCCGAAATCATGTTCAAACAATTAGCCCTGCCATTGATGGAATCCAAACTCCAATAAGTGCTGTACGTATTAGTTGTGCCCAACTATGTTGGAACGTGAGATGTAAGCATTCCAGCTATTTCTGTATTTTACTTGAAAACCCTAGACCTATTATAATACAATCGAATTTCCTATCAAATGTTTTGGTTAGCGTAAGGTAAAAACTTACCCATATTTATTGGTGGGGAGTCTTACGTGATACCTTTTCTTTCAAAAGGTTTTGAAGTTAAACAAGTTTAACCTGTTACTCACACCAGACCCATGTCTGACCCAAGTTGTTTATTTCTGTTTTATAAACTCTTGGGTACTCAAATTTTTACGAGTAGCCAAGGGATTCAGGTTTAGCTTTGACGAGTAATCTGGAGGAGCAATGGAGCAGGAGGCTTCGGCGTTGTAGATATAGATAGTAGTTTTCCGCTGTGTTGATCTTTGTATTGATCTGTATTGTGTTGAGATGTAATAACTAGACAGATGTTTATAACTGTCTAGTATGTGATGTGTAATCTGTGTAACTCTGATAGATGATGTATATGATACTATGTAATATTTATGTGATATATTATATTTCGTTTCGTTTCCGCTGTGAGTATCTGTTGTTGTTTTCTTTTCTCTTCTTCTCTTTTCTATTTCTCACCCCTTTCTTTCTTACTGTCGATGCGATTTTCCGAGAGTGGAAAGCCGGGTCGTCACACGTGCCTGTACGAGATGCTCTGATATAATATATCAAAAGCTTAGGTTGATTAAGGAGTAGAGGCTCTGATACCAACTGTGACGACCCGGCTTTTTCTCCTCAAAAAGTCGTATCATCTTGAAGGAAGAAAGAGATAGAAAAGAGAAAAGATAGAGAAGAAATAAAGAAACACATCAGAATCTAAACAGCGGAATGAATAAATTATATTAATCAAATAAGATATTACATTGTATCATATACATCAGAGATACACAGCTCATACAACACATACTAGACAGTTATAAATATCTGTCTAATCATTACAACTCAAATATACTCAACAAATGACTCATACAGACTAACACAGCGGAACACTATATCTACGAACGCTGAAGCCTCCTGCTCCATTGCTCCTCCATAGATTTGTCAAAGCAAACCTGAATCCCTTGGCTACTCGTAAAAATTTGAGTACCCAAGAGTTTATAAAAACAGAAAATAAACACTTGGGTCAGACATGGGTCTGGTGTGAGTAAACGGTTAAGGTTACTTAACTTCAAAATCTTTTGAAAACAAAGGTATCACGTAAGACTCCCCACAAATAAACATGGGTAAGTTTTTACCTTACGCTAACCAAAACATTTGATAGGAAATCCAGTTATATTATAATAGGGTCTAGGGTTTTCAAGTAAAATACAGAAATAGCTGGAATGCTTACATCTCACGTTCCAACATAGTTGGGCACAACTAAATCGTACGGCACTTATTGGATTTTGGATTCCATACAATGGCAGGGCTACTGGGGTACCGCCCGTCACAGTACGTGGCCTAGATCAACGTACCGAGGAGTACGCCCGCTCCCCTGCAACACAAGGTCGGAACATCCCTTACTGGATAATTCCCGCATAAGAAACCCCGTGGTTGCGGCCAAACAACCACCCACACAGCCGAAATAAAAAGGGACTCTAGACAGAGGAATCTTATACTACTTGGGCGCTACCCACTAACCTTGCTGCACCTCCCCTGTTTTAGCCATTCCCGGTTTGATGAGGCTTGAGGCTACGATTACCTTTAATCAGGACATCACTTAGAATGCTCATCGTCCACCTGACGATGTGCTGAAAGCATTCAATCCATACAAGTTCGTTCCGGGTTCGAACGAAACCGAAGGCATTATCTCGTTACACTCGTGTTGGAATCACCCTCAGAGTTAACGACAATAATCCTTGCACTCTGAATCTTCATCTTCACTTGATTCACGACCTATCGTTAATTTGGATCGATGTGGTATTCGGGTCTCCAGACCCGGAATACCGGTATACGGAAACCCGATCCCGGTCTCATCGAAATCCAAAACGTATCTTTTAAGGCCAAGTTGTTTTAAAGGTTAAAACCATTTGATTCAATTCAATACTTTGAATTCACACAGCATTTAACAGATAAATATCACACATTTATCATAGATATATCCAATATCATATTACAGAACATCACAGCATATCATCCAATAGATATCATCCAATTTAGATATTCTACACAACAATCATCCATAAGCAAACAATTATTAACCCTATATTATAATTAATTTAATTAACTTAAATTAAATTAATTACTTAAGAATTAATTTCTAACTTTGCTTAACCAATCATTAATTAATTACACCTTTAATTAATTAATTACTCATTAAATATTAATCATCCTTGATTAATTATTCATTAATTACATAAAGTAATTATCCTTTAATTAATTTTACAAATTAATTATTCTTATTCATTAACAGTAATTAATTAAAATTAATTACATTGATCCTTAATTAATCACATTAATTAATTAAACTTTAATTAATCATTTCTATTAATCTACCTTAATTAATCATAAATAGTAATTATCATCCTATAATTACTTACTCTAATTAATTAACTCCTTAATTAATTATATTAATCCTTTAATTAATTATTCCAAATAATTAATCCTTAATTACTTCTCATTAAGTAATTATACTTCAATTACTTCTCATTAAGTAATTCCCTTTAATTAATTACATCCTGTTATTTATTTATTAATTACTTACTCTAAGTAATTACACTTATCAATCTTATTAAGTATTTATACTTAATTTCTTTATCAAGTGATTATCTTTAATTAATTTACAAATTAATTAACTTAAATTAATCACATTCATTTTACTAATTACACTTGAGTAATTCACCCCTTAATTATCTTTAAACAAATTAATTAATCTTTAATTACAGATTAATTATTCTTTTAATCATTAATTAATAAACCTTAATTATCAATTAATAAAACTTAATAACAGTTTAATTAATCCTTAATTACTATTTGATTAATCCTTATTTAATCTTTAATTACAAATTAATCACCCCTTAATTAATAATTAATAAAACCTAATTATTAATTAATAAACTTAATTACAAATTAAGTACATCTTAATTACCAATTAATTAACCTCTAATTACAAATTAATTAATCTTTAATTACTAAATTAATAAATCTCTAATCATTAATTAATTAGTTTCTAATCACTTAATTAATTATCCTTAATTACAATTAATTAATCTTTAATCATCATTAATTAAATTAATTAATTATACTTAATTTCCCTAATTAACTTAGTTAATTTCAAGATAATAAAACTTTAAATTATCTTAAAATAAAACATTATCTTATTTATGCCTTAATTATCATTAAAACATCTTATCTTAATAACTAACTTCCTTAATTAAATCATTAATTATCATTAACATAAGAATTTACTTAAGACTCTTTAAGTTCTTAAAAATAAAAATCATTTTACCTTCTTTAACCATTTAATTACATTATTTAAACTTATTTAAATAATGGTCACATAATAAAATACTTTAGCTTAATTAGTTATAACATTTTAACCTTTGAAACGTGCTTGGAAACTTGATCAATATCTTGCTTTGAAACTTGGTCAATATTTTCTTTGAAACATATTTATTTCTATTACTTTTTTTTTATAAAACTTGATTAAAACAAAAGAAACCCGAGCCCATAGCAAAACTCCCCGAACAACTACTCGAGCCAACATGCCCGATTCCCGAGCCACTTCCCTTTTTCTTTATAAACTTTATTTTGTTTTAAAAATCTAAAACTGTTAACAGTAAAACCTCACGTACAACACGAAGCAAAACCAGAGCCAAAACATTTCTTACGCGAAACCAACCCCGAGATAACTACTCTTCTTCCCCACAACATAAACAACTGACACGACCAACTCCTCCGTGCACATGCACCCATCAACGCCAATACTCCGACCATCCACGACACCTTCAGCACATCGCCCATCGCCGCAGCAACCAACTCCAACCCTCAAAACACTCGCTCAATCCATCGATCAAAATCGAACAGTTCGACCCATTCCTGGAACCCAATGCTTCGTTGAAAATGCCACGCTCCGACATTGCAGATCACCGGCGACCACGCCTTAGTGACCAGAGATGCCCCGACAACCCACGAACCCTTCTATAGTGGTCCGATCGCCTGAATCGCTTCGACATTGACGAAAACGACCCATCTTCCTCATCGAACAAAACTAGGTTAAAAATACTAATCGACGTCGTTCAGCCATCACGACCACCTATAAATGCTCCGATCATTTTTCACATGATCTTCACCATCCAAACTTCCTCCAACCTCGACCCCGACGAACAACACCTCGTCGATCATCGGTATTCGATGAAACTTCCAAAAACGTTCAACTCGAGATAACTCGACATTCCCATATTTAAAAATCATGATTTTCAAATCAAAAATCACCATTTGCAAATTCAAATCAGATGTTATGATTAAAACGTGGAATTTAAAACATCAAGATTTGACTTGAATTTTATTTCTCTGTAAATTTCCAATTTTTGAAATAATTATTTGATATAAAATCTTGAAATCATTTTTAAAAATGAGGGTATAATCTTATAATCATTTTTCGTTCGGAAATCAAAACCCATAATCGATCATAGGAAGTACAATTGAAATTTTGTTTTGGGTTTTGTTCCTGTAATATAACAGAGACATATGCATATCTATATTCATACATACATACATAGGCTTTCATGTTTATATATAAAGTAGTTCAAATATATTCCAGTTTAAAATCATTCATGCAGAACTTATTCACAACATCACTTCACAGATTTATATGAAACATCAAAATATAAACACATAAGTAGGTTTCAAAAGGTGTTTACTCACCAGATTTGCAAACAGAGAACAGTTTTGAGTTTAAGTGAAGCATATATATACTGATTTAGTACAGGCATTTTATTTATACAAGTATGCATTCACAGATAAAATCATATTCAAACATAATATTATAAACATTCATCATAATATTTAAGTTTATTCTCAGATCTTAAAACTGATTTAAAAATAAAGGTTTACTCACCAGACATGAGCAGAGAACAGAGAACAACTTTGAAAACTTGAATGGAAATGGAGCTGAAAACTTTGAAAACTGGATTTGCTTGATTTCTGGAATTTTGAAAACTGAAACTTTGAATTCGAATCTGAAGTTGATTAGAACTTGAAGTTTGATTCTTGCTTTACCGGTTTGAGAAGATTACAGATTTTTAATAGATGATTACAGGTTTTGATTTTTGAGTTTGAGAATGTTTTTCAATGTTTCTGGTTTGAAGAAGTAGTTTACAGGCTGAGTTACTTTCTTTTAAAAAAATGAGAAGATAGGAAAAGAAATGGAAGAGAGGAGATGTTTGTTTATATAATGTAATTTATAAATTATTAAAAATTAAAAGAATAAAAATAAAGGATGACTCTTGTTTTCAAATGTTAACACTTGTCAATTTGAATGCTAATTATCTTACACATGTATTTACAAGCCCTTACAATTAAACACTTGTAATTATTTACTTTTTATATTATTTTTAAATGATTTTTAAAGCTTTTAAATTAAATTTCCTAAATAGATAAATACATATCTTATTTTATAAATGCTTTTCTTAATTTATAAAAATAAAACTTTTAAAAGAAAATAAAATAAAAACCAATTAGATTTTAACTAAATCATATATAGTATATTTAATCCATTTTAAATGCTAATATAAAACTTTTATATTTATCTACTATCAACTAAATAATTTATAAATTCATATAAATAAATTCCTTTAAGGAAAATGATATAAAAGAAATCTTATTTTTAAATAAAAACTTTATTCATATATTTTTAAATCCAAACTATATTTAAAATCATTATCTTTAAAGGTTCAAATTTAAATCCAAATTCAAACTCAAATTTGACTTTTAAAATCCAAATTAAAAATCAACTCAACATTTATATTTTTAAATAAACACTTCATTAAGTTTGAAATGATTATTTCATTTAAAAACAACTCAAGACAATATATATATATATATAATTTAAACATTACTTATAAATTTTGGAAATGATAAATCTATTTTAAAATTAAATTTATAAAATAATACAATTAAAATAGTTATTCTTATTATAATTCAATCTATATCATAATTAATACATCATATCATTATTATTTGGTTATTTATATTTGAAAATAACAATTTTATTAATTTAAATTAAGAGATTATCACATTTTAAATACCCTGAAATCCCGGGATATCACATTCCTCCCCCCTTAAAATAATTTCGTCCTCGAAATTTAAAACAGAAGATAACCCAATGTTTTTATTTTATTTTAAAAATTTTCAAACAATTTTAGCATACATATCAGCCAACACAAACAAACAACCAATTTCATCCAAACAAACAATTCAATCAAACAACAATTCTAGCTATCCGGACACAGATCCGAATAAGCTTCCTAAAATTTATCCCCGAGTTCCCCAGGTACAGATACCGGGATACTCGCTCTACTGAATCCAAAACTAGCTATACTACTAAGTTACTGAGCTCCTACTCATCTAGATCTACAATCTGAATAAGATATCAGACCACAGACAAGATCAACTCAACTATCAAATTCTTCAGAACTGCTGGTTCCAAAACCAGAGATAGATCAAACACTTATCCAAATCAGAATATAGAAGAGATCTAAAACAACTCGGAGCTGACTTCCCAGACTTACCCAATCTTTTAGCTCCCTTTTTACCAGAGAAAACTTCAATAATAACGAAGTCTCCAACTTCGAATTCCAAATTCCTCCACCTCTAATCTTCAGAACTTTTTTTGACAATAAGTGCCGCTGTAACGACCCGTGGTATCAGAGCTCATCATAAAGATTTATTAATTTAAGAATGTAATATATCACATAAATATATTCATACATATAAATATTCACTGCAAATTTCATAAAATATATTCATTTCAGATTAAATCATGAAATCAACCTTTACCTATTTAAATTTTAAAAAGAGGAGTTACTCACCAGAAAACAGTGCTTCCAGATTTTGAAAAGCTTTTGAAACTTTTAAAAACTTGAATGCTTGATTTTCTTTAAAAATTGGAATGCTAGCTATAGAAATTTGTATGCAGAGATGCCTTGCTTCTTTGATTTAAAACTTGAGTTGCTTGTTTACAGAATCTTGCATGCAGACTGGAATTTGATTCCAGACTTGAAAAAAACAGGCCTTTGTTTCCAGGGTTTGAAGAATTTTATGCAGGTTCTAACTTTGATTTAGTTGCATTTTGGAAAATGGGTTACAAGGATTTGATCTGAGAATTTTGTTTGAGAATTTGGTTTGAGTTACTGATTTGTTTTCTGGGAATATTCAGGCCGAAAGTTTCTTTCTTAAAAATGAAGAAGATAGGAAAAGAAAATGAAATGAGAAGTATATGTTTTATATAAATGAAAATGTAGTTTATTAAAAATAAAAGAAAACAAAAATCTAAAACTTGACATTTGTCACTTACATTGTTTTATTAAGTTAAAATAAAAAGAAAACTACTCTGTAAATAAAAAGGAACAGGGAAGTTTAAGTTTTGAATAAAATTCAAAGATGATAATTTAACATTCCAGGATTATAAATTAAATCTTTAAACCAAATAATGATTTTTAGAAGAGAAATCAAATTTTTTAGATTTATAAATGGTGAGATATGCTAGTTTGAACGGAAATGGGAAAATGATGAAAATCTGGCGATCAATGAAATCTGGAAGATCGTGATCTTCTCTGGAGATAGAGTGATGATCGGAGAGTTGTAGAAAATTATCTGATGATGGTGAAAAGCATTGTGGCGAAGGGATTTGATCAGGGAAGTTTATAACCCTAGTTTTAGTGAGGTTGGGAAATACGTTCGTCACGACGTCCAGAGGTGATCGAGTTCATCTGAACTCTGGGAATCGGCAGCCCGATGGATGATGAAGACGTGGTCAAAGGTTCTGGTGCTCAGACGGTCGGAGGAGTGAGTTCGAGGAAGTTTCCAGATTTGGGTTCCTGTCCGTGATTGTGATGAGTTACTCGATTTCGAATTCAAGTGTTAATCGAGGTTCTGATGGTCGTATTATGGTTGTGGGTTGATCATCGACATGTGGAAGTGACCGTAGGTGGTCGGAGATGGATGGTTGCTTTGTGCATGTGCACTGTGTATGTCGTGAATCAGGGGAAGTTGGGCGAAACAGTGAAGAGATACGCGAGTTTTCTCGAGTGAATTTGGTGATTTTCTCGGAGTAATTAGGCGTGTGGCTCGAAGTCATTTAGGTGATGGCCGGGTAAAGTTTGGGTTACAGAGTTTTACCCTGTCAGTTTTAAAATTTAAAAAACTGGATCTTTAAAATGGGAAGTTGGGATGTAAACTAAATTTAAACCAAAGTTAAATCTAGGTTTAAGTAAATTTAAAATCTCAGTTTTAAAATATATAAAGTTTTGTAAAATTTTAAAGTTTTAACTACTTTGAATGATTTAAGTAAAATTTTAATGTTTGAATTCAAAGGAATTTAGTTTAAACACTTTTGACATTTTTTTTAAGTTATAAATATTCTTTAACATGAGATCTAAAAGGGGTTTTTAAATTGTTCCTAAACTTTGTTAAATTTGAGTTGTATTCATTTTAAATCTTTAATTTAAAATGGAATTAAAGAAACATTTAAAAGTAAATGTTTTCAAAGCTTTTGTTAGTAATAATTAAAATAGTTATAAGGCTAATCTTTATTTTAAAGATTAATTAAGGGTTAATGATTTAGGTTCATTCAATTGATAGGGTAATTGAAGAATAATTTATTAATTTAAGTAATTGATTAATTTGGTGTTAATTAATTAAATGATAAGTTAATTAATTAAGGGATTAATTAATTTGAAATTAAGGATCATTTATTTAGATAAGTATAGGTTAATAATAAATGATTAGAAATTTATTAATCAAGTGATTAAAGTTTAATTAAGGAAATTGATTTAGTAATTAGAAGTAATAATTGATAATTAAGAATTTATTAAGTTGTAATTAATAAATAGTTGATTAAAACTTAATTACTTTGAGAAAGTAATGAAAAGATTGTTAATAAATTAATGAGAGATCATTAATTAGGAATTATTTAATAATTAATAAAGGGGATTAATTTTGATAATCAATTAGATTAATTAACTAATGATAATCTTTTATATATTGGTTAAGTATAATTACTTAATGGAAGTAATTAAAGTAATAAATTACTTAAGGTAATTAATTAAATAAATTTGATAAGTTTAAATTAATTTGTTTAATTAATTTAAGATAATCAATGGGTGATTTGATAATTACTTAAAGGTAATTAGTGGAAGTATAAATTACTTAGAAAAGTAATTAAAGTTAATTAGTGGATGTAATTAACTAAAGATGGTTTAATAAAAGTAATTTGAGTTTAATTACTTTTGAATAATTAATCAAGGGATTAATTAAAGAATAATTAATTAAGGAGTAATTAATTATGAAGTAGAGTAATTAAGAATAGTTAATTACTAAATGAGATTAATCAAAGGTGATTAATAAATGTGACTAATTAATTATTAAATGTAATTAATTTAAATAAGATAATTAATTAAGAGTAATTAAGGATCATTAATTAATATAATTAATAATGTAATTAAGGATTGATTAATTAAGACTAATTAATCAATAATAAGTGATTAAGGTAATTAATTAATTGTAATTAATTAAGGATTAATGTAATTAAGTACAGTTAATTAATAGATGAAGTAATTAGAGATTAATTACTAAAATGGTTTAAGTTAATTAATTTGTAAAATTAATTAGGGATTAATTACTTAAAGTAATTTAAGGATTATTAATCAGAAATGATTAATTAAGATAATACTTAGAGTAATGATTAATTAATTGGTTTAATTAATAATTAAGTAAGAAGGATTTATAAAATGAAGTAATTAATTTAATTCACTTTAAATTAATTAGAGATGATAAATCATTACTTAAGAATGGATGAATGATATTGAATGCTTTGCATTGTTGATATCTCTGATAAGAGATGTGCTGATCTATGATATAGATGTTTGGTTGGATTGAAATGATAATATGAATTATCTATTTGGATGATAATATGGATTATCTATTGTAAATTATCTATCTGTTTGTAGTATAGATAAGAATTGAGTTGTTTTAACCTTAAAACAACTTGGCCCTTAAAAGATACGTTTTGGATTTCGATGAGACCGGGATCGGGTTTCCGTATACCGGAATTCTAGGTCTGGAGACCCGAATACCACATCGATCCAAATTAACGATAGGTCGTGAATCTCAAGTGAAGATGAAGATTCAAAGTGCAAGGATTATTGTCGTTAACTCTGAGGGTGATTCCAACACGAGTGTAACGAGATAATGCCTTCGGTTTCGTTCGAACCCGGAACGAACTTGTATGGATTGAATGCTTTCAGAACATCGTCAGGTGGACGATGAGCATTCTAAGTAATGTGATCTGATTAATGGTAATCGTGACCTCAAGCCTCATCAACCGGGAATGGCTAAAACAGGGGAGGTGCAGCAAGGCTTCGTGGGTAGCACCCACTGAGAGTAAAGTCATCCCTGTCTAGAGAGTTCCTTCTTTTATTTCGGCTTAGTGGTGCAGTTGGCGACGGCCATCTGTGGGGTGATTTTATTCGGGATTATCCAGTAAGGGATGGTCCCGGCTTTGTGTTGCAGGGGATTGGGAGTGATCCTCGGTACGGTGATCTAGGCCCCGTACTGTGATGAGCGGTACCCCGGTAGCTCTGCCATTGTATGGAATCCAAACTCCAATAAGTGCCGTACGTATTAGTTGTGCCCAACTATGTTGGAATGTGAGATGTAAGCATTTCAGCTATTTCTGTATTTTACTTGAAAACCCTAGACCCTATTATAATATAACTGGATTTCCTATCAAATGTTTTAGTTAGCGTAAGGTAAAAACTTACCCATGTTTATTTGTGGGGAGTCTTACGTGATACTTTTTCTTTCAAAAGGTTTTGAAGTTAAACAAGTTTAACCTATTACTCACACCAGACCCATGTCTGACCCAAGTTGTTTATTTCTGTTTTATAAACTCTTGGGTACTCAAATTTTTACGAGTAGCCAAGGGATTCAGGTTTAGCTTTGACGAATTGTGGAGGAGCAATGGAGCAGGAGGCTTCGGCGTTCGTAGATATAGTATTCCGCTGTGTTGATATCTGTGTTAGAGTCTTGTATTGTAATTGAGTTGTAATATCTAGACAGATGTTTATAACTGTCTAGTATGTGTTGTATAGATGTGTAAACTCTGATAAGTGTTGTATAATATAGTTTATTTATGTTATTAATATAATTTATTCGTTCCGTTGTGAGATCGTTGTTGTTGTTTCTTTCTTTCTTCTCTTCTTTTCTATTTTCTACCTCTTTCTTTCTTATTGTCGATGCGTTCTTCTGTGGATAGAAGGTCGGGTCGTCACAGTATTAAAGTGAATTTTAGCTAAAAAGTAAAATCAGATCTTCTTTCATATATTATTTATTTTAAAACTTTAATTAAAATATAGCCACTTGTCTTTTAAGTATTAATTTGCTTACACCTATGCTTACATTTTTACAAATGTCACTAAACCACCTTAATAAGCTAACAAGTGTTAATCTTGTTTTTAATTAATTTACTTAAGTCATATATGTGTATTTAAGAAATATTTATGTGTATAAAATGATATATTTGTCTTTTTATAATTAAGCTTTTACATTCCTATATAAATATACAAATGTGAAAACTATTATTTAAGTAACTTATACTTTAATCAAATATTTATAACATATTTATATATATGCTTGAGAAACTTATTTTAACTATATATATATTTACAAATCAATTTATCTTATGTTTTTAAATTTAAAATGAAAGAATATTAAAACAAATGAACTTCTTATTTAAATCTTATTTAAACTTAAGCTTATATATATATTTATAATAAATAAGAAATTATACTTGTTATTTAAATCTCAAATATCATTTTCAAAAGTATTAAGTCAAATTACAAATTATATAAATATTAAAGTTTGAAAACATCTTAATTAAATTCAAATCCAATACTCTTTCCATTCCAATATATACAAATATATATATTCTAAATGGAAAATATTTTTAACATTAGCTTGATAATTATCCTATTGAATTTTAATACATAACTTCAAATAACAATATATATATACATATATATTATAATTTGAAAACATAGTTTTATTAAATTAAAAGATTCCCTATTCATAATATATATATACCAATATATATATATATATACATTATAAATATAAAATATTTATATAAGTTTTAGAAAGATAAATCTTCTCAATTAAAAATTGTTAGAAAAGATATTCCCTAATTAAAATGATATTTGTTTTTCAAAAGAAATAAACTTGCCAATTAAAATATTATTAACCTTTTAAAATGAATAAACTTGTAAATTTTATAAAATAAAATCAACAAATCAATTGACAAGTTTACAGTGCTCCTTAGTAGTGTGACCTTTTAGACCCGGCTTTCTTCGCCCAGAATCAGAGCTAAGCATTTATTCGCCCAGAAAGTCGTATCATTTCTTACTGTTTATAATTTTAAAAAAATATTTGATAAGAAAAATATTCGATGCCCAGATTCATCAGTATGAAACATCCAAACAGGTCGTCACACTACACGTGGAAGCATAAAACTTGCTTTAATACTTCTAATCTTCAGTAAGAAATGAACCACAGAAAGTCGACTATACGAGAAGAGGTTATAATTATTGTCAATGGCAGAGCTACCGGGGTACCGCTCATCACAGTACGGGGCCTAGATCACCGTACCGAGGATCACTCCCAATCCCCTGCAACACAAAGCCGGAACCATCCCTTACTGGATAATTCCGAATAAAATCATCCCACAGATGGCCGTCGCCAACTGCACCACTAAGCCGAAATAAAAGAAGGAACTCTCTAGACAGGGATGACCTTACTCTCAGTGGGTGCTACCCACGAAGCCTTGCTGCACCTCCCCTGTTTTAGCCATTCCCGGTTGATGAGGCTTGAGGCTACGATTTACCTTTAAATCAGAACACATCACTTAGAATGCTCATCGCCCTCCTGACGATGTGTTGAAAGCATTCAATCCATACAAGTTCGTTCCGGGTTCGAACGAAACCGAAGGCATTATCTCGTTACACTCGTTTTGGAATCACCCTCAGAGTTAACGACAATAACCCTTGCACTCTGAATCTTCATCTTCACTTGAGATTCACGACCTATCGTTAATTTGGATCGATGTGGTATTCGGGTCTCCAGACCTGGAATTCCGGTATACGGAAACCCGATCCCGGTCTCATCGAAATCCAAAACGTATCTTTTAAGGCCAAGTTGTTTAAAGGTTTAAACATTTAAACTCTTATCTATATACACAAAGATAGATAATTCAATAGATAATCTACATTATCATCCCAAACAGATAATTCACATTATCATTATAATTTAACCAAAGCATCCATATCATAGATCAGCACACCTCTTATCAGAGATAACAACAATGCAAAGCATTCTATATTATTCATCCATCCCTAAGTAATGATTTATATCATCTCTAATTAATTTAAAGTGAATTAAATTAATTACCTCATTTTATAAATCCTTCTTACTTAATCATTAATTAAACCAATTAATTAATCATTACTCTAAGTATCTATCTTAATTAATCATTCCTGATTAATTACCCTTTAATTACTTTAAGTAATTAATACTTAATTAATATCACAAATTAATTATCTTATACCATTTCAGTAATTAATCCTTAATTACTTCATCTATTAATTAACTATACTTAATTACATTAATTCTCAATTAATTATAATTAATTAATTACTTTAATCACTTATTATTTATTAATTAATCTTAATGTAATCAATTCTTAATTACATCATTAATTATATTAATTAATGATCCTTAATTACTCTTAATTAATTATCTTATTTAAATTAATTACATCTAATAATTAATTAGTCACATTTATTAATCACCTTTGATTAATCTTATCTAGTAATTAACTACCCTTAATTACTCTTCCATAAATTAATTACTCATTAATTAATTATCTTTTAATTAATCCCTTGATTAATTATTTAAAGTAATTAACTCAAATTACTTTCATTATATCATCCTTAGTTAATTACATCCACTAATTAACTTTAATTACTTTCCTAAGTAATTACACTTTCACTAATTACATTTAAGTAATTATACTTATCACATAACCAAGTGATTATCTTAAATTAATTAAATTAATTAATTTAACTTATCAAATTATTTAATTAATTACCTTAAGTAATTAATTACCTTAATTACTTCCATTAAGTAATTATACTTAACCAATTTCCATAAATGATTATTATTAATTTATTAATCAAATTGATTACCAAAATTAATCTCATTAATTAATTATTTATTTATCCCTAATTAATGATCCCTCATTAATTATTTAACAATTCTTTAATTACTTCTTTAGGTAATTAATCTTTAATCAATTATTTATTAAAACAACTTGATAAACTCTTATTTATCAATTAATTAATTAAATTATCAATTATTCTTTAATTACCTTATTAATTTAATTACTCCTATATAATTAAATCTTAATTACTTTCTGACTAAAGTATTAACCTTTAACTACTTTAGTTATTATTAACAAAAGTCTTTAAAACATTTTACTTTAAAATCTTTCTTTTAATTCATTTAAATTAAAAGATTTAAATAGATTACAATTTAACTTTAACCAATATTTAAATCAAATATACAAAATCTTTTTAAATCAAATGTTAAGAACACTTAACATTTATAAGATTTTAAACCAATTTATTTGAATTCAAAATCCTTTTTAAAATATACTTTTAACAATTTAAATTTTAAAACATCATAAATTTTATCAACCTATTTATTTCAAACAAGGATACAATTTTAAATTTGAATCCATACTTCCAAATTTGCTTTAAAACTTTGTTTAAAATTTCAGTTTCCAAAATTTTAAACCAAATTTAAAAGTTAAAAACAAACAGGCTTAAGGCCTGTACCAACTCAAATTACCCGAGCCTACCACTAAATGCTTCGAGTAAAAACTGGAAACCCCCGAGTATCCCTTCGAGTTTTTCTTCGTTCTTATATTTAAAACTTTGTTAAGTTCAAATTTTAAAACTGTTAATCCACGCGAGTCTCCCCTGTACAAACCCGAGCCCAGTCCCCAATTTCTCGAGTACGACTTCGAGTCAAACCCATCACCTACTCGAGTACGCCTTGCTTCTTTCCCAAAGCTCAGATAAACTACAGATACACATGTGCTCGTGCACGTACACAATCGCTCCGACCACCATAGATCGTCGCCGCGACTCTCGACAAGTCAACGACATCCACGCCGACCCTCACGTCCACTCAGATCAGAAGAAACGCCTTCGAATTGAAAATAAGCTTCTCGATCAAACTGGAGCAAAACCAGACCAGATAAAATCATCTCCAGTCACCAACTCCGACCACCGAGACCGCTGCAACTCTGGCCACACCTCCACTAGCCTTCTACGCTACGATTCCCCAAATCCTAAGTCACTCGAATCACCCTCGACGTCACGGCAACCCAGACTACAACCCCAACATTTCTTAGGATAAAACCCTAAATCATCCAATTTATGATGCCACGGTGGTGAATAAAATCATTCACCATTTTTGCCAAGTTTGACAACCCCTACGCCACCTCCAGAAGTAATTTCGATCCTCCTCGTCGCTCCGATCATCCACAATGACTTAAAACCCATTTTCTGGTCAACTGAGGAATGTAAACTAAAAACCCAACTAAAATTCTTAATATTCATCTTAAAAATCATATTTCACAGTATAGACTTATGTTATATTCCTGGAATAGAAATTTTTAAGATTTGATTTTAACAAGATTTAAAGAGATTTCACTGTCTTTCTAATTTTCCAGATAACATCCAATTAACTTACTTTAATTCCTTTCTAAGATAAAATCTATGACTTAACAAACATTCATTGTTTGTAATCTAAACCTTATCAGAAATCAGAGGAAGAGAAATGAAATTTTATCTAAACTTTAACCATCTATAACCAGAACAGAGAAGAGCAAGAAAGCATCAGACATGCACACTTGATCACATTCATACATTTATAAACATTCAAATAATTGGTATATACATTCATATAATCATATTTATTTCCAGATAAAATCATGCAACTGACTTATATTTAAGAAAATTTTAACAAAAATGTTACTCACCTTATATATATTGAAACAGAGCCTATCCTTGAAACAGTTTTTGGTCATTTGAAAACTTCCTGTTGCCTTTGTCCCTTTTTGAAAACTTTTAACTTGAATGTTTGCTAAAAAACTTGCATGCAGGCTAATCTTGTTGAGATGTTGCTTAAAATTCCAGATTTGAAAATGAATGTAGACAGAAGACTTGTTTTCTAGATTCTTATTTCCAGATTTTGAAAAAGTATTGCATATCTTTGTTTTGATTTGGAAAATAGATTACAGGGATTTTTGCTTTTGATAAATTTTGGTTTGAGGGATGTTGATTCACAGATTTGTTTTGAAAGGCAGATTTAAGTTGTGGATTACTTTGGAGAATTTGGTTACAGATTTTGTTATGAGAAAATAGGCTGAAGTTTCTCAAGTTTGAAAATGTGAAGATAAAAAGAAAATGAAGATAAAGAAAAATGTTTATAAGGGCTGAAAATTATTTCTTAAAAATAAAAGAAAAATAGAAATTTAAAAGATGGACACTTGTCTTCATATGTGTTAATTAGTTAACACTTGTTTTAAACAATCCTTTATAGGTTTACACATGTCCTTTTTAGTTAGTTTATATTTATTTTAAATGTAGATAAAAGCCTTTTTCTTTATTTCCTTAAATACTTCTCTATTTATAAATTACTTTTAAAAGAAAATAAAATCATTTGTATATGTATAAATAAAAGCTTATACATGTATTTTGAATCCAAATAATTTAAAGTATCTACCTTTGAATTTCAAAACTAAATTACATTTACTTTTCAAATTATATTTAAAATCCAATTTAAAGTCATGTTATATACATACATATATAACTACACTTTCAATTTTGAAAATAACAATCCTATTTTATTAAAGTCTATTTATATTTGTATATAAAACAATATATTATAATTATTGTTTGAAAATAACAATTTATCAATATATATATATTAGAATTTAAAAACAATATCTTATTTATTTTAAATTTTAAATCCAAGCTTATCTATTTACAATATATACAATTAAATATATATATTATAAATAGAAATCATTTTATTAGAAAAATTCACTAATTAAATATTTATTTAATTAGATTATTAATTCAATTCAAATTTTATTATCAAAAATTATCAATCAATTTAATTATTTAAACAGATTATTAAATTGATATTGCCCTAAATTTCCGGGATATTACATTCCTTCCCCCTTAAAATAATTTCGTCCCCGAAATTTAAAACAAAGGTAATTTAATAATCTATTTAAATCACAAGCATATATTATTATCTATATGCTAACAACAATAGCAAACAATTCTCCCAATCAAACAATTCTAATTATCCAGATAAAATTCTGGATAAAATTTCCTCGAGTTTCCCCAGGTATATATATATCGGGATACTCGCTCTACAGAATCCAACAAACAATACTACTAAGCTATAGAGCTTCTACTCTTCTAGATCTACAGAACTAAACAAGATATCAGACTACAGACGAGTCTGACTTAACAACCAAATCTTCCAGAACTGCTGGTTCCAAAACCAGAGATAGATCAAACACGTACTCCCTCAGAGATACGTAAAACACAATGAATTCCAGTTATCCAAACTGACAATTCAATCCAGTAGATCAAAACACTTATCCAAATTAGATCACAGAAAAGATCCAAAACAATTCGGAGCTGACTTTCCAGACTTACCAAATCTTATTGCTCCCTTTAACCAGAGAAAAACTTCACAACCACGAAGTCTCCAATTTCGAATTTCAAATTCTATCGTCTCTTATCCACAAAATCCTTCAGACGATCCTGAGCTGTCTACAGATCTTTCCTGATCAACTCAACCTTCGCTGATGCTTCTAGCAAAAACTGGACCAGAAATAACCCAATCAACAATGATCCTCTCAAGATCTACCAATAATCCAAAACACAACTCTACTTCACCATATCAGTAGACTGAACTAACTTCTCCTATCTGGAAAAGATAAACAGGAGCACTTGCCAAACTGCTCCCGCTGCACCACTCTGATCTGGAGTAGAAATGAAAATGCTGATGATGAACACAAGCACAGACTGGACAACACATTCCAGAAAATATCGGATAACTCAAAAGAATACTCAAACTATCGCAAGTCACTTTTGCGATCCACCCAGCCAAATAAAACTGTTCTCTCTTTACCAATCAGAACAGTTCACACTTGACTATCCAATCCATCGAAGAAATGGATCCTCTCTGCTGCTTCTGAACTTCACCTTCAGAAAACTGCTTAGCCAGAAAAACTTCTGCCGAAAACAGAACACTCCGAGCTGCATTACTGCCACAGATGCCACAGACTTCTCAATCCAAAGTTCTTCGAGAAATTCGGACTTCAAACAGAACAAAAACATCTTGCTGAACTCAGCCTCAACACCGAAGCAGACACACTTCATTAACTTGTTCCAAAGAAAACATCTTCGGGAACATCCATAGTCACTGCATCTCATCACGCAGTTACTCCTTCCAGAAGATACCAAGATACCATCACTCGCTTCTGTCCAACCGACAGCTCCAACTTTACTCATCCAAACTACAAAGATAAACTCCAAACCACAACAGTTTCCTTCGGAGATCGATGAAATCCTTTTCCACAGTAAAGTTTACTCGAGACGGTATTAGGTTTACAGTCTCGACAAATATACTTCCAACCTCAACACTCAGACTCCTAATCTTAGATGATAAATTATTATCATCTCAACCAATCATTATAAATACCATATACTTTTAAAATGATACTTTTTATGTATAGAAAATATATCTGGGTAAAATTATTTCACCTTCTCGGTATACGGAATCCAAACTTTGTTAATAACATAAACTATTTGGATTTACCTTGAATGATACCATATGTGACGACCCGACTTTCTATGCCCAGAAAGTCGCATCATTATGAAGAAAGAAAGGGGTAGAAAATAGAAAAGAAGAGAAGAAAGAAAGAAACAACAACAACGATCTCACAGCGGAACGAATAAATTATATTAATAACATAAACTATTACATAGTATAGAACAATTTACAGAGTTACACAGCATATACATCACTTACTAGACAGTTATAAACATCTGTCTAGACATTACAACTCAAATACAAGACAAGACACTATCACAGATATCAACACAGCGGAATACTATATCTACGAACGCCGAAGCCTCCTGCTCCATTGCTCCTCCAGAATATTCGTCAAAGCTAAACCTGAATCCCTTGGCTACTCGTAAAAATTTGAGTACCCAAGAGTTTATAAAACAGAAATAAACACTTGGGTCAGACATGGGTCGTGTGTGAGTAACAGGTTAAACTTGCTTAACTTCAAAACCTTTAGAAAGAAAAGGTATCACGTAAGACTCCCCACAAATAAACATGGGTAAGTTTTTACCTTACGCTAACCAAAACATTTGATAGGAAATCTGATTTTATTATAATAGGGTCTAGGGTTTTCAAGTAAAATATAGAAATAGCTGAAATGCTTACATCTCACATTCCAACATAGTTGGGCACAACTAATACGTACGGCACTTATTGGAGTTTGGATTCCATACAATGGCAGGGCTACTGGGGTACCGCCCGTCACAGTACGTGGCCTAGGGCACTTATTGGAGTTTGGATTATAGAATTTGTTTGTGTGGTTGGGTTGTCGGAATCAGATAGGATGGTGATTGTCGAGGTGCGAGGGTTGTCGGAAGTGGTCGGAGCATCGCCAGTGGTCTGTGCATGTGCACATGAGTTGATGGGTGTCAGTGTATCTGTTTGTCTGGTTTGGGTTCATGGGTTTTCTCGAGTAGAGTCTCGGGAAAGAAGGCTTTTGACACGGGTGGTTTTAGGGTCGTTTGCGAGAGACTGAAACTGTTAAAAGTTTTAACAGTTTAAACTTTAAAACAAAACTGTTTTTAAAATTTGCTCGGGAGGAACTCAGGAAGATAAAGTTTTGGCTCGGGTTGCCTTCGTGTCGTTTGTGAGTTTGAGTGGAAACAATTAACAATTTAAATTCTTTAAAAACCAAACAGTTTTAAAATGTAAAACTAATCCCTGTTTAAAAAGGGAAATAAGAAGAAGAAATGCTTGGCTTTGTTCAAGTATAATGGGTCAAACCCAAAGGAAATATTTAAATTAGTTTTTAAAAATTTAATTAAAGGTAAGATTTTAAATTTAAAAATCAAGTTAAAACAATTGTTTTAAAAATCCATTACTTTGTAATAAATGTTTTGACTAAATTAAAGTTGTATGATTTATTTAACTTAAAAATATTAAGTTAAATTTTTATGTTATTTTCAAATTTAATTTGAAAATAAGGTAATTAATAAAGAAATGTTTTATCTTAAAACTTAATTTAAGTTTGATAAGAATGGAATAAATAAAGAGTGATTTATTAAATTAAATTAGTTAATGGTTAAGGATGAGTAAATTAACAATTAAAGTTTTCAAGTGATTTAGTAACTTGTAATTAAGGATTGTTAATTTATAATTAAAGGTAAGTAATTAATGATTATTTATTTTAAAACTTAATTAATAATTTAATTAAGTAAGTTAATTACTAAGATCAAATATTTTTAATGATGATGTTTATCTTAAGATTAATTAAGATTTTTAAACAAGTTGAAATTAATTAATTTAATTAAGGAATTAAGATTAATTAATTTATTTAATAAGGATTGATTAAATGATTAAGAGTTAATTAAAATAGTAATTAAGAAGTACTTAATAAAGTTTTATTAAGTAATAATTAAGTTTTCTTAATTAATAATTAAGAAATTATTTATCTATAATTAAAGTTAAATAAGAATTTATTTAACTGTTATTAAGGGTTAATTAATTATCATTTAAGGATTGATTAATTGGTAATTATGGATTAAATTAATTTGTAATTAAGGTTGTTAATTAATAATTAAGTTTATTAATTAATAATTAAGAGGTAATAAATTAGTTAATTAAGTTTAATTAATTAATTATAAAAGTAATTAAGGATTGATTACTTTGTATTAAAAGATATTGATTAATAATTAAGGTTTATTAATTAATAGTTAAAGAATAATTAATCAAGGATTAATTAATTTGTTTAAAGGGTAATTAAGGATGAGTTACTCAGTTATAATTTAGGAAGGAATGTGATTTATTTAAGTTAATTAATTTGTTAATTAATTAAGGATAGTCACTTGGTAATTGATTAAGTGTAGTTACTTAATAAGATTGGTTAAGTATAATTACTTAGTGTAAGTAATTAATAAATGAATTACTATATGTAATTGGTGAATTTAATCAAAAAGGATTTATAAAAGAAATTAAAGTAATTAAGAATAGTTAATTACTGTTAATGATTATTTAAGGATTGATTAATGGAAGTAATCAATTAGTGCATGATTAATTAATATAATTAATTAAGGAATAATGTAATTAATTATAGTTAATTAATTAATTAAAGTAATTAATTAAGGATCATTAATTATTGTAGTTAATGAGAGTAATTAAAGGTTAATTACTATAAATGATTAAGGATAATTAATTTGTGAAATTAATTAAAGGATAATTACTTTATGTAATTAATAATTAATCAAGAGTGATTAATATTTAATGATTAATTAATTAAATGGATTGTAATTAATTAATGGTTGATTAAGCAAGGTTAGGAATTAATTATTAAGTAATTAATTTAATTTAAGTAGATTAAATTAATTATAATAGAGATTAATAAATGGTTGCTTATGGATGATTGTTTGAGTAGAATGTCTGATTTAGTTGATATCTATTGGATGATATACTATGATATTCTGTAATATGATATTGGATATATCTATGATAAATGTGTGATATTTATCTATGTTAAATGCTGTGTGAATTCAAGTATTGAATTGAATTGAATTGTTTAAACCTTTAAACAACTTGGCCTTAAAAGATACGTTTTGGATTTCGATGAGACCGGGATCGGGTTTCCGTATACCGGATTTCCAGGTCTAGAGACCCGAATACCACATCGATCCAAATTAACGATAGGTCGTGAATCTCAAGTGAAGATGAAGATTCAGAGTGCAAGGGTTATTGTCGTTAACTCTGAGGGTGATTCCAAAACGAGTGTAACGAGATAATGCCTTCGGTTTCGTTCGAACCCGGAACGAACTTGTATGGATTGAATGCTTTCAAAACATCGTCAGGTGGACGATGAGCATTCTAAGTGAAGTGTTCTGATTAAAGGTAATCGTGACCTCAAGCCTCATCAACCGGGAATGGCTAAAACAGGGGAGGTGCAGCAAGGCTTCGTGGGTAGCGCCCACTGAGAGTAAGGTCATCCCTGTCTAGATGTCCCTTTCTATTTCGACTTAGTGGTACGGTTGCAGTACACAACCGTGGGGTGATTTTATTCGGAATTATCCAGTAAGGGATGGTTCCGGCTTTGTGTTGCAGGGGAGCGGGCGTACTCCTCGGTACGGTGATCTAGGCCACGTACTGTGACGGGCGGTACCCCAGTAGCCCTGCCATTGTATGGAATCCAACTTCCAATAAGTGCCGTACGTGTTAGTTGTGCCCAACTATGTTGGAACGTGAGATGTAAGCATTCCAGCTATTTCATATTTATTTGAAAACCCTAGACCTATTATAATACAATCGAATTTCCTATCAAATGTTTTGGTTAGCGTAAGGTAAAAACTTACCCATGTTTATGTGTGGGAAGTCTTACGTGATACCTTTGTTTTCAAAAGGTTTTGAAGTTAAGCAATTTAAACCGTTTACTCACACCAGACCCATGTCTGACCCAAGTGTTTATTTCTGTTTTATATAAACTCTTGGGTACTCAAATTTTTACGAGTAGCCAAGAGAGTCAGGTTTGCTTTGACGAGTTATCTGGAGGAGCAATGGAGCAGGAGGCTTCAGCGCTGTAGAGATATAGTAGTTCCGCTGTGTTGATCTCTGAGTCATTGTTATCTGTGTTGTATCTTATATTGTAGAAACTAGACAGGTGTTTATAACTGTCTAGTATGTGTTGTATATGTTGTGTAACTCTGATAGTTGTTGTATATGATACTATGTAATAGTTTATGTTATTAATATAATTTATTCGTTCCGCTGTTTAGATTCTGTTGTTGTTTCTTTCTTTCTTCTCTTCTTTTCTTTTTCTATCTCTTTCTTTCTTATTAGCGATACGACTTTCTGTGGAGAAAAAGTCGGGTCGTCACATTTAGAACTTAACCCTAGACCTATTATAATACAATCGAATTTCCTATCAAATGTTTTGGTTAGCGTAAGATAAAAACTTACCCATATTTATTGGTGGGGAGTCTTACGTGATACCTTTTCTTTCAAAAGGTTTTGAAGTTAAACAAGTTTAACCTGTTACTCACACCAGACCCATGTCTGACCCAAGTTGTTTATTTCTGTTTTATAAACTCTTGGGTACTCAAATTTTTACGAGTAGCCAAGGGATTCAGGTTTAGCTTTGACGAGTAATCTGGAGGAGCAATGGAGCAGGAGGCTTCGGCGTTGTAGATATAGATAGTAGTTTTCCGCTGTGTTGATCTTTGTATTGATCTGTATTGTGTTGAGATGTAATAACTAGACAGATGTTTATAACTGTCTAGTTTGTGATGTGTAATCTGTGTAACTCTGATAGATGATGTATATGATACTATGTAATATTTATGTGATATATTATATTTCGTTTCGTTTCCGCTGTGAGTATCTGTTGTTGTTTTCTTTTCTCTTCTTCTCTTTTCTATTTCTCACCCCTTTCTTTCTTACTGTCGATGCGATTTTCCGGGAGTGGAAAGTCGGGTCGTCACACGTGGCATATGTATATATTTGAGTTGTTGATATTCCCGCATTTATATAGCGGATGAGACCCTATGCGCCGCATAATAGCGGATGATTTATATAAATCCCATATACCGCGATATTCCATTTTGAAGTGGAATTGGTATTGTGCTAACGTTTGTGGATGCAGGGAAACAGGTTGGAGGGATCCAACTGGATTCCTCAAAATTATTTAGATTATTTGATATTCTGTTTTATGAATATTGATATCCTGTGATGATTTTATTGATGATTGAAATATTGGATGATATGGTTGGATTGAATATTTCAATAAAAGGAGTTATCAAAATATATTGAATTGGATTTTGAAAGAAATAAAAGAGTAAATTTTAAGTAAATAATTCAAGTGAATTGGAATAAGGGAATTTCGAAATAACAAGGGAAATATTAACTTTAAACTAAAGTGATATTAAATTTAAAGAATAAAGGATTTATTTTGAATGTAAGGATTAAATTTAATTAAAGGCTAAAGAAGGAATTTTGGAAGTTTAAAATTGGTATTTTTAGTTAAAAAGGGTTTTAACTCAAATAAAGGAATAAATCTAAAAGTTAATGTATTTTGAAATAAATGAAGTAGTAAAGGAAATTTATTTCAAAGTAAAGTAAAGTAAATTGGAAAATCAATTGGAAATTGATTTAGTTATTTAAAATTGGTATTTTCAGTTAAAAAGGGTTTTAACTCAAATAAAGGAATAAATCTAAAAGTTAATGTATTTTGAAATAAATGAAGTAGTAAAGGAAATTTATTTCAAAGTAAAGTAAAGTAAATTGGAAAATCAATTGGAAATTGATTTAGTTATTTAAAATTGGAATTTTAAAAGAGAAGTGAGATTTTGGAAATATAAACTGGGTTTATAAAGTAAAATAAAATATCAGTGGATATTAGAAAATATAAATTCAAGGTGGGAATTTAAAAAGGGATATGAATTGGTTTGAAATAAATGTTGATTTATTTTAAAAGATGGAAATGAGAAGTGTATTTCTCTGGATAGCCAAGTACGTTTTCAAAGCAATTTTAAATATAAGTTAAAAGTTTTAAGTATGTTTTAAAAAGCATGTTTTAGAAAATTTATTATTTCTAAATGTTAATTTTCAAAGTAGGTATATTTTAAAAATCTATTATTGTAGTAATTATATAAAAGTGATTTGCTATTCTGTTTTTAAAAAGAGAAATTTAGTTTATATTTATAAAGTGGTTTAATTTAAAGTATATATTTTTAATAAAGTATTAAAGTAGTTTGATTTCAATGTTATAAAATATATTTTAAAATAAAGTGTTTTTAAATTATTTTAAAAATCTAAAAGTGTTTTGTACTTGGTGTTTCAGAGAAATAAATATTTGGAAATGTATTCCGTAAGCGGAAATTGTTTGAAATTGTTTTCAAAAGGAGTTTGAAAATTTGGAAATATATCTTGGAAAGATATTTGGGCAAATAAATGTGGGAAATTATTTATTGTGTGATGGTTGCTTGTGGATGTTAATTGATAGTTAAATAACCGACTATCAATATTGGCCAATGCGCTGATCGTTTCGAAGAGACCGGGATCGAGTTTCCGTATACCGGGATTCTAGGTCTGGAGACTCGAATACCACTTCGATTCGGTTTGTACGTTTCGTGTAACGTGTTCAGAGTCGAAGATGGAGCAGTGAAGTGCAAGGGCTAGTCGCTACTAATCCTGAGGATATTTCCAAATGGATGTAGTAGGAGTAGTGCCTTCGGTTCCGTTCGAACCCGGAACGGACTTGTATGGACGAATGCTTGCGAAACATCGTCAGCGGACGATGGGCATTCTAAGGGATATGTTCTCTAAAAGGTATCGTTTAGCCTCGAACTTCATCAACCGGGAATGACTGAAAATCAGGGGTTATGCAGCAAGGCTTCGTGGGTAGCTCCCACTGGAGAGTAAGGTCATCCCTGTCTAGATGTCCCTTTTTATTTCGGCTTAGTGGTGCGGTTGCTGATCCCAACCGTGGGGTGATTTTATTCGGGATCATCCAGTAAGGGATGGTTCCGGCCTTGTGTTGCAGGGGAGCGGGCGTACTCCTCGGTACTGTGATCTAGGCCACGTACTGTGACAGGTGGTACCCCAGTGCCTAGTCATTCGTTGGAAATCCATTCTCCCTACGTGCCTGTACGGTTTTGATTGTGCTCAACTATTGTTGAAATGTGAGATGCAAGCATTTCAGCTAGATTCTATTTTACTTTCTGTAGACACTATTATAATATCAGAGGATTTTGATATAAAGTGTTTTAGCTATCGTAAGGTAAAAACCCGACATGTTTATTTGTGGCGTGGTCTTACGAGATGCTTTTGTTTTCAAAAGGATTTTAATTCATGTACAGGCACGTAAACCTAGTTTGGTTGGGTCAGGAGTCTGAGTGTTGAGTTTGTGATACCAACTGTGACGTCTGGTGAGCTATGCAGATATGAGTCAGAGTTTGGAATTCGGAGTTGGAAATTGGAAATTGTTTAAGCTTTTCTCCGATTAAAGAGCTATAAGATTTGGTAAGTCTGGAAGCTAGCTCCAAAATATTTTGGAATTTTCTTGTGTTCTTGAGAGGAGTAATTCTTTGTCTACAGGGTTGAATGGCCAGTTTGGATGTTGCTTTCATTCGATCTGGTGGTATACGGCAACCCCCGGACAAACTAGGTTGAATCTTCACTTGATATTCACAGTTTGAGAAGAGGTTACTGATTTTTGATTTATTACAGTGGTATCAGAGCTTAGGTTGAGCGAATACCTAAGCTATTGGTTAAGTGAATATCAAAACACTAGGTTGAGTGAATACCTAGGTTCGGAAGGGTTGTTCAATTAGGATCTGTAGCAACCTGTTTGAGTCCGAGTGTATATATATACGGGAGTGCGTATTTGTTAGTTATATAAAATAGTTTTATATTGTGTTAATTGATCGGTTAAGTGGTATATGGATTCTGGTCAATACGAGTAGCTACCGTTATTGATAGGGATCTCTAAACACTTGGACCAGGCCAACGGACACAATATTGTTTTAAAAAGGGAAGGTGAAATAATTTTACCCAGATATATTTTCTATACATAAAAAGTATCATTTTAAAAGTATATGGTATTTATAATGATTGGTTGAGATGATAATAATTTATCATCTAAGATTAGGAGTCTGAGTGTTGAGGTTGGAAGTATATTTGTCGAGACTGTAAACCTAATACCGTCTCGAGTAAACTTTACTGTGGAAAAGGATTTCATCGATCTCCGAAGGAAAATGTTGTGGTTCGGAGTTTATCTTTGTAGTTTGGATGAGTAAAGTTGGAGCTGTCGGTTGGACAGAAGCGAGTGATGGTATCTTGGTATCTTCTGGAAGGAGTAACTGCGTGATGAGATGCAGTGACTATGGATGTTCCCGAAGATGTTTTCTTTGGAACAAGTTAATGAAGTGTGTCTGCTTCGGTGTTGAGGCTGAGTTCAGCAAGATGTTTTTGTTCTGTTTGAAGTCCGAATTTCTCGAAGAACTTTGGATTGAGAAGTCTGTGGCATCTGTGGCAGTAATGCAGCTCGGAGTGTTCTGTTTTCGGCAGAAGTTTTTCTGGCTAAGCAGTTTTCTGAAGGTGAAGTTCAGAAGCAGCAGAGAGGATCCATTTCTTCGATGGATTGGATAGTCAAGTGTGAACTGTTCTGATTGGTAAAGAGAGAACAGTTTTATTTGGCTGGGTGGATCGCAAAAGTGACTTGCGATAGTTTGAGTATTCTTTTGAGTTATCCGATATTTTCTGGAATGTGTTGTCCAGTCTGTGCTTGTGTTCATCATCAGCATTTTCATTTCTACTCCAGATCAGAGTGGTGCAGCGGGAGCAGTTTGGCAAGTGCTCCTGTTTATCTTTTCCAGATAGGAGAAGTTAGTTCAGTCTACTGATATGGTGAAGTAGAGTTGTGTTTTGGATTATTGGTAGATCTTGAGAGGATCATTGTTGATTGGGTTATTTCTGGTCCAGTTATTGCTAGAAGCATCAGCGAAGGTTGAGTTGATCAGGAAAGATCTGTAGACAGCTCAGGATCGTCTGAAGGATTTTGTGGATAAGAGACGATAGAATTTGAAATTCGAAATTGGAGACTTCGTGGTTGTGAAGTTTTTCTCTGGTTAAAGGGAGCAATAAGATTTGGTAAGTCTGGAAAGTCAGCTCCGAATTGTTTTGGATCTTTTCTGTGATCTAATTTGGATAAGTGTTTTGATCTACTGGATTGAATTGTCAGTTTGGATAACTGGAATTCATTGTGTTTTACGTATCTCTGAGGGAGTACGTGTTTGATCTATCTCTGGTTTTGGAACCAGCAGTTCTGGAAGATTTGGTTGTTAAGTCAGACTCGTCTGTAGTCTGATATCTTGTTTAGTTCTGTAGATCTAGAAGAGTAGAAGCTCTATAGCTTAGTAGTATTGTTTGTTGGATTCTGTAGAGCGAGTATCCCGATATATATATACCTGGGGAAACTCGAGGAAATTTTATCCAGAATTTTATCTGGATAATTAGAATTGTTTGATTGGGAGAATTGTTTGCTATTGTTGTTAGCATATAGATAATAATATATGCTTGTGATTTAAATAGATTATTAAATTACCTTTGTTTTAAATTTCGGGGACGAAATTATTTTAAGGGGGAAGGAATGTAATATCCCGGAAATTTAGGGCAATATCAATTTAATAATCTGTTTAAATAATTAAATTGATTGATAATTTTTGATAATAAAATTTGAATTGAATTAATAATCTAATTAAATAAATATTTAATTAGTGAATTTTTCTAATAAAATGATTTCTATTTATAATATATATATTTAATTGTATATATTGTAAATAGATAAGCTTGGATTTAAAATTTAAAATAAATAAGATATTGTTTTTAAATTCTAATATATATATATTGATAAATTGTTATTTTCAAACAATAATTATAATATATTGTTTTATATACAAATATAAATAGACTTTAATAAAATAGGATTGTTATTTTCAAAATTGAAAGTGTAGTTATATATGTATGTATATAACATGACTTTAAATTGGATTTTAAATATAATTTGAAAAGTAAATGTAAATTAGTTTTGAAATTCAAAGGTAGATACTTTAAATTATTTGGATTCAAAATACATGTATAAGCTTTTATTTATACATATACAAATGATTTTATTTTCTTTTAAAAGTAATTTATAAATAGAGAAGTATTTAAGGAAATAAAGAAAAAGGCTTTTATCTACATTTAAAATAAATATAAACTAACTAAAAAGGACATGTGTAAACCTATAAAGGATTGTTTAAAACAAGTGTTAACTAATTAACACATATGAAGACAAGTGTCCATCTTTTAAATTTCTATTTTTCTTTTATTTTTAAGAAATAATTTTCAGCCCTTATAAACATTTTTCTTTATCTTCATTTTCTTTTTATCTTCACATTTTCAAACTTGAGAAACTTCAGCCTATTTTCTCATAACAAAATCTGTAACCAAATTCTCCAAAGTAATCCACAACTTAAATCTGCCTTTCAAAACAAATCTGTGAATCAACATCCCTCAAACCAAAATTTATCAAAAGCAAAAATCCCTGTAATCTATTTTCCAAATCAAAACAAAGATATGCAATACTTTTTCAAAATCTGGAAATAAGAATCTGGAAAACAAGTCTTCTGTCTACATTCATTTTCAAATCTGGAATTTTAAGCAACATCTCAACAAGATTAGCCTGCATGCAAGTTTTTTAGCAAACATTCAAGTTAAAAGTTTTCAAAAAGGGACAAAGGCAACAGGAAGTTTTCAAATGACCAAAAACTGTTTCAAGGATAGGCTCTGATACCACTGTAACGACCCGCCATTCATTCCACAGAATGACGCATCGTTAATAAGAAAGAAAGAGGTAGAAAATAGAAAAGAAGAGAAGAAAGAAGAAACAACAACAACGATCTCACAGCGGAACGAATAAATTATATTAATAACATAAAGAAACTATTACATAGTATACAACACTTATCAGAGTTTACACAACTATACAACACATACTAGACAGTTATAAACATATGTCTAGATATTACAACTCAAATACAATACAAGACTCTAACACAGATATCAACACAGCGGAATACTATATCTACGAACGCCGAAGCCTCCTGCTCCATTGCTCCTCCACAATTCGTCAAAGCTAAACCTGAATCCCTTGGCTACTCGTAAAAATTTGAGTACCCAAGTTGTTTATAATTAATTAAAGATAAATTACTTGAAGGTAATTAAAAGATAATTAATCAAAGATGATTAATTGAAAAAGGTAATTAGAGGATAATTAATTAATTTGTAATTAATTAATGTTTAAGTAAGAAGGATTTATAAAATGAAGTAATTAATTTAATTCAATTTAAATTAATTAGAGATAGTGTAAATCATTACTTATGAATGAGTGATAGTATTGAATACTTGGCATTGATTGATATCTCTGATGAGATATATGCTGTATGATATGTATGTTAGTTGAATTGTATGGATTATTGATAATGTTGATTTTCTATTGTGAATTATCTTTCTAAGTGTATAAAGATAATTGAATTAAATTGTTTTAACCTTTAAAACAACTTGGCCTTAAAAGATACGTCTTTGGATTTCGATGAGACTGGGATCGGGTTTCCGTATACCGGATTTCCAGGTCTGGAGACCCGAATACCACATCGATCCAAATTAACGATAGGTCGTGAATCAAGTGAAGATGAAGATTCAGAGTGCAAGGGTTATTGTCGTTAACTCTGAGGGTGATTCCAATACGAGTGTAACGAGATAATGCCTTCGGTTTCGTTCGAACCCGGAACGAACTTGTATGGATTGAATGCTTTCAGCACATCGTCAGGTGGACGATGAGCATTCTAAGATAGATGTGTTCTTTTCTAAGGTAATCGTGACCTCAAGCCTCACAAACCGGGAATGGCTAAAACAGGGGAGGTGCAGCAAGGTTAGTGGGTAGCACCCAAGTAGGACAAGATGACCTCTGTCTAGATGTCCCTTTCTATTTTCGACTTAGTGTGTGCGGTTGAATCATGACAACCGTGGGGTATCTTGTGCGGGAATTATCCAGTAAGGGATGTTCCGACCTTGTGTTGCAGGGGATTGGGAGTGATCCTCGGTACGGTGATCTAGGCCACGTACTGTGACGGGCGGTACCCCGGTAGCCCTGCCATTGATGGAATCCAAACTCCAATAAGTGCCGTACGTTTTAGTTGTGCCCAACTATGTTGGAACGTGAGATGTAAGCATTCCAGCTATTTCATATTTATTTGAAAACCCTAGACCTATTATAATACAATCGAATTTCCTATCAAATGTTTTGGTTAGCGTAAGGTAAAAACTTACCCATATTTATTGGTGGGGAGTCTTACGTGATACCTTTTCTTTCAAAAGGTTTTGAAGTTAAACAAGTTTAACCTGTTACTCACACCAGACCCATGTCTGACCCAAGTTGTTTATTTCTGTTTTATAAACTCTTGGGTACTCAAATTTTTACGAGTAGCCAAGGGATTCAGGTTTAGCTTTGACGAGTAATCTGGAGGAGCAATGGAGCAGGAGGCTTCGGCGTTGTAGATATAGATAGTAGTTTTCCGCTGTGTTGATCTTTGTATTGATCTGTATTGTGTTGAGATGTAATAACTAGACAGATGTTTATAACTGTCTAGTATGTGATGTGTAATCTGTGTAACTCTGATAGATGATGTATATGATACTATGTAATATTTATGTGATATATTATATTTCGTTTCGTTTCCACTGTGAGTATCTGTTGTTGTTTTCTTTTCTCTTCTTCTCTTTTCTATTTCTCACCCCTTTCTTTCTTTCTGTCGACGCGATTTTCCGGGAGTGGAAAGCCGGGTCGTCACACGTGAAATGTGATATCCCGGAAATTTGGCAATATCAATTTAATAATCTTTATTAATAATTAAATTGATTTGTTGATTTATTTTATAAATTGACAAGTTTATTCATTTTAAAAAGTTAATAATATTTTAAATTGGCAAGTTTATTTCTTTTGAAAACTAATAACAATTTTAATTTGGAAATATCTTTTCTAACAATTTTTAATTGGGAAGATTTATCTTTCTAAAACTAATATAAGTGTTTATATTTATAATATATATATATATATATTATGAATAGGAAGTATTTAATTTAAATAAAGAATATGTTTTCAAATTATAATATATATGAATATATATATTGTTATTTGAAGTTATGTATTAAAATTCAATATGATAAGTATCAAGCTAATGTTAAAAATATTTTCTATTTAGAATATATATATATTTGTATATATTAAAATGGAAAGGATATTGAATTTGAATTTTATAAAGTATTTCCCAACTTTAATCTTTATATAATTTGTAACTGGGAAATTTGTAATTTGACTTAATATTTTAGGAAATGATATTTGAGATTTAAATAACAAGAATAAATTCTTATTTATTTTAATTATATATTTTAGCTTAAGTTTTAAATAAGATTTAAATAAGAAGTTCATTTTAATAATCTTTTCTCTTTTAAAATTCAAATTGTTTTTAACATTCTTTCCTTTTTAAAAATTAAAAATGGTTTGTAAAAATATATATATATATAGTTAAGCTCAATTTCTCAAGCATTTATAAATATGTTATATATATATTTGATTAAAGCATAAGTTATTTTAAATAATAGTTTTCACATTTGTAAATTTATATAGGAATCTAAAAGCTTATTTATTAAAGATAAATACATTTTTATACATATAGATATTTTTAAATACATGTAGGATTTAAATAAATGATAATTAAAGTAGTTATTAATGTTTATACTTTAATTTAGAGATTTAATGATATAGGAGTCATTAAATTAATAAGGTAATTAAAGAGTAATTTGGTAATTTAATTAATTAATGGTTTAATGTTAATTAATTAAATAATTAAGATTTTAAGTTAATTAATTAAGAGTTGATTAATTTGAAATTAAGAAATTTAATTTGATAAGTTTAAATTAATTTGTTTAATTAATTTAAGGAATCACTTGGTGATTTGATAATTCCAATTGTAACGACCCGACTTCCTATGCCCAGAAAGTCGCATCGTTAATAAGAAAGAAAGGGGTAGAAAATAGAAAAGAAGAGAAGAAAGAAAGAAACAACAACAACGATCTCACAGCGGAACGAATAAATTATATTAATAACATAAACTATTACATAGTATACAACAATTTACAGAGTTACATAGCATATACATCACTTACTAGACAGTTATAATCATCTGTCTAGACATTACAACTCAAATACAAGACAAGACACTACAGAGATACAGACACAGCGGAACTACTATATCTACGAACGCCGAAGCCTCCTGCTCCATTGCTCCTCCAGAATATTCGTCAAAGCTAAACCTGAATCCCTTGGCTACTCGTAAAAATTTGAGTACCCAAGAGTTTATAAAACAGAAATAAACACTTGGGTCAGACATGGGTCTGGTGTGAGTAACAGGTTAAACTTGCTTAACTTCAAAACCTTTAGAAAAAGTATCACGTAAGACTCCCCACAAATAAACATGGGTAAGTTTTTACCTTACGCTAACCAAAACATTTGATAGGAAATCTGATTTTATTATAATAGGGTCTAGGGTTTTCAAGTAAAATATAGAAATAGCTGAAATGCTTACATCTCACATTCCAACATAGTTGGGCACAACTAATACGTACGGCACTTATTGGAGTTTGGATTCCATACAATGGCAGGGCTACTGGGGTATCGCCCGTCACAGTACGTGGCCTAGATCACCGTACCGAGGAGTACGCCCGCTCCCCTGCAACACAAAGCCGGAACCATCCCTTACTGGATAATCCTGAACAAGACAATCCCGTAGTTGGCGCGACCAACCACACACTAAGCCGAATAAAAGAAAAGGGACCTCTAGACAGGAATCTATCTTGCTCTCAGTGGGTGCTACCCACGAAGCCTTGCTGCACCTCCCCTGTTTTAGCCATTCCCGGTTGATGAGGCTTGAGGTTACGATTACCTTTAATCAGAACATATCACTTAGAATGCTCATCGTCCGCCTGACGATGTGCTGAAAGCATTCAATCCATACAAGTTCGTTCCGGGATCGAACGAAACCGAAGGCATTATCTCGTTACACTCATTTTGGAATCACCCTCAGAGTTAACGACAATAACCCTTGCACTCTGAATCTTCATCTTCACTTGATTCACGACCTATCGTTAATTTGGATCGATGTGGTATTCGGGTCTCCAGACCTGGAATCCCGGTATACGGAAACCCGATCCCGGTCTCATCGAAATCCAAAACGTGTCTTTTAAGGCCAAGTTGTTTTAAAGGTTTTAAACAGTTTAATTTATATACAGGATGATATAAACAGATAGATGAATCATATTATCACAATAGATAGTTCATATCAACATTCATCTCACAAAGCAGCATATCACATATCAGAGATATCCAAAACATCCAATATCAACCAATCACCCAATATCAATCAATCATCCAAAAGCAGAATTTAATAACACTTGATAAATTTAATTAACCTTTAATTAAATTAATTACTAACCTTTAATCACTTGGATTATCTTATCCCACTTCATTGATTTATTCTCAATCAATTTATAAATCATTCCTTAATGATCTCCCTTAATTAATCTTCCCTGATTAATTATCCTTTAGTTACATTTAAGTAATTATCCTTAACCATATTCAGTAATTAACCTTTAATTACTATCATTAATTACAATAATTAATGATCATTCATTAATTAATTAACTATAATTAATTACATTAGTCCTTAATTAGTTACACTTAATTAATCACACTTAATTTAATTACTTTTATTAATCAATCTTGATTAACTTCATTAATTAAATAATCCTTATTAATTTATTAATCCTTTAAATAAATTAATTAACCATAAATCATAAATAGTAATTAACAATTTGTAATTACTTATCTTAATTAATTAACATCTTAATTAATTATATTAATCTTTGATTAATTAATCTAATTAATCTTTAGTTACTTCATTAAGTAATTATTAATCAATTCAATTAATAAATAATCTTTACTTAATTACATTATTAAATTAAATAATAAATAAAAGACCTGGAATCCCGGTATACGGAAACCCGATCCCGGTCTCATCGAAATCCAAAACGTATCTTTTAAGGCCAAGTTGTTTTAAAGGTTAAAACAATTCAATTCTACTATCTATTTACACACAGATAGATAATTCATAGATTCACAATAGATAATCAACATTATCATTATAAGCAGATGATTCATATCATTATGCAACCAAAGCATCCAAATCATACAATATCTATTATCTCATATCTGAGATCTCAAACCATTCAAGGTAAATCAATATCATTCAGTATCCCTAAGCAATGATTTATTAATCACCATATATAGTTAATTTAAAATGAATTAAATTAAATATTTCATCTCTAATTAATTTAAAGTAAATTAAATTAATTACTTCCATCATTAAAATCTTGCTTAAATCATTATTAATTAATTATCAATCAATTAATCAATCATCATCCAATTATTCAATTTAATTAATCATCCTTGATTAATTATTTAATTACATTCAAGTAATTAGTATTAAATTAATTATACAAATTAATTATTCTTAACCACTTATAGTAATTAACCTTTAATTACTTCATTTATTAATTAACTATAATTAATTACATTACTCCTTAATTAATTACATTAATTATTCACTTCATTTATAATTATTACTTAATTATCAATTCTTAATTACATCATTAATTATATAAATTAATGATCCTTAATTACATTTTATTATTAATTACTTTATTTAAATTAATTACATTAAGTAATTAATCTTCAATTTAATTATAATTATTAATCATTCTCGATTAATCGCATTCAGTAATTAACTACCCTTAATTACTTCTTTAAATAAATTAATTATTCCTTAATTAATTTCTTAATTAATCCCTTGATTAATTTCCATTAAGTAATTAACTACCCTTAATTACTCCATTAATTACATCAGTAATTATTCATTAATTACTTTCCTAAGTAATTTATACTTCATTAAATTACATTAAGTAATTATACTTCACAAATCATTAAGTGATTTTCTTAAATTAATTAAACTTAACTAATTAACTTAAACTAATCAAATTAAACTCAATTAATTACAATGAGTAATTAATTTCTTAATTTCTTCCATTAAGTAATTATATTAAACAATTTTCACAAATGATTATCTTAATTAATTAATCCAATTAATTATCTTAAATTAATCACATTAATTACTTATTTCATAATCACTAGTTAATGATCTTTAAATTAATTAATCACTAACTATTCACTAATTACTTATACTAAGTAATTATACCTTGATTATTAACATTAATTAATATATCTTTATTAATCTCATAAAATGATTAACTTCTAATTAATCAACTTAATTGAACACTTAATTACATCATTTAATTTTCATTAGAAAGCATAATGAATCCATGTTATATTTAAAAATATAATTTACTTAAAACCAAAACAATTTAAATCATTTAAAATCTTGAAACTTGTTTAATAAATATCTATTCCTTGGAAAACTTAGTTATCTATTTCTTTTTAAAACTTATTCAGCTTTAAACAAATTTAACCTGGTTCAAAATTTCTTTTGAATTCAAATACATTTAAAATCCTAACTAAACATCTTCTTTTGAAACAAATTATTCTAAAACCTTTAAAACTTTTAAAACTTATTTACACAACTTGCTTGAAGTTTTAAATAATATCCTAGCTTGTAAAACTAAATTTTGTTTTACTTTACTTAAACTTGATTTCTTTTTACAAAAATTTAATCCTGCTTTCAACTCAAGTAAACGAACCCAGTAACAACAAATAAAAACCCGAGCATTCCAGTCCAAAACACCGAGGCACTCTCAAACATCTGCTACTTTGAGTCGATACCATGAAATCGCGAGCTCCACCCGAGCAATAACCATCTTCCCCAAACAAAACTCCACCTGCTCCCAATCGTGCATGGTGCACGTGCACTGACGTCGCCGGCCACCATAGGTCGTCGCGACCATCGCCGTTCATCCCACGATCACACGCGAGAACAAAATCAAACCCAGATCCAACGAAGAGAACGCGAATCAAAATTCGAACCCATTGCTCGAATTTCTGCAGAAACTCGAACCACCAAAAACCCCCATTGTCGACGAACCTGACACCGTTAGACCTCTCCGACCACTCCATCGAACCGCCTCGTTCCTGAGCTTCGTCTTTCCCAAATGCGAACGACTCCGGCCACGAATCCAAATCGCAAATATCACGACAACAAAGCCGATCAAAAAAACAACTAAAACCCTATTTCCATATCTTGACACTCCTACGATCATCTAAAAATTAACAAACCATTTTTCCTGGAACCATCCTCCTACAAGTTAACTCCAACCAAAAACTCATCTCTGATCATTTCGCCGATTACCGTAGATTGGCAATAAACCCAAAATCCCTCAATACCGATTATCTCAAAAATTACCAAACTAAAAATAATGATTTAACTTCTAAAAATCATGTTTTTGGATAGATATTCAGTTTATATATATGAATTCATAAATTAAGATGTTTGAGTTTTCACTTATCTTGAACTTGCTCTGTCCATTTTAAATTTCCAATGAGATTTCAATTTTAATTTAACTTAATTAAAATTTTAAAACTTAATCTAAAATCAAACAAACAAATCTTGTTTGAAGCCTAAGTGCTAACAGCAAGCAGATAAAAAGATAATGGTTTTTAAATCAAAAATTTTGTGTCTGGAAACAAAATACAGTAGTCACAGAGACAATAGCATGCATACAACCAGATATTCATATACATACATGCACAGAGATATACTTAAAAATGCATTCACAAAACATACTTGGTTTCAGAGGTAATCCTGCAACATAATTATATACCTAAACTATTTAAGTTGCGATGTTACTCACAGTTTTGAGGATGAAGAACAGAGCCTCCAATTTGAAAAGCTTTTGAATCCCTTTAAACTGAAATGCCCTTTGATTTAAAGACTTGAGTTGCTTCTTTGTTTTGATTTAAAACTGCATGCTTTTGATTTTTCTTTTGAAAACCTTAAACTTGAATTCTTCTTTGATTAATAAAGTTGAATTTCTGATCCCTACAGAACTGGAATGCTTGAAACAGAGACTACTTGATTCCAGGCTTGAAGAAGATGCATGCTAATGTTTTGAGTTGTTTGATTTAAAAAGAATTACAGGCTATTGAATTGATTTTCTGGTTTGAGGATTTAATTACAGATTTTGTTTTGAGGAGGGTTTGCTTTAGGATTTATACAGGCTGAAAATATTTCTCAAGTTTTGAAAAGAGAAAAATATGGAAAAAGAATGAACGTAGGGTAACATATGTATGAAGGCTAAAATGATTTAATAAAAAGAAAAAGAAAAATTGAATTAAATGTGACACTTGTCCTATATCATATTAATTATCTAACACTTGTAGAAATGAGGCTTAAGGAAAATAACATGTGTCTTTATTTTGTTACACTTGTCTTTTTAGTAATTAATACATATATTTATTTATTTTAAAATGTAAATAAAAGCTTTTATACTAGTTTACTATTTATAAATACTTACCTAAATGTATATATGCATTTCTCTTTTGAAGAAAATGTAAGTAAACAAATTATATAAAATTAAAAGCTTATCCAAATATTTTTAAAATGTTTATTCTTTTAATTTCTATTATAAATCCAAATTCATATTCAATTTAAATTTAAAAATCCAATTTAAAATCAAGTTATATATATGCATATATAAATACCATTTAAATAACAATTTTATCTATTTATGTTTATAAAAACAAAGTATTATAATTATTATTTGAAAATATCAAATTTGACAAATTTAAATAATTTATAAAAGAGATTATAAATTACTTCTATTATTCAATGAATCAATACCATATATAAATTGTATTTAAACTTCTATGTTTAAATCATATATATCAAATAATATGTAAAAAGAAATAAACAAACCTTTTTATTTAAATTTGAACTTTAAGCTAAAAATCTATTTTAACAATTAAACATTTATAATATGTATTTTAAACTATATAGTTATTTATTTAAATGTCTTTGGAAAGCTTAATATTAATTTAAATCAAAATTTCCAAATTACCAAATATTTGAAAACATAATTTCATTTGTTAAATTCAGATCAACTCATCTATTTACAATATATACAATTATATATATATATATATATAAATAGAAATCATTCTATTAAACTTTTAAAAGATAAATTACTAATTAAATATTTATTTGCTCTGATACCAACTGTCACGACCCGGCTTTCTACCACCAGAAAGACGTATCATGAACTAAGAAAGAAAGGGATAGAAGAAGAAAAGAAAGAAAAGAAGAAAGAACAACGTCAGAATCTCACACAGCAGCATATCACATATCATAGATATCATATCCAAATCATCCAGTATCAATCAATCACCCAATATCAATCAATCATCCATAAGCAGAATTGAATAACTCTTAATCAATTTAATTAACCTTTAATTAAATTAATTACTATCCTTTAATTACTTGGATTATCAAAATCCTGCTTTCTATCATTAATTAATTACAAATTAATTAATTAAACATCTAAATGATCTTCCTTAATTAATCTCCTTTGATTAATTATCTTTAATTACATTCAAGTAATTATCCTTAACCATATACAGTAATTAACTTTTAATTACTATCATTAATTACAATAATTAATGAACCTTCATTTATTAATTAATTATAATTAATTATATTAATCTTCAATTAATTACAATTAATTAATTATACTCAAATTAATTACTTTTATTAATCAACTTGATTAATTCATTAATTAAACAACTCTTATTAATTAATTAACCTTTTAATTAATTAAATACTAATTTTAATCAACCACTTCATTAATTAGTCTTAATTAATCATAAACAGTAATTAACAATTTGTAATTACTTATCTTAATTAATTACTTCTTAATTAATTATGTTAAACTTGATTAATTAATCTAATTAATTAATCTTTAATTACTTCATTAAGTAATTATTAATCAATTTAAATTAACATTTAATCCTTAATTTATTACTTTATTAATTAATTACCATTTTAATTAATTACCCTTAGTAATTATCCATTAATTACTTGTGACGACCGCCCATGACCCCTGCACCGAATCTAGAGAAAGTGCGCTGTAAAGTGTGCCAGGCGACCATGGACGATTGTCAAGGTAAGATTTAAAATGAAAGAATCTATCGTATTACTCACAGCGCATGGACAAAATACAATAGAACATATGTATAGTGAAGCTTTACAGAACAAAATGACATCATATAAAACTCCATAATAGTTGAATACAAGCATCCACATAGTCAATACATCCAGCCTCACTACATATCTCTCAGAGAATACAAAACAGCGGAATATCCAGTACGTATAATAAGAAGATAATATGAAATCCTCCAGCTCGTCTTCGATATCAGCATCGTGAGAAGAGAACAGCACCTGTCACCTGCTACCTAGTCTGCCCGTCCCAAAATGGACGAACAGCCCAAGGCAATAAGAATTAAAAACATAAAGCCTTGAGTCAGACAACAGTCTTAGTGAGCAGTAAATTAACTAACAACATACCAAAAGAGCATAAAGGAAAAAGGAATAGGAATACAACCCTCCCACTCCAACCTCATTCAACAGTGATAGCCCTCAGACACACACTAAGCAGAAGCAAACATAGCAGAGCATACAATTTAAAGTAAAACTACTATCACTCGAGTCAAGGGCGATGTTTTCCAAGTACCAAGGCCTAAATCAGATAAGCACCCAGAAAATACCGCTCTTGAGTCCGAATGACGATACAACCAAACATCCATGACTCTGGCTATCACTGTTATCATTGCTTTGATATCACCGTTAATTGAATGACCGGCACATTCTTTCAGCCGTCCGTCAAGGGCTAATGAAAACCCCGGTTCTAGACATAACTCCCGCACGTCGTCGCAGCCCGTGCCTAGGACTATCGAATCTGCCCAGAGTACTCGACCATCAACAGTTGGCCGTTGGGACTATCGAATCTGCCCAAACGTACCCTTGCTTAGAGCATGCTAGAACCTTCAACAACGATGCTATCCAAGCCTCCTAGTCATCCTCCTCGACGACTATTCTCATATCCATTCATTATCTTCAACTCGAATCATATCACCGAGTTATCAACATGCTTGGAATGATCCCGTCTGGATTAGACCAAGTCTTCATCACATGATTGCCTTGCTTCATTACATCCTTGCAAAGCCTCATCTCATCATCACATCATCAAATCTATGCATAAGAGCTTCATCATCCCGCTACATATGCCACGAGCAGCTTTCCCAATTCAAGAGCCTTTCCCTTAGCTTTTGAATCATCTTCGATCTAAATCTAATCATCAATCATCTAGTTCATAACAATCAATCAAATCAAACATCAATCCAAACAATCAAGCATTCAAAAATGATCTAAGTAGACAATTATAACAATAATGGCATTTTCGTAATTAAAGAGTTGAAAGTCCAATAAGCATGAAAACATGGATTATGTCTCTACAAACTTGATGAATGAACTTGCATAGGTTAACATATGATAAAATGGATGCAACATCATCTTGAACAATGGATCTACATGGATCTATACATAGGATGAAGAAAATGCATGGAAATCACTATTTTAACACCAAATCAAGCCAACAATCCGATATACTCCTTTGGATCCGTGTGAGAGATAATCACCACTCACCAAATCACCTAAACAATCCAAAAGATATCAACTTCAGATCTGGTCAGCGAAGAACTAAGCTAGATCTATCACAAATCCGCTTCAAATGAAGAAATCTCTCTTGAAAAGATGAAGATCTTCAATCTAAGCTCTTGAATCTTCAATCTTGATCTTCGATTAGGATGGATGGAAGCACTAGATTAAAGTGGAGAAAAGAAGTGAAGAAGTGTAGAAGTCGAGCTCTCAAAATGGCAGCACTTCGTCGCTTCAAAATCTGGATCCCAAAAAGTGAGAACAACCCCTCCTATTTATAGCAGAAAATTCCTTAAGTCGAAATTTGGCTATCTCCTTAAGTCGCTTCCGACTTACGACCTAGGAACTTGCCGACCTAAAACCCACCGACCTAAGCCTAACGACCTACAACAACGCGCATCTGCGACTTAACACATGACGACCTAAAGCAATGCGCTTCCTTCGACCTACGACTTAGCAACTGGTACGACCTAACACTTAGGAAACCCAGCGACCTAACAACCTAACGACTTAACTACCTACGACTTAGTTGGGTTGCGACCTAACAACTTAGGTTTCTACGCGACCTAACACATGTCGACCTAAAAACAGACGACCTAACAGTTAGATCCACGCGACCTAACACTTAAACTATCTTAGCGACCTAACAACTTACGCGACTTACGACTTAGCAAACTCGAGACCTAACACACACGCGACCTAACCATCTTAGGTCGCTTACGACCTAACTCAACACAGAACTAACGACCTAACTACGCTAACACTTAGGTCGGTCAATCCCATAGGTCGCTAACTCCTATAGGTCGCAAACTGCTTATCCCCTAAGTCGTTAATTCTACTAGGTCGCTACCCCCTATCTCTTAGGTCGCTAACTCGAACTGCCGACTTAACGCTTAACTCACCCAAACACTTAGGTCGCTCCCAACATTTTCTTAGGTCGTTGCCAACCTAACACTTAACACAAACACTTAGGTCGCTCCAACTAACCCACGACCTAACACTAACTCGCCGAAGTCCTTAACTCGGTCACGACTTAGCTCTTAGGTCGTTCACGACCTAGGACTTAGACAAATCTGCCTAAAAATCTGAAATGACTTAAAAATGCAAAAAATTCCAGATTTGACGAACTTTTCGATCCGTGAGAAATACGGGTCGTTACATTCTCTCCCCCTTAGGAATTTCGCCCCCGAAATTCCAAGCAAACAAAGCAATCAAAGACTATTCTGTACGCCTACCATTCATAGCAATCAACAAACCATGCATCCAATTCTAGCTTAGCGTACAGAATTCTAAGACTTAGAACAAGTTACAATATCGTGAGATGAGACGACACTTTAGGGCCATACCTTGAAGAGTTCAGGATGAGCTGCCTTCATCCTCTCTTCCACCTCCCACGTACAGTCGTTATCATCTTCACTCCATTGTATCTTGAGCAACTTAACTACCTTTCTCCTAAGCTGTTTCGTGTCGGTTTCAACAACACGAAGCGGCTTACGAGGTCTTCTATCGACTGGATCAACTTCTAAGTCTTCACAGCTATCAGCAGAAACCACCGTACTCGAGTCGTGCACATACTTCCGTAGATATGATACATGAAAAACATTGTGCACACTCGACATCTTCTCTGGTAACTCCAATCTGTAGGCGAGCTTTCCAATTCGCTCGATGATCGGGAATGGTCCAACAAATCTCGGAGTCAATTTTCCTTTCTTCCCGAATCGAATAACATTCTTCAGTGGAGAAATCTTCACAAAAACCATATCTCCTACGTCGAATTCCAAATCCTTTCGACGCTTATCCGCATAACTCTTCTGACGATCTTGGGCTGCCTTCATTCGTTGCCGAATGATTTCTATGCAATCTGAAGTCTGACGAATCATCTCTGGCCCAAGCATCAGCTTTTCTCCAGTTTCCAACCAACATGTTGGAGAGTTACACGGTCTTCCATACAATGCCTCATACGGTGCCATACCAATGCTTGACTGGTAACTATTGTTGTAGGCAAACTCCACCAAATGAAGGTGATCTTCCCATGATCCTCCGAAATCCAAAACGCAAGCTCTGAGGAGATCTTCCAAAACTCGGTTGACTCTCTCAGTCTGACCATCTGTTTGAGGGTGATAAGCTGTACTCAAACACAACTCGGTTCCCAACACTTCCTGGAAGCTCTTCCAAAATCCACTAGTGAACAATGGATCTCGATCGCTCACTATACTCTTCGGAACACCATGGAATCGAACTATCCACTTAACATACAACTCAGCCAACTTTGATGCAGTCCTAGTCGATCGAACAGGAATGAATCGTGCACTCTTAGTCAGACGATCTACAATGACCCAAATCCCTTCATTTCCCGTTCTGGTTCTAGGCAATCCATCAATAAAATCCATCGAAACTTGTTCCCACTTCCATGTAGGAACTTCTAATGGCTGAAGCAATCCGCTTGGCTTCTTCTGTTCGGCTTTTACCAACTGGCAATTCATACACTTGGAAATGAAATCTCCAACATCCTTCTTCATGCCTTCCCAGTAGTAGGTTCTCTTCATATCCCGATACATCTTATTTCCACCTGGATGAATTGTCAACTTCGAGTGATGACCTTCCTTCAGAACCACACTCCTCAATTCATCTATATCGGGAACAACTAGTCGTCCTTGCTTCCGAAGCCAACCCTCTCGATCGACCTCGAATCCTTTATCCTTTTCTGGATCCAATCCAGATTCCAATTCACGGATAATCTTGACAAGCTTACCATCTCGCTTTTGGCTCTCACCAATCCTTTCCACAAGAGTGGGTCTTATTGATAAGTTTGCCAACATCTCAGGTTCCAATTCGCATCTAGGCCTGAAGTCAAACCCAGCTAAATACTCGAGACTCTTCCATTCTGAAAACATGGCTCCCAATCCTGCATGTCTCCGACTTAACGCATCAGCCACTGCGTTACCTTTTCCCGGAGTATAAGCTATACCAAAGTCATACGATGCCAAAAACTCTAGCCAACGTTGCTGCCGAAGATTCAAATCCTTCTGGGAGAAAAGATACTTCAACGACTTATGATCCGTAAACAACTCGAATCGAACTCCCAACAGATAATGTCTCCACATCTTCAGAGCAAATACAATCGCCGCCAATTCCAAATCATGAGTTGGGTAATTCCTTTCATGCGGCTTCAGTTGTCGACTGGCATACGCAACAACTTTATCCTTCTGCATCAGCACTGCTCCAAGTCCAGTACCACATGCATCGGTGTAAACCACCATCTCATCATTCCCACTTGGAATAGTCAAAACAGGAGCACTCGTCAGTCTCTCTTTCAGGATTCCGAAAGCTTGCTCACACTTAGCATCCCAACTGAACACTTTGTTCTTCTTCGTCAATCCTGTTAATGGTGCAGCTACCTTGGAGAAGTCTTTGATAAACCGTCGATAATATCCTGCTAATCCAAGAAAACTCCTCACATCTGACGCATTCTTAGGTCTAACCCAATCCTGGATTGCTGCCACCTTAGCGGGATCAACCGCTATTCCATTTCCAGAAATCACATGGCCTAAGAACCTCACTTCACTCTTCCAGAAGTGACACTTCGAAAACTTAGCCTTCAGCTGATGTTTCCGCAAGATTTCCAAAACAATACGCAAGTGCGTCTTGTGCTCTTCTTCCGTTCTGGAATAAATCAGAATATCATCCACGAACACAAGTACGAACTTGTTCAACTGATCTCTGAACACTCTATTCATAAGATCCACAAAATATGCTGGCGCGTTAGTCAATCCAAACGGCATTACCAGCCACTCAAAGAAACCGGATGGTGTCCTAAAAGCAGTCTTCGGCACACTATCCTTAGCCACTCTCAACTGGTGAAATCCCGTTGCCAAATCCATTTGAGAAAACACCTTAGCTTCGTGAAGCTGATCAAACAAGTCGTCTATCCTTGGCAATGGATACTTGTTCTTCTTAGTCACCTTGTTCAGCTCACGATAATCGACACACAATCTCAATGATCCATCTGCCTTGGTTGCGAACACAACTGGTGCACCCCACTCGGACACACTACGCCGAATGAATCCTTTCTGTAAAAGGTCGTCAACTTGCACCCTCAACTCCTGCTGTTCCCTAGGCGCCATCCGCCTAAGAGGCATCACAACAGGTCTGGCTCCTTCAACTAGATCTATACGAAACTCGATCTCTCTATGCGGCGGCAACCCTTTGACTTCGTCAAAGACATCCTCGAATCCATTAGCGATCGGCACTGATGACAGTCCATCCCGTGGAACAACTAGCGAATACATGAAGCTCATGAAGACGCCTTCTTCATGCTTACATCGTATCACAATCTTTCGCCCTTCCACATTCTCGACTGTCACTTCCAACCTTTCGCAATCAACCTTAGCCGCATACTTCCTAAGCCAGTCCATACCCAAAATAATTCCGAACCCCGCAAAGTTCAGAACAAAGCAATCACAAACAAAAGAGCAACCACGACTCGACACAACCAGACCACGGCATAACATACACAAACAAGACGAACCCCCAACTGGATTAGTCACTACCAATGGCCTATCAACAATATCCGGCTTCAAACCTAACCGGCCTACTAGTTCATTACAAACAAACGAATGCGATGCTCCAGTATCAAACAAAACTCTAACTGGAATACCACATAGGAAAAGAGTACCTTGAACAACCACACTCTTTCCCTTCTCTTCGGCAGTAGGAGCTTTCGAAGACGACGGAACAGCTCCCAAAGCATAGGCTTGCACAATCTGCCTGTCCTTCCTCGGTTCTGGACAATTCTTCCTGAAATGCCCCGGCTTGTCACAGTTGTGACACTTCATCGGCGCTTTCGGATTCTTACAATCCTTAGAGAAATGGCCCTTCTGCTGACAATTGTAGCAAGTCACCTCGCCTTTCGGCTTCTTCTGGCCATCCTTACCTTTCTGCTGCTGCTGCTTCCTCTTCTGGTTTCCACCCTGCTGTGGTTTAGATTCTCCCTTGGTAACAGCAACAACAGGTCCTTCCTTAGGAAACAGACTCTCATGCCTAAGAGCTTTCTCCACAAGCTTCTCAAATGAATCGTCCAAATGATCCACCAACTGTCTCCCAAGATAACCATCCAAGCCGGTCACAAACTTCTCATTCTTCTGATAAGCAGACTCAATATATGACCGGGCATATTTGGACAAAGCTTCGAACTCAGAAACATACTCAAGAACAGATCTCCCACCCTGCTTGAGCTCCACGAACTTCTTGAACAGAACAGACTTCTGAGCCGTAGAAATGAACTTAGCTTCAAATCTGACTTGGAATTGCTCCCAAGTAATCTCTTCTTCCGGAGTAGTGATGGTAATAGAGTTCCACCAATCAGAAGCTCTCCCTTGAAGCTGCCTCGATGCCAACTTCCTCTTAGTTGCATCATCAATTCCCAAATCACCAAAGATCCTTCTACAAGCATCTATCCACCTCTGGACTTCAATGGTAGATTCTGTTCCCAAGAAAACCTTCCCTCCAAGAGCAGTATAATCCTTGCACAGCTTAGCAAAATCCACTGGTTTCGGAGTTTGGACTTGAACTCCAACATCAACTGCCGCCCCCGGAACTGGTATCCTTCTCATGATCGAAGTCATCATAGCTTCGAACATGGCTGCATAATCAGCAGTCTCTTCAGTAGCACGACCTTCCCTAGCAGCTGGTCTCCCTCTTCGACTCATTCTCAATTTCTATAAAAAGGAATGATTAGAACATCTAGAGAAACAACTGCATAAAGGACTAACTTACTGCTAAACTACTATATTATATATAGTAATCATCCATCAAATTACAATTACGTCTCTCATACGTAGTTACGACAGCGAGCGTTGGGTAAGATCGATTAACCAATGCTCTGATACCAAATGTGACGACCGCCCATGACCCCTGCACCGAATCTAGAGAAAGTGCGCTGTAAAGTGTGCCAGGCGACCATGGACGATTGTCAAGGTAAGATTTAAAATGAAAGAATCTATCGTATTACTCACAGCGCATGGACAAAATACAATAGAACATATGTATAGTGAAGCTTTACAGAACAAAATGACATCATATAAAACTCCATAATAGTTGAATACAAGCATCCACATAGTCAATACATCCAGCCTCACTACATATCTCTCAGAGAATACAAAACAGCGGAATATCCAGTACGTATAATAAGAAGATAATATGAAATCCTCCAGCTCGTCTTCGATATCAGCATCGTGAGAAGAGAACAGCACCTGTCACCTGCTACCTAGTCTGCCCGTCCCAAAATGGACGAACAGCCCAAGGCAATAAGAATTAAAAACATAAAGCCTTGAGTCAGACAACAGTCTTAGTGAGCAGTAAATTAACTAACAACATACCAAAAGAGCATAAAGGAAAAAGGAATAGGAATACAACCCTCCCACTCCAACCTCATTCAACAGTGATAGCCCTCAGACACACACTAAGCAGAAGCAAACATAGCAGAGCATACAATTTAAAGTAAAACTACTATCACTCGAGTCAAGGGCGATGTTTTCCAAGTACCAAGGCCTAAATCAGATAAGCACCCAGAAAATACCGCTCTTGAGTCCGAATGACGATACAACCAAACATCCATGACTCTGGCTATCACTGTTATCATTGCTTTGATATCACCGTTAATTGAATGACCGGCACATTCTTTCAGCCGTCCGTCAAGGGCTAATGAAAACCCCGGTTCTAGACATAACTCCCGCACGTCGTCGCAGCCCGTGCCTAGGACTATCGAATCTGCCCAGAGTACTCGACCATCAACAGTTGGCCGTTGGGACTATCGAATCTGCCCAAACGTACCCTTGCTTAGAGCATGCTAGAACCTTCAACAACGATGCTATCCAAGCCTCCTAGTCATCCTCCTCGACGACTATTCTCATATCCATTCATTATCTTCAACTCGAATCATATCACCGAGTTATCAACATGCTTGGAATGATCCCGTCTGGATTAGACCAAGTCTTCATCACATGATTGCCTTGCTTCATTACATCCTTGCAAAGCCTCATCTCATCATCACATCATCAAATCTATGCATAAGAGCTTCATCATCCCGCTACATATGCCACGAGCAGCTTTCCCAATTCAAGAGCCTTTCCCTTAGCTTTTGAATCATCTTCGATCTAAATCTAATCATCAATCATCTAGTTCATAACAATCAATCAAATCAAACATCAATCCAAACAATCAAGCATTCAAAAATGATCTAAGTAGACAATTATAACAATAATGGCATTTTCGTAATTAAAGAGTTGAAAGTCCAATAAGCATGAAAACATGGATTATGTCTCTACAAACTTGATGAATGAACTTGCATAGGTTAACATATGATAAAATGGATGCAACATCATCTTGAACAATGGATCTACATGGATCTATACATAGGATGAAGAAAATGCATGGAAATCACTATTTTAACACCAAATCAAGCCAACAATCCGATATACTCCTTTGGATCCGTGTGAGAGATAATCACCACTCACCAAATCACCTAAACAATCCAAAAGATATCAACTTCAGATCTGGTCAGCGAAGAACTAAGCTAGATCTATCACAAATCCGCTTCAAATGAAGAAATCTCTCTTGAAAAGATGAAGATCTTCAATCTAAGCTCTTGAATCTTCAATCTTGATCTTCGATTAGGATGGATGGAAGCACTAGATTAAAGTGGAGAAAAGAAGTGAAGAAGTGTAGAAGTCGAGCTCTCAAAATGGCAGCACTTCGTCGCTTCAAAATCTGGATCCCAAAAAGTGAGAACAACCCCTCCTATTTATAGCAGAAAATTCCTTAAGTCGAAATTTGGCTATCTCCTTAAGTCGCTTCCGACTTACGACCTAGGAACTTGCCGACCTAAAACCCACCGACCTAAGCCTAACGACCTACAACAACGCGCATCTGCGACTTAACACATGACGACCTAAAGCAATGCGCTTCCTTCGACCTACGACTTAGCAACTGGTACGACCTAACACTTAGGAAACCCAGCGACCTAACAACCTAACGACTTAACTACCTACGACTTAGTTGGGTTGCGACCTAACAACTTAGGTTTCTACGCGACCTAACACATGTCGACCTAAAAACAGACGACCTAACAGTTAGATCCACGCGACCTAACACTTAAACTATCTTAGCGACCTAACAACTTACGCGACTTACGACTTAGCAAACTCGAGACCTAACACACACGCGACCTAACCATCTTAGGTCGCTTACGACCTAACTCAACACAGAACTAACGACCTAACTACGCTAACACTTAGGTCGGTCAATCCCATAGGTCGCTAACTCATATAGGTCGCAAACTGCTTATCCCCTAAGTCGTTAATTCTACTAGGTCGCTACCCCCTATCTCTTAGGTCGCTAACTCGAACTGCCGACTTAACGCTTAACTCACCCAAACACTTAGGTCGCTCCCAACATTTTCTTAGGTCGTTGCCAACCTAACACTTAACACAAACACTTAGGTCGCTCCAACTAACCCACGACCTAACACTAACTCGCCGAAGTCCTTAACTCGGTCACGACTTAGCTCTTAGGTCGTTCACGACCTAGGACTTAGACAAATCTGCCTAAAAATCTGAAATGACTTAAAAATGCAAAAAATTCCAGATTTGACGAACTTTTCGATCCGTGAGAAATACGGGTCGTTACATTACTTGACTAAGTAATTATATTTAATTAATCAATAAGTGATTTATCTTTAATTAATTAGACTAATTAATTAACCTAACATTAATTACATTAATTAATTAATCAATTAATCATCACTTAATCTTTAATTAATTTATTTCTTAATTACATTCATTTCCACTAATTACTTCATTAGTAATTATCCTTAATTACATTAAGTAATTAACTTTTAATTTATTTTACTTGTTAATTATCTTTAATTAATTCCAATCTTTAAAGATAAACTCATTGTTTAAATTAAATACTTATTTCTATCATTTTATTTCATTTAAAACCAATATAGAAATTAATTTATATACTTGAAATATATAATTTTACTTAAGAACAAAACAATTTAAACATTTAAATTTGAATATTTAAAATCTTTGAGAACCCTTCCAAACATGTTTAATTTCGTTTAACAAATATTTATCTTTGGAACTAGATTATCATATTCTTTAAACTTATCCATTAAAAATATATTTTGAAATCTAGTTTGAACATTACTTTATAATTTCTTCAAATATACCTTAAATTTTTGAAACATTCTTATTAAAAATTGTTTTAAATTCTTAAAACTTTGATCTAATATATTAATTTGAAACACTCTTAAAATCTTAATTTTCATTTTTTTTTTAAAACTTGTTTTTAAATTTAAACTTGATTTCCTTTTACAAAAATTTGTTTTACTTAATCAGATAAACATTACAACGTAAATACTCGAGTTAACCCTCACTAAAACCCGAGCCCGCCCCTAGACAAACACCCAATCAACTGCTTCGAGTCATCCCTAGCCCAGACTCGAGTACGACCCGAAACACTCTCTTCCCCGATCATCACAACTACTTCCAGACACACACCCACACACACGTCTTCTGCTACCACGTGTGACGACCCGGCTTTCCACTCCCGGAAAATCGCATCGACAGTAAGAAAGAAAGGGGTGAGAAATAGAAAAGAGAAGAAGAGAAAAGAAAACAACAACAGATACTCACAGCGGAAACGAAACGAAATATAATATATCACATAAATATTACATAGTATCATATACATCATCTATCAGAGTTACACAGATTACACATCACATACTAGACAGTTATAAACATCTGTCTAGTTATTACATCTGAACACAATACAGATCAATACAAAGATCAACACAGCGGAAAACTACTATCTATATCTACAACGCCGAAGCCTCCTGCTCCATTGCTCCTCCAGATTACTCGTCAAAGCTAAACCTGAATCCCTTGGCTACTCGTAAAAATTTGAGTACCCAAGAGTTTATAAAACAGAAATAAACAACTTGGGTCAGACATGGGTCTGGTGTGAGTAACAGGTTAAACTTGTTTAACTTCAAAACCTTTTGAAAGAAAAAGTATCTCGTAAGACTTCCCGCACAAAAACACAGAAAAGTTTTTACCTTACGCTAACCAAAACATTTGATAGGAAATCCAGTTATATTATAATAAGGTCTAGGGTTTTCAAGTAAAATACAGAAATAGCTGGAATGCTTACATCTCACGTTCCAACATAGTTGGGCACAACTAATACGTACGGCACTTATTGGAGTTTGGATTCCATCAATGGCAGGGCTACCGGGGTACCGCCCGTGTAACGCCCCACCTTTATACCCACGCTAACCAAGAACACTACGGTGTAGTGCTGTCAATTAGCACGGAGGATAAGGCTGTTGAGGAGCGACCATCTATGTAACTTCTTTGCGCGAGCACCGATATGTCAGATAGAATAGAATGCTTATCTTTTAAGGAGGAAATCCGACATACCGAAACAAACACAAAGCTATCACACGGTGGCTATAAATGATCTTCGGAAACAAATATAGAAATAAACGTAGAACAAATCAGTTACAGACAATTCATATCACAAAGGCGGAATAAGATATGAATATTACACCTAAAAGTGTAAATCAGAGTAGTGGTCAAATAAGATCCACAATAACACAAAAGAATAGATACAAGTGCAAGACAATAGAATACGTATACATCAAGGAGTCTCATCCCAAATCCATACAACAAAAACCTACTAAACTAGAGTAGTTAGCCAAAAGTCAGAAGATGGCTCCAGATAAGAAGTCATGATGAAGCACCTGTAAAAACTCAGTCTGACCCGAGTATTATTTAAGAAGAAAATAATAAACGGATCAGTCTAGCTATAATTATCAGATAAAATGAGATAGAATATGAGATATGATAATAGAACGTATGATAACAAAAAGGTGTCATACTATGAAAAGTATACATTAGAAATCCCACAAAAGTCATACAATATCTCAATAATCTCAAAACAGAGAAAAGAATGTCATATTCTTAATTTAATTCACCAAGCCACAATAAAATGACATACTCATCAATGTCAATGGTAAAAGCTGGTGAAACATAAATTTCCAGAAATCAATAATTAGAAATCCAGAGATCACAAGAAAAGGATGGCCAATCCCAAACAGGAGCATGAATGCCGGTACATTGACGCAGTGCAAACGGTACGTCCAATGAACCAGAAAGACAGAGACATCGATGTAGTACAAACGGTACATCAGATGAATCAAACATTGACGCAGTGCAAACGGTACGTCCAATGAATCAGAAAGACAGAGACATCGATGTACAAACGGTACATCAGATGAATCGAACATTGACGCAGTGCAAACGGTACGTCCAATGAATCAGAAAGCCAAGACATCGATGTAGTACAAACGGTACATCAGATGAATCAAACATTGACGCAGTGCAAACGGTACGTCCAATGAATCAGAAAAACAGAGACATCGATGTAGTACAAACGGTACATCAGATGAATCGAAACACATTAAAAGTACTTGGGTTGCCAGCCCACAAAGAAATGAGACGAAGCTCAATAAAATGAAGTACAGTCCTTCATATGGACAAAGAGACATCGCACAATTGCTAGTCTAAATCATAAAATGATCATCATGATCAGCGAGAAGTGTCAATCACACCAAGCTAGTAAATATATGAGTTTAGCTTCATGTCCCATAACCACTTGCTTAACTTAAATATTTACGAACAAGCTGTAAATCTTCACTAGGAAATTGTCACGAAAAGGATTCAATCGAACAAGTCCAAGAGCTAACCGACGAAGTAAACGCAAGCGTTTCATACCACTTGTTTTACTAAGTCGTTTAAGTCGATTTCTCATTCGAGTGAAGTAAAGGCTTGTATATACTAGTAGATTGAAAATCGGTTTGAGAAAACGAACTTTAGATATTTAAAATAGTGTTGAAATCGCTTTGATGAAAGAGTTTTGATATTTACTATTAGTATTGAAACCTTCATATATCTTTAAAGTGACAAGTCATAAAACGATTGTAGAACAAATCAATTCACGTTCGAAGACGTGAGTAAAGTCCAAAGAAGTCAATCCCAAAACCATCAAAGTACGACTTAGTGAAGGCAAGCTGTCTCGAGGAGCCAAACCGGTCAAACGACCAAGTACTAACTCGCGAACGACTTACGACTTAAGGGATAAGGTCATACGACCTAAGTGGAGAATGCCACGCGAGCTAGCAGAAGAACAGGTCAAACGACCAAGTACTAATCTCGCGAACGACTTACGACTTAAGGGAGGAATGCCACACGACCTAGCAGATAACAGGTCATTCGACCTAAGGGGAAGGTCGGTGGCGACCTACGACTTAACAAAGTCGAGCAACCTACGACTTAACGATTTAAAGCCAACGACCTAGGACTTAAGAGAGGCAAGAGACTTACGACTTAAGGGGATAAGGTCATACGACCTATGTCTTGAACGACTTAACGACTTAAGCCTTTAACGACTTAACGACTTATGCCATTAGCTCCTGAACGACTTATGCCAAGCCAGTAACTCGCGAACGACCTAGCGAAGGCAGAAACGACCTACGACTTAAGGTCATACGACTTAACTGGGCATGCGACCTAACGAGTTAGCAAGGCACGCGACCTACAGACTTAAGCTTTGAATACGAGCTACGAGTTAGCAAACGAATGTCTTAACGACCTAAGCCTTGAATGACTTAGTGGAACGAACGACTTACGACTTAAGCTCCAATTCGAGCTACGGGCTAAGGCTGGAACGACCTAGTGGAGTTAGGTCGAGGACGACCTACGACTTAAGGCCAGGGCGAGCGAGCTAACTGCAAAACGACCTACGACTTAAGGCCTTTAACTCCTGAACGACTCAAGCCTTTAGCTCGTGAACGACTCAGGCCAGACGAACAGAAATACACGCGCGCGACCTAAGCCCTTAACTCGTGAACGACTCACGACTTAGGCTTAACTCGTGGACGACTCAGCGAAGGCCAGAAACGACTTAAGGCCAGGAAAATCACCAAAACGCTGAAAATCGAAGTTTTTCGCCAATCCAATCCAAACCAAATGCAAATGTTGATGCAAATACAATAGGGGATCGTTCCCAACAGTCCAAGATAGATATAGGCAAGATGTGAGATCAAAAATCTCACCTTTTCCATGAAATTGATGAAGATGAAGCTCGGGGCAAAGCAAAGATCAACCACAAGCTTGAATCAATGTCTTCACTTTGAATTTGGAGTTAGATGTTGAATTTGCTAAAGAATTTGAGCTTGGAATTTTAATTTCCTACTCCCTCCACCATTGTTGCTAAAGCTTCAAAGTTGATGAAGAGATGAAGAGAAGGAAGGGGTTGGGCTGAGGTAGAAGAGGTGCAGCCCAAACCAAAAGCTCAACACAAAAAGTGACGAAAATTTCACTATCTCCAAACATATCGAAGTTTACACTCAAAAAGATCGCAAACGTCATTTTGAACTCAATGGGGGTGGTCTCGAGTCCCAATTTGACCGTATGCAAAAAGTAGCTTTTCGGTCTAACATCCGACTAACAATAAAATATTTAAATATAAAATCGATAAATATGCGGGTTGTTACAGACTCCCCTCCTTAAAGAAATTGCGTCCTCGCAATAAGTAAGATGGAAATAAAAGAGTAACAACCATAAAAGCATATCAATACCAAAGAAAATTTGAAATGAGAAGTTCACCAAAAAGAGCATGAAAGAGAAAACCCGGACGAGTTCGCTCGATGAATTCTCTAGATTTCCCAAGAGCAATCCTTGGGATTTGAGAACCATAGAACTTTCACAAGAAGAACATCTTTATTTCGAAGACGCTCAACCTCCGAAGCAATGATGCGAATAAAATGTTGCTCAAAAGTCAAACGGACGAAAATTCAATTTCCACAATAACACCGGGCTCAAGAATAAAATTAGAATCCCTAAGGCATTTCCATAGTTGGAAGACGTGGAAAACGTCATGAATAACAGAAAATTGAGCTGGTGGAACGGCGTAGCACAAAAAGCGATACGCCTAAGAAACTGGAAACCCGAACATCTTCGAACACCGACGTAGTACAAAAACGGTACGTCCAATGAATCAAAGGCCATAAAAGAACATCGGACGCAAGTCCATAAAAGAAATGAGATAAAACTCCATAAAAATGAAGTATGTCAAAACGTCCGATGAACTTGATAAAAAGATTATTCCTTTCGGACATCATCAAAGAATCAACAACTTGTTGCATATGAGTAAACGCATTGGCAACACGATTTCCCTTCTGGGAATAAAAGGAATATCAAAATCATAAGATGCAAGAAACTCAAGCCAATATTAAGTTCCTTATGAGAAAATAAATATTCCAAAGATTTATGATTAAGGTAGAGAACAAATTTCTCACCCAAAAATAGTGATGCCAAATTTTCAAAAGGAAAAACAATAACCGCGAGCACTAGATCATGAGTGGCATACCTAGTCTCGATAGGCTATAACTATTTAGAAGCAAAAGAAAAAGAACGACATCCAAACCAATACAATTAGCATTGGTACAAAAGATAAAGTCTTGGTTCCCATCGGGAATCACAAGAATAAAAGTAGCAGAAAAGAATTCTTTCAAATAATCTTTCTAGAGAAATTTACATTTTACTGTGTCTGATTGTCTCATCAAAGCGTTTAGGAAATTTCTATCGATAACGTTGATCAAGCGCATCGACCAAAATTCTTAAAGCACTCAATGGGCAATACAATCACAAAATCATCTTCAAGATTGTTTCTTAAAAACTCTTAAGAATATTCTTTGTTTGCTTAAAGAATAAAAATCCAATTTTACTTATAAATAAATCTTATGAAAAAGATTTGCAAAATTTTAAATTGCTATTTTCATCCAAAATCAAAGAATGGAGTCATCGAGATCGTAAAATACTCGATTCATAAAATGGATGAAATAAGCTGGATAAACTGAATGACATAACAAGTCATTCATAAGAATCATATTGAGCGCGGAATGCGGTAAAGGGAATGCTAACTCCCGCAACTCGTAGCAAATGAAAATCGAGGGCAAGGTCGAACTAAAAAGACCTTAACATCACTCAAAAGATTTCTTAGGCGATAATCCTAAGACACGCTCACAAATACCGGAAATTCTCAAACTACAAGAATAAAATGATGCCCTCAAATTGGAATCAAAATCTCAGAGGAAAAACAGAAATCTGTTTAACAGATTGAAAATGTCGAAGATGAATATCCCACACGGGACAAAGGATATGGCTTCACAGTAATTAAGCCAGTCCTTACAAAAGTCAATTCCGAAGCATAAGTAGAAATCGGTTCGGAAAGAAAAATCACATAAAATAATTTCGACATCAATAAAAAGAAAATTGAGTGTTGCGGATCCGCCAACCGGCTTCGCAATCCTCAAAGAAGTCAACAAGCCCAAAAATGTCTAAAGAAAAGGAATCAACCTGTTCTTTTGTTATAAAATAATGAGACGAAACCCATATCAAAAGAACTCGAATAATAATAATAATAATAATAAAAATGTTCACGAAATAAATGTCATCAAGGATAGAATGGATACCTTGACCATGGGAAGTGTCACTAGGGACTTGAACCACATTTAGCTTTCCCTCCCTCTTGTCCGGAAGTTTGGGGCATGAAGATAAAAGATGTCCCGAACCTTTGCAATAACGACAGAAAAATGGTTTCGGGCACTCATTTACATAGTGGTCCGTAAGGCCACAATTGTAGCATCGTCCACGACTAGAGGTAGGAGTCTTTGCTACCGAAGATTCTTGCTTCCCTTTCTTGTCGGGAATTGGATTAGGGCCTTTGAACTTAGTAGGCCTTTTCATGTTGTTGTTGAAGTTTTGTTTAGCACCCACAACTTCAACATCACACTCTCTATCGGCCTCTTCAAGACGAAGAGCGATATCAATAAGCTGATCAAATGAAACCTCGAGTTTCAGGAGTAATGGCTTCTTTAGATTCTTATTCAAGCCATAGACAAATCTCTGATTTTTCTTCAATGGGGTATTAATGTATTCAACCCCGTATTTAGAAAGAGATTCGAAAGATGCGACGTAGTCCGTCACAGAAGATTCACCTTGAACAAGGTCGATAAATCGCCGGGCCAAGGTTACTTTTTCAGCCTCCGGCACAAATTTCAATTCGAATCGCTCCCGGAATTGCTCCCAAGTGAGATCCGCTTCAACAATTTCAGAAATAAGGAGCTCATACCAATCCAATGCTCTTTCTTGGAGCATGCTAGAAGCCACTTGGACTCGGTGGAGATCAACAAGATTCATGCGAGAAAAGATGCGGTCGCATGATCTAAGCCAAGCTTGGATTTCAATAACACTCTCGGATCCCCGGAATGGCCTTCCACCCAAATCGGTATAATCTCTACACAAGCGTGCAAAACCGGATCTAGGATGAGTAGGCTCTGAAATGGGTCCGATAGCTTGAGCATTCTTAACAAGATCTAGAAGCTGCTGGGCAGACATAAATACTCCCTCCTGAGGAGTAGCACTGGATTGACCGGCGCTGGGACGGCCAGATCTAACCATTTCTCTTCTTTAAGAAAGAAAGAAGAAGAAAATGTTATTCTCAGAATGAATATCAAACAATCTTGATTGATAGAACAAGGAATCATAAAATGAAAATAGGATAGAATGGTACGAAGACCCGAATCAAATCCTATGGCACGATTCCTAAGAAAGACTTAGGACAATGATCCTTGCTAGATTATTCTACATTGTTCCGAAGTTTGGCTCTGATACCAAGCTGTAACGCCCCACCTTTATACCCACGCTAACCAAGAACACTACGGTGTAGTGCTGTCAATTAGCACGGAGGATAAGGCTGTTGAGGAGCGACCATCTATGTAACTTCTTTGCGCGAGCACCGATATGTCAGATAGAATAGAATGCTTATCTTTTAAGGAGGAAATCCGACATACCGAAACAAACACAAAGCTATCACACGGTGGCTATAAATGATCTTCGGAAACAAATATAGAAATAAACGTAGAACAAATCAGTTACAGACAATTCATATCACAAAGGCGGAATAAGATATGAATATTACACCTAAAAGTGTAAATCAGAGTAGTGGTCAAATAAGATCCACAATAACACAAAAGAATAGATACAAGTGCAAGACAATAGAATACGTATACATCAAGGAGTCTCATCCCAAATCCATACAACAAAAACCTACTAAACTAGAGTAGTTAGCCAAAAGTCAGAAGATGGCTCCAGATAAGAAGTCATGATGAAGCACCTGTAAAAACTCAGTCTGACCCGAGTATTATTTAAGAAGAAAATAATAAACGGATCAGTCTAGCTATAATTATCAGATAAAATGAGATAGAATATGAGATATGATAATAGAACGTATGATAACAAAAAGGTGTCATACTATGAAAAGTATACATTAGAAATCCCACAAAAGTCATACAATATCTCAATAATCTCAAAACAGAGAAAAGAATGTCATATTCTTAATTTAATTCACCAAGCCACAATAAAATGACATACTCATCAATGTCAATGGTAAAAGCTGGTGAAACATAAATTTCCAGAAATCAATAATTAGAAATCCAGAGATCACAAGAAAAGGATGGCCAATCCCAAACAGGAGCATGAATGCCGGTACATTGACGCAGTGCAAACGGTACGTCCAATGAACCAGAAAGACAGAGACATCGATGTAGTACAAACGGTACATCAGATGAATCAAACATTGACGCAGTGCAAACGGTACGTCCAATGAATCAGAAAGACAGAGACATCGATGTAGTACAAACGGTACATCAGATGAATCGAACATTGACGCAGTGCAAACGGTACGTCCAATGAATCAGAAAGCCAAGACATCGATGTAGTACAAACGGTACATCAGATGAATCAAACATTGACGCAGTGCAAACGGTACGTCCAATGAATCAGAAAGACAGAGACATCGATGTAGTACAAACGGTACATCAGATGAATCGAAACACATTAAAAGTACTTGGGTTGCCAGCCCACAAAGAAATGAGACGAAGCTCAATAAAATGAAGTACAGTCCTTCATATGGACAAAGAGACATCGCACAATTGCTAGTCTAAATCATAAAATGATCATCATGATCAGCGAGAAGTGTCAATCACACCAAGCTAGTAAATATATGAGTTTAGCTTCATGTCCCATAACCACTTGCTTAACTTAAATATTTACGAACAAGCTGTAAATCTTCACTAGGAAATTGTCACGAAAAGGATTCAATCGAACAAGTCCAAGAGCTAACCGACGAAGTAAACGCAAGCGTTTCATACCACTTGTTTTACTAAGTCGTTTAAGTCGATTTCTCATTCGAGTGAAGTAAAGGCTTGTATATACTAGTAGATTGAAAATCGGTTTGAGAAAACGAACTTTAGATATTTAAAATAGTGTTGAAATCGCTTTGATGAAAGAGTTTTGATATTTACTATTAGTATTGAAACCTTCATATATCTTTAAAGTGACAAGTCATAAAACGATTGTAGAACAAATCAATTCACGTTCGAAGACGTGAGTAAAGTCCAAAGAAGTCAATCCCAAAACCATCAAAGTACGACTTAGTGAAGGCAAGCTGTCTCGAGGAGCCAAACCGGTCAAACGACCAAGTACTAACTCGCGAACGACTTACGACTTAAGGGATAAGGTCATACGACCTAAGTGGAGAATGCCACGCGAGCTAGCAGAAGAACAGGTCAAACGACCAAGTACTAATCTCGCGAACGACTTACGACTTAAGGGAGGAATGCCACACGACCTAGCAGATAACAGGTCATTCGACCTAAGGGGAAGGTCGGTGGCGACCTACGACTTAACAAAGTCGAGCAACCTACGACTTAACGATTTAAAGCCAACGACCTAGGACTTAAGAGAGGCAAGAGACTTACGACTTAAGGGGATAAGGTCATACGACCTATGTCTTGAACGACTTAACGACTTAAGCCTTTAACGACTTAACGACTTATGCCATTAGCTCCTGAACGACTTATGCCAAGCCAGTAACTCGCGAACGACCTAGCGAAGGCAGAAACGACCTACGACTTAAGGTCATACGACTTAACTGGGCATGCGACCTAACGAGTTAGCAAGGCACGCGACCTACAGACTTAAGCTTTGAATACGAGCTACGAGTTAGCAAACGAATGTCTTAACGACCTAAGCCTTGAATGACTTAGTGGAACGAACGACTTACGACTTAAGCTCCAATTCGAGCTACGGGCTAAGGCTGGAACGACCTAGTGGAGTTAGGTCGAGGACGACCTACGACTTAAGGCCAGGGCGAGCGAGCTAACTGCAAAACGACCTACGACTTAAGGCCTTTAACTCCTGAACGACTCAAGCCTTTAGCTCGTGAACGACTCAGGCCAGACGAACAGAAATACACGCGCGCGACCTAAGCCCTTAACTCGTGAACGACTCACGACTTAGGCTTAACTCGTGGACGACTCAGCGAAGGCCAGAAACGACTTAAGGCCAGGAAAATCACCAAAACGCTGAAAATCGAAGTTTTTCGCCAATCCAATCCAAACCAAATGCAAATGTTGATGCAAATACAATAGGGGATCGTTCCCAACAGTCCAAGATAGATATAGGCAAGATGTGAGATCAAAAATCTCACCTTTTCCACGAAATTGATGAAGATGAAGCTCGGGGCAAAGCAAAGATCAACCACAAGCTTGAATCAATGTCTTCACTTTGAATTTGGAGTTAGATGTTGAATTTGCTAAAGAATTTGAGCTTGGAATTTTAATTTCCTACTCCCTCCACCATTGTTGCTAAAGCTTCAAAGTTGATGAAGAGATGAAGAGAAGGAAGGGGTTGGGCTGAGGTAGAAGAGGTGCAGCCCAAACCAAAAGCTCAACACAAAAAGTGACGAAAATTTCACTATCTCCAAACATATCGAAGTTTACACCCAAAAAGATCGCAAACGTCATTTTGAACTCAATGGGGGTGGTCTCGAGTCCCAATTTGACCGTATGCAAAAAGTAGCTTTTCGGTCTAACATCCGACTAACAATAAAATATTTAAATATAAAATCGATAAATATGCGGGTTGTTACAGCCCGTCACAGTACGTGGCCTAGATCACCGTACCGAGGATCACTCCCAATCCCCTGCAACACAAGGTCGGAACATCCCTTACTGGATAATTCCCGCACAAGATACCCCACGGTTGTCATGATTCAACCGCACACACTAAGTCGAAAATAGAAAGGGACATCTAGACAGAGGTCATCTTGTCCTACTTGGGTGCTACCCACTAACCTTGCCGCACCTCCCCTGTTTTAGCCATTCCCGGTTTGTGAGGCTTGAGGTCACGATTACCTTAGAAAAGAACACATCACTTAGAATGCTCATCGTCCACCTGACGATGTGCTGAAAGCATTCAGTCCATACAAGTTCGTTCCGGGTTCGAACGAAACCGAAGGCATTATCTCGTTACACTCGTTTTGGAATCACCCTCAGAGTTAACGACAATAACCCTTGCACTCTGAATCTTCATCTTCACTTGATTCACGACCTATCGTTAATTTGGATCGATGTGGTATTCGGGTCTCCAGACCTGGAAATCCGGTATACGGAAACCCGATCCCGGTCTCATCGAAATCCAAAACGTATCTTTTAAGGCCAAGTTGTTTTAAAGGTTAAAACAATTTAATTCAATTATCTTTATACACTTAGAAAGATAATTCACAATAGATAATCAACATTATCAATATCATCAGATAATCCATTATCACAATTCAACTAAACATCCATATCACATAGCATATATCTCATCAGAGATATCAATCAAATGCAAAGCATTCAGTATTATCATCCATCCATAAGTAATGATCTATATCATCTCTAATTAATTTAAAGTTAATTAAATTAATTACTTTTATTTTATAAATCCTTCTTACTTAAACATTAATTAATTACAAATTAATTAATTATCCTCTAATTACCTTTTTCAATTAATCATCTTTGATTAATTATCTTTTAATTACCTTCAAGTAATTTATCTTTAATTAATTGCTCAAATTAATTAACCTTAACCACTTATAGTAATTAACCTTTAATTACTTCATTAATTAATTAACTATAATTAATTAAATTAATCACTATAATTAATTATATTAAACCTTAATTAATTACATTAATTAATCACTTCATTTATTAATTATACTTAATTAATCAATCTTAATTACATCATTAATTATATTAATTAATGATCCTTAATTACAACTTAATTATTAATTACTTTAATTAAATTAATTACATTAAGTAATTAACTTTAAATTAAACAATATTTATTAATCACCTTGATTAATCTTCAATCAGTAATTAACTACCCTTAATTACTTTCATTAACTAAATTAATTCTCCTTAATTAATTTCTTTTAATTAATCCCTTGATTAATTAACAAGTAATTAAACTCAAATTACTTCCATTAATAAAATCATTATTCACTTAATTACTTCCAGTAATTATTTATTACTAACTTCCCTAAATAATCACACCTTAACAATTACATTAAGTAATTATTATTAAACCATCTCTTGATTATCCTAAATTAATTAAACTTAATTAATTAACTTAACTAAATTAAATTAACTCCATTAATTACAAATGAGTAATTAATTTCTTAATTACTTTTATTAAGTAATTACATTTAAAACAAATTCTATAATTGATTATCTTAAATTAATTAAACTAATTAATTATCAAAATTAATCCTATTAATTAATTATTTAATAATCTATAGTTAATGACCTTCATTAACAATTATTTAATTACTTTTCTTAAGTAATTAACTTAGATTAATTTCAAATTAATAAATCTTAATAACCAATTAATTAATCTCTAATTATTTAATTAATTAAGTGTTATCCATAACTTAATTAATCTTTAATTACTTTATTAATTAATTCTTAATCATTAATTAATATTCTAATTTATAATCCTTAATTATAAATTAATTATTCTATTTAATTAATCTTAAACCTTAATTAAATTAAATTAAATCCTTAATTAATTAATACAAATCATTAATTAATTAAATTAATTAAACCATTTTAATTACCTTAAAGATTTAATGATTTAAACTATTAAGATAACACATTTCCTTATTCATGGTTCAATTATCATTCTTACTTACATTTGAAAATATCCATTTCAAATTTTAGTTTTTAAATTTCATTTTAAATTTGGGATTTAAAATGAATATAAATTTTGTCTTTAACAAAGTTTAGAACCAATTTAAAAACTTTTATCTGTTAAAGAAATCTTATATCTTCTAAGAGTTTTTAAAAGAACTTCAATCAAATTTCTTCTTAAATTTAAAACATTTAAATATAACTACATTTAAACCTATTTAAAACATTTAAATTTATAAATCTTATTTATCTCAAATCACAGATTCAAAACTAAACTTGAATCCATATATTAAAATTTTGATTTCAATTCCTGTTTAAATATTGCTTAACAAATTTTAATTCAGGTTTAAATTTAAACTGACAGGCTTTTAAAAACCTGGCAACTTAAATTTGTACTCGAGACTTCACCAAAACACTTCGAGTCGCATCCCCTAAAAACCCGAGTCTCCCTCGAAATAACTCGAACAAAACGCGAGACCTCCCTCTGTAAAAACAGACTTCACCAAAACCCAAATTTCCGTGCACCGTGCACATGCACCAGAGACGTAGTCACCTCCGACCATCCACGATGGCTTTCCCACATCGGCATCCATCTTCGCACCATCTCTCGATCATCAGATCACTATACAAATCTCGAAATCAAATTCGAGACCTTCAACCCACCTGGAACAATAACCTGGAATCATCCTCAAACCTATAATCGTCACGACCCAGAAACTCCAATCATCAGAAATGTTGAAACTCCGGCCATAATCTCGTCAATGACCATACTTTCATTTCTCCAAACCTCACTGCACTCGATCAATCATAGAAGTCATGCCGACCAAATCATTTAGCCTAGTTGAAACTAGGGTTACAGAAAAGAATTCACCACCGCTGCCTTCTCAATGAATTAAACACCTTCCTGATAATTTTCCTACCATCACTGATAATCCCACTATCATTACTGAAAACTACAACATTCCAAACCATCGAGACCAACAGAGTTACCCAAAACTTCATATTTAGTTCATCACAGAACTGCTCCTTTAATACTAAGTTAAAAATAATGATTTAAATGCTAAAAATCATATTATAGTTTAAGTATTCAATATATAATCCTGGATTTATAAATTACAAAGTTAAGTTTTACTTTATTTTAACATGCATTGATATTTTAGGCTTTCAGAGACACTCAGATTTTAATTTGACTTAACTAAAATTTTTAAGCTTAAACTTATGATCACCCAAACAATTTTTGTTTGTATCACAATTCATAACAATGCTTAGATCATGAGATAGGGGAATTTAGAACAAAAATACTGGTCTTGAATCTGGGAACAGAGGCATTTCAGATATTAGCATCCATACACGCATATATACATTCACACATATACCCAACATGCACCATAAATATATATACATATAACCATACGAATTCATACATATGAACATGCAACTGGTTATTTTATTTAGGTTTTTTAAATAAAAAGTTACTCACAGATTTGAAAAGGCAGAGCAGAGCATCTAATTGTTATAGCAAACATACTATAAACATTCACATCAGAAACTCATTTATACTTACAATACTTATTCATTTCAACTATATTAGCAAGCAACCATATTTTACTTTAAGTTTTAAAAGTTACTCACTTTATAAAGATGACAGAGCCTATCTTTGAAAAGCTTGAAACTGGGAACCTTAAACTGGAATGCCTCATTGAAATCTTTAAACTTGCATGCCTCACTTGATTTAAAAACTGGAGTTGTTGAAGCTTAAATTGCTTTAATCTAAATGCATGCTTGTTTTCCAGGTTGAAGAAATGAATGGAGACTGATTTTTGAAGATGATGCAGAGCATCTCCTTTTTGCTTTGAACATGATTCCAGAGATGAAAGAATTTCAGCAGGCTGAAGACTTGATTGTGAAAATGAGATAGGTTTTGATCTTTGATTTAAAAGAGTGATTTTGATTTTGGGTTGGAGGCATAATTGTTTACTAATTATCAGATTTGCATTAGAGAGGAAGATGGTCTCTTGTTTTTGAAAAGGAAAATAGAAAAAATGAAATAAGGAAGATATGCAAATGTTTATATATGTGAATTTATGATTTTATAAAAATAAAAGAAAAAGAAAAATAAATTAAGACACTTGTCACTTTCATTGATTACTTACATTACACATGTTAACATGAAGCTTAATATGATGACATTTGTATTTTTTTCTTATTTTTATTTATTAAAAAGTAAATTCAACCTTTTTATTTATTTATTTAAATGTTTATCTATATATATAACTTTTAAAAGAACAAAACTAATTTATACTTATAAATAAAAGTTTATACAAATATTCTAAAATTCCAAAATAATTTAAATATCTATTCTTTTGAATTTCAAAGATTAAATTCAAATTCAATTAAATTAAATCTAAATTCCCAATTTACCCAAAGCTTCTATTTACAATATATATAAATAAATATATATATTCAAATAGAAAATTATCTTATTAACTTTTAAAAGATAAAATCACCCATTAATACTAATTTAATCAGATTATTAAATTAAATTCAAATCTTATTATCAAAGATCATCAATATCAATTTAATTATTTAACAGATTATTAAATTGATATTGTTAAAATTTCCGGGATATTACATTCCTTCCTCCTTAAAATAATTTCGTCCCCGAAATTTAAACAAAGGTAATTTAATAATCTTATTAAAGATTTTAAATTTTAAAACACAAGCATATACTATCATCCATATGCTAACAACCATAGCAACCAATTCATCCAATCAATCAAATCTAACTATCCAGACAAAATTCTAGATAGAATTCCTCGAGTTTCCCCAAGTATATATATATATCGGGATACTCGCTCTACAACAATCTAAACTACTAAGCTATAGATCTCCTACTCATCTAGATCTACAGAACTAAACAGAATATCAGACTACAGACGAGTCTGACTCAACAACTAAACCTTCCAGAACTGCTGATTCTAAAACCAGAGATAGATCTTACACGTACCTCTCAGAGATACATAAAATTCAATGAATTCCAATTGTCCAAACTGACAATTCAATCCTGAAAACCCAATACTTATCCAAATCAGAACACAGAAGAGATCCAAACATAACTTTACTTCACAACATCAGTAGATTCCAAACTTACTTCTCCTATCCAGAGATATACTCCAAACTGCTTTCGCTGCTCAATTCCGATCTGAGGTAGAACACAAGCACAGACTGGACAACTCATTCCAGAAATAAGGTTCACTGATCCATAAATAAAACTCAGATACTTCATCAAAACTTGAGTTGCTGCACCAACTCCATCTCTAGGAAACATCCTTCAACTAGATTGAACTACCGGTACTACTCCTGGAATCCAGTCGATAAGAAAACTCAATCTCTAATGCCGATAATATCAGACTACCAGTTATATTATTATCATCCATCCATAAGTAATGATCTATATCATCTCTAATTAATTTAAAGTTAATTAAATTAATTACTTTTATTTTATAAATCCTTCTTACTTAAAATGAATTTAAATTTGAAAGTAAATTTGAAAGTAAAATGTTTTCAAATGTGGTTGTGAATGATAATTAAATCATTAATAAGAAAATGTTTTAGTTAATAAAGATTTAATGATTTGTGGATCATTAAATTAATAGGGAAATTAAAATGGAAATTTATTTATTATTTAATTAAGTAATTAAGGGTTTGAATTAATTAATTAAGGTTAAGTTAATTAATTAAGGATTATTAATTTGAAAATAAGATTATTAATTAGATAACTAAGATTTTATTTAATGATTAGAAGTTAATTAACCAAGTAATAAAGAATTAATTAAGTTAGAGTTAAGCACTTAATTAATTAAATAATTAGTGATTAATTAAATAATCATTAAAGATAAATTAAATTGTAATTAATAATGATTAATCTAAGTTTAATTACTTAAGAGAAGTAATTAAAGAATTGATGAAGATCATTAAGTTGAGATAATAATTAATTAATGTGATTAATTTTAATAATTAATTAGATTAATTAAGGATAATCAATTATGGAAATGGTTAAGTATATTTATGGAAGAATTTGGATCTAATCATTTTTTTTGAAATTAATCAAGGGATTAATTAAAATTAATTAAGGAGTAATTAATTTATTAAATGAAGTAATTAAAGATAGTTAATTACTGAATGTGGTTAATCAAGAGTGATTAATAAATATGGTTTGATTAAAGATTAATTACTTAATGTAATTAATTTAAATAAAATTAATAATTAAAGTAGTAATTAAGGATCATTAATTAATATAATTAATGATGTAATTAAGGTTTGATTAATTAAGATTAATTAATCAGTAATAAGTAATTATAGAGTAATTAATTAATGTAATTAATTAAAGATTAATGTAATTAATTATAGTTAATTAATTAATGAAGTAATTAAAGGTTAATTACTGTATTTGATTAAGGATAATTAATTTGTAAAATTAATTAAGGATAATTACTTGAATGTAATTAAGGGGTACTAATCAAGGGTGATTAATTAAGGTGATTAATGTGAGGATAATGAACTAATTGATTTGTAATCAATTGATGGTTAAGTAAGCAAGGTTTAAAATGATGAAGTAATTAATTTAATTCATTTTAAATTAATTAAAGATAAGTAATTAATTTAATTCACTTTAAATTAATTAGAGATGGAAGTAATTAATTTTATTCATTTTAAATTAATTATAAATGGTGTTATTATAGATCATTGCTTATAAATGGATGATATTGATTGCTTGAATGGTTTGAATCTTAGATATGAGATTAGTATTATGTGATATGGATGTATTGGTTGCATAGTGATAATGATATGGATTATCTGTTTGTGATAATAATGTTGATTATCTATTAAGATATTGTGAATTATCTATCTGTGTGTATATAGATAATTGAATTGAATTGTTTTAACTTTAAAACAACTTGGCCTTAAAAGATACGTTTTGGATTTCGATGAGACCGGGATCGGGTTTCCGTATACCGGAATTCCAGGTCTGGAGACCCGAATACCACATCGATCTAAATTTACGATAGGTCGTGAATCTCAAGTGAAGATGAAGATTCAGAGTGCAAGGGTTATTGTCGTTAACTCTGAGGGTGATTCCAAAACGAGTGTAACGAGATAATGCCTTCGGTTTCGTTCGAACCCGGAACGAACTTGTATGGATTGAATGCTTTCAGCACATCGTCAGGCGGACGATGAGCATTCTAAGTGATATGTTCTGATTAAAGGTAATCGTAACCTCAAGCCTCATCAACCGGGAATGGCTAAAACAGGGGAGGTGCAGCAAGGCTTCGTGGGTAGCACCCACTGAGAGCAAGATAGATCCCTGTCTAGAGGTCCCTTTTCTTTTATTCGGCTTAGTGTGTAGTTGGTCGCGCCAACTACGGGATTATCTTGTTCGGAATTATCCAGTAAGGGATGGTTCCGGCTTTGTGTTGCAGGGGAGCGGGCGTACTCCTCGGTACGGTGATCTAGGCCACGTACTATGACGGGCGGTACCCCAGTAGCCCTGCCATTGTATGGAATCCAAACTCCAATAAGTGCCGTACGTATTAGTTGTGCCCAACTATGTTGGAATGTGAGATGTAAGCATTTCAGCTATTTCTGTATTTTACTTGAAAACCCTAGACCCTATTATAATACAATCAGATTTCCTATCAAATGTTTTGGTTAGCGTAAGGTAAAAACTTTTCCATGTTTATGTGTGGGAAGTCTTACGTGATACCTTTGTTTTCAAAAGGTTTTGAAGTTAAACAATTTTAAACCGTTTACTCACACCAGACCCATGTCTGACCCAAGTGTTTATTTCTGTTTTATAAACTCTTGGGTACTCAAATTTTTACGAGTAGCCAAGGGATTCAGGTTTAGCTTTGACGAATTGTGGAGGAGCAATGGAGCAGGAGGCTTCGGCGTTCGTAGATATAGTATTCCGCTGTGTTGATATCTGTGTTAGAGCCTTGTATTGTATTTGAGTTGTAATATCTAGACAGATGTTTTATAACTGTCTAGTATGTGTTGTATAGTTGTGTAAACTCTGATAAGTGTTGTATACTATGTAATAGTTTATGTTATTAATATAATTTATTCGTTCCGCTGTGAGATCGTTGTTGTTGTTTCTTTCTTTCTTCTCTTCTTTTCTATTTTCTACCCCTTTCTTTCTTCATAATGATGCGACTTTCTGGGCATAGGAAGTCGGGTCGTTACATATGGTATCAAAACATTTCAAGGATAGTATACAACACTGGCTTCCGTATACCGGATATGATTAATATGCAGATCCATTTCTTTGGAAATAGGCTGGGTTTCCACTCCCATAGTATTTTAACTAATTAAAGGTTAATTAAGTAATGATTTAAAGATTAATTTAATAGTAATTAGAGTTAATTAATGGAAGTAATTAAGGAATTAATTACTTAATGTAATTAATTTAGTTTAAATGTAATTTGTTTAAGTTAATTAATTAAGTTTAATTAATTTAAACATTTGATGATTTGATAAATAATTATTTAATTTAATAAATGGATTGTAATTACTTAGTTAAGTAATTAATGATAATTACTGGATGTAATTAATGGAAGATGGTTTAATGAAAGTAATTTGAGTTTAATTACTTTGTATAATTAATCAAAGGATTAATTGAGATAATTAATTAAAGGAGTAATTAATTTATTAAGTGAAGTAATTAAGGGAAGTTAATTACTAAATGAGATTAATCAAAGGTGATTAATAAATGTGACTAATTAATTATTAAATGTAATTAATTTAAATAAGATAATTAATTAAGAATAATTAAGGATCATTAATTAATTAATGATGTAATTAAGGATTGATTAATTAAGATTAATTAATAAATAATAAGTGATTAAAGTAATTAATTAATTGTAATTAATTAAGGATTAATGTAATTAAATATAGCTAATTAATTAATGAAGTAATTAAAGATTAATTACTGAATGGTTTAAGATAATTAATTTGTGAAATTAATCAAGTATTAATTACTTAAAGTAATTAAAGGATTATTAATCAGGAATGATTAATTAAGATGGATACTTAGAGTAATGATTAATTAATTGGTTTAATTAATAATTAAATAAGCAGGATTTATAAAATGAAGTAATTAGTTTAATTCACTTTAAATTAATTAGATGATATAAATCATTGCTTAAGGATGGATGAATGAGATTGAATGTATTTCATTGTTTGATATCTCTGATGAGATATGATTGATATATGATATGGATGTTTGGTTGAATTATAATGATAATGTGAATTATCTGTTTGGGATGATAATGTAGATTATCTATTGAATTATCTATCTTTGTGTATATAGATAAGAATTGAATTGTTTTAACCTTAGGAGTGACACAACATCTCGGGAATTTGATGATGATTGACTTCTGTTTTTATATTGACAAGAAATCATTAATTACTTAGGAGTGACTCAATGCTTTCTAAATGTACATATCTAGTTTGTGAAATGTTTTATTTTCAAAACTAAGATTGATACTGTCATGGGTTAGCGATATGTATTTAATATGTATTTGCCTGAAACCATGTATTCTTTCAAGCCACTTTTTATTGAGTTTAAATAATTAAAAGTCGTATCATCTTGAAGAAAGAAAGAGATAGAAAAGAGAAAAGATAGAGAAGAAAGAAGAAACACATCAGAATCTAAACAGCGGAACGAATAAATTACATTAATCAAATAAGATATTACATTGTATCATATACATCAGAGATACACAGCTTATACAACACATACTAGACAGTTATAAACACCTGTCTAGTCATTACAATTCAAGATACAACTTAAACAAACGACTCAGAGATACACACAGCGGAACCACTTATATATCTACAAACGCTGAAGCCTCCTGCTCCATTGCTCCTCCATAGATTCGTCAAAGCAAACCTGAATCCCTTGGCTACTCGTAAAAATTTGAGTACCCAAGAGTTTATAAAACAGAAAATAAACACTTGGGTCAGACATGGGTCTGGTGTGAGTAAACGGTTAAAATTGCTTAACTTCAAAACCTTTTGAAAACAAAGGTATCACGTAAGACTCCCCACACATAAACATGGGTAAGTTTTTACCTTACGCTAACCAAAACATTTGATAGGAAATCCAGTTATATTATAATAGGGTCTAGGGTTTTCAAGTAAAATACAGAAATAGCTGGAATGCTTACATCTCACGTTCCAACATAGTTGGGCACAACTAAAACGTACGGCACTTATTGGATTTTGGATTCCATACAATGGCAGGGCTACCGGGGTACCGCCCGTCACAGTACGTGGCCTAGATCAACGTACCGAGGATCACACCCAATCCCCTGCAACACAAGGCCGGAACATCCCTTACTGGATAATTCCCGCATAAGAAACCCCAGCGGTTGTAGCTATTCAACCGCCCACACAGCCGAATAAAAAGAAGGGACCTCTAGACAGAGGAATCTCATACTACTTGGGTGCTACCCACTAACCTTGCTGCACCTCCCCTGTTTTAGCCATTCCCGGTTTGATGAGGCTTGAGGCTACGATTACCTTTAATCAAAACACATCACTTAGAATGCTCATCGTCCACCTGACGATGTGCTGAAAGCATTCAATCCATACAAGTTCGTTCCGGGTTCGAACGAAACCGAAGGCATTATCTCGTTACACTCATTTTGGAATCACCCTCAGAGTTAACGACAATAACCCTTGCACTCTGAATCTTCATCTTCACTTGAGATTCACGACCTATCGTTAATTTGGATCGATGTGGTATTCGGGTCTCCAGACCTGGAATACCGGTATACGGAAACCCGATCCCGGTCTCATCGAAATCAAAAACGTATCTTTTAAGGCCAAGTTGTTTAAAGGTTTAAACAATTTAATTCAATTCAATATTTGAATTCACACAGCATTTAACAGATAAATATCACACATTTATCACAGATATATCCAATATCATACCACAGCATATCATCCAATAGGTATCAACCAATCAGATATCCTACACAACAATCATATATAAGCAACAATTATTAACCCTATGTTATACTTAATTTAATTAACTTAAATTAAATTAATTACTTAAGAATTAATTATCTAACCTTGCTTAATCAATCATTAATTAATTACAAACCTTTAATTAATTAATTACTCATTAAATATTAATCGTCCTTGATTAATTATTCATTAATTACATAAAGTAATAATCCTTTAATTAATTTCACAAATTAATTATCTTAACCATTAACAGTAATTAACCTTTAATTACTCTTATTAATTACATTAATTAATAATCCTTAATTAACTACTACCATTAATTAATTAACTATAATTAATTACATTGACCCTTAATTAATTACATTAATTAATTAAACTTTAATTAATCATTTCTATTAATCTACCTTAATTAATCATATACAGTTATCATCCTATAATTACTTGCCTTAATTAATTAACTTCTTAATTAATTACTTTAATCCTTTAATTAATTACCAAATAATTAATCCTTAATTACTTCTCCTAAGTAATTATCCTTTAATTACTTCCCATTAAGTAATTTCCTTTAATTAATTACATCCTGTAATTATACATTAATTACCTACACTATGTAATTATACTTATCAATCTTATTAAGTATTCATACTTAATTTCTTTATCAAGTGATTATCTTTAATTAATTTATAAATTAATTAACTTAAATCAATCACATTCATATCATTAATTATACTTGAGTAATTCATCCTTAATTACTCTTAAACAATTTAATTAATTATTAATTACAGATTAATTATTCTTTTTAATTATTAATTAATAAACCTTAATTATCAATTAATAAAACTTAATAAATTAATCAATCCTTAATTATTAGTTAATTAACCCTTAATTACCATTTAGTTTACCTCTAATTACTTAATTAATAAATCTTAATTACTTAATTAATTACTACTTAATTATCAATTAATTTATCTCTAACTACTTAACTTAACCTTTAATTACAAATAAATCTTTAATCATTAAAATCTTATTTATTAATCCTTTGGAGTTAATTGTCATTAACTTATCTTAAAACCCTTAATTAATCTCAAAACTTAAATAAAACATTTATTATTTAAAGAATTTATTAAGGAATGTTAAAACTTGATTCTTATTTAACTTTTAAAACTTGTTAATAGTCAAAAGTATTGACCCGAGACAAACAGGACTTTCCCGAACTAAAACCCGAGTTCTCAACCTTTTTCCTCCGAGTTTCTCTACTCTTTCTTTCCAAAACTTTGTTTAAAATTTAAAAAAAAAACTGTTATACTAAATACTCACACGAGCAACTCGAAACAACCCCGTGCCATCTCCCTTTTCCCCCGAGCTTCTCTCGCGTCTTCCCTCCTGCTTCGTTTCTTCGAGTCTCTCACGTATACATCCCGAGATCCAACCCGAGAAGCTTCCTTCTTCCCCAACATTGCAAACAACCAGATCAAATATACTCGTGCACGTGCACAGATGATCGCCGATGATCCGGCCACCAATGCTACCGCCGACAAGTCGATGACAACACTCCCCTACGATTCCGATCACCCCAGCCTGACTCGATCTCGAAAATCGAATTCGAGCACACATGGCCAACTGGAACAGAACCCATCACCCCAAAACCACCTCGAAATGACGCCTCCGGCCACCAGAATCACCGAGACTCCATCCACAGCTTCGCCGACCAACCACGCGTCTATTTCCCCTGGTGCGATCGATTGAATTGGAGTAATGATGATGAAATTATCACGCGAAACCCACGAACCAAAAGCAGGACTAAAACCCTAAATCGATGTCGCTTCGCCACCACAGGCAACTGACATCCCTCCCACCATTTTTCCATCAACCACCATCCTTCCAGCTACCTCTAACATCAATTCCGATCTACCTCACCACGTCAATCACCAGAATTCGACAGATATCCCATTACAGTTCAACTCACGATATCTCGACAACCATGAATTTAAAAATCTTGAATCTATTATCAAAAATCACCATTTTCAAGTATGAATCAATTTACATAATCAAGGCGAGAAATTTAGACATTCGATTTTTTTACTTATAAATGATCTTTACTGTTAAATTTTGTTTTTGAAATAAATACTCAGTATATTCACTTGAAACTATTTCTAAAAATTAAATCCGGTTAATTCTTTCATTTTTCATTTAGGGATCATATCCTAAAATAGATTGAAGAAGGAGAATTTGAATTTTCTTGAACTTTGTTTTAGCCTGTTAACTTTTGAACAGAGGAGTGATTTTCTCTATACAGGCATACATACTCATCTTTACATATATATACCAACATGCAGGCATATTTAACAACTAATCAATCATTTTTTTTTAACATACATCAAATGTCAACCACATACATCAAAATATATAGGCAGATTCAAGTGAGTTTACTCACTGGAAAGCTAGAACAGAGGCATCTAAATCAACAGATAAGCATATATATACAGAGGCTTAATTATATACGTACATATAGAACAATTATCATCACAGATTCACATGCAATCAGATGATTACCTACTTAACTTTTAATTAAAGTGTTTACTCACCTTTTAACCAAAATGCAGAGACCCTGAAAACTGGATGGAACTTAGAAACTTGAATTTGCAATAGAAAGTGTTTAGACTTTTTGAAACTGGAAACTTGGAAGCTTTAAGATCTTGATTGATGCAGTTTGAAGCTTTATTGCTGCTGATTACAGGTTTGGACCTTGCTTTGGTTTTGAGAAATTGTTTTCAGGTTTGAAAAAAAGATACAGGTTTGAATATCAACAGATTTGAAATACAGGCTTTGATTCTTCTTGCTTATGAAAATGATTACAGGATTTTAAATTCTGGTTTGAGGAATGAATTCAGGTTTTGATTTTGAACTTGAGCTTTGTAAAATGCTTTCAGGTTGTTTTGAGTTTTCTTGAGGAAATAAATTTCAGGGTTTTAAGTTTTGAACTGAGATTTGCTTTACAGGATTTGATGTTTCTTTGTTTTAGAAATCGTGAAGATAGGAAAAGAAATGAAGAAGATAGATGTTTGTTTATATAATGTTAAATTAGGATTTATTAAAATTAGAGAAAAAGAAAATAAATTATGACACTTGTCTTCAACCTTATTTAATATGCTAACACATGTTACTTAGCATGATTTAGAGGCTAACACTTGTAATTTAAGCATTTTATATTAATTTTTAAAAGATTTTAAAAACTTTTATATTTATTTCTTAATTAATAAATACATTTGTAATTTAATAAATGCTTTCTAAATATTACATAAATACAATCTTTAAAGAAAATAGAATATAAACCAATTATGATTTAAATAAAAATCATATAAAATATTTTAAACTCATTTTTAAATGCTAATTTAAAAGCTTTTGTATTTATTCCTATTAAATAAATACTCTTCCAAATTTCTATAAATAAATTTCTTTAAAAAGAAAAATATAAAACAAATCTTATTTCTAAATAAAAACTTTATTCATATATTTTAAATTCAAACTATATTATTATTTTCATTTTAAGATATATATATTTTTCTTTAAATTCAATTCTTAAATCCAAATTCAAAGTTAATATAAAATCCAAATTTAAAATCAATTGAAATAAATGTAGATATCCATTTTAAACAATCACATTATTAATTGTCAATAATTATCTTATTTAAAATCAATTTAAATACACACATTTTAAATAACACTTTTTAAATTTGGAATAATATGTCTAATTAAAAATCTTAATTTTCAAAATAACACAAATTTAATTTTTAACTAATTATTCCATTTAAGAATCTACTCATAACTATATTTAAAAACAACTCATTATTAATTTGTTTGAAAATAACAATTTTACCAATTTTAAATAATTAATTTACAAGATTATCACATTTTAAATTCCCTGAAATCCCGGGATATCACATTCCTTCCCCCTTAAAATAATTTCGTCCCCGAAATTTAAAACAAAAGATAATCCAAAGTTTTTATTTTATTTCAACCAATCTAAGCATACCTATCAGCCAACACAAATAAACAACCAATTTTATCCAAACAAACAATTCAAATCTAACAATCAATATTCGTTATCCGGACACAGATCCGGATAAGCTTCCTAAATTTCCACGAGTTTCCCCAAGTATATATATATACCGGGATACTCGTTCTACAGACAATCTAAACTACGAAGCTACAGAGCTCCTACTCATCTAGATTTACAACCATAAACAGGATATCAGACTACAGACGAGTCTGACTCAACAACCAAATCTTTCCGAACTACTAGTTCCAAAACCAGAGATAGATCAAACACGTACTTCCTCAAAGATACGCAATATACTCCGAATCCTAGTTATCCAAACTGGCAATTCAATCCTGTAGATCAAACACTTATCCAAATCAGAATACAGAAGAGATCCAAAACAACTCGGAGCTGACTTCCCAGACTTACCCAATCTTATAGCTCCCTTTTACCAGAGAAAACTTCAATAATAACGAAGTCTCCAACTTCGAATTCCAAATTCCTCCATCTCTAATCTTCAGAACTTTTCTGACAATTCCGGACCGCCTACATTCATTCCGATCAGCTCAACCTTCGCTGATACTTCTAGAAACAGACTAGACCAATCAACTCAGCAAAATGATCTCCTCAAGATTAACTAGAATCAAGAAACACAAACTCTACTCCTCAATATTAGAAGATTACAACTTACTTCTCTTATCCGGAAAAGACAAAACAGATGCACTGCCAATTCTGGCCTCAAATCCTGAAAAATTTCCTGTAGAAACTTTCTAATACTGCAACTTCCAGTTGCCTTCACTTCTAGAACAGTTGCCACAATGCTTCCGCTGCACAACTCTGATCTGGAGAAGATGAGAATGTCGTTGATGAACTCGAACACAAACTAGACAACACATCCTGGAGATAAGGTTCAACAGATCCATAAAAAGAAAACTCAGAAGTTCTAAGAAATACCGGGCTGCTTCACTAAATCCTTTCTCTAGGATACATTCTTCTACCTAGCTGAACTTCCGGTAGCAATCCTGAAATCAAGTCGATACAGAACTCAATCTCAAATGCAGACAAACTTCTGACTTCGCTGAAGACATCCAGAAAGTCTCTGATAACCCAAGAGAACACTCAGCAATCGCAAGTCACTTTTGCGATCAACCCAGCCCAATTCCAAATAAACTACTCTCTCTTAACCAATCAGAATAACTTATGCTTATTTAGCCAGTCCATCGAAGAAATGGATCCACTCTGCTGCTTCAGAATTCCACCTCTTAGAAAACTGCAAAGCCAAAAGATCTTCTTGCTGGAACACAAAACACTCCGAGCTGCACTGCTGACACAGATGCCAAGACTTCCTAATCCAAAGCTCTTCGAGAAACTCGGACTTCAAACCAAACAGAATCACCATGCTGAACTCAGCCACAACACCGAAGCAGACACACTTCCTTAGACTTGCTCCAAAAGAAAACATCTTCAGAAACATCCAATCACTGCGTCTCATCACACAACTACTCCTTCCTGAGTTACTCAGATACCATCACTTGCTTCTGCTCATTCGACAGATCCAAACTCCACTCATCCCACTTCAAAGATGGACTCCGAACCTTAACAGTTCCTTCAGAGATCAATGAAATCTTTACACCATAACAAAGTTCACTCGAGACGGTATTAGGTCTACAGTCTCGTCAGATAGACTTCCAACCTCAACATTCAAACTCCAACCATTGGTAATCGTGTTTCACACACCACCACCATATCTACCTTAATAACTCATATTGGAAAACCCGAACAGGTAACCCAATAGATAGGTAGAAATATGTATTTATAGTTATATAAAAATTACAAATACGCTCTCTCAGGATAGACACCACTCCAGAGCCTAGGTATTCACTCAACCTAATGCTCTGATACCAACTGTGACGACCCGACTTTTTCTCCACAAAAGTCGTATCATCTTGAAGAAAGAAAGAGATAGAAAAGAGAAAAGATAGAGAAGAAAGAAGAAACACATCAGAATCTAAACAGCGGAACGAATAAATTACATTAATCAAATAAGATATTACATTGTATCATATACATCAGAGATACACAGCTTATACAACACATACTAGACAGTTATAAACACCTGTCTAGTCATTACAATTCAAGATACAACTTAAACAAACTACTCAGAGATACACACAGCGGAACCACTTATATATCTACAAACGCTGAAGCCTCCTGCTCCATTGCTCCTCCATAGATTCGTCAAAGCAAACCTGAATCCCTTGGCTACTCGTAAAAATTTGAGTACCCAAGAGTTTATAAAACAGAAAATAAACACTTGGGTCAGACATGGGTCTGGTGTGAGTAAACGGTTAAAATTGCTTAACTTCAAAACCTTTTGAAAACAAAGGTATCACGTAAGACTCCCCACACATAAACATGGGTAAGTTTTTACCTTACGCTAACCAAAACATTTGATAGGAAATCCAGTTATATTATAATAGGGTCTAGGGTTTTCAAGTAAAATACAGAAATAGCTGGAATGCTTACATCTCACGTTCCAACATAGTTGGGCACAACTAAAACGTACGGCACTTATTGGATTTTGGATTCCATACAATGGCAGGGCTACCGGGGTACCGCCCGTCACAGTACGTGGCCTAGATCAACGTACCGAGGATCACGCCCAATCCCCTGCAACACAAGGCCGGAACATCCCTTACTGGATAATTCCCGCATAAGAAACCCCAGCGGTTGTAGCTATTCAACCGCCCACACAGCCGAATAAAAAGAAGGGACCTCTAGACAGAGGAATCTCATACTACTTGGGTGCTACCCACTAACCTTGCTGCACCTCCCCTGTTTTAGCCATTCCCGGTTTGATGAGGCTTGAGGCTACGATTACCTTTAATCAAAACACATCACTTAGAATGCTCATCGTCCACCTGACGATGTGCTGAAAGCATTCAATCCATACAAGTTCGTTCCGGGTTCGAACGAAACCGAAGGCATTATCTCGTTACACTCATTTTGGAATCACCCTCAGAGTTAACGACAATAACCCTTGCACTCTGAATCTTCATCTTCACTTGAGATTCACGACCTATCGTTAATTTGGATCGATGTGGTATTCGGGTCTCCAGACCTGGAATACCGGTATACGGAAACCCGATCCCGGTCTCATCGAAATCCAAAACGTATCTTTTAAGGCCAAGTTGTTTAAAGGTTTAAACAATTTAATTCAATTCAATATTTGAATTCACACAGCATTTAACAGATAAATATCACACATTTATCATATCACAGAATATCACCATATCATCCAATAGATATCATCTAATTCAGATATTCTATATAAACAATCATCCATAAGCAATAATTATTAACCCTAGGATATAATTAATTTAATTATCTTAAATTAAATTAATTACTTAAGAATTAATTATCTAACTTTGCTTAATCAATCATTAATTAATTACAAACCTTTAATTAATTAATTACTCATTAAATATTAATCGTCCTTGATTAATTATTAATTACATAAAGTAATTATCCTTTAATTAATTTTACAAATTAATTATTCTTAACCATTAACAGTAATTTAAACTTTTAATTACTTTCATTAATTACATTAATTAATAATCCTTAATTAATTACTTCCATTAATTAACTAACTATAATTAATTACATTGATCCTTAATTAATTACATTAATTAATTAAACTTTAATTAATCATTTCTATTAATCCACCTTAATTAATCATATACAGTAATTATCATCCTATATTTACTTGCCTTAATTAATTAACTTCTTAATTAATTACTTTAATCCTTTAATTAATTACCAAATAATTAATCCTTAATTACTTCTCTTAAGTAATTATCCTTTAATTACTTCCCATTAAGTAATTTCCTTTAATTAATTACATCCTGTAATTATACATTAATTACCTACACTATGTAATTATACTTATCAATCTTATTAAGTATTCATACTTAATTTCTTTATCAAGTGATTACCTTTAATTAATTTACAAATTAATTAACTTAAATCAATCACATTCATATCATTAATTATACTTGAGTAATTCATCCTTAATTACTCTTAAACAATTTAATTAATTATTAATTACAGATTAATTATTCTTTTTAATTATTAATTAATAAACCTCAATTATCAATTAATAAAAATTAATAAATTAATCAATCCTTAATTATTAGTTAATTAACCCTTAATTACCCTTTTTAATTATTAATTAATAAACCTTAATTATCAATTAATAAAACTTAATAAATTAATCAATCCTTAATTATTAGTTAATTAACCCTTAATTACCATTTAATTAATCCTTAATTAATCTTTAATTACAAATTAATCACCCCTTAATTAATAATTAATAAAACCTAATTATTAATTAATAAAATTTAATTTCAAATTAAGTACTTCTTAATTACCATTGAGTTTACCTCTAATTACTTAATTAATAAATCTTAATTACTTAATTAATTACTACTTAATTATCAATTAATTTATCTCTAACTACTTAACTTAACCTTTAATTACAAATAAATCTTTAATCATTAAAATCTTATTTATTAATCCTTTGGAGTTAATTTTCATTAACTTATCTTAAAACCCTTAATTAATCTCAAAACTTAAATAAAACATTTATTATTTAAAGAATTTATTAAGGAATGTTAAAACTTGATTCTTATTTAACTTTTAAAACTTGTTAATAGTCAAAAGTATTGACCCGAGACAAACAGGACTTGCCCGAACTAAAACCCGAGTTCTCAACCTTTTTCCTCCGAGTTTCTCTACTCTTTCTTTCCAAAACTTTGTTTAAAATTTAAAAAAAAAACTGTTATACTAAATACTCACACGAGCAACTCGAAACAACCCCGTGCCATCTCCCTTTTCCCCCGAGCTTCTCTCGCGTCTTCCCTCCTGCTTCGTTTCTTCGAGTCTCTCACGTATACATCCCGAGATCCAACCCGAGAAGCTTCCTTCTTCCCCAACATTGCAAACAACCAGATCAAATATACTCGTGCACGTGCACAGATGATCGCCGATGATCCGGCCACCAATGCTACCGCCGACAAGTCGATGACAACACTCCCCTACGATTCCGATCACCCCAGCCTGACTCGATCTCGAAAATCGAATTCGAGCACACATGGCCAACTGGAACAGAACCCATCACCCCAAAACCACCTCGAAATGACGCCTCCGGCCACCAGAATCACCGAGACTCCATCCACAGCTTCGCCGACCAACCACGCGTCTATTTCCCCTGGTGCGATCGATTGAATTGGAGTAATGATGATGAAATAATCACGCGAAACCCACGAACCAAAAGCAGGACTAAAACCCTAAATCGATGTCGCTTCGCCACCACAGGCAACTGACATCCCTCCCACCATTTTTCCATCAACCACCATCCTTCCAGCTACCTCTAACATCAATTCCGATCTACCTCACCACGTCGATCACCAGAATTCGACAGATATCCCATCACAGTTCAACTTACGATATCTCGACAACCATGAATTTAAAAATCTTGAATCTATTATCAAAAATCACCATTTTCAAGTATGAATCAATTTACATAATCAAAGTGAGAAATTTAGACATTCGATTTTCTTACTTATAAATGATCTTTACTGTTAAATTTTGTTTTTGAAATAAATACTCAGTATATTCATTTGAAACTATTTCTAAAAATTAAATCTGGTTAATTCTTTCATTTTTCATTTAGGGATCATATCCTAAAATAGATTGAAGAAGGAGAATTTGAATTTTCTTGAACTTTGTTTTAGCCTGTTAACTTTTGAACAGAGGAGTGATTTTCTCTATACAGGCATACATACTCATCTTTACATATATATACCAACATGCAGGCATATTTAACAACTAATCAATCATTTTTTTTATAACATACATCAAATGTCAACCACATACATCAAAATATATAGGCAGATTCAAGTGAGTTTACTCACTGGAAAGCTAGAACAGAGGCATCTAAATCAACAGATAAGCATATATATACAGAGGCTTAATTATATACGTACATATAGAACAATTATCATCACAGATTCACATGCAATCAAATGATTACCTACTTAACTTTTAATTAAAGTGTTTACTCACCTTTTAACCAAAATGCAGAGACCCTGAAAACTGGATGGAACTTAGAAACTTGAATTTGCAATAGAAAGTGTTTAGACTTTTTGAAACTGGAAACTTGGAAGCTTTAAGATCTTGATTGATGCAGTTTGAAGCTTTATTGCTGCTGATTACAGGTTTGGACCTTGCTTTGGTTTTGAGAAATTGTTTTCAGGTTTGAAAAAAAGATACAGGTTTGAATATCAACAGATTTGAAATACAGGCTTTGATTCTTCTTGCTTATGAAAATGATTACAGGATTTTAAATTCTGGTTTGAGGAATGAATTCAGGTTTTGATTTTGAACTTGAGCTTTGTAAAATGCTTTCAGGTTGTTTTGAGTGTATACAACAAATTTTTACGAGTAGCCAAGGGAGTCAGGTTTCTTTTATCAGAGCACTGTAACAACCCGGGTCATAGATTTTACAGGTTTCTTTTATCAGAACACTTCTAATAAATAAGTTAAATAATTCAGGTTTCTTCAAAATTCAGGTTTCTTCAAAATTCAGGTTTCTTTTGAATGAAAGGTCTACAGTCTCGTCAGATATACTTCCAATCTCAACACTCAAATCTCAACACTCAAATTCCAACCCGACTTAATCTAATTAATTACAATTCAAATCTTTAAACTAGTCGAGACTTTAAAACATATACAACATTGCTCTGATACCATACCGTAATGTTGAAAAGAATTACACGTGCAACAATATATGAGATTCAAGTAATATACTTCGTTTGGATAAATTAAACGAACAAGTTTCCAGTTTTTAAAATTTAAAATGAAATTTAAAACTGATGTTTAAATCTGATATTAAATTTTGTGGAGAAAAATACGAAATTACAGGTTTCCTTCAGAGCGGGATGTAACATTAATATTTGGTCTCGGGATTACATAGTATCATATACATCAAGTTACAGTGGTATCATATTTTAAAATAAACAATTATCTTATATTTTGAAAACAATTTTGAATTACTAAGTCGAAAAATCGTTGTACTGATGTCGTTACATATGGTATCAGAGCAATGTGATACGACTTTTGTGAAATGAAATCTAATTAAGGTTAAGTTAATTAAAAAGGGTTTGATTGCAGACATATTCATGTGAAACAGTTTAGATTATGAATTAAATCTTGGATTATTAAATTGATATTGTTTTTAAAACTAAGGTAAAAACTCCCAATCCCTTGGCTATGGTCGTTAACAGTTTTAAATATTGTAATTCAGTTAATGTGAGTAATTAAATGAACCGGCTTTGATACCAACTGTCACGACCCGACTTTCTATGCCCAGAAAGACGTATCGTGAATTAAGAAAGAAAGGGATAGAAAAGAGAAAAGAAGAGAAGAAAGAAAGAAACAACCACAACGATCTCACAGCGGAACGAATAAATTATATTATTAACATAAACTATTACATAGTATACAACAATTTACAGAGTTATACAGCATATACATCACTTACTAGACAGTTATAAACATCTGTCTAGACATTACAACTCAAATACCAGACAAGACACTATCACAGATATCAACACAGCGGAATACTATATCTACGAACGCCGAAGCCTCCTGCTCCATTGCTCCTCCAAAATATTCGTCAAAGCTAAACCTGAATCCCTTGGCTACTCGTAAAAATTTGAGTACCCAAGAGTTTATAAAACAGAAAATAAACACTTGGGTCAGACATGGGTCTGGTGTGAGTAAACGGTTTATTTTACTTAACTTCAAAACCTTTTGAAAACAAAGGTATCACGTAAGACTCCCCACACATAAATATGGGTAAGTTTTTACCTTACGCTAACCAAAACATTTGATAGGAAATCGAGTTATATTATGATAGGGTCTAGGGTTTTCAAGTAAAATACAGAAATAGCTGGAATGCTTACATCTCACGTTCCAACATAGTTGGGCACAACTAAATCGTACGGCACTTATTGGATTTTGGATTCCATACAATGGCAGGGCTACTGGGGTATCGCCCGTCACAGTACGTGGCCTAGATCACCGTACCGAGGAGTACTCCCGCTCCCCTGCAACACAAAGCCGGAACCATCCCTCACTGGATAATCCCGAACAAGACAATCCCGTAGTTGGCGCGACCAACCACACACTAAGCCGAATAAAAGAAAAGGGACCTCTAGACAGGGATCTATCTTGCTCTCAATGGGTGCTACCCACGAAGCCTTGCTACACCTCCCCTGTTTTAGCCATTCCCGGTTGATGAGGCTTGAGGTTACGATTACCTTTAATCAGAACATATCACTTAGAATGCTCATCGTCCGCCTGACGATGTGCTGAAAGCATTCAATCCATATAAGTTCGTTCCAGGTTCGAACGAAACCGAAGGCATTATCTCGTTACACTCGTTTTGGAATCACCCTCAGAGTTAACGACAATAACCCTTGCACTCTGAATCTTCATCTTCAATACAAAAAAAAGCAATTTGAAAATCTACTTGTTTATCCTTTTAAAACTTTTATGTTTCAATATTTTAGACTTGATTTTGCTTTTGGTTTCAGTTTTCAGGTTTGTAATAGTTTTTGGTTTGTAGCTTGATTCAGTTGAATTGAATCTGCTTTTCCAGTTTTGATTTTCTTTTGAATTTAGAAAAGATGGAGAGAAAAAGAAGATGGAGGAAGAAAAGATTCGAACTGAGCAAATGAAGACCAGATTTCTTCTTTAACTATATATATATATAGGTAAGTAATAAGTGTTTAGTAAATAAAGAAAAGGGTTTTTACATTTTAAAAAATAAATATGATTTATTAAAAGACATGTGTGATTCTCTAAAGACCTTGTTATAACAAATGTAAACAAATTAACACATATAAAGACAAGTGTCAATCCTTTAATTTCAATTTTCTTTTATTTTTAATAAATTATTTTCAGCCTATATAGACATACATCTTCCCTTTATTCTATTTCTGTAACGACCCAGAATTTTTGATAATTAAAATTCGAATATTTAATTGATTTTAGATATTAATAAGTGGAATTAATAAGTTGGATAATTTAAAATTCGAATATTGGGTTTTAATTTGATAATTTAATCGATATATTAAATAGTGAAATTCCAGAAATAATTGAAATCTGGATTGAATATGATTGAAAATGATTTGTAAAATTTTATTTAATCATACTGGAGTTATAGAGATGTTATAGAACTTGTAAAACTGAATTTAAAGTTAATCTGTGAAAATTGAATATTTTAATATTTAATTATCGACTGTAAAAATAGCCAATTTTCGAACAGTCTCAGAATTGGACGAGACCAGTTCCATTGGATCCGTAATAGTTAGTTATTATCGGATTTCAATTTTCGTAGCAATCGAAGTTATCGTTTGACCGTGGCAGCTCGAAACGCATCGATATCATTTTAATTTTAAATCGTCGAGTTAAAAATAGTCATTTTTCAAACGGTCTCGGATTTCGACGAAACCAGTTTCATCGGATCCGTAATGTGAGATTATTGCATGGTTTCAAATTTCATAATTTTTGGATTTATCGTTTGTCCGGGGCAAGCCAAAACGCCTCGAAATCGATTTAAATCGGTTTAATTTAAATTGATTATTTATTGTCATATCTCACACATACGATCAAATTAGCTCCCGAAACATGTTCCATTGCGTTCAGAACGCGGGATAAACCTTAGAAACGATAGTAACCGCGCGTAAATCGGAGTTTTGAAAATCACGAATGAATAGTGTTCGGTAGAAATTCTATAAAAAGACCCCTCTCTTCACAAAATTGCAAAACCCTAGACTGTCTTCTTCAGCCGCCACCTTAAAGTTCAATGGCCGATATACACTTTTGTTCTTCCCCGATTTTCTCCAAAATCATGCATCGAATCGAGAAGGTGTCAACTACAATATTGTTGAGCACACTGAGATCTATAAATCCAACGGATATGATCGTAACTGGAGCAAGGATTCAATGGTAATTCGACGTCAAAGTACGCGCGTTCATTCACGTTTTCACAATGATTTGGGCAACCGAGTTCAACGTGGTGGCCGGCGAAGGGGAGGTAGGCGATGGCGCTCCGTTTGGCGCTCGTAGATCGAGTTGAAGTGGCTCGTGGTGGCATTGGTGATCGAGCGTTGGAGACGTTCATGGGTTCGAACGTTTTCTTCAACCTGGGAAAGAACGTGAATTGGAGGGAAGGAGAAATGTAAAATGTGCGGCCGGATCTGCTATGCGAAAATGAACGGTCCAGATTTAAGTTAGGTTTAAAATTGAAAGTAAATTGTAAATTAAATTTTATATTAATTCGTTCAATGTTTAAACCGATGTAACTTTGTCATACGATATCAGATTTCGACAAAACCAGAAGCGCTGGAACCGTAGCGACGAGTATTACGCAGTGATGATATGCTAGGATTTTTCAGAGCAAGCGAGAATTTTTGATTTAAATCGAACGGATCGATTTAATTTGAAATCTAAACGTTCGATAAAATCAAGGTGAGATCTTCTCACTCAATTGAATGTGGAATTATTTACAGTTATTGATTTGATGATTGCTATTCGATGTGATATTAGATATGATAGGATATATCTATATATATAGCAATATATACATATTGGCATATGTATATATTGGATTGATGATTTCCCGCCTCGTATAGCGGATGAGACCCTATTGCGCCGTTAGTAAGCGGATTTATAAAAAACCCATATACCGCGATAATTCCGTACTGGAGCGGAATTGGTATTGTGCTAACATCTTTGGATGCAGGGAAACAGGTTGGAGGGATCCAACTGGATTCCTCACCGTATTGATTATTTACAGATATTTTGATATATTCTGTTATCATATTGATATATGATATTGACTGTTGTGATGGACTGATTGGTGTTGTGGCATCATCGGATTCAGTTTTGAAATGTAAAAATAACGACTTTTAATTTAAAAGGGTTTTTAAAGTGATTTGTAGAAAAATACGTTTTATTGAAATTTTTGAATTGGTTTATTTTAAATAAATAAATGTTAAAATTTTAATGTTAGTAAAATTTTGATTTTTGTGAAATACGACAAAAATGTATTTTTGAAATAAACAATTGATAAGAATTATGAAATAGTTTAAATTGGAATTGTTGAAGTATTTTAAACAATTCATATAAAAAGATTTATAAAAATTGATATTTTTATAAATTAAAAATATTGGAATTTTGAAATGAGTTTTATTAAGTGTTAAAGTCAAATGAAAATGGATTCCATAAGTGGATAGAAATTTATAGATTTATAAATTGTGAAGTTATTAAATGAATAGATTTTGTAAAACAAAAAGATTTATAAGCAATTATCTTATAAATCGGATTTTGACATTTAGATGAGAAATGAATAGATGTTGTAAATGAATGAATTATAAGTTCTTAACTTATAATATAGACTTCCGGTATATAATGGAGTTATATAAGTTGAATTGGATAATTTAGAAATCAAAGTTTATGAATAGAAAATGGGATTTATAAACATTGTTTTATAAATTCAAAATCAATAGAATTTGATAAATTAAATATAGAAGATTTTTTAAGAAGATATATTCGCGATTTTGGATAGCGAATTTTTATTTAAAATAAAACGTGTAGAAAAGATTGAAATGTAATTATTGAAGTATATTCACGATTTTGGATGGTGAATATATTGTTAAGTAAAATGGATTTATTTTTGAAGAAGTGATATTAAAAATGAAGTTAAACATTTTAAAGATGTTTTAAAATGTATTATAAATCGAAAGCAGAGATTTCCGCAGTTCTTGTTGAAATAGACGTTTTCGAGAAATTTAAGGAAATGGTGGACTATAACACTGTTGTTATAGTAAATGATTTCCGAAAGGAAATGTTTTGATGTAGTATTGGGATTTATATATCTATCTAAATTCCGAATCCCTATACTAGTGATTTTGAGTCGTCGTAACGATGTTTTACGTAACCTTCGTTTTGACTCAAATAAATGTGTTTAAAGAATGATTTCCTTAAAGAATGAGATATATACTTAATTTTGATTTAAGTATATCGAATATTTTCTAAGTGTTGAAAATAAATGATTTGTGAATTACTTATTTTTAAATAAGTATGGAATTGCTTTTCCAATATGAAATGAACTGTTTTGAGATTTTATCTTCAAAGATAAAATGAAATGTGGAAATTGATTTGAAATTGTTTTCAAACGGTTAAGTGTGGAAATTTTATATCTAGTAAAAAATATTTTTGAAGATGAAATAATTTGGAAAATTATTTGGAATCTGATGATGTTGCGCATCTTTATTGATAGTTAAATAACCGACTATCAATAATTACCTTTAGATAGGTATTTGTTGTGAATTGGATGAAATTGAATGCCACACTTATTTTTGAAAAATCGCTCACTATTCGGGTTAACCGGGAAAGGACCATGGGGTCGTATAACCCATTCCGAATATGTGATACGTCGTTATGAATCGCATTTGAAGATCGGTGTTGAAGACCGGATATTTTTGAAAACGGAAGGATTACCGTCGAGTTACTCTACATCGACTGATCTTCGATTTAGAGGTTTTATCACCCTTAGTGACGGGAAGTCCGGACGTGATTAGAAAATTATCCGGAAATGCAAGGGCTTCGTGAGAAGTGCCTTCGGTTCTGTTCGATCCCGGAACAGACTTATATGGATTGTGTGTCTGACGTTACAATTTGAGATATAAAGCTGATTTCTTTCAAATACATTTCTATTGGTGGCGGAGAATTTATTCTCTTAGCTTAACACCCTTCTCTGAGACGTACGAGCTCAGAGGTTGTGTAGTTGAAATTTATCAGCGATATATCCCAATTTGGTAACGTGGCATGCTGAGTGTTGCTGTGAAATGATCAGTGTTTGATCATTTGTGATATGATCATTTGTTTGATCTTATATCTTTGTGATCATAGGTTGATCATTTTGTTTGACCCGAAGCAGGGCTTTTTGTAGAAAGCGTAGCTTTGTGGACGAGACTTCGTCGAGCCTCACACCCCGGAAATGGTCGAAACAGGAAGGATGCAGCAAGGTTCTAGGGAGTAGCGCCCCTTAGTGTATGTCATTCCTTCTGGATAAAGGTGGTATCATGGTATGGAGCCCAGATACTTAACCTCTGTGGTTACTGCATTATTATTATCTATGTGGTTTGTTGCGAATCGGGGATCCTCGGGAAGATCGGTGACGATCGGGGGATGGCATACGCGTGTCAGTAGTTACCTATTTTTGCAGAGGTAACCCGGCCTTGTGTTGGCAGAGATCCGGTTAGGTTCTCGGGTCGTCTATTCCAGGGACGTACCCATCGTGGATAGGAGGTTCCTTAGCCTGGCCATTTGTTGGAAATCCAAAGAAACAATACGATCTTGTACGGTATTAGTTGTAGAACCTGCCATTCACTTATGGTGGTCACCACTGTTTGGATGGTAGCTATAGTAGGCATAGTTCGGAATGTCTATGCTGGCTAAGATTTATATTCTACTTTCGAAATGTTTTCTACACTATGCACTAATAATAATATCAAAAAGAATTTGATTTTTGCGTAGTAAGCATCTTTGACTATCATAAGAAGAAATCTCCTCCAAGTCTGCGTTTGCATTGTGTGTGTGTGGCGGGAGGTCTTATGGTAGTTTCATTTTCCAAAAAGCATTTCGAATTGACTTTAAAAATAACTGTTTTACGATCTCACACCAGTCACCATGACTGACTCGGAGTTTATTGTTCCCTTCTAAACTCTGGGTGCCCACAAATTTTCCACACGGGCAGCCTAGAGTTATGTTATCAGGATATTCTGGATATTCTGGAGCTTGGAGATAAGCTGGAGTTCGAGACGTAGTATTTGTATCTGATATTATTTTATTCCGCTATGTATTCTGTATGAGGACCAGTTATATAACTGTCCATTGTTGTATATGACTCTGATTGATGTATGTATAAAATGATATAGTTCTTTGTTTAAAGATTATTCATTTATCTATTATATATTGTTCCGCTGCGATGTGTAAGATTCTGATATTGCTTCTGTATCTGATGTTGTGTTGTTGTTCTTCTTTCTTTTTCTTCTATCTTCTTCTTCTACCTTTTTCTTCTTTCTTAAAACCATAACTTTTCGGGTTTCCGGCATTCGATTGTTCGGCAGTCAATAAAGTGAGTATCGATGTTGAATTTTCGAAAGTCGAAAATTTTCGGGATGTTACATTTGGTATCAGAGCATATGGTTAAGCGACAACCCTGCTCTGTTGGGTGTTACTCATTAGAGATAGAGTCAGTAGTACTCTAGAATGAGTTGAGTGTAATAATAGATACGAGTGCGTATTTGTTAGTGAATATAAAATTGTTTTATATTGTGATGATTGGTTTGTTGAGTGGTATATGGATTCTGGTCGGTATTGTCCGTACAACTTTATCGATAGGGATCTCTAAACACTTATATAGAACAATTCGGCACAGTATTGTTTTAAAATAGGGTAAATGAGATAATTTTGCCCAAAACTATTTTTGTATGGAAAAGAAATGTTTTTCTATAAAGTACTATAGTATATGGTTGCATGGATGTTAGGAAGTAATCATAGTAAATTATTATCATTGAAATTGAATAAGAAATTGAAATCGTAACTCCAAAGTTAAGAAATAAATCCATATACAAATAAAATTTAAAGAATGTAAATTATAAATGTGATTTGTAATTTGAAACGGAATTCCAGAGAAGTTTTTGGAAAGGTTTTGAAAAGAATTCTGAAAATTTTGGAGATTTGGAAAGTTTAAATTCTTTTTGGAGTTGAAAATGAGTTTCAAAGGTTTTGAAAAGCGTTTTGAAGGGATAAAAGCTCTAAACTCTTTTCGGTCGCTGGAAAATAACTTCGATGATGACCGCGGCATCGTTGGTGTTCATTTTCGGGTTTCCAAAAGAGGAATTGCTGCCAAATTGTTTTAAATGGAAGTGGTTTGAAAATTTTGGGGTTGGTTTTAGAAAATTCAAAGGATAATTTGAATTGTTTTCAAAAGAGATTTTTGAAATGTTGGTAAGACTCTGGAATACCATATTTATGAAATAATATTAAGTTGATAACTTATACAAATTGAATGTTGATAGAATAAATTTAACTTAAAGAATGGAGTTAAATTAAAGGAAGTATAAGTGCATAAATTTGAATAAATGAAAGTGAATCAATTAAATAAAATGAGATTGAAAATTGAAATTCGTTTCAAATTTGTAAGAAATGAATTGAATTGAATAATTATAAATGAAAGATGAATAAAAGATAAAATTCATAATGGAATGTAAATAAGTTAATAACTTATAGAATATTTGGTAATTTGATAGGAATGAGATTCAAATTGAAAATGAATGAATTAGTGGATGAATGAATAATTTGCAATTGAAACCGAATGTTGAAAACAAATTTGAATAAAATGAATTGAAATTTGCAATGAATTAGTAATTGGAACTAATTTGAAATAAAGCTATGAATCAGTTGAATGAAAGTTAATCGATGAAAATTCAATATTTCAAAATTGAAGATAAAATTGAATTCAAATAGAATTGAAATTGTAAACCGAATCCAAATTAGATTGGAATTGTGAAATTGAATTCAATGAATTTGAAATGTAAATTTGAATGGATATGAATATGTAACTTCAACAGTGAAGTAAGCTAAAAAGGTATAAGTAGTTTATATTGAAATTTTGTAATAAAATTTAGCAAATGGTTTGAATATATGTAACTAGATATTATGGCTAGTAGGATATACAGGTGTATAAAGGAATTGGATTTGATTTCGAAGATAATTTGAATTGCTCGAAAAAGGTAAGTATTTGGATTTCGATATGAGTTTTTGATGATTTCTCTCTAGCCGCTTGGCTTTTTCTTTTTCTTTTTGAAATCTGAGAGTCCGTAGGGACGTTTTGTAGTCGTGCCGTATTAGCCGCGCAAAGGAGATGCTGGCGAAATTTTTTCGGAAATTTAGGATGTTAGAAAATGTTTGAGAAAATCTTGAAAGTTTAAAATTTGAATTTAAACTTGAATTTGAATTGAGAAGTTAAACAATGTTGTTTGAAACTCATGATTGAAGTTGGAAAGTTAGTTGAAGTAATAACGAATCTTTACTAGAAAGATTTGTTTTGATAAATTGATAAAACTATTGAATTGTGAAAAATAGTAGACGAGTTAAGGACCTTTCTTCCTGACTTGTAATTTCGAGGACGAAATTCTTTTAAGGGGGGAAGTCTGTAACGACCCAGAATTTTTGATAATTAAAATTCGAATATTTAATTGATTTTAGATATTAATAAGTGGAATTAATAAGTTGGATAATTTAAAATTCGAATATTGGGTTTTAATTTGATAATTTAATCGATATATTAAATAGTGAAATTCCAGAAATAATTGAAATCTGGATTGAATATGATTGAAAATGATTTGTAAAATTTTATTTAATCATACTGGAGTTATAGAGATGTTATAGAACTTGTAAAACTGAATTTAAAGTTAATCTGTGAAAATTGAATATTTTAATATTTAATTATCGACTGTAAAAATAGCCAATTTTCGAACAGTCTCAGAATTGGACGAGACCAGTTCCATTGGATCCGTAATAGTTAGTTATTATCGGATTTCAATTTTCGTAGCAATCGAAGTTATCGTTTGACCGTGGCAGCTCGAAACGCATCGATATCATTTTAATTTTAAATCGTCGAGTTAAAAATAGTCATTTTTCAAACGGTCTCGGATTTCGACGAAACCAGTTTCATCGGATCCGTAATGTGAGATTATTGCATGGTTTCAAATTTCATAATTTTTGGATTTATCGTTTGTCCGGGGCAAGCCAAAACGCCTCGAAATCGATTTAAATCGGTTTAATTTAAATTGATTATTTATTGTCATATCTCACACATACGATCAAATTAGCTCCCGAAACATGTTCCATTGCGTTCAGAACGTGGGATAAACCCTAGAAACGATAGTAACCGCGCGTAAATCGGAGTTTTGAAAATCACAAATGAATAGTGTTCGGTAGAAATTCTATAAAAAGACCCCTCTCTTCACAAAATTGCAAAACCCTAGCCTGTCTTCTTCAGCCGCCACCTTAAAGTTCAATGGCCGATATACACTTTTGTTCTTCCCCGATTTTCTCCAAAATCATGCATCGAATCGAGAAGGTGTCAACTACAATATTGTTGAGCACACTGAGATCTATAAATCCAACGGATATGATCGTAACTGGAGCAAGGATTCAATGGTAATTCGACGTCAAAGTACGCGCGTTCATTCACGTTTTCACAATGATTTGGGCAACCGAGTTCAACGTGGTGGCCGGCGAAGGGGAGGTAGGCGATGGCGCTCCGTTTGGCGCTCGTAGATCGAGTTGAAGTGGCTCGTGGTGGCATTAGTGATCGAGCGTTGGAGACGTTCATGGGTTCGAACGTTTTCTTCAACCTGGGAAAGAACGTGAATTGGAGGGAAGGAGAAATGTAAAATGTGCGGCCGGATCTGCTATGCGAAAATGAACGGTCCAGATTTAAGTTAGGTTTAAAATTGAAAGTAAATTGTAAATTAAATTTTATATTAATTCGTTCAATGTTTAAACCGATGTAACTTTGTCATACGATATCAGATTTCGACAAAACCAGAAGCGCTGGAACCGTAGCGACGAGTATTACGCAGTGATGATATGCTAGGATTTTTCAGAGCAAGCGAGAATTTTTGATTTAAATCGAACGGATCGATTTAATTTGAAATCTAAACGTTCGATAAAATCAAGGTGAGATCTTCTCACTCAATTGAATGTGGAATTATTTACAGTTATTGATTTGATGATTGCTATTCGATGTGATATTAGATATGATAGGATATATCTATATATATAGCAATATATACATATTGGCATATGTATATATTGGATTGATGATTTCCCGCCTCGTATAGCGGATGAGACCCTATTGCGCCGTTAGTAAGCGGATTTATAAAAAACCCATATACCGCGATAATTCCGTACTGGAGCGGAATTGGTATTGTGCTAACATCTTTGGATGCAGGGAAACAGGTTGGAGGGATCCAACTGGATTCCTCACCGTATTGATTATTTACAGATATTTTGATATATTCTATTATCATATTGATATATGATATTGACTGTTGTGATGGACTGATTGGTGTTGTGGCATCATCGGATTCAGTTTTGAAATGTAAAAATAACGACTTTTAATTTAAAAGGGTTTTTAAAGTGATTTGTAGAAAAATACGTTTTATTGAAATTTTTGAATTGGTTTATTTTAAATAAATAAATGTTAAAATTTTAATGTTAGTAAAATTTTGATTTTTGTGAAATACGACAAAAATGTATTTTTGAAATAAACAATTGATAAGAATTATGAAATAGTTTAAATTGGAATTGTTGAAGTATTTTAAACAATTCATATAAAAAGATTTATTGTAACATCCCGAAAATTTTCGACTTTCGAAAATTCAACATCGATACTCACTTTATCGACTGCTGAGCCATCGAATGCCGGAAACCCGAAAAGTTATGGTTTTAAGAAAGAAGAAAAAGTAGAAGAAGAAGAAGATAGAAGAAAAAGAGAAGAAGAACAACAAAATAACAACAGATACAGAACAGAGACAATATCAGAATCTCACATATCGCAGCGGAACAATATATAATAGATAAATCAGTAATCTTTTAAACAAAGAACTATATCATTTTATACATACATCAATCATCAGAGTCAATATACAACAATGGACAGTTATATAACTTGTCCTCATACAGAATACACAGCGGAATAAATAATATCAGATACAAATACTACGTCTCGTCATCCAGCTTGCTTCCAAGCTCCAGAATATCCAGAATATCCTGATAATATAACTCTAGGCTGCCCGTGTGGAAATTGGTGGGCACCCAGAGTTTAGAAGGGAACAATAAACTCCGAGTCAGTCATGGTGACTGGTGTGAGATCGTAAAACAGTTATCTTTAAATTTAACAACAGAAAATATTTTAAAGCCAATTCGCAATGCCTTTGGAAAATGAAACTACCATAAGACCTCCCACCACACACACAATGCAAAACGCAGACTTGGAGGAGATTTCTTCTTATGATATTCAAAGATGCTTACTACGCAAAATCAAATCATTTGATATTATTATTAGTGCATAGTGTAGAAAACATTTCGAAAGTATAATATAAATCTTAGCCAGCATAAGTACCATTATATTATGCCTGCTATAGCTGCCTCCTGAGGAGACAGGTTATACAATTGAAATCGTAAAGGCTCGTATTGTTTCTTTGGATTTCCAACAAATGGTCAGGCTAAGGAACTTCCTTTCCACGATGGGTACGTCCCTGGAATAGACGACCCGAGAACCTAACCGGATCTCTGCCAACACAAGGCCGGGTTACCTCTGCAAAAATAGGTAACTACTGACACGCGTATGCCATCCCCCGATCGTCACCGATCTTCCCGAGGATCCCCGATTCGCAACAAACCACATAGAAAAAAATAATGCAGTAACCACAGAGGTTAAGTATCTGGGCTCCATACCATGATACCACCTTTATCCAGAAGGAATGACATACACTAAGGGGCGCTACTCCCTAGAACCTTGCCGCATCCTTCCTGTTTCGACCATTTCCGGGGTGTGAGGCTCGACGAAGTCTCGTCCACAAAGCTACGCTTTCTCAAAAAGCCCTGCTTCGGGTCAAACAAAAATGATCAACCTATGATCACAAAGATATAAGATCAAACAAATGATCATATCACAAATGATCAAACACTGATCATTTCACAGCAACACTCAGTATGCCACGTTACCAAATTGGGATATATCGCTGATAAATTTCAACTACATAACCTCTGAGCTCGTACGTCTCAGAGAAGGGTGTTAAGCTAAAAGAATAAATTCTCCGCCACCAACAGAAATGTATTTGAAAGAAATCAGCTTTATATCTCAAATTGTAACGTCAGACACACAATCCATACAAGTCTGTTCCGGGATCGAACAGAACCGAAGGCACTTCTCACGAAGCCCTTGCATATCCGGATAAATTACTAATCACGTCAGGACTTCCCGTCACTAAGGGTGATAAAACCTCTAAACCGAAGATCAGTCGGTGTAGAGTAACTCGACGGTAATCCTTCCGTTTTCAAAAATATCCGGTCTTCAACACCGGTCTTCGAATGCAATTCATAACGACGTATCACATATTCGGAATGGGTTATACGACCCCATGGTCCTTTCCCGGCTAACCCGAATAGTGAGCGATTATTCAAAAATAAGTGTGGCATCCAAATTCATCCAATTCACAACAAATACCTATCTAAAGGTAATTATTGATAGTCAGTTATCTAACTATCAATAAAGATGCGCAACATCATCCGATTCCAAATAATTTTCCAAATTATTTCATCTTCAAAAATATCTTTACTAGATATAAAATTTCCACACTTTAAAAATAAATCAACGTTTATTTTTAAAACGAATTTCCATTTCCTTTATAAATTCCATAGTGAATTCATAATTTCAAAATATCCCCTGATATACGATTTTCAAATCGATTTCAAATATTCAATTTCAATTTATCTTTAAGAAGATAAATTCTCAAAACGTTCGTTTCATATTGGAAAAGCAATTCCATACTTATTTAAAAATAAGTGTTTCACAAATCTATTTATTTTCAACACTTGGAAAATATTCGATATACTTAAATCAATATTAAGTATATATATTTCGTTCTTTAAGGAAACCATTTACTATAACACATTTATTTGAGTCAAAACGAATGTTACGTAAAACATCGTTACGACGACTCAAAATCACTAGTATAGGGATTCGGATTTAGATAGATATATATAAATCCCAATACTACATAAAAATATTTCCTTTCGGAAACCATTTACTATAACAACAGTGTTATAGTCCACCATTTCCTTCTTCCTCGAAAACGTCTATTTCAACAATGAATGTTGAAATCTATGATTTCGATATTTAACACGTTTTAAAGCATCTTTTAAAACAACTTCATTTAACAATATTCCTTTTCCCAAAACATTTTGATTTTATTCAATAATATATATTTACTGTCCAAATTCGTGAATATAATCACTATCCCAATTTTAACAATTTCTACACATTTAACTTAAAAGATAATTCGCTGTCCAAAATCACGAATATATCTCCTTTAATAACTTCAATGTTAAATTTATCAAATTCTATTGATTTTGAATTTATAAAACAATGTTTATAAATCCCATTTTCTATTTATAAAACTTCGATTTCTAAATTATCCAATTCAACTTATATAACTCAATTATATACCGGAAGTCTATATTATAAGTTAAGAACTTATAATTCATTTATTTACAACATCTATTCATTTCTCATCTAAATGTCAAAATCCGATTTATAAGATAATTGCTTATAAATCTTTTTGTTTTACAAAATCTATTCATTTAATAACTTCACAATTTATACATCTATAAATTTCTATCCACTTATGGAATCCATTTTATTTGACTTTAACACTTAATAAACTCATTTCAAAATTCCAATATTTTTAATTTATAAAAATATCAATTTTTATAAATCTTTTTATATGAATTATTTAAAATACTTCAACAATTCCAATTTAAACTATTTCATAATCCTTATCAATTGTTTATTTCAAAAATAACATTTTTGTCGTATTTCACAAAAATCACAATTTTACTAACATTTAAAATTTTAACATTTATTTATTTAAATAAAACCAATTCAAAAATTTCAATAAAACGTATATTTCTACAAATCACTTTAAAAATCCTTTTAAATTAAAAGTCGTTATTTTTACATTTCAAAACTGAATCCGATGATGCAACAACACCAATCAGTCCATCACAACAGTCAAATATCATATATCATCATATGATAACAGAATATATCAAAATATCTGTAAATAATCAATACGGTGAGGAATCCAGTTGGATCCCTCCAACCTGTTTCCCTGCATCCAAAGATGTTAGCACAATACCAATTCCGCTCCAGTACGGAATTATCGCGGTATATAGGTTTTTATAAATCCGCTTACTAACGGCGCAATAGGGTCTCATCCGCTATACGAGGCGGGAAATCAACAATCCAATATATACATATGCCAATATGTATATATTGCTATATATAGATATATCCTATTATATCTAATAGCACATTCAAGCAAAATCAATCAATAACTGCAAATTAAAATTTTCCTTCGAGTGAGAAAATCTCACCTTGATTTTTAAATTCTGTTCCAGCGTTTATTTCGAATAAAATTAAACGTGCGTTTAATTTTACCCGAAATTTTCGTTAACTCCAAACGACTCCAAATCAGTTGCACTGCGTAGTGCTCGACAAAACGAAGCCAATGCAATTCGTTTCGTAATTTTCTGACAATATATGACAAAGTTATATCAGTTTGAAGTTAATACGATTTTAATAAAATTAAATTTACAACTTTTATTTAAATTTAAACCTAAACTAATCCTGGCCGCACGTCCATCTTGCCCCCCTCGCCTCAGAAATCATGCACCAATGTCGAACGTATGCGTCCAAAATCCCGCCTCTACATCACACCATTCCCCATCAACCCCGTATAGATTCGTAGAGCTCTCAATGCTCTTCAACTTTGCTGCTGAACACTCTTTGAATTGATGAATGGATTAGAAGAATTTAAGGGAGGAAGATTTATGAATTCTGGCCATTCGTTTAGAAAGTGGCGGCTGAGACATTAGGGTTGTTTATTCTTGCAAAAATGAGAGAAGGGGGGCTTTTATAGAAAACTTAACGATTTACTATTCATCGAATTTTTTTCGAACTCCGATTCGAGCGTGCCGGCTGACATTCGTAAGGTTTACCCCACGTTCCGAACGCAATGGAACAGGTATCGGAAGCTAATTTGAACATCTGTGCGAGATACGGAGCAAAACGATCGATTTAAAATTAAACCGATTTAAATCGATTTCGAGGCGTTTTAATTTGCACCGGACAAATGGTAAATCCAAAAATTATGAAATTTGAAATCTTACAATAATATCACCTTACGGATCCGATGAAACTGGTTTCGTCGAAATCCGAGACCGTTTGAAAAATGACTATTTTAACTCGACGATTTAAAATTAAAACGATATCGATGCGTTTCGAGCTGCCACGGTCAATCGACAATCCCGATTGCTACGAAAATTGAAATCCGATAATAACTAACTATTACGGATCCAATGGAACTGGTCTCGTTAAATTCTGAGACTGTTCGAAAATTGGCTATTATTACAGTCGATAATTAAATATTAAAATAATCGATTTTCACAAATTAATTCTAAATTCGATTCTGAAAGTTCTATAACCTTTCTATAACTCCAGTATGATTAAATAAAATTTCCCAAATCATTTTCAATCATTTTAAACACGATTTTCAATTATCTCTGGAATTTCACTATTAAATTATTGATTTAATTATCAAATAAAACCCGATATTCGAAAAATAAATCATTCGACTACTAAATTCCATTTATTAATATTTAAAATCAATTAAATATTCGAATTTTAATCATCAAAAATTCTGGGTCGTTACAGACTTCCCCCCTTAAAAGAATTTCGTCCTCGAAATTACAAGTTAGGAAAAAATGTCCTTAACTCGTCTACTATCTTTCAACATCTAATAGTTTTATCCATTTATCAAAACAAATCTTTCTATTAAAGATTCGTTATCATTCAACTCGTTTTCCAACTTCAATTATAGTTCAAACAACATTGTTTAACTTCTCAATTCAAATTCGAGTTTAAATTCAAATTTTAAACTTTCAAAATTTTCACAAAAATTTTCTAACGCCTTAAATTCTCGAAAAATTTCGCCAGCGTCTCCTTTGCGCGGCTAATACGGTACGACTACAAAACGTCCCTACGGACTCTCAGATTTCAAAAAGAAAAAGAAAAAGCCAAGCGGCTAGACAAGAAATCATCAAAAACTCATATTAAAACTCAAATACGTACCTTTTGTCGAGCAATTCAAATTATCTGTGAAATCAAATTCAATTTCCTTTATACCTGTATATCTACTAGCCATAATATCTAGTTACATACATACAAACCATTTTGCAAATTCGATTACAAAATTTTCAATATAGACTGCTTATATCATTTTTACTTCACTGTTGAAGTTACATATTCAATTTTTCATTTCAAATCTCATTCGAATTCAATTTCAATCTAATTTGGATTCTTCTGAATAATGAGTTTATCAATTAACTTTCATTCATAACTGATTATTCTTAGATTAGTTTCAATTACTAATTCATTTCAAATTCAAATCCTCTTATTTAAATCTGTTTCTACTTACTTGAATTTATTTGTAATTTCGAACCATTCTTTATTTAGTTCACAATTCAAGTCTCAATTTATCTAATTCAACTTCCATTCCATGAATTTATTAATTATCCAAGTAGTTTTTTCGGATTCAATCCATTTCAGTTTTCTCAGGTTTGGATTTTATTCCACTTGATTCAAGTCTCATTTCATTAACGACTTTTAATTTCAATTATCTTCTTGGAATTTTATTTCCATGTATAAATTCCATTTACAATTTTTATTCACAATTTTTTGTTCATATATGAATTCATTTCCTTATACTTTCAATTCACATTTATAGATTTCATTTGTTAATGAACTTTAATTCCAATCACATTTACATATTTTACATTAACAATTTCTATTTGTATAAGTTATCAATTCGATAATATTCCATAAATATTCTTATACAGTATTCCAGAGTCTTTTCAACCTTTCAAAACCATTTTGAAAACAATTCAAATTATCCTTTGAATTTCAAAAACAAAACCCAAATTTTCAAAACAACTTCCATTTAAAACCATTTTGGCAGCAATTTCCTCTTCTGGAAACCCGAAAATGAACATCGATAATGCTGCAGTCATTATCGAAGTTATTTTCCAGCGACCGAAAAGAGTTTAGAGCTTTTCATCTCTTCAAAACATTTTTCAAACCTTCGAAATCCATTTTCAAATCAAAAAGAAATTAAACTTTCCAAATCTCCAAAATTTTCAAACTCCTTTCAAAACATTTTCAAAAACTTCTCTGGAATTCCGTTTTAAATTACAATTCACATTTATAATTTATATTCTCAAATTTCATTTGTATGTGAATTTATTTCTTAACTTTGGAGTTACGATTTCAATTTCTTATTCAATTTCATATAATAATGATAACATTTCAATATTATCACTTTCCTAACAACCATGCAACCATATACTATAGTACTTTATAGAAAAACATTTCTTTTCTATACAAAAATAGTTTTGGGCAAAATTATTTCATTTACCCTATTTAAAACAATACTGTGCCGAATTGTTCTATTCAAGTGTTTAGAGATCCCTATCGATAGAGTTGTACGGACAATACCGACCAAAATCCATATACCACTCAACAAACCAATCATCACAATATAAATTTATATTAACTAACAAATACGCACTCATATCTATTATTACACTCAAACTCATTCTAGAGTACTACTGACTCTATCTCTAATGAGTAACACCCAACAGAGCAGGGTTGTCGCTTAACCATAGGCTCTGATACCAAATGTAACATCCCGAAAATTTTCGACTTTCGAAAATTCAACATCGATACTCACTTTATCGACTGCTGAGCCATCGAATGCCGGAAACCCGAAAAGTTATGGTTTTAAGAAAGAAGAAAAAGTAGAAGAAGAAGAAGATAGAAGAAAAAGAGAAGAAGAACAACAAAATAACAACAGATACAGAACAGAGACAATATCAGAATCTCACATATCGCAGCGGAACAATATATAATAGATAAATCAGTAATCTTTTAAACAAAGAACTATATCATTTTATACATACATCAATCATCAGAGTCAATATACAACAATGGACAGTTATATAACTTGTCCTCATACAGAATACACAGCGGAATAAATAATATCAGATACAAATACTACGTCTCGTCATCCAGCTTGCTTCCAAGCTCCAGAATATCCAGAATATCCTGATAATATAACTCTAGGCTGCCCGTGTGGAAATTGGTGGGCACCCAGTGTCACGACCCTGAAATTTAAATTTATTTAAATTTATAATTTAATGAATTCTTGAGTTAAATTTATGATTAAATAAATTTTAGATAAAAATTTGTAAATTAAATTGATTAAATGGAGCGAGTTTCCCCGATAGCCAAGTATATTCTGTATAAATCATTTGAGATTAAAATATTATAAATAGTGTATATGTGAGTATAGGTGTATATCTATTTAATGTATATATATCTTTAAGTATATACGAGCAAATTTAATATATATGTATATTGAATTCGAGTTTAAATCTAAGCTTAATGGTTTAATAATAATAATAAATGATAATAATAGATATTAAGTTATAAATAGAATCAAAATATAAAAGCAAATAAATTATTAAGTGAACACATTAAAATTTACCTAACAACAAATTTAAAATTATCATTTGTTATACTGTAAAGTATAAAGACAAAGCAAAGCAATAAGTACATAAAGTAAACAAACTTGGTAAATTTAACAACATATTCTTAAGTAATAAAAATACAAACAAAACAAAAGATAGAATACAAAATATGTTCAAACACATACAAGAAGAATTTATCAACCTGGAAAAGCATAGAAAATAAGCAAAGGAAATAAGTATACTCAAGTATAGATAAACAAGGCCAAGTTAAATATGTACACAATAAAATATCATCTCAGCCGAAAAAGAAATACATGCTCAACAGTAAAACAAAGTAAACAAATCAATGCAAGATATTTCTAGCCCATAATAAATTATATATCATTGCAGCCACAAACTATTGTAAATCAACAAGGAGTAAACAAAACAAAGTATGGTATAAGTGTTGATTGTACAAAGCATTAAATGCAGGCATGGCCGAACAAAGAAGAAAAAAATATATCACCATATTGTACAAAATAAAACCATATCTTAACCTGTACAAAACACTATCAACTAGTAGCTTCTCTCTATATTCCAAACAACTTCATTTCAGTCTCGAAAATCATAAGCTAGGTAAATTCCATTTCAAAACTAAGAAAAAAAAATAAACAAAACAAAATTCAAGGCAAAAGCAAGCATTCAAGTTTAAAGTTTTAACTGTAATGGCTATGCAAGTTTCCAATTTTAAAATGTTTCCAGACTTTTGCTTAAAGACTATTCACTGGCCTCTGTTCATCTCTGAAGCTCATTTTCAACTTAAAACAAATTTGAAGATCAAAATAAAAGAGTTCCAGTTAGCATCTTTCAAAGCCTGTTTTCAAATATATAGGCTGCTCTGTTCTTCCCTTCCATATCTGGTGAGCAAACTCACTTAAAACCTGTCTTTTATTTGATTGCTGGATTTACACCTGAAGTGTGCTATGAAAATGTGTTCATTTTGCCAGTATCTTTGAATATATAGATATACATTGAGGTGCATGTCTGTATATAGTTCTCTGTTGACATTACAGACTCCTATTTCACCCAATAAAAACCATATCTTCCTTTCTAAACATGTTCGAGCTATAATCTTTAAAAAGGAAAATGATAGTAACTCGGTAATATCATTTTTTATAAATTCAGATGGGGTTAGTGAATAATTTTTCCCAAAATCAGGAATTTACAGTGATAACTTAAATTAAGTCAAAAATCAATGGTTTTGATTTCATGGTTTGGCTTTACAAATCGATTTGTATTACAATATTATGAATTTAGATAATCATTATATGATTTTTAAACTTGAAATGGTTGAGAATTCTGGAGTTGAACAGAATAACTAAAATCGTCGATTCACGGTGATCAAGGAAGTGTTGATCATCGGGGTTGGAGCTAGAATAGGATGGAGGCTAGGGGATCGTCAGAAAAATGTTCATTTATTTTATAATTCGTTTTGGATGGTGGACGAGATCGATTTAGGGTTTGAACTGGGGTTTTGGTCGATTGGGTTCTCGAGGGAATTGCGACGTCGACAAGGATTTTGGGGCAATCGGTCAGTGGGGGATCGAAGCATGGTTGAACGGTGAGGCGGTGGCCAGAATTGCGAGATCGCTGGGGGTCTGAGTCGTCGACACGATGAAGTTTAGTTGGGTGATAAATTTTGTCTCAGTGGGTTTCGTATTGCTCGATTTCGAATCTGCCATAGATTCGAGAACCTGGGTAGTCGTGAAGTTTAGGGTGATCAACGGGGACGTGTTGGTGATCGTGGCGGTGGTCGAAGGCGATTAGTTCGCCTGTGCACATGAACGCGTGCACGTTAATGTCCAGTGGGAATTTAGGCTTTGGGGAAGAAGGATGATCTCGGGGTTGTTCTCGCGTGGATGTGTGGGCGACTCGAAGCAGTTGAAGAAAGGAGTAACACGAAGTGGAGCTCGGGTAAGTGAGTGTTTAACTCGGAGCAATTGGGGTTTGCCTCGAGTGAAAAATTGGGTCACAGTTTTTTTTATAAAACCTGTTACTGTTTGATGAATTCGAATTTTTAAAACAAATTTAAATAAATTTTAAAGTGGTAATGATAGATTTAAACAAAGTTTAAATCTAGTATAAAGTATAGATTCAAAGGATTTTTGATCTTAAAGTTTTAAGATGAAAATTCAAAATTTAAAGCAAAAAAGAAAAAAAAAAAAGAATTTAAAACAAAGTTTAAATAATGAATTCAAGTTTGTTTGAAAATCTAGTTTGTGAATAGATTAAGTTTTAGGAGGTTTAAATTAAAAGTTTTGAAATAAAAATATTTCTAAAGTTAATTAAGTTCAATTTAAAATGTTTTAAACTTATATTTAAAAAGGGGTTTATTTTAAACTTAATTAAGTAATTTAGAAGTTGATTAAATGTTTTAATGTGTTAACTTAAAAGTCAAGTTAATTTATATTGATTAATGGTTTATAATTAACTAAAGATCAATAAATTATAAATTTAAAGCTAATTAATTTATAATTGAGGATAATAAATTAAATGGTAATAAATGAAGGGTTAATCAAATAAATAAATTAAAAGATAATTAAATAATTAAAGGATAATTATTTAATGATTAAAAGAATGATTGATTAATTAAGATTTATTAATTTATGATTAAAGGTTAATTAATAGATGTAAAAGAATAATTAATTAAAATGATTTGCAATTAACCAAGATTTGTAGTTTTTTTTCATAAGTAATAAATCTGGTATAAATTAATTTACCAGATAATAAATTGGACCTTACTTATGAATGTTTGAATTTTATTGGATGACTTGATTGTTTGATTTCCCTGATATATGATGCTTTGTGATACGTCCTGATTTATGTCGTGATCTGTGATTTCTGTTTCTGTGATATTACTATGTGAATATGAAACCCTTGACCCGTAAAACGGCATTTGAGTTTCGATGCGACAGGGAGTCGGATTCCAGTTGGTTATCCGAAACCCACATCGAATTATAATTGTGAATCTTTGTGACCGATAAGTTTATTATATCGGTGATTTGTGAATGAAGATAAGCGTTATCGATTATACCGCTTATCGATATATCCGTGATGATTGATGTTGCACTATTGTGTGTGAAACCCCTGGACTACACTTATACACACACAAATATGGATTTCACGTGGAAATCGGTTAAGTCACAGATAATTTAAATCTGATGTTTTTGAAATTGAAAATTTAATTTCAATTGATTTTGAAATTTGAAATTTGGGTTTAAAATAAAAAGTGAAAAGCTTTTGAAATGGAAGTGCAAATATAAAAGTCATTTTGAATAACTTAACCGAGTTTTTGAAAATTTAAATAATTAGATTTAAATTTGAATTCAAGTTTGAAATTAAATCTATGATTTGGAAACTAGGGACTAAAGATGATATAAAATGTGTTTGTATGAATTAAACCATTTTAAAAGTATAAGTTGGGAATTTGAATTCAACCCAAGGATTTCAACTCGTATGAATGAATCAGACTTTCCGAAATGAAAACTGTTTGTTTTCAAATGATAAAAGCTTTTAGATAAGAAAAGAAATTCCAGTTTAAATTAAAGGAATTTCAAGTGAATTGAAAAATGGATTTTCCAAGTTATAAATGAATTCTTTTTCTATGAATTAAATCTGTTTATTTTTAACAGATTTAAAATGATGATTTATTTAAATCATTCTAAATGAAATTGTTTTGAAAGCTATTAGTTAAATCTTTGATTTAAAGATTTAACGAGTTAATTAAACAGAAATGGAAATCGATTTGGAAAATCTGTGAATGAATCTTTGTGAAATTAAGTGAACTTTGTGAATTGAATCTTTTTTGCTTAAAAAGATTAAAATGGTAATTTGTTAAACCATTTGAAAAGAAGTTTGGGTTTAAGTTGTGACTTAATTGAAATCCCATTATCCATTTGTTTTTGAATATTGCGATCACTATTCGGGTTAGCCGGGAAAAGACAATTGTGTCATATAACCCATTCCGAATAGTGATACGTCGTATATGGATAGCATTTGAAGACCGGTGTTGAAGACCGGATATTTTTCGAAAATGAAAGGACAACCTGTCGAATGTCTCTGCACTGAGTCGCGCCGGTATAGAGATTTATATCACTCTTTTGTGACGGGAATTCCGGACGTGATTGGAAATTATCCGGAATTGCAAGGGCTTCGTGAGAAGTGCCTTCGGTTCTGTTCGAACCCGGAACAGACTTGTATGGATACATGTCTGACATTACACTTTGAGATATAGAGCCGATTTCTTTCAAATACATATCTGTTGGTGGCGGAGAATTTATTCTCTTAGCTTAACACCCTTCTCTGAGACGTACGAGCTCAGAGGTTATGTAGTTGAAATTTATCAGCGATATATCCCAATTTGGTAATGTGGCATGCTGAGTGTTGCTGTGTGATGATCAGTGTTTGATCATTTGCGATATGATCATTTGTTTGATCTTATATCTTTGTGATCATAGGTTGATCATCTGTTTGACCCGAAGCATGGCTTTGTGACAAAGCGTAGCTTTGTGGACGAGACTTCGTCGAGCCTCACACCCCGGAAATGGTCGAAACAGGACGAATGCAGCAAGGTTCTAGGGAGTAGCGCCCCTTAGTGTATGTCATTCCTTCTGGATAAAGGTGGTATCATGGTATGGAGCCCAGATACTTAACCTCTGTGGTTACTGCATTATTACTTTGTGGTTGTTGCGAATCGGGGATCCTCGGGAAGATCGGTGACGATCGGGGGATGGCATACGCGTGTCAGTAGTTACCTATTTTTGCAGAGGTAACCCGGCCTTGTGTTGGCAGAGATCCGGTTAGGTTCTCGGGTCGTCTATTCCAGGGACGTACCCATCGTGGATAGGAAGTTCCTTAGCCTGATCATTTGTTGGAAATCCAAAGAAACAATACGTGACGTGTACGGTTTTAGTTGTATTACCTGCTATGGAATGTGGCGGTAACCTGCTATTGAACATGGTAGCTATAGTAGGCATACGATAATGGTCGTATGTTGGCTAAGATTTATATTCTACTTTCGAAATGTTTTCTACACTATGCACTAATGATAATATCAAAAAGATTTGATTTTTGCGTAGTAAGCATCTTTGACTATCATAAGAAGAAATCTCCTCCAATTCTGCGTTTGCATTGTGTGTGTGGTGGGAGGTCTTATGGTAGTTTCATTTTCCAAAAGCATTGCGAATTGACTTTAAAATTCTCTGCTATTTGTTTTAAAGATAAACTGTTTTTGTTGCTCACACCAGTCCCATGACTGATCCGGAGTTTATTGTTCCTTTCCTAAACTCTGGGTGCCCACCATTTTCCACACGGGCAGTCTAGAGTTGGGTTTTTCAGATATTCAGGTTTAGTAGATTATCTGGAGCTAGTTCAGTTCTTGGAGTTCATGGACTGACGTTGCTTATCTTGGAGCATTCTATTGGAGACATTCTATTCCGCTGCTGATTTTATCTATTTTTCTTTCCGCTGCTATTTGTTGTATCATATCTCTGATGTATATTGATATTCATTGTATCACTCTGTTGTATCAGATATTGTATATCAATGTATTATTCTTTTATTCCGCTGTGTTATTTACTTAATGTTGTTATAAGCTCCGGCGAATCGGATTTGAACGATCGAATCTACGGCATTCGAGTACGATGTAAAGTATGGATGTCGATTTTCGAGCGCGAAAATCCGGATCGTTACACCCAGAGTTTAGAAGGGAACAATAAACTCCGAGTCAGTCATGGTGACTGGTGTGAGATCGTAAAACAGTTATCTTTAAATTTAACAACAGAAAATATTTTTAAAGCCAATTCGCAATGCCTTTGGAAAATGAAACTACCATAAGACCTCCCACCACACACACAATGCAAAACGCAGACTTGGAGGAGATTTCTTCTTATGATAGTCAAAGATGCTTACTACGCAAAATCAAATCATTTGATATTATTATTAGTGCATAGTGTAGAAAACATTTCGAAAGTATAATATAAATCTTAGCCAGCATAGGTACCATTATATTATGCCTGCTATAGCTGCCTCCTGAGGAGACAGGTTATACAATTGAAATCGTAAAGGCTCGTATTGTTTCTTTGGATTTCCAACAAATGGTCAGGCTAAGGAACTTCCTTTCCACGATGGGTACGTCCCTGGAATAGACGACCCGAGAACCTAACCGGATCTCTGCCAACACAAGGCCGGGTTACCTCTGCAAAAATAGGTAACTACTGACACGCGTATGCCATCCCCCGATCGTCACCGATCTTCCCGAGGATCCCCGATTCGCAACAAACCACATAGAAAAAAATAATGCAGTAACCACAGAGGTTAAGTATCTGGGCTCCATACCATGATACCACCTTTATCCAGAAGGAATGACATACACTAAGGGGCGCTACTCCCTAGAACCTTGCCGCATCCTTCCTGTTTCGACCATTTCCGGGGTGTGAGGCTCGACGAAGTCTCGTCCACAAAGCTACGCTTTCTCAAAAAGCCCTGCTTCGGGTCAAACAAAAATGATCAACCTATGATCACAAAGATATAAGATCAAACAAATGATCATATCACAAATGATCAAACACTGATCATTTCACAGCAACACTCAGTATGCCACGTTACCAAATTGGGATATATCGCTGATAAATTTCAACTACATAACCTCTGAGCTCGTGCGTCTCAGAGAAGGGTGTTAAGCTAAAAGAATAAATTCTCCGCCACCAACAGAAATGTATTTGAAAGAAATCAGCTTTATATCTCAAATTGTAACGTCAGACACACAATCCATACAAGTCTGTTCCGGGATCGAACAGAACCGAAGGCACTTCTCACGAAGCCCTTGCATATCCGGATAAATTTCTAATCACGTCAGGACTTCCCGTCACTAAGGGTGATAAAACCTCTAAACCGAAGATCAGTCGGTGTAGAGTAACTCGACGGTAATCCTTCCGTTTTCAAAAATATCCGGTCTTCAACACCGGTCTTCGAATGCAATTCATAACGACGTATCACATATTCGGAATGGGTTATACGACCCCATGGTCCTTTCCCGGCTAACCCGAATAGTGAGCGATTATTCAAAAATAAGTGTGGCATCCAAATTCATCCAATTCACAACAAATACCTATCTAAAGGTAATTATTGATAGTCGGTTATCTAACTATCAATAAAGATGCGCAACATCATCCGATTCCAAATAATTTTCCAAATTATTTCATCTTCAAAAATATCTTTACTAGATATAAAATTTCCACACTTTAAAAATAAATCAACGTTTATTTTTAAAACGAATTTCCATTTCCTTTATAAATTCCATAGTGAATTCATAATTTCAAAATATCCCCTGATATACGATTTTCAAATCGATTTCAAATATTCAATTTCAATTTATCTTTAAGAAGATAAATTCTCAAAACGTTCGTTTCATATTGGAAAAGCAATTCCATACTTATTTAAAAATAAGTGTTTCACAAATCTATTTATTTTCAACACTTGGAAAATATTCGATATACTTAAATCAATATTAAGTATATATATTTCGTTCTTTAAGGAAACCATTTACTATAACACATTTATTTGAGTCAAAACGAATGTTACGTAAAACATCGTTACGACGACTCAAAATCACTAGTATAGGGATTCGGATTTAGATAGATATATATAAATCCCAATACTACATAAAAATATTTCCTTTCGGAAACCATTTACTATAACAACAGTGTTATAGTCCACCATTTCCTTCTTCCTCGAAAACGTCTATTTCAACAATGAATGTTGAAATCTATGATTTCGATATTTAACACGTTTTAAAGCATCTTTTAAAACAACTTCATTTAACAATATTCCTTTTCCCAAAACATTTTGATTTTATTCAATAATATATATTTACTGTCCAAATTCGTGAATATAATCACTATCCCAATTTTAACAATTTCTACACATTTAACTTAAAAGATAATTCGCTGTCCAAAATCACGAATATATCTCCTTTAATAACTTCAATGTTAAATTTATCAAATTCTATTGATTTTGAATTTATAAAACAATGTTTATAAATCCCATTTTCTATTTATAAAACTTCGATTTCTAAATTATCCAATTCAACTTATATAACTCAATTATATACCGGAAGTCTATATTATAAGTTAAGAACTTATAATTCATTTATTTACAACATCTATTCATTTCTCATCTAAATGTCAAAATCCGATTTATAAGATAATTGCTTATAAATCTTTTTGTTTTACAAAATCTATTCATTTAATAACTTCACAATTTATACATCTATAAATTTCTATCCACTTATGGAATCCATTTTATTTGACTTTAACACTTAATAAACTCATTTCAAAATTCCAATATTTTTAATTTATAAAAATATCAATTTTTATAAATCTTTTTATATGAATTGTTTAACATACTTCAACAATTCCAATTTAAACTATTTCATAATCCTTATCAATTGTTTATTTCAAAAATAACATTTTTGTCGTATTTCACAAAAATCACAATTTTACTAACATTTAAAATTTTAACATTTATTTATTTAAATAAAACCAATTCAAAAATTTCAATAAAACGTATATTTCTACAAATCACTTTAAAAATCCTTTTAAATTAAAAGTCGTTATTTTTACATTTCAAAACTGAATCCGATGATGCAACAACACCAATCAGTCCATCACAACAGTCAAATATCATATATCATCATATGATAACAGAATATATCAAAATATCTGTAAATAATCAATACGGTGAGGAATCCAGTTGGATCCCTCCAACCTGTTTCCCTGCATCCAAAGATGTTAGCACAATACCAATTCCGCTCCAGTACGGAATTATCGCGGTATATAGGTTTTTATAAATCCGCTTACTAACGGCGCAATAGGGTCTCATCCGCTATACGAGGCGGGAAATCAACAATCCAATATATACATATGCCAATATGTATATATTGCTATATATAGATATATCCTATTATATCTAATAGCACATTCAAGCAAAATCAATCAATAACTGCAAATTAAAATTTTCCTTCGAGTGAGAAAATCTCACCTTGATTTTTAAATTCTGTTCCAGCGTTTATTTCGAATAAAATTAAACGTGCGTTTAATTTTACCCGAAATTTTCGTTAACTCCAAACGACTCCAAATCAGTTGCACTGCGTAGTGCTCGACAAAACGAAGCCAATGCAATTCGTTTCGTAATTTTCTGACAATATATGACAAAGTTATATCAGTTTGAAGTTAATACGATTTTAATAAAATTAAATTTACAACTTTTATTTAAATTTAAACCTAAACTAATCCTGGCCGCACGTCCATCTCGCCCCCCTCGCCTCAGAAATCATGCACCAATGTCGAACGTATGCGTCCAAAATCCCGCCTCTACATCACACCATTCCCCATCAACCCCGTATAGATTCGTAGAGCTCTCAATGCTCTTCAACTTTGCTGCTGAACACTCTTTGAATTGATGAATGGATTAGAAGAATTTAAGGGAGGAAGATTTATGAATTCTGGCCATTCGTTTAGAAAGTGGCGGCTGAGACATTTAGAAACCCTAGGGTTGTTTATTCTTGCAAAAATGAGAGAAGGGGGGCTTTTATAGAAAACTTAACGATTTACTATTCATCGAATTTTTTTCGAACTCCGATTCGAGCGTGCCGGCTGACGTTCGTAAGGTTTACCCCACGTTCCGAACGCAATGGAACAGGTATCGGAAGCTAATTCGAACATCTGTGCGAGATACGGAGCAAAACGATCGATTTAAAATTAAACCGATTTAAATCGATTTCGAGGCGTTTTAATTTGCACCGGACAAATGGTAAATCCAAAAATTACGAAATTTGAAATCTTACAATAATATCACCTTACGGATCCGATGAAACTGGTTTCGTCGAAATCCGAGACCGTTTGAAAAATGACTATTTTAACTCGACGATTTAAAATTAAAACGATATCGATGCGTTTCGAGCTGCCACGGTCAATCGACAATCCCGATTGCTATGAAAATTGAAATCCGATAATAACTAACTATTACGGATCCAATGGAACTGGTCTCGTTAAATTCTGAGACTGTTCGAAAATTGGCTATTATTACAGTCGATAATTAAATATTAAAATAATCGATTTTCACAAATTAATTCTAAATTCGATTCTGAAAGTTCTATAACCTTTCTATAACTCCAGTATGATTAAATAAAATTTCCCAAATCATTTTCAATCATTTTAAACACGATTTTCAATTATCTCTGGAATTTCACTATTAAATTATTGATTTAATTATCAAATAAAACCCGATATTCGAAAAATAAATCATTCGACTACTAAATTCCATTTATTAATATTTAAAATCAATTAAATATTCGAATTTTAATCATCAAAAATTCTGGGTCGTTACATTTATAAAAATTGATATTTTTATAAATTAAAAATATTGGAATTTTGAAATGAGTTTTATTAAGTGTTAAAGTCAAATGAAAATGGATTCCATAAGTGGATAGAAATTTATAGATTTATAAATTGTGAAGTTATTAAATGAATAGATTTTGTAAAACAAAAAGATTTATAAGCAATTATCTTATAAATCGGATTTTGACATTTAGATGAGAAATGAATAGATGTTGTAAATGAATGAATTATAAGTTCTTAACTTATAATATAGACTTCCGGTATATAATGGAGTTATATAAGTTGAATTGGATAATTTAGAAATCGAAGTTTATGAATAGAAAATGGGATTTATAAACATTGTTTTATAAATTCAAAATCAATAGAATTTGATAAATTAAATATAGAAGATTTTTTAAGAAGATATATTCGCGATTTTGGATAGCGAATTTTTATTTAAAATAAAACTTGTAGAAAAGATTGAAATGTAATTATTGAAGTATATTCACGATTTTGGATAGTGAATATATTGTTAAGTAAAATGGATTTATTTTTGAAGAAGTGATATTAAAAATGAAGTTAAACATTTTAAAGATGTTTTAAAATGTATTATAAATCGAAAGCAGAGATTTCCGCAGTTCTTGTTGAAATAGACGTTTTCGAGAAATTTAAGGAAATGGTGGACTATAACACTGTTGTTATAGTAAATGATTTCCGAAAGGAAATGTTTTGATGTAGTATTGGGATTTATATATCTATCTAAATTCCGAATCCCTATACTAGTGATTTTGAGTCGTCGTAACGATGTTTTACGTAACCTTCGTTTTGACTCAAATAAATGTGTTTAAAGAATGATTTCCTTAAAGAATGAGATATATACTTAATTTTGATTTAAGTATATCGAATATTTTCTAAGTGTTGAAAATAAATGATTTGTGAATTACTTATTTTTAAATAAGTATGGAATTGCTTTTCCAATATGAAATGAACTGTTTTGAGATTTTATCTTCAAAGATAAAATGAAATGTGGAAATTGATTTGAAATTGTTTTCAAACGGTTAAGTGTGGAAATTTTATATCTAGTAAAAGATATTTTTGAAGATGAAATAATTTGGAAAATTATTTGGAATCTGATGATGTTGCGCATCTTTATTGATAGTTAAATAACCGACTATCAATAATTACCTTTAGATAGGTATTTGTTGTGAATTGGATGAAATTGAATGCCACACTTATTTTTGAAAAATCGCTCACTATTCGGGTTAACCGGGAAAGGACCATGGGGTCGTATAACCCATTCCGAATATGTGATACGTCGTTATGAATCGCATTTGAAGATCGGTGTTGAAGACCGGATATTTTTGAAAACGGAAGGATTACCGTCGAGTTACTCTACATCGACTGATCTTCGATTTAGAGGTTTTATCACCCTTAGTGACGGGAAGTCCGGACGTGATTAGAAAATTATCCGGAAATGCAAGGGCTTCGTGAGAAGTGCCTTCGGTTCTGTTCGATCCCGGAACAGACTTATATGGATTGTGTGTCTGACGTTACAATTTGAGATATAAAGCTGATTTCTTTCAAATACATTTCTGTTGGTGGCGGAGAATTTATTCTCTTAGCTTAACACCCTTCTCTGAGACGTACGAGCTCAGAGGTTGTGTAGTTGAAATTTATCAGCGATATATCCCAATTTGGTAACGTGGCATGCTGAGTGTTGCTGTGAAATGATCAGTGTTTGATCATTTGTGATATGATCATTTGTTTGATCTTATATCTTTGTGATCATAGGTTGATCATTTTGTTTGACCCGAAGCAGGGCTTTTTGTAGAAAGCGTAGCTTTGTGGACGAGACTTCGTCGAGCCTCACACCCCGGAAATGGTCGAAACAGGAAGGATGCAGCAAGGTTCTAGGGAGTAGCGCCCCTTAGTGTATGTCATTCCTTCTGGATAAAGGTGGTATCATGGTATGGAGCCCAGATACTTAACCTCTGTGGTTACTGCATTATTATTATCTATGTGGTTTGTTGCGAATCGGGGATCCTCGGGAAGATCGGTGACGATCGGGGGATGGCATACGCGTGTCAGTAGTTACCTATTTTTGCAGAGGTAACCCGGCCTTGTGTTGGCAGAGATCCGGTTAGGTTCTCGGGTCGTCTATTCCAGGGACGTACCCATCGTGGATAGGAAGTTCCTTAGCCTGGCCATTTGTTGGAAATCCAAAGAAACAATACGATCTTGTACGGTATTAGTTGTAGAACCTGCCATTCACTTATGGTGGTCACCACTGTTTGGATGGTAGCTATAGTAGGCATAGTTCGGAATGTCTATGCTGGCTAAGATTTATATTCTACTTTCGAAATGTTTTCTACACTATGCACTAATAATAATATCAAAAAGAATTTGATTTTTGCGTAGTAAGCATCTTTGACTATCATAAGAAGAAATCTCCTCCAAGTCTGCGTTTGCATTGTGTGTGTGTGGCGGGAGGTCTTATGGTAGTTTCATTTTCCAAAAAGCATTTCGAATTGACTTTAAAAATAACTGTTTTACGATCTCACACCAGTCACCATGACTGACTCGGAGTTTATTGTTCCCTTCTAAACTCTGGGTGCCCACAAATTTTCCACACGGGCAGCCTAGAGTTATGTTATCAGGATATTCTGGATATTCTGGAGCTTGGAGATAAGCTGGAGTTCGAGACGTAGTATTTGTATCTGATATTATTTTATTCCGCTATGTATTCTGTATGAGGACCAGTTATATAACTGTCCATTGTTGTATATGACTCTGATTGATGTATGTATAAAATGATATAGTTCTTTGTTTAAAGATTATTCATTTATCTATTATATATTGTTCCGCTGCGATGTGTAAGATTCTGATATTGCTTCTGTATCTGATGTTGTGTTGTTGTTCTTCTTTCTTTTTCTTCTATCTTCTTCTTCTACCTTTTTCTTCTTTCTTAAAACCATAACTTTTCGGGTTTCCGGCATTCGATTGTTCGGCAGTCAATAAAGTGAGTATCGATGTTGAATTTTCGAAAGTCGAAAATTTTCGGGATGTTACAATTTCTTTCCTTATCTTCTCATTTTCAAAGTGAGAAACTTCAACCTGTAAATCAAATATCTATATACTTTAAAATGAAATAATTTTACCCAGAAATAATTTCTATATAAAATGTATCATTTTAAAGTATATAGATATTATTGTAATTAATTGAAGTTAATTTGATTAGTTAAGTTAATTAATTAGGTTTAATTAATATAGAATAATCAGGAGATGATTTGATAATAATTACTTAATGTAATTATTAAGGTATGATTATTTAGGAAGTAAATAATAAGATAATTACTTGAAGTAATTAATTGATGGTTATGTATTAAGGAAAGTAATTTAAGTTTAATTACTTTGAATAATTAATCAAGGGATTAATTAAGAAATTAATTAAGGAGAATTAATTTAGTAAATGAAAGTAATTAAGGGTAGTTAATTACTGATTGAAGATTAATCAAGGTGATTAATAAATGTTGTTTAATTTAATGTTAATTACTTAATGTAATTAATTTAATTAAAGTAATTAATAATTAAGTTGTAATTAAGGATCATTAATTAATATAATTAATGATGTAATTAAGAATTGATTAATTAAGAAATAATTAATAAATGAAGTAATTAATTAATGTAATTAATTAAGGATAAATGTAATTAATTATAGTTGATTAATTTAATTAATTATAGTTAATTAATTAATGAAGTAATTAAAGGTTAATTACTATAAGTGGTTAAGGTTAATTAATTTGAGTAATTAATTAAAGATAAATTACTTGAAGGTAATTAAAAGATAATTAATCAAAGATGATTAATTGAAAAAGGTAATTAGAGGATAATTAATTAATTTGTAATTAATTAATGTTTAAGTAAGAAGGATTTATAAAATGAAGTAATTAATTTAATTCATTTTAAATTAATTAGAAATGGTATAAATCATTACTTAAGAATGGATGATAATATTGAATGCTTTGCATTGATTGATATCTCTGATGGGATATATGCTGTATGATATGGATGTTAGTTGAATTGTGATGATAATATGGATTATCTGATAATGTTGATTATCTATTGTGAATTATCTTTCTATGTGTATAAAGATAATTGAATTGAATTGTTTTAACTTTAAAACAACTTGACCTTAAAAGATACGTTTTGGATTTCGATGAGACCGGGATCGGGTTTCCGTATACCGGATTTCCAGGTCTGGAGACCCGAATACCACATCGATCCAAATTAACGATAGGTCGTGAATCAAGTGAAGATGAAGATTCAAGAGTGCAAGGGTTATTGTCGTTAACTCTGAGGGTGATTCCAATACGAGTGTAACGAGATAATGCCTTCGGTTTCGTTCGAACCCGGAACGAACTTGTATGGATTGAATGCTTTCAGCATATCGTCAGGTGGACGATGAGCATTCTAAGTGATGTGTTCTTTTCTAAGGTAATCGTGACCTCAAGCCTCACAAACCGGGAATGGCTAAAACAGGGGAGGTGCAGCAAGGTTAGTGGGTAGCACCCAAGTAGGACAAGATTACCTCTGTCTAGATGTCCCTTTCTATTTTCGACTTAGTGTGTGCGGTTGAATCATGACAACCGTGGGGTATCTTGTGCGGGAATTATCCAGTAAGGGATGTTCCGACCTTGTGTTGCAGGGGATTGGGAGTGATCCTCGGTACGGTGATCTAGGCCACGTACTGTGACGGGCGGTACCCCGGTAGCCCTGCCATTGATGGAATCCAAACTCCAATAAGTGCCGTACGTATTAGTTGTGCCCAACTATGTTGGAACGCGAGATGTAAGCATTCCAGCTATTTCTGTATTTTACTTGAAAACCCTAGACCCTATTATAATACAATCGAATTTCCTATCAAATGTTTTGGTTAGCGTAAGGTAAAAACTTACCCATGTTTATTTGTGGGAAGTCTTACGTGATATCTTTTCTTTCAAAAGGTTTTGAAGTTAAACAAGTTTAACCTGTTACTCACACCAGACCCATGTCTGACCCAAGTTGTTTATTTCTGTTTTATAAACTCTTGGGTACTCAAATTTTTACGAGTAGCCAAGGGATTCAGGTTAGCCTTGACGAATTGTGGAGGAGCAATGGAGCAGGAGGCTTCAGCGTTGTAGATATAGATAGTAGTTTCCGCTGTGTTGATCTTGTTTAGATCTTTGTTTGTATTGAGATGTAATAACTAGATAGATGTTTATAACTGTCTAGTATATGATGTGAATCTGTGTAACTCTGATAAGTGTTGTATATGATACTATGTAATATTTATGTGATATAATATATTTTGTTTCGTTTCGCTGTGAGTATCTGTTGTTGTTTTCTTTTCTCTTCTTCTCTTTTCTATTTCTCACCCCTTTCTTTCTTACTGTCGATGCGATTTTCCGGGAGTGGAAAGCCGGGTCGTCACACGTGGTATCAGAGCCAGGTTTTCACATAAAGTCGCTATTCTGTGGAGAGAAAGTCGTGGTCGTTACAGTGGTATCAGAGCAAGGTTGCAGGGGATGTTCCGGTAATGTGAGTAATTAAAATAGAAAAGAAGAGAACCCTTAATTTGGTAGCCAAGCAAAACTCGAGCCCAGTAATTACTTTAAATAATTAATCAAGGGATTAATTAAAAGATAATTAATTAATGAGTAATTAATTTATGGAAGAGTAATTAAGGGTAGTTAATTACTAGATAAGATTAATCAAAGGTGATTAATAAATGTGACTAATTAATTATTAGATGTAATTAATTTAAATAAGATAATTAATTAAGAGTAATTAAGGATCATTAATTAATAATCTAATATTAACTAAGTAATTAATTCTTAATTACTACCATTAATAAACCTTAATTAAGGATTACTTGTTAATTTAAATGATTAGTAATTACTTAATGAAGTAATTAAAGTTCTAATTATTAAGATTTATAAATCAAAGATTAATATAATTAATTAAGAAGTTAATTAATTAAGATAAATAATCACAAGTTGTTAATTACCGTTTATGATTAATGGTTAATTACAAGTTAATTATATAATTAATTAATTAAAGGATTAGTTAATTAATAAGGATTATTTAATTAATGAAATTAATCAAGGTTAATTAATAAAAGCAATTAATTTAAGTAAGATTAATTAATTTTAATTAATTAAGGTTTAATGTAATTAATTATTATTAATTAATGGAAGCAAGTGAAAAATCATTAATTATTGTAATTAATGATAGTAATTAAAGGTTAATTACTGAATATGGTTAAGGATAATTACTTGAATGTAATTAAAGATGATTAATCTAGGAAGATTAATTAAAGAAGATCATTAGATATGGTTAATTTATTTATTTGAAATAAATAAATGAGAATGATTTAGGTAATCAAATTTGATTGAGTTAATCAAATCTGTTTTGGATAATTGATAAATATTGGATGGTTGATATTTGTTGAATGATATTGAATGATTGGTTGATACTGGATGATTGGGATATCTTTGAGATGTGATATGCTGATTTGTGAATTGAATGAATTATCTATTGTGATAATATGATTCATCTATCTGTTTATATCATCCTGAATAAGTTTAAATGTTTAAACCTTTAAACAACTTGGCCTTAAAAGATACGTTTTGGATTTCGATGAGACCGGGATCGGGTTTCCGTATACCGGTATTCCAGGTCTGGAGACCCGAATACCACATCGATCCAAATTAACGATAGGTCGTGAATCTCAAGTGAAGATGAAGATTCAGAGTGCAAGGGTTATTGTCGTTAACTCTGAGGGTGATTCCAAAACGAGTGTAACGAGATAATGCCTTCGGTTTCGTTCGAACCCGGAACGAACTTGTATGGATTGAATGCTTTCAGCACATCGTCAGGTGGACGATGAGCATTCTAAGTGATGTGTTCTGATTAAAGGTAATCGTAGCCTCAAGCCTCATCAACCGGGAATGGCTAAAACAGGGGAGGTGCAGCAAGGTTAGTGGGTAGCACCCAAGTAGTATAAGATTCCCCTGTCTAGAGTCCCTTTTTATTTCGGCTGTGTGGGTGGTTGTTTGGCCGCAACCACGGGGTTTCTTATACGGGAATTATCCAGTAAGGGATGTTCCGGCCTTGTGTTGCAGGGGATTGGGAGTGATCCTCGGTACGTTGATCTAGGCCACGTACTGTGACGAGCGGTACCCCGGTAGCTCTGCCATTGTATGGAATCCAAAATCCAATAAGTGCCGTACGATTTAGTTGTGCCCAACTATGTTGGAATGTGAGATGTAAGCATTTCAGCTATTTCTGTATTTTACTTGAAAACCCTAGACCCTATTATAATACAATCGGATTTCCTATCAAATGTTTTAGTTAGCGTAAGGTAAAAACTTACCCATGTTTATTTGTGGGGAGTCTTACGTGATACTTTTGTTTTCAAAGGTTTTCAAAGTTAAGCAATCTAACCGTTTACTCACACCAGACCCATGTCTGACCCAAGTGTTTATTTTCTGTTTTATTAAACTCTTGGGTACTCAATATTGTATTGAGTAGTCGAGGGATTCAGGTTAGCTTTGACGAATTCTGGAGGAGATTTGGAGCAGGTGGCTTCAGCGTGTAGATATATTATGGTGTTTCCGCTGTGTTTGTATTGAGTCTGTATCTCTGTGATGTTTGAGATGTATGATAGATAGGAGTTTATAACTGTCTAATATGAGAGTTATAAGTTGTATAACTCTGATGTATATGATACTATGTAATATTTTATGTGATATATTATATTTCATTCGTTCCGTTGTGAGTATCTGATGTTGTTGTTCTTTCTTCTTTTCTTTCTTTTCTTCTTCTATCCCTTTCTTTCTTAATTCATGATACGTCTTTCTGGTGGTAGAAAGCCGGGTCGTGACAGTTGGTATCAGAGCTAGATATGACCAACGGACTTGATTGGATTCTTTATATTCACAAAATACCAAGACTTATAGGTATCTGTAACGACCCGGGTTTTTCCTACACGAAAAACCGGACCATTTGAGTTAAGAAGAAGAGGTAGAAGAAGAAGAAAAATAGAAAACAACAACAGAATCTCTCATACGCAGCGGAATAAACTATAATAGGTAATAACAGATCTTTACACAAAAAAGAAATCTATATCTGTTTATATATACATCATCCCAATACATCATCAGAGTACATCACATCAATATCATACAACTGGACAGTAATCATAACTTGTCCTCACAATCTGAATACACAGCGGAATATATAACTCAAATACGAAAGTACGTATCGCCATCCAGCTCCACAGCATCATTTCCTGTAATTTATAATACTCGGTCTGACCCGAGCATCATATAAAACAATACCCGAGTCAGTCTGGAAAACCAGCGTGAGAAAATCACACTCAATTGATTATTAAAGTTTCAAAAATCCTTTGAAGACAAAAGCATCTCGTAAGACCACGCCACAAATAAACATGTCGGGTTTTTACCTTACGATAGCTAAAACACTTTTTATCAAATTCCTTTGATATTATAATAGTGTCTATAGAAAGTAAAATAGAATCTAGCTGAAATGCTTGCATCTCACATTTCAACAATAGTTGGGCACAATCAAAACCGTACAGGCACGTAGGAAAAATGGATTTCCAACGAATGACTAGGCACTGGGGTACCACCTATCACAGTACGTGGCCTAGATCATAGTACCGAGGAGTACGCCCGCTCCCCTGCAACACAAGGCCGGAACCATCCCTTACTGGATGATCCCGAATAAAATCACCCCACGGTTGGGATCAGCAACCGCACCACTAAGCCGAAATAAAAAGGGACATCTAGACAGGGATGACCTTACCCTCCAGTGGGAGCTACCCACGAAGCCTTGCTGCATAACCCCTGATTTTCAGTCATTCCCGGTTGATGAGGTTCGAGGCTAAACGATACCTTTTAGAGAACATATCCCTTAGAATGCCCATCGTCCGCTGACGATGTTTCGCAAGCATTCGTCCATACAAGTCCGTCCTGGGTTTGAACGGAACCGAAGGCACTATTCCTACTACATCCATTTTGGAAATATCCTCAGGATTAGTAGCGACTAGCCCTTGCACTTCACAGCTCCAATCTTCGACTCCGAACACGTTACACGAAACGTACAAACCGGATCGAAGTGGTATTCGAGTCTCCAGACCTAGAATCCCGGTATACGGAAACTCGATCCCGGTCTCTTCGAAACGATCAGCGCATTGGCTAATATTGATAGTCGGTTATTTAACTATCAATTAACATCCACAAACAACCATCACACAATAAATAATTTCCCACATTATTTATTTGCCCAAATATCTTTCCAAGATATATTTCCAAATTTTCAAACTCCTTTTGAAAACAATTTCAAACAATTTCCGCTTACGGAATACATTTCCAAATATTTATTTCTCTGAAACACCAAGTACAAAACACTTTTATTTTTAAAATAATTTAAAAACACTTTATTTTAAATATATTTTATAACATTGAAATCAAACTACTTTAATACTTTATTAAAAATATATACTTTAAAATAAACCACTTTATAAATATAAACTAAATTTCTCTTTTTAAAACAGAATAGCAAATCACTTTTATATAGTTACTACAATAATAGATTTTTAAAAATACCTACTTTGAAAATTAACATTTAGAAATAATCAATTTTCTAAAACATGCTTTTTAAAACATACTTAAAACTTTTAACTTATATTTAAAATTTCTTTGAAAATGTACTTGGCTATCCAGAGAAATACACTTCTCATTTCCATCTTTTAAAAATAAATCAACATTTATTTTTAAACCAAACCATATCTTTTTATAAATTCCCACCTTGAATTTATATTCAAATATCCACTGATATTTTATTTTACTTTATAAACCCAGTTTATATCTCCAAAATCTCACTTCTCTTTTAAAATTCCAATTTTAAACAACTAAATCAATTTCCAATTGATTTTCCAATTTACTTTACTTTACTTTGAAATAAATTTCCTTTACTACTTCATTTATTTCAAAATACATTAACTTTTAGATTTATTCCTTTATTACGAGTTAAACCCCTTTTTACCAATATCAATTACAGATTTCCAAAACTCCTCATTTATTCTTTAATTAACTTTAATCCTTAAATTCAAAATAAATCCTTTATTCTTTAAATTTAATATCACTTTAGTTTAAAGTTAATATTTCCCTTGTTATTTCGAAATTCCCTTATTCCAATTCACTTGAATTATTTACTTAAAATTTACTCTTTTATTTCTTTCAAAATCCAATTCAATATATTTTGATAACTCCTTTTATTGAAATATTCAATCCAACCATATTATCCAATATTTCAATCATCAATAAAATCATCACAGGATATCAATATTCATAGAACAGAATATCAAAATATATTGAATTGGTATTGTGCTACCAACTGTCACGACCCGACTTTCTATGCCCAGAAAGACGTATCGTGAATTAAGAAAGAAAGGGATAGAAAAGAGAAAAGAAGAGAAGAAAGAAAGAAACAACCACAACGATCTCACAAAGCAGCATATATCACATATCAGAGATATCATATCCAAATCATCCAATATCAATCATCCAATATCAATCATCCAATATCAATCAATCATCCATAAGCAGGTTTGATTAATTCTTAATCAATTTAATTAACCTTTAATTAAATTAATTACTATCCTTAAATTACTTGGATTATCTTAATCCTGCTTACTAACATTAATTAATTACAAATTAATTAATAAATCATTTCTTAATGATCTTCCTTGATTAATTATCTTTAATTACATTCAAGTAATTATCCTTAACCATATACAGTAATTAACCTTTAATTACTATCATTAATTAAAATAATTAATGAACCTTTATTTATTAATTAACTATAATTAATTATATAAATCCTCAATTAATTACAATTAATTAATCATACTTAAATTAATTACTTTTATTAATCAATCTTGATTAATTCCATTAATAATCCTCTAATTACTTCATTAATTAATTACCTTCTAGTTAATTAAATAATTAATCTTTAATTAACTACATTCATTAATTAACCTTAATTAATCATAAACAGTAATTAACGATCTTGTAATTACTTATCTTAATTAATTACTTCTTAATTAATTATATTAACCTTGATTAATTAATCTAATTAATTAATCTTTAATTGCTTCATTAAGTAAATATTAATCAATTTAAATTAATCCTTTGATGAATATAGCGATCTCCCGCATCGTGCCCAGGCTAAAGAATTATATTAATGAATCATTAGCGATACCACGTGTGACGACCCGGCCATAAATATATGATTTTTATCCATATATTACATACTTGAATAGTCGGGTATGCTGTTGATAGTTTAAATAAAGTTTTATTTTGTATTCTTTAAAATGTTTAAATTTAAAAGGCTATAAAAATACAAGTGGCAAGGTTATATTTTCTCTATAAAAAAAAATTAGTTAATAAAATGTAGTTGTTAGAGAAACCTGGTCAATTTCTTTCCCGTTTAAAATTTCTTTCAGTTCAAAACATTTTTACTGTCTCTATTCTTTTCTTCTTCCTAAACTAAAAACTGAAACAAAGAAAATCCTGGAAAGAAAATCTATCAACCTGAGATCAAACTAGCAAATTAACCTACTACAAATCAACCTGCAACAATTCAACAGCAAGTTCAACTTTAAACAACATCAAATTGAAGGCATGCAAAGGAGAATCAAAAGCTTTTCACAAATCAAATGCAAAAGCCTGGAAGTGATAAACTACTCTGTTTGTTCTCTGCTTCTTTAAAATATTGGTGAGTAAATATTTCTTTTAAAAACAGTTTTTTTTTAAATCTGTGACTTGGCCTTAATGATTGTGATGAATCTTTATAAAATATGATTGCATGTGTTTATATGTGTAAGTGCATGTATATAGATATATGTATATGAATTGCCTGTTCTCTGTTTATAACCTGTGAGTAAATTCTAGTTTAAAAACAGTTTGATATAATCTATGATTAAACGTTGCATGCATATGAATTTGGCTTTGATGATGAATAATTGTTTATCTAAATGTATTTTTATTTATAAAATAAATAAATATTGAATTGCCTGTAGAACATTAGAATGGTCACTGTGATGTAAAAACAGACCCAAATCCTATAATATCTCAACAACTTGATTTTTAAAACAAGTTGGATTGTGATTTGTAGATGAAAATTGTTAGTTATTGTTTGATGAAGTTGTTAAAAATAGTTTCTGTAAATATAAATGTACGAATAGTTTTAAAAATGGAAAACACAGTAAACATCTAGTGCATGTTAAAAATCAATGAACTCAATTTATAGTTTATATAGTATAAATGGATTCGTGTTTGAAAATCACGAATTTTAATATTCAATTTGAAATTTTTAACTTGATATTCGTTTGGGAATTCTGGGTTTTGTTCGATTGGGGTTTTTGGCAATTGCCGTCGATTGGAATGATGATTGTAGCTAGAATTTTGGTTGAAGCTCGTCTGCATGTTGAGGATGATGGGAAAAATGTCGTTGAATTTTTCCAATAGCCGTGATGATCGTAATCGATCTAACTAGGGTTTTAGGCTGCTTTGGGTAGGTGGAACTGTTGGGGAATTCGCGACTTGGATGATGATGCGGAGGCGATCGCGAGGTGTGGGTTTTGTTCGGCATGGAGTGGAGCGTCGTCAGGTAGGTTGGCGATGGTCAATGATGAAGGAAGGGTTCTCAAAGATTTTAAATATTCAAATTTAAATGTTTAAATTGTTTTGTTCTTAAGTAAAATTATATATTTCAAGTATATAAATTAATTTCTATATTGGTTTTAAATGAAATAAAATGATAGAAATAAGTATTTAATTTAAATAATGAGTTTATCTTTAAAGATTGGAATTAATTAAAGATAATTAACAAGTAAAATAAATTAAAAGTTAATTACTTAATGTAATTAAGGATAATTACTAATGAAGTAATTAGTGGAAATGAATGTAATTAAGAAATAAATTAATTAAAGATTAAGTGATGATTAATTGATTAATTAATTAATGTAATTAATGTTAGGTTAATTAATTAGTCTAATTAATTAAAGATAAATCACTTATTGATTAATTAAATATAATTACTTAGTCAAGTAATTAATGGATAATTACTAAGGGTAATTAATTAAAATGGTAATTAATTAATAAAGTAATAAATTAAGGATTAAATGTTAATTTAAATTGATTAATAATTACTTAATGAAGTAATTAAAGATTAATTAATTAGATTAATTAATCAAGTTTAACATAATTAATTAAGAAGTAATTAATTAAGATAAGTAATTACAAATTGTTAATTACTGTTTATGATTAATTAAGACTAATTAATGAAGTGGTTGATTAAAATTAGTATTTAATTAATTAAAAGGTTAATTAATTAATAAGAGTTGTTTAATTAATGAATTAATCAAGTTGATTAATAAAAGTAATTAATTTGAGTATAATTAATTAATTGTAATTAATTGAAGATTAATATAATTAATTATAATTAATTAATAAATGAAGGTTCATTAATTATTGTAATTAATGATAGTAATTAAAAGTTAATTACTGTATATGGTTAAGGATAATTACTTGAATGTAATTAAAGATAATTAATCAAAGGAGATTAATTAAGGAAGATCATTTAGATGTTTAATTAATTAATTTGTAATTAATTAATGATAGAAAGCAGGATTTTGATAATCCAAGTAATTAAAGGATAGTAATTAATTTAATTAAAGGTTAATTAAATTGATTAAGAGTTAATCAATTCTGTTTTGAATGATTGATTAACATTGGATGATTGATATTGGGTGATTGGATGATTTGTATGTCTCTGATATGTATATGATACTATGTAATATTTTATATGATATATTATATTTCATTCGTTCCGCTGTGAGTTTCTGATGTTGTTATTCTTTCTTCTTTTCTTTCTTTTCTTCTTCTATCCCTTTCTTTCTTTATAACGATGCGTCTTTCTGGGCAAAGAAAGCCGGGTCGTTACATTTGGTATCAGAGCCGGTATGTGACGACCGCCCATGACCCCTGCACCGAATCTAAAGATAAAGCGCTGTAAAGTGTGCCAGGCGACCATGGACGATTGTCAAGGTAAGATTTAAAACAAAAGAATCTAACGTATTACTCACAGCGCATGGACAAAATACAATAGAACATATGTATAGTGAAGCTTTACAGAACAAAATGACATCATATAAAACTCCATAATAGTTGAATACAAGCATCCACATCGTCAATACATCAAGCCTCACTACATATCTCTCAGAGAATACAAAACAGCGGAATATCCAGTACATATAATAAGAAGATAATATGCAACCCTCCAGCCCGTCTTCGATATCAGCATCGTGAGAAGAGAACAGCACCTGTCACCTGCTACCTAGTCTGCCCGTCCCAAAATGGACGAACAGCCCAAGGCAATAAGAATTAAAACATAAAGCCTTGAGTCAGACAACAGTCTTAGTGAGCAGTAAATTAACTAACAACATACCAAAAGAACATAAAGGAAAAGGAATAGGAATACAACCCTCCCACTCCAACCTCATTCTACAGTGATAGCCCCCAGACACACACTAAGCAGAAGCAAACATAGCAGAGCATACAATTTAAAGTAAAACTACTATCACTCGAGTCAAGGGCGATGTTTTCCAAGTACCAAGGCCTAAATCAGATAAGCACCCAGAAAATGCCGCTCTTGAGTCCGAATGACGATACAACCAAACATCCATGACTCTGGCTATCACTGTTATCATTGCTTCGATATCACCGTTAATTGAATGACCGGCACATTCTTTCAGCCGTCCGTCAAGGGCTAATGGAAACCCCGGTTCTAGACATAACTCCCGCACGTCGTCGCAGCCCGTGCCTAGGACTATCGAATCTGCCCAGAGTACTCGACCATCAACAGTTGGCCGTTGGGACTATCGAATCTGCCCAAACGTACCCTTGCTTAGAGCATGCTAGAACCTTCAACAACGATGCTATCCAAGCCTCCTAGTCATCCTCCTCGACGACTATTCTCATATCCATTCATTATCCTCAACTCGAATCATATCACCGAGTTATCAACATGCTTGGAATGATCCCGTCTGGATTAGACCAAGTCTTCATCATATGATTGCTTCGCTTCATTACATCCTCGCAAAGCCTCATCTCATCATCACATCATCGAATCTATGCATAAGAGCTTCATCATCCCGCTACATATGCCACGAGCAGCTTTTCCAATTCAAGAGCCTTTCCCTTAGCTTTTGAATCATCTTCGATCTAATCTAATCATCAATCATCTAGTTCATAACAATCAATCAAATCAAACATCAATCCAAGCAATCAAGCATTCAAAAATGATCTAAGTAGACAATTATAACAATAATGGCATTTTCGTAATTAAAGAGTTGAAAGTCCAATAAGCATGAAAACATGGATTATATCTCTACAAACTTGATGAATGAACTTGCATAGGTTAACATATGATAAAATGGATGTAACATCATCATGAACAATGGATCTATATGGATCTACACATAGGATGAAGAAAATGCATGGAAATCTCTACTTTAACACCAAAACGAGCCAACAATCCGATATACTCCTTTGGATCCGTGTGAGAGATAATCACCACTCACCAAATCACCTAAACAATCCAAAAGATATCAACTTCAGATCTGGACAGCGAAGAACTAAGCTAGATCCGACAAGATCTCACTTCAAACGATGAAATCTCTCTTGAAAAGATGAAGATCTTCAATCCAAGCTCTTGAATCTTCAATCTTGATCTTCGATTTGGATGGATGGAAGCACTAGATTAGAGTGGAGAAAAGAAGTGAAGAAGTGTAGAAGTCGAGCTCTCAAAATGGCAGCACTTCGTCGCTTCAAAATCCGGATCCCAAAAAGTGAGAACAACCCCTCCTATTTATAGCTGAAAACTGCTCTAAGTCGTAACTCGGCTATCTCCCTAGGTCGTTTCCGACCTAAGCCTCTCCGACCTAACGACTTAGCCAGACCCAGCGACTCATCGCACGCGCGACCTAACCTCTTACGCGCTTAGCGACCTAACAGGCCTCCCCATCTTACGACCTAACGATGTTACGACCTAACACTTAACTCCTAGGTCGCTTTCGTCTTAAAGCATAGGCTACGACCTAACACTTAAACTATCTAAGCGACTTAACAACCTACGACTCAGTTGGGTTGCGACCTAACAACTTAGGCTCCTACGCGACCTAACACATGTCGACCTAAAACAACATACGACCTAATAGTTAGATCCACGCGACCTAACACTTAAACTATTCTAGCGACCTAACAACTCACGCGACCTACGACTCAGCAAACTCGCGACCTAACACACACGCGACCTAACCATCTTAGGTCGTCTACGACCTAACTCAACACAGATCTAACGACCTAACTACGCTAACACTTAGGTCGGTCAATCCCATAGGTCGCTAACTCTTATAGGTCGCAAACCGCTTATTCCCTAAGTCGTTAACTCTACTAGGTCGCTAACTCGAACTGCCGACCTAACACTTAGGTCGCTCACACATTTTCTTAGGTCGCCAGAACCTCTTAAGTCGGTCACGACTTAACCCCTTAGGTCGCCTACGACCTAACCAAAGCCAACAACTAGTCTTCCTTAAGTCGGTCAGTCTTTAGGTCGTTAACTCGCCCTGCCGACCTAATTACTTAACTAAATCCTAGGTTGCACAATTCTATAGGTCGCTCCAACTAACCCACGACCTAACACTAACTCGCCGAAGTCCTTAACTCGGTCACGACTTAGCTCTTAGGTCGTCCACGACCTAGGACTTAGACAAATTTCCACAAAAATCTGAAATGACTTAAAAAATGCAAAAATTCCAGATTTTGACGAACTTGTCGATCCGTAAAAATACGGGTCGTTACATTCTCTCCCCCTTAGGAATTTCGCCCCCGAAATTCCAAGCAATCAAAACTATTCTGTACGCCTACCATCCATAGCAATCAACAAACCATGCATCCAATTCTAACTTAGCGTACAGAATTCTAAAATTAGAACAAGTTACAATATCGTGAGATGACACGACACCTTAGGGCCATACCTTGAAGAGTTCAGGATGAGCTGCTTTCATCCTCTCTTCCACCTCCCACGTACAGTCGTTATCATCTTCACTCCATTGTATCTTGAGCAACTTAACTACCTTCCTCCTAAGCTGTTTCGTGTCGGTTTCAACAACACGAAGCGGCTTACGAGGTCTTCTATCAACTGGATCAACTTCTAAGTCTTCACAGCTATCAGCAGAAACCACTGTTCTCGAGTCGTGCACATACTTCCGTAGATATGATACATGAAAAACATTGTGCACACTCGACATCTTCTCTGGTAACTCCAATCTGTAAGCGAGCTTTCCAATTCGCTCGATAATCGGGAATGGTCCAACAAATCTCGGAGTCAATTTTCCTTTCTTCCCGAATCGGATAACATTCTTCAGTGGAGAAATCTTCACAAAAACCATATCTCCTACGTCGAATTCCAAATCCTTTCGACGCTTATCAGCATAACTCTTCTGACGGTCTTGGGCTGCCTTCATTCGTTGCCGAATGATCTCTATGCAATCCGAAGTCTGTCGAATCATCTCTGGCCCAAGTATCAGCTTTTCTCCAGTTTCCAACCAACATGTCGGAGAGTTACACGGTCTTCCATACAACGCCTCATACGGTGCCATACCAATGCTTGACTGGTAACTGTTGTTGTACGCAAACTCCACCAAATGAAGGTGATCTTCCCATGATCCTCCGAAATCCAAAACACATGCTCTGAGGAGATCTTCCAAAACTCGGTTGACTCTCTCGGTCTGACCATCTGTTTGGGGATGATAAGCTGTACTCAAACACAACTCGGTTCCCAAAACTTCCTGGAAGCTCTTCCAAAATCCACTAGTGAACAATGGATCTCGATCGCTCACTATATTCTTCGGAATACCATGGAATCGAACTATCCACTTCACATACAACTCAGCCAACTTTGATGCAGTCCTAGTCGATCGAACAGGAATGAATCGTGCACTCTTAGTCAGACGATCCACAATGACCCAAATCCCTTCATTTCCCGTTCTGGTTCTAGGCAATCCATCGATGAAATCCATCGACACTTGTTCCCACTTCCATGTAGGAACTTCTAATGGCTGAAGCAATCCACTTGGCTTCTTCTGTTCAGCTTTAATCAACTGGCAGTTCATACACTTGGAAATAAAATTTCCAACATCCTTCTTCATACCTTCCCAATAGTAGGTTCTCTTCATATCCCGATACATCTTATTTCCACCTGGATGAATTGTCAACCTCGAGTGATGACTTTCCTTCAGAACTTCACTCCTCAACTCATCTATATCGGGAACAACTAGTCGTCCTTGCTTCCGAAGCCAACCCTCTCGATCGACCTCGAATCCTTTATCCTTTTCTGGATCCAATCCAGATTCCAACTCACGGATAATCTTGACAAGCTTATCATCTCGCTTTTGGCTCTCACCAATCCTTTCCACAAGAGTGGGTCTTATTGATAAGTTTGCCAACATTTCAGGTTCCAATTCGCATCTAGGCCTGAAGTCAAATCCAGCTAAATACTCGAGATTCTTCCATTCAGAAAACATGGCTCCCAATCCTGCATGTCTTCGACTTAACGCATCTGCCACTGCGTTACCTTTTCCCGGAGTATAAGCTATACCAAAATCATACGATGCCAAAAACTCTAACCAACGTTGCTGCCGAAGATTCAAATCCTTCTGGGAGAAAAGATACTTCAACGACTTATGATCCGTAAACAACTCGAATCGAACTCCCAACAGATAATGTCTCCACATCTTCAGAGCAAATACAATCGCCGCTAACTCCAAATCATGAGTCGGGTAATTCCTTTCATGCGGCTTTAGTTGTCGACTGGCATACGCAACAACTTTATCCCTCTGCATCAGCACTGCTCCAAGTCCAGTACCACATGCGTCGGTGTAAACTACCATCTCATCATTCCCACTTGGAATAGTCAAAACAGGAGCACTCGTCAGTCGCTCTTTCAGGGTTCCGAAAGCTTGCTCACACTTAGCATCCCAACTGAACACTTGGTTCTTCTTCGTTAATCCTGTTAACGGTGCAGCTACCTTGGAGAAGTCTTTGATAAACCGTCGATAATATCCTGCTAATCCAAGAAAACTTCTCACATCTGATGCATTCTTAGGTCTAACCCAATCCTGGATTGCTGCCACCTTAGCGGGATCAACCGCTATCCCATTTCCAGAAATCACATGGCCTAAGAACCTCACTTCACTCTTCCAGAAGTGACACTTCGAAAACTTAGCCTTCAGCTGATGTTTCTGTAAGATCTCCAAAACAATACGCAAGTGCGTCTTGTGCTCTTCTTCCGTTCTGGAATAAATCAGAATATCATCCACGAACACCAGTACGAACTTGTTCAACTGATCTCTGAACACTCTATTCATAAGATCCACAAAATATGCTGGCGCGTTAGTCAATCCAAACGGCATTACCAGCCACTCAAAGAACCCGGATGGTGTCCTAAAAGCAGTCTTCGGCACACTATCCTTAGCCACTCTCAACTGGTGAAATCCCGTTGCCAAATCCATCTGAGAAAACACCTTAGCTTCGTGAAGCTGATCAAACAAGTCGTCTATCCTTGGCAATGGATACTTGTTCTTCTTAGTCACCTTGTTCAGCTCACGATAATCGACACACAATCTCAATGATCCATCTGCCTTGGTTGCGAACACAACTGGTGCACCCCACTCGGACACACTACGCCGAATGAATCCTTTCTGTAAAAGGTCGTCAACTTGCACCCTCAACTCCTGCTGTTCCCTAGGCGCCATCCGCCTAAGAGGCATCACAACAGGTCTGGCTCCTTCAACTAGATCTATACGAAACTCGATCTCTCTATGCGGCGGCAACCCTTTGACTTCGTCAAAGACATCCTCGAATCTATTTGCGATTGGCACTAAAGACAGTCCATCCCGTGGAACAACTAGCGAATACATGAAGCTCATGAAGACGCCTTCCTCATGCTTACATCGTATCACAATCTTTCGCCCTTCCACATTCTCGACTGTCACCTCCAGCCTCTCACAGTCAACCTTAGCCGCATACTTCCTAAGCCAGTCCATACCCAAAATAATTCCGAACCCCGCAAAGTTCAGAACAAAGCAATCACAAACAAAAGAGCAACCATGACTCGATACAACTAGACCACGGCATAACATACACAAACAAGACGAACCCCCAACTGGATTAGTCACAACCAATGGCCTATCAACAATATCCGGCTTCAAATCTAACCGGCCTACTAGTTCATTACAAACAAACGAATGCGAAGCTCCAGTATCAAACAAAACTCTAACTGGAACACCACATAGGAAAAGAGTACCTTGAACAACCACACTCTTTCCCTTCTCTTCAACAGTAGGAGCTTTCGAAGACGACGGAACAGCCCCCAAAGCATAGGCTTGCACAATCTGCCTGTCCTTCCTCGGTTCTGGACAATTCTTCCTGAAATGCCCCGGCTTGTCACAGTTGTGACACTTCATCGGCGCCTTCGGATTCTTACAATCCTTAGAGAAATGGCCCTTCTGTTGACAATTGTAGCAAGTCACCTCGCCTTTCGGCTTCTTCTGGCCATCCTTACCTTTCTGCTGCTGCTGCTTCCTCTTCTGGTTTCCACCCTGCTGTGGTTTAGATTCTCCCTTGGTAACAGCAACAACAGGTCCTTCCTTAGGAAACAAACTCTCATGCCTAAGAGCTTTCTCCACAAGCTTCTCAAATGAATCGTCCAAATGATCCACCAATTGTCTCCCAAGATAACTATCCAAGCCGGTCACAAACTTCTCATTCTTCTGATAAGCAGATTCAATATACGACCGGGCATACTTGGACAAAGCTTCGAACTCAGAAACATACTCAAGAACTGATCTTCCACCTTGCTTGAGCTCCACAAACCTCTTGAACAGAACAGACTTCTGAGCTGTAGAAATGAACTTAGCTTCAAATCTAGCTTGGAATTGCTCCCAAGTAATCTCTTCTTCCGGAGTAGTGATGGTAATAGAGTTCCACCAATCAGAAGCTCTCCCTTGAAGCTGTCTCGATGCTAACTTCCTCTTAGTTGCATCATCAATTCCCAAATCACCAAAGATCCTTCTACAAGCATCTATCCACCTCTGGACTTCAATGGTAGATTCTGTTCCCAAGAAAACCTTCCCTCCAAGAGCAGTATAATCCTTGCACAGCTTAGCAAAATCCACTGGTTTCGGAGTTTGGACTTGAACTCCAACATCAACTGCCGCCCCCGGAACTGGTATCCTTCTCATGATCGAAGTCATCATAGCTTCGAACATGGCTGCATAATCAGCAGTCTCTTCAGTAGCGCGGCCTTCCCTAGCAGCTGGTCTCCCTCTTCGACTCATTCTCAATATCTATAAAAAGGAATGATTAGAACATCTAGAGAAACAACTGCATAAAGGACTCAAACTCTACCAAACTACTATATTATATATAGTAATCATCCATCAAAATACAATTACGTCTCTCATACGTAGTTACTTCAGCGAGCGTTGGGTAAAATCGATTAACCAATGCTCTGATACCAAATGTGACGACCGCCCATGACCCCTGCACCGAATCTAAAGATAAAGCGCTGTAAAGTGTGCCAGGCGACCATGGACGATTGTCAAGGTAAGATTTAAAACAAAAGAATCTAACGTATTACTCACAGCGCATGGACAAAATACAATAGAACATATGTATAGTGAAGCTTTACAGAACAAAATGACATCATATAAAACTCCATAATAGTTGAATACAAGCATCCACATCGTCAATACATCAAGCCTCACTACATATCTCTCAGAGAATACAAAACAGCGGAATATCCAGTACATATAATAAGAAGATAATATGCAACCCTCCAGCTCGTCTTCGATATCAGCATCGTGAGAAGAGAACAGCACCTGTCACCTGCTACCTAGTCTGCCCGTCCCAAAATGGACGAACAGCCCAAGGCAATAAGAATTAAAACATAAAGCCTTGAGTCAGACAACAGTCTTAGTGAGCAGTAAATTAACTAACAACATACCAAAAGAACATAAAGGAAAAGGAATAGGAATACAACCCTCCCACTCCAACCTCATTCTACAGTGATAGCCCCCAGACACACACTAAGCAGAAGCAAACATAGCAGAGCATACAATTTAAAGTAAAACTACTATCACTCGAGTCAAGGGCGATGTTTTCCAAGTACCAAGGCCTAAATCAGATAAGCACCCAGAAAATGCCGCTCTTGAGTCCGAATGACGATACAACCAAACATCCATGACTCTGGCTATCACTGTTATCATTGCTTCGATATCACCGTTAATTGAATGACCGGCACATTCTTTCAGCCGTCCGTCAAGGGCTAATGGAAACCCCGGTTCTAGACATAACTCCCGCACGTCGTCGCAGCCCGTGCCTAGGACTATCGAATCTGCCCAGAGTACTCGACCATCAACAGTTGGCCGTTGGGACTATCGAATCTGCCCAAACGTACCCTTGCTTAGAGCATGCTAGAACCTTCAACAACGATGCTATCCAAGCCTCCTAGTCATCCTCCTCGACGACTATTCTCATATCCATTCATTATCCTCAACTCGAATCATATCACCGAGTTATCAACATGCTTGGAATGATCCCGTCTGGATTAGACCAAGTCTTCATCATATGATTGCTTCGCTTCATTACATCCTCGCAAAGCCTCATCTCATCATCACATCATCGAATCTATGCATAAGAGCTTCATCATCCCGCTACATATGCCACGAGCAGCTTTTCCAATTCAAGAGCCTTTCCCTTAGCTTTTGAATCATCTTCGATCTAATCTAATCATCAATCATCTAGTTCATAACAATCAATCAAATCAAACATCAATCCAAGCAATCAAGCATTCAAAAATGATCTAAGTAGACAATTATAACAATAATGGCATTTTCGTAATTAAAGAGTTGAAAGTCCAATAAGCATGAAAACATGGATTATATCTCTACAAACTTGATGAATGAACTTGCATAGGTTAACATATGATAAAATGGATGTAACATCATCATGAACAATGGATCTATATGGATCTACACATAGGATGAAGAAAATGCATGGAAATCTCTACTTTAACACCAAAACGAGCCAACAATCCGATATACTCCTTTGGATCCGTGTGAGAGATAATCACCACTCACCAAATCACCTAAACAATCCAAAAGATATCAACTTCAGATCTGGACAGCGAAGAACTAAGCTAGATCCGACAAGATCTCACTTCAAACGATGAAATCTCTCTTGAAAAGATGAAGATCTTCAATCCAAGCTCTTGAATCTTCAATCTTGATCTTCGATTTGGATGGATGGAAGCACTAGATTAGAGTGGAGAAAAGAAGTGAAGAAGTGTAGAAGTCGAGCTCTCAAAATGGCAGCACTTCGTCGCTTCAAAATCCGGATCCCAAAAAGTGAGAACAACCCCTCCTATTTATAGCTGAAAACTGCTCTAAGTCGTAACTCGGCTATCTCCCTAGGTCGTTTCCGACCTAAGCCTCTCCGACCTAACGACTTAGCCAGACCCAGCGACTCATCGCACGCGCGACCTAACCTCTTACGCGCTTAGCGACCTAACAGGCCTCCCCATCTTACGACCTAACGATGTTACGACCTAACACTTAACTCCTAGGTCGCTTTCGTCTTAAAGCATAGGCTACGACCTAACACTTAAACTATCTAAGCGACTTAACAACCTACGACTCAGTTGGGTTGCGACCTAACAACTTAGGCTCCTACGCGACCTAACACATGTCGACCTAAAACAACATACGACCTAACAGTTAGATCCACGCGACCTAACACTTAAACTATTCTAGCGACCTAACAACTCACGCGACCTACGACTCAGCAAACTCGCGACCTAACACACACGCGACCTAACCATCTTAGGTCGTCTACGACCTAACTCAACACAGATCTAACGACCTAACTACGCTAACACTTAGGTCGGTCAATCCCATAGGTCGCTAACTCTTATAGGTCGCAAACCGCTTATTCCCTAAGTCGTTAACTCTACTAGGTCGCTAACTCGAACTGCCGACCTAACACTTAGGTCGCTCACACATTTTCTTAGGTCGCCAGAACCTCTTAAGTCGGTCACGACTTAACCCCTTAGGTCGCCTACGACCTAACCAAAGCCAACAACTAGTCTTCCTTAAGTCGGTCAGTCTTTAGGTCGTTAACTCGCCCTGCCGACCTAATTACTTAACTAAATCCTAGGTTGCACAATTCTATAGGTCGCTCCAACTAACCCACGACCTAACACTAACTCGCCGAAGTCCTTAACTCGGTCACGACTTAGCTCTTAGGTCGTCCACGACCTAGGACTTAGACAAATTTCCACAAAAATCTGAAATGACTTAAAAAATGCAAAAATTCCAGATTTTGACGAACTTGTCGATCCGTAAAAATACGGGTCGTTACACGGTATATAGAGATCAACACGTCGTCACACGTGGTATCATGCCCAGGCTGAAGAAAGGGGTCCCTCACCGTGCCCAGGCTAAAGATTGGAAAATACCAAGTATTACCTGAGGTATCAAGATACCTATAAAACTAAAGCTTAGTAGTTTAGATTGTTGTAGAGCGAGTATTCCGATATATATATATATATATACTTGGGGAAAACTCGAGGAATTCTATCTAGAATTTTGTCTGGATAGTTAGATTTGATTGATTGGATGAATTGGTTGCTATGGTTGTTAGCATATGGATGATAGTATATGCTTGTGTTTTAAAATTTAAAATCTTTAATAAGATTATTAAATTACCTTTGTTTAAATTTCGGGGACGAAATTATTTTAAGGGGGAAGGAATGTAATATCCCGGAAATTTTAACAATATCAATTTAATAATCTGTTAAATAATTAAATTGATATTGATGATCTTTGATAATAAAATTTGAATTTAATTTAATAATCTAATTAAATAAGTATCAAATATGTTAATTTCAGATAATAAGTATAATGTATTATTTTTATTAATATGAATGGATTTTAAAGAATATGAAATTGTTATTTAATTGAATAAATAGTTATATATGTATATATATATATAACTTGACTTTTTAAATTGAATCTTAGGATTTAATTTAATTGAATTTGAATTTAAGCTTTGAAATTCAAGAGAATAAATATTTAAATTGTTTGGATATTATAATATTTGTATAACTTTTAATTATAAATATAATTGGTTTTGTTTCTTTAAAATGATTTATATATATAGATAAGTATTTTATAAATAAGAAAAAGGCTTTTTAATTACTTTAAAAAAAAAATAGAAATAAGATAATTACTTAAAAGACATGTGTCTTTATCTAATGACTCATTTTAACATGTGTAATTTAATTAGCTAATGTAATGACAAGTGTCTTTATTCATTTTTCATTTTCTTTTATTTTTATAAAATCATAAATTCACTTACATATATACATATGCATTCCCTTATTTCATTCTTTCTATTTTTCTTTTCAAAACAAGAGAAACTCAAATCTTTCTCTAATCTAAATCTGAAATAAATCAGTAACCTCTTCTCAAACTCTTCCTCTAATCTAAAATCAAAAATCTAAACTCCTCAACACAAAAACCAGATTCAACAACCTATCATTCATCTTCTAAATCAAATGCTTCAAACCAAATCAAAGAAACCAGTCTGTAATTCTTTTCAACATTCAAGGCCTGTCTGCATTTTTCAAAACCTGGAAGCAGATTCAAACTGTCTGCATTCAATTGTAATCTGGGAACAGCGTGCATGTGGTTCAAAGCAGTTTTAAGCATTCAACAACTCCAGTTTTTTTTAAATCAAGTGTGGCATGCAAGTTTAAAGATTTCAATGAGGCATTCCAGTTTAAGGTTCCCAGTTTCAAGCTTTTCAAAGATAGGCTCTGTCATCTTTATAATGGTGAGTAACAATTTTAAAAATAAACTTAAGTTGATCTGAAATTCATGTTAAGTATTGAATGGAAGATTGGTTGCATGTGAATATTATAGGTAGTTCTGCATATAGATATATTGATGTATGAATATACAAGTGCATTGTTTTTTTTGTATATATGTGTGAATGTATTATGTGAATATGTGAATATGTGCTCTGTTTCTTGTTTTATTTGCCCAGGCTAAAGATTCAATTGAATTCCCTTACCACTGGATAATTAAATTTGTGATAGGATCTGATAATTAAACATATATTGTTTGTTTTAAACATAGGTTAAGTTTTAGAGATTTAAGTAAGTTAAACAGAAGTCTGCTTGTCTCTGTAAAACATAAAACATCTGTGCATGTTTGATAATATCAAAACTCAACCCTTTTAAATTGTAAATCCACTATTATAAATTGAATACTAAAATCAAAATATGATTTTTAAAACAAAAACTATAATTTTTAGTAAAGAGATTTAGGTACAGTTAAGAGATGACTGGAATAAGGATATTAGGAATTTTCTGGTGATTTATGTGACTGGGAGGCTCGGGGTTCTTCTAGATGATAGAGGAGTGGTCGTAGTTCATAGGAAAAATGCCTGATGATGTTGCATTTCATTGAGGAGGCAGCGGTGGCGATTCTTTGTCTGGAAACCTAGTTTTGTTTGGTCTGGCAATTTTGATCATATCACTCTTTCCAATGGATCGAGTGTATCGGAATTTAGGGTATTGGGAGCTGGAGCGTTAATGTAGACGAGGCCGGAGTGGGTGGATCTCAGATGATCGGAACGGCGAGCTTTGGTTAATGACAGGCTTTGACAATTCGAGCTGATAAGTTCCAGGCCTGGGAGATGATCGAATTTCGAATTCGAGCAGTAATCGATGAAGTGATGATCGTAGATTGGTTGGTGGATGAACGTCGATGTGGTGGAGTGGTCGTGGATGGACGGAGTGGACGTTGATGACCGTGCACGTGCACGCGATCGAATTTCTGGTGAACCTGGGTTTTAACAGAGGGTTACTCGAGTTGTTTCGTGGGAGACTCGGGGTTTTTATGGTTTGGCTCGAAGTAGAAATTGGGTGAGCTTCTTCGTTTAGCTGTAGAGTTTTGACAGGGAAAGCTCGGGTGAGACTCGGGAAAATTAGGTTGCGACTCGAAGGAATTTGTAGTGGTCTGGAGTTTAGTTGTTGCCAGTTTTTTTTTAGAAGCCTGTTTGTTTAAATTTAAACAGAGTTTAAATTGTGAAAGAATATTTAAAACAGGATTTAAATCAAAGTTTAAAAATATAAACTCAAGTTAGTTTTGAATCTTAGATTTAAGATAAATAAGTTTATAAATTCAAATATTTTAATAAGTTTAAATGTTTATTAAATTTAAAGGTTTTGAATTTAAAAAGAGATGTGTTTAAATCTTATAAAATTTCTTTTATAAGAAAAATATTACTTATCACTTAAAGGTTTTAAATTGATTTAAAACTTGTTGAAGTTAAATTATAAGTTAATGATTTATATACATTTAATTACTAGGGAAATTAAATGTATAATTAATTTATCTAATAAATTAATAAAATGAATAATTACTTAAAAGTAATTAAAGGTTTAATCTTAAAGGTTTAAGATTGATTATTTTTAGAATAATTAACTTGTAAATAAGATTCATTAATTAAATAGGATTTGATTTTTAATTAATGATTAAGATAAATTAATTAGAATAGTTAATTTATAATTAAGGATTATAAATTAAAATATTAATTAATGGTTAGGAATTAATTAATAAGTAATCAAAGATTAATTAAGTTATGGATAACACTTAATTAATTAAATAATTAAAGATTAATTAATTGGTTATTAAGATTTATTAATTTGGAATTAAGAATAATTAATCTAAGTTAATTACTTAAGGAAAATAATTAAAGAATTATTAATAGTTAATGAAGGTCATTAACTATGGATTATTAAATAATTAATTAATATGTTTAATTTTAATAATTAATTAGATTAATTAATTTAAAGATAATCAATTATAGAATTTGTTTAAAATGAATTACTTAATGGAAGTAATTAAGAATTAATTACTTATTGTAATTAATTGAAGTTAATTTGATTAGTTAAGTTAATTAATTAGGTTTAATTAATTTAGAATAATCAGGAGATGATTTGATAATAATTACTTAATGTAATTATTAAGGTATGATTATTTAGGAAGTAAATAATAAGATAATTACTTGAAGTAATTAATTGATGGTTATGTATTAAGGAAAGTAATTTAAGTTTAATTACTTTGAATAATTAATCAAGGGATTAATTAAGAAATTAATTAAGGAGAATTAATTTAGTAAATGAAAGTAATTAAGGGTAGTTAATTACTAATTGAAGATTAATCAAGGTGATTAATAAATGTTGTTTAATTTAATGTTAATTACTTAATGTAATTAATTTAATTAAAGTAATTAATAATTAAGTTGTAATTAAGGATCATTAATTAATATAATTAATGATGTAATTAAGAATTGATTAATTAAGAAATAATTAATAAATGAAGTAATTAATTAATGTAATTAATTAAGGATAAATGTAATTAATTATAGTTGATTAATTTAATTAATTATAGTTAATTAATTAATGAAGTAATTAAAGGTTAATTACTATAAGTGGTTAAGGTTAATTAATTTGAGTAATTAATTAAAGATAAATTACTTGAAGGTAATTAAAAGATAATTAATCAAAGATGATTAATTGAAAAAGGTAATTAGAGGATAATTAATTAATTTGTAATTAATTAATGTTTAAGTAAGAAGGATTTATAAAATAAAAGTAATTAATTTAATTAACTTTAAATTAATTAGAGATGATATAGATCATTACTTATGGATGGATGATAATACTGAATGCTTTGCATTTGATTGATATCTCTGATGAGATATATGCTATGTGATATGGATGTTTAGTTGAATTGTGATAATATGGATTATCTGATGATATTGATAATGTTGATTATCTATTGTGAATTATCTTTCTAAGTGTATAAAGATAATTGAATTAAATTGTTTTAACCTTTAAAACAACTTGGCCTTAAAAGATACGTTTTGGATTTCGATGAGACCGGGATCGGGTTTCCGTATACCGGATTTCCAGGTCTGGAGACCCGAATACCACATCGATCCAAATTAACGATAGGTCATGAATCAAGTGAAGATGAAGATTCAAGAGTGCAAGGGTTATTGTCGTTAACTCTGAGGGTGATTCCAATACGAGTGTAACGAGATAATGCCTTCGGTTTCGTTCGAACCCGGAACGAACTTGTATGGATTGAATGATTTCAGCACATCGTCAGGTGGACGATGAGCATTCTAAGTGATGTGTTCTTTTCTAAGGTAATCGTGACCTCAAGCCTCACAAACCGGGAATGGCTAAAACAGGGGAGGTGCAGCAAGGTTAGTGGGTAGCACCCAAGTAGGACAAGATTACCTCTGTCTAGATGTCCCTTTCTATTTTCGACTTAGTGTGTGCGGTTGAATCATGACAACCGTGGGGTATCTTGTGCGGGAATTATCCAGTAAGGGATGTTCCGACCTTGTGTTGCAGGGGATTGGGAGTGATCCTCGGTACGGTGATCTAGGCCACGTACTGTGACGGGCGGTACCCCGGTAGCCCTGCCATTGATGGAATCCAAACTCCAATAAGTGCCGTACGTATTAGTTGTGCCCAACTATGTTGGAACGTGAGATGTAAGCATTCCAGCTATTTCTGTATTTTACTTGAAAACCCTAGACCTTATTATAATATAACTGGATTTCCTATCAAATGTTTTGGTTAGCGTAAGGTAAAAACTTACCCATATTTATTGGTGGGGAGTCTTACGTGATACCTTTTCTTTCAAAAGGTTTTGAAGTTAAACAAGTTTAACCTGTTACTCACACCAGACCCATGTCTGACCCAAGTTGTTTATTTCTGTTTTATAAACTCTTGGGTACTCAAATTTTTACGAGTAGCCAAGGGATTCAGGTTTAGCTTTGACGAGTAATCTGGAGGAGCAATGGAGCAGGAGGCTTCGGCGTTGTAGATATAGATAGTAGTTTTCCGCTGTGTTGATCTTTGTATTGATCTGTATTGTGTTGAGATGTAATAACTAGACAGATGTTTATAACTGTCTAGTATGTGATGTGTAATCTGTGTAACTCTGATAGATGATGTATATGATACTATGTAATATTTATGTGATATATTATATTTCGTTTCGTTTCCGCTGTGAGTATCTGTTGTTGTTTTCTTTTCTCTTCTTCTCTTTTCTATTTCTCACCCCTTTCTTTCTTACTGTCGATGCGATTTTCCGGGAGTGGAAAGCCGGGTCGTCACACGTGGTACCACGTGTGACGACCCGGCTTTCCACTCCCGGAAAATCGCATCGACAGTAAGAAAGAAAGGGGTGAGAAATAGAAAAGAGAAGAAGAGAAAAGAAAACAACAACAGATACTCACAGCGGAAACGAAATATAATATATCACATAAATATTATGTAACGACCCTGAATTTTGAACAATTTAAATTGAAAATATTTAATTAATTTTAAATATTTGAATGATGATTTGACTTGAATTTCAAATTATCAGAATGAATTGGTGATTAAATTTTGAATTTAATCTATTGAAAGTTGAATAAAATTTGAATCTTCGATTTTAAGCCGGTTAAAAATAATTTAAAGGCTTAGAAAATTCATAGTGATAATACTGAAGATAATAGAAGCTTCAGAATTGATTTTAAAAGCGATTTGTTCAATTTTGAGATTGTATCGTTTGAATTGAATTTAAAAATAGTCTTCCGAGGCACAGTCTCGGAATTTGACGAAACGAGTTTCATTGGGTCCGTAATATTGAATTATTACTGGATTTCAAATTTCGTATTTATCGGAATTGCTTTGTGAATATAAGGCGTAAAAACGCGTAGAAAATTAAATCGAATTCAAATTGAATTTCTGTAACAATCAGGATTTTTGATTTGTTAATATCGTTTGCTAATTACTGCTAGAATTTTTAAATCGATTAGAATTCTTTTAATAAATTTTTATTTGTACGAAATAAATATTATACACATAATTTAGATTTTAGCAACATGATAAAACAAAACAAAGTAAAAATTTTCTATAAATTAAATACAAGAAAACAAATCAGTTTTAAAAGAGAAAAGAAAAATATAAAAACAAATATATATAAAGAAAAAAATAAAGTAACCCATACCCTAAGCCCATGTCTAACCCATTCCCCCCACGTTATACCCTGTAAACCCACGTCGCCCCACCCACGTTTTCTTTTGTTAAACCCCTCCCCCTCTCTTCATTTTTCAGTCAAAAAAAAAATATAATCGAAAGAAAAAAAAATGGCGGCATCATCTTCGATCTGAAAATTAGGGCTTGTCTACAACTCTTTGTCGTTTTGAATTTTGGGGCTTCGTCCTCGCTTGTGTTGATTCGTTGCCTGGCTTCGTCTTCGCTCCCCTTCGTCTCAACAAATTAGGGTTTCGCATTCGTTCATTTCAAAGGCGCCGGCTACGATCGACTTCCTTCGCCTCACTCGCTCGCGACCTCTTCGAGAAAAGGTGAGTAGTATACTCACATCTAATTCGAGTTGGTAAAATTCGTTTGCTCATTCTGTTTTCGTGAACTTCGGCTTCGACTTGATTTCATAGATGTTGATAATTTCTGACTTGTTTTTGATTTAGTTCGATTTCGTATATTGTTGATAATTTCTTTGGGGTTGGGGTGTCAGTATTTCACCACCTACTGTTCACTTGCATATTGTTGTAGTCGACTAGATGTTCTTTTAGCTTCAGCTTGTGGTATTGCATATGTGATGATGCCTGACTCCGGTCGTGGTTGAACTTGCTACTGCGATTTAGCTTTGTCATTTTTTTTCTTTCCTGTTGACTTTGGAAATTTCTACATTTGACCCTGTTCGATTCAAGCCTTGACCACCTCGGCTATGAATTGATAAAGTGAAGCTTTGATTTTTGGGGTTCGAACTAGCATTGGTTTTGATTTTGCGCCTCTATGACTTAGGCAAATTTTGATCCAAACTGCAGTTGTTTTTGGACTTGGTTGTTGTGTATTTGGCCTTGCTGTACCTTCAATTGTACCTATATGTGTCTTTGCATTATCATGTATGTATGTATAAATATATGCATTCAGGTATGTATATATATATGATTGATATTCTATTTTTTTTTTTTTTATGGAACTTAAAATTCAAAACAGATTCAAATCAGAGTCTAGAAGATGGAATTCAAATTTACTTTTGAGATGAATGAAGTTTTATAAAATTTAAAATATTCAAATAACTTTAAAAATGTTCGAGTATATTTTATACCATGATTTGAATTTAAATACTTGGGTTCACTGCACTTGAGTCATGTGCTTGTATTGCCCAGTTTCGCAGTTGCATCCCATATATGTGTTTTCTATCTGAACATCACTATATTGGTTTCATGTTGTATTTGGGCCTTACATCTTATTGTTCACTAGTAGTTGACTAGCTGTTTTGGGAGTTCCAGGTCCATTTTATTTTAATATGTGGTTCATTTTTATAGCCCGACAGTTTTGGAAGCATGTACATTGTCACTTGGCCATCTTCTTTCTTTCCACTATAGTGGCCTTCACTGTTTCCTGGTTTGCAGTCTTCCATACTGCTATGTTGTTTGCATTGACTTCATTTTTCAGTCTGCATTGGTTTGTCTCAGTTGTATCTTGGTTAAGTGCATATTGCTGAGGCTTGTGGTATCATTTGCCGTCATTTTGTTATGATCTTGTACACATTGATCTCTGTTTGTAATTTGACATCACTGATCCTTATATCAGTGCTCGGCCTAAAATGTCCATGTAGTTTAGGTCTGCATTCACACTGGCTTCTTTAACTCGGTCAGGTCTGATTGAATCACTGTCTTGAAGTCTTTGTGGTCTTTACTTTAGTTCATTGTCATCTGAACTGTTGCCACTGTCTTCTTTGTAGTTGCACTGCACTTGAGGGCTGATCATTTGTATACATACATTCTTGTATGTATATATGTGTATGGCCACTGCATTTTGAAATCTTGAGTTTGGTTTGTCTGCACTCACTACTGCCTTTGTAGTTGATCAATTTTTGTACTGAGCTGATTCTTCATAGATGTATTCTTGTGGCATTTGTTTTGTAACTTCAAGTCTGCATTGAGTCATGTTGGCTTTGATATAAGTTGGCTGATGCATTATGTTTTATCACTTGAGCTTTGATGCTGTTTTATTTGTGATCTGCCATGCTTCAGTTTCACTTTGCCTTGTGTTGAACCCAGTTGTAAAGACTCGGGTTTGACCTTGTGCTCGTCTATGGGTTTTTGTTGATCTTTTGTGCATTTCACCATTGTATTGGCGAGGCCGTGCACGCGTGCGTGTACGGCAGCCAATCGAGTTCTTGATGATTTTAAAGTGACAATTTCAGTTGTCTTAAATTAATTTAGTCGATATGATAAATTGTTTATTTATCTCTGTTGATGATTTAAATCTGCTGATTTATTGTTTAACACTGTTTAGTGTTATATATTTTCGTTATCCGAGTTCTTTGTTGAAAGAGTCGGATAGACGAGAATTATTGTGACTGTCGTCTATTTAAATTATTACTGCCTCTATGCACTAATAAACTGGTTTGAATTAGACTGACCTGTGTATTATTTTCTTTTGAATATAATACTCGGGTCAGACCGAGTATTTTTACAGCTTGAAGATTTTCGAGCAGCGAAGTTAGAGAGTAAAGAACCATTTTTAGTTTCAGAAGAAAATTGTATTTTAAATATTCCGCTGTATCAGTATTAAAATTGTATAAACTCTGATGTATATAAAAAGATTTATAGTAATGAAATAAAGATTCATTTGTTTTAATTCAGTGTTATTATTCTGTGTTTCTGTGGCTGATTCTGTTTAAACCTTATAAACTAAATAACAATTCGTCTTTTTGAACGTTTCGAGTTGGTTTAATTACCGACTGGAGGCGGTCAAAAGGGGGAATGTTACAGGTGGTATCAGAGCCTTGGTTTACACAAAGCTTAGTTTATGATGTTTAATATGAATAGTTACTAGAAACACTTTAAAAGGAAACGTTTTTCAAATCCAAAAAAGTATAAAATTGTTTTAGAAAATATAAGATAAATAAATTTGGAATAGATCTTATATAAGTAAAGCGAAGGTTGAATATGAAAATAAAGATTTTTAACTTAAGAAAAGTTAAATTGAATTGAATTAGCATTAATAAATGAATGGATTTGAAATTTAACTAAAGGAAGTTAAATAAAATGAATTTGATTTGATAAATTGTTGAGATGAAAAGTTAAGCTTAAAAGATAAGTGATTATATGATATGAATTGGAAAGTTTAAATGAATAAGTTGTATAACTTATAAAATGGGAAAGTTTAAGTAAAACCAGTTTTTAAATGTTTGAACAGTTTTGTTAAGTAAACAAAATCTGAATTTTGAAATAGTGATATGAATTTGACTTTGGTAAAAGTTGAATAAAATAGAATTTCAAATAAATTTGAGGCGAACTTAAGCTTTATGGTGAAAATTAATGCAAGTGAAGATAAAATGAAACAGCTTAAGTAATATTGAATCAAATTGAATTTGATATCAAAATGAATTAATAAAGTGAAGAATGAATATGAATTTGAGTTATATAAAGAAATTCAACTTTAATTGTAAAAGTGAATTAGTGAATATGGTGAGTAAACTAATTTTTTTTGTTTTTTTCTCTCAAGTAAGGTAATTAGTTCATATACATCTAGTGTTTGCTATATATATTGTAATATATAATTCTGGGAATGCTTTGTATTAATATGTTTTGAATGTCTTCTTCAAACACCGTGAGTATAGGAAACTCTTTTTGACAATACAGAGACAGGCTTGCTTCTCTGTTCTTGGTATAGGATGAAACCATCATATGAAAATTCGATCCCTCTATTTCTATTCACTTTCAAGCATTGATGTTTATAGCAAAAGGGTGTATTGAAGTAAGGACTTCAATCTAAAAATATTTTCATGAGGTAAAAACGTGTACAGAAGAAAAGATGAAATTTTTACAGAGAATACTTACAATCTTGAAATTTTCGAATTTAAATAAACACTGATTCACGTACCTAGTTTGAATACTTGTACAAAATGATGATTTTTAAGACAAATTTGGTGATTTTTAGTGGTGATATTTGTGAGCAGTTTGGAGAGGTTCGTTTGAGGGAATTTGATCGAATTCAGGTAATAGGTGGATCTGGATGTGTCGGCGTTGCTAGGGACGGAGGAGTAGCCTACGGTGGTCGAAAGAAAAATGGATAGGGGTAGCATCATCGACGGTGGCGTCTATAGGGATCAATTTTGTTTCGTAAACCTAAATTTGGTGGTGCTCAAATTTTTGGCTGCCGCAACATCCACCATGCGTCGAGTTGCACGCCATTGGAGGGAAATGAAGCTGGGTTGGTGACAAGGCTATGGCCGGATGTTGGGGTCTTCAGGTGGTCGGAGGTGGGGCGGCGAGATGGGTTCATGAAGGAGCCTGGGTTGAGTTTTCTCGAGCATCGTTCGATTTTGATCGATGAAGAAGTGAAGTCGCTCGTGAGTACGTGATCGAAGTTGAGGTGATGCACGACTTGGAGGAGGTCACGATCGCCACTGAAGCGGAGGCGCGGTGGTGTACACGTGCACGAGGATGTTTCGCGTATCAGTAAGAAAAGTTGGAGAAGACGAGAGAAGACTCGAAGTAGCTTGGGAGGAAATTGGTGGAAAACTCGAAGCTGAGTCGAGTAGTCTTGTCTACGTATCGGGTCATTTTAACTTAAGCAAATTTTTTCGTAAAAATGTATCACCTGGGTCAAATTAGAAGAAAACTCGAAGCGGGGGGGCTTTTGGACCGGGCATGACTCGAGGAAGGCTCGGGTTGGTCATAAAAAAATCAACATTCCCAGTTTTGAAATTTAAATACAAGTGCAACAAATTCCTAAAATAATTCATTTACTATAGAATGATGATTGTGGGTAAATGAAATAAAATAACGAGGAGTTAATCAAATATGCAAACTGATTTATTTAAAAACAAAATTTAATTATAATGACTAAATAATGATTAGGAAATTGTGATTTGAAATTACTTTGTAACTAATAATAATAAATTTATTCATAAAAGAAATTGAAATTTAAATCAACGGAAAAAGAAATCAAATAAATAAATTTAGACAATTAATCAAGAAATAATGAATTAGTAGAGCAAAGTAAGATTTAAAATTATTTATAATTAGATGAAATTAAACATCAAAATGATTAGTAAAAATATTTATGTAGTTAATTCAGGTTAGATCAAATTACTTGAATCAACTATGACTGACCATTACCAAATATTCTGATTGTATTGATATTTCTGTTATGATACCGTGATTGTTTTGTATTGCACTGTGATCTGTGAATTTGTTCTGTATTGATGTAAAATACCCTGTTTGTCCGTAAAACGACATTTAAACCTCGATGCGACAGGGAATCGGATTTCAGTTTGTTATCCGAAACCCACATCGAATCTATGAATTGTTGTGAATAACATATCCACATGTTTTTGAAATTAACGCTCACTATTCGGGTTACCCATTCCGAATAGTGATACGTCGTATATGGATGGCATTTGAAGACCGGTGTTGAAGACCGGATATTTTCGAAAATGAAAGGACAACCTGTCGAATGTCTCTGCACCGAGTTGCTCCGGTATAGAGATTTATATCACTCTTTTGTGACGGGAAGTCCGGACGTGATTAGAAAATTATCCGGATTGCAAGGGCTTCTTTGGAAGTGCCTTCGGTTCTGTTCGAACCCGGAACAGACTTGTATGGATACATGTCCGACATTACACTTTGAGATATAAAGCCGATTTCTTTCAAATACATATCTGTTGGTGGCGGAGAATTTATTCTCTTAGCTTAACACCCTTCTCTGAGACGTACGAGCTCAGAGGTTATATATCGATAGACATCAATTCTGTGTTGAGAATTGACGATGTAAGCGTGAAATTCAAATCGAATGTGAAAGTCGATAATAAATGGAATTATGAATATGAATTAGGTTTGAGATAACCTTAAATTTCCAAATCGACTTAGAGGAAAATTTTGAAATCCTCTATTTTGTTATGAATATGGATATGTAAGTTTTAGAACTTATATATATGAATGCGGTGAATTGAAAACCGTTAGTTTAGAAAGACATTGTTATGGAAATCTTATGTATGTTTACATAGATGTTATATGTACGAAATGGGAAATGAAAGTACTACATATATGATATTATGTTTTCTAAACTGAGGATGTGGAAAAGTACCTTCCATTTATTATTAAAGAAGGTATTGGAACTCTCGATGAGTGTCCATTTGAAATTCGTAGCTACGTAGAATTTTAGTCAGAGTGACTATTTGAATCGGAAATCCTTCGCGATAGTTCATCGCGATGAGATTAGATTTGATTGATGATGTTAGCGTAATTTGAGGGGCGAGATGCCCACAGTTACGAGCGACTCCACTGGGATAGTGGCGTAACCGCCGAGTAAACTGCAATCTAATGCCAGGCGAAATTTGAGGGGCGTGATGCCTACAGACACGAGCGATTCTACTGGGATAGTAGCGTAACCGCCGTGTGTACTGCAATCTATGGCGACAACCATGGCGAAATTTAAGAGATGTGAAATCTACAGCCACAAGCGACTCTACTGGGAAAGTAGCGTAACCGCCGGGTGGAACTGTAATCCATGGGGGAACGTGCTTTCCATATCCATTTTTAAAAGAATTTTTAAAAGTATTTTCACTGGGAATTGAAGCAAGTATATTTAGTACTTGGAGATTTTTAGACCTGAGCCTGGCCAGCGTATGTCTAATGTCTGTGAGAACGAAGATGGACTTGTTAAATTTCGAGTTAGCAAGTATTTTCAAACTGTAAATAGCGAATCAATGATTTGAAAGTAAAATTTCAAAATTCCAACCTAATGAACTAAGGAAGAGGATCTTTGTAATGTTTTGAAAGTCCACAGCTTTGGAAGATATATATTATATAAATCTCTAACGTGACGGATTTTAAGTTTGAATCTGAGTTGTAAATTAAAAATGTTAGTAAAAGACTTTTGGGTTTTGATTTTTGAAAATCAATGAATAAAAGAGAAGATAAACAGAACTAGTGAGATTAAACGGATGAAATGAATCCTATATTCATTTATTTGTAATAAGTTTCAGGCTTAGAAAAATTGAGTAGAGTATAAATATCGATGAAATTTTAACAACTTTTCCTTTTCGTGGACGAAAAGTTTTTAAGGAGGGGAGTTTGTAACGACCCTGAATTTTGAACAATTTAAATTGAAAATATTTAATTAATTTTAAATATTTGAATGATGATTTGACTTGAATTTCAAATTATCAGAATGAATTGGTGATTAAATTTTGAATTTAATCTATTGAAAGTTGAATAAAATTTGAATCTTCGATTTTAAGCCGGTTAAAAATAATTTAAAGGCTTAGAAAATTCATAGTGATAATACTGAAGATAATAGAAGCTTCAGAATTGATTTTAAAAGCGATTTGTTCAATTTTGAGATTGTATCGTTTGAATTGAATTTAAAAATAGTCTTCCGAGGCACAGTCTCGGAATTTGACGAAACGAGTTTCATTGGGTCCGTAATATTGAATTATTACTGGATTTCAAATTTCGTATTTATCGGAATTGCTTTGTGAATATAAGGCGTAAAAACGCGTAGAAAATTAAATCGAATTCAAATTGAATTTCTATAACAATCAGGATTTTTGATTTGTTAATATCGTTTGCTAATTACTGCTAGAATTTTTAAATCGATTAGAATTCTTTTAATAAATTTTTATTTGTACGAAATAAATATTATACACATAATTTAGATTTTAGCAACATGATAAAACAAAACAAAGTAAAAAATTTCTATAAATTAAATACAAGAAAACAAATCAGTTTTAAAAGAGAAAAGGAAAATATAAAAACAAATATATATAAAGAAAAAAATAAAGTAACCCATACCCTAAGCCCATGTCTAACCCATTCCCCCCACGTTATACCCTGTAAACCCACGTCGCCCCACCCACGTTTTCTTTTGTTAAACCCCTCCCCCTCTCTTCATTTTTCAGTCAAAAAAAAAATATAATCGAAAAAAAAAAAATGGCGGCATCATCTTCGATCTGAAAATTAGGGCTTGTCTACAACTCTTTGTCGTTTTGAATTTTGGGGCTTCGTCCTCGCTTGTGTTGATTCGTTGCCTGGCTTCGTCTTCGCTCCCCTTCGTCTCGACAAATTAGGGTTTCGCATTCGTTCATTTCAAAGGCGCCGGCTACGATCGACTTCCTTCGCCTCACTCGCTCGCGACCTCTTCGAGAAAAGGTGAGTAGTATACTCACATCTAATTCGAGTTGGTAAAATTCGTTCGCTCATTCTGTTTTCATGAACTTCGGCTTCGACTTGATTTCATAGATGTTGATAATTTCTGACTTGTTTTTGATTTAGTTCGATTTCGTATATTGTTGATAATTTCTTTGGGGTTGGGGTGTCAGTATTTCACCACCTACTGTTCACTTGCATATTGTTGTAGTCGACTAGATGTTCTTTTAGCTTCAGCTTGTGGTATTGCATATGTGATGATGCCTGACTCCGGTCGTGGTTGAACTTGCTACTGCGATTTAGCTTTGTCATTTTTTTTCTTTCCTGTTGACTTTGGAAATTTCTACATTTGACCCTGTTCGATTCAAGCCTTGACCACCTCGGCTATGAATTGATAAAGTGAAGCTTTGATTTTTGGGGTTCGAACTAGCATTGGTTTTGATTTTGCGCCTCTATGACTTAGGCAAATTTTGATCCAAACTGCAGTTGTTTTTGGACTTGGTTGTTGTGTATTTGGCCTTGCTGTACCTTCAATTGTACCTATATGTGTCTTTGCATTATCATGTATGTATGTATAAATATATGCATTCAGGTATGTATATATATATGATTGATATTCTATTTTGTTTTTTTTTTTATGGAACTTAAAATTCAAAACAGATTCAAATCAGAGTCTAGAAGATGGAATTCAAATTTACTTTTGAGATGAATGAAGTTTTATAAAATTTAAAATATTCAAATAACTTTAAAAATGTTCGAGTATATTTTATACCATGATTTGAATTTAAATACTTGGGTTCACTGCACTTGAGTCATGTGCTTGTATTGCCCAGTTTCGCAGTTGCATCCCATATATGTGTTTTCTATCTGAACATCACTATATTGGTTTCATGTTGTATTTGGGCCTTACATCTTATTGTTCACTAGTAGTTGACTAGCTGTTTTGGGAGTTCCAGGTCCATTTTATTTTAATATGTGGTTCATTTTTATAGCCCGACAGTTTTGGAAGCATGTACATTGTCACTTGGCCATCTTCTTTCTTTCCACTATAGTGGCCTTCACTGTTTCCTGGTTTGCAGTCTTCCATACTGCTATGTTGTTTGCATTGACTTCATTTTTCAGTCTGCATTGGTTTGTCTCAGTTGTATCTTGGTTAAGTGCATATTGCTGAGGCTTGTGGTATCATTTGCCGTCATTTTGTTATGATCTTGTACACATTGAGCTCTGTTTGTAATTTGACATCACTGATCCTTATATCAGTGCTCGGCCTAAAATGTCCATGTAGTTTAGGTCTGCATTCACACTGGCTTCTTTAACTCGGTCAGGTCTGATTGAATCACTGTCTTGAAGTCTTTGTGGTCTTTACTTTAGTTCATTGTCATCTGAACTGTTGCCACTGTCTTCTTTGTAGTTGCACTGCACTTGAGGGCTGATCATTTGTATACATACATTCTTGTATGTATATATGTGTATGGCCACTGCATTTTGAAATCTTGAGTTTGGTTTGTCTGCACTCACTACTGCCTTTGTAGTTGATCAATTTTTGTACTGAACTGATTCTTCATAGATGTATTCTTGTGGCATTTGTTTTGTAACTTCAAGTCTGCATTGAGTCATGTTGGCTTTGATATAAGTTGGCTGATGCATTATGTTTTATCACTTGAGCTTTGATGCTGTTTTATTTGTGATCTGCCATGCTTCAGTTTCACTTTGCCTTGTGTTGAACCCAGTTGTAAAGACTCGGGTTTGACCTTGTGCTCGTCTATGGGTTTTTGTTGATCTTTTGTGCATTTCACCATTGTATTGGCGAGGCCGTGCACGCGTGCGTGTACGGCAGCCAATCGAGTTCTTGATGATTTTAAAGTGACAATTTCAGTTGTCTTAAATTAATTTAGTCGATATGATAAATTGTTTATTTATCTCTGTTGATGATTTAAATCTGCTGATTTATTGTTTAACACTGTTTAGTGTTATATATTTTCGTTATCCGAGTTCTTTGTTGAAAGAGTCGGATAGACGAGAATTATTGTGACTGTCGTCTATTTAAATTATTACTGCCTCTATGCACTAATAAACTGGTTTGAATTAGACTGACCTGTGTATTATTTTCTTTTGAATATAATACTCGGGTCAGACCGAGTATTTTTACAGCTTGAAGATTTTCGAGCAGCGAAGTTAGAGAGTAAAGAACCATTTTTAGTTTCAGAAGAAAATTGTATTTTAAATATTCCGCTGTATCAGTATTAAAATTGTATAAACTCTGATGTATATAAAAAGATTTATAGTAATGAAATAAAGATTCATTTGTTTTAATTCAGTGTTATTATTCTGTGTTTCTGTGGCTGATTCTGTTTAAACCTTATAAACTAAATAACAATTCGTCTTTTTGAACGTTTCGAGTTGGTTTAATTACCGACTGGAGGCGGTCAAAAGGGGGAATGTTACATATTACATAGTATCATATACATCATCTATCAGAGTTACACAGATTACACATCACATACTAGACAGTTATAAACATCTGTCTAGTTATTACATCTCAACACAATACAGATCAATACAAAGATCAACACAGCGGAAAACTACTATCTATATCTACAACGCCGAAGCCTCCTGCTCCATTGCTCCTCCAGATTACTCGTCAAAGCTAAACCTGAATCCCTTGGCTACTCGTAAAAATTTGAGTACCCAAGAGTTTATAAAACAGAAATAAACAACTTGGGTCAGACATGGGTCTGGTGTGAGTAACAGGTTAAACTTGTTTAACTTCAAAACCTTTTGAAAGAAAAGGTATCACGTAAGACTCCCCACCAATAAATATGGGTAAGTTTTTTCCTTACGCTAACCAAAACATTTGATAGGAAATTCGATTGTATTATAATAGGTCTAGGGTTTTCAAATAAATATGAAATAGCTGGAATGCTTACATCTCACGTTCCAACATAGTTGGGCACAACTAAAACGTACGGCACTTATTGGAGTTTGGATTCCATCAATGGCAGGGCTACCGGGGTACCGCCCGTCACAGTACGTGGCCTAGATCACCGTACCGAGGATCACTCCCAATCCCCTGCAACACAAGGTCGGAACATCCCTTACTGGATAATTCCCGCACAAGATACCCCACGGTTGTCATGATTCAACCGCACACACTAAGTCGAAAATAGAAAGGGACATCTAGACAGAGGTAATCTTGTCCTACTTGGGTGCTACCCACTAACCTTGCTGCACCTCCCCTGTTTTAGCCATTCCCGGTTTGTGAGGCTTGAGGTCACGATTACCTTAGAAAAGAACACATCACTTAGAATGCTCATCGTCCACCTGACGATGTGCTGAAAGCATTCAGTCCATACAAGTTCGTTCCGGGTTCGAACGAAACCGAAGGCATTATCTCGTTACACTCGTTTTGGAATCACCCTCAGAGTTAACGACAATAACCCTTGCACTCTAAATCTTCATCTTCACTTGAGATTCACGACCTATCGTTAATTTGGATCGATGTGGTATTCGGGTCTCCAGACCTGGAAATCCGGTATACGGAAACCCGATCCCGGTCTCATCGAAATCCAAAACGTATCTTTTAAGGCCAAGTTGTTTTAAAGGTTAAAACAATTTAATTCATTATCTTATATACACTTAGAAAGATAATTCACAATAGATAATCAACATTATCAATATCATCAGATAATCCATATTATCACAATTCAACTAAACATCCATATCACATAGCATATATCTCATCAGAGATATCAATCAAATGCAAAGCATTCAGTATTATTATCCATCTATAAGTAATGATCTATATCATCTCTAATTAATTTAAAGTTAATTAAATTAATTACTTTTATTTTATAAATCCTTCTTACTTAAACATTAATTAATTACAAATTAATTAATTATCCTCTAATTACCTTTTTCAATTAATCATCTTTGATTAATTATCTTTTAATTACCTTCAAGTAATTTATCCTTAATTAATTACTTAAATTAATTAACCTTAACCACTTATAGTAATTAACCTTTAATTACTTCATTAATTAATTATACTTAATTAATCAATCTTAATTACATCATTAATTATATTAATTAATGATCCTTAATTATAACTTAATTATTAATTACTTTAATTAAATTAATTACATTAAGTAATTAAACTTTAATTAAAACACATTTATTAATCACTCTTGATTAATCTCCTTTAGTAATTAACTATTCTTAATTACTTTCATTAACTAAATTAATTACTCCTTAATTAATTTATTAATTAATCCCTTGATTAATTATTCAAAGTAATTAAACTTAAATTACTTCCATTAATAAAATCATTATTCACTTAATTACTTCCAGTAATTATTTATTATTTACTTCCCTAAATAATTATACCTTACTAATTACATTAAGTAATTATTTATCAAATCATCCATTGATTATTCTAAATTAATTAAACTTAATTAATTTAATTAAACTAAATCAAATTAACTTAATTAATTACAATAAGTAATTAATTTCTTAATTACTTCCATTAAGTAATTCATTTAAACAATTTTCAATCTATAACCATTCCTCAAACCAGAAATTCAAGAAAATAAAACCCTGTAATACATTTCAAAATCAAGTCTTCTGTCTGCAACCTTCTTTGCAAATCTGTAATCATCTTAAAGCAACCAGCCTACCTGCATTTTTCTATCTGGAACAAGTAATCAAAGTCTCCTGCCTGAAATTCTTTTCAACTTAAGGAAGTTGCTGCATCCTTTTTAAGCTGGAAACAAATTCAAAAGCCTGCTGCATTTTTTCTTCAACATGGAAAACAAACATGCATGCAGTTCTAAATTCAATAAGTAAAGTTCAACCACTCAATTTCTTAAATTAAAGGGCATTCAAGTTAAAGTTCAAAACAGTTTCTCAGTTTCAAAGATAAGGCTCTGCCTCTGTTCCATCTTTGTTCCAGGCTTCAGGTTGTATATTTTTGGTTTGAGAAATGAATTTAGCTTTTGGTTGTGAGATGATTTAGTAAAATTTTGGTTTGCATGTTTATAAGTATGTAGATATAAAGATGTACATGACTGTTTATATAGATATCCCTGTTTTATCTAAATACAGGCTTCATATTTTATTAGAAAAATCCATATCTTGGCATCCATTTGATTTCAGTCTAGGTTGTGTTAATAAAAAAGGTTTCTAACTATATACTTTAGAATTTAAAAATAGATTCAAGAATATATGATAAGTATTTAACTCGAAATTTAAAGTTTACAGTGGAAAATCAAAGAATGGGTAAAATTCGAACTTGTTAATTTAAAACTTTGATTTTAAAATCTGATTAGTACTTGCAAGTAATGAATTTAGAAAAGGAAATTATGATTTTTTAAGTCAATGGATGGCGAGTTATCTCCAGTTGATTAGTTTTGGTATTTTCTTCAAATTCCGATGAATGGCGATGATTTAAGGATCGTGATTGATGTCGGAGGTGGGTTGAGGGATGAAGATCATGGGAAAAATGACCAGAAATTTCCTGGTTCATCGTGGAGGTTGGACGATGTCAGAATAGGGTTTTATGTCAGTTTCAGTCGGAGTCGAAAAGTGGGATTACTACTTCTTCTCTAGTGCATCGAGTTGATCAGGACGAAGGCGAACTGGAGCTGGAGATCAAGGCGAAGGTGTGGACGAAGTTTCGTGGTTGCTGGTGATCGGCGTCGCCTGGACGAGGCGAGTTAGGTCGGAGATCTCTGTCTTAGTCTGTACTGGTAGGCTCGTTTTTCGATTTCGAGTATATCTTTGAAATTGTGATGTTTGGATCAATGATGCTAACGATCGTGGGTGTGTGGGAGATACTGGCGATGGTCGGAGGTGGAGCGTTTGGCTGTGCACGTGCACATGCACGTTTTGGTGATAGGCGATGTTTTGATGCCTAGAAGGTTGGGGTTGTGGGTAACTCGAAGTAGGTATCGAGGAAGAAGCTTTTTGGCTCGGGTATATGGTAGGGATGTACGCGAGTGGTTGAGTAATTGTTAAGTTTTTAACAGTTTCAAATTTTTAACAACAGTTTAAAATTTACTCGAGAGGAACTCGGGAAAGAAGAGCTTTGGCTCGGGTTTTCTTCGTGTCGTTTGTGAGCTGAGTAAAAACAGATTAGCAGTTTAAATTTTCTTTAAATTCAAAACAGTTTTAAAATCTAAAATTTAATCTCTGTTTTAAATAAAGATGTAGATGTATTGGCTTAGATTCAAATACACATGGGTTAAACCAAAGTAAATGTTTTAAACCAATTTTTAAAATTTAATTGAAAGTAAGTTTTAAACTTTAATCAAGTTAAATCATTTCTTGAAATTCATTTCTTTGTAATGAATATTTTGAATAAAAGATGTTGTATGATTTGTAAACTTAGATGTTTTAATTTGAATCCTTAAAGTTATTTTCTAACTTAAATTTGAAATGTAATTAGGTAATAAAAGAAAAAAAAAATGTGTTTATCTCAAACTTAATTTAAGTTTGATAATAAAGGAAATAAATAAAGAATGATTTGTTAATTAAATTAGTAAAGGGTTAAGGATGAGTAAATTAACAATAAGTTTTCAAGAGTTTTATTCACTTGTAATTAAGGATTGTTAATAAATAATTAAGGATAAGTAATTAATTATTTATTTTAAAACTTAATTAATGACATTTAATTAAGTAAGTCAATTACTAAGATCAAATATTTTTAATGATAATGTTTTTTATCTTAAGATTAATTAAGATTTTTTAAGAGTTGAAATTAATAATTAAGAAATTTTTAATTTATAATTAAAGTTAATTAAGGATTAATTAACTATTATTAAGGATTAATTAATTATCATTTAAGGATTGATTAATTGGTAATTATGGATTAAATTAATTTGTAATTAAGGTTGTTAATTAATAATTAAGTTTATTAATTAATAATTAAGAGGTAATTAATTAGTTAATTAAGTTTAATTAATTAATTATAAAAGTAATTAAGGATTGATTACTTTGTATTAAAAGATATTGATTAATAATTAAGGTTTATTAATTAATAGTTAAAGAATAATTAATCAAGGATTAATTAATTTGTTTAAAGGGTAATTAAGGATGAGTTACTCAGTTATAATTTAGGAAGGAATGTGATTTATTTAAGTTAATTAATTTGTTAATTAATTAAGGATAGTCACTTGGTAATTGATTAAGTGTAGTTACTTAATAAGATTGGTTAAGTATAATTACTTAGTGTAAGTAATTAATAAATGAATTACTATATGTAATTGGTGAATTTAATCAAAAAGGATTTATAAAAGAAATTAAAGTAATTAAGAATAGTTAATTACTGTTAATGATTATTTAAGGATTGATTAATGGAAGTAATTAATTAGTGCATGATTAATTAATATAATTAATTAAGGAATAATGTAATTAATTATAGTTAATTAATTAATTAATGTAATTAATTAAGGATCATTAATTATTGTAATTAATGAGAGTAATTAAAGGTTAATTACTGTAAATGATTAAGGATAATTAATTTGTGAAATTAATTAAAGGATAATTACTTTATGTAATTAATAATTAATCAAGAGTGATTAATATTTAATGATTAATTAATTAAATGGATTGTAATTAATTAATGGTTGATTAAGCAAGGTTAGGAATTAATTCTTAAGTAATTAATTTAATTTAAGTGGATTAAATTAATTATAATAGAGATTAATAAATGGTTGTTTATGAATGATGGTTGAGTAAAATGTCTGATTTGGTTGATATCTATTAGATGATATACTATGATATTCTGTGATATGATATTGGATATATCTGTGATAAATATGTGATATTTATCTATGTTAATGCTGTGTGAATTCAAGTATTAAATTGAATTGAATTGTTTAAACCTTTAAACAACTTGACCTTAAAAGATACGTTTTGGATTTCGATGAGACCGGGATCGGGTTTCCGTATACCGGATTTCCAGGTCTGGAGACCCGAATACCACATCGATCCAAATTAACGATAGGTCGTGAATCAAGTGAAGATGAAGATTTAAGAGTGCAAGGGTTATTGTCGTTAACTCTGAGGGTGATTCCAATACGAGTGTAACGAGATAATGCCTTCGGTTTCGTTCGAACCCGGAACGAACTTGTATGGATTGAATGCTTTCAGCACATCGTCAGGTGGACGATGAGCATTCTAAGATAGATGTGTTCTTTTCTAAGGTAATCGTGACCTCAAGCCTCACAAACCGGGAATGGCTAAAACAGGGGAGGTGCAGCAAGGTTAGTGGGTAGCACCCAAGTAGGACAAGATTATCTCTGTCTAGAGGTCCCTTCTTATTATTATTCGGCTGTGTGGGCAGTTGTGAGCTCCAACTGCTGGGATATCTTGTGCGGGAATTATCCAGTAAGGGATGTTCCGGCCTTGTGTTGCAGGGGATTGGGAGTGATCCTCGGTACGGTGATCTAGGCCACGTACTGTGACGGGCGGTACCCCGGTAGCCCTGCCATTGATGGAATCCAAACTCCAATAAGTGCCGTACGTTTTAGTTGTGCCCAACTATGTTGGAACGTGAGATGTAAGCATTCCAGCTATTTCATATTTATTTGAAAACCCTAGACCTATTATAATACAATCGGATTTCCTATCAAATGTTTTGGTTAGCGTAAGGTAAAAACTTACCCATATTTATTGGTGGGGAGTCTTACGTGATACCTTTTCTTTCAAAAGGTTTTGAAGTTAAACAAGTTTAACCTGTTACTCACACCAGACCCATGTCTGACCCAAGTTGTTTATTTCTGTTTTATAAACTCTTGGGTACTCAAATTTTTACGAGTAGCCAAGGGATTCAGGTTTAGCTTTGACGAGTAATCTGGAGGAGCAATGGAGCAGGAGGCTTCGGCGTTGTAGATATAGATAGTAGTTTTCCGCTGTGTTGATCTTTGTATTGATCTGTATTGTGTTGAGATGTAATAACTAGACAGATGTTTATAACTGTCTAGTATTTGATGTGTAATCTGTGTAACTCTGATAGATGATGTATATGATACTATGTAATATTTATGTGATATATTATATTTCGTTTCGTTTCCGCTGTGAGTATCTGTTGTTGTTTTCTTTTCTCTTCTTCTCTTTTCTATTTCTCACCCCTTTCTTTCTTACTGTCGATGCGATTTTCCGGGAGTGGAAAGCCGGGTCGTCACACGTGGTATCAGAACGAATTTCCGTGGCATTAATTAATAAAGGATCATTAATTAGTGTAATTAATGAAAGTAATTAAAGGTTAATTACTGTATATGGTTAAGGATAATTACTTGAATGTAATTAAAGATAATTAATCAAGGAAGATTAATTAAGGAAGATCATTAAAAGATGATTAATTAATTAATTTGTAATTAATTAAAGTTAGTAAGTAGGATTAAGATAATCCAAATGATTAAAGGATAGTAATTAATTTAATTAAAGATTGATTAAATTGATTTGGAGATAATCAAACCTGCTTATGGATGATTGATTGATATTGGATATTGGGTGATTGGATATCTCTGATATATGTGATATGCTGCTTTGTGAGATGAATGTTTGATATGAATTATCTATTGTGATAATGTGATTCATCTATCTGTTTATATCATTCTGAATATAAGTTAACTGTTTAAACCCTTAAGAATAACTTGGCCTTAAAAGATACGTTTTGGATTTCGATGAGACCGGGATCGGGTTTCCGTATACCGGTATTCCAGGTCTGGAGACCCGAATACCACATCGATCCAAATTAACGATAGGTCGTGAATCTCAAGTGAAGATGAAGATTCAGAGTGCAAGGGTTATTGTCGTTAACTCTGAGGGTGATTCCAAAACGAGTGTAACGAGATAATGCCTTCGGTTTCGTTCGAACCCGGAACGAACTTGTATGGATTGAATGCTTTCAGCACATCGTCAGGCGGACGATGAGCATTCTAAGTGATATGTTCTGATTAAAGGTAATCGTAACCTCAAGCCTCACAAACCGGGAATGGCTAAAACAGGGGAGGTGCAGCAAGGTTAGTGGGTAGCACCCAAGTAGGACAAGATGACCTCTGTCTAGATGTCCCTTTCTATTTTCGACTTAGTGTGTGCGGTTGAATCATGACAACCGTGGGGTATCTTATGCGGGAATTATCCAGTAAGGGATGTTCCGACCTTGTGTTGCAGGGGATTGGGAGTGATCCTCGGTACGGTGATCTAGGCCACGTACTGTGATGGGCGGTACCCCGGTAGCCCTGCCATTGATGGAATCCAAACTCCAATAAGTGCCGTACGTTTTAGTTGTGCCCAACTATGTTGGAACGTGAGATGTAAGCATTCCAGCTATTTCATATTTATTTGAAAACCCTAGACCTATTATAATATAACTGGATTTCCTATCAAATGTTTTGGTTAGCGTAAGGTAAAAACTTTTCCATGTTTATGTGTGGGAAGTCTTACGTGATACCTTTGTTTTCAAAAGGGTTTTGAAGTTAAACAATTTTAACCCGTTTACTCACACCAGACCCATGTCTGACCCAAGTGTTTATTTTCTGTTTTATTAAACCTTGGGTACTCAATTTTTACGAGTAGCCAAGGGATTCAGGTTAGCTTTGACGAATCTATGGAGGAGATATGGAGCAGGAGGCTTCAGCATTCGTAGATATATAGTATTCCGCTGTGTTGGTTTCTCTGAGTCGTTTGTCTGAATTGTATCTTGAGTTGTATAATAGACAGAATTTATAACTGTCTATTTTGTGTTGTATAAGTTGTGTAACTCTGATTATGTAAAGACTATGTAATAGTAATGTGATATATTATATTTGTTTCGTTCCGCTGTGAGATTCTGATATTGTTTAGTTCTTTCTTTCTCTTCTTTTCTCTTTTCTATCCCTTTCTTTCTTATTAGCGATACGACTTTCTGGTCGATGAAAGCCGGGTCGTCACAGTTAAACAAAGATAATTAGAGAAAGATTAATTAATTTATTTGTAATTAATTAATGATTATATAAGTAAGATTTAAGAGATGAAGTAATTAATTTAATTCACTTTAAATTAATTAAAGATAGAGATAGTTAATTTAATTCATTTTAAATTAATTATGTTGTGATTAAGTAAATCATTGCTTATATATAAATGGATGACATTGATTGTCTTGAATGGATGTAATCTCAGAAATGAGATAAGTAATGTTGTGTGGTATGAATGCTTGGTTGCATTATGATGGTAATATAGATTACCTATTGTGATGTTGATATGGATTACCTATTTTGTTATGGATCATTTGTTTATTTGATAATGTGATTATCAATTGTGACTTGTGAATTATCTATCTGTATGAATATAGATAAGTTAAATTGTTTAAACCTTTAAACAACTTGGCCTTAAAAGATACGTTTTGGATTTCGATGAGACCGGGATCGGGTTTCCGTATACCGGTATTCCAGGTCTGGAGACCCGAATACCACATCGATCCAAATTAACGATAGGTCGTGAATCTCAAGTGAAGATGAAGATTCAGAGTGCAAGGGTTATTGTCGTTAACTCTGAGGGTGATTCCAAAATGAGTGTAACGAGATAATGCCTTCGGTTTCGTTCGAACCCGGAACGAACTTGTATGGATTGAATGCTTTCAGCACATCGTCAGGCGGACGATGAGCATTCTAAGTGATATGTTCTGATTAAAGGTAATCGTAACCTCAAGCCTCATCAACCGGAAATGGCTAAAACAGGGGAGGTGCAGCAAGGCTTCGTGGGTAGCACCCACTGAGAGCAAGATAGATCCCTGTCTAGAGGTCCCTTTTCTTTTATTCGGCTTAGTGTGTGGTTGGTCGCGCCAACTACGGGGTTATCTTGTTCGGGATTATCCAGTAAGGGATGGTTCCGGCTTTGTGTTGCAGGGGAGCGGGCGTACTCCTCGGTACGGTGATCTAGGCCACGTACTGTGACGGGCGGTACCCCAGTAGCCCTGCCATTGTATGGAATCCAAACTCCAATAAGTGCCGTACGTATTAGTTGTGCCCAACTATGTTGGAATGTGAGATGTAAGCATTTCAGCTATTTCTGTATTTTACTTGAAAACCCTAGACCCTATTATAATATAACTGGATTTCCTATCAAATGTTTTGGTTAGCGTAAGGTAAAAACTTTTCCATGTTTATGTGTGGGAAGTCTTACGTGATACTTTTGTTTCAAAAGGATTTTGAAGTTAAACAATTTTAACCCGTTTACTCACACCAGACCCATGTCTGACCCAAGTGTTTATTTTCTGTTTTATTAAACCTTGGGTACTCAATTTTTACGAGTAGCCAAGGGATTCAGGTTAGCTTTGACGAATCTATGGAGGAGATATGGAGCACGAGGCTTCAGCATTCGTAGATATATAGTATTCCGCTGTGTTGGTTTCTCTGAGTCGTTTGTCTGAATTGTATCTTGAGTTGTATAATAGACAGAATTTATAACTGTCTATTCTGTGATGTATAAGTTGTGTAACTCTGATGTAATATGATACTATGTAATATTTTATGTGATATATTATATTTTATTCGTTCCGCTGTGAGATTCTGATGTGTTGTTCTTTTTTTCTTTCTCTTCTTTCTTCTTCTATCCCTTTCTTTCTTTATGACGATGCGTCTTTCTGGGCGAAGAAAGCCGGGTCGTCACAGTTGGTATCAGAAAAACCCGAGCAACTCACTTCGTTTATTAATTAGTCTTAATTAATCATAAACGGTAATTAACAATTTGTAATTACTTATCTTAATTAATTATATTAAACTTGATTAATTAATCTAATTAATTAATCTTTAATTACTTCATTAAGTAATTATTAATCAATTTAAATTAACAAATAATCCTTAATTAATTACTTTATTAATTAATTACTCTTAGTAATTAATCTTAAATTAAACGCATTTAATTAATCACATTTATTAATTAACTAAACTAAAATTAAGTAATTAATTCTTAATTACTTACATAAGTAATTATCTTCTAATTACTTCCATTAAAAATCTTGTTTACTTTCTTAATTAATTTCTTAACCAATAATTAATTCCATCATTAATAATTCTTAATACTTTAATTAATTAATTACTTCATAATTAATTAACTTTAAAATAATTATATTAATTAATTCCTTAAGTGATAACAAGTGGCAAGAAAATCTGAGGCTACAGAAAGTTTTCAAAAGCTTTTCAAATTTTTAAAGTTTCAAAAGCAAGTGTTTCAGTTTCAAAACAAGCAGATGAAATTTCAAAAGCTTCCAGTTTTCAAAAGATTCTAGTTTATCAGTTTCTCTATTCAACAGTAAAAAGGTGAGTAAACAAATTATTTCCAAAAGTTAAAATAGATATAAATTTGCTTTCGAATGATTGTTGAATGAATTATCTTTACATGTTTATTTTTATGTATGTATTCTGTATGTATATGAGAAACTTGACTGTGCATGTTGATATATCTCTGTTTCCAGTTTTAGAGATAACTAGTTTAGCAAAATTCCATATTTTTTTTATTTATTCACTGTTAGGATTTCAATTAAAGACAAAATAGTTTAGTTATAGCATAATCTAGGTAATAAAAATATAAACAAGTATATATGTTTTGAGATATGCTTGTATTTGTAAAACAACAGTGAAGATCTTTTAAAATATGTAAAAATCAAATGATGAATTTGATTGATTCAAGTTCATGTCTTGAATCCATTTGTAAAATTAGGATTTTTAGAACCTAAGTCAAGATTTTAAATGAAGTAAGGAATAAGAATTTGGGAATTTCCTGGAATTGGGATTTTGGGTGATATTTGATGATCACGAGATCTATGGGGATCGAGATTTTGGAAGGAGGTAGAGGAAGGATCTGGTGGTACGGCAAAAATGGGTGATGAGTTGTCTGATGGTCGTGGCAACGGCGGCAGGTGGATTTAGGTTTAAACCCTAATTTGGTCGAAGTCTGGAAACAGGGTCAATGCAGAGTCTATGGTGAATCGAGTTTCACCGGGCTTAGGAAAATGATAGCTTTGAAGGTCAGCGTGTGTGTGGCCGGAGTTCCAGGAGTCCTGGTAGTTGGCGACGGCAGTTCGAGGAAGATTCAGGCGAGGGGTTAGTTCCAGGAATTTATCGAGTTACCTCGATTTCGATATAGAATTTGTTTGTGTGGTTGGGTTGTCGGAATCAGATAGGATGGTGATTGTCGAGGTGCGAGGGTTGTCGGAAGTGGTCGGAGCATCGCCAGTGGTCTGTGCATGTGCACATGAGTTGATGGGTGTCAGTGTATCTGTTTGTCTGGTTTGGGTTCATGGGTTTTCTCGAGTAGAGTCTCGGGAAAGAAGGCTTTTGACACGGGTGGTTTTAGGGTCGTTTGCGAGAGACTGAAACTGTTAAAAGTTTTAACAGTTTAAACTTTAAAACAAAACTGTTTTTAAAATTTGCTCGGGAGGAACTCAGGAAGATAAAGTTTTGGCTCGGGTTGCCTTCGTGTCGTTTGTGAGTTTGAGTGGAAACAATTAACAATTTAAATTCTTTAAAAACCAAACAGTTTTAAAATGTAAAACTAATCCCTGTTTAAAAAGGGAAATAAGAAGAAGAAATGCTTGGCTTTGTTCAAGTATAATGGGTCAAACCCAAAGGAAATATTTAAATTAGTTTTTAAAAATTTAATTAAAGGTAAGATTTTAAATTTAAAAATCAAGTTAAAACAATTGTTTTAAAAATCCATTACTTTGTAATAAATGTTTTGACTAAATTAAAGTTGTATGATTTATTTAACTTAAAAATATTAAGTTAAATTTTTATGTTATTTTCAAATTTAATTTGAAAATAAGGTAATTAATAAAGAAATGTTTTATCTTAAAACTTAATTTAAGTTTGATAAGAATGGAATAAATAAAGAGTGATTTATTAAATTAAATTAGTTAATGGTTAAGGATGAGTAAATTAACAATTAAAGTTTTCAAGTGATTTAGTAACTTGTAATTAAGGATTGTTAATTTATAATTAAAGGTAAGTAATTAATGATTATTTATTTTAAAACTTAATTAATAATTTAATTAAGTAAGTTAATTACTAAGATCAAATATTTTTAATGATGATGTTTATCTTAAGATTAATTAAGATTTTTAAACAAGTTGAAATTAATTAATTTAATTAAGGAATTAAGATTAATTAATTTATTTAATAAGGATTGATTAAATGATTAAGAGTTAATTAAAATAGTAATTAAGAAGTACTTAATAAAGTTTTATTAAGTAATAATTAAGTTTTCTTAATTAATAATTAAGAAATTATTTATCTATAATTAAAGTTAAATAAGAATTTATTTAACTGTTATTAAGGGTTAATTAATTATCATTTAAGGATTGATTAATTGGTAATTATGGATTAAATTAATTTGTAATTAAGGTTGTTAATTAATAATTAAGTTTATTAATTAATAATTAAGAGGTAATAAATTAGTTAATTAAGTTTAATTAATTAATTATAAAAGTAATTAAGGATTGATTACTTTGTATTAAAAGATATTGATTAATAATTAAGGTTTATTAATTAATAGTTAAAGAATAATTAATCAAGGATTAATTAATTTGTTTAAAGGGTAATTAAGGATGAGTTACTCAGTTATAATTTAGGAAGGAATGTGATTTATTTAAGTTAATTAATTTGTTAATTAATTAAGGATAGTCACTTGGTAATTGATTAAGTGTAGTTACTTAATAAGATTGGTTAAGTATAATTACTTAGTGTAAGTAATTAATAAATGAATTACTATATGTAATTGGTGAATTTAATCAAAAAGGATTTATAAAAGAAATTAAAGTAATTAAGAATAGTTAATTACTGTTAATGATTATTTAAGGATTGATTAATGGAAGTAATCAATTAGTGCATGATTAATTAATATAATTAATTAAGGAATAATGTAATTAATTATAGTTAATTAATTAATTAAAGTAATTAATTAAGGATCATTAATTATTGTAGTTAATGAGAGTAATTAAAGGTTAATTACTATAAATGATTAAGGATAATTAATTTGTGAAATTAATTAAAGGATAATTACTTTATGTAATTAATAATTAATCAAGAGTGATTAATATTTAATGATTAATTAATTAAATGGATTGTAATTAATTAATGGTTGATTAAGCAAGGTTAGGAATTAATTATTAAGTAATTAATTTAATTTAAGTAGATTAAATTAATTATAATAGAGATTAATAAATGGTTGCTTATGGATGATTGTTTGAGTAGAATGTCTGATTTAGTTGATATCTATTGGATGATATACTATGATATTCTGTAATATGATATTGGATATATCTATGATAAATGTGTGATATTTATCTATGTTAAATGCTGTGTGAATTCAAGTATTGAATTGAATTGAATTGTTTAAACCTTTAAACAACTTGGCCTTAAAAGATACGTTTTGGATTTCGATGAGACCGGGATCGGGTTTCCGTATACCGGATTTCCAGGTCTGGAGACCCGAATACCACATCGATCCAAATTAACGATAGGTCGTGAATCTCAAGTGAAGATGAAGATTCAGAGTGCAAGGGTTATTGTCGTTAACTCTGAGGGTGATTCCAAAACGAGTGTAACGAGATAATGCCTTCGGTTTCGTTCGAACCCGGAACGAACTTGTATGGATTGAATGCTTTCAAAACATCGTCAGGTGGACGATGAGCATTCTAAGTGAAGTGTTCTGATTAAAGGTAATCGTGACCTCAAGCCTCATCAACCGGGAATGGCTAAAACAGGGGAGGTGCAGCAAGGCTTCGTGGGTAGCGCCCACTGAGAGTAAGGTCATCCCTGTCTAGATGTCCCTTTCTATTTCGACTTAGTGGTACGGTTGCAGTACACAACCGTGGGGTGATTTTATTCGGAATTATCCAGTAAGGGATGGTTCCGGCTTTGTGTTGCAGGGGAGCGGGCGTACTCCTCGGTACGGTGATCTAGGCCACGTACTGTGACGGGCGGTACCCCAGTAGCCCTGCCATTGTATGGAATCCAACTTCCAATAAGTGCCGTACGTGTTAGTTGTGCCCAACTATGTTGGAACGTGAGATGTAAGCATTCCAGCTATTTCATATTTATTTGAAAACCCTAGACCTATTATAATACAATCGAATTTCCTATCAAATGTTTTGGTTAGCGTAAGGTAAAAACTTACCCATGTTTATGTGTGGGAAGTCTTACGTGATACCTTTGTTTTCAAAAGGTTTTGAAGTTAAGCAATTTAAACCGTTTACTCACACCAGACCCATGTCTGACCCAAGTGTTTATTTCTGTTTTATATAAACTCTTGGGTACTCAAATTTTTACGAGTAGCCAAGAGAGTCAGGTTTGCTTTGACGAGTTATCTGGAGGAGCAATGGAGCAGGAGGCTTCAGCGCTGTAGAGATATAGTAGTTCCGCTGTGTTGATCTCTGAGTCATTGTTATCTGTGTTGTATCTTATATTGTAGAAACTAGACAGGTGTTTATAACTGTCTAGTATGTGTTGTATATGTTGTGTAACTCTGATAGTTGTTGTATATGATACTATGTAATAGTTTATGTTATTAATATAATTTATTCGTTCCGCTGTTTAGATTCTGTTGTTGTTTCTTTCTTTCTTCTCTTCTTTTCTTTTTCTATCTCTTTCTTTCTTATTAGCGATACGACTTTCTGTGGAGAAAAAGTCGGGTCGTCACATTTGGTATCAGAGCAAACAGGTGACTTCCTATGCCCAGAAATTAGTTAATAGAAAAAAATGTGACGGGTTAATAGAAAAGGTGACTTCCCCTTCTTTTCAGCGCTGAATTGAGTAACTTTTAAAACTTAAAGTAAAATATGGTTGCTTGCTAATATAGTTGAAATGAATAAGTATTGTAAGTATAAATGAGTTTCTGATGTGAATGTTTATAGTATGTTTGCTATAACAATTAGATGCTCTGCTCTGCCTTTTCAAATCTGTGAGTAACTTTTTATTTAAAAAACCTAAATAAAATAACCAGTTGCATGTTCATATGTATGAATTCGTATGGTCATATGTATATATTGGAGTTGTTGATATTCCCGCATTTATATAGCGGATGAGACCATATGCGCCGCATAATAGCGGATGATATTTTATAAAACCCATATACCGCGATATTCCACTTTGAAGTGGAATTGGTATTTTATATGGTGCTAACGTCTGTGGATGCAGGGAATAGGTTGGAGGGATCCAACTGGATTCCTCAAAATTATTAGATTATTTAATATTCTGTGTTTTGAATATTTGATATCATGTGATGATTTTATATTGGATGATGTGGTTGATTTGGAATTGTGACGACCCCTTTCTTAATTAGTTAACCACGTGTGACGACCCGGCTTTCCACATATGGAAGCTTGGAATGTTTAGGTGTAAGTTAATTAACTCTTAAGAGGACAAGTGGCTATTTTCTTTGTAAAATAAAGTCATAAATAAATAAAATGAAAGAAGATCTGATTTTACTTTTCAGCTAAAATTCATCTTTCTTCATTTCTCTACTAAAAATAAATTCGAATCAAAAAAATTCAAAGAAAAGAAGTAAAACCTGGAAATCAAAGAAAGAAATGAAAAGTCTGGAAATTCAAATCAAAAGGAGATCAAAGGCAAAAATTTAATAACAGCTTCAAATCTTCAATTTCAATCTGAAGACATGCAATCAGATAAGGAAATCAAACAGCAAGATTAAAATTCAACAAGCAAAAAGGAATGCAAGTTTAAAATCAAACACATCAGCCTGGAAATAAGAATCTGCTTCTCTGTTTTATAATGTCAGGTGAGTAAACATTTTTTTAAAAACAGTTTTAAAATCGGTGAATTAACTTTGATGCATGTGATGGATTGTTTGTGATGATACTTATATGTTTATATGAATGTTATCTGTGAATGCATGTTGAAATGTGAAATGACTATATATATATTAAGCTCCTGTATGCATATATCTTCTCTGCTTCTTTAAATTTCTGGTGAGTAAACCTTACCTTAAAAACAGTTAAATCTATTTCTATGTTTGCTATGTGAGATCAATGTTGTAGCAATATGGTATGCATTGTTTACATGAATGTTTGGAATGAATGCATGTGGATATAATGAGATACTGGTGAAATGTTTGAAGATATGTTCATATATTCTCCTCTGTTCTTATCCCAGATTCCAATTTCATAAGGAAATTCATATCTACCAAAATAATCATATTCAAGCTATGATTGCTGAAGAGGAAATAATTGTAACAGTGTAATATTGATTTTAAAAATGGTTTCTAGAATTTATATTTGACAATTATTTATGAAAGATTAAATAACAGTGATGATCTAAAATTAAGCTAAAATCAATCATTATAATTTAAGAATTTGATTTTAGAACCTGATTAGTATTAGAAAATGATGAATTTTAATATGGAAATCACGATTTTTAAGTTTGTATTCGTCGAGGTACATCGAGATGATCGGAATTGGTACTTTTATCAAATTCCGATGAACGAAGTCGAGATCGACGTTGGGCTTTGGTCTAGAGGAGAAGGGTAGATCGGCGATCAGAGGAAAAATGGTCGCATGATTTTTAGTGCGACCTGGTGGTCGAAAATAGGTCAGGTAGGGTTTTATCGCCTGGGTTTGTCATCTGCATTCATTCGGGTTTCGTGATGTCAAGGCGCAACCGGAATCGATCGCGTAGTGTTCTGGAGACGCGGGGGAATGTGGCGAAGCGATGGTGAGAACGACGAGGTGTTTCAGGTGGTAGAATCGTCAGAGGTGGTCGATCTTACGGTGTTGTCTTTTCAGGTTGATGGGTTCTTTGAGTCGAATTCGATTCTAGATCGAATCGAGATAGTTGGGTGATCGCGTGGTGTTGCCGAGGTCTGGGTCGACTCGTCGAAGGCCAGAGAGGAGTTCGTCGGCGATCGTGGTTCTGTGCACGTGCACGTGCACGATTTGTGCTATCTGGATTCGATTGTGTTTGGGGAAGAAGAGGAGAACTCGGTGTGATGCTCGTGCTAGTTGCGTGACGACTCGAAGTGGATGAATGATGCAGAGGGACTCGGGAAGAATGCGTGTTTTTGTGGAGTTTTACCCGGGTGATTCTGGGTTTAAACTGAGAGCATGATTTTACAAACGTTTTCAAAGTTTAAAAGCAAAGTAAATAATTTTGTTTCAAAGATAAGTGTTTAACAACTTTGAAAGGTTTTGAAAAATTTAAAAGGTTAAATTAAAATGTTTAAAGTGTTTTGTTCTTAAGTAAAATTATATATTTCAAGTATATAATTTATTTCTAAATTGGTTTTAAATGAAGTATAATGATATAAATAAGTTTAATTTAAATGAAGAATTTATCTTTAAAAGTAAAGATTAATTAAGGATAGTTAATTAATAAATTATATTAAAGCTTAATTACTATTTGTAATTAAGGATAATTACTAAATGAAGTAATTAGTGGAAATGAATTTAATTAAGAAATAAATGAATTAGAGATCAAGTGATGATTAATTTATTAATAAATTAATGTAATTAATTTTAGGTTAATTAATTAGTCTAATTAATAAAAGAATAATCACTTATGATTAATTAAGTTAGTCAAGTAAATTAATGGATAATTACTGAATGTAATTAAGAAAAGAGAAATTACTTATGGGAGTAATTAATGGAAGTGATTAAGGATTAATCACTTAATGTTATTAATTAAAGGTTTTGTTAATATAATTAATTAATGAGTTAATTAATTAATTAAAAAGTAATTAATTAATTAGGGGATTAAGGATTAATTAATAATGTGATTAATTACTAGTTAAGGTAATTAAATAAAAAAAAGAGAGTAATTAATTAATAAAATTTATTAAGGAGTTAATTAATTAAGGAGTTAATTAATTAAGGTAAATAATTACAGAATGGTTAATGACTGTTTATGATTAATTAAGGCTAATTGAATGTAGTTAATTAAAGATTAATTATTTAATTAATTAAAAGGTTAATTAATTAATGAAGTAATTAAAGGATTATTAATAAAAAAATAATAATCAAAGTTTGATTAATAAAAGTAATTAATTAAAGTATGATTAATTAATTGTAATTAATTAAGGATCGAGTGTAATTAATTATAGTTAATTAATTAATGAATTAATGGATACAAATGAAGGATCATTAATTATTGTTATTTAATGATAGTAATTAAAGGTTAATTACTGTATATGGTTAAGGATAATTAATTTCTATAATTAATTAATTAAAGGTTAATTACTTGAAAGTAATTAAAGATAATTAATCAAAGGAGATTAATTAAGGAAGATCATTTAGATGTTTAATTAATTAATTTGTAATTAATTAATGATAGTGAGCAGGATTAAGATAATCCAAGTAATTAAAGGATAGTAATTAATTTAATTAAAAGTTAATTAAATTGATTAGAGTAAATCAATTCTGTTTAGATAATTGATTAATACTGGATGTTTGATATTGGGTGATTGGTTGATATTGGATGATTTGTATGTCTCTAATATATATGTGATATATGCTGCTTTGTGAGATGAATGTTGATATGAATTATCTATTGTGATAATGTTATTTATCTATCTGTTTATATCATTCAGAATATAAGTTTAAATGTTTAAACCTTTAAACAACTTGGCCTTAAAAGATACGTTTTGGATTTCGATGAGACCGGGATCGGGTTTCCGTATACCGGTATTCCAGGTCTGGAGACCCGAATACCACATCGATCCAAATTAACGATAGGTCGTGAATCTCAAGTGAAGATGAAGATTCAGAGTGCAAGGGTTATTGTCGTTAACTCTGAGGGTGATTCCAAAACGAGTGTAACGAGATAATGCCTTCGGTTTCGTTCGAACCCGGAACGAACTTATATGGATTGAATGCTTTCAGCACATCGTCAGGCGGACGATGAGCATTCTAAGTGATATGTTCTGATTAAAGGTAATCGTAACCTCAAGCCTCATCAACCGGGAATGGCTAAAACAGGGGAGGTGCAGCAAGGCTTCGTGGGTAGCACCCACTGAGAGCAAGATAGATCCCTGTCTAGTGGTCCCTTTTCTTTTCATTCGGCTTAGTGTGTGGTTGGTCGCGCCAACTACGGGGTTATCTTGTTCGGGATTATCCAGTAAGGGATGGTTCCGGCTTTGTGTTGCAGGGGAGCGGGCGTACTCCTCGGTACGGTGATCTAGGCCACGTACTGTGACGGGCGGTACCCCAGTAGCCCTGCCATTGTATGGAATCCAAACTCCAATAAGTGCCGTACGTATTAGTTGTGCCCAACTATGTTGAAATGTGAGATGCAAGCATTTCAGCTATTTCTGTATTTTACTTGAAAACCCTAGACCCTATTATAATACAATCAGATTTCCTATCAAATGTTTTGGTTAGCGTAAGGTAAAAACTTTTCCATGTTTATGTGTGGGAAGTCTTACGTGATACCTTTGTTTTCAAAAGGTTTTGAAGTTAAACAATTTTAACCCGTTTACTCACACCAGACCCATGTCTGACCCAAGTGTTTATTTCTGTTTTATAAACTCTTGGGTACTCAATTTTTACGAGTAGCCAAGGGATTCAGGTTAGCTTTGACGAATTATGGAGGAGCAATGGAGCAGGAGGCTTCGGCGTTCGTAGATATAGTATTCCGCTGTGTTGATATCTGTGTTAGAGTCTTGTATTGTATTTGAGTTGTAATATCTAGACAGATGTTTATAACTGTCTAGTATGTGTTGTATAGTTGTGTAAACTCTGATAAGTGTTGTATATTATGTAATAGTTTATGTTATTAATATAATTTATTCGTTCCGCTGTGAGATCGTTGTTGTTGTTTCTTTCTTTCTTCTCTTCTTTTCTATTTTCTACCCCTTTCTTTCTTCATAACGATGCGACTTTCTGTGGAGAAAAAGTCGGGTTGTTACATATGGTATCAGAGCATAGGTTGAGCGAATACCTAAGCTATTGGTTAAGTGAATATCGGAGCAGTAGGTTGAGTGAATACCTAGGCTCTGAAGTGGTGTCTATCTTGAGAGCGCGTAATTGTTAGTTATATAAAAATGATTTTATATTGTGTTAATTGATCGGTTGAGTGGTATATGGATTCTGGTCAATACGAGTAGCTAACGTTATTGATAGGGATCTCTAAACACTTGAACCAGGCCAACGGACACAATATTGTTTTAAAGAGGTAAATGAAATAATTTTACCCAGAAATAATTTCTATATAAAAAGTATCATTTTAAATATATATATATTTCTACCTATTTGTTGGGTTACCTGTTCGGGTTTTCCAATATAAGTTATAAAGGTAGATAAGGTGGTAGTGTGAGTAACACAACTACCAATAGTTAGAATTTGAGTGTTGAGGTTGGAAGTATATCTGACGAGACTGTAGACCTAATACTGTCTCGAGTGAACTTTGTTGTGGTGTAAAGATTTCACCGATCTCTGAAGGAAACCAGTTATGGTTTAGAGTTTATCTTTAAAGTTGGATGAATAGAGTAGATCTATTGGATGAGCTGAAGAGAGTGATGGTATTTTGGTAACCTCAGGAAGTAGTAGCTGTGTGATGAGACACGGTGGCTATGGACGTTTCTGAAGATGTTTCTTCTGGAACAAGTTTGAAGAAGTGAGTCTGTTTCGGTGTTGTGGCTGAGTCCAGTGGGGTGTTTCTAATTGCTTTGAGGTCCGAGTTTCTCGAGGAGTTTCGGATAAGAAGTCTTTGGTTTGTGGCAGCAGTGCGACTCGGAGTGTTCTATGTTGGCAGAAAGTTTCTGGCTGAGCAGTTTTTCTGAAGGTGAAGTTCAGAAGCAGTTGAGTGAATCCATTTCTTCGATGGATTGGTTAGTCAAGTATAAGCTGTTCTGATTAGTGAAGAGAGAACAGTTATCTTTGGAAATTAGGCCGAGCTGATCGCAAAAGTGACTTGCGATTGTTTAAGTATTCTCTTGGGATTATTGGAGATTGAGATTCCGTATCGACTTGATTCGTGGAGTTACCGGAAGTTCAGCTTAGTAGAAGGATGTCTTCTAGAGAAGAATTTGGTGAAGCAGCTTAGGATTCTTTGGAGAGGGATTGATCAGTCCTAATTTTCTGGAGGGAATTCTTCTGTGATGTTTTGACCAAGTGGAGTGGTTCACTAAGATTTTATGGTATGGTGAACTGTGGATGATCAAGTTTGTGCTCGAGTTTCTCCGATGACATTCTTATCTATTTCAAAATCAGAGTTGTGCAGCGGAAGCAAAAAGTAGTAGCTGTGCGAGAAAGGAAATAACCTCAGATTTCTACAGGAAGTTTATGTGAACATTCTGAGTGTGTATAGAAGTTTCTGGAATTTGAAAGAAGGAAGTTCAGTCTTCTATTGCTTGTGAAGTAGAGTTTGTGTTCTGGATTTTGACGGGTTTTGGGAAACCACCTTGAATGAGTAGACCCAGGAACTTATTATTTTGGTCTTGATTGTTTCTGGAAGCATCAGTAAAGGTTAAGCTGACCAGGAAAAGATGAGGTAGCCCAGGATCGTCTAATGAGTTATGCAGATATGAGACAGAGTTTGGAATTCGGAGTTGGAGATTGGAAATTTGTTTTAAGTTTTCTCCGATTATAAAGCTATCAGATTTGGTAAGTCTGGAAAGCTAGCACTGAATTATTTTGGATTTTCCTGTGTTCTCGAGAAAAGTAGTTCTTTGATCTACAGGATTGAATAGCCAGTTTGGATATCTGGAATTCATTGTATTTCACGTATCTCTGAGGGAGTACGTGTATGATTCATTGTTGATTGTAGGTTATGCAATTCAGATGGATTTGGTAGTTGAGTTGGACTTGAGTGTGATCTGATATTTTGTTCAGATTAGTAGATCTAGAGAAGAGAGGAGCTCTAGATCATAGTAGTGTTGTTTGTTTAGCTTCTGTAGAGCGAGTCTCCCTGTGATCTGGGAAACTCATAGTGTTAGTAGTCTATCCTGATTTGTGTCAGGATAATTAGTTAGGTTTGTTTGTTTGATTGGTTGCTTTGGTTGTTAGGAATTGGATGATAGGTATGTGGTTGCTAAAATCTTTGCTGGATTATTAAATTAACTTTGTTTTTAATTTCGAGGACGAAATTATTTTAAGGGGGAAGGAATGTGATATCCCGGAAATTTGGCAATATCAATTTAATAATCTTTATTAATAATTAAATTGATTTGTTGATTTATTTTATAAATTGACAAGTTTATTCATTTTAAAAGGTTAATAATATTTTAAATTGGCAAATTTATTTCTTTTGAAAACTAATAACATTTTAATTTGGGGATATCTTTTCTAAAATTTTAATTAGGAAGATTTATCTTACTAAAACTAATATAAGTGTTTATATTTATAATGTATATATATAGGTATATATATATTATAAATAGGGAGTCTTTAATTTAATAAAAGGATAAGTTATCAAATTATAATATATATGTATATATATATTGTTATTTGAAGTTATGTATTAAAATTAAATATGATAATTATAAAGCTAATGTTAAAAGTATTTTCCATTTAGAATATATATATTTGTATATATTGGAATGGAAAGAATATTGAATTTGAATTTAATAAGATATTTTCAAACTTTAATATTTATATAATTTGTAATTTGGAAATTTGTAATTTGACTTAAATACTTTTGGAAATGATAATTGAGATTTAAATAACAAGGATAATTTCTTATTTATTATAAAGATATATTTTAGTTTAATTTTTAAATAAGATTTAAAATAAGAAGTTAATTGGTTTTAAGATTCTTTCATTTTTAAAATTCAAATATAAGTCAAAATAGGTTTGTAAAAAAATATATATAGAGAGTTAAACTCAATTTCTCAAGCATTTATAAATATGTTATAAATATTTGATTAAAGCATAAATTATAAAAGGATAAATACATTTTTATATACATATAGATATTTTATAAATACACATGTAGGATTTAAATAAATCAAAATAAAAGGGGATTTACACTTGTAAACATATGGAAGCTTGGAATGTTTAGGTGTAAGTTAATTAACTCTTAAGAGGACAAGTGGCTATTTTCTTTGTAAAATAAAGTCATAAATAAATAAAATGAAAGAAGATCTGATTTTACTTTTCAGCTAAAATTCATCTTTCTTCATTTCTCTACTAAAAATAAATTCGAATCAAAAAAATTCAAAGAAAAGAAGTAAAACCTGGAAATCAAAGAAAGAAATGAAAAGTCTGGAAATTCAAATCAAAAGGAGATCAAAGGCAAAAATTTAATAACAGCTTCAAATCTTCAATTTCAATCTGAAGACATGCAATCAGATAAGGAAATCAAACAGCAAGATTAAAATTCAACAAGCAAAAAGGAATGCAAGTTTAAAATCAAACACATCAGCCTGGAAATAAGAATCTGCTTCTCTGTTTTATAATGTCAGGTGAGTAAACATTTTTTTAAAAACAGTTTTAAAATCGGTGAATTAACTTTGATGCATGTGATGGATTGTTTGTGATGATACTTATATGTTTATATGAATGTTATCTGTGAATGCATGTTGAAATGTGAAATGACTATATATATATTAAGCTCCTGTATGCATATATCTTCTCTGCTTCTTTAAATTTCTGGTGAGTAAACCTTACCTTAAAAACAGTTAAATCTATTTCTATGTTTGCTATGTGAGATCAATGTTGTAGCAATATGGTATGCATTGTTTACATGAATGTTTGGAATGAATGCATGTGGATATAATGAGATACTGGTGAAATGTTTGAAGATATGTTCATATATTCTCCTCTGTTCTTATCCCAGATTCCAATTTCATAAGGAAATTCATATCTACCAAAATAATCATATTCAAGCTATGATTGCTGAAGAGGAAATAATTGTAACAGTGTAATATTGATTTTAAAAATGGTTTCTAGAATTTATATTTGACAATTATTTATGAAAGATTAAATAACAGTGATGATCTAAAATTAAGCTAAAATCAATCATTATAATTTAAGAATTTGATTTTAGAACCTGATTAGTATTAGAAAATGATGAATTTTAATATGGAAATCACGATTTTTAAGTTTGTATTCGTCGAGGTACATCGAGATGATCGGAATTGGTACTTTTATCAAATTCCGATGAACGAAGTCGAGATCGACGTTGGGCTTTGGTCTAGAGGAGAAGGGTAGATCGGCGATCAGAGGAAAAATGGTCGCATGATTTTTAGTGCGACCTGGTGGTCGAAAATAGGTCAGGTAGGGTTTTATCGCCTGGGTTTGTCATCTGCATTCATTCGGGTTTCGTGATGTCAAGGCGCAACCGGAATCGATCGCGTAGTGTTCTGGAGACGCGGGGGAATGTGGCGAAGCGATGGTGAGAACGACGAGGTGTTTCAGGTGGTAGAATCGTCAGAGGTGGTCGATCTTACGGTGTTGTCTTTTCAGGTTGATGGGTTCTTTGAGTCGAATTCGATTCTAGATCGAATCGAGATAGTTGGGTGATCGCGTGGTGTTGCCGAGGTCTGGGTCGACTCGTCGAAGGCCAGAGAGGAGTTCGTCGGCGATCGTGGTTCTGTGCACGTGCACGTGCACGATTTGTGCTATCTGGATTCGATTGTGTTTGGGGAAGAAGAGGAGAACTCGGTGTGATGCTCGTGCTAGTTGCGTGACGACTCGAAGTGGATGAATGATGCAGAGGGACTCGGGAAGAATGCGTGTTTTTGTGGAGTTTTACCCGGGTGATTCTAGGTTTAAACTGAGAGCATGATTTTACAAACGTTTTCAAAGTTTAAAAGCAAAGTAAATAATTTTGTTTCAAAGATAAGTGTTTAACAACTTTGAAAGGTTTTGAAAAATTTAAAAGGTTAAATTAAAATGTTTAAAGTGTTTTGTTCTTAAGTAAAATTATATATTTCAAGTATATAATTTATTTCTAAATTGGTTTTAAATGAAGTATAATGATATAAATAAGTTTAATTTAAATGAAGAATTTATCTTTAAAAGTAAAGATTAATTAAGGATAGTTAATTAATAAATTATATTAAAGCTTAATTACTATTTGTAATTAAGGATAATTACTAAATGAAGTAATTAGTGGAAATGAATTTAATTAAGAAATAAATGAATTAGAGATCAAGTGATGATTAATTTATTAATAAATTAATGTAATTAATTTTAGGTTAATTAATTAGTCTAATTAATAAAAGAATAATCACTTATGATTAATTAAGTTAGTCAAGTAAATTAATGGATAATTACTGAATGTAATTAAGAAAAGAGAAATTACTTATGGGAGTAATTAATGGAAGTGATTAAGGATTAATCACTTAATGTTATTAATTAAAGGTTTTGTTAATATAATTAATTAATGAGTTAATTAATTAATTAAAAAGTAATTAATTAATTAGGGGATTAAGGATTAATTAATAATGTGATTAATTACTAGTTAAGGTAATTAAATAAAAAAAAAAGAGAGTAATTAATTAATAAAATTTATTAAGGAGTTAATTAATTAAGGAGTTAATTAATTAAGGTAAATAATTACAGAATGGTTAATGACTGTTTATGATTAATTAAGGCTAATTGAATGTAGTTAATTAAAGATTAATTATTTAATTAATTAAAAGGTTAATTAATTAATGAAGTAATTAAAGGATTATTAATAAAAAAATAATAATCAAAGTTTGATTAATAAAAGTAATTAATTAAAGTATGATTAATTAATTGTAATTAATTAAGGATCGAGTGTAATTAATTATAGTTAATTAATTAATGAATTAATGGATACAAATGAAGGATCATTAATTATTGTTATTTAATGATAGTAATTAAAGGTTAATTACTGTATATGGTTAAGGATAATTAATTTCTATAATTAATTAATTAAAGGTTAATTACTTGAAAGTAATTAAAGATAATTAATCAAAGGAGATTAATTAAGGAAGATCATTTAGATGTTTAATTAATTAATTTGTAATTAATTAATGATAGTGAGCAGGATTAAGATAATCCAAGTAATTAAAGGATAGTAATTAATTTAATTAAAAGTTAATTAAATTGATTAGAGTAAATCAATTCTGTTTAGATAATTGATTAATACTGGATGTTTGATATTGGGTGATTGGTTGATATTGGATGATTTGTATGTCTCTAATATATATGTGATATATGCTGCTTTGTGAGATGAATGTTGATATGAATTATCTATTGTGATAATGTTATTTATCTATCTGTTTATATCATTCAGAATATAAGTTTAAATGTTTAAACCTTTAAACAACTTGGCCTTAAAAGATACGTTTTGGATTTCGATGAGACCGGGATCGGGTTTCCGTATACCGGTATTCCAGGTCTGGAGACCCGAATACCACATCGATCCAAATTAACGATAGGTCGTGAATCTCAAGTGAAGATGAAGATTCAGAGTGCACGGGTTATTGTCGTTAACTCTGAGGGTGATTCCAAAACGAGTGTAACGAGATAATGCCTTCGGTTTCGTTCGAACCCGGAACGAACTTATATGGATTGAATGCTTTCAGCACATCGTCAGGCGGACGATGAGCATTCTAAGTGATATGTTCTGATTAAAGGTAATCGTAACCTCAAGCCTCATCAACCGGGAATGGCTAAAACAGGGGAGGTGCAGCAAGGCTTCGTGGGTAGCACCCACTGAGAGCAAGATAGATCCCTGTCTAGTGGTCCCTTTTCTTTTCATTCGGCTTAGTGTGTGGTTGGTCGCGCCAACTACGGGGTTATCTTGTTCGGGATTATCCGGTAAGGGATGGTTCCGGCTTTGTGTTGCAGGGGAGCGGGCGTACTCCTCGGTACGGTGATCTAGGCCACGTACTGTGACGGGCGGTACCCCAGTAGCCCTGCCATTGTATGGAATCCAAACTCCAATAAGTGCCGTACGTATTAGTTGTGCCCAACTATGTTGAAATGTGAGATGCAAGCATTTCAGCTATTTCTGTATTTTACTTGAAAACCCTAGACCCTATTATAATACAATCAGATTTCCTATCAAATGTTTTGGTTAGCGTAAGGTAAAAACTTTTCCATGTTTATGTGTGGGAAGTCTTACGTGATACCTTTGTTTTCAAAAGGTTTTGAAGTTAAACAATTTTAACCCGTTTACTCACACCAGACCCATGTCTGACCCAAGTGTTTATTTCTGTTTTATAAACTCTTGGGTACTCAATTTTTACGAGTAGCCAAGGGATTCAGGTTAGCTTTGACGAATTATGGAGGAGCAATGGAGCAGGAGGCTTCGGCGTTCGTAGATATAGTATTCCGCTGTGTTGATATCTGTGTTAGAGTCTTGTATTGTATTTGAGTTGTAATATCTAGACAGATGTTTATAACTGTCTAGTATGTGTTGTATAGTTGTGTAAACTCTGATAAGTGTTGTATACTATGTAATAGTTTATGTTATTAATATAATTTATTCGTTCCGCTGTGAGATCGTTGTTGTTGTTTCTTTCTTTCTTCTCTTCTTTTCTATTTTCTACCCCTTTCTTTCTTCATAACGATGCGACTTTCTGTGGAGAAAAAGTCGGGTTGTTACAACTCGATTATGCTAAAATATTATTAACTAATACTAAGCTAACCAAATATTGATATTGAAGGTTTTGTTAGAAGTGTTACCTGCCAACCATGATAGCATGGTCACCATGGATAGTTCCAGGTTTCTCCTCTGCTTCATCTCCTTGCCATCTCCAGATCTCAATGATCAGTCCCACCTTAATTTCTGAAATTTTACTCTTAGCTTCAGGACTAGCCGATTCTCCTACCTTCTCCACTTCTATTTTCAGAGCCTCTGCTTTGCTTTTCAGTTCGTTTGAGTTCACTGCTCTTGTATTTTCTCCTTCACTTCTTTGTTAAGCACCATTAAATATAAATCCATGTTTATGGCAGACCCAAAAAAGGCAGTTGTACTTAGCAGTGATAGAAGTATTCGACTCATGGAACAGTCCAAGGGCTATAAAATACAGAAGCATAAACAAAATTACAGGTTTGAAAGGGACTGCAGTGAATATTCAATGTATGGTGTTTGGGAACATGGGAGAAAGTTCAGGAACTGGTGTTCTTTTCACAAGAAATCTAAGTACAGGAGAAAGAAAATTGTATGGTGAATTCCTGATAAATGCCCAGGTAAAAAAATATCCAAATGTATTGACAAATCATGATTGTGATTAATTGCAATTCAATTTTTAAAACTATACTATAATAATAGTTTAAATATATTACTAAAAACAAGTTCCAATTATACACAGTGAAGATGTAGTTGCTGGAATCAAGACACCAGAGGACATTGAAACAATGAAACAAATAATGCCATAAGCATATGCAGAACTTGTGGATAATTGCAGCATTCTAGAAAGCCATTATAAAGATGTGATGGTGCATTTCCTCCCTAAATTTTCATAATATGATATTTGATCCTTAAAATGCTATGAAATTATTCTTCTTTTCTAATATGACAACATGATATTGAATTCACGGTCCAAGAAAATAGGCTTTGGATGCTTCAGTGTAGAGCAGGAAAACGTACAGGGAAAGGCGCTTAAGCATAAGTGATTTTTGCTTAAGCGGCACTTAAGCATGCCTTTAACAGAAAAGTGATGAAGAGAGTAAATATTTTCATTTCTGAAGAGTAGATAACAAATCACCACATTTTTTTAGACAACCAAAACCTAAAAGTAGATTCAATTATAGTGCTCATTATAGCTAAAATGTAATTCTGGCAAAAACTTGCATCAAACTATTCCCAAATGCAGGAAGAGATGGCACCAAGATTTATCATTATTCAAAGTTATAGTTTTATACGTGTAAACAAACTATATTTAAGTGAATGAATTAAATCACCTTGCTTGTTTTACTAGTTAAAACTTTCCTCCCCCTTCTCATCCATGTTGTCTCTCACCCCAAAAGTGTAGGCAGGTTTGTCATTAAGCTGGAGTCAGCTTGTATATGAATGGTTATTTATGTGTTTGAATATGAGTTCAAGTTTTGAAGAAAGAAGATCTACGCTGCAGATAAGAGACTATTAGCTACAACTTCAAAAATAAATCGTTTTAGTTAAGAATTTGATGAAACAACTGTGTAAAAACACGTACTTTTTCTTATCTATGTCTGGAACATCACTTCTATCTGCCTTCTCAACAATCGCCTAAAATGCTAAAAGAATTCATGAAAGACGAGTCCGTGAATTCAAGATATGCAATATTAGCAATAGAATTGCAAAATTCACTTGGAATTCTGTCAGGATAGTTATCTGTAATATGCTTAGCTTCTGCCAGTCTTCTTTCTATTTACGCTACAGAAATTTGATAAACAGGATAATAGAACTCAAAAACATTTTTGACAAGATTGAGGTGATCTCTCTTAAACTTTCCTTATTAACTTATTTCAAATAAATCCATTTTATGACTATATACTTCAACAGTGGTGTATAACACAGTAATTTTTTTTTTGAATAATAGTACTTAGATACAACATGTCACTGGGACAACAAACCACAAATCACGTGTCAATAAATGTTCGAATCACGCTACGCAAGTTTCGAACTTGTGACTTCTCGCACCAAAGTCGAATCATTTAACCACTAGGACAATGGTGCTTGTCCCAGTGGTTAAGTGATTTGGCTTTGGTGCGAGAGGTCACAAGTTCGAAACTTGTGTAGCGTGATTCGAACGTTTATTGATATGTGATATGTGATATGCTGTTCAAAAAATAACACAGTAAAATTTGCTTTACTTCTGAATTTATTTTAACAGGCCACTGTATATCTCTTTAAATCTATAGCATTTTCCCTGTAATCTTTTCAACGGATCACAGTCGTAAGAGTACATATCAATCAATTAAACTCAAGACCCATAAATAACTCAAATAAAGCAGCATATGATCAATAATGAGTTGCAATTTATAATCCAATTTTCCAGTCAACTGCACCTAAAATTTAATCAACGACCTTCCAATATGTTCTTATACCACAGTTCCATTTAACTAAATACACTAGTCCATAATACAATTGACAAAAAAATTAAGCGGAAAACGTAAAACATTCATTGAAAATATCCTATATTACGAATTTGGTAAAGAGAAATGATTAATAAACCTGATATCTAATAAAATGTTACACGTAAGCCGTAAATTCATGACGGTAACAGCAAATTTGGTAAAGAGAAATGATTAATAATCCAAATTTGTAAATAGATGGAGCTAGAAACCCAATGAAACAAAGAGCAAAACGAACACAATAGGTATTGTTTATTCTTTTCCATGCCATTTTTGGATGACCTACTGCTCATGCAACATGCAAACTTATGGATTATCACACTATTAACTTCTATTATAGGATTATATCAAAGTCAAGAAATTTGTTAGAGCTCATGGATCCTATTTAAAGGCACAAGAGGGGTTGAAAACGCAAGTTCATTATATTTATATTGTAAATTCAACATGACCTTGCTTATCATTTTTTTCTCTTTTCCTTTCAGTATGTTATTATTCTGGTCTATGGTTATTAAATACGGCTGTGCAGTCAAAGAATCCATGCAACATGTTCCCGAGTTGGTCACTATTGCCTATGTTTTATCTCATCTTTTACCACTATAAACTAATAAGTTTAACATGCTACAGATTTTGGTACTATTATTACTTCTCTTTCTTTCATTTCAGTTTTTCTTGAAAGCATGTACTGACACATGACATACCAATCACACATATATTATTTTGGTTACTTCTATATTCATTTGAAGGCTAGAAAAATACACCATAGGTTGACAAATGTTTGACTTACTTTGTCAACCAATAGAATAAATTTAATAAGATGTATGCTAGTTGTAATACCCACAACATTATGAGTTCTACAATGCTTTTTTTAATTCATTTTATACACATAAATTTCCTTAGCAAATGTCAGACACCTTTAGGATAGCATGGATAATTGGCTGGAAGAAGAGCTAGATAATTGTTTGGATGATGATTATCTTGTATTTGATTGTCCAGGTATTCTTTTTTTTTCTTTTCGGCTCATGACATTGAATGTACATTTTTTTGCTTATGTCTGAGGTAAAATAAATGTGATTTCAAAAGCATTTCATAAACAATCATGCATACTGATGCATCCAAACACATGCATACTAATTCATGAGAATTAATATCACTAATACTTTTTTTTCCAGAATATGAGCTTAGTTGCTAATTCAAAGTAGATTCTTCTAATTTTCTGTATTTATCTATTGGGACCAAATAGCATAGTCTCCAAGAGGGAATATTGTATCAATGTCTAATACTTTGGAGAGATTACTACTTATTTATCTTTAAATTGTGTAATATTTACATACTTATTTAAAAAAATTGCATGCAATTTTTCTATCCTTGCATTCAATTCACATTGAGAAACCATAGCAAGTCAATCAAAATAAGCTTACCAATGATTATATTCATAGGCAATGTTGAAACCCCAAGAGCGACCAATATTAGAACATCAAGTCCTTCGATCAAAATTGAAAATGCAACCCAAAGATGTCTAATGCACACCTATAGAATACAAGTAATCAGTCAACAAAGAGCAATTCGAAACACATAGAACAGTAAGAAACATAAGAATTTCCTAAAGATGGACAAATGATTATGATTTAAACTACAGTTCAATTTTGTAGCTTTAGTATCATTAATACCCTTATGCGACTTCCTCCTCCCAAATTAATCAGACCATTATAGGTTGAGTCGACAATCAATTAATCACCATAAGTTGCAATTTGCAAATCTAGTTTCAAAACTAAGTTGCAATTTCCAACACAGTTGCAAACTAAGTTGCATTGCAACTCAGTTTTGCAAATTGAAATGCAACTCAGTTTTGAAACTAAATTTCAAATTACAAATCAGTTGCAGTTGCATTGCAACTCATTTTTGCAACTGAGTTGCATTTCATTTTGCAATATATCATCTTGCTTTAATTATAAGCATCAAATATCAATTTTTTAAGAGCATGATAAATATAATTAGTGTATTAATTACCTGTAACCGTTGACTCATTTATACAAACATATAGAATGCAAGTAAATATGACATTTACATTCAATAAGTAAAACAACAAATTAACTTTATCATCTGATAGATATATATATAACTGTTTTAAATACGCTTCTAAATAGTTGATGGGTTCGGTTTCCACTTTGTAAATTAGCAAAGCAATAGCATCATATAAAAGAATAAACTCCAAGATTATTTTGGAGTATTATCGATTGTACCATAAACAACCCCTTGGTACAAAAATTTGATATCATCGGCTTTATCATGACTGGATCAAAAAATATTGATCTAAATAAAATAATGCAACAACAAGAATAAATTATATTGGCTATGTCAAAACATTAAAACTATCTTTAAGATGGTATAATTAAAATCAAATGTTAATTACCATTAACCAACAGAACAAATATTGTACATGAAACCAAGGATTGACAAAATAACGGCGACCGCATTGAAATTTTTTTAAGGGTTTATCATTATTAGAAATCTATTATCAAATTATAAAACAGTAAAAATAGAATGATTCAAAGACACTTGCTATAATTTCACCTTTATTTCTTACTGAGAAGAAGCTGATAGATTTAAAACTACCAAACATACACAGACTAAAAATTTACAAAATCAGAGTAATTCTACTTAGCAAAGAATACCTGATATCGAAGTTTCCAGGCCTGACCTCTCATCAAAATGATTATACAAGATTTTAATCCTGCAGGAAAAACAAATTTTACATTCAAATAAATTCAGTTAAAAAACAGATAAATAACAAAGCTTACGTTTCTGAAAATGATTTATTTGTACTCTTATGAAGGTTTGACTTCAGCTGTAGGGTGCTGCGATAAAGAACAAACAAATTCCGCGATGATTCCAATCACCGACTTCGACGATGAGGAAAACCTAAGGAGGACTTCTGTGTTTCAATTTGAGAGAGTGTCGATGGCGACTACAACGATTTAAGCATTTATTCAACATTTTGGGAGAGCGGACATGGGAGGACATAAACTAGGGTTATGAGGAGAAGAAGGTAGTATGTGTTAAAAACAGATGAAATGAGCGGCCAAAAATTTTAGAAGCCCGCTTTAAGAATTTCTCAACATTTCACAGCGATGTAATTAGGAAAACAATAAAGAAAAAATAACTAAAAATTGCAGTATGGCCAAACACGCCATCTTTTTATGCAATAAATTAATACTTTTCTTGTAGTGTATCCGAGTCTCTCCTACGAGACTCATAATAGGAAGAAGCCTTTCAGGCCGAGCGAAGATTCCCGAGCATCGATCCTTTTCCAAACATAGTACCTGAAAATGAGAAACGAAGAAAGAGTTAGTGATTTCCCAAGTTGGACGATTTACAGTTGTGAATCATGTAGTGTAGTGAAGTGTATGCATGTGCAACCCCCCGACCAACCGGAAATGTCGGCCGCACTCATAGCAAGCGACCCTCTCAGTTCAAGAGCACCATCAAGCTCCTCCATCCCAACGTCGTGTTGAGACGACACAAAATCCAGAATCGAAATATCAACAAGCCCTGCAAAGGGATTCTCTACTTGTGAGGGAGGAGCCTTCGAAATTCTAATCCCCGGGATGGGCAAGGACACAACCACGGATTTAAATCTCTCGGATTTAGAACGCTTGTGAGCAACAACCTTGCCTTTTCTCTTTCCTCCTGAATCCTAGACATCGGAAGAAGGCCCAGTTGGGAGCTCAATATCGGTAGGCGTTCTCTCCGGATCAACTTCTTCGGTTATCACGACTGCGGGCGCTTTGCGCTTCGTTCGTTTCTTCGAGACCACTCTAAGTGTCCCTTCCAGCCGTATGCTCTGCCTCCGTTCTATCAGCCCGACGGTCCTCAAATTTCTGTCGGTCAAAACCAAATCGATGTGCCTCTCTTCGCCCGAAAACGCTTGGAGGATCCGAACTAGCTCTCGGAAGTATGCACCGTCAGGTCAAGAGATTGCAGCTATAAAAAAGGAAGAGAAGTACGTCAGTTCTGAAGTCAGTTATTATTGTCTTGATAATTCAAGAGAAAACACTTACGTCTATCCAACCACCGCCTAGCAAATCCAGGAGGGCACCGAACATAAAACCATTCGGTCTTGAAGTAACTTAGCCTTCCCTAGGAGCCCATTACAATGTGACAGTTTCTGACCGCTTCCAAGAAGGTGAAAGAAGGGCTGTCTCCACGGCTCTTGACGTTGAATAAATATCTAATCTCGATCGGCTTTGGTGGTCGAAAGAGGATCTCCATAAACAGAATGAAGGTGCTGTTCAACAAAGCATACCCGTTGGGATGTAGCTGGGATGGAGCTATTCCAAGAAATGATAACATCTCCCTTATATATTGATTGAAGCGAGGAAGTGTCCCCGTTGTGCAAGCGTGATGGTTGAAAGCAGTAAACCCCTCTGGGGGATTATGTGGCCTGTCATCTGGCCCAGGCAGTAACACGTCGTCAAGCGACAAACCGTGCCTTAAACAAATCCATCCTAGCATATCCTCAGAGATACCCGACGGCACAGAATCTTGTGGACTACAAATAAACTGTGCCCCTAGACGCTCGTCCAGGGCTGGGTCTATAACTTCGGCTTCAATAACCGGTATTTCGATGGTTGAAGGAATTGAACTCGGGAGTTCCTGCTGCTGAGAACTTGAAGGTTCCATGGCTTGCTAACTTGTGAAAAATCATTGTTAAATAGACAATAACGCTCGTGCATCCCCCAGTGAAAAGTGTGTGAGTGTGTTGTGCAGTGCGGTACTGTATATCGGTTAAGAAGTTCTACAGAATCGGAAAAAACATGAAAACGACGAGACTTTGAAATTCTGTCGGAAGGACCGTCATCTTGCTGACCGTCACAACCGTGCCATCCAGTTATTAGCTATCAGTCCAAGTTAAAGTGTGTTATCATTTTGATAAGTTCCAGTTTCATCGACGAGCTTCGATAGGCAATCAAATATGCGGTGAAACGATTAAGTCCAGTTATGCAAGTCTGAAGCTCGTCGGAATTAGGTGTTCAAATGCACTAAAGTTTTCGGTATCGTCGAAATAAAGTTCATTGTCAATCATCAAAAGTACGAGTTCGAATCGGTCGCTCAAAGATTCAAGTTCGAGTTGATCGCTCAGGTTCAAATTCGAATCGCTCGCTAAGGTTCAAGTTCGAATCGATCGCTTAGGGACACGTTCGTATCGGTCCCAAGGCTGCACAGTTTGACTCGATTCAAAGCCTCTAGTTCGACTCGATCCAAAGCCACCCACTTCGACTTGACCCAAGGGCTACGCAGTTCGAATCGGTCCAAGGCCTCCACTTCGACTCGATCCAAGGCCGCCGCTTCGACTCGATCCAAAGCCACCCACTTCGACTCGATCGAAGGCCATCATTTCGAATCGATCAGACGCAACCCCTTCGTATCAATCTACGTATTCAAAGCACTCGATTCGATGCAAAGCTCAACCATCGATCGATATGAAGGACTCTGTCTCATCATCTCGAAACCCCTACTCCAGATCGACGCGAAGCTGAGGCCAAGTAATCTTCGATCGACCACGACTCTGGTTGATTTGGTGTTAAAAATCGAGTCTCATCGTTTACGCGTTAGATTCGCTTAGTGGATTACCTAAATCTAGCAGTTAGTTCGAGTAATTGAAGGTATGAATCGGTTCAAAGGCAAGAACGGTTCTTTATTTTCCCAAGTCTCAGAGCGATATGAAAGCAAGGCAGGAAAACAGAAAGTGAAAGTGAAAAAATGTCTAAGTACTGAGTATTTATATGGACTCGAGCACAAAGGTAAAAAACGCTTCGCATCCCTGCGAGTTCAACTGGCTACGAAGTGCCACCACAAGATCGAGTCGAATAAGCTATTCGAATCCACCAACACGATCTGTTATCGATACGAAACCCTTCTTCGTATCGCTCGCCTTTGACTCCATCTCCAGTGCAGCAATATGAACGATCAGTTCGACTTCATCGATACGAAACCATAGTTCGTATCGATCACCTTCGACTCCATCGAATCACTGCTTCCAGAGGCCAACTCCATCGATACGAATTGTCTGTTTGTATCCAGTGACTCCATCTATATCGATTCAAAATGCTCATTTTGCATCCCTAAATTCAATGAAAGTCGTCTTCAATGTTTCAACCCTTTACATCGATTCAGGAGAGGATCGTTACGAAGGGACATTCAAAAACAACCATCGAGCGTTGTTACAATGAATTTTACGTCGGTTCAGGAGAGGATCGATACGGAATTCAATATAAAATAAACTGACAACAACTCGTGAACGTACAAACGTCAACGAGAGTCATATTAACATATATGCATGTATTCAATATTCCAGATTTTCAGGAATTGGAAACTCATTTGATAACGATTACAACAACAAACAGCTAATCACCAGCATACAGCAATCAGTTGCAATGATACAGGGTACAGCAGTTGACTGTCAACAGTTCACATTATCAAGAAAAACAGTTGAAGGTTACAACTTTCATCAAAAAGACGATAATTATTCAAAAAAAAGATTGCAGCATTTCAAAGCACATCATGTTTCTACAAGACGTACTTTGAGGGGCAAATATTATCCCGCCTTTTGGCAAGGCCGTGACACCAAGGAACTGACTAGTAACCAATGACGGTCTGTCCTGGAGATCGGTTATACGCAGGCCCACTATGGGTGTCGACGAATTTTGTCCGAGTCCGAATCGAGCTTAAATTGATATGACACAACTAGCGAAGCTATGAGAGTCAACATTCCAAATTTCAGGTCAATCCGAGTTCGTATGCTCAAGTTATGATCCATGAAAAATTGGGAAAAAACCAACCTCTATTCGACTCGCTCCACTTCGACTCCGTCTCAGAACCTCTGTTCGACTCGATCATCTAATGCCTACTTCAACTCGCTCCACTTCGCAACCATTAGAAGTGCCTACTTCGACTCGCTCCACTTCGCATCCATCAGGAGTGCCTACTTCGACTCGCTACGCATCCTTCAGAAAACAACAGTTCGACTCCATCTAGTTCGACTCGATCAGAGAGCCACATTTCGACTCGCTCCACTTCGTCAACTTCTCATCCATCCTAAGATTCCTACTTTGTGTCCATCAATGCGAAGCAAGGCACAGTAGTCAATACGAATAAACGCCATGTCATCGAGTCAAACAGAATCGAGTCGAACAAAGAGCGAGTCGAACGAAACAGCCAACCGAGAATCCCATTTCATATCGATCATATCTCCTAATCTACAAGTCCAAATGCTATGAAATTTTCACAGAAGACTACGTGCATGCTAAAAAATGTCCACGCCAAATTTCGACTCCATTGGATGAAATCTTGATCGATACGAAATTTGTTTGTATCGATCACGGATCGGACCGAAACTTCACGGGCTTGGGCGCGCGGGCCTGGTCACGTGCCAGAGAGGGTCTCCCGAGATCTGAGCGAAATACCAGCCTCCTACACCTATAAATAGACCCCCAAAGCCAACAGAAAAGGGGTTCTTCTTCTTTTTTGAGATCTCTAATGCCCAGACTCTGCCGGATCCAGATCTGAACTCCATTGCTGCTGCTACCAACGAATTTCACTGCTGCAAATCATAATTACCTGCTGTAATTCATTGAATTCACTTGTAATCGTCAAAGATAGATCAATAAAGCAAACTACTTCATAGTGGACATAGGCAATACGCCGAACCACTCTAAATTTTTGTGTCTCCTTGCATGTTAATTATTTTCATATCTGAGATCTGGAGTTTTTGTTAGATAATTCCTCTTTTTGCATTTAATTTCTTCACTTTATCTCTTCAAAAACTTCCGATGAGTGTTGTGCCCAATTTTGGTACAAACAGTTATATTCTAAAAACATATATAAAACTTACCAGAAATATTTAAAAGTTGAAATGTTAATATGAATATGTAATAGAATTTTATACAAGTAAAACTTAAGTAATGGGGTTATGTCCACAAATAAGAATTATGATGTACAAGAAATATTTTATACATAAGTTAATATTTCAAAATGCTAGTAATTAAATTAAATAGAGAAGAAAAAATAATACCATTTAAGTAAATGATTATAAACTCAAGAAAAATGATTGAAATGATTAATTAATGAATATTAATATTAAAATGGATATCAAGGTTATAAGTAAATAATAAATGTGAAATAGACTGCAATGAAATGTGCGTAATTAATAATGGATTCATTGATGATTTCAAATATTGAATGGGAAATAAATTGTGTAAGTAATGAAGGAAAATTAATAAAAGATAATTATTGTATAAATGAATTAAAACAAATGAAAAGTAAATAATGATGTGAAAAGAAAGCAATAGAATAAAATATGTAAATTGTGCGTAAATCATTTTATTCGCATAACAATTCAGATTCAGATTTGAATACAAGATTTGTAGTAACTCACACCAGTTTGAATTAGGATTTTTCGCTCGATTCTTGACGGCAAACAATTGATATGAATTTTTGATATGAAATTGAAGTTTTCTATCATGGTTTATGGCTATGCAAGGAAAACAGAAATTTTGAATCAAGAAATCGGATTAGAGTCCGCACTAGAGTGGTCGGGTTAACAATACTAGTTCGAAAGTGGAATGTGTGTATTCAAGCAAGTGATTAGAATTGATATTGTGTATAAAAGATTTATGTACATCGTGCAAATTTAAATAATACTTAAATTCTTTATTGTTTTGGCTGATGGGAAGTTTGGGAAATGATACTTCAAATTGTTTAAGGATGTATGAATAATCTATTAAGTAATTATCTAAGGCTGTTGAGCGTAAGGTACACTTGGTAGTTTATTTATCACCCTTGTACGATGAAAAATTTCTGAACTTTGACTAAACCATTAGTTTTGGTTGCTATAAGTGGTTGATGGATTCTTTTGTGGCATATGATGGTTGTACTACTTTTTTCGCATATGATTATTATATATTGTGTGTTGCTTGTGCTATTGATGTGAAACAATTAAAATATTATTCTTTCACATCATTTTAACTCTTTTGGATTTTTATAAGTAAAATATAGGTTTATGGAAGCAATAGCTACTGCTTTTGGTTTCATAAATAAAGTTTGTTTGCCCAACAAATAGGTACATTTTCAGATTACGGTTTTGGAACAATATTTTATTGTTTTTTCCATGGTTTGGGATATTTTATTATTGAAATATAATATATATATATATATAAATTGAAATTAATGATATTATTATTTTTCCAGACCTAACCGTGCAAAGGAGACTTTGACGAAACTTTTAGTGAATTTAGGACTTAGAAATTTTTGTGAAAGTTGAGTTATTTTCAAATTTTTATTAAACTAAATTATGTAAATTAATTGTTTATAAATTGATTATTTTGAATAAAAAAAATATCAACTTCTTAATTCCTTCTTGTTCCTTTTCGAGGACGAAAAGTTTTGAGTGGGGGAGAGTGTAACGACCCGTATTTTTGATAATTAAAACTATTAAATTAAATAGGATTTTGAAATTTAATATTGTGAGAAATTTAAATTTATGATTTATTAATGAGAAAAATAATTAGAATATGATTTAATAATGTCGTTTGAATGTTATTGACAACTATTTTAATGTAATTTCAATCAATTGTAATAATTGTAAAGTTAATTTGGTTATAATCGTAAATAAGGAATTAAATTGGTAATTAATGGAATTAATGCAATTGAAATATTATAATTAACATGGTAATAGATGCTAACTATAGAATAAGAATGTAATAAAATGTAAACTAATGTTAATTATATTCATAAGGTAATAGTTGATTCAATAATAAGAGTAAGAATCTAAATAAAAGATTTTGTTTGGAATTTAAATTATAATGAATGGATTTAGTACAGTTGTAATTGAACGCTGAAATTAATGTAATATTTAAATCCTAGATTTAACATGGAAAATTTATTTTAAAAGATTATAAATTCCTGGTTAATCAAGAATGATGGAAATTGTTAACTTTTAATTTAGAAATTTAAAGGTGATTAAATTGATTTTAAAATAATAATTTATTTAATTAACGTGTAAAATTGGGGTATTAGGCACAGTCTCGGATTTCGACGAAACCAGTTTCATCGGATCTGTAACAGTGAATTATTAAAGGATTTCAAGTTTTGTAGCGATCGAACTTATTGTTTGATCGTGCGAGCTCGAAACGCGTAGAAATCAATTTATGGAATTTAAATGAATATAATTTGATTTTAAAAGCTAACTTCTGTATACAATGGAATTAGGGTTTGAAACTAGTTCTATTGAGTTTAAAAATATCGAAAACCTATATTTTGATATATGGGATGACCTACTTTCATTTCGGAAACGAAACGGGCTTTTGGGGCCTTTGTCGCTTCGATCCATTCGATCTGCTTCATCCATTTTTATCCATCTCTGACTATATAAATAGTTATTTACTGAAACCCTAGCAGTCTTTTTCTGTTGTCTGTATGTACTGCCTATTTCTGTCTCCTCTTCCTTCCCAATGGTAGAAAACCCTAATTTCAATTTCAATCAAAACCCTAAATCCCCAACTTCAAATCAAATCGAAAATTCAAACTCCTTGAAACCTATCGAATAATATATCGTTGTGAAACTCTCGACGAGCACAATCTACTTCTGCAATTCGATTTCGCAATTGAGGCTCGGTTTGGTCAGAAATCAGTGAAGAAGTCTCAGCCGTTGAAACTAGGGTTTTGTTTTCAACGTGGATCTTCGACTTCGGAGCGATCGGGAGGTGCTGCGTTGTAATGACCTACCTTTTTGGACGGTTGAAATTGACACACATGCCAACTCAAACCACTAAAAGGGTAGATTGCTATGGGTTAATTAAGAAAAAGCAGAGAAAGAAAGGAAACAAGCACAGAATCTCACAGCGGAATGACAACATATAATAATCAAATAAGCAGTTCATGAAGCTGTTTTACAAATAACATTTGATTACACTTTTACCATACAGAATCAGAGTACATACAGCAGTAATAAATAAATAATGCAGCAGAATAGTATGATGCAGCAAAATAAATGAAATAAATAATAACAGTATTAAATCTTCGTTGTCGTCCTCCAAAAGCAGTATTCGATACACTGAAAAGCTCAGACTGACCCGAGCGGATTGAAAAGACAAAACACTCGATTCAGAACTAAAGGATCTTATATAAGTTAAATTAACAGTAAATAAATATGAGTGTAACGGCGTCAGAGTTGTTTACGGGGTTTGACATCTCCAATCCAGTGTCAACGTGAGTACAATAACTTAAGAGATGTTCGGGATTACCATCTCCTAAGGATCCGTTAAACTATCTACTATGTAGTACAATACGCTATTATAATAGTATCTACAGTAAAGTAAAGTATTAAAATAGCATTAAGGCGTTACCTATATCCCTTTAAACACATTTTATATAATGTCGTAGTCTATACAGATACTGTAAACTCCACCCGCAGGTGGGCTATCAAGGAGCACTCCATAGGTACGACACAAAACAAACTCATAGAAGGCACGATAGGGCATGTGAACACGACACTCGAGACAATGCCATGGTAGATATACCGATTGCGGATCCGGACTGGTGGTAACGCATAGCAGCTACTACCGCCCATCTCGGAACTCACTCCCATAATCAAAATCAAGGGGTGGCCACCAAATCATCACAAAGTCATAATATGGTATCGAAGAAGCATGTCCGATAGGAGGAATGACCTCACTTGGCCCGGTGTGGCTCCTGTTTTAGTCACATCTAAGCTGACTCACGGGAGTCAAGGTCACGTAAATACCTCATACAGAATCATTCGCTAAACCATCCTACTTCATTTCTGGAATCTCAACCACGTACACAGTTGTTAAAGTGGTTTTCGGTATTAGCAGAGAGTATGACAATATCCGATCCCGGTCTCTTTAACAACCAACCGCTTATTACACACCGGATGGTTCTTTTACATTTCCAAAACCATTTCATATTGATATCAAAATATTATATTCAATTCAAACATATCACTTTCGAAATCATAATTACTATCAAAATCATATTTACTTAAATATGTCGTTTCACCAGCAAATATCATTTCAAATCCTAACTTATGTTATAACATTTTTAAACCTTATTCGCTTTACAATCAAGGCTTTAATTATAAACATTTCTACTCTACACCATCTGAAATTTAGAAAATAATTTAGATAGTTATAAATAGTTTAATTAGTTTAACATAGTTTTAAATAGATATAAATTAGGTTAAATAGGTTTAAAATAGATTAAACTACTTAAAATAGATTTAAAATAGTTTAAATGGTTTAAAATAGATTAAATAGGTTTATTATGGATTAATTAGATTTAAAATAGATTAAATGAATTTAAAATAGATTAAATAGAATTAAAATAGATTAAATAGTTTAAAATAAATTAAAATAATTTAATATAGTTTAATAAAGTTTAAATGATTTAAAATAGATCAAAATAGTTTAAAATAGTTTAAAATAAATTCAAATAGATTAAATAGGTTAATTAGTTTAAAATAGGTTAAATTAGATTAAAATAAATTAAATAGTTTAAATCGATTAAGTTGGTTTAAAATAGATTAACTCGTTTTAATGGTTGAAAATCTTAAAATTAGAATTTAAAAGGAACATTTACCGTTTATATTGAGATAATAAATTTGAAATTAACATCAAATTGAACTATTTCAACAAATCTGGACCATATCCAGATTTTAAATCAAACCCCAATTTCAAATCTTGAAATATCAAATTTAACTATTCCAACTTTAATAGATTTTCAAAATTACAGTTTCCAACATTTCAATAACTCAATTTCGATCAATTTCGTTTATACTACAAATTCAACTTTAAAATTTCAATTTACATCTTTTAAATAATTACTTAAAACAATTCAATTTATATCAGTCAAATTCTATTTCAAATATCATTTAACTGTATTCAAAGTTTAAAGATTTAAAATCATTAAATTTAACCAATCCGATGTCCGTATATACTTTTCTACCCTATGGTCAAGTGATACGGATATTTATCATTTCAATCCGCGAATATTAAATTTACGGGTATATATCATTTCAACCCACAATCCCAAATTTATTTCAATGAAAATCGCTTGGGTTTATCATTTCAACCCATAACGATTTTCTCCTATTCTATATGATCATTCAAGTATGTATCATTTCAACCCATAAGGAACTTTGTAGTGTCATAACAATATAAAATATGACATCCAGTCATCGAATATCAACGATCAAACATCCATCACAACCATCATCCAAATGAACCAATAAACATCAATAGATTACTAATTATCATTAACAGGTATTAAATTGAAAATTGAATTCAATATTAAATTAAACGATGTTTAAATGCAATAAAAGTCAAATTTAACTAGAATGACAATTTAAACATACCAAACATCAATCAATTAATTTCTAATCACATCATAAATTCAATTTAACTAACATAAGATAATTTAGTAGTTGTGAGTGGGTTAAAACACGCACCTTTGTTTTCAAATCGAATTGAAATCCAAAATAGGGCTCAAAATTCAACAGTCACAGAATTTGTCCAAATCGGTTCCAAAATGTCCGGAACTCCAATACGATCCCAGCGGAACAACCACGTGTGAATCTGATCTCGTATGCAAAAGTTATTAACGTTAGACGATTTGAAATTGAAAATTAAAGTAGAATAAAATAAAAGATGATTACCCACTAACTAGCAGCCACGTCACCCATCTCTCTACCGAAGCCCTAATGTCCAAACATTTCATCGCGTTCGTAGCTGCCACGAGTCCCCTTGCCGCACGCCTCCAGGCACGTCGCCACGGCCACCAGACCTCGTCGCCGACCTCCCCCTTCACTTCGACCCCTTGCGCGACCATCTACGTCAACGTCCACGCCCAGATGATGACAGCCGCCGCCACGTAAATTAAACCCTAGGCGAATTTTCTCGGTCGATCTGGCCATCAATCGACGGATGAGCCACACCGATGAACAGCACGCGACGCTCTCCATAACCCGGTACCCTAGATTCGACGATCGGCTGGAGTTGATCACATCACGATGAACGGTCGAGATTTAGTTGCCAATTTCTGGCCACACGATGAACCAAGTCGAAAAACAAACTGTAGATCTAGCTTGCGCTCGTCGAGAGCTTCGATTCGGTATATAATATGTTAGGTTTTTGAGGAGTTTGATTTTGAAATTGAATTTGAATTTGGAATAGGGTTTTGAAATTGGAATATGTTTCTGCCATTGAGAAGGAGAAGCAGAAAGATGGAATTTTACGTACAATAATGAGTAATAAAAGGCTACTAGTGTTTGGACAGAACTATTTATATAACCGAGGTCTAATAAGAAAGAATGAACATCCGAATAAATTTGAATTGACAATAACGACCCGAAAAACCCGTTCTGTCTCCGAAACGAAAGTAGGTCATCTCATATATCAAAATAGATGTTTTCGATATTTTTAACCTCAATGGAACAGGTTTCAAGTCCAAATTCCATCGTATGAAAAAGTTAGCTTAAAATCAACTTATTTCAAATTGATTTCAATAGAATTTAATTAGATTGATTTCTACGCGTTTCGAGTCCATATGATCAAACAACAAGTCCGATCGCTACGAAACTTGAAACCTTACAATAATTCATCGTTTCGGATCCGATGAAACTGGTTTCGTCGGAATCCGAGACAGTGACCAAATGAATATTTTCACGTTAATTATATAAATTATTATTAAATTGATTAAATCACTTTTTAAATTTCACATTTAATAACTAACAATTTTATCATTTTTGATTACTTAGACATTTACAATAATTTAAAACAAATTTACATATCAATCCAGTGTTAAATATTACATTAATTACAGTGTTCAATTTCAACTGTAATTAAATCCAATTAATTATTATAAAATTTCAATAAATTGATTAAATTTGATTTCAATCTTTTTTTTTCAATCATTCATTACTCTAAGGACATCGTTAACATTGGTTTACATCTTATGGCATTAATATTCTACAATTATCATCTTTTACCATATTAGTTGCAATATTTCAATTATATTGAATTTTTGTCAATTTTCACATTAATTAAAACTTAAATCCCAATAAATTAATTTATCTTGATTTCACTCTTTTTATTAAACCAATTATTGCCTTATGAATATAATAGACATCCCTATACATTTTATTGCATTCACATTTTACAGTTATCGTCTTAACTCACTAAAATAACATTAATTTCATTTAATTATAATTGATTAAATAAATTGGTAACAAATAACAATTTACACCCTTTCTATATTTAATCACATTTGTATGTTTGTTATCTACACACAAATGTTATAGTTATTTACACAACGCTAATTTTATTCAATTACAATTTATTACCTACTGTTTCATTAATTAATACAACATTTAAATTATCAATTACTCTTTTAACCCCAATTATCAATTTATACACACATTATTACAATTAATTTGCAATCTGTAGCTAATTATAACTCTTTAATCATTTCAATTAATTGGAATTACATTAAAGCAGTTATCAATTACCTTAAATCAATACTATTACATTTCATTCCAATTATATTCTTATTATTAAATCACAAATTTTCATTTCTTCCAACATTAAATCACAAAACCTTATTAAATTAACTTTTTTTTATTATCGAAAATTACGGGTCGTTACATGCGTCATAGAGGGCATCAAGAGCTTTCGATCCATGTGGTTCGTTTTGTCAGATGGTGCATGAATTCACCAAAATTGGCAAGAAAGGCGAGCGGCGGTGTTGATCAGGGAGGAGGCCGGAATTGTCGCCGTGGGTACAAGCGCGTGCGGCTCGGCATGGGGGAGATGGTGGCGAGGTCTGATCGAATGGAAGAGATGTTTGGCAGTGGTGATTCGATGGTCAATGAGACGTTGATCGTGGCGGTTGGGTCGTTCTCGAGTACACTAGGGTTTGGTAGGTGATAATATAGTTACGGTTTTTCCCCTGTTCTATTTTAATTTTAATTTTAAATCTTCTAACACACATAAATTTTTCATACGAGCTTGGATTGTGACACGGTTTCTTCCATTGCGATTGTATTGAAATTTCGGACAATATGGAACTTGTTTGGTTGATTTTGGAGACTATTCAAATTTTGGGTTTTTTATTTGGATTTTATATCGACGATAAATCAAAGGTGAGTGATTTAACCCACTCACAAATACTAAACCTTCTTATGTTAGTTGAATTAAGTTTATGATGTGATAAGAAATTTATTGATTGTTGTTTGGTAATTTAAATTATCATTTAAATTTAATTTGTATTTATATTGGATTAAATTGCCATTTAAATTAATATTGAATTTAAATTGTTAGTTAAATTCCTGATAATGATAACTAGTTAATTGTTGTGATTTATTGACTGATTTGGATGTTGATTGTGATGGATGTTTATTTATTGACATTTTGGATGATTGGGTGTTTATATCCCTGTTATCACTATGGGTTGGAATGATACATACCTGAATGATCTTATTGATTAGGGAAAATCGTTATGGGTTGAAATGATACATACCCGAGTGATTTTATTGATTTGGAAATTTTTGATTCGGGACACGAGTTGAAATGATATATACCCGGGAAATTTAACTATTTGGGTTGAAATGATACATACCTAATCACTTGACCATAGCGTAGAAAATTATATACGGACACCGTTGGTCGGTTTTAAATTATTTTCTAAATAATAGAGTATGTTTGATTTATAAATTTGATTTTTTTTAAATTTAATTTAATGATTTTATTTAAAAATAATTATATTTGGAAAATAATTTATTTTATATGTTTAAGGTTTCAAATATAAGTTAATATATGGTTTTAAATCTAAATTTTAGATTTTAACTTATAACTTTATTTAGTTTTAAATATATGATTTAAATCATTTAAAATTTTAATTTAATAAAATATTTAATATAGTTTTAAGATATTTATATATAATTTAATTTAATAAAAATATTTAATATAGTTTTAATAGATTTATTTAAAAATTTAATTTAAGATAATAAAATATAGACTTTTATAATAATTTTAATAGATAAAAGATTTTTGTAAAAGATTTTTGAATTTTGTAAAAGGTTTTGTAAGAAATTTATAAAAGTTTTGTAAGAGATTTTATAATAGATTTTATAAAAGGATTTATAAAGATTTTTATAAAGGATTTTATAATGGTTTTATAAAAGATTTTTATAAAGGTTTTAAAGAATTTTATAAAGGGTTTTATAAAAGAACTTGTATAAAGGGTTTGGAAGCATTTTAAAGGAATTTGCATAGAAGTTTATGAAAGGGGGAAGAGTTGTAAATTGTTTTGGAATTTATAAATGGTTCTAAAGCATATAAACATCTTTATAAATGGTTCTAAAGCATATAAATAGTTTATAAATGGTTTAAGAGAGATTTATAAATTATTTTCGAAATTGATTGAAAGAAATTTTCCTTGGTATTTATAAATATATTTATACTTTTGGAACAAGTATATGGATATCTTGATATGAAGGTATAAACTTTCTCTGGATTTATTATTAAAATGTTTTATAAAAATGACCACGATGTGAAATAAGCATTTGGTTGTTAGAGGGACCGGGGTCGGATATTGTCATACTCTTTGCCAATTCTGAAACCACTTTAACAACTATGCACGTGGTGAAGAATCTAGAATGAAGTAGGATGATTTGGCGAATGCTACTGGTATGAGGTAAGAACGCAGCCCTAACCTTTGGGTCAGCTTGATATGACAAAAATAGGAGCTATAACCAGGCCAAGTGAGGTCGCTCCTCCGATCGGACACGCTTCTTCAATACCATATATGTTACTTTGTGATTGTTTTGTGGCCACACTCGATTTGATTGTGGGATTGTTGTTCGAGGTAGGCGGTAGCTGTGGCTATACGCTACCACCAACCTGGTTCTGCAATCCGGTAGAATCCTACCATGGGTATAGCCTTGTGTGCCCTGTCATATGCCTTATCGAGCCTACTACGATTTTGGTTTGTGTCATACCTATGAAGTGCTCTTTGATAGCCCACCAGTTTACGGTGGAGTTTACAGTACTGTATAGACTACGATGCATATAAAAATGTGTTAAGGGGGATATAGGCAACGCCTTAACGCTATTTTAATATTTTACTGATAGACATTACATATATAGCGTATATTACTACATATGGATAGTTTAACGGATCCTTAGGTGATGGAAGATCCAAAACATCTCTTAAGTTATTGCACGCACATTATACACTAGATAGGAGATGTAAAATCCCATAAACATCTCGGAAGCCATTACACTCATATTTACTTATTGTTGATTTAACTTACATAAGGTCTTTTAGTTCTGACTCGAGTGTTTTGTCTTTTCATTACGCTCGGGTCTGCCTGAGCATTTCAGTGTTGAAGACTTTATTTCTGGAGGACGAAGACGGAGTTTGATATATTATATTATTTGTCATTTTCCACTGCATCATTATGGGTATGTCGTTATTTGTACTCTGATTGTTGTAAAAAAAATATGTAATCAAATGCATGTTATAAAACAGCTTCATGAACTGTTTATTTTATTATTATATTTTTTCATTCCGATGTGAGATTCTGTGTTTTTTTTCCTTCTTTTCTCTTATTTTCTTATTTACGCCATTGACAATCCTCCCATTTGAATTGTTTGAGTTAGACATGTGTGGTTTATTATTGATTTATACCATCCAAAAAGGTGGGTCGCTACATGTATAAACTCATTTTGTTCTCCTAGGATAAATAATAAAAAAATTCATCCGCTTAAACGGTTAGGAGGTGATCTCCGCTCTTATGTATTTGTCTAATTATTTCTAAAATAATTGATGTTGAGTATTTTGAAAATCGATCGATTGGTTTTGGAACACCTGGTAAGTGAGGGAGTGTACTTATATGAGATGACTCGAAACCATAACCACTTGAAAACCATATACGGGTTCTATGCTTGGAGGAGATTCGGGTTTTGTTCAAGATGTGAGAATCCATATGTGATTCCGAGACCTATTGGGGTACAGAAATGCGTGTGTGATTCTGAGATCTGTGTTGAGATGTAGGATTTCATGTGTGATTCCAAGACCTATTGAGGTATAGGAATGCATATGCGGTTTCAAGATCTGTTCGAGTGGAGACTCGTGTGCTGGAATGCCAAACGTAACCTCACTAAAAGTAATGACTAAATCTAGAGATTGGATGCATAGCCAGGGGTTTAGCTAACCCATAAGGGTGCAGTCGTCTCCTTCCTAGAGTTACCTACAATTGTTATGCATGAATGGAGTGATGCATTTGACCTGCGTGACAAGCTATGTATTTTCAAATGTACATTAGTAGGGATATATTGTTGCGTTGGAAGGATAACTCTGATCCGTGTGCAGGAGGACCATTCTCGAAGTGCCGAGGGCACCTCCGTGGAATCCTACAAAATTAGCGAACACGCTTTAGCGGTTTTTGATTATATACCTATTATTATTATGATGTACACTCATGAGCATCATAACTACTTGATTATTGATATTTTCGCCTTTTAGACATTATTATAATATCACTGGATTTTCTAATATAAATGGGTTAGTTATCGTAAGGTAAAAATCCGTCCCTATTTATGTGCGGCGTGGTCATATGAGATACCTTTTATTTTGAAAGGTTTATAAAAATAGAAATCAACATGCTTTGATTGAGTTTTCTTAGCTGGTTTACCACACTAATCCGGTTGTTATTTTATTGTATTGCTCGGGTCAAATCGAGCATATTTTCAGATTTAGTGATGAATGCTTTGGAGCTTCAGGAGAGGAGCTGGATGCCTCCAAGACGTATTTACATATCTTTTTATTTCTGTTGCATCTGTTTGTTGTATCTATTAGCAATTGTAAAGGCAGGCTGTTATAATTGTCCAAGCTGATGATTTGTTTAGCATACTCTAATTGATGTATGTATATTATAGTTTTTCTCTATTTAAAGATTTGTTGTATATTATATATTACTTGTCATGATGTGAAATTATGTTCTTTCGTTTTTTTCTTTATCCCCAACAATTTGTCTTTCCGGCACTTGGATGCTCGATACGTGAATATCGTGGATGTATTAGTGTCGACTTTTAAAGGTCTAGAAGGCGGGTCGTTATACGTAGAATCAGAGCTTAGGTTGAGCAAACACCTAGGCTATGGTGGGGTAAACTCATTATAGATAGGGTTAATAATGCTCTAAAATGAGTAAACTCATTAGAGATAGAGTCAGTAGCACCCTATAATGAGTAGAGTATATTATCTATAAGAACGCGTATTTGTTAGTACTATAAAAATACATGGTATGTTGATTTATTTGTTGAGTGGTTTATAAATTCTGGTCGAGACTTGAGACGCCACAGTATCGATAGGGGTTTCTAAACACTTAAACAAGGCAAACTGGCACGGTGTCATTTTAAAATTGGCAAATGAAATAATTTTACCTAGGACTATATTTTATATATAATGGAATAATTTTATAAAATTTGTATAGTTATTATCGATGTGTTGTTTGTTAGGAAATGATAATATTCAATTATTATCATTTATTATTTGATTAGTCATGCTCACACAGTTAGGAGCATTGGTCCTTGTTTGTTGATTGAGTAGTTGTGCCTGACTAGCTTATGGGAATTGACTATTGTGGTTGATTATGAGCAGTTTTATGCTTTTCACTGCGTCGGTTAGGTAAATAGTCATCACGGGAACATTGAAACGAACACCAGCTTGTGAATTCAGTTTCATAATTTGACTATAAGGCGTTCAGTGATAATGTTGGGTTAAAATTTAACTTTAATAAAAGTTGTTTATTATAATCTAAATAAAAATATGCATTTTTGAAATGGTTTTATATAGGAAGTTAAAATTATATAAATATGGTTTATAAATAAAAAGGATTTAAGCTGAAAATTTAAGAATTTAAATCCCGGTGTTTTTGGAAATGGTTTTCAAACTTTTGAAAGAAATAATAATAGTATTATTTGGAAGTGGAATATTTTCTAAAAGGATTTTAAAGGAGATAGAAAGCACCGAATTCACTTCGGTCGCTGGAAAATACTTCCAATGATCACTGCAGCATCATCGGTGTTCATTTTTGAGTTTCTAAGTGGGAATATGCTTCCATGGTAATTTGTTTAGAGTTATTTTGGTAAAACAAGTTTTGACTTAAATTCAGAAGTAAGATTGGGTATACAAAATATGTATTTATTAATTATTTCAAAATAGAGTTGAAATAAAACCGGATGTTTAAGTATGAAGTTTTCGCTCGTCATTATATGGATGCATGTATCCTGTGCATTAAGGTAGTTTGGTTGTGCATCTCATTATATTTGTTGTTTGGTAATTTTCGTTTATTGAAATGAAATGAAATTTCTAACGATCTTAGACAGTGGGGACTTCCAAATTTGATACAGAAATTGAAGCCAAGTGTTGTGAGAAATTATAAGAAAATTAGTTATTGTAACTTATAAATTTGAGAGATAGTAAGTTAAAACAAAATTTAAATTTATTGAACATTCTGGTTAAGTAAAACAAATTAGAATTTATATATACTCTAGGGATGTAGAATAGTATTATGTAAATATGAACTTAAGTTTTAATGTGTTGATAAACCTAAGTTGTGTTTTATAAGGTGTTTATAAACTTAAGCCATGAAATATTTATGCACTTAAGTAATGTTTTATGAAATGGTTCATAAATGAATTTAGTGTGAAATGAAATCATGTTTAATGAAATTTAATGTGATTTAAATTAAAAAGGAAACTGGTGTGGTTAAGAAACCAATTAGAATAAATACGTAGGATGTACGTATATCATTTTATTCATATAAGGATCTTTGATCCAGGTTCGGGCACATGATTTCGAGATGACTTACATCAGTCCGAAGAAGGATTTTTCACTCGATTCTTGTTTTTGCACTTGGTACGAGTTTTTGATATGATCCCGAAGTTCACTATCATAGTATATGGCTATGCAAGAAGAACGGTGGTTTCTAATCAAGAAATCAGATTAGAGTCCGCATTAGAGAATCCAGTGAGTGATAATAGTTCGGAAGTGATATTTGTGTGATCGAGTGAGTGATCGGTTTTGATATTGTGCACGGATGACATATGTACATCGTTCGGACTTCGATATAAATTTTTTAATGTTTACATTAGAAATGTAAGCGACATGATTTGATTTGATATGTTGGTTGAGATCATTGTTATTTATGGTTTGGCATGCTTAGATTCATGTTATATGATGGATGAGTTGTTGTGTTATTTTCATTGTCATGTTTAACTCTCCTTTAGGTTATATAAGTGAGTTTCATGTACATGGAAGCAAAGTCTAGCTTTCTGCTTTTGGTTTCATGAGTAGAGTTTATTGCCCGATAAATAGGTATGTAGTAGATTTAGAGTTTGGGATTTGATTGTTGATTTTATGCCCCAGATATGGAAGGCACTTTTAGGCTTTGTTTTCTTTTGTTGGTTTGGACCATTTGAGGCAAGTTGTAGTTTTTCAGTTCTAGCCGCGCATAGGAGCTGCTACCGAAATTTATTGAAAACTTAGGCCATAGCTGATAAGAAGTTAGCACAAAAGTTTTTTTTATATGACCGATAGTCGTAAGAATCAGTGTCGGAGATTATTGGAATAAGCCGTAAGTAATATAGAAATTTTAGTGACAATATGAAAAGTTGTCACTATAGATGCAGTAGTTGTTACTTATTCGTTTCGTGTGTGTGTATCTCGATTCGGGTGAGAGCGCCATGTTGGCAGACATGTGCACGTTTAGGTAGGATATTATCTAGGATTGATTAGTGTGGAGTTGCTAATTTTGCATAAGTTAAAGATGATTTTTATATCATCATATATGCTTGGGTGTTTAGGAATTGTTGCTTAGTCCTTTAGGATTTCAAGAACGAATTTTTTGTTAAGGGGGGAGAGTGTGACAATCCATATTTTTAGGGTGCTTTGAATATTTAAAATTTGGATATTTAAATTTTTAATTGGTTTATTTTATTGATGAGCTGAAAACTCGATTTTCGCAGACATACTTTTTTGGACTCAAGATTATTTCCATTGAGTTCGGATGGTCCGAGCGAGCCAGAATGAGTATAAGCATCGATTTATTTTGACTGTTTGGTTTCGAGTTAGAAGGTCGAGTTCAGTTTGTAAATCGAGCGACTCGGAAAGTTAACTTTTGAATATGTTGGAATTTGGTCCCAAAAATATTTCCATTGAGTTCGTAATAGGGGTATTTGGTTAGAGACGCCAGTGAGCATGCCTTGATTGGAGTTCGTAAAATTTTGGGCGTGAATAGTGTCACATAGTTGTCTATATAAGGACACCAACCCTTATTTCTTTTGCCATAAACTAGAATAAACCCTAGCTGCCATTTTTATCACCCCTCTTCCAACGATCCTCATTCTCCATGGCCACTAGTGGCCAAGATAGACGAAGGCCCCAATAGCAAAGTTGTGCACCTTGATGCGATGTAGAGGTTGGACGGTGGGATCGTCGTTGTTCGGGGCATGTTGGCCAAAATCTAGATTTGAACGTCTCCGATGTTTTGGCTCGTTTTGCAATGGTGGAGGCGATTTGGAGGGCAAGGTCGGCGACTATGGATTCGGCTGATGTAGGGAAATCGATTATGAGGATGCGGTGGTGGCTGGTGGTCCAAGGCGGCGGTGGTTCGGCGATGATCGAATTCGAGAAAAGATGCCAGGGTTTTGGAACGAGAGGATTAAGGTTTGATAATTAGGTGATTAGTGAATTGATGATGTAATTAGTATATAATTATAATATTTAATTCTAAAAATATTATTAAACCCATATCTTGATCATATGAGGTCGAATTCGAACGCGGTCAGTCGCGTTGCACTCCTAGGAACGATATCTACCTTTTGGAATTGGATTTAGAAAATTGGAGCTTGTAGAATTTCAAGCTAAAATCTAACGCTGTTCGATTTTAAATCGAACTAAAACTCTTCGGCGATAATTGGAATTTCGGTGAGTTAAACTCACTCTTTTTGGTTAATCAGTATGTTATATAGTAGATAAAAATTATTGGTTGTATGCTTGGATGTTTTATTTGTTTGATTGTTGGGTTTGGATAAATTATCATTTTTGAAAACGGATAATGTATAAAGTGATAAAATAATATTGATTTAATATAATTACATTGTTTAAATAATTACGTAATTAATTTAAGCATACTTTTTTGGTGTTATCTGTTTGGCCAAATAAACACCGTCTAGCAATAAACGGAAGAGTTTATTTTGATTGACATTTGTTTAGCAGAATAAATAATTGTACTAATGTTATATTAATTTGAACATATATTTAAGTGTTAGTTGATTAATATTGGATAGGTGGTATGTTAACAATTGTTGTTAATTATGGATCTGGTTTACATATATGCATGCTTACGTAAACACTTGTAGTTTAACCTGGAAAGTTAAATTGAATAAATGGTAGCTTGTTTAAGTACTATTGGGGTCGCTAAGCCTCTTTCTGAGTTTGGAAAGTTATGGAGTTAAATTAACTTCAATTTTATAATTTGAAGTAAAGTGATTATTTAATTATTATTTTAACAAAGTGTTTTATATAATTATTTTTGTAGTAAAATTAATTATTATATCATTTAAAATGTTTTAAAGTTAATTATTATGTTTGTAATGTTTAGAATTAATTATTTTATTACTATTGTTTAAATATAATTAATTATTTATTACAGTTTTTTAAAGACAATAATTTATTTTATTAATGATTGTTTAAAACTAGTTAATTACTTTATTAGTTTATTGTTTAAAAGTTAAGTGATTACATTTTTAAAAGTTGTTTAAAGTTATTTTATTATACTATTTAAAATGTTTTAAAAGCTAATTATTTAAATTTAAAAAAAAATATTATTATATTTTTAATAATGTTTTTAAAGTTTTATTATTATATTATTAAGAATGTTTAAAGTTTATTTTTATAGTGTTAAATTTTTTATTCATTATAATTAAATAATAAATTGTTCATAAAAGGATTTCTTTTATAAAAATGATTTATTTAAAGGAGTTCATAAATTTGAAAAAGTTTTGGAACTTAAAAGGAAGTTGAGTTTTGAATGATTTTAGAAATAAGGTTTATAAATGATTTAGCGATTTGAAAGGGATGTTTTATAAATGGGTTTTTGAGATTTATAAAAGAGTATTTTTATAAATAGAATTGGAGATTTATAAGGAAGCTTTATAAATAGATTTGGAGATTTATAAAGGAGATATTTATAAAATAAAAGAGATTCATGGAAAGAAATAGTGTTTTGGGTTATTTATATATTCAATTTAATGACATATGGAGTTTTGATTATTCTAATATGGTTTTGAAATAGAAATCTTTCTAAATGTTTAGTGAATATATTTATACCATTTTATAAGTATCTGAAAAGGGTTTTCCAAATTTTGAAAGGAATGTTTTATAAATATACTTATACCAATGAGATAAGTATACAAATATTTTGATAAATATTTTTAAAAAGAGATTTAATCAATGAAAGATTGATTTAAGAGACTTGGTGGTTTCCATAGGAAATGTAATCTCTGTTTGGAATGTTTGTTTATTTGATAGTTAAATAACCAAGTATCAAATCTTGGCCTAAATATGTAATCCTTCTTAATTTTGTGGTACGACAATATTCTTTCCCTACTTAACAACGAACGATTTAACTTTGGAAATATTTAGGGAAAACACGTGGATTATATGGTATTGTTACCATCGGTGGTGTTACACTCTACGTTTAAACTAGTTTTGTTCTCCTAGGACAAATGATAAGAAAATCCGTCCACTTAAATGGTTAGGAGGTGGTCTATGCTCTTATGTAGGTCTGATTATTTCTAAAAGAGTGGGCATTGAGTATTCCGAAAATCGATCGATTGGTATTGGAATACCCGGTAAGCAAGGGAGTGTGCTTATATGAGATGACTGGAAACCGTAACCACTTCAAAACCATACACGGGCTTTATGCTTGGAGGAGATTCGAGTTTTGTTCGAGACGTGGAAATCCATGTGTGATTCCGAGACCCGTTGGGTATGGGAATCCATGTGTGATTTCAAGACCGTTGGGGTATGGGAATCTGTATGTGATTCCGAGATCTTTGTTGAGATGTGGGAATCCATGTGTGGTTTCGAGATCTGTTCGAGTGGAGACTCTTGTGTTGGAATGCTGGACGTAGCCTCACTAGCAGTAATGACTAAAACCAGAGATAGGATGCATAACCGGCGGTTTAGCTAACCTATAAGAGTGTAGTCATCTCCTTCCTATAGTTACCTACAGTTGTTATGAATGCATGGAGTGATGCATTCGGCCTGCGTGGCCAGCTATTTATTTCCTACTGTACATCATCAGGGATGTATTGTTCCTTCGAAAGGATAACTCTGATGCTTGTGCATGAGGACCATTCTCGAAGTACCGAGGACACCTCCGTAAAAACCTACACAATTAACAAACGCACCTTAGAGGTTTTTGATTATATCCCTATTATTATTGTGATATACATTCACGAGCATCACAGCTACTTAATTATTCATATTTTCGCCCTTAGACATTTATAATATCATTGAATTTTCTAATATAAATGGTTTGATTATTGTATGATAAAAACCTATTTGTGTTTATGTATAGTGTGGTCTTACAAGACACCTTTTATTTTGAAAGGGTTTATAAAAAGAGAAATCAACATGCTTTGATTCAATTTTCTCACACAGGTTTACCATACCGATCCTGGTGTTATTTTATTATAATGCTCGGATCAGACCAAGCATATTTTCAGATTTAGTGATGGATGATTTGGAGCTTCAAGAGACGATCTGGATCCCTCCAAGACGTATTCACGTATCTTTTTATTTCCACTAATTTTCTGTTTATTACATCTATCACCAATTCTAAGGGCATGTTGTTATAAATGTCTAGGCTAATGATTTGTTTAGTGTACTCTAATTGATGTATATATATTATAGCTTTTCTTTGTTTAAAGATCTATTGTATATTATATATTACTCGTCATGACATGAGATTCTGTTCTGTCTTTTTTTTCTTTCTTTTTCTCCAACAATCTGTCATTCTAGCACTTGGATGCTCGGCATCTGAATACCATGAATGTATTAATGTTGACTTCCGAAGGTCGAAAAGGTAGGGCGTTACAAGAGTCTTCGAAAATTTGAAAAAATATGACTGGTAGTGTACTAGTCAGTCGACTGGTTATAGTCGAAAAAGTGAGTTTTCAAATAGAAAGAAAACAGATTATTTTTGCCTCTTTTTGGTCAACCGAAACTATGGGACCAGTTGACTGGTTGAGTCATTAGTCGATTGTTTCTATAGTTTTAGTCGACCGGTTATGTTATCTTATAAAAAATAAAGTGCACAAGTATATCAGTCGACTAAACAAGTTTGACTAGTCAACTGTTGTAACGACCTGTATTTTCAACCATTTACAAATATTAAATTTAATATAATTGTTGATTAAAAATGGTTAGAAATAAAGATTTTATGATTTATCGATGTACAATTTGTTAGGATATAGAACATGATCTTAAATAAATGCTAAAACAACTAATTTTATTGAGGTAGAAGATTGTAATGCATATTAAAATATAATTTAATGATATTGATTTGAATATGATTTATTTAATAATTGTTTGAATGTAAGTTCCATTGATTGTAATAATAGATGTTAATATAAGAATGGAATAATTTAAGAAGAAATGTTGGAATATATGAAATGAACAGAAAACAGTTGTGAAATAATGAGAATTCGTTTGAAATCTAATATTTGATATAAACTGCAATAAGAGTTGTTGGAATCCTTTAATTGAAAAGAAAAGACAAGTACATTGTAATTAATAAGTTCAACATAAGAACTTACATTTTAAATTAAATTAAAATGAACATTTTAATGAAGTTTAAGCTTGGACTTGAAAGAATAAATTGAATGTTTATCTCTATTTGGAATGACAAATGTTGAATTTAAATAAAGAATTAAGTGAATGTTTTAATGAAAGAATAACATAAGTTGTTATTTGAAATGTATCTTGGAGAAGTTGATTTTCAATAATGTAAAATATTTACTTTGTAAATAGTGTATAAATTTTACTGTATATGAAATTTTATAAAACATGTTTGAATTAGTATAAATGAAAAGAAAACAGTGTTTTATAATTAGAATTCGTTTGAAATTAGTAATGAAATTAATTGGAGTTAGAATAGTTGAAATATTTCAATTAAAAGGAAACAAGAATGAAATTGTAATGAATGGGTTAATATAGGAACTTGCATTTTTGTGTCAAAATGGAGTGAACATTTTAATTAAAATAATTGCACGTTCTGAGACATGTAAAATAAAAATTTCATTTTGAATAAGTATGATTTTGTAAAAAGAAAAATTGAAGTATGGAGTAATATATATAAACACACTTATTAGTATTCAAATTTTAAAATATATCAGAGAGTTCATGATTGTGTAAATGTTGTAAAATCAATTAGAAATTACCTTGTATTAACAATTGTACATTTATTACACATGTTCACATACATTTATTTTTCCATTTTATATATGGTTAAAACTTCTAAATTGGTTGCATTAATGTGACTATTATAGTAATTAAAAAATTAAAGTGAATCATTTTTATAATGCGTAGATAGATATATATTCATGAATTAATAAATTTGGTTTGAATAACATAAATAAATATATAGATTGAGTGGTTGATTGATTGATTTATTGATTATTATTTGATTGATTGGGTTAATAAAATTTGCACATATATTAACATAAAATGAATGTTTTAATAAAGAATTAAATGATATAAATATGTGTATATTTGGGTTTATTGAAATTAATTAATTGGAGTAAGTTTTGGAATATGGACCCCAAAAGTTTGTTTATAGTATATAAGTGGTCTCCTCATTTGCTTTATATTTATTATCACATCCACATTCCCTTTCTTTTCGTTTTCAAGTTCTCCATATAGGTTCTACTTGAGCATCCATTTCATTGTTAGACTACTCATTCGTTACTTATTAATTATTAGTAACCTTATATGATTTATTTCTAATTAATAATCGCCGCATTCTTTTCATTTATTTCTCATTTGTGTTAGGAAATCAATTCTATGGTTTCGATGATAACAACTATACAATGGAAATCGAATATGCATATATATATATATATATATATATATATTTACAGGTAATTGATAAAGTAACATCACAAAAGAGATAAGAACAAGACTCAAAAGAAGTATCAAGAGGCTACAAGTTGAGAGAATCGGAAGAGGAATGATACAGGCAAAGCAAAAGCAACATGCACAAATCCAGACGTCTGAGTGCACTAGCCAGCCCTCTGTGAATTCTCTGGTTCGCATATCAGACGGAATTAGACGTTTGGTTAATATACTCAGACGTCTGAAAAGTAACCATATACAAAAAATATATGAGAACCAAACGTCTGAAACATTTTCCAGACGTCTGATTTTGAACTCGGCTGTGTATATTCAAAGTACAACTATCACAATTGAAAAGACACGATCGCTCCTCTTCACTGCAACTCTTCATCACCATTAGAAGCGACCTTAGAGAACTTACTAACATATGCAACTACACAAAGGATCTCTCTACTGCTATAAATAACATCAAGAATTCAAGAGAAAAATTCACCTGACTTACTTGAGCTTTCTACTCTTATACTCTGATATATTCTTGATCTCTAGTAATCTATACTTGTCATCTACTCTTCCAAATATACAGTTCCTCATAGACAACAATCTCTAGATATATATATTGGAAGCACTTGCACTATATAGTCAAAATCCGTGTAATAGAGAACACACAGTTAACAAAGAAACTCTGCTATTGTAAACCTGTTCCTCCGGGTGAAGTGAGGGTTATTCGGTAAAAGGAAATTCCGAAGAGGAGCTTCAAGACTGGACGTAGGACGGGAGGTCCGAACCAGTATAAAATCTCTGGTGTGATTATTCTTGTTTACATACTTTAATATTGTTACAATATAGTTTAAATTAGTCACATACTTGTCATTTTCATAATCGATCCACCCTATTATAGAATTTCATTTGGTATCGGAGCAAGGTTTGATCAAATTACAGTAACACATTTTTGAATCATTTTAATATGGCAAGTATTTTTCAAGAAGGACAATCCACAGCACGACCACCACTTTTTAATGGCTCTAGCTATGCATATTGGTCAACATGTATGAGAATTTTTATGGAAGCTAATGGTCTAGAAATTTGGTCAGCCACTCAAAATAGATATGAAGCACCTACTACTGCTATGAACACATGGACTGACGCACAAAACACCTCAGCATCAAACAATGCTAAAGCTATGAATGTTTTATTTTGCTCTCTAGATAAAAATGAATTTTCACGTGTCATGTTATGTACTACTGCATTTAACATTTGGCGTACTTTACAAATTACACATGAAGGTACAACAAAGGTCAAACAAACTAAGATTTCAATTTTGCAAAACCAATTTGTCATTTAAAATGAAGCAAAATGAAACAAAATGAAACTATTGTTGATATGTATTCTAGATTTCAAACTATTCAACATGATCTTATGGCATTAGGAGTTAAATTTACCGATTTTGATTTAGTTTCTCGAATACTTAACTCTTTAACACCAGATTGGGAAAGGAAAGTATTAGCTATTGAAGAAGCTAATGATCTATCTACTCTCAAAACTGAAGAGTTGATAGGAAATTTAATGTCATATGAAGCTAATTTGCAGGCACGAAAAGAACTAAATTCGAAAAAGAAGAACATAGCATTTCCAGCAACAAAAAATGATGACTCTGATTTAGATGAAGAAGAAATAGTCTTCATTGCCAAGAATTATAACAGATTCAAGAAATTTAGAAAGATGACAAAATTCCAAAAAGAAGGGAAGTCCAACACATTAAACTTATCTCAAATTAAGTGCTATGAATATGATCAATACGGACATATGAAGAAGGATTGCCCTAAACTCAATAATGATAAAAAGAAGAACAAATTTGAAAAATTCAAGAAGAAGAAGGCTTTCAAAGTAACATGGGAAGACTCGGATTCCTCATCATCTGAAAGTGATAGTGATAGTGATGGAGAACAAGCCAATGTGTGTTTTATGGCACAAACTGATGAGGTATGTTCGGAACTTAGCTATGACGAACTATTAGAACTTAGCATGGAATTAGATGATAAATTTAGACAAATTAAAAAATTGAACAAAGAATATATAGCTAAAATAAATAGATTAGAACTTGAAGTAGGAATGTTAAAAGATGAAAAAAATATCTTAGAAGAAGAACTAGAATTATCTCAATAAAAAATTAAAAATAATTTGATAGAAAGTAAGGCTATTACTATTGATTTTGAAAACACTAAAATAGTAAAGGATGATTTACTAAAAGAAAAGGTCAACTTAAAAAGCAATATTGAAAATTGAAAATTTAGAATTAAAAGAAAAATTAGATAAAATTACGAATAATGTGTCAAAATTCAATAAGGGGAAACAAGATTTGGAAAATCTTATCAAAACTTCAAAACCATCAGGAAATAGAAATGGAATAGGATTTAAAAATATTTCTAAACAAAAAGAAAATGATGCAAAAAAAAATTTTGTATACAAAAATTAAAGGTTTACCTATGTCTAATATGAATACCAAAACTATGAAAATTTGGATTCCTAAGACAAATAATAATTTGATTAAACAAAAACATATTAATAATTTCTTAGAGAATGTAGTCTATAATAAAAAATTATATTTATAAAGGTACCAAACCATCATGGGTATGGCTACCTTCTCCTAACAATTAGGACCCTAACAAAAGTATATGGGTACCAATTAAAACATCTTTTATTTTGCAGGTACCCAAAATAAAACATAAGGAGAAATGGATACTAGATAGCGGATGCTCCAAGCATATGACCGGAAATTCAAAAATGTTATCAAATATAACATACATCGATGGTGGAACGGTAACCTTTAGAGATAATTCAAAAGGATATGTCATTGGCACTGGAGAAGTCATCAGTTATGGTATTTCTAACTCTCCTATTATTACAAATGTTTTATTAGTAGAAAATCTAAAACACAATCTACTAAGCATTAGTCAACTATGTGACAAAGGCTTTCAAATAAATTTCGAAAAAGATAGATGTAATATTTTAGATAATAATAAACAACTTGTATTTGAAGGTTTTAGAAACAAAAATATTTATGTATTAAACATGAATATAAATAAAAATTCAAATTTATGTTTAACCGCCAAACATAATGATCCATGGTTATGGCATAAACGTTTTTGTCACATCAATTTGAAAAGTATTAATAAATTGGAAAAATATGAGTTAGTTAGAGGTTTACCTAAAATAAATTACAAAGTAGAAAATTTATGTGACGATTGTCAAATTGGAAAACTAAAGAAAACCTCTTTTAAATCTAAAAATAATATTTCTACAAAACAACCATTAGAATTATTACATTTAGATTTATTTGGTTCAACACAAATACGATCTATAAATCACAACAAATATGTTTTCGTCATAGTAGATGATTTTTCAAGCTATACATGGACCTTGTTTTTAAAACATAAAAGTGATACTTTTGAAATGTTTAAAATATTTGCTAAAAGAATTAGAACACAAATGGACTTGAAAATTAAAAATATTCGAAGTGATCACGGAGGAGAATTCGAAAACGATCTTTTCACTAATTTTTGCAATAAGAAAGGAATAAGCCATAATTTTTCTTTTCCTCGAACACCTCAACAAAATGGTTTAGTAGAAAGAAAAAATCGTATGTTACAAGAATGTGCACGAACACTACTGAATAGTAGTGGTTTACCAAAACACTTTTGGGCGGAAGCTATTGCCACAGCTTGTTACGTATTAAATCGAGTAACCATACGTCCTATGACTAAACAAACTTGTTCTGAAATATTTTTTGGAAGAAAACCTATAGTATCATGTTTTAAAACTTTTGGTTCAAAATGCTTTATATTAAATACAAAAGATAACTTAGGAAAATTTGACCCGAAGGCCGATGAAGGTATCTTTGTTGGATATTCTGATCGTAGCAAAGCATATAGAATTTTTAATAAACGAAATAATACTATTGAAGAAAGTTTACATGTTTCATTCGACGAAAATCTATTTAACAATCATACTAATGATGAAGAAGAGACTATTTCAATAACAAATTCTATTAATAATGAAACAAATGTGCAAAATAACAATTTAATATTATCCCCTAGAATTCTGAAGAATCATCCAAAAGATAATATCATTGGAGATCTCAATTCTAGAGTAACTAGAAATCAACTTAATCAAATAAGCCATGTAGCATTTGTGTCAAATCTTGAACCAAAAAATTATAAAGAAGCTTCAAATTATAACTTTTGGATAATGGCTATGCAAGAAGAATTAAATCAATTTGAACGTAATAATGTTTGGGAACTAGTTCTAAGACCTGAAGACTAATCGGTTATAGGAACAAAATGGGTATTTAAAAACAAAGCAGACGAGAATGGAAATATTGTTAGAAATAAAGCACGTTTAGTTGCTCAAGGTTATAATCAAGAAGAAGGCATCGACTATGACGAAACTTTTGCACCAGTAGCAAGACTCGAGGCCATTCGAACTTTACTCGCTTTTGCAAATCATCACAATTTTAAGTTGTTTCAAATGGATGTCAAAAGTGCTTTCTTAAATGGTTTTATTAAAGAAAACGTATACGTTGAACAACCTCCTTTATTTACTCATAAAAAATATCCCGATCATGTTTTTAAATTACAAAAAGCTTTATATGGTTTAAAACAAGCTCCTCGAGCTTGGTACGAACGACCTAAAAATCACTTAATTACATCGGGTTTTCAAATAGGTAAAATCGATACAACTTTATTTATTAAACGAGAAGATAACGATATTTTAGTTGTGCAAATTTACGTAGACGATATTATTTTTGGTTCAACTAATGAAAATCTCTGTAATCATTTCTCAAATGTTATGACCAATGAATTTGAAATGTCTCACATGGGAGAATTAAATTTCTTTTTAGGTTTACAAATAAAACAACTTGAAAATGGTATTTTTATTCACCAAGAAAAATATTGTAACGACTTATTACGACGCTTTGGAATGGATAAAATTTCAAGCAAACCAACACCGATGAGTACTATTGTTCACTTAGAAAAAGATGAAAACGGAAAAGACTTTGATGAAAAATTATATCATAGCATGATTGGTTCTTTACTCTATTTAACGGCTAGTCGACCCGATATTATGATGAGTGTATGTCTTTGTGCTCAATTTCAAGCAAAGCCAAAAGAATCTCATCTAAGAGCTATTAAGCATTTTTTATGTTATCTATCTAGTACTAGAGATTATGGTTTGTTTTACCCTAAAGGATCATCGTTTGAACTAGTTTCATATAGTGATGCGGATTTCGGAGGCTGTAGAACAGATCGTAAGAGTACTAGTGGAACATGTCACTTTATCGGACAATCATTAGTTTCATGGTTTAGCAAAAAGCAAAATTGTGTTTCTATATCTACTTGCGAAGCCGAATTTATCTCAGCAGCTCTAGCATGTGCACAAGTAATATACATGCAACAAACACTTACGGACTTCAGCAAAATTATCAATAAATCTCCAATATATTGTGATAACACAAGTGCAATAAATTTATCAAAAAACCCTGTCAATCGCTCACGAACTAAGCATATAGATATACGACATCATTTTTTACGAGACAATGTTGAAAAAGGAAATATCTCATTAGAATACGTAAATACCGAAAATCAAATAGCAGACATCTTTACAAAACCACTAAATGAACAAACTTTTATTAAACTTCGACATGATTTAGGGATTTGCTCTCTTCATGATATTATTACTGAATAATTCTTGCTTCATCTAGCCTATATTTAGTCAAGTATTTTTCTATCCACAAATTATAATCAGTAATTCATACACCCTTTGTTTTTTAGATAGTTAGTTTCTCTAAAAATAATTTTTTAACGTATATATAAACAGTTATACTTCAAGAAAAAAATATATACACACAATTCATATTTTCCTCAACAAACAAAATATAGCCATGTCTTCTGATAACTCTTATATTTCCATCTCGATGCCTACGCCGGATAGCTCGGTTAATACACCCCAGCGACTTCCTACACCCACACCAATTCATGAACCGATGCATAGGTGGTCCTCATATCATACGGGATTTACTCCCGATAACAAGAAGACCAAAAGATCTCTTTTTGTATCTCCTAACACAAAAGAGAAAATTGATGAAATTCATCATTATCAGAAACAACAGATAGATCTTCAACGAGAACTATATTTTGAGCAAAAAGTCACAGCACGTCGCCTAAGATTTTTGGAACAAGTAGCGATGAAGTTTTGTTCGTCATGAAAGAAACATGTCCATGATCCACTCCCAAAACCTTGTAGTTCTTTAGATCCCTCATCTTCATATCGTACTCCTTCGGATCCGTCACCGAGACAATTTTCTGGCTCTCCACGAACCCACGAACGTGGTAATATATAGTCTCCACTTAAACCATGGAGGGATAACAATTTAGGAGATCGTACAACTCCATCGCCTTCTAAATAAATTATTTTATTTTTATTAGTGTGTATCTATGTTTGTTTGTTATTTTATACAAAATAAAACTACATCTTTTTATATATAAATTAGAGTATCAACAAATAAGCAAAACCATTAAATTTTAGACTATTTTAAGGCACACTGCTTATTTCAGACGTCTGACTATGGTCTTCAGACGTCTGACACAATGATATACGTCTAAAATTTAAGCACTGTGCATATGTCAGACGTCTGATATACCCCCCAAACGTCTGAAATTTTGCTTTGTCTTCTCCAAATAAAATTCAGTGCATTTCAGACGTCTGTAATAATATCCAGACGTCTGCCTTAGTTCTCCGTCTCTCCAATTTTACAAATTCGATCAAACCAGATGTCTGCATCAAAAACCAAACATCTAATTTTATCTACTGCACTCAAAATAGGACAAACCAGACGTCTGATTTCCAATCAAGACGTCTGATTCCCAATCGACCATTTAAATTCGCCCAGATAACGTCATTTTTTGCTTTTATCTCACAAATTATTATAACCTACGATTTTCTCAAAGACGATTTTCTTTCCAAAGCATCATCTTTAAGCAAATCTAATCATAATGCCTCCTCGCACTAAGAATGCTAAGATGTCAAAAAGAAAACAAGACCAACCAGCCTCATCTTCAAATCCTCAGGTGTGCTCCGATGAACAGATCGAAAGGTGGATGAATAAAGCGCCGCATTCCATCAAATGGTATGAAGACATCCAAAAGAAAAAACTCCACATAAGTCCATTCTACAATCTTCTTAAATTTCCTATGTATGATCTGGATGAACTATGTGAAAATGCCGGGTTGGAAACCCTAATTTCTTTTACTCCTAATGATGTCCAAATAGATCAATTAGCCATATTTTTATTCTATGTGAATTTAGACAGTACTTCAGTGTGGAACACTGAAAATGAGGATAACTGGCTCTGGTCTAGCGTGTATGGGAACACGATTAGATTAACACCAGACATAATAGGTCGAACACTAGGATGCTCTGACATAGGGGAAGATTTATACAACATTCCGGATATGCGCTTCAAGCCACGGAACAATATAACTCATCAAATTTGGGAGGACGAAATGCCAAAATTTGCCTCCAAATTTCTACGTCCAAAAGCTCGACTACTAACTCGAATGATAATTAACACAATTATTCCACGAATGGGAAGTCACGAGCAAATCACCGAATTAGAGCACAAAGCCCTATATGCTCTATTTAGTGGAACAAGAGTAAATTGGGCCAAATTCATCTTCGACGAGCTAAAGCATTTTTGGACTTGATCAAGGCCGTCAATTATTTACCCAACTTATATTATGAGACTTCTTCGTGCATATAACATTCCATCTTACCTATCGACATTCGAAGAAATCTCGCCTAAATATGCTTCCACCAAATTCTTCTCTCTGATGCACCTACCCGAATCCCTCTAGAATTCATGTCCTTCGAAGATTGGACGCACAATCGTCAATCTAGAAGAGTTGAGCCTCCTCCTCAACCACACATTGATCCATCCCAAGAGGAGGAACAACATCGAGAAGCCACTTCTTGTCCTCCCGCAAAACATTCCAAAATCTCTGAAGATGAACCTCTTAAGGAAGCTTTTACATCTCCTACAAAGGCTAGCACTTCTGATAAAGAAGAACCAAAGGAAGATGATCAAAATAAAGCTTCTCCAAAGGAATCATAGATTTTGGGAATCATAGACTTTAGGTTTTTGGAATATCAAATTTTGTACAAATCTATGTCTGTAATCACACTTCAAGTTTAATGAAATTTTCTTTTTTGACGATTGGCTTTAATTTTATAATTCTTTTTGATAATGCCAAAGGGGGAGAAATATAAGTATAATCATAAAACATTCAAAATAAGCACATATTCAGGGGGAGATTTATAATCTATATATAAGTACATTGAATAGTTGCCATCATAAAAAAGAGGGAGATTGTTAGGAAATCAATTCTATGGTTTCGATGATAACAACTATACAATGGAAATCGAATATGCATATATATCTATATTTATAGGTAATTGATAAAGTAACATCACCAAAGAGACAAGAACAAGACTCAAATGAAGTATCAAGAGGCTACAAGTCGAGAGAATTGGAAGAGGAATGATACAAGCATAGGAAAAGCAACATGCACAAATCCAGAAGTCTGAGTGCACTAGCCAGACGTCTGATTGAATTCTCTGGTTCGTAAATCAGATAGAATCAGACGTCTGGTTAATATACTCAGACGTCTGAAAAGTAACCGTATACAAAAAATATATGAGAACCAGACGTCAGAAACATTTTCCAGACATCTGATTTTGAACTCGGCAGTGTATATTCAAAGTACAACTGTCACAATTGAAAAGACACGATCGCTCCTCTTCACTGCAACTCTTCATCACCATTAGAAGCGACCTTAGAGAACTTACTAACAGATGCAACTACACAAAGGATCTCTCTACCGCTATAAATAACATCAGGAATTCAAGAGAAAAATTCACCTGACTTACTTGAGCGTTCTACTCTTATACTCTGATATATTCTTGATCTCTAGCAATCTATACTTGTACTCTACTCTTCCAAATATACAGTTCCTCATAGACAACAATCTCTAGATATATATATTGGAAGCACTTGCACTATAAAGTCAAAATCCGTGTAATAGAGAACACACAGTTGACAAAGAAACTCTGCTATTGTAAACCTGTTCCTCCGAGTGAAGTGAGGGTTATTCGGTAAAAGGAAATTCCGAAGAGGAGCTTCGGGACTGGACGTAGGACGGGAGGTCTGAACCAGTATAAAATCTCTGGTGTGATTATTCTTGTTTACATACTTTAATATTGTTACAATATAGTTTAAATTAGTCACATACTTGTCAGTTGCATAATTGATCCACCCTACTATAGACTTTCAATTTGTTCATTTGCTCCTTTCCAAGTACTTTACCTGAAGTTTTTTTTTTCTATTTTTAAAATGAAATCCAAATTAATATTCATGCCACCTCATTAGAATTTACTATTCTCTATTTCTAAAGTTTATTTTGTTTATGCATTATAAGTTTTTGTAGCTTCCTTTCATTGGCAATTCATTCTCCTGAAGCTTCATATCTAAATACGAAAGATTTATTTTTATCATCATTCTATATTTATTCCTTTACTTCACCTCTTTCAATACTATCGTTTTTTAAGGCTGTTCATATTTTTATTTTACTTCAATTCCTGGTTTGTTTATATATACTTTATTAGATTTTCATTTGTTTTCATCTTCATTCCTGTAGCCTCATTTCATTTTCAAATCTCACCTTTAGTAACTTTATTTTTCCAAACAAAACTTCCATCTCATTATTTTTTCTCTCTTCACCTTCCTCCTTCCTTTTTCATTTTTCTTCTTCAAATCTCCTTCTTCTCCTTTTTTCCCCAAAAGCTTCCATTTTTTATTCTTATTCTTCAAAACTTCTTCTTCTTTTTCCAAGCTTCGTTTTCTTTTTCAATTCTTCTTCTTCTTTAAATTTTCTTCTTCTTTTTCAAACCTTCTTCTTCTTTCCAATTCTTTTTCTTCAAATCCGGATCTATACAAACTTCTCTGTCTCTTCCAAAACATTCTATAAAATAAAAGGATTAAGATAGCAAAGAAATAAAACAAAAGCAGAAAGTAGTAGCGGATCCAAATCTGACTAGTAAAGGGAAAACTAAAAGGTGAGTGCTAAACTCACTCAAAAAATACTAAAATTTTATTGCAAGTTAAACCAAGTCATATAGTAATAAATTATTGATTGTTGGTTGGGAATTTTAATTGACATTTAATTTGAATACCAAAACTCCAATATGTGATAACTAATACTTATTATGACATGTTATTGAATTGGTTGATTTGTTGAATTGGTTGATTGTATGTTGTGATGGATGCTATTGTGATTGAATGTGTATTTGTTCATTTATTTTGTTATATCCTTGTTATCACCCTATAGTTTATTGTAATCATATATTTTTTTCATATTGATTATTTAAACACTTAACAAGGATACAAAACCATTGGATTTCATATATTTACATGAGAAAAAAATTAGTATGTTTAGAATTACTATTTGAACCATAAAAATGATTTTTGAGAAATAAACTGCCGTTACCTTATTTGAAAGTTTTCAAAATTAAATTTTGAAACCCTAGGAAGTTTTCATAAATTTAATTTTGAAACTTTGGAAAATTTTCATAAATCAAATCCCTTGAACTCTGAAATTTAATTTGGAATTTTTCTGTAAATTTGTATGTTATTAGAATGAATCTATTGTGAAATCTGTTGTCTTTTGGATATGAAAATAATAACTTATCGGGAAAAGTTGAAACTTTAAAAATATAGTTATCTGCATTCCATATTTAATCTGATTTTGATTTAATTTGCATAATAATTTTAGTTCTACTCGAGTGTATTACTTTCCTTTGCGCTCGGGTCGGCTTGAGTATTTCAGTGTTTTGAAGATATTATTTCTTGAAGATGAAGATGGAGTTTGAAGACCGTATTTATTAATATTATTCCGCTGCATTACTTTATTATATATGTTAAATGTATAACTCTGATGATATTGTAAAGTGAATTTATCGTATATTGTTAAACAGCTTCATGAACTGTTTATGTAATTGTTATATTTTTATCATTCTGCTGCGAGATTCTGTACATTTATTCTTCTGTATCTTATTTCTTTAGAATAAAACCCCATTGACTATATGTTCCTTTGGGGTGTTTAAGTCAGACATGTGTGGTTTATTGTTGACTTGAATCGTCTAAAATAGCGAGTTGTCATAGTTGGTATCAGAGCTTTGGTTTAGCGTATACCTAAACCTGTAGGGTAAGCTTGTGACGATCCAGATTTTTGGCCATCGAATATTGAGGGATTAACTGATTTAATTATTGAAATATTAATATTAATTAGTCAAACGAATAATTTTTGATAATTAAAATATCGGGATATATATGTAAATTGATTAAAAAAAGTCATATTAAATATTGGATTATGAAATCTCTGGAAAATAAATAATATATACTTCACCATTTAAAATTAAGATAGACACCCAAAAATATTTATGCCTATGTGAAGTAAAATATAGGGAAGTGTATAAATGTGAATATGTGTATATAGTGACAAAGATATACACAAGTAATGTATGGAAAAAAATATGTATAAATGTAAATGAATGTAAATGAGAACAAAAACAAGCAAAATGTATATATATATATATATATATACATATATTAAATAGTGATAGTGCAAGTGTATTAGGATAAAATACAGAACTATGCATATATATATATATATACGCATACAAAAGATGTACATAGATATATAAATTCATATAAAATGTGTGTAAACAAAAAGGGAGACAACGTCGTAAATGTATGTCATTTAAAGTCACAACATATCTAGTCAAGCACATGAAATGGCAAATCAACATGGGAAATAAATTAAAAAGAAAATAGAAATCAAACAAAGTTAAAGGCCTGTACAAGAGAAGCTATCTCCACTTTCATCCTTTGTGCAGTCTGGCATTCGAACCAAAATTTGTACAAACTTTAATTGTTAATAACATAAATATATATATATATATATAAGTATATATGACCTTAGGAAAGTAATGTATTTGAAATATGTGTAATGTAAGAATATATATATATATAAGGACAAAATATGCCAGTACGTACATCTGCTTATATGCTATGAAATATAGTGCATATATATGCATAGTTAGGTGTATATAAACTTGCTAGGAGACATCATTGTGGCAGACTTCAAATCCAAGCAAACAATATATCAAATCCTTCTCTTAAATAATCAAATCTCCTTTTCAAAAATCAAATCAGGTCAAGCAAACTCTGACCAAAGGAAAAGAAAGAATATAAAAAAAAGATAATAAAATAAAATGAAAAGCAAGTGAACAAAATCCCAACCTGTAGCTTGCTCTATACACCTCACTTCCATATATATATATATACATACAAATCACTGTTTTGTGGCCTTCAAACATTAGCATCCTCACAAACAAATTATATACGAATGGAAGTACCTGCCATAAAAGTTTAAAGGAACCAAGACAGTAAAAGAAAACAAGAAAATGGTGGAAGGAATTCAAGATAGGCAAATTTAAGCAAGAAGTATAATCAAAGCAAGCTAGTAGTATTTCAAAAACATCTTTGTTCAAAAGAAAGGTGAGTAAACCAACCCAGTTTCTTCTTTCTTTTATACCAGTGAGTAAACTACTCCTTTTATGTTGAGTCTGTTTTATGCTTTGATGAATGTGATGAATTTTAGTAATGATGTCATGAAATTGTTTTGCCTGAATGTATAAATGTGTCAATCTGGCATATATGGATGGAAATACTATATACATGGCTGAGTGAATGCATGCAACCTCTGTTCTTAAATGAATGTGAGTAAACTTCATCTTTAATTTAAAATCTTATCTAAATCTGTGAGTAAGTGAAGATTATAAACAACAGAAGATTATGCAGTATCCACCTGTACAAGTTGATTTACTCTGTTCTCTGTTAAACATTGTTACAATGAGTAAATAATCTAAACTTAATCTGTTAAAAGATTGTGCTTGTGATCAACATTTGAAGTAGTGTTCACAAGTATAAATTAAAGTAATTTATGTGTATATAGATATGGTTTATTCTGTGCTTACTGTGAAAATGTATATAGACATAAGTCTCTGTATGAATAATAGTCACATGCATATACAAATCAATTCAATTCCTCCCCATATGTTTAATTTTGGGTTGTGATCCCTAAAAGTAAATTGTTAGTAACAACTAAGTTAGATTTCTAAAAATATTTTTAGGTTTAATTATCAAATAAGTTTACAGAAATCAGGAAAACACAGTGAAAATTATTTCCAATCAGAAAATCAAGTGTTTAGATTTCAAGTATGGATTATGTATCTGGATTCGAGCTTTGAAGAGATGAATTTTAGTGATCGTATCTAGATTTTTAAGTGTGTAATTGATGGGAATTTTGGGGTTGAACGGAGATTGTATTTTTGGTAAAATCTGGCGATCGACAGTAAGATGGCCGTCGTGCTCGACATTGGGGATAGCTCGACGGTGGAGTTACACAGGAAAATGGCGGGAGGGTTAAAAGATCATCGTGGTGACAGGACGATTGTGATTTAGGCTTTAAGGGTGGATTTTTGTTCATCGATGTTGTCGAGGTGTTTCTGATGTTGGAGATGGATCGGGTTAGATCGCGATGGGGGGAAATCGAGGCAGAAGTAGTGACGTAGCTTCTGGTTGATGGGTGAGGAATCTCGTGGTCGAGATCATCGGAGAGTAGAGATTTTCCGATCGAAGGTTGTTGTTTTTGTTCGACTGATTAGGCTCGATTTCGATTTCGAGATTGATGATCGAGTTGGATGGTCGGAAACGAGTGTGGAGTGGATCGGTGACTTGTCGACAATAGGAGGTGGAGTCAGATCTCTGGCGGCCATCTGTGTAAGTGCACTGGTGCATAATATGTCAGGTAAATATGAGTTTGGGAAGACGTTGTTGCCGCGGGAACGAACTCGAAGTGTACTGGAGTTTTGCTCGAGAATAGGGTAGGGGTTCGCTAGGCTTTGAACTTGAGAATTTGGGTTTTTTTACTCGTGACTTTGTGATGATACCCAGTTTGTCTGAATGAAATACAAGTTTAAAAAAAATTAGATTTAGACAAGTTTAAGACAAATTTCTCCACTCATTCCTTTTGAAATATTAAATATTGATTGAGTTTAGGATAAATAAAAGGTTTAGGATAAATTTTGGTTAAATTTATTAAGTTAAAAGTGTTTTTATAATATATACAACCTTTGTTTGGAAGTTTATTTTAAACAAAAACTTGATATTGTAATTAAGAAATAATTAGAAGATGAAGTGATTTTAAATCCTTAATTTAACTTTTAAGGTTTAAGTAAGTAGAATGGTGATAGATTATTTTCAAAAGTTTATTAAATAAGGATTTAAAAGATAATTGAAGAAATTAATTAAGATAAAATGGTTTATCTTTTAAATAAATTAAGGTCTTAAGTAATTAGTGATTTATTAATTATGTAAGCAAATAAAGGATAGTAAATTACTGAATGAGATTAATTGAGATTAATTAATGATGTGATAAATTTAAAGATTATTTGTTAAATGTAATTAATTAAAGGAATTAATTACTGGAAGTGATTAAGGGATCGGGTTGCTATAATACAGCATGAATTGGTTGAACGGTGATAATGTGGTTATCCATCGATGATGAATTGCCGTGTAAATAGTGACATCTTTTATTTAAAGTCGATTTCATTTCACTTGAATAACATGGGTTAAGATGATCTAAATTCGAAGAGACCAGAGTCGGGTACTTGCAAATACCCGAAACCACTTCGATACTTTATAGATTGATATGTAAAATCAATAGGGTGGAATGGAATGATTTAAGTGAACTGGACCAATTAATCTAAGTTTGGGTACTTAGAAAATTTATGAGTGAAATAAGTAATGTCTATAACAAATGATGAATTTTTAAATTATATGAGTTACCCCGGGTTTATTTAAGTTTATGCATTGGTATTCCATGTTAGATGGGTTTACTCACGCTAGTTTCCAGTCTAACCCGGGTGTTACTTTGATGTAATGCTCGGGTCAGACCGAGTATTACAGATTTTCGGGTAAGGACGTTCTGGAGCTTAGGAGGCAAGCTGCATGGCAGGAACGTATGGAGTGTTTTCCGCTGTGATATATTGTAGTTATCTGGGACATGATTGTACCTGTCCAGTGTTTGTGTATATGTGTAACTCTGATGTATTAAAGTGTAATTTGATAAGTACAGTTTTTCTTTGTATAACTGTTATTATTTGTTATTATATTTTATCCGCTGCGAATGTGAGATGTTGGTGTTAATGTTCCTTCTTCTTCTATCTATTTCTTCTTTTTTCTAACTATCTGGAATTTTCGGGATCGAAAATTCCGGGTCGTTACAGTTGGTATCAGAGCTGAAAGGTTAAGCGAGAACCTTGGCTCTGGTGGGTGTACTCATAAGGATAGGGTCAATAGTACCCTAGAATGAGTTGAGTGTGTATATATATGAGAGCGTACTTGTTATTTTCTTATATAAAGATTTTAAATGATTTTATATAAGAATATATTTTGATATATATATAAAGCAATATTCCTTAACCAATAAATGTTAAGGTAATTGGTTGTTAAACTATTGGAATTAAATTAGGTGGTAATAGAAATACAACCAAATTGAAATTAAATAAAAATAAGTTTGAAATGGGTTCAAACTAAAATTAAAATCTTGAATTTGGGGAAAAGTTTCAGATAGTAATGAATTGGTTTCCAGATATGATAATCTTGGTTATTATCATAAATGATTGTTGTGTTTAATAATAAGATGTGTATTAATGAGTAAGCAAAATGAAATGTTTTAGATAAGTATGACTTATAAATTGGAACTGAAGATGATCTAGATTGTGAAGTTTTAAATCTAAGCCAAAAAGTTTTGAAATTGTTTCAAATGTTAATAGAAATAATAAGGAGTATTATTCAGAATATTTTGAATGTGATCTTAATTTAAAATAAGAGTTGTTTGAAAGCATTAAAGAAAACTGTTTGAACTAAAACCAAAAGAGGTTTAAAATTTAAGGATAACTTAGTGTGTAAAGGAAATAATATGTATATATGAGGAATATACATAATATCAAAAATGGTTTGAAATAAACTCTAAATGTTGAGTTTTAAATTTGGAATGAGATGTGATACCCAAGGTGATAAGTTTTTGAACTTAGAAGATTATTAATGTGAAGTTTAAAATTTGAAGCAGGAATTCAAATTGGGTAAGGTTAATGAAATTAAATTGAATTTAACTCTGGGAAAGTTAAATCAGTTAACAAGCAACCTGAATTGGAAATTTCAAGATGAAATTGAGATTTAACTTGGGGAGTTAAATGGTTAATTTGAATTGGGAGTTTGTGTGATCTCAAAATGGGTTTGAGATCTAGAAATTGGAAATGGGTGGATGTTTTAAAATAAATTGGATGATATCATCCCATTGTTATTAATAATCTTTAAATTGTGAACTGGATTTGTTTAAATGAATGAGAAATGAAGTGTGGTAATATATCCATTATTGTGATGAAAGGGAAATTAAACTTTAATTTGAAATTAAGGATATGGAATTACTTTGAACTGATAATTTGAATAATTGAATTTGTAAATTAAATTTTTTTTAAGAACTGGTTTCAAAACTGGAAGATAATTTAAAATGGAATTTTGAGAATTGGACTAAAAATTTAATTATTTAAAGATTTGGATTATTGATTTAAAAATAAAGGTTAATTTGATTAAGGGGTTAAATCAACATTTGAAAATTTAACTTGAATTTATATAATTCGAGATGGTTTAAAGTTGAGATTCAGATTTCATTAGTTCAAATTGAATTTAGTTTGAATTAATTAGAATTGAAGATGGATGAGTATAAAATTCAAATGGAAAATTTGAATTGGATTAATTTGAAATAAAATTGAAGATTGAATGAGTCCAAATTCAAATGGGAATTGGGATTAATTTATATAGAAATTGAAATAATTTGAAATTGAAGTGGATTCAATTTGAAATTAGTCTAAATTAATTTGATTTGAATAATTTGGAATTGTAATTAAAGTGAATATGTTTAAAATCAAATGGAATTTGATTCGAATTTGGAAAGAAATTGAGGATAATTCAACTTGAATTGGGGACGAATCGAGTTCAAGGGAAATTGAAGTTATTCAAATTAGAAGTGAGTCAATTTAAATGGAAGTGGAAATTTAAATTGAATTGATGGGGAATTGAACAGTTTTACTCCGGACTATTTTCATAATAGATTGTTTAATATAAATCTATTTTTCCAAACTATTTACTACACAACTTTTCTTTTTAAACCTAAAACTATCGTAAGCTTGTTTTACAATTACTTTTGGAACTATTTAACTATTTTACAACTGTTTTATAAACTAATTACTATTTTTCTACTACTTTATAACTGATTACTGTTTTACAACTATTTTGCAATTATTTAAAATTTCTATAACTATTTGATTATTTTCCAACTATTTTGCAATTACTTAACTGTTTTACAGCTATTTTACAAACTAATAATTATTTTCAACTACTTATCTATTTTTAAAATTTTCAAGCTATTTTCTAAATATAAACTAGTCGGAGTTTAAACTGTTATTGATTAAATACCCAAACTAAGATCAGAATTGAAGTGATAATCCAAATGGGGATTAAGGCAAATGTGAATAAGTGAATAAAATCAAAGTGAGGATGAATAGAAAGGAAATTGATTTAACTGATAATCAATGAAGATAAATACGTAGGATGTACGTATATTATTCTATTCGTATAGTGATTTGATCCAGATTCGAGCACAGAATTTCGAAATAGTATTATCAATCCGAGTTAGGATTTTTCGCTCGACTTTCGACGGCGAACCTGGATATGGATTTTTGATTGGTTCTGAGTATTCTCTATCATAGCTATGGCTATGCAAGGAGAATGATGGTTTCTGATCAAGAAACCAGATCTGAGTCTACACTAGGAACTCGGGTGGACAATACTAGTTCGGAAGTGAAATTATGATCGAGTGAGCGATCAGACAGATATTGCGTAAGGATGATATGTGGACATCGTATGAGTTTGAATGAAATTGATATTGAAATTTTTTGGATAAGAACTGTAAATGATTTTTGAAATTGGAAGTACATTTTGTGAAATATATGATGAAGTAAAGTGGAAATTGGATATTTCTATGGTAAAATTTTACTTTATGGAAGTAAGCAATTTGGTAAATGACTTTATGAAAGAGTAATCGAATTTGAATATTTGATTTGGGATAAACAAAGTTATATATCTTTGTTATATATGGTAAACTCCCCTTAATGAATCTATTGCCAGGAGAAAAGGGTTTTGAAAGTATTTGAAGTATAAAAATGAATTTATACAAGTATGAGGTGATTCAAAAAAATTTCCCAAGGTTATTATATATATATGTATATATAAAGGATTTTGTGAAAATGATTTTGGGAAAAAGTTTTAAGAACCTATGGATTTCTAAAAAGGCTTTTGATTTTTGAGGAAAATCAATTTTGAAAAGCTGGAAAGCCTAGTTTGAAAGGTATCGATTTTGGGATAATCGATTTTGAGAAAGGAGATTTATATAAAATTCATACTCGGTGTATGATTTGAAAAATACTATATGTGTATAGTATAACGTGTTTTGAAGTGGCTCTGGGAAAAAAGGCGCTCCCTTGAATGAACTTCTCAGGAGTGCCACAGGGTGGTACTGCCTTGATCCCTAGGGGGGTTCTAAAGTTGATCCTGTGAGGAGTCCGGACAAAACTAGTTCCTGAGGATCATGTATAGTGTGTAACGGAAGTCGAGGGCGCTGATGCCTACAGAGGCATTTGGGTTATGCTGTGACGACAGTTTAACTCGATGTCACTGCGATCTACTGCAGACCATAGTGAAAGTCGTGTGTGCTGCTGAGAGCCAACAGTCTACGTTTGATTTTACATCGGTAGACTGCGATCTATGGTAACATAGCGAAAGTCGTGTGTGCTGAGAGCCAACAGTCTGCATTTGATTTTACATCGGTAGACTGCGACCTATGTGGGAGTGGAGAAGTTTTATTTTTGACAGCGAAAATCGAGGGCAATGATGCCTACAGTTACATGGACTTTTGCTGTGATGGCAACGTAACCCTGGAATGTAACTGCGATCTGTTGTGGGTTCCATGGCGTAATCGAGGGGCGCGGAGTGCCTACAGTTACATGGACTTTTGTTGCGATGGCAACGTAACCCAGGATGTAACTGTGACCATGGATGGGGGTGATGATTTCCAGAGCATTCTCACCAAAGATATTTCCTCTATTTTCAAAAAAGTTTTTGATATTTTCAATAAAATTATTTTCCAAGTATTTTCACTGGGTGTTGGAAATGGGTTTACTAAGTACTTATAGATTTTCAGTCCTGTGCCTGATCAACGTTTGATTGAATTTCTATGAGAACAAGGATGGACTTGTTGAAACATCGAGTTATAAAAGTATTTTTATAAAAACTATTTTAGTAATATTATATAGATATTAAAAAGTGTTTTAAAAATGATCAAAGAATAAATTAACTGATAATAAACATTATAATTAAAACTCGTGCTTCGTTCCTTTTCGAGGACGAAAAGTTCTAAGGGGGGACGAATGTGACGACCCAGATTTTTGGCCATCGAATATTAAGTGATTAACTGATTTAATTATTGAAATATTAATATTAATTAGTCAAACGAATAATTTCTGATAATTAAAATATCGGGATATATATGTAAACTGATTAAAAAAGTCATATTAAATATTGGATTATGAAATCTCTGGAAAATAAATAATATATACTTCACCATTTAAAATTAAGATAGACACCCAAAAATATTTAAGCCTATGTGAAGTAAAATATAGGGAAGTGTATAAATGTGAATATGTGTATATAGTGACAAAGATATACACAAGTAATGTATGGAAAAAAATATGTATAAATGTAAATGAATGTAAATGAGAACAAAAACAAGCAAAATGTATATATATATATATATACACATATATTAAATAGTGATAGTGCAAGTGTATTAGGATAAAATACATAACTATGCATATATATATATATATATATATATATATATATATATATATATATATATTTACACATACAAAAGATGTACATACATATATAAATTCATATAAAATGTGTGTAAACAAAAAGGGAGACAACGTCGTAAATGTATGTCATTTAAAGTCACAACATATCTAGTCAAGCACATGAAATGTCAAATCAACATGGGAAATAAATTAAAAAGAAAATAGAAATCAAACAAAGTTAAAGGCCTGTACAAGAGAAGCTATCTCCACTTTCATCCTTTGTGCAGTCTGGCATTCGAACCAAAATTTATACAAACTTTAATTGTTAATAACATAAATATATATATATAAGTATATATGACCTTAGGAAAGTAATGTATTTGAAATATGTGTAATGTAAGAATATATATATATATATATAAGGACAAAATATGCCAGTACGTACATCTGCTTATATGCTATGAAATATAGTGCATATATATGCATAGATAGGTGTATATAAACTTGGTAGGAGACATCATTGTGGCAGACTTCAAATCCAAGCAAACAATATATCAAAACCTTCTCTTAAATAATCAAATCTCCTTTTCAAAAATCAAATCAGGTCAAGCAAACTCTGACCAAAGGAAAAGAAAGAATTTTAAAAAAAGATAATAAAATAAAATGAAAAGCAGGTGAACAAAATCCCAACCTGTAGCTTGCTCTATACACCTCACTTCCATATATATATATATATATATATATATATATATACATACATACAAATCACTGTTTTGTGGCCTTCAAACATTAGCATCCTCACAAACAAATTATATACGAATGGAAGTACCTGCCATAAAAGTTTAAAGGAACCAAGACAGTAAAAGAAAACAAGAAAATGGTGGAAGGAATTCAAGACAGGCAAATTTAAGCAAGAAGTATAATCAAAGCAAGCTAGTAGTATTTCAAAAACATCTTTGTTCAAAAGAAAGGTGAGTAAACCAACACAGTTTCTTCTTTCTTTTATACCAGTGAGTAAACTACTCCTTTTATGTTGAGTCTGTTTTATGCTTTGATGAATGTGATGAATTTTAGTAATGATGTCATGAAATTGTTTTGCCTGAATGTATAAATGTGTCAATCTGGCATATAAGGATGGAAATACTATATACATGGCTGAGTGAATGCATGCAACCTCTGTTCTTAAATGAATGTGAGTAAACTTCATCTTTAATTTAAAATCTTATCTAAATCTGTGAGTAAGTGAAGATTATAAACAACAGAAGATTATGCAGTTCCACCTGTACAAGTTGATTTACTTTGTTCTCTGTTAAACATTGTTACAATGAGTAAATAATCTAAACTTAATCTGCTAAAAGATTATGCTTGTTATCAACATTTGAAGTAGTGTTCACAAGTATAAATTAAAGTAATTTCTGTGTATATAGATATGGTTTATTTTGTGCTTACTGTGAAAATGTATATAGACATAAGTCTCTGTATGACTAATAGTCACATGCATATACAAATCAATTCAATTCCTCCCCATATGTTTAATTTTGGGTTGTGATCCCTAAAAGTAAATTGTTAGTAACAACTAAGTTAGATTTCTAAAAATATTTTTAGGTTTAATTATCAAATAAGTTTATAGAAATCAGGAAAACACAATGAAAATTATTTCCAATCAGAAAATCAAGTGTTTAGATTTCAAGTATGGATTATGTATCTGGATTCGAGCTTTGAAGAGATGAATTTTAGTGATCGTGTCTAGATTTTTAAGTGTGTAATTGATGGGAATTTTGGGGTTGAACGGAGATTGTATTTTTGGTAAAATCTGGCGATCGACAGTAAGATGGCCGTCGTGCTCGACGTTGGGGATAGCTCGAGGGTGGAGTTACACAGGAAAATGGTGGGAGGGTTAAAAGATCATCGTGGTGACAGGACGATTATGATTTAGGCTTTAAGGGTGGATTTTTGTTCATCGATGTTGTCGAGGTGTTTCTGATGTTCGAGATGGATCGGGTTAGATCGCGATGGGGGGGAATCGAGGCAGAAGTACTGACGTAGCTTCTGGTTGATGGATGAGGAATCTCGTGGTCGAGATCATCGGAGAGTAGAGATTTTCCGATCGAAGGTTGCTGTTTCTGTTCGACTGATTAGGCTCGATTTCGATTTCGAGATTGATGATCGAGTTGGATGGTCGGAATCGAGTGTGGAGTGGATCGGTGACTTGTCGACAATAGGAGGTGGAGTCAGATCGCCGGCGGCCATCTGTCTACGTGCACTGGTGCACAATGTGTCAGGTAAAGATGAGTTTGGGAAGACGTTGTTGCCTCGGGAACGAACTCGAAGTGTACTGGAGTTTTGCTCAAGAATAGGGTAGGGGTTCGCTGGGCTTTGAACTCGAGAATTTGGGTTTTTTTACTCGTGACTTTGTGATGATACCCAGTTTGTCTGAATGAAATACAAGTTTAAGACAAATTTCTCCACTCATTCCTTTTGAAATATTAAATATTGATTGAGTTTAGGATAAATAAAAGGTTTAGGATAAATTTTGGTTAAATTTATTAAGTTAAAAGTGTTTTTATAATATATACAACCTTTGTTTGGAAGTTTATTTTAAACAAAAACTTGATATTGTAATTAAGAAATGATTAGAAGATGAAGTGATTTTAAATCCTTAATTTAACTTTTAAGGTTTAAGTAAATAGAATGGTGATAGATTATTTTCAAAAGTTTATTAAATAAGGATTTAAAAGATAATTGAAGAAATTAATTAAGATAAAATGGTTTATCTTTTAAATAAATTAAGGTCTTAAGTAATTAGTGATTTATTAATTATGTAAGCAAATAAAGGATAGTAAATTAATGAATGAGATTAATTGAGATTAATTAATGATGTGATAAATTTAAAGATTATTTGTTAAATGTAATTAATTAAAGGAATTAATTACTGGAAGTGATTAAGGGATCGGGTTGCTATAATACAGCATGAATTGGTTGAACGGTGATAATGTGGTTATCCATCGATGATGAATTGCCGTGTAAATAGTGACATCTTTTATTTAAAGTCGATTTCATTTCACTTGAATAACATGGGTTAAGATGATCTAAATTCGAAGAGACCAGAGTCGGGTACTTACAAATACCCGAAACCACTTCGATACTTTATAGATTGATATGTAAAATCAATAGGGTGGAATGGAATGATTTAAGTGAACTGGACCAATTAATCTAAGTTTGGGTACTTAGAAAATTTATGAGTGAAATAAGTAATGTCTATAACAAATGATGAATTTTTAAATTATATGAGTTACCCCGGGTTTATTTAAGTTTATGCATTGGTATTCCATGTTAGATGGGTTTACTCACGCTAGTTTCCAGCCTAACCCGGGTGTTACTTTGATGTAATGCTCGGGTCAGACCGAGTATTACAGGATTTCGGGTAAGGACGTTCTGGAGCTTAGGAGGCAAGCTGCATGGCAGGAACGTATGGAGTGTTTTCCGCTGTGATATATTGTAGTTATCTGGGACATGATTGTACCTGTCCAGTGTTTGTGTATATGTGTAACTCTGATGTATTAAAGTGTAATTTGATAAGTACAGTTTTCCTTTGTATAACTGTTATTATTTGTTATTATATTTTATCCGCTGCGAATGTGAGATGTTGGTGTTAATGTTCCTTCTTCTTCTATCTCTTTCTTCTTTTTTCTAACTATCTGGAATTTTCGGGATCGAAAATTCCGGGTCGTTGCAAAGCTCTTTCGGTGTATATATGTATATTAGAGAGCGTATTTGTTAGTGATATAATTTTTTTTTAATTAATAAATGAGATGATTTTAACCTGGATTATAATAGAATATAAAAGAATTAGTTCTTTAAACTGATAAAATCATTCGTGACGGTTTGATGATGATGGGATGTTATCTATTTGTTGGTTGATTGATCGATTGTTATGATTGTGTATAGTATCATTTACTGATTAGTTAGTTATGCTTTGCTAGTTTAAAAGCATTTAACTTTTGTTGCTGACTTTCGAATAGTGCATAACCTGTTGTAAGTAATTTACCTTTTCACGCATAGGAAGGGTAGAAATTGTAATCTTATGGGAATGTTGAAACGAACACCTTGTGAATTAAGTTTCACAATTTGACTATAAGGCGTTCGGCGACAATGTTGGGTTAAAATTGATTATTTCGATTAAAGTTATTTATTTTGATCTAAACGGAGAATTACAATCTTTGAAATGAATATTATATAAGATAATGACCCATGCAAATATGATTTATGACTAAAAAGGGAAATTCAAACTGGAAATTTGAGAGTTTGAATTCTGGGAGTTTTTGAAATTGGTTTTTAAGATTCTGAAAATATATAACCGCGTAATTTAAAAAAAAATTCCCAATAGAAATGTATATAAATGATTTGAAAAAGATTTCAAAGGGGACTTTCAAAAGATTTAAAAGAAATGAAGTCTGGAACTCACTTCTGTCGTTGGAAAATAGTTTCGGTGATGATCACGGCATCATCGGCATTCATTTTCAAGTTTCAAAGTGGGGGAGGCCACTTTAGTAGCTTGCTACTCAATTGTTTAATGTTCCTGACGTATGATTTGATATTCGAACGAGATATGTATATATTTATTTCAAACGATTTGAAATAAAACCCGGTGTTCAGTTATCGAATTTTCTATTGAATAATATTATGAACACATGTATCCTACGCATTAGGATCGATTTATTGATTGATTATGCATCTTATTGAGATGATTGATTGCTGATTTCCAATTTTGAATTGAAATTTGATTTTTTCGACTATTTTGAATAGTCGAACACTTCCAAATTGAGAATTAATTTTCAAAGCTAAGTATTTTGGAAAGTATATAAAGTTTGGTTTTGAAAATTTTAAAGTAAAGACTAATAGAAGTTGAACAAGTTTTAAAATGTTAAATATTTTGATAAGTAAATTATATAAGATTATTTTGAATTATACAATTATGAACTTTAGCTATGAGAAGTTTTAAATGAAAAGAGTTTGAAGAAATGTTTTGAACATAGTAAATGTTTACAAAAACTTATTATTGGAAAATTGATTTCTAAGCGGTTATGACTTTGTATAAATACGGAATAGTTTTGAAAGGTTTATAATTGAATTTGTTTTAAGAAAATTTTTGAACCTAGTAAATGTTTTATAATAAAAGATTTTGAAAAGTATTTGATTTGGAAAGAAATTTGATTTTTATCTGAATTGGATGTAAATATAAAACTGAAGTTGTGGAAAAATATTAATGTAAATTTGGAAAATTTTGAATTTGAATGATATGTGATTGAAAAATTGATTGTTGAGATCGTATATGGATTTGAAACTGAATTGATATTTGAAAATGGATTGATTTCGAAGACCTTTGACTCTACATAAATATCTGATTTGGAAGTTTTCGATTCTTATATGAAAATGGTTTGTATAAGTATGAAGTTATTTCGAAAACTATGGATTTTGGAAGATATTTGATCTGAAAAGCGATAATCTTATATAAAACGAAATTTATATAAGAATGATATGATATATTCGAGACTATTGATTTTGGAAAGTACTCAATTTGGAAATGAAATCTTATATATAATGGAATTTATATAAGTGTGATATTTGAAGTTATGATTTGAAAAGGGTGTTATGTACATTATGACACATTCCAAAATTGAAGATATGGGAAGTACCCTCTGTGAAATTCGGTAATCCACTTTGAGGATTCATTCTATTGATTCAATTTTGGTTGTCCGGACATGAGTTCCTTCGAATTCCATAGCATAACTTATGGTCTTATGATTTAGATCGTAGCGTAAATCATGGGTAAAGATTACCTACAGCACAAATGGATTCTGGTGGGATAGCAATGTAACCATTGCGTACTGCAAGCTGTGGTGTTATTTTTTTTAGATCGTAGCGTAAATCGAGGGTAGAGATTACTTATAGTACAAATGGATTCTTCTGGGATAGTGACATAACCATTGCATACTACGATCCGTGGTTGTATTTTTTTTAGATCGTAGCGTAAATCGAGGGTAGAGATTACCTCTAGTACAAATGGATTCTGCTGGGATAGCGACGTAACCATTACGTACTGCGATCTATGGTGTTCGAGTGGTACTTTTCATATCCGTTTTTAAGTATTTTCACTATGTGTTGAAATAGGTCTAAAAGTACTTGGAGATTTATAGTCTTGTACCTGATCAACGTACGACCAGAGCCTGTAAGAACGAGGATAAACTTGTTAAAACATCGAGTTGTAAAAGTATTTTGATAAAAGTATTATATAAAGGATATTTGATTTTTTCTTCTTTTCTAAAAACTTTAAAAATGTTTAAAAGATTGTTTATTTATGTACGACATGGTTTAAAAGTTAATTATCAATGTTGTAAATATTGTGAGAAATTATTAATTCAATAAAATATAGTTAAAGTTAATGATTATTGATTTATTAATAATATTTGAAAAGTATTTCGAGATTAAACTAATAAATTTATAAATAATGAATTTAAGGTTTTTGATAGCTCCTTTCTAAATATAAGTAATGATGTGTTAAGAAACTAGTAGAATAAAATACGTAAGTTGTGCGTAGATCATTTTATTCGCACAACAGCTCTGATCCAGATTCGAATACATGATTTGTAGTAATTCACACCAGTCCAAATTAGGATTTCTTGCTCAATTCTTGACGGCGAACATTTGATATGAATTCGAAGTTTTCTATCATAGTTTATGGCTATGCAAGGAGAACGAAGATTTCTAATCAAGGAACCGGATCAGAGTCCGTACTAGAGTGGTCGGTTTATCAATACTAGTTTGAAAGTGGAGTTTATGTATTCAAGCAAGTGATCAAAATTGATATTATGAACAAATGAGATATGTACATCGTACGAACTATAATAATTAAATGTTGTGCTATGACTGTTGCTTCTGATTGCTATATTATTTTGGTTGCATGTTACTATTACATTCCATTAGAATTGCATGTAGAAGTGCATCATACCAATTAGTTGCATTACATTGCTTTGTTGCATATGATTGTTGTATTGTGTGTTATTGGTATTTATGATAGAGTAGTTAGTATATTTTCCTTTTATCATGTTTAATTCTCTTGAATTATGTAAGTAAGATACAGGTTTATGGAAGCAATAGCTATTACTTTTGGTTTTATAAATAAAGTTGTTGCTCGATGTAACGACCCGGAATTTTGGTCGTTTGGTTTTGAACGTTTAATTTATTTTTAAATGTTGAATTTGAAATATTAATTGATTTGAATATGAAGATTTTGGTTGAATTGGTAAATCTGATTTAAATTTCAAATATAGTGATTCATCGTAATACAGGAATAGTGAATTTAATATTGAAATAGTGTGAATAATTGAAATTTTGACTTAACATGAATCAAAACGATTTCTAATGTGAATATAAGTTCTATTGGAATTAGGATTAAGTTAGTCAATTTTTAAAATTTGAATTTTAAGTAATTTCGTCGATTTCAAAAATCGCTTGATTTAATCGACGCGTTAAAATAGCAATCCGGGCCATAGTCTCAGAATTCGATGAAACTAGTTCTATTAGATCCGTAATAGTGTATTGTTATCGGATTTCAAATTTGGTAGCGTTTGGAGTTACAGTTTATTCATGTGAAGCTGAAACGCATAAAAATTTATTTAAGTAAATTCAATTAAAATAATTTGATTCGGAAACCTATCTTCCAAATACGATGGAATTGGCTCCCGATATATATTCCATTGTGTTTGGGATAGGAGTAAAACATTATAAACACCAAGCGACATGTTTCGTTTGGAGTTCGTCCGGAAAAGTATGTGAATAGTAAAATAATAATACAATATGTACATACACCAATATATATGCATATTCAGCTAGAAACCCTAGCTATCTATGCCTAGCCACCACAATAAAAATTTAATGGTCGAAACTCTATTCCCTTCTCCCTCAATTTCTGATCAATCCCTTGACTATTAACAAAAACTTCCTAAATGAAAGTTGTAGAGCACCTCAATATCTATCAAAATCCAATGGTTAAGATCGAGAATGGTGGAGCACGTCAGCGGCAAATCGATGGTGTAGGTCGTACGTTCGTGTGTGATTTTCAAGGCATAGGTGTAGTCGAGTTTGACTGGGTACATGGTGAAGGTGGAGCTCGTGGTGAGCTTTCGCGTGGTGGTCCCTGATCGTCGTCTAGTGGTCGATGGTGGTAGCGGCACGTTGATGAAGGGGCGCGATGTGGGTTTGGACGAGCAGCGTTTATAGAGGAAGAAGAAAGGAATTTGTGCGGCCTTGATTTCCAGAAGCATAATTCAACGGCCAAATTTGATTCTAGGTTTATAAAAAAAATATAAAAGAAATTTATTTATATAAATTGTATTAAAATCTTTTAAAATGTATATCTTTGTCATACGAGATCCAAATCAAGCGAAACAAGCGGCGATGGAATTGTAGCGATGAGCACTACATTATGGAATTGATTTAGAGATGATTGGAAATAGCTAAAATTTTAGGTTAAATCGAATGTTGTTCGATTTGATTCAAATTGGAATTTTGGCAAAGTGAAAACTCAAGGTGAGTTAAACTCACTCATTTGGTTAATCAGTATATTATTATGGTAAATAAAATCTATTTCTGCTTGTTTGGGTTATTGAAATTGGTGATTGTTGAAATTAATTTAGAATGACGATATAACATCTTTAAATGCTATTAGATTGGTTGAACCAGACCTAGGGTCACGATATAGCATCTCGAATTTCTATTAAATTGTTTATGTTTATTTTTAAGCTTATTTCCAGTATTGAATCATATATGTGTGAAATTGATAAATGGATTGTGTTTGGAATTACGTTGTTAATTATAACGTAAATTGAATTGTAAAATAATGGTGTTATCTATTTGGCCAAATAAACACAGTTGAAAAATAAATTAAAAAAAGGGTTTTTATTGTGGATGACATTTGGTTAGCAGAATCCATCCATGTTTTGTTATTAGATTAAATTGGACATTATTTGAGTGCCAGTCGATTTATACTGGATAATTGATGTGTTAACAATTGATTGTTAAATATGGATTGACCTACATATATGCCTATTATTATGTAAATGCATGTAATCTAACTTGTAAAGTTAAATTGAAATTAAATGGTAGCTTGTTAAGTACCATTGGGGTCGTTAAGCCTCTTTCTGGATTTGGAAGATTATGGTTTCTATTTAACTTCAAATTTTATAATTTGAAAGTAAAAGATTTTATTTAATAATTATTACATAAATTTTTTTTTAAAATGTTTATTTACAAATGTTTTGTAAAATCATTTATTTAGTAAAGTTAATTATGTTTAAAAATTTATTGTTTAATTGATTTTGTTTAAAGATAATAAATTATTTATTATTAGTTATTGATTAAATGGTAAAAATTTATTGTTTAATTGATTTTGTTTAAAAACCATTGTGCAAACTGCGATCTATGATTGATTGCATGGTAGAAATCAGAAGGCAGAGATTGCCTAAGTTAAGTTTAGTTTTTCTAGGATAGAGACGCAACCATAGAGCTGTGATCCATAGTCAATACCGAATGGCACTTCCATATCTATTTTTACAAATAGTTTTCAAGTACATTTGAAAGAAAAGGATTTGTGAATATACTTATTCCGATGAAATAAGTATATGAATGTTTTAATAAAGAGATACGATTTATCGAAATCAAATTAAATGAGGCCTAGTGATTTCACTGGGAAATCTGATCTATGGTTGAATGTTTGTTTATTTGATAGTAAATAACCGACTATCAAATATTGGCTCAAATATGTAATCCTTCTTAATTTTGGTGGTAAGAAACAATTTCTTACTTAACATCGAGGGATTTTAACTTTGGAAATATCTAGGGGAAACACGGGAATTATATGGTACATTTACCGTTCGAGGTGCTATACTGTATGTATATACTCGTTGTTCTTCTACGATAAATGATAAGGAGATCCGTCCACTTAAAATGTTAGAGGGTGATCTCTGCTCTTATGTATTGTTTGATTATTTCCTAAACAACCGGTATTGAGCATTCTGGAAATCGACGATTGGTTTATGGAGCGCCCGGGAAGCGGGAGAGTGTACTCGTAAGAGATGACTCGAAACCGTTACCACTCCAAAACCATATACGTTTCTATGGAGGAGTTTTCGTGTTATATTAAGATGTTGAAATCCATGTGTGGTTTCGAGACCATTGGGTATGGGAATCCGTGTGTGATTCCAAGATCTATTTGAGATGTGGGAACCTGTATGCGATTCCAAGGCCATTGTGGTGTGGGAATCCATATGGGATTCCGTGATCTATTTTGGAGCGGTGCGTAAGCTGGAACGCCGGACGTAGCCTCATCAGCAGAAATGACTAAAACCAGAGATAGGAGGCATGGCCAGTAGGGTTGGCAAACCCATAGGGTGTAATCGGCTCCTTTTTCTAGCAATACCGATACCTTTAGTTGTTTTTGGCATGCCGGAGCGATGCACTCGGTCTTAGCAAGACCAGTTATGTTTTTCCTATAATACCCTAGCTAGATGGGTATGATGCTTCGAAAGGATAACTCTGATCCTTGTGCAGAAGGACCGTTCTCAAATTACTGAGGGCACCTCCGTGGAAATCCTACACAACTAGCGAACAAGCCTTATCGAGTTTTGATTTTATACTAGTATTGTTGTGATGTACACAGCACGAGCATCACAGCTACTTGATTATTATTATTTTGACCCTTAGACATTATTACAATATCACTAGATTTTCTGTAGAAATGGTTTGGTGATCGTAAGGTAAAAACTCGACTGTGTTTATGTGCGGCGTGGTCTTACGATATCTTTATTTTGAAAGGGTTTTATAACTTAATAAATCAAATTGAGTGTGTTTTTCTCACGTTGGTTTACTAGACTGATCCGTGTGTTATTATTTTATAATAATGCTCGAGTCAGACCGAGCATATTGCAGATATAGATTTGGATTGCTTTGGAGCTCAGGAGACGAGCTGGAGACTGAGACGTATTCTCTTACTTGTTTATTCCACTGCAGTGTTTTTTTGAAATTATCAGCAATTGTGGGGACAGGTTGTTATAACTGTCCAAGTTGAAAATTATTGATTTATATACTCTGATTTGAGGTATGTATATTACAGTTTCATTTGTGTAAAGAGATATTGATATTATATATTATTCAATCCGCTATGAGATTCTGTATTTGTTTAGTTTCTTCTTTCTTCTACCTTCTTTCTTTTCCCCTAACAATCTGTCTTTCCAGCACTCGATTGTTCGACATGCTATACAGTGAACATATTGATGTCAATTTTCGGGGATCGAAAAGTCGGGTCGTTACACGTGGTATCAGAGCTCAGATTGGCGATATACCTAGGCTTTGGTGGGAATTACTCATTAGAGATAGGGTTAGTAGCACCCTAGAATGAGTTTGAGTGTATTATATATATGAGCGCGTATTTGTTAGTGATATACAAATGTTTTATATTGTGTTGTCTTCGAGTGTTTATGAATTCTGGTCGGTACGGGAAGTACAACTGTATCGATAGGGTTTCTAAACTCTTAAACAAGGTAAACCGACACAGTATTATTTTGTAGAGGGTAAATGAAATAATTTTACCCAAACTATATTTTGATATAAAAGAAATAATTTCATGAAATTATTATAGTATAATTGGAATGTTTGGTTGTTAATATTATAATCAAAACAAGATTATAAAAGTTGAAATGGTTTATATAACCAAATAGAAATTGTATAAGTATAATTATACATATGAGTTGTAACTAAAAGTGGATTCAAACCTGAAATTGGAAATTCAAATTCCGAAAATTTTGGGAAATGTTTTAAATGAATTTGAATGAAGTATTTGGGAAGTTTTAAATCTTAGAGATTTTGGAAATGTTTTCCAAAGTGGTTTGTGAAGAATAATGGAGTATTATTTTGGAGAAATTTCTGGATGGAAATGTTTTGAATGGATTTTGGAAGTAAGAAAGCACTGAAATCACTTCAGTCGCTGGAAAATAATTCTGGTGATGACGGCCGCATCATCGGTGTTCATTTTCGAGTTTCTAAGTGATGGATTGCTACCGTAGTGATTGGCTATGATTATTTGCTTTGGACTTGTTTGGTAAACAAGTTTTGTTTTATAAATTCGAAAAGGAAATTGTTTTGGGCAAAACCAAGTTTTTTAGAATTCTGAAAGTATGATTTGATATACAAAGGTGGGTATATGTATATTTATGATTTCAAAATGATTTGAAATAAAACCGGGTGATTGAATTCTGGAATTTCCATTTAAATGGTTTGTGAAGTCAGGAGAAAATCGGTTATTGAACTTATAATTTGGAGTTGATATAGATAAGAAAGGAAAGTGTGAATTTTAATCCTGGAATTAAAGTTTAACTTGAGTAAAATTAAAATGAATAATATGGGTTGAAATTTAACCTAAGATAAGTTAAATAAAATTGAATTAGACTGAATTGAATTGAATATAAAGTTTGAATTGTAAAATGATTATATAACTTTAAGTTATGATTATTGCATGGAATGGATACACTTAAACTATAAAAAATGATATATATATATAATCCAGAGTTATAATTATAAAATGTGAATGGACTCAAGTAGGCAATATGAGATTTTAAGTGGATAAGTTCTTGAACTTATGAATTGGGAAATGCAATGGTAAAACCAAAATGAAAATGGTTTGATATTATGGTAAAGAAATGTAAATTCAAAAAAATTGAATTTTAAATGGAGGGTGAATTGGAATTGAGTAAACTGAATATAAATCACTTGAAAAGTGAGGTAATGAAGCGAATTTTTAAAATGAGTCAAATGAAATTAATAGTGATTGAAATGAATTAATGGAACGATTCCCAAGTGATATAGTATAAATTGGATATACTAAGTAATTGGAAGCGAATAAATTGAATGAGAATCAATTTAGAATGAAATGGAATTTGATTGCAATGGAAACTTAACTTAAGTGGTTATTTATGAAGTGATTCATAAATAAATTAACATGGATTGGAATGTTGTTTAATATAAAATGAAGCAAATAAAGCTTGGTAAATAACTTGAATGGGAATCAATGGAAAATAGATAAATTGATTTAGAATGAATTTAAAAGGATAAATCGAAGCTTAATAAGATGGATACGAATATAATAAGTGTGAATGTGAATAGAATGAAATTGAATGGTGTGTGAATAAATTTAAAATTTAATAAATGGTATGAAAATCAATTTAAAAGTGTATAATTGAATGTTTGAACCCTGTAATTGCATATGCATTCTAAAATACATGGTATGACATGTTTGCTTTACGAAACTTGTATTTAGTTTGGTTAAATGAGTGTAATGTTATAAAAATTTCATGGTTATGAAACTTATGTGCTTCATTTGAGTAAGTACAGGTATAGGGAGCTGTTTTGATAGATTTTGGTTGCGTAATTGCGTATAAATTAAGCGAACTCGCTTAATAACGCTAATATAAGGTATGCTTACGCATTAAAAGCAAAAATGAGATGAATATTGATATATATTATGTTTCCGACCATGTGGGTCAAAGTATATTATATTTATCATATTTGCGATATTGTAAAAGGCTCTCCGTACAAGGGAGAGTCTGTCAAAAAATTTCGAAAATTTAGGGTGTTAGAAAATTTTTATTAACTAAGTTTGATTTGAAATTATAGCTTGAAATAATGGAATTTGATGAATAAATAGGAATTAGTGGATTTGGGCGAGTCTAAAAGACTTAGGAAATGGTAATAACAGAATTTTAGCCAAATAGGTTTTTGAGAAGCTAATGGGTTGGAGCATTTTTCCTACCTTGGCAATTTTGGAGACGAAATTCTTTTAAGGGGGGAGGGGTGTAACAACCCAGAATTTTGGTCGTTTGATTTTGAACGTTTAATTTATTTTTAAATGTTGAATTTGAAATATTAATTGATTTGAATATGGAGATTTTGGTTGAATTGGTAAATCTGATTTAAATTTCAAATATAGCGATTCGTCGTAATTCGGGAATAGTGAATTTAATATTGAAATAGTGTGAATAATTGAAATTTTGACTTAATATGAATCGAAATGATTTCTAATGTGAATATAAGTTCTATTGGAATCAGGATTGAGTTAGTAAGTTTTTAAAATTTGAATTTCAAGTAATTTCGTTGATTTATCGCTCGATTTAATCGGCAGGTTAAAATAGCAATCCGGGGCACAGTCTCGGAATTCGACGAAACCAGTTCTATTAGATCCTTAATAATGTATTGTTATCGGATTTCAAATTTCGTAGCATTTGGAGTTACGGTTTGGTCGTGCGAAGCTAAAACGCATAGAAATTTATTTAAGTAAATTCAATTAAAATAATTCAATTCGGAAACCTATCTTCCAAATACGATGGAATTGGCTCCCGTTATATATTCCATTGTGTTTAGAATAGGGGTAAAACATTATAAATGCCAGACAGTACGCTTCGTTTGGAGTTCGTCTGGAAAAGTATGTGAACAGTAAAATAATAATATAATATGTACATACACCAATATATATGCGTATTCTGCTAGAAACCCTAGCTATCTATGCCTAGCCACCACAATAAAAATTTAATGGTCGAAACTCCATTCTCTTCTCCCTCAATTTCTGATCAATCCCTCGACTATTAACAAAAACTTCCTAAATGAAAGTTGTAGAGCACCTCAATATCTATCGATCGAACGGTTAAGATCGAGAAAGGTGGAGCACGTCAGCGGCAAATCGATGGTGTAGGTCGTACATTCGTGCGCGATTTTCAAGACATAGGTGTAGCCGAGTTTGACCTAAAATTTTGGAAACTGCGATTGTTCGGATATAAAACAATCGATTTTTCGACATGTTATATAGTGAACGTATTGATGTCGATTTTCGAGGGTCGAAAAGTCGGATCATTACACCCGACAAATATGTATGTTTTCGGATTACGATTTTGTAGCGGTATTTATTTGTTTTTCATATGGTTTGGGATGCTTTATTATTGAAATACGTTATATACAATGTAATTATTGATATTGTTATTTTTTCGAACCTATCCGCTCAAAGGAGATGCTGCCGAAATTTTTCATAAATTTAGGACTTAGAAAATTTTATGGAAGTTGAGTTATTTTCAAATTTTATTAAACTTAAATATGTAAGTTAAATTGTTTATAAATTGACTATTTTGAATAAAATATATCATATCTCTTAATTCTTTCTTGTTCCTTTTCGGGGACGAAAAGTTTTGAGCGGGGGAGATTGTAGAGACCCATATTTTCAACCATTTAGAAATATTAAATTTAATATAATTGTTGACTAAAAATGGTTAGAAATAAAGAATTTATGATTTATTGATGTAAAATTTGTTAGGATATAAAACATGATCTTAAATAAATGCTAAAACAACTAATTTTAATGAGGTAGAAGATTGTAATGCATATTAGAAAATAATTTAACGATATTTATTTGAATATGATTTATTTAATAATTTTTTGAATGTAAGTTCCATTGATTGTAATAATAGATGTTAATATAAGAATGAAATAATTTAAGAAGTAAATGTTAGAATATATGAAATGAACATAAAAAAGTTGTGGTATAATGAGAATTCATTTGAAATCTAATATTGAATATAAACTACAATAAGAGTTGTTGGAATCCTTTAATTGAAAAGAGAAAATAAGTGCATTATAATTAATAAGTTCAACATAAGAACTTACATTTTAAATTAAATTAAAATGAACATTTTAGTGAAGTTTAAGCTTTGACTTGAAAAGAATAAATTGAATGTTTATCTCTATTTGGAATAACAAATGTTGAATTTAAATAAAGAATTAAGTGAATGTTTTAATGAAAGAATAACATAAGTTGTTATTTGAAATGTATCTTGGAGAAGTTGATTTCAATAGGATAAAACACTTACTTTGTAAATAGTGTATAAATTTTGTTGTATATGAAATTTTATAAAACATGTTTGAATTAGTATAAATGAAAAGAAAACAGTGTTTTATAATTAGAATTCATTTGAAATTAGTAATGAAATTAATTGGAGTTAGATTAGTTGAAATATTTCAATTAAAAGGAAACAAGAATGTTGTGTAAATGTTGTGAAATCAATTAGAAATTAAAATTTTAAAATATAGCAGAGAGTTCATGGTTGTGTAAATGTTGTGAAATCAATTAGAAATTACCTTGTATTAACAATTATACCTTTATTACACATGTTCACATACATTTATTTTTCCATTTTATATATGGTTAAAACTTGTAAATTGGTTGCATTAATGTGACTATTACAGTAATTAAAAAATTAAAGTAAATCATTTTTATAATGCGTAGATAAATATATATTCATGAATTAATAAATTTGGTTTGAATAACATAAATAAATATATATATTGGGACCTAATTTTCACAACTTTATTGGGAGGGACTTTTCTTCCATCATCTTTCAATTTTGGGGACTTAGTCGTCATTCCTTGATAAATAAATATATAGATTGAGTGGTTGATTGATTGATTGATTGATTATTAATTAATTGATTGAGTTAATAAAATGTGCACATATATTAACATAAAATGAATGTTTTAAAATTAAATGATATAAATATGTGTATATTTAAGTTTATTGAAATTAATTAATTAGAGTAAGTTTTGGAATTTGAACTCCAGAAGTTTGTTTATAGTATATAAGTGGTCCTTTCATTTGCTTTATATTTATTATCACATCCACATTCTCTTTCCTTTTGTTTTCAAGTTCTCCATGTAGGTCCTACTTGAGCATCTATTTCATTGTTAGGCTACTCTTTCGTTTCTTATTAATTAATAGTAAACTCATGTGATTTATTTCTAATTAATAATTGCCGCATTTTTTCATTTGTTTCTTATTTGTTCGTTTGCTCCTTTCATACTTTACCTGAAGATTTTTTTTCATTTTTAATATGAACATTTAAATTAATATTCATGCCACCTCATTATCATTTACTATTCTCCATTTCTAAAGTTTATTTTGTTTATGCATTATAAGTTCTCGTAGCTTCCTTTCATTGTCAATTCATTCTCCTGAAGCTTCATATGTAAAAACGAAAGATTTATTTTTATCATCATTCGTATATTTATTCCTTTACTTCACCTCACTCACAAAATACTAAAATTTTATTGCAAGTTAAACTAAGTTAAATATTGATAAATTATTGATTGTGGTTGGGAATTTTAATTGACATTTAATTTGAATACCTAAACTCCAATATGTGATAACTGATAATTATTGTGACATGTTATTGAATTGGTTGATTTGTTGAATTGGTTTATTTAAATGTTGATTGTATGTTGTGATGGATGCTATTGTGATTGAATGTGTATTTGTTCATTTATTTTGATATATCCTTGTTATCACCCTATAGTTTATTGTAATCATATAACTTTTCATATTGATAATTTGAACACTGATCAAGGATACAAAACCATTGGATTTCATATATTTACATGAGAAAAAAATTAGTATGTTTAGATTTACTATTTGAACCATAAAAATGAATTTTGAGAAATAAATTGCCGTTACCTTATTTGAAAGTTTTCAAAATTAAATTTTGAAACCCTAGGAAGTTTTCATAAACTGAATTTTGAAACTTTGGAAAATTTTCGTAAATCAAATCCCTTGAACTCTGAAATTTAATTTGGAATTTTTCTGTAAATTTGTATGTTATTAGAATGAATCTATTGTGAAATCTGTTGTCTTTTGGATATGAAAATAATAACTTATCGGGAAAAGTTGAAACTTTAAAAATATAGTTATCTGCATTCCATATTTAATCTGATTTTGATTTAATTTGCATAAGAATTTTAGTTCTAACTCGAGTGTATTATTTTCCTTTGCGCTCGGGTCAGCCTGAGTATTTCAGTGTTTCAAAGATATTATTTCTTGAAGATGAAGATGGAGTTTGAAGATCGTATTTATTAATATTATTCCGCTGCAATACTTTATTACGTCTGTTAAATGTATAACTCTGATGATATTGTAAAGTGAATTTACTGTACACTGTCAAATAGCTTCATGAACCGTTTATGTAATTATTATATTTTTATCATTCCGCTGCGAGATTTTATACTTTTATTCTTCTGTATCTTATTTCTTTAGAATAAAACCCCATTGATTATCTGTTCCTTTGGGCTGTTTAAGTCAGACATGTGTGGTTTATTGTTGACTTGAATCGTCCAAAATGGCGGGTCGTCATAGTTGGTATCAGACTTTGGTTTAGCGTATACCTAAACCTGTAGGATAAGCTCTTTGAGTGTATATATGTATATGAGAGAGCATATTTGTTAGTGATATAATTTTTTTTTGAAATTAATAAATGAGATGATTTTAACCTGGATTATATATATAATATAAAAGAATTAGTTCTTTAAACTGATAAAATCATTTGTGGCTGTTTGATGATGATGGGATGTTATCTCTTTGCTGGTTGATTGATCGATTGATATCATTATGCATATTCTCATTTAGTGATTAGTTAGTTGTGCTCGGCCAGTTTAAGAGCATTTGACTTTTGTTGTTGACTTTTGAATAGTGCATAACCAGTTGTAAGTAATTACCTTTTCACGCATGGAAAGGGTAGAAATTGTAATCTTATGGGAATGTTGAAACGAACACTTTGTGAATTAAGTTTCATAATTTGACTATAAGGCGTTCGGCGACAATGTTGGGTTAAAATTGATTGTTTCGATTAAAGTTATTTATTCTGATCCAAACGGAGAATTACGATTATTGAAATGAATATTATATAAGATAATGGCCCACGCAAATATGATTTATGACAAAAAAGGAAATTCAAACTGGAAATTTGAGAGTTTGAATTCTGGAAGTTTTTGAAATTGGTTTTTAAGATTCTAAAAATATATAACCGCGTAATTTGAAAGTATTTTCCAAATAGAAATGTATATAAATGATTTGAAAATGATTTCAAAGGGGATTTTCAAAGATTTAAAAGAAACGAAGTCCGGAACTCATTTCTGTCGTTGGAAAATAATTTCGGTGATGATCGCGACATCATCGGCGTTCATTTTCGAGTTTCAAAGTGGGGGAGGCCACTTCAGTAGCTTGCTACTCGATTGTTTAATGTTGATGAAGTATGATTTGATATTCGAAAGAGATATGTATATATTTATTCCAAACGATTTGAAATAAAACCCGATGTTTAGTTATCGAGTTTTCTATTGAAAAATATTATGAACACATGTATCCTATGCATTAGGATTGATTGATTGATTGATTGATTGTGCGCCTTATTGAGATGATTGATTGCTGATTTCCAATTTTGATTGAAATTTGATTTTTCCGACTATTTTGAATGTTGAACACTTTCAAGTTGAGAATTAATTTTCAAAGCTAAGTATTTTGGAAAGTATATATTGTCACGACCCTGAAATTTAAATTTATTTAAATTAATAATTAAATGAATTTTTGAATTAAATTGAGTAATTAAATAAATTTTTGAATAAAAATTGTGAAATTAATCGATTTATTTATTGCGAGTTTCCCCGATATCCAAGTATATTCTGTATGAACCATTTGAGATTAAAATATTGTAAATAATGTATATGTGAGTATATGTGTATATATATTGAATGTATATATATATTTAGGTATATACGAGCAAATTTAATATATATATGTAGATATATATATATTTCTATTTGAATTTAATCTTAAATAAATGGTTTAATAATGATAATTGATGATAATGAATATTTGAATTGATGGTTAAAGATGGTTTGAGTTTATAGAATAAATATAAGGTAATAAATACTAAAGTAAAATAAATAATTGAGTTATAATGGAAGTAAAACTATAAAGTAATGACAAAAGAAATACAATCAACAAATAGCAATAACAACTTTATATCCATTAGCATAAGTATAATCTCATAAGTCAAGAATTTAATACATAACTAAAACAACTTTTATAATATGTACATAAAGTAAAGAAGCCACCAGACTTTATCTCTAAGGCAAGCAAAAATATGTAAACCATCCCTATATCATCTCTCAGCCGAAGGTTAGAACAAATAAACAAAGTAGAAACAAACATAAAGTATACAACCTGGAAAAGCCAACAAGTACAAAGTATGGAGATTTAAAATAAAATAAAATAAAAGCAAAACTGCAGCCACCATAACATATACACAAGCTAATAAATGCAAAGATATGTATGTGTACAAGCCTCATTAAATGCAAGCCATGCTTTGAATTCACATCAGCCTCTAATACTCAAATCTTTTTATCTATGTTGAAAACAAAATAATACAACACCCTGTAACCTCATTCTTCATATACCTATCACCTTCCTTTTCATTCAGTTTCGTCCATTCTAAGTAAAAGAAAACTGAGAGAATATCATCTTATATTCAAACCAAATATCAACCTAAACATCTCAGATTTAAACATCAAAACCATCAAACTTCAGCCTGGAAAAAGGAATCAAAGTAAAATGAAAATTAGAGAGTTTAAAGCCAAGCAGAGATCTGGAAACCAAAATCTGGAAATCAAGAGCAAAGTAATTAATTCAACTTCAAGCAAAGTTTTCAGATTTAAAAACTAAACGCTCTGCTCTTCTTTCTCTGTTCTTCTTTCTTCCCATCAGGTGAGCAAACCTTCTTCTATCTATCCCTATGTTTTGATGTTGTGGCCGATATGAAATTGTTGGCTAGTAGTTAAAATTTGCTTGCATGCTGTGTGGATATATATATAAGTCTCTGTTTTTAACATACAGGTTCCAAACCTGTCTAGCAATCAGTTTCTCCTACCTCAAATTTTGTGTAGGCTTGCATTTTAAAATAAACTAAGTTGTCAAAACATAAATCAAGTTTCTTTTCCCTTTTTATTTGTTTAACATGTTGATGAAGAATCACCACTGCAATTTTTACAGGTAACATACATTTTTAAGTAAAAATTCGAATGTAATAAATTGTTGATTCAACCACATAATCTGAATCTACATTCAAAAATGAGATTTTTAAAACAAGAATTTTGATTTTTCATTAAGTACGTGAAGAGCAGTTTTGAGTTGATCGCGAATTGGGTTTCGACCTAGTTCAGGTGGCTGGAGGAGTTTTGGAAGATGAAGTTTCGCGAGGAGGTGGAGGAGTCTACTGTGTTGCTGGGAAAAATACTAGGAGACATTACCGATCATCGTGGAAGCGACGGTGGCGAACTCTAGTTTGTAAACCTAGTTTGGGCTGGGTTGTGAAGTTTCGATCGGCAGTTTGTCTCGAAGTGATCGAGTGTTTCGAATCTCTGGTGGAGGGAAGAGTGGTCCTAGGTGGTGTGCTAGCCGGAGTGGTACGTCTTCAGGTGATCGGAGGTCGGCGAACGAGCGTTTTCCAGGTTTGGGTGTTTTTGAGTTTCTGTGTTGCCAGGTTTTGGGTCGAGCATCTCGATTTCGATTTCGAGAAGTCTGGGTAGTTCAGGCGATCGGGATGGGTTGCGAGTTGGGTTTGTGATCGGTGATGATGGCCGTTGATGGGCGGCGTTGGCTGTTGAAGCTGTGCACGTGCACAAGGCAGAGTTGAAGTCTGGGATTACTGGTTTGATGGTCTCGGTATTGGCTCGAGTGAATGTTGAAGTTGCTCGAAGCAGGTAGGGGATGGACTCGAAGCAAAATGAGTTGTCTCGAGTCAGTTTAGTCTGGCTACAGTTTTTGAAAACTTGTCTGCAATTAAATTTTTAAAAACAATTCAAAATGGAATTTGAATCTATGAGCAAAGTTTTAAACACAGTTTAGATCCAGTTGTAAGTTTAGTTCAAATAAACTTTTGAATCTTAGGTTTTAAAATGAATTTGGATTTTTAAATCGAGAATTTAAGATCAATGTTTTTAAAGTAAGTTTAAAAGTCAAGTTTAAAATCGAATTTAAAATATGGATTCAAGTTTCTTGAATTAAAATCTGGGAGAAAAAAAATCAATTTTAAGTCTGAAGGTGTTTTAACAAGTTTAAAATAAATTTAAAATTGGTTAAGGTTATAAATGGTAAATCATTTTGAATCTTATATTCAAAATGTGATTTAAATTTAAATTCAAAAGTGTAATGTTCTGCACAATTATATTAATTAAATCATCAATAAAGGAATAGATTATCCTAGAGATAATTTAGATATTGAAGTAATTTAAATTAATAAGTTAATTAAAGAATGACTTATTTATTTAATTTAAATTAAATAACTTAGAATTAAAGATAATTTCTTAGTAAAGTACTGTAAAGAAATGTTATTAGTTAATGAAGTTAATTAACTAAGCATTATTAAGTAATCAATTGAAATTGTTAATTACTTAATGAAAATAAATTAAGGGGTTAATTAAATTTTGTAAATGGGTTTAAAAGTTAATTTAATTAATTTATTAATTGAGAATAATTTAATTAATTAAAGTGTTTGATAAATTAATTTATATCAAATGATTTGAAATTAATAAATCAGGATTGGATAAATAAATCAATAAGTAACTAGCTTACTTAGAAATAGGTTTAATTGATTAGGATTAAACGATTAATTAATCCTGCCTATAAATGATTTTTGAATACTTGACCTTACTTAGGAATGATTGTATTGTACGAGATGCCTTGAATTGATTGTCCTATCTGATCTGTGATATCTCGTTCTGTGGATTATCTGTGTATTTTATTCATTTATTTGTGATGCATTTGTATATATATATCTGTGATCAGTGAATGAACGATAAGCGTTATAGTTTATATCGCTTATCAACTATATCCTATATTTTGATCTGTGATGATTCATTGTGTTGCACTATTGTGTGTAAAACCCCTAGACTACACTGTTACACACACAAATATGGATTTCACGTGGAAATCGATTAAGTCACAGATAATTAAAATTTGATGTTTTTGAAATTGAAATTTTAATTTCAATTGATTTTGAAATTAGAAATTCGGGTTTAAAGTAAAAAGCTTTTGAAATGGAATTTCAAAAATAAAAGTTATTTTGAATAACTTAACCGAGTTTTGAAAATTTAAATAGTTAGATTTAAATTTGAATTCAAGTTTGAAATTAAATCTATGATTTGGAACTAGGGATTAAAGATGATATAAATGTGTTTGTATGAACCTAAACCATTTAAAAGTAAAATGTTGAGAAATTGAATTTGACCCAAGGATTTCAACTCGTATGAATGAATCAGATTTCCAAAATGAAAACTGTTTGTTTTCAAAGAATAAAAGCTTTTAGATAAGAAATGAAATTCCAGTTTAATTAAAGGAATTTCAAGTGAATTGAAAAATGACTTTTCAAGTTATGAATGAATTCTTTTTGAAAGCTATGAATTAAATCTGTTTATTTTTAACAGATCTAAAATGATGATTTGTTTAAACCATTCGAAATGAAATTATTTTGAATGCTATTAGTTAAATCTTTGATTTAAAGATTTAACGAATTAATTAAACTGAAATGGTAATCGATTTGGAAAATCTGTGAATGAATCTTTGTGAAATTAAGCGAACTTTGTGAATTGAATCTTTTTTTATTTAAAAGATTAAAATGGTAATTCGTTAAACCATTTGAAAGAGAAAGTTTGGGTTTAAATTGTGACTTAATTGAAATCCCATTATCCATTTGTTTTTTTTATATTGCGCTCACTATTCGGGTTAGCCGGGAAAAGACATCTGTGTCATATAACCCATTCCGAATAGTGATACGTCGTATATGGATAGCATTTGAAGATCGGTGTTGAAGACCGGATATTTTCGAAAATGAAAGGACAACCTGTCGAATGTCTCTGCACTGGGTAGCTCCCGGTATAGAGATTTATATCACTCTTTTGTGATGGGAAGTCTGGACGTGATTGAAAATTATCCGGATTTGCAAGGGCTTCGTGAGAAGTGCCTTCGGTTCTGTTCGATCCCGGAACAGACTTGTATGGATACATGTCTGACATTACACTTTGAGATATAAAGCCGATTTCTTTCAAATACATATCTGTTGGTGGCGGAGAATTTATTCTCTTAGCTTAACACCCTTCTCTGAGACGTACGAGCTCAGAGGTTATGTAGTTGAAATTTATCAGCGATATATCCCAATTTGGTAATGTGGCATGCTGAGTGCTGCTGTGTGATGATCAGTGTTTGATCATTTGTGATATGATCATTTATTTGATCTTATATCTTGGTGATCATAGGTTGATCATTTGTTTGACCCGAAGCATGGCTTTGTGACAAAGCGTAGCTTTGTGGACGAGACTTCGTCGAGCCTCACACCCCGGAAATGGTCGAAACAGGAAGGATGCAGCAAGGTTCTAGGGAGTAGCGCCCCTTAGTGTATGTCATTCCTTCTGGATAAAGGTGGTATCATGGTATGGAGCCCAGATACTTAACCTCTGTGGTTACTGCATTATTTTTACTATGTGGTTTGTTGGAAATCGGGGATCCTCGGGAAGATCGGTGACGATCGGGGGATGGCATACGCGTGTCAGTAGTTACCTATTTTTGCAGAGGTAACCCGGCCTTGTGTTGGCAGAGATCCGGTTAGGTTCTCGGGTCGTCTATTCCAGGGACGTACCCATCGTGGATAGGAAGTTCCTTAGCCTGATCATTTGTTGGAAATCCAAAGAAACAATACGATCTTGTACGGTTTTAGTTGTAGAACCTGCCTTTCACTTATGGTGGTCACCACTGTTTGGATGGTAGCTATAGTAGGCATAGTTCGGAATGTCTATGCTGGCTAAGATTTATATTCTACTTTCGAAAATGTTTTCTGCACTATGCACTAGTAATAATAATCCAATGATTTCGCGTAGTAAGCATCTTTGACTATCATAAGAAGAAATCTCCTTCAATTCTGCGTTTGCATTGTGTGTGTGGTGGGAGGTCTTATGGTAGTTTCATTTTCAAAAAGCATTGCGAATTTACTTTAAAATTCTCTGCTATTTGTTTTTAAAGATAAACTGTTTTTGTTGCTCACACCAGTCCCATGACTGATCCGGAGTTTATTGTTCCTTTCCTAAACTCTGGGTGCTCATAATTTCCTACACGAGCAGTCTAGAGTTGGGGTTTTCAGATATTCAGGTTTAGTAGATTTTCTGGAGTTGGTTCAGTCTTTGGATCAGACTGCACTTGCTTCTCTTTGTGCATCGTTATTGGGAGTTCAAGCTATTTCTGGATTAGTGCTTTGAAGATGGAGATTATCCGCTACTGATGTTATCGTTTTCTTTTCCGCTGCTATTTGTTGTATCATATCTCTGATGTATATTGATATTCATTGTATCATTCTGTTGTATCAGATATTGTATATCAATGTATTATTCATTTCTTCCGCTGTGTTATTTACTTAACTGTGTTATAAGCTCCGGCGACTCGGATTTGAACGCTCGAATCTACGACATTCGAGTACGATGTAAAGTATGGATGTCGATTTTCGAACGCGAAAATCCGGATCGTTACATATATAGTTTGGTTTTGAAAATTTGAAATTAAAGACTAATAGAAGTTGAATAAGTTTTAAAATGTTAAATATTTGGATAAGTAAATTATATAAGATTATTTTGAATTATGCAATTATGAAATTTAGCTATGAGATGTTTTAAATGAAAAGTGTTTTAAGAAATGTTTTGAACATAGTAAATGTTTACAAAAACTTATTATTGGAAAATTGATTTTTAAGAAGTTCTGACTTTGTATAAATACGGAAAATAGTTTTGAAAGGTTTATAATGGAATTTTTTTAAGAAAATTTTTGAACCTAGTAAATGTTTTATAATAAAAGGTTTTGAAAAGTATTTGGTTTGGAAAGAAATTTGATTTTTATCTGAATTGGATATAAATATAAAACTAAAGTTGTGGAAAACTATTGATGTAAAATTTGGAAAATTTTGAATTTGAATGATATGTGATTGAAAAAAATTGATTGTTGAGATCGTATATGGATTTGAAACTGAAATGATATATGAAAATGGATTGATTTCGAAGACCTTTGACTCTACATAAATATCTGATTTGGAAGTTTTCAATTCTTATATGAAAATGGTTTGTATAAGTATGAAGTTATTTCGAAAACTATGGATTTTGGAAGGTATTTGATCTGAAAAACGATAATCTTATATATAATGGAATTTATATAAGAATGATATGATATATTCGAGGCTATTGATTTTGGAAAGTACTCAATTTTGAAATGAAATCTTATATATAATGGAATTTATATAAGTGTGATATTTGAAGTTATGATTTGAAAATGGTACTATGTACATTATGACACATTCCAAAATTGAAGATATGGGAAGTACCCTCTACAAAATTTGGTAATCCACTTTGTGGGTTCATTCTATTGATTTGATTTTCGGTTGTCCGGACATAAACTCATGAGTTCCTTCAAATTCCATAGCGTAACCTATGGTCTTATGATTTAGATCGTAGCGTAAATCAAGAGTAGAGATTACTTACAGTAAAAATGGATTCTGCTGGGATAGCGACGTAACCATTGTGTACTGCAATCTACGGTTTTATTTTATTTAGATCGTAGCATAAATCGTGGGCAGAGATTACCTACAGTTCAAATGGATTCTGTTGGGATAGCGACGTAACCATTGCGTACTATGATCTGCGGTGTTATTTTTTTAGATCATAGCGTAAATTGAGGGTAGAGATTGCCTCTAGTACAAATGGATTCTCCTAGGATAGCGACGTAATCATTGTGCACTGCGATCTACGGTGTTCGAGTGGTACTTTTCATATCTGTTTTTAAGTATTTTCACTGGGTGTTTAAACAGGTCTACTAAGTACTTGGAGATTTATAGTCATGCGCCTGATCAACGTACAACCAGAGCTTGTAAGAACAAGGATAAACTTGTTAAAACATCGAGTTGTAAAAGTATCTTGATAAAAGTATTATATAAAGGATATTTGATTTCTTTTTTCTTTTCTAAAAACTTTAAAAATGTTTAAAAGATTGTTTATCTATGTACGACATGGTTTAAAAGTTTATTATCAATGTTGTAAAAAATGTGAGAAGTTATTAATTCAATAAAACATAGTTAAAGTTAATGATTATTTATTTATTAATAATATTTGAAAAGTATTTCGAGATTAAACTAATAAATTTATAAATAATGGATTTAAGGTTTTCGATAGCTCCTTTCTAAATATAAGTAATGATGTGTTAAGAAACCAGTAGAATAAAATACGTAAGTTGTGCGTAGATCATTTTATTCGCACAACAGCTCTGCTTCAGATTCGAATACATGATTTGTAGTAATTCACACCAGTTCGAATTAGGATTTCTCACTCGATTTTTGACGAAAAACATTTGGTACGAATTTTTGATATGAATTTGAATTTTTCTATCATAGTTTATGGCTGTGCAAGGAGAACAAAGATTTCTAATCAAGAAACCAGATCAGAGTCCGCACTAGAGTGGTCGAGTTATCAATATTAGTTTGAAAGTGGAATTTGTTTATTCAAGCAAGTGATCGGAATGATGTTGTGTACAAATGAGATATGTACATCGTACAAACTATAATAATTAAATGTTGTGCTATGACTGTTGCTTCTGATTGCTATATTATTTTGGTTGCATGTAACTATTACATTCCATTAGAATTGCATGTAGAAGTGCATCATACTTATTAGTTGTGTTACATTGATTTGTTGCATATGATTGATGTATTGTGTGTTATTGGTATTTATGATAGAATAGTTAGTATATTGTCCTTTTATCATGTTTAATTCTCTTGAATTATGTAAGTAAGATACTGGTTTATGGAAGCAATAGCTATTCCTTTTGGTTTCATAAATAAAGTTGTTGCCCGACAAATAAGTACGTTTTCGGATTACGGTTTTGTAGCAGTATTTATTTGTTTTTCACATGTTTGGGATGCTTTATTATTGAAATACGATATATACAATGTAATTATTGATATTGTTATTTTTTTGGACCTATCCGCGCAAAGGAGATGCTGGCGAAATTTTTCGTAAATTTAGGACTTAAATTTTTTTGTGGAAGTTAAGTTATTTTCAAATTTTATTAAACTTAAATATGTAAGTTAAATTGTTTATAAATTGAGTATTTTGAATAAAATATATTATATCTCTTAATTCTTTCTTGTTCCTTTTCAGGGACGAAAAGTTTTGAGTGGAGGAGATTGTAATGACCCGTATTTTCAACCATTTAGAAATATTAAATTTAATATAATTGTTGGCTCAAATTGGTTAGAAATAAAGATTTTATGATTTATTGGTGTAAAAATTGTTCGAATATAAAACAAGATCTTAAATAAATGCTAAAAAAACTAATTTTAATGAGGTAGAAGATTGTAATGCATATTAGAATATAATTTTATGATATTGATTTGAATATGATTTATTTAATAATTGTTTGAATGTAAGTTCCATTGATTGTAATAATAGGTGTTAATATAAGAATGGAATAATTTAAGAAGTAAATGTTGGAATATATGAAATGAATAAGAAACAGTTGTGGTATAATAAGAATTCATTTGAAATCTAATATTGAATATAAACTGCAATAAGAGTTGTTGAAATCCTTTAATTGAAAAGAAAAGACAAGTGCATTGTAATTAATAAGTTCAACATAAGAACTTACACTTTAAATTAAATTAAAATGAACATTTTAATGAAGTTTAAGCTTTGACTTGAAAAGAATAAATTGAATGTTTATCTCTATTTGGAATAACAAATGTTGAATTTAAATAAAGAATTGAGTGAATGTTTTAATAAAAGTAACATAAGTTGTTATTTGAAATGTATCATGGAGAAGTTGATTTTCAATAGGATAAAACATTTACTTTGTAAATAGTGTATAAATTTTGTTGTATATGAAATTTTATAAAACATGTTTGAATTAGTATAAATAAAAAGAAAACATTGTTTTATAATTAGAATTCGTTGGAAATTAGTAATGAAACTAATCGGAGTTAGATTAGTTGAAATATTTCAATTAAAAGGAAACAAGAATGAAATTGTAATGAATGAGTTAATATAGGAACTTGCATTTTTGTATCAAAATGGATGAACATTTTAATTAGAATAATTGCATGTTTTGAGACGTGTAAATAAAAAAATTATTCTGAATAAGTATGATTTTGTAAAAAGAAAAATCGAAGTATGGAGTAATATATATAAACACACTTATTAGTATTCAAATTTTAAAATATATCAGAGAGTTCCTGGTTGTGTAAATGTTGTGAAATCAATTAGAAATTACCTTGTATTAACAATTGTACATTTATTACACATGTTCACATACGTTTATTTTTCCATTTTATATATGGTTAAAACTTGTAAATTGGTTGCATTAATGCGACTATTATAGTAATTAAACAAGTAAAGTAAACCATTGTTATAATGCATAGATAGATATATATTCATGAATTAATAAATTTGGTTTGAATAACATAAATATATATATATATATATATATATATTAACTTGTTAACTAATTGATTGATTGATTATTAATTGATTGATTGATTAATGGAATGTGCACAAATATTAACATAAAATGAACGTTTTAATAAAGAAGTAAATGATATAAATATGTGTATATTTGAGTTTATTAAAATTAATTAATTGGAGTAAGTTTTGAAATTTGGACACCAAAAGTTTGTTTATAGTATATAAGCGGTCCCTTCATTTGCTTTATTTTATCTTCATTCATATGTTTATTCCTTTACTTCACCTCTTTCAAAACTACCGTTTTTTAAGGCTGTCATTTTTACTTTACTTCAATTCCTAGTTTGTTTATATATACTTTATTAGCTTTTCATTTGTTTCCATGTTCATTCCTGTAACCTCATTTCATTTCAAATCTCATCTTTAGTAACTTCATTTTTTCAAACAAAACTTCCATCTCATTTTTTTCTCTCTTCACCTTCCTCATTCCTTTTTCATTTTTCTTCTTCAAATCTCCTTCTTCTCCATTTTTTCTAAAGCTTCCTTTTTTATTCCTGTTCTTCAAATCTTCTTCTTCTTTTTCAAAGCTCATTTTCTTTTTCAATTCTTCTTCTTCTTTAAATTTTCTTCTTCTTTTTCAAACCTTCTTCTTCTTTCCAATTCTTTTTCTTCAAATCCAAATCTATACAAACTTCTCTGTTTCTTCCAAAACTTTTTATAAAAAAAAGATTAAGATAGTAAGGAAATAAAACAAAAGGAGAAAGTAGTAGCGGATCCAATCTGACTAGAAAAGGCAAAACCAAAAGGTGAGTGTTAAACTCACTCACAAAATACTGAAATTTTATTGCAAGTTAAACTAAGTCGTATAGTGATAAATTATTGATTGTTGGTTGGGAATTTTAATTGACATTTAATTTGAATACCTAAACTCTAATCATTATTGTGACATGTTATTGAATTAGTTGATTTGTTGAATTGGTTGATTTGAATGTTGTGATGGATGTTATTATGATTGAATGTGTATTTGTTCATTTATTTTGATATATCCTTGTTATCACCCTATAGTTTATTGTAATTATATAAATTTTTATATTGATTATTTGAACATCGAGTAAGGATACAAAATCCTTGGATTTCATATATTTACATGAGAAAAAATTAGTATGTTTAGATTTACTATTTGAACCATAAAAATGATTTTTGAGAAATAAACCGCCGTTACCTTATTTGAAAGTTTTCAAAATTAAATTTTGAAACCCTGTGAAGTTTTCATAAATTGAATTTTGAAACTTTGGAAAATTTTCAGAAATCAAATCTCTTAGACTGTGAAATTTAATTTGGAATTTTTTTGTAAATTTGTATGTTATTTGAATGAATCTATTGTGAAATCTGTTGTATTTTTAATATGAAAATGATAGCTTTTCTGGAAAATTTGAAACTTTAAAAATATAATTAGTTGCATTCTATATTTAATCTGATTTTGATTTAATTTGAATAAGAATTTTAGTTCTGACTCGAGTGTATTATTTTTCTTTGCGTTCGGGTCAGCTTGAGTATTTCAGTGTTTCGAAGATATTATTTCTTGAAGATGAAGACGGAGTTTGAAGACCGTATTTATTAATATAGTCCGCTGCATTACTTTATTATATCTGTTAAATGTATAACTTTAATGATATTGTAAAGATTTATTGTATATTATTAAACAACTTCATGAACTGTTTATGTAATTATTATATTTTTATCATTCCACTGCGTGATTCTGTACTTTTATTTTTTTGTATCTTGTTTGTACCAAAATTGGGCACAACACTCTTCGGAAGTTTTTGAAGAGATAAAATGAAGAAATTAAATGGAAAAAGAGGATTATCTAACAAAAACTCCAAAAACAGATAATGAAAGTAATAAGAACACACAGAAACACAAGAATTTAGAGTGGTTCGGCATGTTGCCTACGTCCATTATGAAGTTGATTGCTTTATTGATGTTTCTTTGATGATTACAATTGATTTCAGCTGGTTACAGCAGATAATAATGATTTACAGCAGTGAAATTCGTTAGTAGCAGCAGCAATGGAGTTTAGAACTGGATCCGGCAGAGTCTGGGCGTTGGAGAATTCAAAAAAGAAGAAGATCCCTTTTCTGTATGCCCTGGGGCTCTATTTATAGGTGTAGGAGGCTGATATTTCGCTCAGATCTCAGGAGACTCCCTCTGGCTCTATTTATAACTTTATTAACTGCTTCGACCTGTCCGTTCGCCTGAGGGTGTGCAACTGCAGAGAATTTCTTTTGGATGTGAAATCATTTGCAGAAATCTTTAAATTCGGCACTGTCGAATTGGGTTCCGTTGTCCGTAATAATGGTGTGTGGAAGGCCAAATCAACCAATGATGTTGCGGACTACAAAGTTGTTTACTTTCTTCGTTGTTATGGTAGCAAGAGCTTTAGCTTCAGCCCACTTTGTAAAGTAATCAACTGCGACGATGGCGTATTTCGCACCACCTTTTGCCAGAGGTAGAGTACCAATGATGTCGATGCCCCACATTGCAAATGGTCATGGGCTAACCATTTGCGTTATCTCGGTAGGAGGGGCTCTAGGAATTCGAGCATGCTTTTGACACCTATTGTAACGACCCTGAAATTCAGACCCAGTTTAAAATTTTAAAATCGCTTATTTTAGTGTAGAAATTCGAATTTTCACAAACAACTTCCGTTGCCATTCAAACTTCACATTTGGAATGCGTCTAGATAGACATAGGCGTACGCCAAATTTCGTCGAAAAATATTGAAGAAAATTTCGCTCGTCGCATTTACATATTGTTTAAATTTTATGTGTAAAATTTTCTATCATCCAAACTCAAATATTTTTCACAATGTTACATAAGAAAAATATTCTGATCATGACGGCGCATTTCGTTTCGTCAAATTTCGCTTTTAATTGCTAGTTAAAATGTTCGCTCGTGCAAATGGATTAATAAGATTTGTCACTTCGCAAACAATGTCAAACCATCAATATCTTTATACCGTTGTGTCCGCCTCGTCGCGCTGATCAAAATGGTATATTTGTTTGTGTCAATCGGAGTTCGGCGTCGCAAGTTATAAATTGGTTAACGGAGTACGAACTGGTCCGTTACGCCACACAAACCGGTACCCTACACTTTCCCGCTCAGAATTCAAAAAGGCCTTGTCCCTTCAGAAACCCAATAGCCACCACTGTGCAAAATCATCATTTCTCTGCAATCCCCTGCTCTGCATTAATTGATTCTCACTTCACACTCAAACTTCTCGGGTACGTCTTTGCTCTCTGCTCTCTTCTCCCTCCTCTCATCAATATTCTTTTATATTTCTGTCTCCCTCCAGATAAAAATGAAACTCTCCCACTCCACTCACAAATTCCTCCATGCATGCACGTCCATCGCACCACCTCTCCACCTCCGCCCCTGCCATCTCTGCCTCATCCATCTCCAGCAGCCGCCTCCACCCACCACCGCATCACCCTCCGCCCCTCCACATCCCAGCTCCCCTCGCCTTCCCCACTCGGCCACCCACGTCCCCAGCCCACGCCACCCATCCCCACGATAGCCAACCACGCGAGCACAGTAATCCCACCAAATACCTGCTCCTCCTCCTCAGTCGAGAGACCGCCACTGCTTTTCCGCCACGACACTGCCACCTGACCTTCCGCCCCATTCCATGTCATCACCCATCCCTTAGCTCGCCACCGACGCAGCATCTCCCCTCACCTCCGGCAGCACCCCCACAGCCGCATCCTCGACCACGCCTCCTTCTCTCTCTCGTGCCTCAACCGAGCACGTCACTCCGAGCAGTCACAAGCTGCTCGCAAATAGCCGTACGTCTCCGCCTACCAAATATATATGGTACGTGCAAATTCCTGTAGCTTGTTTCCTTCATAAAATCTATTTGTTTTGCATATCCGTGTTTTACATATATATAGTTTATATTGTATAGTGTTATGTGTACAAAATGTTTTATGTAAGAAAACTTATATATGATATGCCGAGAGTTTTAATTTTACAGTTTTGTTGTTTATAATATTAAGTTTACAAAGTACAATATGTATATTGTTATATAAGTAAGTTATAGTATAGTACAAGTTTAATAAAGTAAGTTTATAAAGTATAATTATAATATGTTAGAAGTATTTTACTGTATGTGGGTTACGTTTGAATATAATAATATGCTAGGTGTTTTAAAGTGTATATATATTATTGTATGTTTGCTGTTATATGTTTGTTTATGAGTATAATATGTTCGGCTATATATATAAGTTGTTTGCCAGCTTATTTTGTTCCATTGCAATATTGATGCTTACAGCATATTTCATTTTAATGTCTTATACGCATGAGTATATACTGATAGTTTTATTGATTTATATATATGGGTTTATATGTATAGTTTTCGAAATAACAGCAGTTAGACTACATGTTCACGATATCATATCTCACTCATGTTTTATTGGAATGGGTTGATTTTATTTTTAAAAAGAAGTCAAAGTTACCTAGTTTATGCCTGTCAAATTTCAGCCAAATCCGACATCGTTTGATTAGTGGTCGAGGATCTGGAAGTTAGACCCAAACAGTTGTTCTTTTGTACTTGGAATTATTTTACACTGCTGCAAACACGACCTGAGTTCATGTTTGACGCGTCGTATCTCTTATGTCTTATGTCTGAATGGGTTGATTTTATTTTTAAAAAGAAGTCAAAGTTACCTAGTTTATTCCTGTCAAATTTCAGTCAAATCCGACATCGTTTGATTAGTGGTCGAGGATCTGGAAGTTAGACCCAGACAGTTGTTCTTTTGTACTGGAATTATTTTACACTGCTGCAAACACGACCTGAGTTCATGTTTGACGCATCGTATCTCTTATGTCTTACGTCTGAATGGGTTGATTTTATTTTTAAAAAGAAGTCAAAGTTACCTAGTTTATTCCTGTCAAATTTCAGCCAAATCCGACATCGTTTGATTAGTGGTCGAGGATCTGGAAGTTAGACCCAGACAGCTGTTCTTTTGTACTTGGAAATTATTTTGCACTGCTGCAAACATGGCCTGAGTCTATGTTCGTGACATCATAACTTTTCTCGTCTCTTGTCCAAATCAATTGATTCTTTTGCAGTTTAAAATACAAGTTTTGATCTTTATTCATACCAAATTTCAGACCATTTCGATCTCGGTAGCACATAGAATTATATTGTTAAACTTTGATGCATGACATGTTTTATTTGTTGCTATGTTGAATGTTTTGATTTGATTTCATCGATTTCTGTTATCAGCTTTGATCGTTGAATTCGTGCCGATTTGTTTTGCTTGGATTCGTAACTCAATCTCTATGTCCGTATCAGTGTGCGTATCCGTGTCATCTTCTCGTGCATCTCTAGCCTCGAAAGGTGAGCAATCACTCACGATTAATGTTCTTATATTTATTAAATTTGATTTCAATTGAAACGACAATTGAAATATGCTGTTGTTAGTTATTTATATCGCTATATCTATGACATCATCTGTATCTGTTCACCTGTGACACCTGACATCATTATCTGTTATTTATATTGATATATATATGCCATCATCTGTATCTGTTCATCTGTGACATCTGACACCCTTAACTGTTATTTATACTGATGATATATGCCTGTTACCGTTGTTATATTATTATCATATCTGTTATCACTCTGCAAGTTCCCTGTTAGTATAAAATCACTATGGGTTGAAATGATACATACCCGAACGGACTTTAGAATAGGAGAAAATCGTTATGGGTTGAAATGATAAACCCAAGCGATTTTCAAATTAAATTGAATTTGGGATTTCGGGTTGAAAAGATATATACCCGAATATATTTTAAATTGCGGATTGAAATGATAAATATCTGTATCATTTGACCATAGGATAGAAAATTATATACAGATACCGTTGGTCTATATATAAATGTTTCTGAAAAACATTTCTACGGTTTTGAAAGAAATATATGGTTTTAAATAAATAATGATTTTAAAGATTTATTAAAGTTGATTTAATAAAGTTGATTTGAATCAATATGAAATATGTTCAAGTATTTATGTAAAATTTATATTTTTAAATATAGAATTTATAATGTTCAGGTTGAAAGATAAATTTGAATTGATTTGGAATTCTTAATTATTTAAGAATTATACTTAAATAAGTTGATTTGAAATCTATTAAATTTGAAATTTTAAGATTTGTTTTATAACTTGAATTAATTAAGAAGTGGCTTAAATAAATATTTCAAACTTATATAAATTTAAATGGGATATTTTGTCTATATAAATTTGTATATTGAAGTTGTATTTTGATGTATTGAAATGATTAAAGAAATATTTCAGAAACTAAATGTAATGAAATTAAATTGGGACATAAATTGAATTATCGAATTTAGTTTTGAAATGTCGAATATTTAAACTTGAAATATATTGAAATTGAAATGGTTTATTTATGGTTCAAATAGGCATTTGAAATCGATAATTTAAAAGGGTTTATTGAGAAACTAAATTGAATTGAAATTGATGATTTGAGATTTAATTAAATTTTAATTTTGGAATTCGAGTTTATGTGAATTGATTTGTGAATATCTAAATTGTTTAAGAGTAAAGTGCTAGGATTTCAAAGGTTATGAATTTCAAGTTTTGATTTCCAAAGTGTTATGATTTTAAAAGACTTATGATTTCAAAAGCGATATAACTTTGGAAGGTGATATGATTTTGGAAATGGATTTATTTAAAGCAAAAGTGATATCGTATTGATATGGTTTTGAAATGGCCATGATATGTCGGTTTTGAAATATAACTATTTGAAATTTTATTAAATGACCATCGATGTAATAATACGTAGTTATTAAAGAGACCGGGATCGGATATGGACATACTCTCTGTCGATACCGAAACCACTTTAATAACTAATATACGCGGAGTGTTGATCCAGAATGAAGTGGATGGTTTTGATGAACTCGTTGACTGAAGAAAGAGAACGATTTTGGATGAACCCTGACATGACTAAAACAGGAGCCGCGCCAGGCCATTGAGGATCGCCATCTCTAGCGGACACACTTCTTCGATACCATACCTATTACTTTTGTGATTCGATTTGGGTGCACCCCTCGATTATGGGAGTGTTGTTTCGCGGTGTTGGGGTAGTAGCTGCTATGCCCAACATCAGTCCGGATCAGGCAACTACTAGTATCCTAGTTGGTATCGCCTCATGTACCTTGTCATACTGATTATCCTATTCGCGACCACTACGTTTTGTTTTGTACCTTTAGTATATGGATTGCCCTCTGGTGACTTCCGGTTTTGGGAAAACTACGGTCTTGTATATGCTCTTGGGAATAAAAATGTGTTAAGGGTGGAATGGGCCATGACTTAACGCTATTTTGATATCGTACTTTACTGATTAGACATTATCTACTTAGCATACACTACTACATAGTAGATAGTTTAACGGATCCTTAAGGGATGGTTATCCCAAACATCCTTTGAGTTATTTGTATTTGAGTTGTTATTTCACTTGAGTTGGATTTATTGATATAAGAATGTTAATCCTGACTCGAGTGTTTTGTGTTTTCTTTACGCTCGGGTCAGACTGAGTGTACCAGTATTCGAGACTCACCTTTGGAGTTGAAGCTTCACTTGGAGATCCAGCTATCTATCCAGCTTTCAGATATTCAGTTTATTCCAGTGATGCATTCTGATATTGTATTTGTCTATTGTATTCGAGACTTCTGTTGTATCCTGTATAACTCTTTTTATATATATAGTAGTTTCATGAACTACTATTCTTTTGTTTCCGCTGCATTTATTACTCTGTGTTTGTGATCTGTGATTATTTATTTACTGTATATGTTCAGTTTTGTCAAATTTAAATTAACAATCTATTGTTTTGAATTATTCAAGTCCGACATGTGTGGATTTATTGTCGATTTGAATGGTCCAAAATAGCGGGTCGTTACAGTTGGTATCAGAGCTTTGGTAGCTCTAGGCAAAACTTAACATATAGGGTAAATGTATTTATAGAATCACTTTCATTCGAGTTTCAATATCTTCCTTTTGACTCGGTTCCTTTGAATTTTGGAACGTTTCCTGCGGTTCCAAAAATTCATTTGTGTCCCTTACTATTCGTCTTCTTTCAATTCTGGAGCACCCCATAACTCCATTTTGAATGATATTTATAATAGATCGGCGGTCTCGCCAATCTTCGAATGATTCGTAAAGGAGCAAAACTCCTTTATAATAGGCAGTGATTTACCGGAGATTTCTGTATCCTCTATTTACAATGCTATCTATCTCCTGCTATACCTGAATTCTATTTCTTGAGATCGAATGTCGATTTACCTCGGAATTCTACACCAATCTTATTTTTGAAGTCACGGTCGACCCGGTTAAGGTTGCCTGCGATTTATATAAACTTATCCATCGCCTTATTTTGTTATTTAATTATCTCGTCTTTGTTTCAAACCTATCTTCGAATCGAAATTCTCTTTGATTTGAGTCTATCAAAAATTTGAATCTCTATCCTTGCTTTGAAATCCATTATTGTATCTTTAAGTGAGGAAGTGTATTTGTAAATTAATTTTAAATGTTTTATATTGTGTTGTTTGAGTTGTTGATGTTGATTTGGGTTTTCGATCGATTCGTCTGATCAACGCTATCGATAGGATTTCCAAAACACTTAAGCAGAGCAAACTGACACAATATCGTTTTTAAAATTTGATAAATAAAACAAAAGTTTTGTATGATTATATTATATATGAGTTTCTGAAATTAAATGATTAATGAATTGGTTGTCTGAAATAATAATATTGATTTTCATTTATTGTTTTGGAAACCATTGACTATTGCCTAATATAAATAAATGAATTTATAAACTTGGTTATAAATTGATTGGAATTTGAAATGAATTTAATTTAGAATTTGAGAATTTAATTTCCAGTGATTTCGAACTTTGGTTTAAATTTTTTTTTAAAAGGTATATTATTGAACGTATTTTCAAATAGAAACCGTTTTCAAAGAATTTTAAATATTGAAATAAGTGCTCTTCTCTTTGTCGCTGGAAAATAATTTCGGTGATGGCGGCCGCATCATCGACATTCATTTTCGAGTTTCGAAGTGGAGAGACTATTTTGTAGCTTTGCTACGGTTTTGTTTTGGAAAAATATTTTGATTTGAATTTCTTAAATATGACTGGATTTATATATGTATATATGGGTATATTATTTTAAATTTAAATTGATTTAATAAATATAATATATACGTAATTATTCCTATAGGGTTTGAAATTAAACGAAAATTTAGTTCTTACAAATCATGTTAAAAGATGTTTTCAATTATAAATTAAGCTAAATTTTGAATAAGTATTTAAACTTGAAATAATTGAATATGAAAATTTTATTTGTATATTACTAAATTGCATTTCAATATAACTTACCTAAATTATTCAGAAGATAAAATGTAATTGGATAATGTACAATAAAAAAAATGTCTTTATATATAAAATTTGAGTGTTTATAATAAATGTTATACACTAAATTTTGATTATAAAGATGTAAATAGAGTTAGATAGGATCATAAGTAAACTCAGTTAATAATGAAATAAATTTGTTTTGAAAGAATTAATAAATTGAAATTTGATCAACATATGAAAATACCTTGAATTTAAAAGAAATTAATAGATGTAAATTAATTTAAATCGAAACTTTTATGTTTTAAATTAATTTATATGAGTTAAATATATGTGAGTAGATATATTAAGTAGAATAAATTTAACAGTAATTTGGAATAAAGAAGAATTTAAAATTGTTGAAGAAAATGATTATAATAAAAGACTAATCAAATTTATGGTTTTAGAAATTGTAAATTGAAGATAATTGGATAATAAGATAATGAATTTAGAAATAGTTGAGATTGATCTTAGTGAAATCAAATTGATTAAATCAATTATTGAATATCAATTAATTTAAATTTGAATTTATATGGTTTAAATTAATTGTTATTTTGTATTTCAAATCTGTTTTTCTTTCAGGTTGTTTCTATTCTCCTACCTCGTTCCTTTTCGAGGACGAAAAGTTTTGAGTGGGGGAGAATGTAACGACCCTGAAATTCAGACCCAGTTTAAAATTTTAAAATCGCTTATTTTAGTGTAGAAATTCGAATTTTCACAAACAACTTCCGTTGCCATTCAAACTTCACATTTGGAATGCGTCTAGATAGACATAGGCGTACGCCAAATTTCGTCGAAAAATATTGAAGAAAATTTCGCTCGTCGCATTTACATATTGTTTAAATTTTATGTGTAAAAGTTTCTATCATCCAAACTCAAATATTTTTCACAATGTTACATAAGAAAAATATTCTGATCATGACGGCGCATTTCGTTTCGTCAAATTTCGCTTTTAATTGCTAGTTAAAATGTTCGCTCGTGCAAATGGCTTAATAAGATTTGCCACTTCGCAAACAATGTCAAACCATCAATATCTTTATACCGTTGTGTCCGCCTCGTCGCGCTGATCAAAACGGTATATTTGTTTGTGTCAATCGGAGTTCGGCGTCGTAAGTTATAAATTGGTTAACGGAGTACGAACTGGTCCGTTACGCCACACAAACCGGTACCCTACACTTTCCCGCTCAGAATTCAAAAAGGCCTTGTCCCTTCAGAAACCCAATAGCCACCACTGTGCAAAATCATCATTTCTCTGCAATCCCCTGCTCTGCATTAATTGATTCTCACTTCACACTCAAACTTCTCGGGTACGTCTTTGCTCTCTGCTCTCTTCTCCCTCCTCTCATCAATATTATTTTATATTTCTGTCTCCCTCCAGAGAAAAATGAAACTCTCCCCCTCCACTCACAAATTCCTCCATGCATGCACGTCCACCGCACCACCTCTCCACCTCCACCCCTGCCATCTCTGCCTCATCCATCTCCAGCAGCCGCCTCCACCCACCACCGCATCACCCTCCGCCCCTCCACATCCCAGCTCCCCTCGCCTTCCCCACTCGGCCACCCACGTCCCCAGCCCACGCCACCCATCCCCACGATAGCCAACCACGTGAGCACAGCCACTAATCCCACCAAATACCTGCTCCTCCTCCTCAGTCGAGAGACCGCCACTGCTTTTCCGCCACGACACTGCCACCTGACCTTCCGCCCCATTCCATGTCATCACCCATCCCTTAGCTCGCCACCGACGCAGCATCTCCCCTCACCTCCGGCAGCACCCCACAGCCGCATCCTCGACCACGCCTCCTTCTCTCTCTCGTGCCTCAACCGAGCACGTCACTCCGAGCAGTCACAAGCTGCTCGCAAATAGCCGTACGTCTCCGCCTACCAAATATATATGGTACGTGCAAATTCCTGTAGCTTGTTTCCTTCATAAAATCTATTTGTTTTGCATATCCGTGTTTTACATATATATAGTTTATATTGTATAGTGTTATGTGTACAAAATGTTTTATGTAAGAAAACTTATATATGATATGCCGAGAGTTTTAATTTTACAGTTTTGTTGTTTATAATATTAAGTTTACAAAGTACAATATGTATATTGTTATATAAGTAAGTTATAGTATAGTACAAGTTTAATAAAGTAAGTTTATAAAGTATAATTATAATATGTTAGAAGTATTTTACTGTATGTGGGTTACGTTTGAATATAATAATATGCTAGGTGTTTTAAAGTGTATATATATTATTGTATGTTTGCTGTTATATGTTTGTTTATGAGTATAATATGTTCGGCTATATATATAAGTTGTTTGCCAGCTCATTTTGTTCCATTGCAATATTGATGCTTACAGCATATTTCATTTTAATGTCTTATACGCATGAGTATATACTGATAGTTTTATTGATTTATATATATGGGTTTATATGTATAGTTTTCGAAATAACAGCAGTTAGACTACATGTTCACGATATCATATCTCACTCATGTTTTATCGAAATGGGTTGATTTTATTTTTAAAAAGAAGTCAAAGTTACCTAGTTTATGCCTGTCAAATTTCAGCCAAATCCGACATCGTTTGATTAGTGGTCGAGGATCTGGAAGTTAGACCCAGACAGTTGTTCTTTTGTACTTGGAATTATTTTACACTACTGCAAACACGACCTGAGTTCATGTTTGACGCATCATATCTCTTATGTCTTACGTCTGAATGGGTTGATTTTATTTTTAAAAAGAAGTCAAAGTTACCTAGTTTATTCCTGTCAAATTTCAGCCAAATCCGACATCGTTTGATTAGTGGTCGAGGATCTGGAAGTTAGACCCAGACAGTTGTTCTTTTGTACTTGGAATTATTTTACACTGCTGCAAACACGACCTGAGTTCATGTTTGACGCATCGTATCTCTTATGTATTACGTCTGAATGGGTTGATTTTATTTTTAAAAAGAAGTCAAAGTTACTTAGTTTATTCGTGTCAAATTTCAGCCAAATCCGACATCGTTTGATTAGTGGTCGAGGATCTGGAAGTTAGACCCAGACAGCTGTTCTTTTGTACTTGGAAATTATTTTGCACTGCTGCAAACATGGCCTGAGTCTATGTTCGTGACATCATAACTTTTCTCGTCTCTTGTCCAAATCAATTGATTCTTTTGCAGTTTAAAATACAAGTTTTGATCTTTATTCATACCAAATTTCAGACCATTTCGATCTCGGTAGCACGTAGAATTATATTGTTAAACTTTGACGCATGACATGTTTTATTTGTTGCTATGTTGAATGTTTTGATTTGATTTCATTGATTTCTGTTATCAGCTTTGATCGTTGAATTCGTGCCGATTTATTTTGCTTGGATTCGTAACTCAATCTCTATGTCCGTATCAGTGTGCGTATCCGTGTCATCTTCTCGTGCATCTCTAGCCTCGAAAGGTGAGCAATCACTCACGATTAATGTTCTTATATTTATTAAATTTGATTTCAATTGAAACGACAATTGAAATATGCTGCTGTTAGTTATTTATATTGCTATATCTATGACATCATCTGTATCTGTTCACCTGTGACACCTGACATCATTATCTGTTATTTATATTGATATATATATGTCATCATCTGTATCTAATCATCTGTGACATCTGACACCCTTATCTGTTATTTATACTGATGATATATGCTTGTTACCGTTGTTATATTATTATCATATCTGTTATCACTCTGCAAGTTCCCTGTTAGTATAGAATCACTATGGGTTGAAATGATACATACCCGAACGGACTTTAGAATAGGAGAAAATCGTTATGGGTTGAAATGATAAACCCAAACGATTTTCAAATTAAATTGAATTTGGGATTTCGGGTTGAAAAGATATATACCCGAATATATTTTAAATTGTGGATTGAAATGATAAATATCTGTATCATTTGACCATAGGATAGAAAATTATATACAGATACCGTTGGTCTATATATAAATGTTTTTGAAAAACATTTCTACGGTTTTGAAAGAAATATATGGTTTTAAATAAATAATGATTTTAAAGATTTATTAAAGTTGATTTAATAAAGTTGATTTGAATCAATATGAAATATGTTCAAGTATTTATGTAAAATTTATATTTTTAAATATAGAATTTATAATGTTCAGGTTGAAAGATAAATTTGAATTGATTTGGAATTCTTAATTATTTAAGAATTATACTTAAATAAGTTGATTTGAAATCTATTAAATTTGAAATTTTAAGATTTGTTTTATAACTTGAATTAATTAAGAAGTGGCTTAAATAAATATTTCAAACTTATATAAATTTAAATGGGATATTTTGTCTATATAAATTTGTATATTGAAGTTGTATTTTGATGTATTGAAATGATTAAAGAAATATTTCAAAAACTAAATGTAATGAAATTAAATTGGGACATAAATTGAATTATCGAATTTAGTTTTGAAATGTCGAATATTTAAACTTGAAATATATTGAAATTGAAATGGTTTATTTATGGTTCAAATAGGCATTTGAAATCGATAATTTAAAAGGGTTTATTGAGAAACTAAATTGAATTGAAATTGATGATTTGAGATTTAATTAAATTTTAATTTTGGAATTCGAGTTTATGTGAATTGATTTGTGAATATCTAAACTGTTTAAGAGGAAAGTGCTAGGATTTCAAAGGTTATGAATTTCAAGTTTTGATTTCCAAAGTGTTATGATTTTAAAAGACTTATGATTTCGAAAGCGATATAACTTTGGAAGGTGATATGATTTTGGAAATGGATTTATTTAAAGCAAAAGTGATATCGTATTGATATGGTTTTGAAATGGCAATGATATGTCGGTTTTGAAATATAACTATTTGAAATTTTATTAAATGACCATCGGTGTAATAATACGTAGTTATTAAAGAGACCGGGATCGGATATGGACATACTCTCTGTCGATACCGAAACCACTTTAATAACTAATATACGCGGAGTGTTGATCCAGAATGAAGTGGATGGTTTTGATGAACGCGTTGACTGAAGAAAGAGAACGATTTTGGATGAACCCTGACATGACTAAAACAGGAGCCACGCCGGGCCATTGAGGATCGCCATCTCTAGCGGACACACTTCTTCGATACCATACCTATTACTTTTGTGATTCGATTTGGGTGCACCCCTCGATTATGGGAGTGTTGTTTCGCGGTGTTGGGGTAGTAGCTGCTATGCCCAACATCAGTCCGGATTAGGCAACTACTAGTATCCTAGTTGGTATCGCCTCATGTACCTTGTCATACTGATTATCCTATTCGCGACCACTACGTTTTGTTTTGTACCTTTAGTATATGGATTGCCCTCTGGTGACTTCCGGTTTTGGGAAAACTACGGTCTTGTATATGCTCTTGGGAATAAAAATGTGTTAAGGGTGGAATGGGCCATGACTTAACGCTATTTTGATATCGTACTTTACTGATTAGACATTATCTACTTAGCATACACTACTACATAGTAGATAGTTTAACGGATCCTTAAGGGATGGTTATCCCAAACATCCTTTGAGTTATTTGTATTTGAGTTGTTATTTCACTTGAGTTGGATTTATTGATATAAGAATGTTAATCCTGACTCGAGTGTTTTGTGTTTTCTTTACGCTCGGGTCAGACTGAGTGTACCAGTATTCGAGACTCACCTTTGGAGTTGGAGCTTCACTTGGAGATCCAGCTATCTATCCAGCTTTCAGATATTCAGTTTATTCCAGTGATGCATTCTGATATTGTATTTTTCTATTGTATTCGAGACTTTTGTTGTATCCTGTATAACTCTTTTTATATATATAGTAGCTTCATGAACTACTATTCTTTTGTTTCCGCTGCATTTATTACTCTGTGTTTGTGATCTGTGATTATTTATTTACTGTATATGTTCAGTTTTGCCAAATTTAAATTAACAATCTATTGTTTTGAATTATTCAAGTCCAACATGTGTGGATTTATTGCCGATTTGAATGGTCCAAAATAGCGGGTCGTTACACCTATCACATTTCTTTGCATAATCCAACGCATCGCGATTCACAGTAGGCCAGTAATATCCATATCGAAGTATTTTCTTGGCAAGTGCTTGCCCCCCGGTGTGATCGCCACATTCTCCCTCCTGTACATCATGCAATACTCGTTTAATTTCATCGTGAGCGATACACCGGAGTAGAGGAACAGAGTACCCTCTTCTGTACATGATTCCATTCTGGACGGTGAATCGTGAGGCTTTCCGAAGGACTTGTCTCTTTTCACTCCTGCGCTCCGGCAGGGTTCCATGCTCAATGTAATTTCTGAGTGGAGTCATCCATGAATCCTTTTCGGGGACGGTTTCGCATACCCAGTCTATTTCTGCTCGGTCAATGCTTGGGGAGGATAACGCTTCTACGGGAACGAGTCCCATTTGCTAAGCTTCACCTGTGCTGGCTAGCTTTGCCAATGAATCGGCTTTGTGGTTCCGTTCTCGAGATATACAATAAATGGCATAATAATCAAACTGATTTAGCACTTCCTGAACTCGAGCTAAGTAAGCAGCCAGCCTTCAATCTCTCGCTTGATACTCTCCCCGTACCTGACACACAACTAATTGTGAATCACAATAAATTTCCACACCGATAATTCTCAAATCTCTGGCAAGCTTTAGTCCAGCTAAGAGGGCTTCATATTCAGCTTCATTATTGGTTGCATGAAAATCGAACTTCAAAGCATAGCATATAGATCGGCCTTCGGGAGTTTCAAGTACAACACCAGCGCCCGAACACCGGTTGTTTGATGCACCATCGGTATAAAGCTTCCAGACGTATTCGGGGGATTTACTGGTTTCGGGCAAGTCCTATGGAACGGTAAATTCAACTATGAAATCGGCTTGGACTTGTCCTTGAATCGCTCATCTTGGAGTGTAAGTAATGTCAAACTGGCTCAGTTCGATGTTCCACTTGAGTAACCTACCAGACGTCTCAGGCCGCAAAAGGACCTGTCGTAACGGCTGGTCGGTGTAAACAATAATTGGATGTGCCTGGAAATATGGTCGGAGCTTCCTTGATGCAATAACAAGGCAATAAGCCAACTTCTCTAGCTTCGGATAATTTCTTTCAGCTCCAGTCAATCGTTTGCTGAGGTAGTATACTGGCTTCTGTATCCTGTCTTCTTCTCGAATTAAGGCAGCGCTGATAGCGTTTTCTGATATCGCCAAATATATGTACAACTTCTCATGATCAATTGGCTTTGACAGGATAGGTGGCGTGGATAGATGTTGAACTAGTGCTTGGAAAGCGCCCTCACACTCCATGGTCCATTCAAAGTTTCCTTTTCCTTTTCGGATCAGATCGAAGAAGGGAATGCATTTGTCAGTGGACTTTGAAATGAACCTGCTCAATGTTGCTACTTTCCCATTGAGACTCTGGACTTGCTTTATAGTTTTCAGGGTTTTAAGATTTCTGATTGCCTAAATCTTTTCAGGATTAGCTTCGATTCCTCGAGCGTTGACGATGAACCCAAGGAATTTTCCGGATGCAACTCCAAAGTGACATTTCAGTGGGTTAAGCTTCATTCTGTATTCTCGAAGTATGTTGAACATAGTTTCCAGGTCTTTAATATGGTCAGTGGAAAATCGTGACTTCACAAGCATGTCGTCTACATATACTTCCATTATTTTCCCGATTTGATTGGCAAACATCCGATTGACCAATCGTTGATAAGTAGCCCTGGCATTCTTGAGTCCGAATGGCATAACTTTATAGCAATAAAGTCCTGAATTGGTTACGAAGCTGGTATGTTCTTGATCAGGTAAGTGCATTGGTATCTGATTGTAGCCCGAATACGCATCCATGAAGGATAAGAGTTCATGTCCAACTGTTGAGTCTACGAGCTGATCAATTCTGGGAAGCGGGAAACTATCTTTAGGACAAGCTTTATTCAGATCGGAGTAGTCGACACATGTTCTCCATTTTCCGTTTGACTTTCGGACGAGAACGAGATTCGACACCCATTCAGGATATAGCGCATCTCGAATGAACCCGTTCGCTTTAAGCTTTTCTACTTCTTCTTTAAGGGCGGCAGATCTCTCTGGATCCATACCACGCCTTTTCTGTTTGACCGGGACATGCCGTGGGTCAATATTTAGAGTGTGGCTCGCGATGTCCGGCGAGATCCCACACATATCAGAATGAGTCCAGGCGAATACGTCAAGATTCGCCCGTAGAAACTCAACCAATTCCTCTTGAGTATGCTGGCTTAGCTGAGACCCAACCTTTATCATCTTTGAATCATCATCGTTGTCAATTGGGACATCGATCGTCAGTTTGGCTGGGGATGCTTGACTTTCTTTAGATTCTCCTTCATCTTCAGTTTCTCTTGGGTCAAGATCCCCTTTGGAATTGGTTGGGGTGCCCGGGCCTAGGCCCAGGCGTTAGTTGTCAATTATCAGCAAAACGGACATAGAGAGATTCCTCTACGCCCTTTCCTTTCTCCTTTCACCGTGCCTTCCACAGCTCGGCAACATAACAGGCTCTCCTGGCAGCCTGATCTCCTTGAATGATTCCTACTCCATGATCAGTGGAAAACTTTAAAGTCAAACACCACGGGGCAATGGCTGCCCTGAATTCAGCGAGGGCCAGTCGGCCCAAGAAAGCATTATAAGGGGAGTCTATGTCCAACACAATGAACTGTAACATCCGCACTCTCCGGCGTTCTCCGACTCCCAACTCCACTGGTAGTTCCACTACTCCAGTGGGTATAGTGGCACTCCCATTGAAACCATGGATTCGATATTGGCAAGGTTTTAAGTCTTTGGCTTCCATTTTCATCTGGTCGTAAGCTCGTTTAAACAAAATATTCACAGAGCTTCCACTATCAACTAAGATCCTCTTCATCCAAGCAGGACCTACTTGAGTCGAGATGACCAGTGGATCTATAGTGGGGGCTTTGACTTTGTCAACATCTCTGTTTCTGAACACGATGTCATTTGTCATCGTCTTCTGTTGTTTGGCCGGAGCCCCTTCATCAAAACTACTATAACACTCGAAGTCTGCATGCTTGATAGAGCTGGCATACGACTCCATTTCCTTCCAGCTGCGGTCTGCTGGATGAGGACCACCACTTATTGTATTAATAACCAACCTCCCGCTCGTTCGAGCGGGTTCCTCCTGCCTTTCTTGATTTGGCACACGATTCTGATTTGATGGGCCCGCACCTCCTGACTGCGGCGCCCGCACATACTGATCCAGCTTTCGTTCACGTATCAGTTTCTCAATGAGATCTTGTAAATGACGACACTCATTTATATTATGGCCATAGCTTTCGTGGAATCTACAAAACTTTCCTGTTTGGACTTGTCTTTCCGTTGATGGTTTCGGGGCAGGCTTCTTGTATTGCATGGTGTTACAAGTCTGCAAATACACATTTTCCAATGACGTGTTCAATGGAGTATAATTGTTAAACATGGGAGCTCTACGTCGTGGACCACGGCTTTGATCTCGCTTATTTCCCTGATTTCCATTGTCCCTCTGCTGATTCTGTTTATTTTGTATATTCAACTGAACTTTTCCAGAACTCTCCCCGTTTTAACGGCGATGTTACTCTGAATTCCTTCAATGTTGGGCCCTGCGTCATCCTGCTTCCTAGACTGTTTCGCATCCTCCCTTCTCAAGAATTGGGCTACCTTGGAATAGAAACGGTCCAATGACGCAGGTGGCTTCCCAGCTAACCAATTTCCGAACTCGGAATCAGGATCAATCCCCTTAGTCAATGCCATCAGGATAGAGTTGTCATTGGGATTGCTTATTTCTGCACATGCAGCATGGAATCGCTCCAAGTAATGTCTAAGTGTTTCTCCGGGAGCTTGAGTAACGCTAGACAGAGTGTTAACATCTTTAGGCCTTGCTACATGCATACGGAATTGTTCAACAAACTTGGTGGCCATTTGGTCAAAATTAGAAATGGATCATGGTGGTAAACGAGTAAACCACATAGTTGCAATGCCCCCCAAAGAAATGGGGAAACTACGGCATTTGACTGCGTCATCAGATCTCGCAGCATTCATTAGCCATTCATACTTCAGGATGTGTTGATTGGGATTAGAACTTCCTTCATAGACCGGCAAAGTTAGCATCCTGAAGCGCCGAGGTGGTTCAGCATATAGTATATCATCGGTGAAAGGGGTATGACTCCGGGAGATTCTCCAGTCATCGTTAGTGAGACCCTGACTTTCACGGATCATTTGACGAATCATTGTCGGTATATCCGGCATTCGGATACTTGGTGCATGCTGCGCCAAGGTGTGGTCGGGTTCCACAGCGCGAGTCTGGACCGGACGCGGTCGACGGTCCGTGCCTCGCCTCTTTGGTTCAACATTTTCTGGGACATAAGATTCTGGAGTGTGCTCTCGTTGGCTTTGATGAGGATCAGTTTGATTTCCAGCATCAACCCCTTGTTCAGTAGTAGTGGTGGTAGCGAGGTTACCTATGACGTAGTAAGGAGCAGCACCTCCTCGGGATGAAAGTCCAGTATGATGGCTAGTGGATGGTCCAGTTCTGGGTTGTCCTAGATTCAAGGCAGGTGGATGTCCTGTGGCCTGGGTGTAGCTTACATCCAGCCGTGGTCGTGTGGATCGATGACGACCGTCAGATGAGGCGGAACTCTCGGTGGAAGAATAAGAACCTTGGTCTCTTCTGGATCTTCTTCGCCTTTGGCGATTTAGCTGGTTGGTCAACTCTGTGTTGGCGCGCAGTTGTTCAGTAAGTTGTTGCCGACTTTGGGTCAACTCTTGAAGCAGCATCTGGAACTCTTGTCTGGTGACTGGGCCTGATGGATCCGAAGGCCCGGCAGCATCTTGGTTGGATGGAGGCAATTGCGTGGGATTCTGTATGTCCCGTCCCTGATCTGCAGCTGTAGAAGTGGTACGTGTACTCACCATGATGAATTGATGAAGTCCTTTCCTAGATCTGGTTGAAAATCTGAATAGTATGGAAGGGCTTCAAGATTTGAGATCTGGATCTTCTTCTTGGATTTGTGCAATTCGGTATCGATAGGAGATCCAAGGAACAGGAGAAAAATTAGGTTTTTTCTCAGTGAAAGCACCAAAGTGTTTGTACCAAAATTGGGCACAACACTCTTCGGAAGTTTTTGAAGAGATAAAATGAAGAAATTAAATGGAAAAAGAGGATTATCTAACAAAAACTCCAAAAATAGATAATGAAAGTAATAAGAACGCACAGAAACACAAGAATTTAGAGTGGCTCGGCGTGTTGCCTACGTCCACTATGAAGTTGATTGCTTTATTGATGTTTCTTTGATGATTACAATTGATTTCAGCTGGTTACAGCAAATAATAATGATTTACAGCAGTGAAATTCGTTAGTAGCGGCAGCAATGGAGTTTAGAACTGGATCCGGCAGAGTCTGGGCGTTGGAGAATTCAAAAAAGAAGAAGATCCCTTTTCTGTATGCCGTGGGGCTCTATTTATAGGCGTAGGAGGCTGATATTTCGCTCAGATCTCGGGAGACTCCCTCTGGCACGTGACTAGGCCCGCGCGCCCAAGCCCGCGAAGTTTCGGCCCGATCCGTGATCGATACGAACGGATTTCGTATCGATCAAGATTGTGTCCGATGGAGTCGAAATTTGGCGTGGACATTCTCCAGCACGTGCGTAAGCTCCTCTGAAAATTTGGTGGCATTTGAACTTGTAGATCTCGAGTTATGATCGATTCGAATTGGAGGCTTTCGGTAGGTTGTTTCGTTCGACTCGATCACATCGACTCGATCTTGTTCGAATCGATAGCTGCGCGTAACTGTGAGATGACGTGGCTCTTGAATCTCCGGATCACTCCGCTTTCGCTGCCGAGTTGAACGAGTTGTCCTTGAGCTTCGCCTCATTCGTATCGATGGTATTGCCTTGTTCGTATCAATAAAAGATGCGCGGTTTGCATCGATGAAGGCTCCTCAGTTCGTATCGATGGTTACGTTCTGTTCGTGTCAATAAAAGAGGTGTGGCTTGCCGATCGATACGAATAACCATTATATGATCGATACGAACGGGGACTCCGCGATGGATACGAAGCAGCTGGGTTTGAAGGATACGAACAGTGGTTCCTTGATGGCTACGAAGTAAGGTCAACTGATGGATACGAACTACAGAAGCTTGATGGATTTGAACAAAGCTCTTCAGGCGATGGATGCGAAGTGGACTCTGGAGATGGATACGAACTCGATCGAGTCGAACAGAAGCTTTCTGATGGACTCGAATGAGATCGAGTCGAACAGTGGCCACTCGATGGGTTCGAAGTAGGCTATGGTGATCGATGCAGAGCTGATCGAGTCGAAGTAAGCTTCCCTGATGGATTCGAACTCGATCGATTCGAACAGTGGTTACCTGATGGATTCGAACTCGATCGATTCGAATAGTGGCTGGTTTTCATCCAATCTTGCATCGATCGTAACTTGAGCATACAAACTCGAATTGACTTGAAATTTGGAGCGTTGACTTTTATGGCTTCCCTTGTCGTGTCTTGTCGATTGTAGCTCGATCCGGACTCGGACAAAATTCACCGATATCCATGGTGAACCTGCATATAACCGATCTCTAAGACGGACCGCCATTGGTTTCTAGTCAAGTTCTTGTTGTCCCGGCCTTGCCAAAAGGCGGGATAACATATCTTATTTCTTTAGAATAAAACCCCATTGATAATCTGTTCTTTTAGGTTGTTTGAGTGGTTTATTGTCGACTTGAATCGTCCAAAATGGCAGGTCGTCACAATTGCTATTGTATTAGTCAACTGGTTGAGCGGTTTTAGTCGACCGATTCTACGTTTTTCTATTTTTTAAATGGAAATGCAACTTTGATGATTTGTGTGTGCATGTACCACTTTGGAGAGATTTAACAATCATATACTACTAGACATAAAATTTTATGATTAATATAACTTTTTTTGTCTTCTTCGTCATTTCTTCGTGTTTTTGTCATCTTCATCTTGTCTTCGTATATTATCTCCATCATAGCTACTAAATCCTATTATTTCTTTATAAAAGCACTAGTAGCATTGTCTTATGGTTGTTACCATCAAAACACCATAATTATGGATTTTACAATAATGGTCTAGAACGACCTTTGATTTGCAGATGAATTCGAAAGAACTAAATGATTCACCATGATTAGTCCAATGGATAACCAGAGAGAAAACTGATGACAATTTGCCAGTCTCGATACATGTTTTTGTGCAAAGCACGTCTTGTATTCCCAAAAGCATTTTTCGAGGGGTAAATGTTTCCGACAAAATTTTCACAGTCTCAGAACAGACACAAACAAATAAACCAAACTACAGAATGATGAAGGAATGAATTCAGAGGCTTGGAGAACATCAAGAATGACAAAATGAGGAAGTATTAGAAAATTGACCAAGATTGGGCTAAGTCAAACAGCTCGGTACCGAGTCGTTTGATCGGTAATAATCATTATTTGGTTGAACGAACTTACCAGCTTGGATTTAAGAGCTTCAACTATGAAGAAAAACTTGTGGAATTTGGTTTTGGAATCAACTCGGCAGCGAGTTGTTTATGGGTGGTACCGAGTTGATTGATATTCTTGGGATGTGTGCAAGATGAAGTGGAGACCCACCATGAGGCAAAGCTCAGAGTTTGGCATGCGTAAAATAAGTCGATATGACTTATTATGGTCGCTACTGAATTGTTTTGTTATCGTGGGAAACGTGTATGGTGACCTGTTCTTCATGCTAAATATTTGGATATGGAGAAAAGGACTTGTTTATGCCTGGAGTAACAAAATTTGCATTGGGGATCATCTATAAATACAAGGAACCTTAAACAAGAAAGGGGATCTACATTTTGGACAAGGGAATCCTTCTTCTTCCTCCTTTAACTCATGGCATCTTGAGAAATTCAAGATTGATCGTAGTCGGAAATTGATTGTAAATTGTTGTATTCGAGGAGTGAATTCATTAATTAAAAAGGATTAAGCGAAAGTAGTTGGAGATTTCCCCGAACCACTAAAAAAACTTTGTGTATTTGTTTCTTTCTCTTTATTTTCATCATTCGATATTTTTGTTTAATTCGTTTTTGAGTGATATTGAGGTATTGTGTCAATTTGTGACCCACTATGTACCTCTATTGTATGCAAGCAGAAGAGGATTTTATTTGTATCTTCTTCTATAGGGTTAACCTCCATTATCAATTGTGTAACTCCCTTCCTTTAAAAAGTAACAAAGTCTCATCTTTCCAAAATAGATGTACACAATCATCGCGACAATATAACCACTATAAATCCATATCTTTACTTTTTTATTTTGAATATGTGATATGTTATTGTTTTTGAATATTTGTTTTCTGTTTGTTCTAACTCACTGTCAACACGATCGGCATCTACCGCTTTCATAAGGTTGGGGCATGAAATTTTCCCAACAGACCTTATTTGTATTAAATAATATAAAATGCACAAAAATACCGTTTTTAAATAAAAGTGCATAACATCTGCATTTTTTTTAATACATGGAAACAAATAGGAAAGGGTAGATATCTTGTAGGTAGATAAGCTCACTATAATATAACATTTTCCAACAAACTGCAAAACAAAATGATTTTGGACTTTTACGTGAGAATTATACATACTAGACACTAGTCAATCCAATTTTCGTCATAAAACTATGAAAATCCATCAAAAAACCGCAAAACATTAGTGTTTTTAAATGGAAAAAAATTATAGGAAACAACTTGTAAACTTAGCAATACTTTTTTTTTTTAGTTTATGAAAACTTAACGATATGAGTGCTACGTTTTTGTTTTAAAATTTCGTATTTACGTTTTAGTGTCAACGCATGTGCTTTGCATGTTAGCTTTATTTTTTGAAGATGATTTGCATTTTTTAAACGTGCTTTTTTTTCTAGTTTAAGTTAATGTTATCTGCATTTTCAAAAAAAATATGTTTTAATGTTGTTTTTTTCTATGCGTGTGAAATGGCGGTTTATGATCATATAATTAAATAACTGTTGCAATTTTGACGTTTTGCATGTTATTTTGTGGTTTTAAAAACAGGAAATTATTGTCAAGGACAAAATTTCTCGGCGTTCTTGCCTCAAGGACAGGCCTTCAATATTTTATCCTGAAGGACAACTTTCTTTAGGTATCAGTTTTTAGTCATTGATAACAGTTTTTAGGTATCAGTTTGTAGTTATCGGTAGCAGTTTTTAGGTATCAGTTTTTAGCTTGGTAGCAGTTTTGTTGTCCTTATGAATAATTTTGAAAAATGTTTGTCTTTATGAATAAATTTTAGGAGAATGTTTGTCCTTATGGTAAAAATATTGGGGTTGTGTCCTTGAGGCAAAAAATATACAAATCTTTGTCCTTTAAATTAATTCCCCTTTAAAAATGTGTACAAATTTTGAATATTCCGTGCATTTTTTAAACTGGGGACACCTTTTTCTAATTTCACTGTATAAAATACTGGAAAATATATTCGCAGCTATTATGTAAGTTCATGATTTGGATGAATATAATTGGATGTAAGTTCATTAACGACTCCAATATTTGGATGGGAATTATGCATTTATGCCAAGTGGAAGCAAGGTTCAACAACGTTCAGTAATTTCAAATATTCAAAAATCTGAAAAAATGTACCGTTATGATCAGTCCATTCATCTCCTATATATTCCTCAAATTCTCTTCTTCCCTTCCCAAATCGCTCTGCTTCTCCAGCAATCTATCTATTTCTTGCTCATAAGTCATGGCAGCCCTAGCACCCAAGAAATCGAAGAGCAGAAAAGCCTTAAAAGATATTTCCTCTAACGAGCTTAATGTCTCTGCTGGAAGAATTTCCTCTTCTCTTGCAAAATCAACGGATATTTGTTATTCCAAAATCCTTTCCCCTGAAAAGTCCATGAAAAACACTTCGTTAGACATAAAAGAGAGATCTTTGGCCGATGAACTGAAAGAGGTGAAAAGAAAGCTTAAGCATCTTCGAATTGAGAAAGAAAAAACGGAAGAGCTTTTGAAAGAGAGAGACGCGATCATCAAATCCAAAGAGGAAGAGCTTGAAAACAGAGCTAAAGAACACGAAAAACTTCAAAAGGAAATCAAGAAGCTGCAAAAACTGAAGGAGTTCAATCCCACGATGAATTTACCTGTAGTTAAGTCTTTGAGAGAGAAGGAGCAGGAGAAGAACAAAAAACTGAAGAAGCCCTCTTCTGCTTATATTTTGTGGTCTAAAGATCAGTGGAATGAGGTAAAATGACTTACATTGTTGATTTCTAATAGACTATGTAAATGCTATCCGATGTTCACATGGTTTTTTACACTGCTGCAGGTAAAGAAAGATAATCCAGATGCCGAGTTCAAAGATATTCCAAATATATTGGGAGCCAAGTGGAAAAATTTAAGCGCAGAGGAAAAGAAACCTTTCGAGGAGAAATACAATGAAGAGAAGATGATATATTTGCAAATTGCTGGCAATGAAAAGCGAGAAATGGAAGCACTGAAACTTTTGGAGGAAGAACAAATGCAAAAAGCTGCGATCAAGTTATTAGAACAATACATGCAGTTTAAGCAGGTATCAAATTGATTAGTAGTCTTGTATTAATGTTGCAACATTTCCTCTTTTGAACATTTTAATGTATGAATTTGTTCTTGCTACAGGAAGCTGATAATGAGGGGGCAAAGAAATCAAAGTAAACTACGCTCTTTGTTGTGTTATCATAGTTATTTGAAATTTGTCTCCATTTTATGTCTTTGTAATTGGTTCGTTTGTGCATGGATGTAGGAAAGAGAAGGATCCTTTGAAACCAAAGAAGCCTATGTCTGCATTTTTGTTGTTCGTGAATAAGCGCAGGCCAGAATTACTTGAAGAAAAAAAGAGTATCGTTGAGGTAAAATGTAGTTTTGATTCTTAAAAAAAAGAAGTTGATAAAATTATTTGGTGTTGGAGTTCTAATTTTATTTGTTTGAATATAGATATCTAAGATAGCTGGTGAAGAGTGGAAAAACATGACTGATGAAGAGAAAGCTCCTTATGAACAGGTTTCTTACTTGGATCTCTTACTAAATTTGTACATAAACAAAGTTTGAATGGAGCATCCTTTACCAAATATCATCATATGTTGATGGCATTTCAGAATGCAAAGCTGCTGCAGGAAGAATACAAGAACAAAATGGAGGTCTACAAGCAAAACAAATTTCAAGTAATAATCATATACTTGCAATGTTTTATTTATAAATAGTAGTTTTCTGGTTTGCAAAATTAAGTTAAATTTTTGTTCCGAAAACAACAGGAAGCTGCCAATCAAGAGAAGGAAGAGATGGAACAGGAAAAATATTTGAAACAGGAAGCTCTTCAGTTACTTAAAAAGAAAGAGAAAGCTGAGGATATCATCAAGGTACTTCCAAAATAAACCACATTTACTACCCAATTGTAGTTCGATGTGAGAAATTTAATAAGAAATATTCTGGCATAGAAAACGAAGGAGAACAAAAAGAAACAGAAGGAGGAGAAGGAATCTGATCCTTACAAGCCTAGGAAGCCTCCTACTTCTTATCTTCTTTTCAGGTATAAAATGTAGACTAATTTGTCAAAAAGACTTGTATAATTATTATGAGTAGCATAAGAATCAAAATAAAAGACATGTAAAATGAAATTCTTTCAATGTGTTTAGCAATGAAATGAGGAAAGTGCTTAAGAAGGAGAAACCGGATGTAGGGAATTCTACTTTTAATGCTATGATCTCAGTGAAATGGAAGGTATATTACATACACTGTCTTGAATGCTGTTATACATACATATGAACCTAGAATTGTGTTATATATGTGAATGTTCAACATGAATTTTCATAGCAGGAGTTAAATGATGAAGAGAAGAAGATATGGAACGAGAGAGCAAATGAAGCAAAGGAATTATACAAAAAAGAGATGGAAGAGTACAACAAAGCTGCTGCTTTAAACCATGCAGTTACTGCTTCTGAAAAATAGGAAGTTCAATCAGTTGCATTGAACTTGAACTTGTAGTACAATCATCAGTTGTTTGTAGTTTAAGTTTGTACTGTTTCAGTTCTGTTAAAAACAGTGATAAACATCAACTTATATGTCTTGCTGGTTGGTATACAGAAACCACAGGTTGCACTGAACTGCATGAAATTAATTGTTTCTGCTTTGACTGTGACAGAGGTGTCATATGTGTGTGACCCAAATGCTTTGACTAGTTCATATCAGTAAAACATGCATATATACGTGTACCACTATTCACAACACACAGTTGCAACTAAACTCAATGGCCAAAACAACTACACTCGTGATCATCATCCATCATCCTTGACCCAAGCTAAGTACAGCATTCACACACAATGAACAATATTACATAATATAAAACATAAACATACATAAAATGGATGTTAATGTTAGATGTCATTCCATGCCCCACCTATCGGATCCTTACCCACATCCAATGGTGCCTGCAGCCAGAAAGAAGAAGTACAGTCAAGTGCTGAAGTCGGTGCACAAGTGGATAAGGGCAGTCCTAAGACTGAGAAGCAGCTCAGAATATTCATCTTCCTCCAACTTTAAGAGGAATATGGCAAACTTTGAGATCTACGGAGGGTACTTGAGTTGCGATGGGCTGACCACTATACCTGAAGGGTGTGAAAAGGCCACTGTGGAGGAGGAGTCCCCTGAATTCGGGGATGCAGTGGTCAGAAAGACCTTGTCCGAAAGGTACACTAGTTCAACTGGCATGCTTCCTTGCATGTCTCATGATCACTGACTTCTTCACTTCATCTTTAAATAATTATATCCCAAATTAATGTTTGTACTTTGTACATGTAAATATTTTTTTTCTTTTCTTTTCTTTTCTTTTGGTTATGTAATATTTGTACGTTTTCATACCCTTTTTTACATAAGAAAAAATTTCAGTTGATCCGATCACAATGAGAAGGTATCTTAGCAAAAACTGTCTATGTAAAATATTTATGATCTGATGAGTTTTTGAATCTTGAACACCTGAATTTATACTTGGTAGCTAAATATTTGATAACAATACCCAAATTTTACTCTACTTGATTCATAACTATCAATACTCTAATGGGGTTAAGGTGACTATTCATGTGAATATATCTGAAGGACTGGGCACAGTACAAACTCTATACAGACTCCCTCGGGGTTTATAGGCAAAAACCATATTCCCCGAGTCTTCAAGAAAAAAATACCATTACTCAAATGCTACTCGGTAGGATGCTCTAATGGCTTGGAATTTTGAAGAAATCTCATTTTTCGTTTTCAACTGCAGTAGAGGGTCTTTGGTTACATTATATAACCAGTTGTTAATTACAAGGTTACTGGTTGAACATTACTTATGTTGTTATACATGCTCTTTCTTCTTCTTCTCATTCTTCTTTTTTCAAATATCTAACAAAATAAATGGGTTAAATAGGAAACTGCGCATAGTTAAATTTGTAGGTAAATTTAATGGCAGAAGTAATGAGTTGTTTCTCAGAATCAATAATGTCTGGCATAATATTAATAAATTTAAGTCAAAGCAACTCCCTCAGGTCAACTTATGTAAAATATATATGTACATATAAAAAAATGGAAAAATAATAATATAAACCACGCATTACGCGTTTCTAACAACAAGATTTAATGTCAAACACGTTCATGCCAGTACCACTTGCAGTTTATTTGTTAATGTTTATATTTTACAGATATTTTCATCTTCAGCCAGCCACTTTCTCAACTTTCTTGAATTTATTTCCTTCTTTTTTTTTTCCTTCTACTAAAAAATCTGGAGAAGAAGAGATACACATAATAATATGGAACATTCGATTTTCGGAGATCGGAAAATATGGGACTGTGGTAGCTGCCTCTACGACTCATACGAGCTCAAGGCATTCAATAATCAGCTAAACTCTGCTATCCATTCAAGGTCTCAGTCAATGCCTCGCTGCTTATCGGAGAAAGATGACCAAGCATTGATTAAGAATAAAAAATCAAAGGTGACATACAAGTTGCGGAAACTGATCAGATCGTTGATGCTCCGTTCGAAACATAAGTTGGATGTGATCAAGTGTAAGGATGCATGTGTAAGAGCTGCACACCTTTCGTCTATTCCTGAAGAATCTCTTGCTGCTGTTGATTTTGAAGAGTTAAGGTCATCCTTTTCAAGAACTCTTTCGCATCGATGATCATGATATTCATGTTCATTTTGTCGTTCTTAGATCTATATGATTATATATCATATATGTATTATATAGAGATTAAAGTGTTCATTTCTACAAACCGGTTATTTCCTTTTGCTTTTTTCTTTTCATACTCTCCTTCCTCCTTCCAGTTTATGTATGTAAAAAGGGATTTTAATGCAATAAACACCTAAAAGTCATAGTGGTTGGTACGATTTTTCAACAATTTCTTATTGAAATTACGTATCATTCGTAATTGTCAATAACAGTTGCAATAGAGGTTTAACAGCGTTTTGCCATACGTCATATGGTGCTAAATCAGAGTAGCTTCGGCTCATTAAACCACTTTTTTTTCTTTTTATTTTATCATCGTTCGTAAATGCTGTAGCAAGTCTTATTACGAATTTTGGTGAAAAGTTGTAATATAATCTACTAAACTGTTAATAGCCGTTGTCAAAAACCTCTTAACAACAGCATTTATTCAAAGTTGTAATTCTTGTTATTTTAGAGAAGTTACAACAATCTTTTGTAAACGTTGTTTAAACATCTATTACAAGATTTCACAGGAGTTGACAAAACCAGTATTACAACTTTTTAAATTATTACTTCAATTGAAAGTTGTCAAACAACTAACATTTTTTAAAAGTTGCATAACTCTCAAGGTAGTGCAATGGTTAGGACAATGTTGTGGGTTCGATGCATACTTTTTTAGAGTTTACAAACAAAGTTTGGTTATTTATGTCTTCAAAAAAAAAGTTGAGTAGTTTCTGCAGCTTTTTTAGATGCAGCAACCTATAGCTATGTAACTTCAAGTCCATTTTTTTTTATATTCGGTTCAGTACTCTCAAAAATTCAAATATTAGTATAATATCCATAAAGTCAAATATCAACAAGGAATATTTTTCCAAAATACCTCACGATCAAAATAAGTCATCCTTACAAATATCACGTTAGCTAATCTACTCCATTGCAAACCACAAAAAAAGATAAAACTACCAACGTAATGTACAACCATACATGTAAACTACTAAACATATAACAAAAGATGAATCCTGACAACATGTATCAATCAAAAGCAATGAAATCCATAAGCCAAACAACCGTCGTTCCAACGGCTTGTTGGATAATAGACATCTCGAAATTGTCCACCATAAAAGAGCTAAAGGTTCATAACACATGAACTCATACCATTCGGATCAAATACTCTATTCCAAATCCACTGTTCCCACGTCCCCTTTTAATTTCATCCATTCATCATCGTAATTTTATTATCATGTATATTTTATTATCATGTATGATCCACTGTATCACATGAAACATGATATTTATCAATGATCGAAAGCAAGTGAGCATACGGAACAGGTAACTTGAGGACAGAGTATTTGACCTGGTACCTTCCAAACATCCGCTCCAAATGGAACATGGTGTACAAAAGCATTAGGATCATCAACAACCTTATTTTGTCAATTGAGCAACTTGCATCTTCTTTTTAAAGCTCTAAAATTTGTATATACTACTATTTGCCAAGTTAGGACTACTATGGTCCAACTACAAGCAAGCAAAAGAGAACCAGTTACAGCCATATCTCAAATTTAGTTTCTGAATAAGAAAAAAAAAGAAAGATATTTACACTTTAGCTCAAGTTAAAATGTTAAACTAAACTATCCTAACACTACAAGATAAAACGGCTATTCCAACGGTTCCTAGCCGTTGGAAACCGTTGGAATAGCCGTTGGAATAAATCTCACGCCTTGCAATGCTTTCCAACGGATCCAACGAACCATTTCCAACGGCCGCTAACGGCTAGGAACCGTTGGAAACCGTTAGAAACTGTTACAACAAAATGACCAATAAGCCGTTGGAAACCGTTGAAAGCCGTTGGAAATACTGGGTCTATTTTGCTGTATAACAGCAGGCCTATTAACCTTCCATCCATACCATTTCCAATCCATTCAAATTTCATTCCATTTCCAATCAATTCCACACATATATATCAATATCAATACAAACAACACATATAAATCAATAAAACACCAATATAAACAAACCAAACCGATCAAACATCACAAAATATACCATCAACGTACATACCATCAACAAATGTCAATGTACCATGTACATGCCATCAAAATATTTCTCACCCACTCCGTACCAATATATACAACATCAAAACATCTCCAAGTCAATATATACATTGTTCAAGCACATATAATCAAAAACATACCTCCTCAAGGATCCTCGTCGCCTCCCGAAGCACCAGACGACGAAGGAAGGGTACCATGATTCTGCAAATACTGCGCAAGCTTTTGATCCAGCTGCTCCACCTGGATGGCTCGTAGACGATTCTCTTCCCGTAGCTGCTCAACCATAGCTCTAAGCTCCTTGATTTCATCTTTGTCTTGGTCTTTTTGAGCTTGTCGAGCTTGTCGAGCCTGCAAATAGAAATAATAGCAAAAGGATTGTCTCAGCATATAAAATACTATAACATTATATATCTAAAACGCTGATTTTTTGTAAATACGTAAAAGGATTAATTATTTACCGTTAGGTTCCCGAAGCCAAAACGTCTACTCCGTTGCGCCGGATCCATAACAGCAGTAAAAATGTTATCCTGCTCCTCCTGTGTCAGCGCATTAGCCTGTGCCTCCTGCAACCTCGACTAAAATGAAAAAAAAAACAATTTCAGTTGAAAAATAGTAGCATGTAATTATTTCGCATAGCTAGAAATTAATAAACTTATCGGTGTAAGTATTAGAAATTTAAAAATGCATACATATGCCTCGGTCGCCCTATCTTGATCACCCCACTGATATATGATATTGCCAGCCTCATCTACTTGCCTAGACGCGTGGGTGTGAGCAAACACGTCCACTAAGCCAACAGAGCCTCCACGAGCACGTTCCTGCAATTGATAATTTGGATAATTTAACTGTACATAATTAACTTATTACTGAACTGATCAATATACATAATAGATAAATTTACCAAATCTTCGCGGTGATGTTGGAAAGATTTGGAGCCTCCACGGTGTGATACAGGATTCCTACTCCTGTTTGCCGAGTTCCTAGCTGACTCCTCCTGCAAATTTACAATGATTAATTATTTATTAAACGGTAAACAATTGCTGAGATTTATTGTATAGTTACCTTGAACTCCTCAGAGTTCCACCACTCAACCCACTTCTCTCATACAGTCGCGCTCATCCACTTGGGCTTTTTTCCTACTTTTTTAGTCTCCGACATAGTCTCCCTATAGTTCTTCGCGATCCTGGAGTTCCAGTGTCGCTGAACTAAATTGACATCAGGCTCTTGCAAATCTATGGCGCCTTGTACAATGAGAAAATATTACTAATTATTTATTTGTATTTAATTAATCATCTTGTAAAGCGGTATACACTTACCAGAAAATCTTGCCAAATCGTCTCTCTCACGTCGTCGGGGATCTTGCCCCACTTGGGCCAGCAATCGGTCATCCTAGCCATGTACTCCTGCTTCGAAATGTTCAGAACCACTTTGGATGGCTCCAACTCAAATCCACTGCGTTAAATATAAAATTGAACTTTAGACAATTATAGATATATCATGTACAATTAAAAAATTAAAATTTATGCTTGCTAATTATGATACTTACGTCTCATCAGCCTTAGGCTGCAAGTAAACAAGTGGCCGAGCTGGTTGCTCACCACTACCCTCTCCAACATGACGTGAAGAGCCACATCGCCGAGACCCAGAACCAGAACCAGAACCAGAACCGGACATAATAAATATACCTGCCATATATACATACATATACAATTCATAATAATCATGATATGATGAACCATTAAAAAATGTAATACACTTATTGTCATTAAAATTGTGTAAATTGGATAAATGCATTATTAATCAAAGATCAATGTAATGTGAATACTTTTAAAAATTACCGGATATTACTCAATCGTCCTCATCGTTTTCTGATTCAGACTCAGTTTCGTGCTCTATGTCGTTTCCCTCTACACTCTCAAATGCTTCGACTAATACATGTGTCTCATCATTTAAAGGTCCAAAATCAGTTTGATCGTCTGTAATTGCTATTTCAGCATTTTCCTCCAGATCTGCTTGATAGGCTTGTTCGTCTGGAATATTTTGTCCATCGAACGTAAATCTTGCTTTGGTTTTAAAAACCGCAGACCAATCTGCTTTATCCCTTTTTAGAGATGGATAAGGGGCATAGTAAGCTTGTAGGGCTTGTTTGGCTAGTATAAATGGATCGTACTTTTGATAACGCGAGGTATGTTTAATTTCTATAAGATTATATTGTGGATGCACGTTAATACCAGAACCTGGAACATTGCTGAACCAGTTGCATCTAAACAAATAAACATCTTCCACGGGTCTTGTAAAATATGTCAACTGCAATATCTGAGTTAACACGCCATAAAAATCATTTATATGATTATTAGGGTCATCACTGCCTTTAACAAATACACCAGTATTGTTTGTTAATTTTTCAGCACCGTATTCTTTGGTGTTGAATTTATATCCGTTAACAAAAAATATTGGATACGTATTAACTTTTCTTTTCGGTCCAAACGCCAAATGTTTCAGTCCTTTATCGAGCACATTATTTGTGGGATCAGAAACGTATTTCGAAAACCAAGTACTGAAATCTTTGCTTAAATCGCCGCTTGGATTTTGTGATTCATAAATACTGCAAACACAAACATGATATATTACATTATTATTTATTCACACGTGTAGTATTAAATTTAACAAAACTTGGAATGTGCTAATTACCTAACAAATGGTGCAACTTCAGGACAATTAAGAAGAATATATGTGTGTGCTACATGGTATTCTTTATCATCTAGCCATACTTCCTCACATTTTCCAGCATGTCGGCTATGTTGTTTAAAAATAGATAATACTGTTTCAGAAGAAGAATCTTGTTCAACGGCCTCATCGTCATTACGCGGAACACTTACAAATGATAAGTTCACATGGTCTTTAAAATAATGAGAGAAAAAGAAAGAAGCTTCTTCTTCGATATATGATTTGCAAATAGAGCCTTCAACTCGAGCTTTTTGTCTCACTTTTTTCTTTAAATAATTTAAGTACCTAATAAAAATTATTTGGGTTAAGTATTAACTACTATATTTATACTTAAATCAACATTTGCATACTCAATATAGTAACATACCTTTCGAAAGGATACATCCATCCATATTGCACAGGACCTCGAAGACGTGCTTCATATGGAAGATGAACAGGTAAATGCTCCATTACATTAAAGAAACCCGGAGGAAATATTTTCTTCAGTTTGCAGAGCAGTATAGGAATTTCTTCTTCAAGTTTAAGTAGACGGTCAACTTTTAACGTAGTTGAACAAAGCTCCTTGTAAAATAAACTAAGTTCTGTTATTACCGTCCAAACTTTTACCGGTAACAATTCTTTGAAAGCGATGGGTAATAAATTTTCCATCATTACATGACAATCATGGCTTTTCATTCCACTCAGTCTCCCATTTTTATAGTCGACACATCTACGAAGATTAGAGGAAATTCCATCGGGAAATCGTAATCCTTCCACCCATTGTAACAGTACTTTAACTTGGTTGCTGTCTAGTTCATAGCATGCTTTGGATTTTTTATTATCGGGAGTCATATGAAGCTCGGGACGATTGCATATTTGCTTTATATCACGTCTAGATTTCAGATCGTCCTTAGTCTTGCCCTTCACATTCAAAACTGTATAAAACACATTATCAAATACGTTTTTTTCGTTATGCATCACGTCAATGTTATGACGGATTAATAGATTTTTCCAATAAGGTAATTCCCAGAATATACTTTGTTTGCACCAATTATGAAACGTCGATTTACCTTGAATTTATTCTTGTTGTCCGGTCTCGTGTATCTTTGGATAATCTTTTACAAGTTCATATATATCCTCGCTTGACCATACCGCTGGTGGTCGTAGAGTCTCATGTCTATTAGCTATGAAGTTTTTTTTGTCTCTTCTAAAAGGGTGATTAATATGAAGAAAACATCGATGACAATCAAACCATGAAATTTTCTTTCCATTTGGCAAAGAAAATGCTCGTGTTTCTTCCATGCAATAAGGACAAGCAAAACGACCGGCCGTACTCCAACCCGAAAGCATTGCATATGCAGGAAAATCGCTAATAGTCCATAACAAAGAAGCGAACATTCGAAAATTTTTCTTTTTTGATATGTCGTATGTTTCAACTCCTTCATACCATAATATTTTCAACTCTTCAATTAACGGTTGTAAGTAAACATCAATGCCCTGTGTCGGATCATCAGGACCAGGGACAACAATCGTGAGAAACATATATGGAGTTTTCATACACATCCACGGAGGTAGATTGTAAGGTGTGATTATTATAGCCAAGATGAATATTTAGAACCAAACTGAGAAAACGGTGAGAAGCCATCTGTACATAAACCTAGTCTAACATTTCGGCTCTCCGCTGCGAAATCGGGATATTTCTTGTCAAAATGTTTCCATGCTTCTCCATCGGATGGGTGTGTCAACGTACCTTCTTGAGGTGTTCTCACACTGTGCCATTTCATATGATGCGCTGTTACAGATGATGCATATAATCGTTGAAGTCTAGGGGTGAGGGGCAAATAATGCATACGCTTGTACGGAACTTCTTTTCCCTTCTTTTTCCTCGATTTGTATCTTTCCTGATTACATATTTTACAATTTCTAAGATTGATGTCTTCTTTCCAATACAACATGCAACCCTTTAAACATGTATCTATTTTTTGATATGGCAAACCGAAAGATGACATAAGTTTTTTCACTTCATAATAATTTTCGCACATTAAATTATCGGATGGCATATGACGTTTAGCAGCTTGAACAACAGCCGTAAATCCAGCTTCTGTAAGGTTGTATTTTGATTTCATTGCAATGTATTCTGCAGTTACCGATAATTGAGAGCCGCTTAAACATCCATTCCAAAGGGGTTTTTTAGCATGATCCAATAAATCATATATTTTTTTAGCTCCAACATTTGGTTCCTCTTCGATGTTAACATCGTCGTTATCAATTACAACGGTAGGGAACATTGATCGTGCTGCATCTTCGACCATATGTTCTATGAGATTCGTACTACCTTCTTCGTTGATGACCTCCACCGACTGTTCTTGATTATTATGGGCTACAATTTCTCCATGACGATCCCACAGCAAATAATTGGGTACGAAACCGAATTGGCGCAAATGAACCTTAGCCATATTCGGTTCTAAATAGTTCAACAATTTGCATCTACTACACGGACAACGAATTTCTTCATCGTTTCCAATATTACTTATAGCAAATTCGATGAACACTTGTACCCCTTTTAGAAAATGTTCGCTTATTGCGCCACTAATTTCCCTTCTTTGATACATCCAGCTCCGATCATTAAAGTAATTGACCATGTTTCCCTACTAGAAAACCTATGATAGAGTAAAAATGTTATAAATCATTTGTTTTATATTTTACAGGAAATTTTCAAACGGCTTCCAACGGACGTAAACTGCTAATTTCACAAACTTTATTTTAAATAAGCAACTATTGTTTCATTACCACTAATGTGTCTTTCTTTGATGGTCGGTCATCCTACTTTCCATTACAAACACAATAGTAATTATATTCCGTAAATCATATCATTTTAAACGATTTACAAAATTTCGGCAGCATTTCCCCCGTGTTCCTTGTATCGTACACAAATGCGTGTACACAAGGAACGTAAAGGAAATGCCGTCGAAATTTTGGGAACCGTTTAAAATGATATGATTTACGGAATATAATTACTTTATAGTGTTTGTAACTTGTCCAATACTGGGACAAATCCGACAAATGATGTATCAGATGAATAGAGTTGTCCGTTTTGTGGAAAAACGGATAACCCTAAAACGATCATATACAACACTTGTCAGACGGGGCCGAATAATATCTAAGGATTTAAATATTTGTTTATATTAAATTTTAATATATAACTCATTTAATTAATATTGGTCCTAACGGCTTCCAAATGTTCGCGTGTTCGCACAAATACAAAGCTCGTGTTCGCACAAATGCAATATCCGTTCTAACGGCTTCCAAATGCAATAAACTCTATCACACACATACATTTAATATACTTATAACCAAATAAACATAAACTAATGTAATATCCTAAATTACAAAATTTTCAATCAATTATAATAACTTGTTCATTATGTTATAATAGTAGCAATTAGGGGATAACATAATGTAATATGCATACACTAACAATTAGGAATCAATCAACATTCGAATTAAACCCTAAATCTAAAAAAACCTAAATATTAGGTTTAGAAAAATTACCGATTTGGAGAGCATGAAGGGTGGAGATTGGCCGGAGCAGCTTGTAGATGGCGTCGGAGGCTGTCGGGTTGGTGCTTGGGGCGGCAGCAGTTGGGTAGGAGGTGGGGGAATTGGAGATTTGGGGAAAAGGTAAGTTGGGGAAGAGATAATGAATTGCAGGTCTGGTCTCGGTCTGTTATCTCAGGAAAATTTCCAACGGCTACCGACGGCCGCAAACGGTTTATTTCCAATGGATTCCAACGGTTTCCAACGGCTACGTAAAAAATTAACGGACCGTTGGAAACCGTTGGAATAGCCGTTGGCGGCCGTTGGAAATGAGACGTTGGAATTTACTGTTTTCCTAGTAGTGTAAATAATTAAACTGTAAGCTGAACGATGAAGAACACTATTTCTATCAATGTTCCCATACAGGGGAACACAGAAGATAAGGAAAGAGGAATTCATCTGAAGGATCACAGCAGTGTAGCATGGAAAGTGCAACAAAGGCAAAACAAGCATAAAAGGCCGCTGAAACTGAACAAGTCCGTCACAACAAAAACCAAAACCTTTGACCAGCAATAGAATATGATGAACAACCATAAAAAGTCGCTGAGTGAACAGTTTACACAACGGACAAACAATAAGAAAGGTTCAAATTTTTCCATGGAAGAAACACTGAACAAAACATAGTGCAAATTTAGACCAAATACTAAGACAGCATAGAATAAAGAGGGAACACATGTAGATAATTGTGATAAAATTTGCATTAAACATCAATAAAATATATTCTATAGATTATTTCGATGGAAAAACCAAAAGGGAAAGTGTTTAAAAATTACAATTTAAGAACCAAGCAAATGAAAACAGGAAATCAACAATAAAAAAAAAGGAGGTTGAATAACATTGGAAGCCCAAACATTAGGCCCAAAGAAAGTAGGGTTTGAAGAAAATGCAAGTTGTTATTATTATTTTTTTTTTCTTTTATACCTTCGAGGCTTTTCGTTATGTCATAAAAGTTTAACAGCAAGTTAACCGATTTTATCATCTTACGTGAAGAAACCATTAAACAACGGAAAGAGAAACACCAAGTAAATTCGAAGACCTTATAACAAAGAGGACCATGCATGTAGATAATCGTAACATAGTTTGCGAGCAAATAATATTCCAAACTTTTTCAGTAGAAAAACCCGTTCATAAGGCTTTTAGAAGAAAAGAACTGGGCCTTAGTTTGGACCCGTTCCCAAAGCAGCAATATAAATTCAACCCAGGTAAGAAGTACTATTTATTATCCTAAACATTTTTGTTATAATATATAGGTAAATTATAAAGATGAATATGCTAAATATTACATTGGCATTATTGTAATTTTTATTTTCTATCACAAATCTATAAATATAGCTTTATTGTATTGTATGTTAAGATCTGCAATGAATAAAACATCCGCTCTCTCTAATAATTTCTTATCCTTTTATAGTTTACAATGGCACACATGCTTCATTTTTTTCTATCACCTATTTCATATTTGTTTGCATCTAATTCTTTCTTACATCTCATTTTATAGATCTCATTAGATTGATCTTAATAATAATTATTATTTTAGTTCTAATTTTATATATTAGATAATCAGTTTTTCTTATTTTGCCTATGTAATGTTTCATTAAAAGATTATTTTGAATAATATGTTAGTATGTTGCCCTCTTCCACCAAGGTATACAACATTGTATTATTTCATTTTTGTTGTGCAAAAATTGCACAAATGTGGAAAATCAATAAACAAGATTTAGATTTGTCAATTTGAACATCACTCAATCTAGCAACAATTATTCTATTACTTCAAATAAATAGTAAATAACTGTAAAGAAGAAACGGAGACGCACAATATTTATATTGGTTTCACTATTATCAAGATAGTGTACGTCCAGTTCAAAGAAAATAGATTTTATTACACATGACTCTATTAGGAGATCGCTGGCTGAACGCCATGATGAGTTTACAATGAAGTCTACCCTCAATATATAGCCAATGCAAATCCATGAGAGTCATCGATTAAATTATCAAGATATGATAAGAAGATAATGTAGGCAATTTACATTGGTAACAAATAATGCAAACATAGCAAGTAATTCACTCATTCCTTTAATTAGCAAAGATGGAAGAAAATAATTTCAAAGCAATGCGATTACTGAGAAAGAAATAATATGTATATCCTTTTGCATATATATTATTTCATAACGTGAGCATGCATTTATTTTCTTGACATCTCATGCAAATGCGATCCAATAATTTATGCAATTCTATAATGAACATACGTGATTACTTTTCTTTTTGCGTATTTATTTTCTTTTATTTGTGATTTTATATCACCAAAATTTAACAATTTTTTCAACTACGGTTTTTTTGGAATACACGAACGGGTTGGCCGTTATTTCTGACTAACGTTTACGAACTAAAGTTTTTGTTAACATTTCAAATCTGATATTTATATATATAGGCTGTACTTTATTAGTAATCATTATTTTTTTTCTTTTACATGTTACAAATCATATCATTATAAAATTATGTAATTAAAATGCAGATACATGTTTATGCGTCTGTATATTTTGTCTATTTTTTTGCATTTTTTTCTAATCTCCAGACAGGCCACGCGCATTAAGTTATACATATTTATGAAGTACTCATGTATATCACCATGCAGTTTTTTTTTTAATATCTACCTACTAGTATAACCGCACAACGGTGGAAAACCGACCGTTCAATCATATAATTTTCAAAAGTAAAATTGGATAAAATAATCGTTTAGCAGTGATAAATTAACATCAAATACAGTATTTAGAGGCATCATTTGCCAATGATATATAAAAGTATATAGCAACAGTATTTATAAAAAGAGAGTTGCAACAGACAAGAAAAATTAGGCAGATGCTATTACAAATATTAGTGCAGTTAAAAGTAAAATACCACAATGACATAAACGCCTAGTGCATTTTAGGGAATAATCAGGGAAGTAAAATTATAGCTTTCTGACTGCATTAGCTGAAAATATCAATTCTGATGCATTTAAGGAAATTAATTTATATTATATCATTTTTATACTATCAATATAAATATGCATATTGAAAAAGAAAAAAGTATGTTCATGCAACTGTGTCACTACATGTATCAAACAAACCAATCTACCATCCTGAAGTATCTTTCAAATTTTCATACAATTTCATGAATTTGCATGACATAGTTTTTGACTTGAATTAATGAAAATGAAAGAAGAAGATGAAAAGAAAACTAAATTCAACTAAATATTTCAATGGCTTTGCTATCTTATGCGGGTACTGTATTCCATGGGATCAATGTTTCAACCTATATTATGAACAATTTCATATAATCAAGTTACTCAATAGTTAGTATTGTTCTATTTTTTATGTAATTTACATTTGGTATAACCTGACATCTTAGTCCTATCTGCATCAATATCTGGTAGCCATATTTAATCCACCAATATCCAAAAAGAGGTTTGTGGCCTAACTCAGAGCATTTGCCGCATCTGCATGCAAAATAAATAGATAATGTGTAAGGAACATAGTTGACTTAATCAATTATATAATGTTGTAATATAATTAAACTTACTGAAAAGAATAAGAAATACAAAATCATGTTGCGGTAGATTTAGGGAGAAAATATTTAATAAAAATGTAAATGGTTGAAGTTATTTCAATTATGAAGCAAAGCTATAACCACTTGAGGCATTGAATCATCACTTTGACTAGTGGTAAAGAACAAACAATACCTCAGACCGGTCTCAAAATTACTCTAAATAATTAAATGACCAATTTTTTATGGCTCATCACATGAAAGTTAAAGATGCATACAAGAGGTTTTCTTTAATAATATTTACATCGGCTTAGGTGTTACTGTATATGCTGCATTCCCAAAGATGAAATCTACAGTGCCCGATATGCTGCATGATTTGTACGGCTGGCGCAGCAAGTGTGCACAGAACGTGTCTTGATGATCGAGAAACTCAACAGATTCAATAATGGAGCGGTCCCTGTCAGAGAAGAACGCAACCACTTGGAGGGCATTGAGTCCTGCTGTGTTGCTTATAGTTAAATTGCTCGCCATAAAACCATCTCCGCTTACACCTACATTTAATATAATCTATTTCAGATCTATTAGCATATGTATTGTGGTACAGACTAAAATTTACCCAATGTATGTTTGGGAAAATCCTAAAATCCCTGTAAGTTAATATCCCAGTATCATTCATTTAAGCAAAATTTAGTCAATTGGCCTTGTTTTTTAAAAGTATAATAGAAACTTGAAACTTACTACAAAAACAGATCTGCTTCTACCAGGTTGCAATACAGCTAAAAAATGAACTATCACGGTCTTAAATTGCACCAGTGAATTTTTTTTAACAAAATATCTTTGATGTGATTTAGGATAGTATCAGTTCATTTTTAGCATTATTTAGGTTAAGGTCAGTCGATGTTATCCTAAATCATGCAAAAAAAGACTTACTAAAAAAGCCTTTGTCACAGTGGTAGAAAGAGCATGATTTAGCATGATTTAGGTTAAGGACAGTCGATTTAAAATCATTTCAGTTCACTTTTTCCAACCTTTGTCACAGTGGTAAAAAGAGCATGTTTCTGTAGTAAGTTTCAAAATAGGTTTGTTTCAGTTATACTTCACCAAACAAGCCTTAATGATGAATTTTTCCTTCAGTTGATATTCCAACTAATTACTCACCAATAGTAGCAGTGTTATAGGTAGACAACCCAACTATATCAGCATTCAAATTACTAGTGATGATAGTTTTACCCATGCCATCTCCCAAGAACACCAAATTTTTCTTCTCAAATGGCACTCTCACAATTTCCTTGTACACCCCTTCTTTTATGTAAATTGCATACAGTCAGACCAATCTCGAGCTGCATCTACAGCAGCTTGAACAGTCTGATATTTGCACCCGCTATCACATACATATACATTTGGCACCAGATCGGTTGGGACGCTGATTTGTGACCCGACACCTGCATTTCCAGGACCCCCAGCATCTGTTCCCCAGTAATTGTCTCTTTCTGTTCGAGGAGGACCCTGTAATGCATGTCTTCTCCATAAGACATCGAAAATTGATATAATCGATTGATCACGATTATCCAGTTTTGAGTGTGCCATCAACGAATACTGTAGTCTTAAACTAATATTGTACTTCTTTCATTCATACCCACAACTTCACATTTTAACTGTTGTTATGTGTATGCCAGCAGTTCGCTCTCTTTCTTGCAAGCTGAATTCATCCCAACATGCCAATAACTCGCTCTATTCTGTACATGCCTACAACTTGAATTTTGGATGTGCATTAAATGTAATTTAAGCAAAGCTAGAATGAAAAATACACTTTAACGCATTGAATGCATGCTTAAAAGGTGAATTAGTGGTTGAGCAATGCTTTATGTGCCTTGTTTGTTACAAATATATTTTAGGTGAATTAAGCTTTCATTGATGTACTTAAATCCAATCAATGTTCCAGTTTGGTGCAAGCATTTGTGTTTCTTCTAGATTATCCAGTTTAGATGGAGCAAGAGGTTCCCCTGCTACAACTAATTGACCAATTTTAGTATTAAGCTACAACTAAAAAGATAACTTATCTACAAATACTTTAACAAAGAAAGATACAATTTTTAGTCTACATAATTAAAGCATTTTAATTATACAGGTAGATCTACTACATAGATTCATGTTTTCAATAAAGGACCCCACCTTCTTTTTCCTTAAAAGCATGATATAGATTAGAATCAGAGCAACTGCTGATTCAAATGCAAACAATATACAAAAGTGGGCCATGAAAAAAAGAAGATAACAGTCATGGATTCATACCTCAATTCCAAATTTGAAGGCCTATGATGCTTTAACCATCCCATAAGTTGATGTTTCATTATGAGATGTTAAGTGCAACTTTGCCTCAAGTTCGTAAATCCTGTCAAATGATCGAGCAAACTCATGATATCCCATATTATCAAAATGAATTCGTCTCCAGACTATAAGTCCCACCATTACCAATGTTCAATTTCTAATTTATGGCAAGGCGGTGTACAAAATTATACAAGTAAAAAATAATCATGCTAAATTAGATCTATACAATCAACCAAACAAGATTCATACAGAAAGAAGCACTAACCATTATAATAGTAATTAATATACTTTTTTTTATCATCATTCACTTTTCAGTTTGATGCCTTAATCTAAATTAGTATTTACTCTGGCTTAACCAAAATAAGTAAAATGTTCAATAGTATTAGTAATTAATCTACTTTGTGTATCGCCGTAGAAATATAGATGATTTTTAGATGCCTTTCATTTCCCCCAAATAATCCAAACGAAGTATGTAACAAATAAAATACAAATAAAAAAATATCATTGAATAAGAGTAAAAAAAGCAGAATCAATTGCTAACTGTAATTAATGAATTTGTCACAGTTTGAACTGGAGCGATGGCTGGCTGTGATGGTGTGATAGTTGACAGAGATCGAAGTGAAGGAGACTGCAGTAGATATAGAATATGAATTGTAGATCTGAAGTGGAAACGAATTGGTAAAGAGAAATTTTAGGCATCGGAATTTGAAGTGGTTGAACCAACGGAAAAGAACGAGTACGGGGGAGAAGGAAACAGGGGGAATAACAAAACACTGGCAATGTTTTTTTTTACAGGAAAATTGATTTTGCCTAGTAGAAGTAGGCAAACCTCCCTACGGTCGGTTTGATTATCTAGCCTCAGAAAGTAAAACGTACTATTATTAAGTGATATATGGAATAGTCAATTATTACTACCTATTCTCTAGACCTTTGATATAGCTTGATATTTCTTATATCCAAAGTTGTTATTTTTTAATCACTCTATCAAAAAAAGCAAGTTTACGCTCATTTGTACAACTCTTATCATTATTTTCTATACACTTTATTTTATTTATCATTATTTTCTATACGCTTTATTTTATTTTATTTTGCATAGAAAAGGTACGAATTTATATTCAGGGATACATTTATGAATACATGGTTCATGACCACTTCGTGATCTGCAAGTTCTTATTAGTATCACACTTTACTTGTTTTCAGTTTTCTATCGTGATCTGCAAGATGCTTGATGTTGCTTGAAGTTGATTCAAGTTAGCGTTTGTGGACTTCTGAATCATGTTACTTGAACATGCATTTTAATTTGTGGTTGATATAAAATTAATGACGTAATGATACTTAGGTAACTGGGTAGAATATAATTTGAAAACTTTGTAGGATATAGTAATAAGTTTATTTAAAACCTAAGCATAAAATTTACTTTTTATGATTTCTCGCCTATCAATTCTATAGTACATTTTCTTTTATTGTTTTAGTGTTTTGTTTGCTTTATATCATAAAGATTTTCAATTTTACGCATTCATTGAAGCTTTCAACATTGTTCGTGTATATTGTTTTCTTTGTTGTTTCCATTATATTAAATTATGCTTTATAGTCTCAACAAGAGATAAATATATAGTCATATGTTAATTAATCTCCCGAAGAGGAGGATGGAAAGGAAGGAAAAAAATATGAAATTCATAATATTCCTGAAAAAAGAATATTATAATTGTCTATGAGGAAATGCAGAATATCTTTCTTTGAAAACAATTTGTATATTTGGTAATACTACATAACCAAATAAAAATATAGAAATTTAATAATCTCTTGAAGAAATATTATATGCATAACAATATTTCTTGAAGAAATATCTTTAAATATTCTTCTAAAGATGTGTTTTTTATTTTTGTTTATATTATATTGTAAAATCTAACATTATAGAAGAGTAGTTCTAGAATTTTTATTTTTGCACTTCCTTTAGAAGTAACGTTTTATCTCCTGAAGGAATATAACACTCCAGAAATGGTGGCAAGAATTTATCTCTTGAAGATACTTTTTTTTGCTAATATGAAAATAGGGATTATGATATATATATATAAAGGTATTGCATATTGATATGACATTTCAAAAGTTGTGCATATAGAGTATCTCTAGAAGAGATACGTAATACTATAGAGGTGATGATAGTAAATCTCTAGAAGAGAAAATGTATATGTAATATTATACATTTCACGAAAGCTATAAATATGGTCTTAAAGAGATCTACATATGTAACTAATATAATTGCATATTTCTATAATATTTCATGTATCCAGAAGATACTCTTCATTTTTTTTGTGAAGATATCTCTTTTGTTGAACTCTTCAGAAGAGATGTCTATATATAATTCAAATTATGTATTATTCTCTGAATAAATAATTATAAATAATTTTCAAAGGAGATATTTGAAATATAATTGAAGAATAAACCTTAACAACTTGAAGTTGCGTATAAAATTTATTTGAACCAGAAGTTCAATATGTTTTGGATTGAAAACTTTAAGGTGCATTTGAAGTGGTATTTCAAAGGATGTTGTTCTTAAACATATTTGAACCAAATATGCAAAAAAAATTCAACTATATTATATATCCGCATAGATTCATATATTTGACTGGACATAATCGAACATGAAGTTCAACATATCCGAAATCATACTCAGGGCCGGCCCGATAGTATTTAATGCCCTAGACGAACAAAATTTCTTGAAGTTTTGGATGCCCTATTTTGAAAAATAGCAATAATTTTATATGCACAAAATCTAATTCAAAATCTAATTATAAAATTTAATGTTAATCACAAAATATTGGTTAACTAAATCATTTAGATTACATGCCCAGAAATCTAAACGTCAACATGATATCATAACATATCAATAAATGCTAACGGAAACAACTTCTTGCATTTTTTGAAGCAAACTCCTCTATTATCATTTTGCTTCTTCATCTTATGTGTTTTTTTCTATTTCTATTTTGATATCCAGGATTCTATTTTCAAATCCTATCTCAAATTCATAACATAATATTATTGATCTAAAAATACTAGCAGTTTACACACTTTAAAAACAACAAATAATTTTATTATGCATAATCTGACAAGTTTAGTCTATCAACTCAATTTGTAAGTTGTAACATTGTACAAGAATCAACTGAGATTAATTTTGTTCAATTTTAATTTAACAAAAACGCATTTGATTAGTTTATCAATGTAGGAATTTTCCGATTCATTCATAAAAATGATAAAATACATGACAACAACATAAATTATTTGATTCATTCAAACATTTAACCAATATTAAACCAATGTACCAAATGAATGAAGATGAAACCAATATCAAACTATTTGATTCATTCAACAAATTAACTAATATGAAACCAATACCAAATAAATAAAATACCCACATTTTTAATCGTAGAACAGTAGCACAATTCCGTCCTCACTTTTCATGAACTTGGTCAGGCAGAGGCAACAACCCTACAAACACAAAGGCAGTTCAACCATACAAATAAAATTGAAATTAGCATTTAGGGCAACTCAAATGGCAAGTAAAAAATAAAAAAAATGGTTATAATATTTTGGAGCAACATACAGTGATGATTACAAGCAACTCTAGAGTCAGCAAGACAGTGGTGAATGGCGATTACAGATCGATTAAGAGGACTGTTGTCGTCCGACTGTGCGGGATTGGCGTGGGTCGCAGCAGCTGGAGATGGTTGTGGAGTGGCGTTGATGGTCGGTCGCGTGAAGATTGCTGAGGGCTTGGAGTTGGAGGGGAGCGTGAAGCAGCAATTTATTTGATTTTGCGGCAGAATTTTGTTGCCCCTCATGACCTGATGCCCTAGACAATTGTCTCACTTGTCTTGGGCTTGGGCCGGACCTGATCATACTCATGTTTGATACTAAATATAAACAAGAAGTTTATAATTTAAAGTCCTTAAATTATCAAATAAGAATTTTGATTAATTAAAACATGGAATTTGAAATTATATGAAATATTACAAATTTTATTTCAAACTTGAAGTTTGATACCTATTACATAGAAAAATTTGACTTCAATATTAAGCTATGAAGTTTCTAACAAAATATAAGGTTTAGATCTTGAAGATCTTTATTATTAATAAGTCAGCAGTAACTAGAAGTTACAATGTATCTAAAAACTAGAAGTTATAATATATCCAATAACTTGAAGATATTATTGATAAGTCAACTTGATGCATATGTATTTTCAAACCAGATGTTTTGAACATTATCACGCGGTAAAGGATTCATATTGACATCGATCGATAAACAAAAACAAAACAAAAAAAATAATAGTTTGGATCCTTATAATAGTTTGTTCATAAATCACCAACTCAAAGGGTAAAGAATATGAAAATCTATAATATGCATATATAATACGTGAACGCATATATATATTCATATATGAGGATATGTAACTAACAACCGAAGGTTGTTTAACTAAATAGATATGAGCTCCTCTTATAGATTATGCATAGATCTCATTTTGTGATTTAAAAATCAATCAACATAAATGTTAAACGACCTGAAGTCATGTATGTATTCAAATGATCTACCTAATAATCAAATTCCTCTAAGTGACTAGATCAATGAATGAGAATAAACTCTAAAAGTAAGCAATATTACTTGAATGCAAAGCACCACTGGCCCAATGGTTAAGTGATTTAGCTTTGGTGCGAGGGGTCACAAGTTCGAAACTTGCGTAGCGTGATTCGAACGTTTATTGATATGTGATATGTTGTCATAGTGATTTGTTGTATATAAAGTACCATCTCAAAAAAAACATTACTTGAATGCATATCATCAACTCATAAAAGGATTATCCTCCTATAATCGATATATATAACATATTTGCTAGTAGCAATGTCATAATGGATCAAAATGAGAATCCAAAGAAGATTATTATTTAATGTTCGTCAACATTGAGGGGGAGGATAAAAGGGATACAAGTTCACTTTGATTATCAAGATTAAATATTTGTTAACGTATACAACGATGCAAATATTGAGTAACTTGAATAAATTATCGATAATATCCCTAGTAAATGTGCTTCAATATAGATTTAAATCCCTAAAGGATTAGAAAGGTATAAACCACATTTGAAGTGTGGTAAGGAAGTCAATTCAATATATTTTTCGAGTAAGTAATAAAAATGCCAAATAAAGGAGGTGAGTGTTCTTGAAGAAACATTGAAGGGTGCTCTAAAAGAGACCCATGCCATAATTATCAAATTACCCTAGAAAAGTTTTAGGTACCTAAAACATGATAAATAAACAGATCTTAATAAATTATGTCTAGAGTCGACAAGAAATAATTATTGATGAAAAATTTGTAAAATATAGCGCTTACGTTTATAAATAAATTAAAGGCCTTAAATTAGAGAAAACATGATTGGCCATCATGAATCCTTTCCTAAATGAGAAATATGGACCTATAGTCTGCAAAATATAACTAGAAATATAACTACACCAAAACTGAGGATTTCCAACGAGAAAAAGCGTTGCTACGAATTTCAGTAGCACTAATATATGTCGCTATAGGAGCATGGGCAATTATCTGCAACGCTTATAAGCGTTGGAAGATTTTTTTTGCCAACGCTTATAAGCGTTGGGAAAATATCTTCCAACACTTATAAGCGTTGGGGAAAAAAATCTTCCAACGCTTATAAGCGTTGGAGAAAAATATCTTCCAATGCTTATAAGCGTTACAAATAAATACAAACAAATAAACACTTATCAGTAACGTGAATGTTGAAAGATATAATGGTTTGAATGTTAAAAGATATAATGTAGACTATTGCTAATATGAAATATTATCTTAATTTAGAAAATTATAACCCAATCAATATCAATAAACAATATTCATAATCAATAATAAAACAGAGTATTAATTAACAAAAGAGAAGTTCAATACATGATTAAGTTATCAATACACAGTTTACCAATTCCATACTAATACCAATTGCAATAACAAAAGATAAGACATAGTTCATAGTTAAAGTCTAAAGATACCGAATATGAAAGTCTGGCAATATAACGAAACTTCCATCAAAAAATTCACATAGCTTGTACATTCCATTTTGAGGACCATCGTAAACTGGTGCATCTGGTTCAAGAACTTCAACCACTCAAATAACTTTCTCTACATTCGGTATCACCTTCCTAAAATGACAAGTTGTTTGTGTTCCAACATAACCTTTGGCTACATCCATCTCTAAATCTTGTGACAATAACATTACATATATTTTTCCATTGTAGATGAATGAATATCATTATGTGAAACGGTTGGAGTGGCAACTAGATTATTATTTATATGAGAATCTCCTAATTTAGAAGCACCTTCTGTATGTGGAATCACCACATAACTTGCAACATGCTTTTCTTGCAAATTAGGTATAAATTTCATAAAAGTTGAAGTAATTGATTTGATGGCATCATTAACTTGATTAGCTACTTGCCTTTCTATCTCCAATTTCCAAACAGATAAATCCACGGCTTGCCTTTTTTCAGCTACAGCTTTTACCGCTTGATCATCTTTACTTATTTCATAGAAGAAATGGAACTAACTGCTCAACAATAATTTTTCTTTCTATCGGAACCAAAAACTTCCGCAATTTGATCATTTTCAAGATCTACTTCACCATTACCACTAGAACTACCACCCAATTTTCTCTTTTCTTCTGCTTCTTCTATAAGCACCTACATGCATTCAATATTATATTAAACTGAAATTTATACTGAAAAGAATGACAAATAGTAATCAAGGTGATAACACATGATTTAACAATAAAAGGACATTAAATAAAACAAACAAATATGTAAGGACGATAATTTGAAATTAAGTACTTCATATATGCAATGACATGTTTGGATTTTTGAGGTGGTAAAATCCAAAACTGGTCAGATGGTTTTTTAATTTTTTTTTGATTAACAGAACTGGTCATATATGCAATAATTTCTATTAAGCCAACACTGCCTTAGTTTTAAACTGAGGCCACTGTACAACTTATCCTTCCATTAGTTTGACGATAGCGACTTCAGTTGTCTAAACTGAGGCTAACAGTGGCCTCAGTTTATACAACTGAGGCCAATAGTGGCCTCAGATATAGACAACTGAGGCCGCAGCGGCCTAAGTTTAAACTAAGGCCAACATGGCTATGTGATCTGATGACTCTATAATCAATACGCAAGTATATTGTTCAGAAATAATATCTACAAACAAATGCATGTGCGCATTACAGGAATATATCAACAAACAGAAAGAGTAATTTTAGTTTAATCAATACAATTTTGTACGATAATAAGTGAACTTTAAACATATTCTCGATGTGCACATTACATGCATAGTGTTCGAGTGTAACCACTGTATATTAAATACATGTAAATATTTAGCACCACAAATGCAAAGAAAAAGAAAACATATTTTTTAAAAGGCGAAAGCAATTTGGTTTCTTAAGACGTGTATGCAAACTATAGGACAATAAAGTAAATTGTATTATGCAAATTATAAACCATAAAATATAAACATGTAAAATTTTGAACTATATATCCATGCAGAGTAGGAATGTAGCAGATAGTCGCATATTTCACATTCTCAATATAAAACCTTATTACTTAGCGCATAACATATATTAAACTAAATCAAATATGTTCTATTTATTTATGGGATAAAAACGAGTTAGTGAAAATTTAGTACATGGGGATTGTACAGGAAAACTATTGTCCAAGGATTTTGTCTGTATCTAGTAATGACTGTACTACACTCAGTAGTGTGACTCTACACTATTGCTACTGAAAGAAAACAAAAGGATTTCTAGTTTGATTTTTTTGTATTACTGCTTGGTATTAAATTGCAAGTGCATGAGAGTTTTACATAGTAATACCCACAATTGTTTGCTACAAAGATCTGTCATTTTATTGTAGTACTTTTGTACCTTCATACTAGTTCGATTTTATCTCATTTATCACTTCTTATATATTAATAAATATATTCTCTTTTGTAATAAGATAGTCTGTATATGAAGAAAAATAAACAAGGATTTGGTTGATGTCATCAACCAATAATCAAGCCAAAAATAATAGAAGGATTCAAATAAAGCAATTTAATATATATTAATTAAATGAATGGATTCAAGGTGGGGGTAGAAAATAAATGGAGAGAGGTGCACAATGGCAAGGAAAGTACACGTGGTGTGGGAATAAGATAGTAGCAACTGGGGGGGATTGAGAACGAAGAGTTCCATATGCTCTGTCTGTAAATTTTTATATCTTTTGTGGGCCTCTCGATATTTATTTCTTGATTGAACACTATTTTGATGCACGCTCTCATGTTTTTCATTGGCTGACTGATTGTACTCGTATATATAACTTTGGACGTCTAAAATTTTTCTATAAAACTTTAATATTAAATCTCTCCATAACTTAACCATTACTATTCCAAAACAAACTTTTAACAGAGATTTGAACACATGTTTAAACAAATACACCCAATGGTTAATGCTTATTTCAATATTACTTTGGTATCCCTATTTATGACTTATTACAACTCCTAATAAATTTCAATATTGCAAAGTTTAATCAAAATCTTATACATTGTTATCAAAACACAATATTATTATTTTTCTTTGTAATTAATGATATTATTTTTTTATCATTTGATTTCGATAATTTAGGGTAATTTTATACATGTTCACAAGCTCAGTGAGTTAATACACCCTTAGATTTTAATATGCACATCCACTATATTAAGCAAACAAATGCATTCAGAAGTGCATATTAAGCAAAACACAATATAAATTGATGCATTTTAGTTCTATAAATACTTTTATGTACTTAAAACAAATGCATTAGAGTATAGTCTTAAGTATGGTGGAGGTGGGTACAAGCAATAAATTAGTTTGATAGATAAAAGCAAACATAGTTATTAATAACAAATTAAGCAAAAGAATACATATGTCAGATAAGTATTATGCCACATCAAAAAATGGAAAAAGAGAGAAATAAGCAAATCAAATAGTATTATGCCACATAAGCTAAAAATTATAATGAAAATGCATGGTCTCGGTGATGGACCGTAATGGATTATCTTTTATTCATATTTTTTGTTATTATCGTCCATGTATATTCTGTTATTTGTGATATTTGGTGCACTTATCCGTAAGCTTGTAAGAACAGTAAATATACTAGTATAGAGCCCGTGCTGATGGCATGGGTAAAAGCTTTATTTAATTTATAATATATGACATTATATGTTGTAAGAATAAGAATTTTTCTCAATATAAAATTCTCCGAATATAGAAATTATGAAGATATGTAATTTGGTTGGTATAAATTTTTATTGAAAAACAATGATAATGATATAACAACTATTGTTGTATTAACCAAACTGGCATGATAAAAATTCAATGCTTATTAACAAATCATATAGTAAATCTCTTCAAATAAGAATATTTTAACATTCCTATTTAAGAGTACAATATTGAACTACCTTAAATATGTGCGTTACATTTACATTTTTAAAAAAAAAGGCAGACTGGAGGTTGATCATAAAAATTGACAATTCTGAACAACAAATCTAGAATTTAAAGCATAAGTATATACAAAAATAATGCCATAATCTTACATGATGTCTCTACCTGATTGAGGTGGTTAATGAAATCAACTTGTCTCCAAGTAAAATTTAATTCTTGGTAATCCTATATTATATTTCAATTCAACCCACTCCCATGTGAGCTACCTAATAAAGGAAAATACATACAGGTAGCAAACAAAATCCAACATGTTTTCTTATTCAAACAAATCACTGTTAATGCATTATTATACTCAAAGAAAACCCTCTAACGGGAAAGCAAACTCCGATCAACTGAACAAATGAAGTCATCAATCAAGTTTTATTTTAAGTTTTGATCACCACCCGAATAACATATTTGTTAAGAATGGACTCAAGCTCACCACTTTCATATATATTAGTCTTTCTAAAATTTACTTCAGATTACGTTGAAAGAAGTATCATGCCCTTAGGATCATGATTAGTAGTAAGCATATATACAAATGACTGATAACAACAACTATAATAAGTATATTCATATGGCAGGTGTAAGATTTCAATTGTGGTTTGGAAAATGATACTTCAACCATAAGTATTCATTTATATACGTTCTAATCAATTACACATGCATCTAAATTCATATATATATATATCTTAATTTAATTAACAATTTCTCACTTGATCGCATCTTGTTTATGCAAATAGTAGGTCAACTAAATATAGAGAAAAATATGATAATATCAAATATTAATAAGATAAATTAATCATATATAGATGCACTGAAAAATTAACTGTAATTTTGAATAGCTGCTATTTTTGCCCTCCACCATTATTACCACAATAGTCTCAATTAATGAGAACTAATTTGGCAAAAGACCATGCTATTTAGTATAAAGTCAACCAATTATATTAAAATTACCATACAGGATTTTTTTTAAAATATTTGGAAATATGAGTTCATAAAAACTAAAACAAAAAAAACCTATATAAAATAAATAAATTGACAAAACGTGCAAGCGGATGGTACAATATAATGCGCACAAAAATTAAAACTAATTAGTAATGCTTTCATATAAGAGAAACATGACAGGATTGATCATTTGCTTAGCTGCGTATTTATCATAGCTAAAGATAGAATTCATTTCTAAAAAGAAAAATAAATCATGTTTTAATATTTCCCATGCATTTGATAAGGTATATTTTTAAATTATATTTCATTTCATCACATGGTTGTAAGTTGGAGGCTAGTTAAGGGGAAAAAATGAAGACATGTGAGAGTTAAGTGACCGTAAATGTGCTTGACTTGTTTTAGATTGAATCATATTTCAGGCATGGTGATAAAAGTGTAGAACCAAAGATTATACAATTTATCTTGTGAACGGAGCAACCACCAACCAATGTATAATAAAAGAAGATTAAATAAATGAAGAAATTTTTCCTCTATGGGTTTTTTATCCATGGATATTAAATTATAACCAGCAGCCTATAATTTATATTGGAGAAAATATAATATTTACTTTCTATACGTGGATATTAAATTAAAAGGGACAAAATTTCAATATTTATTTACAGATGGGCATGTAAACAAAATATACTATAAATGGTTAAATTGCAAATTCAGATATGGTAGGAGCATATTTACAGATGGGCAAGCAGACTTAAGTATATGCTAATTGTTTAATATGAACAATATAAATATGGTTTATGCTATGAATAGAAATAAGATTGATAAAAGAACATGTCTTAAAATAATTGAATTAGGCCAGACTCTCCTCTGTAAATATACGTATATTTAATTTTGAGAATGTGCATACTACTTCCACATATATGAGTTTCTGATGTGATATTGAACAAGAGGTTCTAGTTTTATTTTAGATAGGTCCTTAGTATTTAGCTATGATCTATTATTAGGAGAGCTCCAAAACCTTAACACAAAATGAAATTAATCACGATTCATTAACTACTAGAGTTGATTTGTCATATAACATCATTCTCCATTGAAAATATAGTGTAAATTGAATGATATGTATAAACCCTATGATCTTAAAAATAAATAAATAAAATTTGCTAACTGCTCGAGTTAACCTTCCCAATGACCTTTTCAATGACAAAGCAATAAAACCAACTATACAAATTAACTAAATGCATTCAATAAAGTTATCCAAAAACTCACTAAACCTGACATAAAATAAATAGTGTAGGTTTATTTAATAGTCAGCTTTTTCATATTTCTCATTGTGAAAAAAATATAAGTTATAGAAATGAATATGAGCAAAAGAAAAGTAATAATAAAGGAATAAAAGAAGAATTACCTAAAGATATTGAATCAATTCACTGGGTAAAAGAAAAAAATCAATTAACTAGGTAGAAGAAAAAAATCAATCAATGAATAAAGTAATAAATAACTCATGGAAACTTGATATTGAATCAAATAGTAAATAAACTAAAAAATTACCCGAAGTTGAACAAAATAATACCGTTTGCCTTTGAAATCACCTTAAGTCGCTATTCCCTGAAGTCTATCAACATATCAGATCAACATATTAGGTTCAGTCTATCACCTTAAAAATCAATCATGTTCAGTCTATCAATATATCAGGTTCAAGGATGAAAATCACCTTTGAAATCAAAATCGAATAGCATAATATCGCGATTCCTTGAAGTCGAAATTGAATAGCCTAATATCGCGATTCTCAGAAGTCGAAATCAAGGCGATTCTCATAAGTCGAATTCGAGTGATATTGCGATTTTCTTAAGTCGCGATTCCCCCCTGAAGTCTAAAGTTGAAATTGAATGAATCGTGCGATTCCCTGAAGTAAACCAAGCAATTTTTTTAAGAAGCGGTTGATGGTTGAAAGAATAAGCATTGAGAAGGGGATTAGTGCTACGGATGGAAATAATCGCTCATTTACTTTTTTGCCCCAACAACATTCGATTAATTCTGCTTAATCAGATTTCCCAATGCAAATAAGGGTTGGCAATAAAAATAATTATAAATATTATGTTGGGTCACACATTTATAGCGTAGCAACACATATTGTTGTGATTAATCTACAACACAAATAAGTGTCGGCAATTGAAAAAAATAAGTGTTACAAAATGGATGTTATGGTGTAGTGTGTGTGTGTATATATATATAATGAAAGGATGTATGGATCGTATGTTTATATCTAATATGCAAGTGTAATAAAAACTAGCTTGTAACTAACAGAGTAAAGTAAATAATAGTAAAAAAACATTCACACCAAAATTTTTATACTGGTTCGGACCTCACGTCCTACGTCCAGTCCCGAAGTTCCTCTTTGGCTTTAACTAGTAAACAACCCTCGCTTTGCCTCGAGGAATAGGCTTGATACACAAGTTCTTTCTGAGACAAGTATGTGTTCTGGAAAACATTGATTTTAACTGCACAGTACAAATCTTCCTATAATCTCCTTTGAGTAGTATGTGTACGTGAAGCTTTTGATTTCAGGAAGTGATAAACACTGATATGGTTTGCTTTTAGAAATTAGAATATGCAAAGAATATAGATATGAGATTCAGAAAATTCAAGTAAATTTATTCTTAGAATCTTTACATATTTATAGATGTTGAAGAGTTTATCTGAAAAGTAGTATCCATTAGAGTTTTCTATTTCAGTCTAAAAGTTGCAATTATTGAGTAGGAAGAGATGCGGTGAAGAGTTATGGAAGCAACCGTTAAAATAAAGAAGGTGATTGTTCATAATTTATGGCTATTACCCAGCACAGACGTCTGTTCATAACGTTTAGACGTCTGAGCATATATATATTTTAACAGAAACCAGACCCAGACGTCTGAATGTTTTAATAGACATCTGTTGTTTATTCATTTTTTTATAAACAGAAGCTATGGACAGACATCTGACATATGTTGTTTTCTATACTTCATCCTTTTTAATATATGAAAAGTTGAAAGAATTTTTCCATGCAATGTTTCTGTTAAAACTACCAAAGGAGATTTTTACAAGTTATATCTATGACAATAACACAATATATTAGGTTTTCTAATACTGATGATTCTTCTCCTTTGCTGGCCGTCTTCAAGTTGATTTCTGAAGGATTTTACCTGTAACTAGATGAAGTATATATTTTATATGTATGATTGTATAGTTGTTGTCATCAAAATCATAGAATAGTGGTTCTAACATTCTCCCCCTTTTTGATGATGACAACTATACAATTGCTTTATCAAATAAACATATAACTCCCCCTGAATGTGATTTCTCCCCCTATATACATACAGTATGATATTTCTCCCTCATTGATATTATCAAAAAATTATATAGATTGAGTAAAATATGAGAAAGTAAAAAATATGAGTCCACATACAATCACAGAGAAGTATCAACAGTTATACAAGCACATAGTTTTTAGATCAAAGAAAAATAAGAATACATAAAGAAATACTATTGAATTTACAAAGAAAATCTTATGGATATTAATAATATCCCCAAAAACTTGACGAGTCCTCATTATGTGTACCTTGAAGCCATTGAGATTGGTCAGCATACTCCTCATCTTCCTGAATAGAGAGACCCTGAAATGACGTGTATTAGCTATAGTCCTAGGGGTCTTATTGAGCTGGAGGATCTTCTAAGGGAAATGATAAACTCTCACTCTCTTCGATATCAAGACAAATAGGTGCTTTGCCATGATGAGAGTGTTATGGTTGTTCTTGTGAAGGCCCTGCTCCTGAAGATGGGCCTGAGTGAAAAGCTGGTGGGGGTGGTGGTGGTGTAGGGGACGGAGAAGACAAAGAGCGAGAGAAAGAACGACCGCGAACTTTTCGAAGAACCTTTCCCAAAGTTGAAATGACATTTTCTAACATCTTTTCTACTTTGGTAATATGAGTAGAAAAAGACCGTTCCAAACGTGACATCTTTTTATCTAGTGCATGTTGATTTAAGGAGAGAAGACGTTGGTTTTGTGGTACAATATCTCGATAATTCTCTCCTGGACCTGCTGCTATCATGGCTTCCTGTATTTTAGAATCAAAGTAATACTCTGTAGACGCTGAAGCTCTAGGAGGTTAGGAAGGTCGTATTGTAGGTGCTTGTTGATGTTGCTGAGGAGGTTGATACTGAGAAAAAGGAATTATGTTCGGTGGTGTTTTTGAGAGATGCATTAAGGAGAGAAATCTAATGCCACTATCTTTGTCAGATATTTCTTCACATTGGGAGAGATATGAAAGAATTCCTAATGACCGTAGAATTCCCATGATGTAGGGAGCATAAGCAATGCTACAACGGGTTGGTGTCCAAAAACTTTTAATTTGATCAAAAATGTATTGTGCCCAATTTACTTTAATTTGACTAAAACTAGCGTATAAAGCCTTATGATCATCATTGTAGACCTGTTCGTGACTTCCTAATCTAGGGATGACAGTGTTTATGAGCATTCGGTTAAGAAGTCGTGCTCATGGATGGAAATTAGATGGTTTTAATTTCCGGAAGTCGTCATCCCAGATAAGATGAGTAACAACATCTCTGGGGGCATAGCGTTTAACAGGAACTCGTTGTAATGGAATTCCATCATAAGAGCAATTAAGGATTTGCCCAATCATTTCAACATTGAGGTTTATCAAATGACCATAAACACTAGTCCAGATCCAGTTATCATCATCAGAGGGATTTCAAAGAGTTAATGCGCAAGGATTATTTAAGAATAGAAATACCGCAAGTTGGTCAATTTTCCCAGCATTGTCTTCGTAATTGACCAAGTGATAGAGCTCAGCATCCTCAAGCAGATCCATCGCATCGTAGTTGATGAAACGGAGAATATGATAGAACGGTCCGGTGTGGAAGGGTTTCTTTTCTAATTCTTGTAGCCTTTGTTTACCATGCTCCTTCTTCATAATCCACTCCTCAATATGGTGGTCGGTGACAAATTGTTGAGAGGGTGGTTGTGAGCTTTGGCATGTAGAAGCTTTGCGATGTTTTGGAATCGGATTCTTAGGCTTAAGGGCCATTGATTTGGTAATTTGAAAAAGTAAATTGAATTAGGGTTTTAGGGTTTGCTAAGGGTTTTGAAAAATGAACGGTGGAAAAGAAAGGAACTGTGAAAGATAATTTATAGGTGGGTGAAACGATGGGATAGAAGTTGCGTTCAGACGTCTGGTATAGGGAAATCAGACGTCTGAGCATGAAAATGTTTATAGCCAGAGAAGATATTCAGACGTATGAGAAGAAGTACATATGTCTATCTTCGAAAATGGTATGTTTCAAATGCGCTGAGACAGACGTCTGACTATTACTTCAGATGTCTATGCTACAGCAGATTGGTTTTTTTTATTTAGCAGAGGGTCTGAACAGACATGTCACCTTCTGTTCAGACGTCTGTACTGAAACTGTTAGTAATTTTTACTTCTAGAGAGTGCTAACAGACGTCTGGCATTTTATACAGAAGTTTGTGCTGAAGGAAAAATATTGATTTTGATTGTTTAGACGTATGAAATTATGGTAGACGTCTGAGCTTAGGAACAATAGATTTCCGTGCATCTGTTCAGACGTTTGACATTTATTTTCAGATGTCTGCTTGGAAGAAAAATTTATTTTTGCTTCTATGAATTTTTATATATTAATATTTATTGAAAATGAAGGAAATACAAATGATTATAAACATAATATATATATATATGTATATATTAACCGTCTGATGTGTACGAAAATTCTTCTTCAGTTGTTAGTTGGGGAGTCAGGAGAACAATTGTTTTGTTTCTCCTAAGAATTTGGTTCAACCTTGGTGTGCTCATTTGACGGCCGAAGTGGTGACCAGTAAGGAAGTACAGGACTATGTTCTGTATTAGATGTCCCAACTCCCCATAACCTTCGTGGAGTGATCTTGTGAGCTTTTGAAGGAGTCTCTCGTACACGAAGTGACGGCTGATGTAAATAATCCTTCGTAGGTGAATGACCACAAATGGCGAGGATACATCTTTCAAGAAAGTTAAGATGAGCACCTTGACGGCGTTGTTCATAATACATCTCTCTCTGAACTCCTATCATTTCCTGTTGATAACGATGGATATCGTCAACTTTGTCGGAGAGAGAGGCTAATTGAAAGTCAACTCCATGTTTGGCTTTCTTTTCTTTTGGAGAGAAGCCAGTATGGTAAGATGGCGACAGAATGATGTTAAGGGATGGAGATGATTTAGGCATGACTTTAGATGGAGAGGTATAAGTGCTTCCAGAAGAGGGTGAGGCGTAGTCGATTGCAGAATATGTAGAATCATGATTCGAAGACATTTTCAATATACTGGTTTTGAAATTTATTTCTTTGGTTATGTAAAAAGTTTGGATAAAATTCAGATAAGGTTCTCATATATATGAAATTTTATATACTATTTTAAGAAGAGTAAGTTTCGTTTATTAGTTGTTAAAGAATGTCAGCCATAAGACATTGGTTGTTAGAAAAAAAATAAGTGGTTAAAAATAGTAGAAAATTTCAGCCAATAGAAGATATGTAAGGTAGAATATATATATATATATAACTGTCAGAAGAAAACAAAATATAATATAAATCGTGTAACGATATAATACCAAGTTCATGTCTTAACTTAATAAAATTTTGTTCGCTTAGAGGTTTTGTAAAAATATCAGCTATTTTATTTTCGGTATTTACAAATTCTAGAGTTATTAGAGTTATTATTTCTTTTTCGACATTATCTTTTAAAAAATGATGACAAATATCTACATGTTTCGTTCGAGAATGATTTATTGGATTTTCAGACAGGTTTATTGCACTAATGTTATCACAAAAAATTGGAGATTTGTTTATAATTTTTCCAAAATCTTTAAGGGTTTGTTGCATATATATTATTTGTGCATAAGCTAAAGCAAAAGCAATATACTCTGCTTCACAAGTTGAAAGTGATACACAATTCTGATTTTTACTAAACCAAGAGACTAGAGACTGACTGATAAAGTGATTGGTTCCACTTGTACTTTTCCTATCGGTTTTGCAACTGCCAAAATCCGCATCGCTATAGGATACAAGTTCAAAGGAGCTATCTTTAGGATTGAAGAGACCGTAATTTGTAGTGCTGGTTAAGTAATGCAAAATACGTTTAACTGCCCAATAGTGTGAATCTTTAGGTTGTGCTTGAAATCTTGCACACAGACACACACTCATCATGATATCGGGTCTACTAGCCATTAAGTATACTAGTGATCCTATTATACTTCGATATAATTTTTGATTAAAACCCTTTCCATTGTCATCTTTATCTAAATGGGTACTTGTGCTCATGGGGGTTGGTTTACTTGATGTTTTCTCCATTCCAAAATGTTTTAACAAATTATGACAATATTTTTCCTGATTTATAAAAATACCATTTTCTAATTGTTTAATCTGTAATCCTAAGAAAAAATTTAATTCTCCCATATGTGACATTTAAAATTCATTTTTCATAATATCTGCAAATCCGTTACATAGATTTTCATTAGTCGATCCAAAAATTAAGTCATTTACATATATTTGAACAACTAAAATATCATTATAATTTCTTTTTATAAATAAGATTGTATCTATTTTTCCAACATGAAAACCAGAATTTATTAAATGAGTTTTTAGTCTATCATACCAAGCACGAGGTGTTTGTTTTAAACCATATAAAGCTTTTTTTTAGTTTATATACATGTTCAGGAAATTTTTCATGTATGAACAATGGAGGTTGCTCAACATAAACTTGTTCTTTTATAAAACCGTTTAAAAATGCACTTTTTACGTCCATTTGAAAAAGTTTAAAATTATGATGACATACAAAAGCAAGTAACGTTCGAATGGCTTCTAGACGTGCGATTGGAGCAAAGGTTTCTTCACAGTCAATGCCTTCCTCTTGATTATACCCTTGTGCTACTAGTCTTGCTTTATTATGAACAATGTTTCCATTTTCGTCATTTAATTTTATATACCCATTTTGTCCCGATTACGGATTGTTCCGTAGGTCTCGGTACAAGTCCCCATATGTAACAACCCACATATTTCACGATTAAATATTTAAATGTTTTATTTAAATATAATGTCGTCAGTTGGATTAAAGTCCAAAATGTGACCTTTTGTAAATAGTCAAATTCGGACTCGAGACCACTTTCGTTGAGTTCAAAACGACGTTTACAACTTGTTTAAGTATAAACATCGATATAGGTTGGGTTCTAGCCCATTAACCCAATAAGCTAACCCAAACTCTTCTACCAAATACCCTAACTCCTCTCCCTTTCATTCATTCTACTCATAATAATTCCTAACACTCATAAATGAAAAATGGGGGAAAGAGAGGAGATTAGAAAGTCCTAAGCCCTGATTCTTTTAGAAAATTCAAATTCAAGTTCCAAAATCAAGGATAAGCTTAGGTAAGCATGCTCTTCATCTTCTCCATCTCAATTCTTCTTCAATTCTTGATTTTTCCTATAACCTAACTTAGAAAATTCATTGCGTGTGATCATAGATTGAAGGTTCTTGAAGTGAAGTTGAAGAGAGATTGATCTTTCCTTGTTTTAGAGCTTCTCAATTGTTGTTTTTGAGTTTAAAGGTGAGTTCTTGAACTCACATCTATGTCTATAGCTTTCATTATTGTTAGGTATGAATTCCTAACATCTATTTCAAGTTCAATTGCTTTGGATTTGAATTAGTTTGGTGAATTTACCAATTTTGGTTTTGATATCAAAATTTATGAAAATCCTACTATGGATGTTTGGACATGTTATTTGGGGTGTATTGGAGAGCCTATAGGACTGGGTTGTCGCTTGGCATAAATCCCTAGCCTACATCGCTCGTTCGATCGCTTTCGAGTTGATTTGGCCATCAATGACCTAGGTAAATTTCTGCCCAGCTCAGGCAACTAGACGTCTGGTTGAACCTACCAGATGTCTGGTAGGGGCTTCTGAAAAAAAAATATAAACGAAAAATAAAATAAAATTCCCAAGGCTAGGGTCATACGTCAAGTTAAACCCACCAAACATCTGGTCTTGTTAAATTTTGCCTATTTGCCTATTTTTGAGTGGATTTCCAATTTTTATCGATCTTTGACGATCCGAATAGCTATTGTCAATCAATACCGACTTTGATGACTTCTTTTCTGGATTTTTGGTGTTTCCATTTAATGGATTTGATATCGATTTCCATGGTTTTGATACACGTTATTGAAATGTGGATTTGTGGTGATAGATTGTTTTTACAATCGTTTCTATGATTTGTCACTTTAAAATACAAAGGTTTTTATACTAGTAGTGAATACTCAAACTCTTTCACAAAAATGATTTCAACACTACTTTTAATACAAAGCTCGTTTTAAAACCATTTTCCAACCTATTAGTATATACAATCCTTTTCCTCATTCGTATGAGAAATCCAATTAAACGATTTAGCAAAACAAGTGGTATGAAACGCTTGCGTTTACTTTGTCGGTTAATTCTTGGACTTGTTCGATTGAAATCTCGTGACAATTTTCGAGTGGAAGTCTACAATTTGTTCGTAAATATTTAAGTTAAGCCAGTGGTTATAAGACATGAAGCCCAACTCATTTATTTACTAGCTTAGTGTAATTTACACTTATTGATCAATGATGATCATTTTGTGATTTAGACAGCGATATGCGATGTCTCTTTGTCCGCGTGGGGGACTATACCCCGTTCTGTGGAGCTTCGGCTCAATTTGGTGGGGTAGCGACCCATGGTATTTTGACCGTTCGTGGAGCAATCGGCTCAATGAGTCTATGCATGGGGCTTATCTTTTTAGGTGCGTCGATGTTCGGATCAATGAGTCTGTGCATGGGGCATATCTTTTTAGGTGCGTCGATGTTCAGCTCAATGAGTTTGTGCATGGGGCGTATCTTTTTAGGTGCGTCGATGTTCGGCTCAATGAGTCTGTGCATGGGACGTATCTTTTTAGGTACGTTGATGTTTGGCTCAATGAGTCTGTGCATGGGGCTTAGGTGAGTCGATGTTCGGCTTTCGTCCCCAAGGGGGACTGTACCCCGTATTTTTATGGGTTAGCGACCCATGGGATAGCGTCACATTTATGAAACACGTGTTGGTGAGTTTTCATGCTCCCTTTTATGATAGGCCTCCCCCTTTTATGTTTTCTGGAATTTTAATTATGGATTTCTGGAATTTATGTTTCACCACTTTTTGCGATTTGCATTGATATGTTTTGTCAATATTTGAGGTTTTTTGAATAAGCTAAAGAATATGATATTCTTTTTGGGTATTTAAGGAGACTTGAGATATTGTATGATTTTCATTGTTATCAAATATATACTTGTCACAACATGGTATTATTGTTATCATATATTTTTGTCATATCTCTTGTCCTATCTCATCTTACATGATAATTATAGCTCGATTGATCCGTTTATTATTTTTCTTCTTAAATAATACTTGAGTCAAACCCTGGTGTTTTAGGTGCTTCCACTTGACTTCTTAGCAGGGATTATCTTCTGACTTTTGGCTAACTACTTTAGCTTAGTAGTTTTTGTATTTCATGTATATGAGATAGAGACTCTTTGATGTATATTTATTCTTTTGTGTAGTACATGTACCTATTCTTTTGGCTTGTAGTGGATCTTGTATGACCACTACTATGATGTTCATTTCTATATGTTATATTCATATCTGTTTCCGCCTTAGTGTTATGAATATTTGTCACTGATTTTATGTTATATTTATTTTATATTAATTCCGAAGGTCACTTAGCCATTGTGTAGTAGATTTGAGTTTGGATTGGATATGTCAGATTTCCTCTTGAAATGAAATGCATGACATACTATCTGACACATCGGTCTCGCTCAAATAAATTATACAGTTGGTTGCTCCTCAACGGCCTTATTCTTTGTACTAATTGATGGCATTACCCAGTAGTGTCCTTGGTTAGTGTGAATATAAAGGTGGGGCGTCACAGCTTGGTATCAGAGCCAAACTTCAGAATAATATAGAATATTATGACAAGAATCATTGTCCTGAGTCTCTCTTCGAAACAATATAGAATATTTTAGCTCGTTCTATCCTATTTTCTTTTTTAATGTTTTGTTTTACCAATCAAGCTTATTTGAATTCATTCTGAGAGTAACATTTTTCCTCTTCATTCATTCTTTCTTTCTTAAAGAAGAAGAGATGGTTAGACCTGGCAGTCCTAGCGTTGGTCAATACAGTGTTCCTCCTTTGGATGGCGTATTCATGTCTGCTCAACAACTTTTGGATCTTGTAAAGAATCAAAAGGTTTATCTGTGCTTTGAATAAGAACCCCAAAAAGGTTTTACCTCTGAAATTAGAAGTGCCTTTCAATCAGTTGGTAGATATCGCTCTTTGACTTGAAGAGACCGATAGAAAAAGTGATGGTGAAGTTGTGGGTGCCAAGAAGAACTTCAACAACAACACGAAGAGGCATCCCGAAAATAAGTTTAAAAGCCCTAATCCCAACAAGAAAGGGAAGCAGGCAACTTCGATAGCAAAGACTCATACCCCTAGTCGTGGAGAATGCTATAATTGTGGTTCTATGGGCCACTATGCAAACAAGTGTCTGAAGTCCCTTACTTGTCGCTATTGCAAAAGTTCGGGTCATCTTATATCTTCATGTCCCAGACTTCAAAACAAGAAAGAGGGAAAGCTGAGTGTTGCGCAAGCCCCTAGTAACCCTTCTTTTGGTCAAAGTATTTCTCATTCAGTCCTTGATGGCATTATTTTGTTTCGTGATTATCCTATTTGAATTCTTTTTGATACGGGTGCATCTCATTCTTTTATATCAAAAGAACTTGTTGATACTTTTTCTTTAAATATTATGGGCTTGATGACTTCACTGAGAATTGCGAATCCGGTTGGTGGATCCGCAACACTCAGTTTACTTTGTAAAAATGTCGGGATTATTTTATGTGATTATGCTTTCTGATCCGATTTGCATGTTATGCGCTATTTAGGTTCCGGAATTGATTTTGGGAAAGGATTGGCTTAATCGTTATGAAGCCCATATCCTATATCCCGAGAGGACTATCCATCTTCAACATCCTCAATCTGTTAAGCATATTTCTATTGTTCTTAATGATTTCGATTCCAATTCGGTGGCATTATTTTATTCTTTAAACCCACATGATGAGGGAGATGTTATTTCCCTCATTCAAGTAGTTCGTGAATTTCCTGATATCTTTGAGCCTATCTTAGGATTACCATCTACGCGATCAATTGAGTGGTGCTAAGGTCTTTTCAGCTCTACCTTGCCACCGGTCTTTATCAGCTACGAGCTGCGGAGGATAGCGTTCCACTTACCGCATTCCACACTCATTATGATTCTTATGAGTGGCTCGTTATGTCATTCGGTTTGATGAACCCTCCAGCTTATTTCATCCATCTTATGAATCGAGTATTCTGCGAATATCTCGATGAATCCATCCTTGTATTCATTGATTATGGGTGAAAACAGCAATTTAAAATTGCAAATCATTCTAATAAGATATATTTATAAGTATAATTGGATTTTGTTCTTAAAACGAGCAAAGAATATTCGTAAATTTTTTAAGAGACATGTTTATCATATAGAAGATGATTTTGTGTTGTATTGCCCATTGAGTGCTTTAAGAATTCTGGTCGATGCGTCTGATCAACGTTATCAATAGGAGTTTCCTAAACTCTATGATGAGATTGTCAGACATAGTAAATTGACTTGTAATAAATAAATTTTTCTGAAAAGATGATTACATAAAGTTAATTATAATTTTGAATGTCTTAGCTTTTCGGGAAAGAGGATCATAAAATAAATGATTTATCATAGAAGTTTCTTTTCAAAAATTAAAAGAACTCCTTTCTGATGCTCCTATTCTTGTGATTCCCAAAGGAAACGAAGAGTTGATTGTTTATACCGATGCTAGTCTTATTCGTTTGGGAGCCATTCTCATGCAAAAGAGAACGTGTTATCGCTTATGCTTCTAGACAATTAAAGCCTGCCGAGACTACATATGCTACTCATGATCTAGAGCTCACGGCCATTGTTTTCGCTCTTAGAATTTGGCGTCATTATCTTTTGGAAGAGAAATTTGTTCTCTACACTGATCATAAATCTTTGAAGTATTTATTTTCTCAAAAGGAACTTAATTTGCGTCAACAATGTTGGCTCAATTCCATGCATCTTATGATCTTGATATTCTCTATACTCCCGAAAAGGGAAATCGTGTTGCCGATGCCCTTAGTTATAAGCAACAAGCGATTATTTCCATGATGGTATCCAAATGGAATGATCTCGAGACTTTGTCTACTTGTGAGATTCGAGATCATGACCCCAATTCATGTTCATCTCTTGTTTTATGTACCCTTAAGGCTCATCCTTCTCTTTTAGACCGCATCCTTGAAGCTCAAAAGCAAGATCCCGAATTGGCTCTTCTTAGCCAAAGTTGTAAGGATAAAAATAAGGTTGATGGTCTGAAAGACTTTGAAATCGATGCTCGTGGAGGCATTCAAAAATTTGGTAGACTTATTGTGCCAAATATTAGTGATCTTCGTAAAGACATTTTAGAAGATTCTCATCGTTCTAAATTTACCATTCATCCCGAAAGTAGTAAAATGTATGCGGACATGAAACGACTTTATTATTGGGATGGAATGAAATCTGATATTGCTAACTTTATTAAGCATTGCATGACTTGCCAACTCATAAAGGCCGAGCATCAAAGGCCCAGTGGGTTATTGCAACCTTTGGACATTCCCGTTTGGAAGTAGATCAAGTCTCCATGGACTTTATTATTGACGGTCTTTCCCATTCTCGTTCAGGTCATGATAGTTTATGGGTGATTATAGATAGACTTACAAAATCCGCCCATTTTATTCTCATTTGGTCCAATCGAACCGTATCTCTTTTGGCCAAACTCTATGTCAAAGGAATTGTTAAATTACATGGGGTTCCTACTTCTATTGTTAGAGATCGTGATCCATTATTTACTAGTGGATTTTGGAAAGGTCTTCAAAAAGATTTGGGAATGAAGCTTAATTTTAGCACCGCTTGTCATCCTTAGTCTGATGGACAAACAGAGCGTGTGAATCAAACTCTTGAGATTCTTCTTCGTGCATGTGTTCTTGATTTTGGTGGAAGTTGGGAAGATCATATTTCTCTTGTTGAGTTTTCTTATAATAATAGCTTCCAATCTAGTATTGGTATGACACCTTTCGAGGCACTCTATGGAAGGCCATGCCGATCTCCTTCATGTTGGCTTAAAACTGGTGAGAAGCTGGTTTTAGGTCCAGATTTTATTCGTGATGCCACATAAAAGATTGACCTTATTCGTCATAGGATGAAAGAAGCTCAAAGTAGACAAAAATCCTATGCTGATAACCGAAGGAAGAATTTAGAATTTTCTATGGGAGATTTGGTGTTCATTCGTGTTTCACCTATGAAGGGTGTTGTGCGTTTCAGTCGATCGGAAAAATTAGTACCTCGATATATTGGCCCATTTTCCATCACCGAACGCATTGGTTCTGTGGCTTTTCTCCTTTCATTACCGGCTCAATTTTCCGCTATTCATGACGTATTTCACGTTTCTGAACTACGGAAATGCCTTTTTGATTCCAACTCTATTCTTGAGTCAAGTGCTATTGAAGAAATTGAGGTTTCACCTAATTTGACTTATGAGCAACATCCTATTCGTATCATTTCTACGGAGGTTAAACGCCTTTGTAATAAAGATGTTCAGCTTGTGAAAGTTCAATGGTTCGCAAATCCTAAGGATTGTTCTAGGGAATCCAGAGAATTCATTGAGTGAACACATTTGGACTTACTTTCTCGTGCTCCTTAACGTGAACTTCTTACTTCAAAATTTTCTTTTGTGTTTTTATGCCTTAGAGTGGTTGTTACTCTTTATTTTCTTCTTAAGTATTGCGAGGACACAATTTCTTTAAGGAGGGGAGTCTGTAACAACCCTCATATTTCACGATTAAATATTATAATGTTTTATTTAAATAAAACGTCGTCAGTTGGATTAAAGTTCGAAATGTGACTTTTTGTAAACAATCGAATTCGGACTCAAGACCACTTTCATTGAGTTCAAAATGACGTTTAAAACTTGTTTAAGTATAAACATCGATGTGTTTGGAGTTGATTAGGATTTTGGTATTTTCATTTGGGCTTTGGGTTGGGTTCTAGCCCATTAACCCAATAAGTTAACCCAAACTCTTCTACCAAATACCCAAACTCCTCTCTTCTTCATTCGTCCTACTCATAATAATTCCTAACACTCAAGCTAAATGAAAAATAGGGGAAATAGAGGAGATTAGAAATTCCTAACCCTTGGTTCTCTTAGGAAATTCAAATTTAAGTTCCAAAATAAAAAAGAAACTTAGGTAAGCATGCTATTCATCTTCTCCATCTCAATTCCTCTTCAATTCTTGATTTTTCCTATAACCTAACTTAGGAAATTCACTGTGTGTGATCAGATTGATCTTTCCTTGTTTTAGAGCTTCTCAATTGTTGTTTTTGAGTTTAAAGGTGAGTTCTTGATCTCACATCTATGTCTATAGCTTTCATTGTTGTTAGGTATGAATTTCTAACATCTATTTCATGTTCAATTGCTTTGGATTTGAATTGGTTTGGTGAATTTTCCAATTTTGGTTTTGAAGTCAAAATTTATGAAAATCCTACTATGGATGTTTGGACATGTTATTTGGGGTGTATCGAAGAGCCTATAGGACGTTTGGCATAAATCCCTAGCCTCCATCGCTAGTTTGATCGCTTCCGAGTTTATTTGACCATCAATGACCTAGGTAAATTTCTGCCCAACTCAGGCAACCAGACATCTGGTTGAACCTACCAGATGTCTGGTAGGGGCTTTTGGAAAAAAAATATAAAAATGAAAAATAAAATAAAATTCCAAAGCCTAGGGTCAGACGTCTGGTTAAACCCACCAGACATCTGGTCCTGTTAAAATTTTTCCTATTTGCCTATTTTTGAGTGGATTTCCAATTTTTATCGATCTTTGACGATCCGAATAGCTATTAACAATCAATACCGACTTTGATGACTTCTTTTCTGGATTTTTCGTGTTTCTATTTGATGGATTTGATATCGATTTCCATGGTTTTGATTCACGTTATTGAAATGTGGATTTGTGGTGATAGATTGTTTTTACATTCGTTTCCATGATTTGTCACTTTAAAATACAAAGGTTTTTATACTAATAGTGAATACTCAAACTCTTTCACAAAAATGATTTCAACCCTACTTTTAATAAAAAGCTCGTTTTAAAACCATTTTCCAACCTATTGGTATATACAAACCTTTTCCTCATTCGTATGAGAAATCCAATTAAACGACTTAGTAAAACAAGTGGTATGAAACGCTTGCGTTTACTTTGTCGATTAATTCTTGGACTTGTTCGATTGAAATCTCGTGATAATTTTCGAGTGGAAGTCTACAATTTGTTCGTAAATATTTAAGTAAAGCCAGTGGTTATGAGACATGAAGCCTAACTCATTTATTTACTAGCTTAGTGTAATTTACACTTATTGATCAATGATGATCATTTTGTTATTTAGACTAGCGATATGCGATGTCTCTTTGTCCGCATGGGGGACTATACCTCGTTCTGTGGAGCTTCGGCTCAATTCGGTGTGGTAGCGACCCATGGTCTTTTGACCGTTCATGGAGCAATCGGCTCAATGAGTCTGTGCATGAGACGTATCTTTTTAGGTGCGTTGATGTTCGGCTCAATGAGTCTGTGCATGGGGCGTATCTTTTTAGGTGCATCGATGTTCGGCTCAGTAAGTCTATGCATGGGGCGTATCTTTTTAGGTGCATCGATGTTCGGCTCAGTAAGTCTATGCATGGGGCGTATCTTTTTAGGTGCGTCAATGTTCGGCTCAGTAAGTCTGTGCATGGGGCGTATCTTTTTAGGTTCATCGATGTTTGGCTCATTTGTCCCCAGGGGGGACTGTACCCCGTATTTTTATGGGTTAGCAACCCATTGGATAGCGTCCCGTTTATAATACACGTGAGTTTTCATGCTTCCGTTTATGATAGGCCTCCCCCTTTTATTTTTTCTCGATTTTTAATTATGGATTTCTGGAATTTATGTTTCACCAATTTTTGCGATTTGCATTGATATGTTTTGTCAATATTTTAAGTTCGGTGAATAAGCTAAAGAATATGATATTCTTTTTGGGTATTTAAGGAGACTTGAGATATTGTATGATTTTCATTGTTATCAAATATATACTTGTCTCAACATGGTATTATTGTTATCGTATATTTTTGTCATATATCTTATCATATCTCATCTTACATGATAATTATAGCTAGACTGATCATTTTATTATTTTTCTTCTTATATAATACTCGGGTAAAACCAAGATGTTTTAGGTGCTTCCACTTGACTTCTTAGCAGAGACTATCTTCTGACTTTTGGCTAACTACTTTAGCTTAGTAGTTTTTGTCTTTCATGTATAGGAGATAGAGACTCTTTGATGTATACTTATTCTTTTGTGTAGTACATGTACCTATTCTTTTTGCTTGTAGTGGATCTTGTATGACCACTATTATGATGTTCATTTCTATGTGTTATATTCATATCTGTTTCCACCTTAGTGATATGAATATCTATAACTGATTTTATGTTATGTTTATTTTATATTTGATTCTGAAGGCCACTTAGCCACTGTGTAGTAGATTTGAGTTTGGATTGGATATGTCAGATTTCCTCTTGAAATGAAATGCATGACATACTTCTGACACATCGGTTCTCGCTCAAATCAATTATACAGTTGGTCGCTCCTCAACAGCCTTATTCTTCATACTAATTGACGGCATTACCCAGTAGTGTCCTTGGTTAGTGCGAGTATAGAGGTGGGGCATCACACCATACTTCATTTCTTTCAAATTGATTGAGTTCTTCTTGCATTGTGATAATCCATGATTCGTCGTTTGAAGCTTCTTTATAGTTTTTAGGTTCAAAATTTGAAATAAATGCAACGTGACTCATTTGATTTAATTGATGTCTGGTAGAAACTTTTGTATTTAAATCACCAATTATATTGGTAACTGGATGGTTTTTCAAAATACAAGGTAGTGATCTTAATGTATTATCATTGTTAACGATATTCTTATTACTGTTCTGTATAGTTGTGTTATTTTCAGAAGGTTTTATTAAAATTACATCATTATCACTGTTTTTATTAATGGAAAAGTTTTCGTCAAAAGAAACATGTAGACTTTCTTCTATAGTACTAGTATGTTTATTAAATATTCTAAAAGCTTTGCTACGATTCGAGTATCCAATAAAGATTCCTTTGTCGGCTTTTGAATCAGATTTTCCAAGATTATCTTCAGTATTTAGTATAAAAATTTTTGAACCATATATTCGAAAATATGATATTTTGTGTTTTTTACCAAAAAACATTTCATAACAAGTATTCTTAGTTAAAGGACGTAATGTGACATGATTTGATACATAACAAGCGGTAGCTACAGCTTCTGCCCAAAAGTTTTTTGGTAGATTACTACTGTTAAGCATAGTTCGTGCACATTCTTGGAGTGTATGATTTATTCTTTCCACAACGCCATTTTGTTGTGGTGTTAGTGGAAATGAATTTTTTTGTGTAATTCCCTTTTTGTTACAATAATTTTCAAATTCACCACCATGATCACTTCTTATACTTTTTATTTTAAGATTCATTAATTTTTTTTATTTTTTTAGCAAATATTTTAAACATTTCAAAAGTATCACTTTTATGTTCTAGGAGTAGTGTCCATGTATATCGTGAAAACTCATCTACAATAACAAATACATACTTGTTATGATTTATTGATCGTATTTGAGTAGGTCCAAATAAATCAAGATGTAATTATTTAAAGGATGTTTGGTAGAAATTTCCTTTTTAGATTTAAAAGAACTCTTTTTTGATTTTCCACATTGACATGCATCGCATAAATTTTTAACTTTATAATTTTTTAGGGAGACCTCTAACCAAATTGTGTTTAGCTAGTTTGTTTAAAGACTTAAAGTTTATGTGACATAATCATTTGTGCCATATCCACGGGTCATTAAAATTCACGGCTAGGCATAAATCTGAAACACCCCCACACCCCTTAGTATACCCAAAAAGGGCACACTAAAAGATGTGGTGCATTATAGGTATAGCTAAAGCATCACAGAGACTAAGATTCACAAGACAAGTAAATAAAAACAACGAAATATTTAAATAATAACTAGACATTTAAAATTAAACTTCATTTCAAAACAGAATATGTCTTAAAAACCAAATACACATGTCTTGTGAAAAATACAATCTCAGTCACATCATCAGAGTACATAAATAATAAAAATCATCCCTCTCATAAAGTACCAGTACATCCAAAGTCAAATGAAAAGAAAACTGAAAAGAAGAAGAAGAATACATGAAGAACTCCAAGAATATATCTCCAAGCGGTTTGAATCTATTGTCCTCGATTCTGCTGGCCCATGGGGGAAAAGGGGAAATAGAGGAGTGGGTCAGACTATAAGTCTTGTGAGTGAAAGTAATTACTAGCATTATTAAGCAAGATAAAGATAATAGACTAAGCAATAATTCTAGTATGAAAGGAAAATTCAAAAAAGATAAAACTAGGATAAAATACTGTTTCTGCTTCTATTTGTTTTGATTGTGATTGTTTGCACTTGTCTTAGATTGCAGTGATTAGGTTGAAATCCTAATCCTATTTTAATTAGGCTGAAATCCTAATTTTACCCATTAATCGGCCTTCTATCTCTGTTGTGCCACTGTAAACCAATCCTGTTGGTCACAGCAAAATACACCTATTTAGCGCTTGGAACGTAGTAGCGAATTATTTACCCTAATCGATGCCGCACGCTCGGTCATCGCCGGTACACACTAACTGTCACCCCTTATTTACCCTAATCAGCATAAGCGTGCCCAGCCTCACCTAACTGTTGTGAGACCATCAGTCCTAGTCTGAAAGGGAATGCTGCCCAGCCTCACCTAAATGTTGTGAGACCATCATACCTAGTTTGAAAGGGATTGCTACTGGTACTGGTCCTAACAAACAAATTCTAGTTTGCGCCCCTTGCCCAAATCCCTAGATTTGAGCTTCTATCTATTGGCCACTTATGTACCCTAATTAGCATTAGCGTGTTCCAGCCTCATCTAACTATTGTGAGGCCATTAGTTCCTGATTGAAAGGGAATGCTGTTGGTACGGGCCCTTCTTCTATGTTTGCTTATTAACTTAGTGTAAGTTTTAAAATAAGCCTCTTATGTTATTTCTGCTATATTTGCTTATTAACTTAATCTAAGTTTTAAGATAAGCCTTTTCTGTTCTTTATGCTTAATTATAACACATGTTATAATTGTTACTCTTCTATTCTATCTTTTTAGTTATAACCACTAGTTATAAACATACTTGCAAATGTCTCAAATATGCCTATTTCAGACTATCTTCTTTTTATTACCGTTCTTTCTTATTTTACATCTAATTTCTGTAAATTCGATGTTTATTTCTATTTAATCAATATTAGCGAATTCTCCTCTTTTTAATATTCTTATATTTTATTCGCGTAAAAAGGAATAAAAAAACTAACATTTACAGGCTAAATTCTAATGTAAAACATATGTAAATAAATACAAATAACTGTAAATAATGTACATAACTAAATAAAATAGCTGAATAAAATAGACTGAAAAGAACTTTAAAAACTAACTGTAAATAACTTATATAAAAACTGTCTCAAAATTGCAGAAAAACTACAACTATTGAGAAACCTATTATTTTAAATTACTTAAAAATTTAAAATAATTACAAAACACTCACTTGCGGTCCTTAGCTCTATTCCTTGGCCTTCCCGGGTCCACTTCTAGGGTGTAGAATATTTTTATTAAAAATATCTCCTCCTAAGAAAAAATTTCTTTTTAGGGTCCAACCTCAAGCAATGAACCCAATTGGAAGAAAATCTAAATGAGAAAAATAGCTAGGTCTAGGGTCTTATTTATAGTGTAGCTTAGGGATCTCAGGCCGTTGGATTTGAAGATTATATCTGGTGCAACCACATCATAGGCTTGCTAGGAACCGTCGGATGGAAGCACGAACGCACAAGATTTGAAGAAAATTGCAAAACACTTCATACGGCTCGAATCTGGACGCTTCCTCGTCCAAAAAAAGGCGGGTCGACCTAGCTACTATAGGGGTCGACCCCTAGGTCGACCTTACACAAGCCTGGGTCGACCTATATGTCGACCATACTTATGTCATGGGTCGACCCATACCTATATTATTATTATTATTTTGTTTTATTTTCGATTTCTTATTTCTCTCATATATTCTCCATATTGACTCGGATTTCGACAAGTTATATATGGAAATTGATTAGAAAATCATCATGGACGCAATGGTGCAACTCCCGTAGCCCGATTCTAACAATTTCACAAACTCATTTTATTATTTAATTAATTCTTTAATTAATTATTATAGCTTAAAATTTGGGTTGTTACAAAAACACTCGAGTTATTAAATTTCATATTTAAGACATAGATGTTTCTTTTCCTTAATCCTTCAAAAATCAGATTTTTATTTTGATCAAATATGTTGCATTTATTATTTTCAAAATTAATTTTAAATCCTTTGTCACAAAGTTGACTAATGCTTAAAAGGTTATGTTTTAAATTTTTAACTAAAAGAACACTTGTAATAACAGGTGAAGTGGACATATCAACATTGATGACATCTCCAATTCCAATGAAAAATCCTTTTGAATTATCTTCGAAAGTTATAGTGCCACCATCTTTGTATGTTATATTTGATAACATTTGTGCATTTCCAGTCATATGTTTGGAGCATCCGCTATCGAGTATCCATTTCTCCTTGTTATTTGATTTTCCTTTGGGTACCTACAAGATAAAAACAGTTTAATTGGTACCCACTTCCATTGTTAGGGTCCTAAGTGTTAGAAAGAGTAGGTTGCCATACCCAAGAGGGTTTGGGACCTTTAAAAAAGTAATTTTTATTATGAACAATATTTTTTAGATAGTTATCTATGTGTTTTTGTCTAATTAGTTTGTTATTGGATTTAGGAATCCATATTTTAATTATTTTGGTGTTAGACATCTTTTCTATAGTATCTAACTTCTTGAACCTATTATATAGTGAGCTATAGTTTTTATGTTTTGAATATTTCTTAAATCCTAATCCATTGCGATTTCCAGATGGTTTAGAAATTTTGATCAAGTTATCCAAGTTCTACTTTCCTTTATTGAATTTCGAAACATTGTTAGTAATCTTGTCCAACTTATCATTAAGATGAGAAATTTGGATTTTAATGCTTCTAAATCATTCTTTAATACAACATTTTCTTTTCTAATATTATTATTTTTTAGTTTAACTTTTCCCATTTCACATAATAATGAGTCATTTTGAATAGATAGATTCTTATGTTTCTCTTGTGTAGTTCCCTATTCTTCTTCTAAAATGGTTTTCTCATCTTTTAATAATCCTATTTCAAGTACCATTCGATTAATTTTAGCAATATATTATTTATTTAACTTTTTAGTTTCTCTATATTTTTCATCTAATTCCATGCTGAGTTCTAAAATTTCATCATAAGTAAGATCGGGACATACCTCCTCAGTATTTGCCATGAAGCATACATTAGCCTGCTCAGAATCACTATTGTTGTCACTGTCTAATGATGAAGATGAATTTGAGTCATTCCATGTTATTTGAAAAGACCGTTTCCTTTTCTTGAATTTCTCGAACTTGCCTTTCTTTTTGTCATTATTGAGTTCTGGGCATTGTTTCTTCATGTGTCTGAACTTGTCACACCCAAAGCATTTGATCAAAGTTTGGTTGGATGAATTTGAATTTCCTCCGTTTTGGAATCTTGACATCTTTCTGAATTTCTTGAATTTGTTGTAATTTTTGGCAATAAATATGATCTCATCTTCATCTAAGTCTGGATTATTATCATTGGCTTAAAAGGCTATATTTTTCTTTTCATTGATTTGTTCTTTTCTTACCTGCAAATTTGCTTCGTACAACATCAAATTTTCTATCAATTCTTCAACTTTTAGTTGAGATAAGTCATTTGTCTCTTCGATGGCCAACACTTTTCGTTCCCATTCATTAGTTAAGGAATTTAAAATACGTGTAACTAAATCAAATTCTATGAATTTGAGTCCAAGTGCCATGAGATCATATTGTATAGTTTGAAATCTAGCATACATATCATCAATAGATTCGTTTTATTTCATTTTAAATGGAGAAAACTGATTTTGTAAAATGGAAACATTTGTTTGTTTAACTTTGTTAGTGCCTTCATGAGTGATTTGTGTGTACGCCCTATATCATATGCAGTAGTACACAACATGACATGTGAGAATTAATTTTTGTCAAGCGAACAGAATAAAATATTTATAGCTTAAGCATTGTTTGTTGTTGTGTTCTTTTTGGCATCTGTCTAAGTGCTTATATCTGTTTCTGGTGCTACATATTTAACTTGTGTAGTTTGCCAAATTTCTAAATCATTTGCTTCTATAAAAATACGCATACGTGTAGACTAGTAAGCTTAATTTGATCCAGTGAATAGTAGTGGACGTGCATTTGATTATCTTCTTGAAATGTACTTGCCATATTAAATATGTTTCAATTTTCGTGTTATTGTGAACTGAGATAACCTTGCTCTGATACCAAATGAAAGGATGTATGGATTGTATGTTTATATCTAATATGCAAGTTTAATAAAAACTAGCTTATAACTAATAGAGTAAAGTAAATAATAGTAAATAAACAATAACAAATGAATTTTTATACTAGTTCGGACCTCTCGTCCTACGTCCAGTCCCGAAGCTTCTCTTCGGCTTTAACTAGTAAACAACCCTCACTTTGCCCAGAGAAATAGGCTTGATACAAAAGTTCTTTTTGAGACAAGTATGTGTTCTGAAAAACACTAATTTTGGCTGCACAGTACAAATCTTTATATAATCTCCTTTGAGTAGTATGTGTATGTGAAGCTTTTGATTTCAAAAAGTGATAACGATTGATATGGTTTGCTTTTAGAAATCAGAATATGCAAAGAATATAGATATGAGATTCAGAAAATTCAAGTAATTGATTCTTAGAATCCTTACATATTTATAGATGTTGAAGAGTTTCTCTGAAAAGTAGTATCCATTAGATTTTTCTGTTTCAGTCTAAAAGTTGCAATTATTGAGTAAGAAGAGATGCGGTGAAGAGTTATAGAAGCAGTCGTTAAAATGAAGAAGGTGATTGTTCATAATTTATGGCTGTTACCCAGCACAGACGTCTATTCATAACGTTCAAATGTCTGAGCATATATATTTTTTTAACAGAAACCAGACTCAGACGTCTGCTGTTTATTTGTTTTTTTATAAACAGAAGCTATGGACAGACATTTGATACACAATGTCAGACGTCTGACATATGCTATTTTCTATACCTCAGCCTTTTTGATATATGAAAAGTTAAATGAATTTTTTCGTGCAATGTTTGTTTTAAAACTACTAAAGGAGATTTTTTACAAGTTATATCTATGACAATAACACAGTATATTAGGCTTTCTAATACTGACGATTCTTCTCCTTTGCTAGTCGTCTTCAAGTTGATTTTTGAAGGCTTTTACCTGTCAGTAGATGCAGTATATATTTTATGTGTATGATTGTATAGTTGTTGTCATCGAAATCATAGAATAGTGGTTCTAACATATATTTGTATGTATGAAGTGGCTAAAGCACAATAAAATCACTGAAGCACATATAATTAAGTGCTATTGGCGTGATGTTTTTAGAAATAATTGAATTGTTTAAAGTAGTGAAAGTGTTTGAAACACTTGAAATATATGAAGGTGTAAATATTGGTTAAATCATACTAAATGATGAAAGTATACAAGTTCCTGAAGAATATACATAGCTTTGTTAGTTTTAAAGAATGCAATGCAACAAGCTGCTTAGATTACAACTGATGAACCTCTAAAAAAGGAATAATAGAATTATTGTCTTCTGATTTTAATTTCTTAACGCTTGTCTAAGCTAGATGTGATTGTAGCCGATCTGAATTATCAAGACATGTAATCAAATTTAAAAGAAAAAAATATAAAACCATGGGGAGAATACATAAGTATATGATAATGTACTCTTTTTCCTTTGATAAGATATTTCCCATTGGGTTTTTCTTAGCAAGATTCTACGAGGCATTACATTGATCGAGAAGTATCAAACTTCCTTTGATGCAATAAGATATTAAAATATATCATACTATATTGTACTATTTTCCCTTCACTAAGATTTTTCCCACTGGTTTTTCTTAGTAAGGTTTTAACGGCATTACATTGATCCAGAAGTACCAACCTTTATTTGATGCAGTAAGATATTAAAATGTCATATTATGTTGTACTCATTTTCCTTTATTAAGATTTTTCCCACTTAGTTTTTCTTAGTAAGGTTTTAACAAGGCATTATCCTGATCCAAAAGTATCCAACTTCTTTTGATGAAATAAGATATTAATATTTATCATTATACTATTTTTTATCCTTCACTAAGGTTTATCCACTGGGTTTTTTAGAAGATTAATGAGGCGTTATTTTGATCCCAAAGCATCAAACTCTGCAGTAGGAATATCATTTTAATATGATATCTATTATTTTACAAATTGCGCACTTTTTCTCATTCAAGGTTTTTTCCATTGAGTTTTCTAACAGAGGTTTTTATTGAGAAAATAGACAATATATATATATATATCAACTAATTAGATATCTGTAAGCAAGATAATAATGAGGGAGAGCAATCATCATATATGTTTCAAGGGGGGCAACTTCAAGTTACCATATGAGCATCCAAGATTTTGAAGACGAATATTCAAAGGAGAGTGTTATAATATATATGTAAATTATGAGGGTGAATATGCTAAATGTTATATGGACATTATTGTAATCTTCATTTTCTATCACATGCCTATAAATATAGTTCTATTGTATTGTGTGTTAAGATCTACAATGAATAAAATATCTTCGTTATCTAATGGTTTCTTATCTTTTTATAGTTTACAACAATTTTAATATTATTACTTGCTGTCAGCGGCTTAAGTCAAAGCAAGGTAATATTGGTAATTTTTTTCCTAGTTCATTTTTTTGGCCAAAAGTTGAATTAAGCCTGTCAATGTATACCTAAAAAGTCCAAAACATTCTGCATTCGTATCCAAAAGGAGGATAAATATCCGATATTCAGATAATCGTAAATTACCATTCCTAACAGTGTTTGAAAAGATAGTAGGAAAAATTAGTTTGGACCCATTCGTAAAGCTTTTAAAAGAAAACAACTAGGCCTAAGTTTACACCCATTCCCAAAGCAACAATATAAATTCAAGCCTGGTAAGAGCTACTATTTTTTAACCTAAACATTTTAATATTTTTAGCCCCTGCCATGGCCAAGTCAAAGCAAGGTAATATTTTGATTTTTTTTGCTGTTTCTTTTTTTGGTCAAAAGTTGAATTCAGGCTGTCGATGTATACTTAAAAAGTTCAAAATCTATCTACATTCATATTCGAAAAATGGGTAAATATTTGATATTCAGACAAGCGGATATGAGGGCATGCACATTCGAAAATTATCCATCCTGTTTTTGTCAAGATTATGGTTCATTTTATATGTATTTTTATACAGTAAAAAATATGTATTTATTTTTTGTTAAGTTAATAGTTTATTTATTCATTGAATGCATATTAACTGCTTAGAAGTATTTATTACCATCATATTACTTAAGTGCTTTTACAATGAAAGGGGTAGAGAATAATCACGTCAAATCAAAATTTTCTATTTGTATTTCTTAATTTATCGATCATTTAAAGATATGTTAATTATACGACATCCATCTGTATTCGCGAGTGCTGATATCCGATAGGTGAAAATGATTTTGCACGCGAATGTGGATATGGAGCTATCCACATTCGAAAGTATCCGTTGACAGACACAAGTTGAATTACTTATTCTCCCTATTTCTAAGGTTCTGTGCAATGATAAAAAAATAGATAATTAGAAGACAGACCAAGAATTAGTTTTCATTTAGATGTGATAGAATTAGTTATCATTTAAAATGCAATGATGGCAAAATGTTTTGTATGTAGATATCTAATGATACTACTCTAGTTTTAACTAAAAAATGACCCATCTTTGATTCTTTCGTCTAATCGTCATGCAAACTCCAAACAACGTTGATTTATTTCATCTCTTTATCAATCCATCAAATCGTCTCATGGTCAAACCAAAGGACTTTCCTCCATACTTCACGTCATGCACATCCAAGAGCTTTCCCTTCATAGAACGATGTCTTCCCAATCGCAATTTCCTTCAATTGTAATGCAAACATCCATCAAACAAGATGCAACACAATCAAAAACAACAAATAAAAATCATTCATATCCACTGAAGCATAAAATATTAATTACAAGTCCCAATAATCATGTGCATATGAGTTTAATCGCTATTCATGTTTCAAATCATGTAAAATCATCAAAATTCATTTTTCATCTTGTTTTAAAACTAATTTAGATCAAAAAGCATATTTTTGAATAGGAAAATGAATCCATAACATGTTTGACATGTATAAGCATACAAGCATATATAGTAAGTGCGATATCACAAAAAACTTACCAACTGATGTAAAATTGATCAAATCAAGCCAAAAGCGATCCGAATTTACTCAGTAAAGCCCTCGAATTAACTTCCTAAAAATGCTAATTTGATAATCTTCAACGGATCACTTGCATAATTATGCCTTAACCTCGATTTTAACTAAAGAATGGAATGATTTAATGAAGGTTCAGTGGAGATTTTGATTTATATATACTTTGGAAATAAGAGTGATTTGGGACTGCTCTAATTACTATAATTAGCATAATTCATGAAATCCTTAATTGGATCTAATTAATGGTTTAGACCAAATATTACTAAAATCTGCCCAAAACTTGTTAAATTTGAAATTAGGAATCTCCTAAACTGCTTGGCAAACTACTATTATGAATACTTTATGGAAAGGCAAACCATTATATATATCTTTCATTTGGAATAAGTTTTAGATCAAAATTCGGCTTCTACTAATAGTTATAGCAATTATAAGATTTTTGGGCTGAAAATGTCCACAATTTAATCTAAATGGTCAACAATGTCAAATCACCACACTACCCAAAGTTTTAAGCCATTTCAAGTCCGTTTAGTTATGAAAATTATTATTTTTTACTGTCCGTCGACATGCAAAATATGAGTCGTTACATCAACTCTATCTATTCAAAATACATATATGGCCGAAAAAATGTATTTTTAGGATATTTTAAAATAAAATATCTAACACACATACATACATGTATGTATGTATGTACTTATGTATCTGTGTGTGTTTAATATAAGTTTTGGATATTTATTAATTGGTCAAACTAATTTAAGACTGTAATGGATATTATATATATGTAGAAAAGATAGTTTTATTTATTTATTTGATTTCCATATGGAAAATTTAAAGTATTACATGCACACGCACATATCTCCGTGTGTGTGTGTCTATATTACACCAAAAAATGCTAAAAGGGAAAGTGTTATATATAGAGTGTAATCATATATATATATATAGTAAGGGATCATCTTAATATATTATTTAATTTATAAACACACACACACACACACACACACACATATATATATATATAAGATGAATTTGTTTTGTTTAATTAAACACCAATTATAGTAAAGAAAAATAGTGTAAATCAAATTTATTATCTGAATCTATCTAATTGTTAACAACCTAATATAATGGAGGTGAGGGCTTACGGTTAGAAATGTATGAAGAAAATGGGAGAGTAGGTGAGTTTTATAGCCATCGAAAAGGTTAGATAATATCTCTTATATTCACCACATTTTCCTCTAATTATTTGAATCTTGTCAAATAAAATTCAAAAAACTATTTTCTCCCTCATATGTCATTATATGGCTACACTTATATATATATATATATATTCAAAAAAGATTAACATTTTAATTGGTACATAAATTAATATAAACCCTTATAATTTAATTAAATGAATATATAATAATTTAATATCTTTTAATTAATTTTGCGGCTTCAAATAAATAATTGAATGCAAAAAAATTAATATAACATTTAGAGTACTTTCCTCCATATTAATACTTATAATATTTATAAATTAATTCGAATTAATTAAATCCAAAAATATGTTTACAAGTACTGTTATGTGACTCATTGCTATGAATTCGGCCCTTAGTAATATTAGAATAGTTTAAATACTAAAGACTATACGGGTTTTACCAAATCACAACAGTGGATACAAGTTCAATTGCTTACAAACCATTTATGTAACACCCCCCTCTATACCCGTAGTATCAAAGTGTATTACTGCGTAATACTGTCTGATAATATGGAGAATGAGGTGATATTGAACTATCACACGTGAATATTCCCTTGAGCTAAAACAAGTACATATCTCAAATATTATACAACTTACCTATATGTACTCGGCATTGGCATAAAGAAATAAATATGTGTATTTCCAGGATAGAACAATAGAGGGTACAGAAAGTATAAAAGAGATATCACAGAGTCATAACACAATGATAAACATATTACATCAATAATACATGAGTCACGGTGGGTCTACATAATATAGATCTAAAGCCTACTATATCAAAATATATATAACATAGTCCAATACATGTTTCCATACATAGACATACAAAAGTGAGGCTACAAAAATACATAAAGGGATCATAATCCTACTATGTAGACCAGCCTCTAAAGGGTTCCTAGATAGGTCTAGATGGCTACTTTTACTCTAGTCCTAAAATATCTCAAACCGATCTGAGTATTATAGAAATAATAAACGGTTCAGACTATGTCTAAAATATGATACTAACCAGCATGGTATAACATGTAGCATTTAATCATCCTAGGTATAATTGTTTATCACAAACCTTGCACACTCATCATCACCTATATCAATATAAATCAAACCACAAATAAAGGGAAACACTAACATAATGAGTGAATCAACTATACACCCAATCATCAATCAACACACAAATGCCATCCAAAAAGAGATATGGAATGCTCTAAGTTATGCCATGATTAGCTCTCAGCTAACTCCTCAATATGATATGCCTTCAGAAATGTCATAGATTATCTCATAGATAATCATTACACACACACATCCACATGGGGTTGACTACCTCATGGACTCTCATTCTCATAAATAGCTACATCGACTCATAGTTGTATCCTCAATAGTCTCAAAGAAGTGAATAAGTGTTGTCTATTTTATCTCATCAATAACCAAATAGGATACCGATAAGCTCTCAGCTATGCTATAGTGGACTTCATCGCACGCTTTCATCGCTACTTCATAGTCTTAAGTTACCTCAACAACCATCATGACACGTATCCATCTTGCACCAAAGTGCTGCATAACTACGCAATGCAACGGCCATGACCCTGCAAGTGCCCTAAACGGTAACAGACTACTAGTCGAGGTGACACAGACAGCGGCTCTCGGCCATAAACAACAAAATGTGTGACCATCCATGGTGCGACCCCATGATCAGGCCTTTAGGATGTATGCTAGCCAAATCTGGTTTACTCTTTGCCCAAAATAATAGGAGTACGCTTGCAGTAGTTAGACATACATATAGCTCTCAACTTGCAACTTTCAGATCACAACTTGCAACTTTCAGCTCACAACACCTTATATGCGAACACTGTGTTTAACTCATTCCTGTATAGGTGACATTTACTTACAAAAAATAACTAAAAAAGTATCCGCTTAGACATCCTATACCATCTGTTGCTACTTACTCGTTTACTTAATGCTCATAAACTGCATTCGCTCCATACGACAATTGTAAGACCCCATAAATTTGGCGTTAGTTATTTAGTTAGTTAATTAGGCTCCAAAAATAGAATTTGTACAAACCATGGAATTTGAACAAGAAACTTACACCATTGCATTCGTGTCGAAATTCTAAGAAACTTTATTATTTGGATTTTTGCGATCGGAGTCTAAATGAACAAATTACGGATGAAAAACGAATTCAGAACGGAAATAATTAGATTAGAAAACTAATGTAAATATTAATATTCGGGGGACTCACAGGCCAACCCATCTATTGGACCGGTCAACTTGGGGCGGTCGACCGCTTCGGAAATAAAAATTAGAGTTTCGTTTGGCCCAACAGCCCAGGTTTCATATATTTTAATCTAACGGTTGTGGTTGATTTAAGTGCCTATAAATTCAAGCCTAACCCTCTCTTCTCTTCTCATATTTTTCTAAAAGTAGCAGAGAAGCTCTTCCATTTTCTCTTCTCCACTATTTTCTAAATTATAAAATAAAATATTTATATTCGTATATATACAAATTGGAGAAGAATATAAATCAAATAAAAGAAAAGGAGAAGCAAATCAACACTACGTGATAACGTGGTAATATATTTATATTTCCTTCAACCCTAAATCTCTTCTCAAATCTATAATTTCTATATATGTATATACCTTTTTTATACATATTTCTAGGAATAAGAAGGAAATGGAATTGAATCAAAGGCATCATTTCATATCTGGAGATTTGGAACGCTTTTAGAAGGTGAGTGGGAAATGTATATATTGTTTATGATTTTGAATCTATTCCATTGACATATGTTTGATTTTTATGCCTAAATCAATAATATTTATGAATTATAGGCGTAGAAAATTATTGCCTACATATTCTTGTTTTAGATCTGATAGGAAGTATTACTACACCCAGATCTGGAAATCAGTCTTAAAAGTTTTATATATAAATATCGATTAGATATGAAATTTACTTCAGATCTGAAATTGGGTTGTAGATTATTAGTATAATTTTTATTATTGCCCTAGTTATGTTGGTGTAATTTATGAGAAGAATGTCCATTGGATTTTTATAAATTTGTTTGTGTTTCCAAATTGCATAGAAAGTGCAGTGTTTGATTTAACAAAGAATATATGCAAATAAAAAGAAAGATATGTGTAAAGTATAGATTTGTTCTCCATAGTTTACAAATTTTATTCCAATAAAAAGAAAATAATCATTCCTTGTGATTTCAAATGAGGCAAATATTTCCTTTTACTCTTGATCTTTTGTTTAACTAATTTATGGAAATCATAATGGAGAATCTTCGTAAGAAATATAATTTCAGCAAATTAAATATGGAAAGAATATTCTAATTGAAGATTTGTGACTAGAATATATTTGGTAGAATTAAGTATTTATACGCGCTAATAAATATGACAATTTATTCATAAGGCTCGCTTAGGATATTCATTGATTTGTGAATAGGAATTAGGAAGGAGAATGAGGAAAGGTTGTAACTCCAATTAATGGATAATAAACGTGGAATGAATTAATAAACATGGAATGAATTTGGGAGTTACAAATAATTAATAGGGTAAAGGGATCAATGAGACTGATAAATATGGAAGATTAGGTAAATAACTATGGAATAGTTATAAAAGGTTACCAATTGGAAATTCATAAATATATATAAATGTCTTAAGAAATATCCTTAGGATGATAATCTTTCATTATGGACAAGTTAACATTTATGAAGGAATAGATAAAAAGGGGTTTTATAGGAAGTTTAATATTTAAGGTAAATCATATAGCCTTAAATAAATGAAAAGAGGTTAGTAAGCTAAGTCCAATATCCAATTTATGATGATAAAGCTTACTAATAGTAAAGCCTAGGATAATATGACTTAAGTTAATAAAGCCTAGAATAATTAGTTGAACTTAGTAAGTTGGGATGTGAGGTTAGTAGAGTTACACAACGGAAGTCTGCCTTCACTTTGAGGCTACCAGCAGTTGTGTACACCTCCTACTGATATGAGACATCTTTAACCATAGAACCCATAAAATAATTAGGCTTAGAAGATTGGGATGCGAGGTCAGTAAAGTAACACAATGAAAGTCTGCCCTTCACTCGGAGGCTACCAGTAGTTGTGTGTACTTATTACTGATGTGAGACATCACCAATCGTAGGACCCATAGGAAACGATTATGGGAATAATAGGATCTGCTTAGGAATTAGAGGTATTAAGTGGTTGTTTGAGGGCCCGTCTCTTTCATAATTAAAAAGTACTAAATGGTCCGAATTATCGATTATGAGTGGTATTGGATATCTCAGGAAGGGTCCTATTTGGTTTTAAGGTATTAAATTACTGATCTAGGATCCGCCTCCCTCCCATAAAGAAGTATTAAGTGTCCCAGTGAGATTCCAAGCAATGTCAGCTAGATGGTACTAATAAGGAGTCCGCCTTAGGGTTAGGTATTAAATGATAAAGGCCTACCTAGAAAATAGGTACTAAATGGTCAGGGGTCTGCCTAGTCCTTGTTAATGAGGTATTAACTGGCTTGGGTACTGTCTCTCATATGGCTAAGACTTTAATGACGATAGATTCGTTAGTAATATGGCTATTATATAATATAAAGCCATAAATAGTGATCAAAATTCTTTGTAACTAGGACCAATAGACCAACGATGACGATGTGTCCGCTTCATATTTGGAAGTATTAAGTGGTTGATAATCTTATGTTAGTATTTGTACCTTAGGAAGGGTTGGTAGATGAATTGTGCTAGGTAGGAATATCATGTGTGCAATATTAGGTTAATTTGGTTAACCTCAGAATAGTAGACATAAAAATTGAATGAAAACCAATCATTGTAAATTTATGGTATGGACACTGTATAAATTTTCCAATCATCAGAACGTTGTTTTGACCCCTTCCTCATTACAACCCAGATGATAGATTTAGAGGAACAGATCACTAGAGCTGGCATGATTGATTGTTGGAGAAGTCTCCTTTTCTCTCATGCTCGATGCTAATGTGGAAACTTGATATCCAAGGAATAGCATTGATTCCAATGTAGTAGACATAGTCTGTATTTATATCCTATTATTGTTTCTGTTGTGAGTTTAGATTTTATCAATCTCTGATAATGCTCATGCTTATTTGCAGGTATCAAATCTAATGATCTATGCTTTGATGGACTTGGGTTTCGATTATCGTTGAAATTTAGGTTCATTAAAGTGCAGGTTGTTACAGTAATATTCAATATAACAAGTCAGAGGATAATCAGAGAAATATTACCAAATGTCTCATGTCAGACGGTATTATAACTTCGTTTATTCAAATTTCTCATTAGACAGAAAATAAAACCACACCACACTCAAAATTATTTTATAATAGGAATTTTATTTATAAGAAATATATTATTTAGTTCAAAAGCTTTTATTTAAATTATTACCCAAAATATAATTTTCCTCATTTATCTAAATCCAGAATAAGGATTTTTAACTATAGAAATGAATTTAAAAATCTCTCTCTTATTTCATATATCTAGAAGAACTCTTTGAAAATCAAGTAATATTTATTAGGAATTATTTCATAATTTTTTAGAATTTAATTTGATTTTTAGATGCATTTTTAAAGCCCGAAATCAATTTTTATTTAATTTAAACTATTAATTATTCCACTAGTTTCTTTTTAATGAAAATAAATCATTTTCACGAACTAACTGTATGTTTAGAAAAAGTCTATTTTCTACATTCCAAATCTAAATTTTATTTTAATATTTTCAAAATTATATATATTTTAAAAACATCGCATGCATCGAATAGCCTGAAGCTTCTTTCTCTGGGCTTGGACTGGTAGAATGCCTAGGACGCTTAAGTCAACCTCCCCAGCACGGCCTGGAGTAATGAAGCTCTAAGCTCCTTCCATTCCCTGTAATTCCTTCGTGCTATCGAATCCAATTTTCTTAGTCACTATACCTAATTCATTTCGACACCAAATTCAATCAACGAACTACACAATTCGTACGCATTAATCAGGTAGCAAAGACAAGGTGATGGGTTCAGTTTACTGTGGAAGATATAGAGCAAGCAAAGATAATGTCCAAATCAATTTCAAACACAAATAAAATGTACATACATTCATGCATTGCATTCAACATCACATATTACATTCCAAACATACATACGTGAATGAAGATGTACTGACCTAAAAGTAGCAGTAGATAGAACTTCACATAAACTTTCGTACTACTACCTTTTTCTCTTTCTTTGGTTACTATAAAAGTAAGATCCAAAAACTATAAAGACCAGAGCTCCAACTTGTGTTCTCTTAGTGGTGCAACATTGTGATGAGAAGGTTATATTCTTTTGGGAATTAATAGAATTTTATTTTGAATTTAGAAGATGAGAGTATGTTTTAATTTTATTTTTAAAAATTGAAGATGAGCTACATGATGGTCAAAATGTGTTGAAGAATGAGATATTTGAAAGTTTGGAGGAAGACTCTTGAATCCTCAAGAAAATAAGCCGGCACTTCACATTTGCTAGGGTTATGGGCTTTGTAGGATTAAAATAATTTGTTTAATCCTTTTATTTTCTTTCTTTCTTTTGCAAATTAATTTTCCTCTCCTACAAAAGAATTCCAAATCACAAATAAAAATCATACCTACTTTCTATCATGTTTAGCCATCATTACACATTTTTATATAAATTATTTCCTATAATTTAGCCCCTTTTAAATTAATTATCATTTAATTATATTATTTGGCCTATTTACAAACAAATTTTAGATTTTCCATTTAAATAAAACTAAAATTCATTTTTTATGAAAATAAATTTCTAATATTTACCCATTTTTAATCCATTTTTAAAAAAATCATTTTTGCTTTAAAAATAGCTAAACTATTTATAAAAATCAAAAGTTACCCAAATAAAATATTTTCTAGAAAGTTGGGTACTTTATTTACTAAGGAAAAAGATACAAAGGAGGAAGACGTTTAGGGATCAAACTATGGGAGGAGTAACACACAACAATTAGACTAAAAAACCACAATACAAACCCAAAAAAGGCCAAGGTTTGATAGAAACAAAAACAAGGATTTTTCCATATAACAATAAATAAACTAGGACAAGGACTAAAAAACACCGCAGATTTCCATCAATTGCCTCATAATTGTATTTGTCGAGCCGCATTAACTTTTCCAAGATCCCCCAATTAAAGGACTATAGCAGCTCCCCTAACTGACGATACTTGTTAGGGCTGTTATGGTAATGGTTACCGTTACCATTTCACAAATACCGTTACCGTACCATTTTTACTGGTAAGCGAAAATTGCTTACCGTTACCGATAGGCTGGTATACCGAAGACTGGTATACCGATAATCTGGTAACCGTTACACTGGTAATGGTAAATTACCGTTTGTCTAAAAAAGTTAATAACATAACACGTATTCACACCATAACGGTTCTTCATTATACAATTTATAGTGTTACTTAATAAAAGACATAAATGAGAAAGAAGTGAAGTGTATTTAACATTATTTCACCTGGTTAATAAACTAAATTTAATCATTTGCTTGGTTTTAAATGCCTATAATAATGCATGTTACATGAATATACATGTATTATAAATTGACTGGTAAAATTACCGTTACCGCTGGTATTGAGCAAATGTTACCGATGATTTACCGTAGAAAATGGTAAATTTACCGTTACCATACCGATTAAACTGGCATACCGATTTCACTCGAAAATGGTAACCGATTGGCTGGTAATGGTATGGTAATGGTAAATTTACCGTTACCATGACAGCCCTGATACTTGTTATGAATTCTTCAAAAGATGCTAATATGACAATTGTCGATTTCAAATCCACCATGAGTAAGCATCAGATCTACTACTTTGCTAATGAAGCTCCTTCATTCCAAGTCGCGCTTCTAACTAATGAAGGGGAGGTGTGACAGAATTCGGCAAAAATAAGTTCTCAACCTCTCCTTTCATCTTCTATAATATTAGTTCTTATCAACAGATGTTTGCAGTCTATCATAATTTGATCTGCTCTGACGTGGATTGGAGATTCAATTTATTGAAAAAACTCATGTTATGCTCCACCTATATGTGCCATATAATCGTTGTAATCACTATGTCCATTAGTTTGTTGTAAGACTTGTTGGTTTTGCTTCTATTAAAAACCACGTCTAACACCTCGTCAATGTTACTATTAATAGAGATTGGGATTTTGAGTTTGGTCCTTTAATTTTCCCATACGCCGTTTGAATATGAACAGTTAAAGAAAAGATGAGAGACTGATTCTGGTTCTTGTTTGTATAGGATGCAGAGCGTATCGATTAAGTTATTTCAAACTAAAATTCTATTTTTAGTGTGTAACTTGTTTGATTTTGCTAGCAAAGCACAGAGAGACATTTTGAGAGCACTTGATGTATTCCAAAATGTTTGCACCAATTTAATTCACTATTCACCTCTCTGACTCGATTCCAGGCTGAATTAAATGAAAGTTCCCCATTATTTTGTAGTTTTCATGACCATTGATCTTTTGAACTGTTATGGTTTATGGGAATCTTGCTAATATGTTGGGATATATGTGGAGGCAAGAAGGGGTAATCTTCTCTCCATCGTCCATTGGAGACGAGAGAAGAGACCTTTCTGTTGTGACCTGCTATGATTGACACAAAATCCTTTCCCATTAGGTCTACTATGGATTGACCATTAACCCAGGGGTCAAACCAAAGACTTTTGCTATCCACATTAACTACCATCCTGTCAATTGTATTCTTGATTGCTGATCTTGTGTTGAGCAGTAATTTCCATGTGTATGATGCATTATTGTCTTCATTGATGCACCAAAAATTTTTGTTCTTGCAATACCTATTTCTCATCCACGGGGACCATAGACATTTGCCTTGTATAAATCTCCATGTAAGTTTTAGTGCAGTTGCATTCATTAGGTCTTGAAATTTTCTTAGGCTCATGCCTCCTTCAAATTTTGGTCGGCATAAATCTTCCCAACACATATTATGACTTGTTTTTCCATATAAAGTTTGCACACATTGCATTAATTTTGTTTAATGTTAGTACTGGTAGCTGACAAAATTAAATCCAAAGCGTAATCATTGAATAAATTACGGTTTTGACCAGTTCAATTCTGTCAGCTACATTCAGCATCCTATTTTCCAATTGTTAATTTTCTTGTGAATTTTATCCAACAGCACTGCGAAATCTCTAGATTTCAGTTTGCTATAAGATAAGGGAATTCTCAAATATGTAACCATGAGATTTCCCGATTGGACCTTCAGTATGTTGAGGATTTGCTTTTTGGATTTTGCCCCTTTGCTAAAATACAATGTAGTTTTCTGTTCATTCTTTTTAAACCTACATACTCTTCTATTATTTTCATAATTTTAAGTATGGTTTCTGCATTTTTTATGTTCAATAGGAAGAATCGGGTCAATATTACCCTCATAGAATTCTAAGTCTAATAAAATAGCGAAAATTTCCATCATGATAGAAAACAGTAAAGGAGATAAATGATCTCCTTGTCGAATGCCCCTGTTTCTACTAAAGAAGCCTATGGGGCTGCCATCTATAAGAATTGAAAACGTGGGAATGGAAATACATTCAAATATGAAGCGTGCAAAATTTTCAGAGAATCCCAAACATATCAACATTTGGTATATGAATTTCCTACTTATTTTGTCATATGCTTCGTGTTAATCTACTTTCAAGCACATATTGTTGTTGTGCAAAAATTGCACAAATGCGGAAAAACAATAAACAGGATCTAGATTTGCCAATTTGAACACCACTTAATCTAGCAGCAGTTATTCTATTACTCCAAATAAATAGCAATTAACTATAAAGAAAAAGAAGACACAATATTTATACTGGTTCCACTATCATCTAGATAGTGTACGTCCAGTCCAAAGAAGAGATATTTTATTACACTTGAGAGAATTACAAGAGATTACAAGATAAGAGTTTACATACCAAAGCCACAATTAGGGATAACAAAAAAAGAGACGCTCTATCTGGAGATCACTGGCTGAATGCCAGGATAGATTTACAATGAAGTCTACCCTCAATATATAGCCAATATAAATTCATGTGAGTCATCATTCAAATTACCAAAATATGGTAAGAAGATAATGGAGGTAAATTACAATGGTAACAAATCCCGCAAACATAGCAAGTAATTCACTCATTTCAAAGATGGAAGAAAATAATCCCTAAGCAATGTGATTACGAAGAAAGAAATAATATGCATATTTTGCATATATATTATTCCACAACATGCGTATGCATATATTCCTTGTCATCTCATTCAAATGCAATTCAATTATGCATTTCCATAATGAACAAACGTGATTACTTTCCCTTTTGCATATTTGTTTCCTTCTATTTGTGATTTTGTATCACCAAAATTTAACACTCCACCTTGATGCAAAATCATATATTTCCAACACTCCACCTCAAGTCAAATTCTCTTTTCAACGTAAAACTCTTAAAATCAAACTCCACCTTCAACCAAAATCTCTTAACGAGATACAAAAGAAAAATGAATATTTACCCAATGGGTTCCGGCAATGCCACCCCCCATCACACCTTACTAACGAGCTCAGACTATGTTCCCGCTCGCTAACAAAATGTTGCAAATATCCAAAATCAAAAGAAGGTAGATATCAAAATAATCTCAAAGCCACAAGACCAAAAAATTCTCTCAATCACCAATCAAATACAGAGCTAGAAAACAAAAGGCCAACAGACGTAACAAGGCTGATCCAAATCTCTGTATACAAGACAAATCTCTCTCCTTCCACATACCTTATCTGCCAAACAACAAATTTCCCATGAAAATCAACATAAGACTCTCACATCAACATCGAGCCATAAAGCAGATACAAGTTCCCAAATCCAGATATCTCTTCAACACAGTAAACTCCTTATCATCAAATTTCCAAGACTAGAACACTCTTCTCTCTCAACATAATCTCCTCCACTCCATATTGCACAAAATCTTCTTTTTCCATCCAAATGAGTAATAGCATAATCACCACCATATCTACCGCTCTTTCTAGACGCCATTGATGCACAAATCTAAACAAATCGCCTAGCTCTGATACCAATCTGTTGTGCGGAAATTTCAATTGATTTACACTAACTTCAAAACTACAGCGGAATACTAAAGTGCAAAAATAATTAAAACAAGGATCTAGCTTGTCGATTAATTATCAACCGTCAATTCAATGAAAAATAATCATCAAAGAAAGAGAAACAGAAGAGTAGAGAACACAGAGATTTAACGTGGTTCGGCTAGATTGCCTACGTCCACGGACCCAACAACTATTCTTTATTTCATTGAAGAAATAGAGTACAAAAGAGAGAGATTACAAAATTATAGATAGTAAAGTGGAGAGACTAACCTATAATTACAAATTGAATAATCAATTTATCCAAAGACTTGTTTACGCTCAAAACCCCTAATTGATTGACTGCAGAAATTAGGGTTACTGAAGAAGAGGATAATGGTGGATTCTCTTACACTCTCACGAAGATGGACTTCCTTCGTTTAAATAAACTTAAGAATGAAGGATTACTTGGAGATAAAGAAACTTAATTTTCAGATTATGTGACATCCTTTTCAAATTACTTGAATTGATTCCAATGCACATAAATGACAAAAAATATATGTTTCCATAAATTTCCATTCCTTAAATCAATCTCCCTGTATAAGAAACTTGTCTATCTTCATATAACATATCTGACTAATTAATTGATTGGCAATTAATTAGTTTCATTTTTTTAAAAAATATCACATATATCCTTCCTCTTTATCTTTTCATATACAATCTAATTAATTGATTGACTGAATCAATTAATTATTTTCTTCTCTTCTTTGGAAATATTTGAATCATATAAATTCAACACTCCACCTTGATTCAAATATAATAATCTCTCTGCATCACCACATCTCCACAAATTGTTGGGTCTACGTCAACAAGCTCAATGTGAATTATTTTGGGCAATATTGCCCAAACAGAGCTTCCAAATCTTTCCCAAGCATAAGAAAGATAGTATGCACATCAGCAAACATAATGCATACGAGCAAATACCAAAATTCTTCAACAAATCCGATGTTGGAGATGAACATGTAGATACTAAGCTTCGACAGACCAATGGAGATTTAACAGCGCGCTTCACCTTCTCCATTCCAAATTGAGTGAGGACATACTCAATATTATCTACTCCAATCTCCTCCATAAGAATTTTGCTAGACTTTCCTAAGTCAACATCAACAGACTCACCAACAAGCTCCACAATATTGAAAGCATAAGATGAAGAATCATCGCTACAAATATGCTTACAAATAGGGCCAACTGAACCAAAAGACCTTTCCAGCAAGTGAGCTCCACCTAGAATCTGAACCTCTGTAATCTTCTCATCAACCATGGTATCATCGGAAATACTAATATCTCTCCGAATATGGAAACAATCTGATGACTCCAAATGTGTTTGGCAATTTTCTGTCCTCCCAATGTCATCACTTGATAGAGGCTCCACCTTCAACAAAGACCTCTCATCAAATATCGCATGTCTGCTAGTCACAATTCTCTTAGTTGTTTTACACCACAACTTATACCTCTTCACTCCTCTATAGCCTAACAAAATGTGCTTGCTTTCTCTAGACTTCAACTTATCGTGTCTCTCGTCTTCTAAATAAGCTGAACAATCAAACACTTTAAGGAATGAATAATCAACATGCTCTCCTTTCCATATCTCTTCCGGGATCTTCATATCTATGGCAATAGAAGGTGTGCGGTTGATGAGAAATACTGCCATAGATATCGCTTCTGCTCAAAATCTCTCTTTTAGACCAGCAGTCGTTCTCAAGCTCATAGCTCTCTCCCACAATATCGGACACATGCTCTCCGCCACTCCATAATAATATGACTCAACAGAAATAGAAAAATCTCTAATTACATGCTCGGGCGCACAATAGTTAGTGAATTCTTGTGACATAAATTCACTACTATTTCCAACTTTGAGAACCTTCAAACGCTTCCTCGACTGCTTCTTTACCAAGATCTTCCACTTACAAAATTGGGCAAATATTTCGTCTTTGGCCTTTAAGAAATAGACCCAGACCTTACGTGAGAAATCATCCACAAATAAGACGAAGTAACTGGCTCCACCAAAAGATGCAACTGAGGTGGGTCCCCACACATAAGAATGAACATACTCTAGAAACTCTGTAGCTCTAGGTTTTCCAACATCAAATGTGACATGCTTCTTCTTTTCAAAAGAACAATCTCCACAAGAGCTAGGCTTCAACTGACAAACATCATCAATCAACCCACGCTTCTTTAATACTTCAAGACTCTCCTCATCAACATGACCTAAACGAAGATGCCATAACTGAGTAGAATCTAGAATACTAGAATAGAAACTACCGACTCTTCTAAGACCGTCTCTCCATGAAGCACATAAATATCATTAACTCGCACCCCTTTCATCACTACCAAGGAACCCTTCGCCACTCTCAAATTCTCTCCATCTATTATTATCCTCATTCCAAGTCTACTCAAAGCTCCAACTGATAATAAACTTCTACGCAGTATCGGAACATGTCTAACATCCGTGATAGTCCTAACAACACCATCATGCATCCTAAACCTCACACTTCCAACGCCCACAACATGACAAGATATGTCATTCCCCATATGAACTGCTCCACCATCAATCTTCTTGTAACTGACAAAACAGCTCCTATCTGGCGTCATATGACAAGAGACTCCAGAATCAATCACCCAACTAGTATGCTCTAAAGGTGAAATACTGGCTGAAAATAATGATGTATTATTATCACTTCTATCTGCATCTGATCTAACTGCTGTCAGTATTGAAGCTTTCTTCTTCTTTTCTCTCTTCTTTCTAAGAGTTGTACAATCTCGTATGAAATGTCCTTTCTTCTTACAATAATAGCAAGCACCCCTTCTAGGATCCATGAAATGAGACCTACGCATATCTCTTATACCTCCAAGGTGCTTCTGACTTTTATCCCTTCCTCTAGATGAACGAAGTTGTTGCTGAAGAACACCGTCATTAGTCTTCATCTTCCATGTCCCTAAAACTCCTTTTCTAACATATTTGATGATGCCATAATTTTTCATACCACTACTAAAAGAATTTGCCATTGATAACTAATCTAGAACAAGACAGCTAGCTCCACATCGCTAGGTGTGGCTCGCATTGTATTAAAGTGGGTGCGTAGATTGGATTATGATTAGTCTCACATCGCAAGATATTCTAAAAGAGATCAGCATATGTATAAGATTGGTAGCATATAACAACAAGAGATTTCTTTTGTTACAAATAAATGTTGCCATGAAAATATATATGCTCTGGGGATGTAGAGATATCCAATCATGACGTTGGCACCAAATGAGCTTCGTTCAGTGGTCTTGCCTTTTCTACACTAAATGAAGTGCGCGCATAGCGGAAGATGCGAGGGGGCGCCAAAACAATTTCAACATGGTATCAGAGCCGATGGTTCGATGGGACCAATATGATGCAGCATTGACCTAAGTATGCTCCAATATGTGGTTTGAGTTCGGGATTCTCATTAAGGTGGAGTTATAAGTTAAAACGCGGTCTGCTCCAACCGTGGAAAAGAGAACTCTTTGTGAAACAGCTTGGCCAAACTGCTGGAGGTGGTAGCGACCTAATCTAAACTGCTGGAGGTGTTAGCGACCTTATCCAAGTGTTTAAGGATTCTGTATAACTTCAAGTTGAATTGATAAAATGCTCGCCAAGGTGGAGATCTGTTAGGTGTGGCTCGCATTGTAGTAGAGTGGGTGCGTAGATTGGATTATGATTAGTTCTACATCGCAATATATTTTAAAAGAGATCAGTATATATATGAGATTGGTAGCATGTAACAACAAGGGATTCCTTTTGTTACAAATAAATGTTGCCATGAAAATATATATGCTCTGGGGATGTAGGGATATCCAATCATGACGTTGGCATCAAATGAGCTTCGTTAGTGGTCTTGCCTCTTCTACACTAAATGAAGTGCGCGCATAGCGGAAGATGCGAGGAGGTGCGAGGGGGTGCCGAAATAATTTCAACAATTGTTAGCCGTCTTCCTATTGAATCCCCTCACATTTCGTATTCTAAAAGAGATTTTTCTATGATAATTCTCTGTGAAATGAACACATTTTGATTCATTGAAATTAAGTTGTTAAGGTAATGCTTCATTCTATTACTCAACAGATTAGCCAAACTTTTGTATAATACATTGCATAGAAATTGGCCTATAATCTTATAAAGCAGTGGATCTGCATTTTTAGGGATTAAGTATAAAAAGGTGTGATTAATTTCCTTGATGATCTTACCTAACCGCTGAATACCCAATATTGCTTGCCAAATATCATTTTTGATTAAATCCAAATGCAATTTGTAAAATTTTGAACTGAAACCATCCGACCTAGGAGATCTGTTATCATCAAGTTGGAGCACGGCTCTTTTGACTTCATCTATCTCAATTGGAACACCCATTGCCTTTCTTGCAATATCTGAGATAATTTTTTACAAGTAATATTAGAAAAATTAGAACTAATGTAGGGAGAATTAAATAAGCTATAAAGAATTGCAAAACTTCCCTTTTTAACTTATCATCCGAGTTTACCCAATTACCCTGATCATCGGCCATTATTTTGGTTGTTGGTTTTAATCTTGTTTCCGTTAATCTGGAGTGGAAAAAATGAGAGTTTCTTTCTCCTTGAGTGAGCCATTTTATCTTGGATCGTTTCATGTTTCTGTGGCTTGCCTATGAAAAAATTCAGAGAGTTATTCTATCTTTTTCTTATATACGTCCAACAATGGATAATTATTTGGTTGATTAATAAGATCATAGTAAACCGTATCTAGCCCTTAATGCATTGATTCCACAGTCTTTTCCTTACTGGAATGTTCCTTGCTCTAATTCCGGAGGAAATCCTTTTTTTTAGTTTCAAGATAAACTGCAATAAAGGATTTCCAACATAGAGATTTCCCCACACAGATTGGATAATGTCACGATAGTCATTCTTATAGTGCCATGAGTTATTGTACTTAAAAGGTATACTCCCCCTAATAGGAAAAAAGGCAGTAAAATTGAAAATAATAGGAGTGTGGTCGCTTATTGAGTGGTTTGCAAAGAATATCGAGAAGTTAGAAAATTTGTCGTAACACTCCTTTTTATTGAATAACATGTCTATTTACTGTGGATTGACATGTTAGCACCTCCTCTCCAAGTGTTGTAGCTACCTATACTGGGTGGTTCAAATAAGTCTGAGGTCCCTATGTAATCCACAAAATCAACTTCTGGATTCATATATTAAGTCCCATTGTTAATTCTGTCCAAACCGTATAGTGTAGCGTTAAAGTCCCCTGCTATTACCCCAGGAAAATTAAAAGAACTAGCCCGAGCTTTAATGTATTCCCATAACTCAATTCTCTTATCTGATTGGTTATTTCCATATACCAAAGTGCAGTAGAAGGTCAAACCCACTTTTTTCCAAACTAAAGTTGTAATATATTTCTCACGTTTATGAATAACTGAAATCGACCATATGTTGGCATCCCAAAGGACCAAAATTCTACTTTTAATGTTGGTTCTTATTTAAAGTAAAATCCCTTCCCATATTAAATCGATTAACAATATCATTAAGTTTATTTTCTGGAAGTTTATTCTTTAATAAGCCTACTAGAGAAGCTTGTCATTATTTTAGCTTACTAATTACGTCTAATTGCTTAGAAGGGGAGTTAAGACCGCACACATCCCATATGATCAAATTCATTGGGTATTGACATTAGCTTTGCACCTCAATTTCAAATGAGAAGGATAACTCACATTAGTCTTAGCTCGTTTCATTTTTTCGTTTTGTTTTAAGGTGATTAACCATATTTTGCCACATAGGGCTATCAATTATGTCCTTTGATTGGGTTGCTGAAAATTCAAACGAAGCTTCATCCTATCACTGTTTTTTTGGGCTGTTTGGATCTTGTGCGTGAGCCAATATCGTCGCTAGTCTATGTGTGATTGACTTTTCCAGTAGAACTGCCTTTCTGAAGCTCGTCAAGGGCCATCATAACCTCATCAGCCTCAGTCATGGAGGATTTATCATTTTGTATATTGAGAATATTCTGTTGTTGAATAGGAACATTTTGTGTAGCTAGAACATTCTATACATTGTAACATGAATTAGGACATTGCATCTGTGTATCATTTTTGGAACTGTCTGTGACATGATTCTGAGATATAGCAGCGTCTCTTTGGTCTTCATCATCTGCAATGGGAATTGAAATCAGAGCATTCTAGCTCCATGTCTTGCGTGAAAATATGGTCTTGCTATTTTGTATATTTGGAATCTTGCTGATTTATTAAGCGTGGATTATTCAATTTGCTCTATTGTGTTTCTAGATTGATTTGTACTGAGCCCAAGTTTTCCATTTTTTCCTGCCAGAACCCATATGATTACTTTTGTCATGTTGTCGACCATGAGTGTGAACATTTTTTGAACTATTTTGTTGAGTATTTGATTTAGCATTCTGTGAATCATCTTGGGTTGTAGCTGTTTTGGCCATCCAAATTTTTTAATTAAGCACAACTTCAAAGGGTGGCCAAAGCAACTACAATTTGGATAGATCCTAGGTCGTCATTCGTATTTACCGGTTGAATGAAAACATCGTTGTCTTCGTTCACCATAGTAACTTCGCTATGGAATTTAATATCATTATTGATTTCAATTAGAACTCTAGCATATAAAATTATAATCATACTTTTGGTGAAGTTGTACATTTTTAAGGGATTACCCAAGGCTGAAGCAATTCTATTAATCTCTTCTTCTGATTAGAATTCCAGTCTTAACCCTAGAAGTCAAACCCACACTGGAATGAATTGAAGCATTTCTTTTGAAAAAGACTTAGATTCGGTGACCATCTCTTCATTATCATAAGTTTTTTATTGTAAAAATAAGGGTCTCCTGCTAATATTCTTTCACAGTCTACCTTGTCTACAAACTTGATAGTATAGAATCCGTTTTCCTTGGTATGAATAAAAAATTCTCCTTTAGGTTGCCACATCCTTTCAATGTCAAATGAAAATAATGATAATACGAACGTGAATCAACCACGTAAATCACAATATAATTGTTTCGATATCTCTTAGCCGATTCAACTATTGAATTAGGCATTCTAACACATGCCCTTTGATTGAATTCAATAGTGTTATAAAATTTTAAAGGGGTTGATACCGGAATATCTTCTTCCGTAACAACCGTTTTCCATGTCCTGGTCGTTTTTGTCGTGTTTGGGGTGTTAGACATCGGAGTCAAGCCAAATGTGCACAAGTGCATAGTGTATCATAACATAAAAAACATGTATGCAGAATGAATCTAAATCGGGCCCTCCGATATGAATGTATCTTTTAAAAACATTTTTGAAAATATGATGCAAATAGCCTATATATACTGGCAGTTCTATATGTACACTGGTTTCAAATGGTCTTCACACAAAAATTCCATACTTTTATGAATAGAAGCATGGCTCAACCAATTTTACATTCAATTCCAACCATTTAAAAATCTAATGTGTCGTATTTTCATATCCTAGATGTTTACTCCTATGCCGGAAAAGGAACTTGTTAATACCTCAGTTATTGATTTTGATGACAACAATCATATACAAACATATAAAATATAGATACTAATGTTTTGCCAAATTATATAGTATATAATGTAGAATAGTATACAAGTGTTGAATCAAAGATTGTATAGTATAAAGACTCGAGAGATAGACATAAAGGCTCATGAGCTCAAAGACCAAGATATGAAGATCTCAAGATTATAATTTAGTGTATAGAGTCATAGTATATATTGTTAAAGTCCTTAATAGCAATCTTTGATCTCTATCTCTAATTTTCTAATCTTTTATATTTATAACCAAAATAAATTTTAAAATATTTTATAAAAGTTTTCAAAGTTTAAAACATTTATAAACTACGTTCAAACTATTTTACAAAGTATAAAATTATTTTACAAAGCATAGGATTTTCAAAACATTTCAAAAGAAATAAGTTTTCAGAATACACAAGCATATGTCGACATACATGCCGCCAATCGATATTTTAAATTTTGAAATGAAGTGTCTATTCTTCGAAACTCTTCACGAACGGACACATCTATTGATTTACTATATAAAGGGAGGTGCAAATGAACTTTTTGATAATTAATTACTTACTTTCTTCCCTCCTCTTACTCTCTTGAAAATTCCATTGAAAATTATATTTTATTTTCTTCAAAATCACATAGAATCAATTCATACTTCATTATATTGATTTAATACTACTTTCTTACTGTTTTGCAAACTTCTCTCTCTCAATTCAAAGATCAAAGTGATGTCCAAGAGCTAATAGGATCCATTGTATCCAAAGTACAAGAATTTGTCTTTGGAAAAACCATCAACTTTATTTGTATTTGCTTGGGTGTGCTTGTAGCCCGTTCAAAGTAAGTGGGTGTGCTTGTAGCTCGTTCAAAATCAAGTGGATATACTTAGTAGCCTGGAAATCTCATGGGTGTGCTTGTAGCCTGGTCAAATCAAGTGAGTCTACCTTGAGCTCAGAAATTCAAGAGGGTGTGTCTCATAGCCTCCAAATCGAGATTGTATTTGGGTTTGTCTTCTGCCCGGTTAAAGATTGACACTTGAAAAGAAATCTATACAAGCAATTGTATATGACTAGATGTAGAAGAAATATGAATCAGTATAAAATCTCTGGTGTCATCTCTCTAACTCTCCACTTTACTTTATTGCTTTTATTTTTATCTGTGACTGCATCTGTGACCGATTGTTAGTATAATTCTGTGTTGAAAATCTATGATTCGATATTAATCTTGAAAGAAAATTAATAGGATTTACATAAGTTAGAAAACACTATTCACCCGCCTCTATTGTTGGATTAGCTTTAAGATCCATAATTCTTAGACCCACATAACTTAGGTGGGGAACTTTACATTCTTACCACTCTAATTAGTACCAATCCCGTTGTACATTGGAAATTTCCTCGTTGCCCCGAATTTTTTCCAAAATTTTCCATGTACAATGCATAAGGAGGTTTGTTTTCAAGCTATAAAACGGAATTGAATTCAAAAACAGATTCTCGTACATCGTTGACAAGGTATAGACATAGAAATTCCATACCTAAATGAATCTCAAAATAGTATACAAGTCGATATAGTAAGGAACAAGGGTATACAAATCATACCTAACATGTCCCTGCAACCAAAGAGTTAGCACATAATGAACATAATATGCCCTCTACGAATATCATAAAGGTATACCGTAAACTAAGTATGATGACGAGTGTCCAGGTATCCCTATCCCCAATACCTATCTCTAATGACATCCCTAGAGTGATAGACTATGGAAATAAATAACCAAAACAACCATAACAACCATCAAACAATCCTCACTATCGCTCGATGTACTCTAGATATATGATAACTCGTATGACCTTTCCCATGCCAGGGATTAATGAAAGTCCCAGTTTTCAATGTACTCGTCTTTAGCCTGAAGCTAATACTAGACCCTTTTCCTCGATCTAGGTATACAGATCCTTCCAAATGATCTGGGTAGCCTTTCCAAGTACCCATGAGTGCACTCATAATACCCTTGCTTTGGAGTATATCAGAAAACACTTCGAGTATCAACGATCCCTTAACACGCATATCCGAGCCTTTTCCTTGCTCCATCTACTCTCCATTATTCTCGAGAAATCATTCCACATTCCTTCATTCCACAATAGAACTATTCTCATGTTCTATCCACCAATCACCCTTCGTAGAACCCGCCCTTTGTAGATAACCATCTTACGACTCCTTTTAACGTCGAGTTGCCATTTTCCGAACATATCCACAATCACCGTCGAGCTTCCATCACCTAAATTCGAAGCTATCACCGTGCTACTACATCGCCATCAAACCCGAAGCGAACGAACAAACACATTCAGCACGACCTGCAGAGCCCTTGCTTTCCCTTTTGGAGATTCCACCCCAATAGCATCAAAGGTGACCTCTACTGACCGGTCCTCTCGATACCGAGTGTGTACATTTAGCCAATTTTGGCTAACTTTCTTCCTCTTCTTCTAAAGCTCCATCTTCTAAGTGCTTGGACCCCGACCACTCCTCTTAAAAGCTCTCGACATCAACTCCAAATGCTTGCTGTTAAGTCCAAAAGCTCTTGTTTTCATGCCCTCCGAAGCTCTCAGTATCAAGTCCAACACTTAGCCAAATTCCTGCACTTGTGCTTTACTCATCTCTCATAGTCTCCCAACCTAAAGGACCATCACCCCCAAGTAGCGACACGACACGACCTCTCAGTACCGAGTTCTCCACTTAACTCCAATTTTGAGGCGACTTGGATCTTGAGCTCCCCTAATGCTCCAGAGCCCATCCTCCAAGTTTCATCCAATTCTGACCATCTTTGTCTTCGATTTGCTAATTTGACCACCTCTTTCCTAACTATCTAAAAGCATTAGCAAACCACATCAAAGCACAACGTACAAACATGGAATATCATACATATACATCCATTCATACATACAATACATAAAAACATGATAATCAAGCAAATTCTAATATAAATCTAACTTTTACACTAGGATAAAGGAGTTGCAAAATCATTTAAAAACCACTTCAAAACCTTTAAAATTCGGCCATAAACATATGTTAAAAAGTGATTAAAGTTAGAAAACACTTTTAGGGTCAAAATCATGTTAAAAACGTCATTTTTAACTATATAAACATGCATAATAGAGTGAGAGGTCAAGAGCCACTCATCAAATACCTAAATATCAATTCCTCCCCTTAGATCTGAAGTGGACAGCAAGGAAGATGAATGCAAATCAACAAAAGTGACAATCTCAAGCTCTCTTATGCTAATCACCCCCTCTAATTGATGATTTGGCTAAGATTAATAGAAAAATGTAGGCTTTTGATGAAATTAAGGTTAATGGAGGTCTAGAGCTATTTTGGGGAAGGTGGAAATAACTTAGATCAGTTCCTACAGTCTCTCCTTAACATAATTTTCGAGATGGGTTAGTGGGTCTAAGTATGAGCTTAGTTAATTACATACTAATGCAGGCCAGCAACAGCTAAAACTTATAACAGCTAAAACTTTCAAACGGTAAGTCCGTTTTTCTATTATGACCATTCTATGGAATATGAAACCATCATCTTGAAACAATGAAAGTGGTTTGAGAATCTAATTTGACTCCTATCAATGTTATAATACATATAAGATTTTCAAGGTCAAAATGGTCACATGGGAATTCGGCAAAAATCATAGATGTGGAAAATGTCCCTAAGAGTCGCTTTTCAAAATTTCAGGATCATACGATCTCATACGAATAAAATAAAAATATTTTATGATCCTCTGATAAGTATAATATAAGTTGTACAATTATTGCATCACAATATAACAATACATGTAATAAAAAATAAAACCAAAATCATACTTTATTTCAAACAAGATTCGCATACAAGAATTGAGTTAAATAATAAATTACGTAATTGCCTATATGAAATACTCTTAACTTCAACATAAATATTATATCATATCTTGTGATAAGCGTTCTTCAACGTAGTCTGCCTAATTTGTTTATCTGTTTCTCTTGAACTCTTGGACGTTCATATGAGTAGGCTAGGGTTTAAGGTTTTGGTTTGAAAATGCAATAGCTAAAGACAAACAAGAGGCTTTAGCTGTTACGTAGTTTTCTTTTCTCACGGTAATTTGTTTAGGTGGATTGCTAGTTGTGTATGCAAAAACAAATGTCGTGACCGTCTTAACTTTGAGAGATATAAGATATGATCCATGGGACCATGACATTAAATATTATATATGTCATGCTTTATATTTAACCATGTATTCTACTTCATCAGTATTATATTTTATCATCTTAAATTTAAGTCTGGTAGTAAATACTTAAAAAAAAAAATACATTCGCATTTGTATTTGAAAAATAGATAATATCTAATATCCTGAAAAATGGATACAAATGCGGATCTGAAGGTATTCACATTCGAAAAATCATCCATTCAGTTTTATCAAAATTATAGCTTATGTTACATACATTTTAGTACAGTAAACGATATGTAATTATTATTTTATTAAATTAATAGTTTATATTTTATGCATTTAATTCATATTAGCCACTAAAAATTTTTATTATCAGCATATTTGTTTTTTTTCGTACTTTTAAGGAATTTTTTTATTTATGTTAATCAGAATCATATTCATGATTTTAGACTTATTATTCGTTAACAGATATAATTAATATTCAATATCCGTCTATATCCACATATACGGATATAGTACTATCCGCATTCTAAAGTATCCGTTGATAGATCTAACTAGATTGCAATTTAAATAAAAGATTATCGTATTGAATCGAGAAAGGAGCATGCGTTGTCAAAATCAATATTCAGATTGGATTCTACAATTTGAGAAGTTAACATTCCTACGTCAAATATAATAAGTGCACCATGCACACATTTTTGGATAATGAAAAAGATTGCTCTACAATTTGAGATCATATCATAAAAGCATACAAGCAAGACAATGGATGGTTTTTTTTGGCAATAGTGCATAATAGCTACTGCAAGTCTACATCAAAATAATCTACAATGAACACCACCACGACCACCACAACAACAAAAAATACAAATAAAGCAACATGCAGATCCTTCCGATTTTCAGTCTCACATTCTGTGTCGCTTAGTCATTGCACCTGCCTGTTTAAGAGGTATGCCATATGTTAGACCAACAATCTTTAAAGAAGATTAAATGAACAAGCAAACTAGCTTGATGATGCACACATTAAAAACTAAATAGTATTTCGGAAAATACATATACTCAGTTTTCTTGTTTTGCTAAACACATATTATTAGTTCACCTCTCAGCATATATTTTCAATTTACATTATGCAATTCTCCATAAATGAATATATCTTGTTGGCAGCTTAATGGTATTAGTAGGTCAAATATATTCATTGTAGCTTAAAGGAACCTTATTTTCTAAATAAATTGACTATTGAATTTAGTTCATCGTGGAAGGAGCAAACATATTGAAATGAAAAACAATTTTTTTTGATAGAAAATCAACAAAAGGATTGTTCATCTTAATTATTTTCAATCAGAAGTTGCAAATATATTTACAAAGCATCTACAGATTGAAGCATTGAAGAAACTAACAGCAATGTTTGGATTAATTGAAATGGTTTAAGAGTGTTGTCATAGGAATATTATGATGAGAAATCATAATAGCTGAAAGAGTGTTAAGTACTCATTAAAAGATGCATTGTATAGATGTGTTTTTTTATACATACATGCATACATACACTATATGTGTGTGTATGAGCTAGGATCAATAGTCCCCTTTACTTAGCACCGTTTGTAGCCCCTAGATATCAGCCACAAGTTTATATTTAAATATTTGGTCTATGTGAGAAAAGAGCGAAATTCTCCTTACTTCTCTCTTCTCTACAGACATCAGTGACACTTCGTACTTCTATTATTTCTTACAAATTCTGGTATCATAGTCAATTATTTGAATAATGGCGAATAATCTGACAGTGGCTTCTAAATATCCTCGCATGTTCAAGTTTCAACAATCCCAAACTGAGGATAATTGCATATCTAAAGCAAGTCAAGCAGGTTCCTAACTTTGAAACATATAAAGAGCCTTGAATCATGCTGAGGTGTACTACAACATCAAGTACAATGTATGATCTTAATTGTGAATTTTCGTCCACCCATCAATGAAGTGCAAGATAATGGTTCAATTTGATATAATGAGCTAACCATGTTTTATTTTCATATTTTTATTGTTTCATTTGATAGTGATGATAAATGAACAGCTTTAAAAGACAGACCCTCTTCTGATAGTTCTAGACTGAGAAGCTGAAACTAACCGAGTCTTATGATTTTTAAAATGGGGCATTTCACCAGAAGAACAAACTTTGCAGTCCAATTAGTTTCTAGGACACACATTCAAAGCAATTACTTTCAAGGCCAAAGTCAGCAAAATAATTACTTTCAAGGACAAAGTCATCAGTCCAATTACTTTCAAGAACATAATTTCATAGGTTTTTAGGCCATAGAAACTAATTATTTTACGTTTTGTCCTTGAAAGTAATTATTTCAGTTGTGTGTCCTAAAAACTAATTCCACTTGCTAAAGAAGCCCTTGTGGCTAATTTCCACTTTTTTAAAATTCTTTGGTATTAAATTAATATTTTTTTAGATTAGTTGCTGATGATGATTTGACAAACAAATGAGGTGCGGATAGATTTAAAATTCTGCAGAGAGAACCTATTTAAATCTCCTACATTTATATGATATTAATTGTCATTAATGATGTAAATGGTTTTTTTTATACTAGTAGGTTTTGAAAGTAGTTTTAATTTTGAGGTTAATTTACTGAGATTAGCTTGCCTTGAATGTGGTAAGTTAATGATGCTTAGAGGCAAAATGACCTTGGAAAGAGATTTGTGTTATCGTCGCCTTAAATCTGTTCCATTTACAAGATTGGAGTTCAGTAACAATACTATAATTTTTTGCTTTATAATCTTCACTCTAACCATACAAAAGTAATTGGACTAAGAACGTGAATTGCAAAAAATGATTTAATTTGATATACGGACTATCTAACAAAGTGGTTTGAGTTTCTATAAAATCATGGTAAGTGTTTTTTAATTCATTTTTCTCCACAAAAATCAAAGGCAATATACCATAGTTGATTTTCATGGGGAAGATTGAATTTATTAACCACTTATCAAAATCATGGTAAGTGGTTATCAAAATCACGGTAAGGAGATTAAACTGTCAACAAATTCTGCATGTGAGCAGTAACCCTCATGGAGCAGTAGCATAAAAAAAGAACTAGGCAAAGTTCCTCCATTTGCACTATATTTATGAACTGGTCCACACATATATTTGAACCAGGGTGTATTGGTGATGACTGATCTTTATCAAATGAGTAAATAAAAATACAACCAATTTATACTCATTTTCCTGGAAAAGAACCAAGCCAAAATAACTCTATAAACTGGCTAAACACTTGTCAAATGGTATTTGATAACTACTTTAGAATAATGGGTTATGCTAATTATTCATTACCTGAAATTGATCGAACCACCCACTCTTAAGTATTAGGCATTGTTTCAGCTGGAAAATCCTCGTAGCCAGAGATCCCTGTGATCCTGATCCTTGTGTTTGGCTGCATATGTCATGTGAACAGTTAAAAACTCGAGCAATATTAGGTTTCAAATTTGACTACTGAATTTTAATTAAATAATTAAATGGGGGAAAACATATTAAAAGGAACCAAATAATAACTAGTTTACCTGTCGGTGACCAATGTTCCTTCGGTAATTTTTCTTTCGTTTGTACTTGTAGACAATCACCTTTTTATCCAGCCCCTAGAAATTACAGAAATGGAGAAATATTAGGAAAGCATTTGGAATGAAACATCATAGTAAGTATCATAAAATGGTTACCTGTTCTTCAACTACAGCATGTACTGTAGCATTTGTAACAACTGGCTGCCCAATGTATGCTTTTGTCCTAGTTCCGACAAGCAAGACTTTGTTTAATATTATCTGCGAGCAAAAAATACAACTAAGACAACAAATTGAGAACTTGTGGAATGTTAATGGTGGAACCAACATTTGTTTGCGTAACTCACTGTCAACTAGACGTTTGAATCATATACTTTTCGAGCTTTTAAGGATATGATAAGCCATCAATATATGTAGAGCATGAACATTCCACAATAAATATATACTGATATATAGTAGTCGTCATGTTGTACATGCAAATCAACCAATAGCCCACTTGACAATGTCAAATATAAGCATACGTTGCTATAACTGCGTTATATTTTTGTACATATGATATATCAATGAAGAACTATGTCAAATGCGGACAATAAGTTGACCACCATGACTTCTTTTCAGCCTTCTAACTTCAGCAAATGAGTGATACTAATGGATATTTTAGCAACCATATGCCACTACTGATACAGTGTAATAGATATATTTTCACTAGTGAGCACTCGACCCTATGTAGTCAAGTTCGCTGTCATTAACATGAATTAGGAGGCATATAAAGCTAGGGAGGACTTCCATTAACGATCTCTTGTGCATGGTGTGAGAAAATATGTTTTTTTTTCCTTCCCCCCTATTGTTGTTGTTGTTGTTGTTGTTGGTTTTGTTGTGACTTTCTCAATCGACAAACATATTCAAGGGTCAAGATTACATGTTATGATTTATCAGATGTTACCATTCCTTTTTTTAATAGTGGTACAATTTCAACAATTATGACATGTACATATTAGACGTTGGAACCAGATAGGAAGTCGACGTTTCTTAGTAAGATGGTGGTTCGGCATCTTCAACTAGGGAACTTGATGGAAACACATTTCAAAATGGATGGAAACACGTTTCTAATCAGATGAGAACTTTTCAATAAACATTACCATAATTACATAGAAGTAATCCATTTTGAAAGAAAATTGGACAGCTATCATACATGCATTAATATGAACGAGAAAAAAAAGTTAATGTTAGACTTTATATTTATATCAAATGAACCAAAAGGTAAATATTTCTTCCACTATTGCAAACATCCATACATTCAGAGTTTTTGAATTTGCTAATATGCATATGATGTAGCTACCTTTATAACAATTTATATTGCGATCCTATTTAAAATGTTTTGATAGTTTTTCATTCCACCATTTGGTAATTGTATTTAACCACTAATAATTGCAGAGAATGCATTTTAAGATGAAGTGGTACAATTTCAACAATTATGACATGTACATATTAGAAGTTGGAACCAGATAGGAAGTCGACATTTCTTAGTAAGAATGGTGGTTCGGCATCTTCAACTAGGGAACTTGATGGAAACACATTTCAAAACGGATGGAAACACGTTTCTAATCAGATCAGAACTTTTCAATAAACATTATCATAATTACATAAGAAGAGGATGAACAAGAAGTTATTATTGCATATTGCATGTTTGCTGTGATCATAAACATTATCTCTCGTGCACTTTCGACTGCCGACTAGCATGGCTTACCACTCTCCCTTCCTGCATCAAGACCACGCCCAACCCCGTACCGCAAGCGTCAGTATATCTGTGAATGCGTTAGTACCATCAGGTTGTACTAGAACATGTGCACTAGTCAATAACTTACTTCAAGTCCCATGAGAAAACCAAATTCTTCTGGTAAGGTGGGTCAGAGAGGATTAAATTTTAGCAAAGTCCTCAATGAACTTCCTATAATAGCCTGCCAAACCAAGAAAACTTCTTATGTCTGTGTCATTCTTGGACACCTGCCTAGTCTCGGGCCACACACTTCTCCAGGATCATCGTCAATATGCTCGTACATCGTAGAACCACTTGTGAAAGCAATTTGCGATAGAATCGCTAGACAAAAATCGACCTCGTTGAATAAGTGATGTCTAGGCATTGTTGTTGCGCACATATCTACCCAGTCTTGCAACGTTCAAGAATCGCAAAACCTGGGGAGCTAGCTTCCCTATTTGTACTAACATCCATGTATAACTATATATATACAATTAAATTAATAACTTAGGCCTTAAGTCGAGGTTCATACTATGCTATAATTAGTAACCGGTCGATCGTGTACTTTCAACTATCGACTAGCATAGCTTACCACTCTCCCTTCCTGCATCAAGACCGTGACCAACCCCATACCGCAAGCGTCGGTATATACTGTGAATGTCTTAGTATCATCAGGTTGTACTAGAACATGTGCACTAGTCAATAACTTCTTTAGCTTCATAAAAGCATCCTCATACTTCAAATCCCACGAGAAAACCAAATTCTTCTTGGTAAGGTGGATCATAGGGGAATAAATTTTAGCAAAGTTCTCAATGAACTTCCTATGATAGCCCGCCAAACCAAGAAAACTATGGTATGAGGACGCCGAATTGCATATTGAAAATAAGTAAAAATTGCATGTTTTTTACATAAAAAGTATAAAAACTAAATATTTCATATTGCAAATAAATGTCCTAAAAAGTGCAAACGTTCCCATTTTCTTATTGTTCAAATAAGAAAATTTATGTTAGGGGTTATTTTGTAATTATAAACGTTAAGTGTGCAAGTGATTTCGTAAACATTTTCATTATAACAAATTATAGACAAGGGTTTTACAATATATTTTTCCATAAATTATAACCGTTCGATCAGGAATCAATGATTTAGACTAAGCGGGCTCGTAATTGCATTGATCGTGGAGAGAGAAAATGATTATTAATTTAAACCATTGAATTCATGTTCTAGTGGCAAGGATTTATGGTTGAGCTCTTATGAAGGTGATTTTATTCCTACAGTATGTTATTTCCTACGTTGTCGCCTACCTATTTACTTGAAAACAATATCCACATTTATTTGGAAAAGCGATAACTTTGGGCTTCAATTGGTAGCTTTTTAACATCAGCTTTGGCCGTTTTTCACACCGCTCTGTTTATAATCTGTTATGAATACCGACGCTTATGAGTTTTTTAAGCATCGATTTTAAATGCTATGAAAATCCACCAAAACCGGTGTGGGGCATCTTCGACCATTTCTTTCAACATGCAAGATTAGTGATTTTTTGTTAATTCTTAAATTTTCCACAATCCTATTTAACCCAGTGTTTTAAATATTTAAAATCAAAAAGAAAAACTTTGATTTCAAAAATTTATTTTAAAACGATCATTTTAAATATTGATGACTTCTAATGATATTTTTTATATAATAAAAAAATGTTAACTAAATAGTTTAAGCATTGTTTATTTTGGATTTTTAATTCATTTTTATAGTCTATCTCCTTATTTAAAAGTCACATTATTTGATTATTATTTTTTTCAAATAAAATTTGTTATGAACTTGACGCAACTGTTAGGTCATCCGCATGGTGATCTGGGTGCCAAGGTTCAAGTCCGAAAACAGTCTCTTCGCAATGCAAGAGAAAGACTGCGTACATTATCAACCTCCTCAGAGCCCGCTATCGTGTGGAAGCCTTATGCACCAGGTTCCACCACCTATAATTTGTTACGGACTTATGATACAAAATTTTAAATTCTAAAAACAATTTTTAATTAACTAATTTTGATATAATATTTTCTTATTTTGATATATGTGTGTAATCTTACAATTTTAGAATGAGTTTCAGATTGCATAAAGTTTAACTACCAAGCATAGTTTCATACCATACAATCGACCATGAAAACCTCTTAAAACCAAACAGCTCTATCAAAACCAAACAATGATACAAAACTCCCAATTGGAACCACATTGTACAGTAATTCCCCTCGTATATGATGCTACAGAACTATCAAGCAGGAACCATATTATACATTATCTATATAAAAAATAAAGATGATAGTGACAATAATGAAACCTTATCATTGACATTTGCCTCCTTGAGCCTCTGTGTGTAGATAAACCTTCCAGGAAACACAATATACTGCCGCCCACCGACCTGAATTATTTCACATTTTAACTTCAATCCTTACAATTAAGGTCGTAGTCATCAATTAATTATAATTACTATTTTACAGAAAACCAGTGGAAAGGGAAACTAAAATGGGAAAAGGAAATGAAGAAAGCTGTAAACAGTATAAGAATAATACCATGACTACAGCAAATACGTCTTCCCCCTTCGGAATTTCTGCTTCAGCAGCAGCAATCTGTACTTGTACCGCCTCTGGAGAATTCGCCTCTGCGACAGAAGAAGAGGAAGCAGCAAATGTTTCTGGAATCACCCTTGTTATCTTCTTCTTTTTAGGAATCGACAGCAGCGGAAGCAATGATGATGAAAAATTACAGGGATTAACTGGAGAGGGTAGTAAAGCCGATTTTCTACTGCAGCTAATACTGCTGCAACGAGCAGCGGAAACAGAAGAATGAAAAAGATAAGCGTTAGTGCAGCATAAAGCTGAAGCAGCAGCCATATTATTAATTCTTTATTTGTATTTTAGTTCCTGCATGAACAAACAGGGAAAAGAGGATTAGGAAGAAGAATAGGGAAAGGAAACAAGCGATGCCGCCTTATCTGGTTATCTGCTCAATCGTGAATCGTGTGCTACAAAATTTGTATTTTAAACGGGCCTGTTTGGCAGTCCATTAGAAAAAGCCCTTGTCAGTCGAGAAAATGAATATGAACTACCGGCCCATTAAAGGGACGAGAGCGTGTTTTACGATGTGAAAGAGGGGAAAGGGTCGAAAATTCCTAATCATGGTAACAAATGGGAAAGAAAAACGAAAAAGATGGTTTGTCGTGTTTTTAATATTTTCTAAAGGTGAAAAAAAACGGAGAAAAAAATATATTTTAATTTTAAAACCAAATAGGTTAATAATAGCCGTTGGGGTAGCAATGCGTTAAATGCATGTGGTCGTTATAGAACGAACACAAAATTACTTTTTGATAGTCTTCTTGAGGTTATTGCATCTAAGTAAACATGCAATGATGTACAGTTGTCTTTTGATCCCGAGAGTGATGTGAAACTTATGTGTGAGTTCTATACATTACGAAAATTCACACAACAACGAATTTGTTACGATCATAGTTAGATATGTGTTGAAACACCTGAAGCGAAACACTACTCAGAAGAAAATTCGTCTCATTTGATACAGAAGGTTAGTGTCATTGTAGTTGGAAATTGACATAGAACTAAGGTAGTGCGGCTAACCAATAATTTTAAATTAAAACAAGTGACCTTAAAAGCCGAACTTCCCGATTAACTATGAACATTATTATTGTTGATGTTGATTAAGTTCTATATGTCTAATTGACATAATACCGACGAAGAGACTTAAATGTCATAATATATCGTTTCTTAAGTTGTAGCTTCGTGATTATATGGTAAGACTTTACCAAGATGATATGTAGGCAACTGAATACTTTGCGTCTACTACTATATTTTAGGAAAGTCTACACTGACTTTAGTGTTTAAACAGTTCGAATGTTACTAAGTATATAGTATTACACTTGGAAGTCACAAAAATGTAACTCCTTGATCCATCAAAATAGGCTTAATAAATATTTAATATTATATATTAATATGGATTAATCAATATAATTATTTGTAGATTCTCATATATTTTATGGTTACACACAAAATACACACACAATCAGTATATTAGTTACGTTATACTTTATAACTAAATATATATGTGCCTTATATATACATATGAGGGAGAATACATTTACATATTTTATAATAAATAGGCAAAAAATATATTTATGTATACAATTATTTGCTTGTATATATTAGGACTGAAATAATAGGCATGTTAATATTAATGTAATTTGTTAAAATTATTATTAGAAAAGTAAATAAATGTAATAACTCATATTTTTGGTAACATTATTTAGAATATTTAATTAGCTAAATAAAATAAAATAATGTGTTTATTAGGGGATTGAGATTTGATTTAATTAAAGGGTAGCCGTGCCATTTAACCTATGAATTAAAATAATGGTTAAATTGAAATAGAGGAGGGTAAAATAGGAAAGAGGCCATTCCTATATTCCCAAAACTTGGCCGTGTATCCTATACACATTCATTTCATTTTCTCAATATTTTAAAACTTTAAGGCTGACCACCATTAACAAGAGAGAAAGGGAAAAAGATAGAGAAAAGCTAGGAAGAAGCTTAAGCAAATTAAATCCATTCACATCTCAATCTCTTTAATCTCTAAAACTAAGATGAATAATTAATGTTTACATCTTCTATTTGTTTTGTTTCGGTTTTAAGATGAAATCCAAAATATTTTGCATGGATTTGCCATGTTTTTGAATGATGGAATGATTATACATACTTGTTGATGAATTATGTTTGTTCATATAGATATTATGATATGTTTTAAGGTGAAAACCCTATTAAATGACATCCAAAGGCCTTGTAATTTTTTATGAAGACCGGAAATGATATTTTAGAGATGAGTTTCAATTTCAGTTTTTTCTGAATTAATGTGGATTTTCTATGCATTTTCTAGAGAAGAAAATGTTATTTTGGATTATAAATTATTAACGGTTAAATAATTAATGGTTTAGGTCTGAAATTTATATATGATAGAAAACTTATAAAAAGTGATTTTTTGGAATTTTTGTAGGATTTTCCTAAGTATTTTAATGGATATATAAAATTATCTAAGGTATGAGACTTAAATGTTTTATATATTTATAAAAGGAGAATGAGCTTTTTGTAAATAAATTCAAATTCTATTTCTGGAAAGTCGATAGTATTTTTGGAAAAGAGAAACTTGCAACTAATCGGATTTTGACAAACAAGGCAGATTAGGTACAAAAGAAATAGTTTAAAAGGACAAATAAACATGTTTTCCACTGTTTCGATGCTTTCGGCACCAGGTTCCGCCTTCTTACCTTTGCCTCCAACACTGTCAAAACCAATGCACATGGTATCAGGAAACTGGTACGCAGTGAGTTGGATGTAGGTGAAAGGTAAAGGGTCGAAACCGGGGGGTTCCGAAGGGGTTGAAGCATTACTTGATTTTAAAGGAAAATATGTTTGCTTGCTATCGACTAAGTAGCTTTCGACTTAGTTAGCTTTCGACTAGGTCAAATGGTTTCAAAAGAAATGGTTTCGATTGGGTTGCGCCTTTGTTTTTAAATGATTGCTTTCGACTATGTCGGAACCTTTGCTGTCGCTTTCTTCCTTTCGACACAGATGGTTTCGAAGGAGTTGTTTTTTTTTCTAAAATTTGGCCACTTGTCCAATGCTTTCGAAGTGATGATTTCGACACCATCATTTCTTTACTTAGGAATGATTTTGAAAGGAGTGCTTTCGACTTTATTGGGTTTTTGATCCTTTTGCTCTACTTGAAGGCGTAATCCGAATGGTTTCGACCTAAATAGTTTTCAAAGGTTTCAAAGGGGTAAATTTTTGAATGGTTTCGAAAGATTTCCACATGTTTTAAATTGAACTTAAAGTGCTTTCGAAAGGATTGATTTTTATGCTTTCGAAAGGTTTTAACGAATGGTTTCGAGAGGGGTGGTTCCCAGGGTTTCGAAAAGGTTTAGAGGAAAGGTTTTTCCCATGTTTTCGAAAAACAATATTTATAGTTTTTAAAGAAGGATGTCTAATGTTTTAAAGCTTTCAAAGGAAAAGCTTTTAATGGTTTCGAAAGGGTTACTTTTAAGGGCTTCAAAAGGGCTGTTTAAAGGTTTTAAACAAAGGTTTCGAATGTATGAACTAGGTAATATAGTCTAAGTGTTTTCAAGTTAAAAAAGGTTTTAACTTGTTTTGAAAGGATAGCTAATCCTTATTAAAATTCATCAACACTGTTTTGAGTAAAGTATATATACGTCATGGCAACATAGCTTAGAGTAAAGCTAAGAAGGTATTTTCTGTGCATATGTATTATTTAAAAGGTTAAATCATTTAAAAAAGGTTTTTCAAGGAAAAAGATAAAGAGTAGCTAACCCTATGAAAATGACTCAGATTAGAAGACCAGATAGGACTTGTGTAGGGTCGCGCCCTATGCTCATTAGCTATTAGCTCCTAGCTAATTTAGTCCAGAATTCTAGTGTGTAGGCCTTAGTCACAGATAAGACTAAAATGTTGGTTATACACAGAAAGGAATATTTATGTACAGAGGTAGGTTATTGGTAAGCCACAAAACCATTAGGATCAGTTGACCCTTGGAGATGTAAGTTAAGGACAAACCATCCAGAAGTTTTGTCTAACAGATGTTTAGATCATTTGATATTTTATCTGGTAGGCCCGAGTCCAGTTTGAGGACAGTTAGTCCAGTTTGAGGGCAATCAGCCTAGTTTTCGGACAGATAATCCATTTATTACCTGTTTTTAGCATAACAGATATTATTATTATTATTATTATTATCAGTTTGATTAACCAGTTCAGTTGTAGGAAAAGATTTGTAAAATATATATTTTGAAAAGGATATTAGTGAGGGAAAACCCGCTCCGCTAAGCGGCATGATCTCACTCAATATCAGTAAATATAGATGTAACATAATTATTCACACCAGGCTTTATGTCTGACTCGAAGTTTTTGTTTCCCCTTAAACTCTCGAGTACTCAAAATTGATTTGAGTAGGCTGAGGGTTGAGGTTTTCAGGTTTTAAATGTTTTGGCGAATAAAGCTTCTGAAGACGAGCAGGTTGCTCACGGATAGCTATTTAGGAGTAGCAATTTATTCAGTTTATTTTTGTTGTGTATATTAAGTCAGTTATGACTATATTTCTCTGATCAACCAAGGGGGCATCGTCATATGTCGCTCTTGGTATATTGTTGTAATAATTATATTTGACCATTGCTTGGGAAACGTTTTGGGATTATGTAACTTGGATGTGGATTATTGTTTTGAAATGTAATTAGAAAAATGTTGTTTTTGAAATCCGTGATTTTGTTCATATTCAAGTGCTTTTGATATTATGGATACCATTAGCATTACCGTATGTTGTCACAAGAAGTTAATACTATAGATGACTGCAGCATCTGTAGCGCTTAGCTTTTGGCCTCCAGATACAGGATGTTACAACTTGGTATTAGAGCAAGGATTTATGAAAAACTTCAAACTAAAAATGATTTTTGAAAACATAATCCTAAGTATACGCTTTATCTCTAGTCTCCTATCTTTGTTAGGTTATTTTTCTGTATTTGATGAGGTTTGAGTACATATATAGATGGTAGAAGAGGAAGAGTTAACCTAGAAGGGGAAGGCATCGATGGGAATGCTAGACCTAATGCTAGGAGAACCCAAGGCACAAGTAGAAAATGATGGTGCTGGAGTCCCGCAAGTTGGAATGGAAGCTATGTATCAGTTTTTCATAAATATGATGCAAGCGGTATTGGAACTGGACTAGCCCGCAGTGGAAGTTATGGGTGAATTTCAAAAATTTACCCTATTGGATCTTTTATTGGGCCTATGAAGTCTAACTGAATTAGAACATTTCTAAATTCATTTAAATAAAATCATTTATTTTATTTAAATTCAAATATATTAATATGTGAAATTAATTTTATTTGATTTAGTTTATATATAAATGTATCATATACATATATGTGTAAGTGCATGTGTAATATAATAATCCGTGAAATGTATAATATGTCCATATGTAGATGTAGGGATTTACATCGCAACAGACATATTAGCTCATTTTTTGTGTCATATATGTTGTCCAAATATGTGCATGTATATGTGTTACAAAATACACACACACACACATGTAGGTATAAATATATTATATATAATTTATGAACATAAAACATTTATATATAGATAAATATATATATAGAAAGAGAGTGAACAATTATTAAAAATTATTTATAATTCAAAATTAACTTAGTTTTGCAAACATAATAATTTTAGTATTTTAATTTGTATATACTATGAATAAAATAATGTTTTCATCCATAAATAATTAATGTAAAACAATCTATTAATTAAAATTAAAATTTTACAATTTTTGAAAATCTAGGATCATAAAATAGAGCTTAGAAAAAATTCGGAGATTCTTCAAAGTTGAATTATTATTTTTAAAAACAAATACGTTGATTTCGACAATATTATTTAATATAAAATAATATATTATTAGAAATTCAAATTTTAAAATTTTAAAAATTCTAGGATTATGAATGAAAGGTTACGAATTTTTTTTAAGAATTTTGCAATTAAATTATTATTTTTAATAAATCATAAATAGTTTTTTTGAAATAACATTAATTATTAAAAATAACAAACTTTATTGAAAAATTCATAATTTTTTTTATATGTTTCTAAAATGATATAATATTTTTTTAAATATAAAATTTAATTTTTAATGTAATAATTATTTTATATATAATAAACAATTCAAAAATTCAATAAATATTAATTTAAAAATATGAATATATGTATGATAATTAATTTTAGAATTTTTAAATTCATATTATATATAAATAAGTGTACTAAAAATTTTAAATCATATATATATCTTATATATGCATATATGCTATTATGAGAGAAATATACACTAATATATATATATATATATATATATATATGAATTTATTAATAAATATTTATAAAACAATTATTAATGACAAAATTTGATTTTTTATAGTAAAAAACATTTGTCTATACATAAATCAATTAGTATAATAAACAAATTATGCAGATAACCAAACTGATTTGTGACAACGACATCTACTTACAAAATCTCATCTAACTAAACATATAGTAGCAATATATTTAAACAGATATGAAATTGCACATTATAGGATCATAGAATATAATTTAATTACCGTAATATGAATTAAAATTACTCATTTAATGATGCCTTTGAATCCACGTTGAAGCAATGAGTTCCTTTCCTTTTACTGTTCTTGATTCGTCAGATTGCAAGTCTGGAATCACCGACCTCTAACTATCGAATAGTATTATTTTAATTTGAACTATATTTGAGAATTTTGGAGTGGATTGAGAGCTATGTTTTAACCATCAATGTAGAAGGTAATGGCGGCCAAAAAGGTTAGTAATTGTTTTTAGAGATACATATATAGGGGTGTATTAGAGAGAAACGAGGAAAACCTTTTTACCCATTCTCACTTTATCTCAACCCATTATCTCCAACCCAATTCCCTATATTTTAGCCACCCCTAGAACTTCCCAAAACCAAACTTTTGCAGCCCTAATGATGGGCCTTAAACCCATCTAAGCCCAAGCCAAAATACTATGCAATTAAATCTAATTTAATCGCTTGTCGATATTGTATATCGATCGATATATTTATAACTGTTATAAATATATATATAACATTATTTATTTCTCAAATCATATTCAAATCATATAATTAATATTTCATAAATATTAGTTAATTTAATTAATTTATAAAAATTATAAACTAATTAAATCGTTCGGTCTTAAGGGAATTCATCATTTCGGCTGTGTAACTCTTGGGTGTAAATTTGGTCAGCGATTAACATCGAACTATTCTAATGTTAACGTTCACATGTCACTTAGCAGGTGGTGTGATATTATGGCCAAATTTATCGTTTACTTATTTTCGATAAAATCCAATTTTAGTTTAATAAGCGTTACTTGATTGTGACATTTGTTTACACCAATTCTCTTCGTCAAAATTATATCACTTTGGACTTATGAAATTTGGTAATGGTCAAAATTCCAACCTCATCCACATTCAACTTTATAGTCTAAATATAAAGTCCTTGGTCCAATAATAACAATTATTATTAACGGAAATGCCCTGGCCAAAGACTTTGACTTTGAGTTGACTTGAGTTGACTATGATACTAACCGCATATACTAAGAAGACGAATCCTCTCTTGAATAGTGCTTCACTTCCAATACTTCCACTCGACCCAACTATAGACACTCGATGGACGCCATGTTATGATTTAGCTATAATCAAAGCGAAGCTTTCATATTGAAGATCCACAGTATTCTCAAGTCGAGAGAACTGTGTAAATCAGTCACATCGATATTTTCTGTTTGACCTTAGTTATATTAACCAACAGAAAACTATCGAGTGAGTCGTTCCATAGTTATCCAATAACTATTAGTACGTAACTCCTAGATGCCCCCAATAGTCATGAGTAATACACTGCCCAACATTTGGAGAGCGTTACATACTCCAGTCTCAACGGATACATCGATATCCAGTCTTGATGCATCTTGACTAGGAACATTTAAAAAGGTATATTTGTTTCGTTGTGATAAATTACTCACGATTACAACACTTTGTAACTACTATAACAAAATATACCATTTATGGATTTTTCTATTAAATATACTTGTAATTAAGTTAATTAATAAATATAATCACATTATATCAAGTATATAATAGGAAGAAAGTACCTTTTATTTTGAACAAGATTGGTCAACGAGTTAGGTATATGTAAAAAATTACATAATTGCCCCTAGGGCATACTCCTAACTCTATTAAGTGGGAGTTGTAGCTGGAGTATTAGGAGGAAATGTTGCAGGAGCAAGGGTTCCGGAAGTTCCGGTGGTTAACCATTATGCCAAGCTGAGTGGGGATTATGCTAAGCTCGGAGGGAAGCCATTTATTGGAACCGAGGATGCCTTTGAGGTGGAGAATTGGTTGCTGCATTGTGAGAGGAACTTTTGCAGATTTGGGGTTCAATGATGAGCAGAAGAGGAGGCTTGCTTCGAGACAGCTTCAGGGAGCCGCTTTGTTCTGGTGGAATAGTGTGGTTGTGGCAGTGGATGAGGAAACCATGACATGGGCAGATTTCAAGAGGAGGTTCCAGGAGAGGTTCATGTCTATGATGGCACAGTTTGCTCTGATCGAAAAGTTTGCTGAGTTAGAGTAGGGGGAGATGTCTATTCTAGAGTATGCTAGAAGGTTCGAGAAGTTGGCTACATATGGGTATGCTTCAGTGGATATAGTGATGAAGAGGAATGAGAAATTCATTAGGGGGTTGAAGCCTGAGTTAGCAAGGGCTACATTACCTCATATTAGAGATCCTTCTGATGTTGTAGTGGAGATGGCTTTAAAGAATGAGGAAATGCTTGATACTCTGGAGAAGAGTAAGGCTAAGGAGGTCCAGGTTGGGCAGAGTCAGAAGAGGAAGTTCTTCCCTAAGAGAGGTACTCAGAAGGGTGGAGTAGCTAAGAAAGGGAACTTGGAGATTGTTTGTTTTAAGTGTGATAATAAGGAGCATTTCGCCAATGAGTGTCATGCTGGAAAGGCAAAGGAGGTGGCTGGGAGGAAGAATGTTAGGTGCTTCAACTACGACTAGATAGGCCACTATAAGAACTGATGCAAGGAGCCCGCTAAGGATGGAAATGGTAAGGTGTATGCATTGGAGGCTGCTGCTTCGAAGCCAACGGCTCAGGAGAAGGAAAAGGAAGTTTTGGAAGGTATGCCTCAGATTCATGGTATGTATGTTAGCATTCTATTTGATACTGGTGCATCGCATTCTTTTATATCTAGATGTTTGATAGATAAGCTTAACCTAGAACCCACATATTTAGTTACTTCCTTATGGGTTGCGAATCCAATAGGAGGGTATGCAACTCTAGGGTTGAGATGTGACATGTTAGAATTTAACCTGTTAGGTCATACTTTTGTTTGCAGTTCGCATGTGTTCGATTTTGTGGGGTTCAGAATTATTCTTAGGATGGATTGGTTAAGTGAGTACGATGCTAGGATATTTTGCCAAGATAGGAAAATATCACTTAGACACCCTGATTGTAGCAACATGATAATTTATATCATAGAAGGTTCTAGCGGTGAGGTGAATGTTTTGTTGTGTGTTATGGAATCGAAAGATGAGCTGAATCGAGTTTTCATGGTTAGAGAATTCGTGGATGTTTTTGAGCCTGTAGTTGGATTGCCACCGAAACGAGCCATTGAGTTTCGGATAGATTTGGTTCCGGGAGCAGAACTAGTGAGTATGCCACCAAGCAGGATGACCCCTAAAGACATGAGGGAGTTGAAAGTGCAGTTGGTGGATTTAGAAGGCAAGAATTTTATCAGGCCGGGTAGTTCACCTTGGGGAGTAGCTGCAGTATTTGCTAAGAAGCCAGACAGACCGTTGAGGCTGTGTATCGAATATTGTAAGTTGAATGAGAGGACGATAAAGAATCAATACCCATTGCCCGGAATTGACGATTTGTTCGACCAGTTGAGTGGAGCCAAGGTATTTTCTCATTTATATTTGGCAATAGGTTTCCATCAGCTCAAAGTAGTAGAGGATAGTATACCTTTGACGATGTTTAGGACCAAGCATGGGTCGTACGAATGGTTAGTTATGCCGTTTGGACTGACTAATGCGCCATCTTTCTTTGTGGATTTGATGAACCGGGTTTTTCGAGAGCACTTGGATAGGTTCGTATTGGTTTAGATAGATGATATCCTGATTTACTCTAGGGATGAAAGAGAGTATGAAGTTCATTTTAGAGTGGTGCTTGAGACGCTGAGGCTGCATCAGCTGAAGGCAAAGTTTTCGAAGTGTCATTTCTGGAAGAAGGAAGTGAAGTTTCTAGGTCATGTAGTCTTAGAGAAAGGGTTGTCCATGGATCCGACTAAGGTTGAAGTAGTGAATAGTTGGAAGAGACCCGAGACGGTGACTGAGATAAAAAGTTTCCTTGGATTAGCCGGTTATTATCGAAGATTTATTAAGGATTTCTCACGGATAGCAGCATTGATGACCAAGCTAACGAGCTCAAGGTTTTAAATCTCCTATATCTCGCCCGAGATCTCGCCCGAGATCTCATTTTCACACTTAAACGAGACGAGACATCAAATCTCCTCCATATCTCCCTCGACACTCATCTCGTCCGAGATATTCAAATCTCACCCGATATATGGATCAAAATCTCAATCCGAGATCTCACCCGAAGTTATACATTTTTCTTATTTTCCATAATAATTTTTATTTTCATATTGATTCAAAAGAAACTACTCAATCCAATTATAATTTACCAACTTCTTGAACATATTCTTTACTTTTTATCTTAATGAGTCATAGCGAAAGGTTTCACTTCTTTATTACGTTCAAATAAAATGATATTATTCAATCATTAGATTCATTACTAAATCAATTAAGCCAATCAAGCTACTACTCTTCTAAAAATATTTCTTTGTTCATGTAAATCAAGTATGTTACCATTTTTATTTTTAATAAGAAAGTTATAATCGTTAAATAAATTTTTGACACATCAATTTTAAACACATAAGTACATCCGAGATATTCCCGAGATGCATTATAAGATCCGAGATGTCAATCCGAGATGTACACCCGATACGTACTCATCTCGTCCGAGATCTCTCCCGATACGAGATAACTTGTGTAAAAATCTCGAGACGAAACGTGACCGAAATCCGATATTTAAAACCTTGAACGAGCTAGGATGTGAAGTTTGTGTGGACCGATAAGTGTGAGGAAGCATTCCAAAGTTTGAAACACTTATTGACCCATACACCTGTGTTGGTTGTTCCATAAGGGAATCAAAATTTGGTGGTTTATACAGATGCGTGTGGAACAGGATTAGGAGCTGTGCTGATGCAAAGAGATAAAGTGATTTCCTATGCTTCTAGATAGCTTAGAACACATGAGGTCAAATATCCGACGCATGATTTGGAATTAGTTGTAGTGATTTTTGATTTGAAGGTGTGGCGACCTTACCTTTTGGGAGAAAGGTTTGAGTTATATATGGATCATAAGTCGCTGAAGTATTTGTTCTCTCAGAAGGAGCTGAACATGAGACAGCAGAGATGGTTAGGTTTATAGACGCTTATGATTTTGGGATTGAGTACACACCGGGTAAAGGCAACAAGGTTGCAGATGCACTTAGTAGGAAACATCAGAATGCAGTGTTAGCGATGATAGCTAAGTGAAAATATTTGGAAGCATTGGCAGATTGCAGAATGAAGTGGAGATCCGAGACCGGGTCTAGTGAAGGGGCTATTGTATTATCTTGTTTAGAGGTTCGACCAGTGATGATCGAAAGGATTGCTTCTAAGAAGGAAGAGGATCCAGTATTAGCTGAACGGATCAGGAAATTAAGAGATGGAACTGAGAGTGATGACTTAAAGGATTTTAGTCTTGACCAGAATGGGTGGTTGAGAAAGAAAGGAAGGTTGTGTGTTTCGAGTGTAGGAAACATAAGGAAAGAATTTTTGGAAGAATGCCATCATTTGAAGTTCTCTATTCATCCAGAAGGAACTAAGATGTATTAGGATATGAGGAGAAGTTTCTTCTGGGAAGGTATGAAGTGGGATGTTGGCTTATGTGTTTGAACTGTCAACCAGTAAAAGCCGTTAGATATTCCGATATGGAAATGGGATTCTATTTCTATGGATTTTATTGATGGGTTGCCAAGGTCGAATAAAGGAAATGAAAGATATGGGTCATAGTGGACAGATTGACCAAGAGTTCCCACTTCATTCCAGTAAAGTCAACAAGAATGACACCTATTTTGGCGAAGTTGTTTATGAAGAATGTGGTTAGACTGCATGAAATACCTAGTAGTATAGTAAGTGATAGAGATTCTTTATTTACTAGCGAGTTCTGGAAGAGTCTGCAAGAAGTTTTAGGAACCAAGCTCAAGATGAGTACTGCTTACCATCCGCAGACAGATGGACAAATGGAAAGAGTTAACAAAATCTTAGAGGATTTGTTAAGAGCTTGTGTTCTAGATTTTGGGGGATCATGGGAAGACACTACACCATACTACCCATTTTGCCACACCTCAACGCGGAAAAATTACCACGGTTTTGAGCCGTGGCAATTTTATCACGGTTTTGAGCCGTGGTAAAGTAAACTAGCACGGTCTAAGACCGTGACAATTTTAGCATGGCTACGAACCGTTCCAATATTCCCAAAAAAAATTTCACTCCCACAACCCTTGCCTATTTGCTTGAAAAAAAAAGAACGCCCCCAAATTTCAATCATACGCCCTAAATTCAACCGCGCGCGCCCTAATTTCACAGTTTTCCCCAATCTATGTTCGCAAGATTTCTGAATCTATGTTCGCAAGATTTCTGAATCCAGATGCAACCAGTAAGATTCCTCCACGTGTCAGCGTCGGATCTGGATACCCACCTCTGATGCCACCTCCACCGGCTCCTCCACAGGTGGTGCCGACATCTGACGAGATGACTTTCCAGCAGCAGCATATGCTTGCTACATTAATGGCGATGGACGATACGCATATGAAGAGTGAATCGAGTTCGAATCTGATTAGGCACAGCAGCTCCCCAGTTGGACTTTTTGCTATTTTAAATTTTGACAATGGTAATTGACTAATTGTGATACAAAGTCAGTTTTAAAATATCATATTGTTTGGACTTTCATGGAAATAGTTGAGATTCGTATTTTTTTTTAAACACAGGATATGGAGTAATGAGAGGGATGAGTGGCACTAGCGGTAATCATGGAAATAGTAGTGGAAATAGTAGACTGAAGAGCCAGTTGAGTTATCCATCAAGGCAATCTTCGGTAATGTCGCAGATCTCGGAAATGGAGAGTGAATCAATAGGTGGCGGATATAATCATATGAGTTCATGGGAAGAATCTCCTATTTTATCAGATAATAATTATTCTTCACCTATGAAGAGGCCTAGAGATAGCCACATTGAGCATCAGGTATGATTGTTACTATGCATTATTCTATCCTAGGTATGATTTATAATTAAGGAACTAATAAGTACAAATTACCTTATTGATTTTAGTTTCGCACTGCCTGTGCATCGACAACTTGTTTTAGTACATAAACTTAATAAATTTTAGCATTTATGTAACAGAATAGAGAGGTTAGAAATGGGCTGGGACATCAATTCAGTTTGCCAAAAACAACATCAGAGATGGCAACTATAGAGAAAATTTTGCAGTTTCAAGATTCTGTTCCTTGTAAAATTAGGCTAAAAGAGGATGTGCTACACATCCAAGAAGCATAGCTGAAAGGGTAAGAAAACTAAAATTATTTTTACTACAGTTTGTAGGATAGAAAGTTGTTCAATCGTTTATCATTATTTTTGAAATTGAAGAAATCAACTTCAAACAAGGTTATATTGTTATGGAATATTAGTTTGTTTGTTCGATTGTCCTTAATTCTATCCATTGAGATAGATATATGATTAATGAATTTGTTTAAGAAAATGCACTAAAAGGTATATTTAAATGAGATTGATCGTTAAATTTTTGTAACTTATGCAGTCAATATTTGTAACTTCTTAATTCTGGATGGAAATATAGTAGTTGCTTTCATATGCAAAAAAACAAAAAAATTGTACCAATCTTCTATTTTATAATATATTTTTCTCGTAGCTACAATCTTCATAATATTGTCCAAAATTTTGCAGTGGTCCCAAAATGGTAGATTGTCTACAACCTTATTTAACCTTGGACGGGAACTTTGTCCTACAACGAACTAGTACTATCAATTTTAAGCTGTGGCAGCATTGTGCACCAAAAAAAATAAAATTCTGGAGTTCATATGTATCTGTGGTGGTCGAACAAGTTTACCCAGTATAGATAAGCTTGAGATTTAAAAAATGTTGAAAAACTAAAGAAGGGTAAGCTGAACAAGTAAATAAGTTCTTATAAGACTTAGGTTGATGAAATTGTTGTACTGGTCTATAAATAAAAGCTGTTGTTCTTGAATTATTTATTGTAGGTGAGAAGGACCAGGATAAGTGAAAGGACGAGGAAGCTACAGGAACTTGTCCCCAATATGGATAAGGTAACGTACCTATAAACCTATTTCTACTTTTAAGCAACCAGTCACTTGCATTCATCCATGGCTTTTTGAGAGACAATGGAATTATAGATAAGAAGCACTAATGTTGTGAAAGACCGTGGATCATTCAATATGACACACGACTTTTCATCTTGTTCTATCTGCTCATGTGATATTTAAACCCATTGAACCGTACATATGATCCACGATGTAACTTTGTTTAACAAGAGCTAATTTCTTGACATGGAAACCTAATATATCACCTAATATAGTTTTATTTAAGATTAAGTAGCAAACTTGTACAAGTCGTTAGTGTCTAATGAATTGTTTAAAAGTTGAACAACCGATGTTGCATTCTTTGACAAATGAAACAATGAAACAAGCAATTATGGCCATAAAATTAATAAGACATTCTGGACCATCCGACAAGTACTTGCCCTACAGGGCAGGGAAGCCTGAGCCATGAAATAGAATCATGCTTACTACGTCTTAGATTGGACTATCTATAGGATTCCGTAATCTATAGGCTCTATTCTTATTGCATTTTAGCTATCAAATTGTTAATACAAAGCATGAATGAATATGTACCAAAAAATTTATAAGTCCAGTGAATCCATTTGTTTTGAGTAGTCACTTATATATTAGATTCTACTGAGTTAGAGGTTATTTTTTGTATAACGAAACCGACTGCTATAGAGGTTTATCTATTATAAGCTTGCTAAAATAAATTGAATAAAGTCAATAAAACAAAGAACGTCTCTTAAATCTCTTCAGTCTAATTACTTTATTCTCTCCAATAATGTCTTTTTATATCTTTTCGATTTCAATTTTTTTTCTATCGTATTATTATTTTATGTTAACCAAAATTAATAAAAAAAATCATTTTTTTTAAATTATGTAATATAACAGTCAGTTCTTCATCGTTATGCGATTATACTAGTTATTTAGTTCTCTATCATTATACGGTTGTACTAGTTATTTAGAGTTAAATAACAATAGCTTGTCCGACAAATTGGTTGATGAAGTTGTTTTAATACCGTGGTCGAAGAATCAAAAGTGAGACTCCCATGTTTTCCATCTGTATGTTATGTCTCATGATCTACGCCAATGTTCAGTTTGAGTTTATACGTAAAATCCGAATATAAACATGTGGAAGTGGCGATTAAATAATACTGAACCACGTTATATTATAACTATAAACAAATTGCTCTTGTTCGATAATCCATAGTATGGTCAAAAGCAGAAGTGCTTACCATTTTTTGCTTTCCTTCTTGAACCTAGATCACGAAGCGGACACCTGAGCATCCAAAGCAACCGCAATCAATCTTTCTTCACACTTTTCACACCGAGCAACCTAACTTGCCTCTGATTAAAATTTTGTTTACATTCACGGGAATAAAAGACTAAAAAGAATTTTCACAATTCAGTAATTAAATATATAAATATAATTATTCAACTGATATGAATTTTACTTGATAGTTATATATATATATATATATATGCATGCGTTTTACGTCTGCCTTTTTAGATTTTTAGGGAGAAAACAGGAAGAGTGAAAATAAAAGAGTGTATGTGCAACTGTGGCGTAGTTTCAATGACATCACAAAAATAAGCTGGAGTAGAGATATTTAAAATATTCCATGTAGACATGCAATTTCTAAATGTATGGCTGGAAATTGCATTTTTGTCTGCTACATGTATGGCTGGACATGCAATTTATAATTATTCAACTGATAAGAACTGTATGACTTGCATTTTTGTCTGCTACATGAAAATATAGGACAGCCAAAAATTTGAAATAACACAAAAGCAGGAAATTGAAGAACAAAGTAATAACCTTAAAACTTCAAAATTTTGAAATAAATTACAGGGGAAAATGTTCGAAGGGGAAGCACTTCATAATATGCATATTTGTCTGCTACATTAGAACAAAAGATCGAGATCGTCGCTCCTCCATTCTAGATTGCTTGAGTCGAGTTCGTCGTCCTTGATGTGCTTTGTGATGTCGAGAATATGGAAGATAGGTCCACCATTCTGACATTAAAATTTTGTTTACATTCACGGAAATAAAAAACTAAAAAGAATTTTCACAATTCAGTAATTAAATATATAAATATAATTATTCAACTGATATGAATTTTACTTGATAGTTTTATATATATATATATGCATGCGTTTTACGTCTGCCTTTTTAGTTTTTTAGGGAGAAAACAGGAAGAGTGAAAATAAAAGAGTGTATGTGCACAGGAAGTTATCTAGGTTTCCATCTGGTCGGGTCCTTGAACTAAAAGAGGATAGAAAATGAACACAAGGCTTACAACGTACAACACACTACAATGAAAATTTTGACCTAGGCTCAATTTTTTTTTAGTGAAGTACAACATGCAATACATGCGCATGCCTTAATTTTTGCATGCCTGCAACTGAAATATGACAAAGCTTAAATTTTTATACTTTGCACGAAGTTAAAATGTACACGGCCTAGACTGGGTTTACATTTTTAAAGGCTGGGATCGATATATTTCTGCCTGCAAGCGAAAAGGTGTCAAACAAATGACCTGCAATTATCTTTTATTGCATACTATAAGACACACATACACTAAGATATGTTAGAAGAATTGGATAATAAGAAATATTGAACTGAGCTCAACCTAAATTTGCACGCAACTATGAATAAAGGTGTCTGATTTCTGATTCAAGCAGGTTCAGATTTCTGATTGCGGACCATTTGGAAGTCAATGCCCAAGAGGTACAGGTAAACTTCATCTGATTTTTCTAGGTTTTTGTTACTTCCATCTAATTACCAACTAGATCATAGCACAGAAAAATGCACCTATACATAACTACATGTATTTTGCACAAGATATTAAATAGATTATCATTATTTTTCTTTTTTTGATCAGGCCTACATGGTAGGAGAACATGGGGACAGCTCAATGGTGCTGTGGTCAAGCATAACAGTGGGAGGGGTCTCCGTCCTCAGCTCCCTCCAACAACAAATCATACACGAACAAAACACCTTGGAACGTATACGAAAGACAGTGGTCGACAGGTAGCTGAGTATATGCTTGGCGAATCCAGAAATCATTTCTTTCTTGTTGTCTAGTGTTTACATGTACAATAGATGTTGTTTACTTGTTTTACTATGAACTGACGGTTTCACTATGAAATGAAGTTGTATTATGAACTGAAAGTTGTAAGTTTGTAACCAAGCACTTATAGTAGTTGTATTATAAATTGGGTTTGTCATGTATTACTCATTTTGTATTCACGTTATTTATTCCATGTACTATATATATTTCGAAATTGCATGTGGAATGTCTGTGTATCATGAAACTGCATTTAGAAATGGATTTGAGCTGTGGTAAAAATGGTTATAAGCTATGGCTGTTTTTCATTTAGCCACGGCTTTGAGCCGTAGCAAAAGTTTACTTTGCCATGGCTCTTGGCCGTGGCAAAATATAAATTAGCCACAGCCAGGAGCCGTGGCAAAAGTTTAATTTGCCACGGCTCTGGACCGTGGCAAAATATAAATTAGCCACGGCTCAGGGCCGTGGCAAAATATTTGCCACTGCCAATTTTGCCACGGCTCTCAACCGTGGCAAAATGATTTAGCCATGGCTCAAAGCCGTGGCAAAATCGCTTTTCTGGTGTAGTGAGACCATCTGCATTTAGTTGAGTTTCCGTATAACAACAGTTATCAGACTAGTATTGGGATGACACCATTTGAAGCTTTGTACGGAAAGCCATGCAAATCTCCCATTTGTTGGTTGGAGACCAGGGATAGGTTGGTTCTTGGTCCATATTTAGTTAGAGAAGCTGCAGAAAAGATTAAGGTCATTCAGGCCAGAATGAAGGAGACTCGGCCTAGGCAGAAGAGTTATGCAGATAAGAGACGGAAAGATTTAGAGTTCTCAGTTGGAGATCAGGTTTTCGTCAAGATGTCACCGATGAAGAGTGTGATTAGATTTGGGAGATCAGGAAAGTTGGCACCGAGATTCATTGGACCTTTTCCTATAGTTGAGAGGATTGGGAAACTCGCATATAGAGTTGAGTTACCGAGTAGTTTGACAAGAGTCCACGATGTTTTTCATGTTTCTCATCTCAGAATGTGTGTTAGACATCCGGAGACTACTATTGCACCGACTGTGCTAGATGACTTAGTGGTAGAATTGGATTTGACTATAGTGAGAAAGCCAATTCGCATTATCGCGAGAGATGAGAAGAGGTTTAGAACCAAGACGGTCAGATTAGTCAAAGTCCAGTGGAGCGACGATGACAGGGACTGTACTTGGGAGGTTGAGAGCTGGATTAGAGATACTTATCCTGACTTGTTTGATGGTATGTTTTACCTTCTCGTTTGATTGTTATGTACCTTATCGTAATTTCGAGGATGAAATTCTTTAAGGAGGGGAGTCTGCAATACCCAATATTTTTGGTAACATTATTTAGAATATTTAATTAGCTAAATTAAATAAAATAATGTGTTGATTAGGGTATTGAGATTTGATTTAATTAAAGGGTAGCCGTGACATTTAACCTATGAATTAAAATAAGAGTTAAATTGAAATAGAGGAGGGGTAAACTAGGAAAGATTCCATTTCTATATCCCCAAAACTTGGCCGTGTATCCTATACACGTTTATTTTATTTTCTCAAAATTTTAAAACCTTAAGGCCGACCACCATTAATAAGAGAGAAGGGAAAAAAGATAGAGAAAAGCTAGGAAGAAGCTTAAGCAAATTAAATCCATTCACATTTCAATCTCTTTAATCTCTAAAGCTAAGGTGAATAACGTTTACATCTCCTATTTGTTTTGTTTCGGTTTTAAGATGAAATCCGAAGTATTTTGCATGGATTTGCCATGTTTTTGAATGATATAATGATTATATATACTTATTCATGAATTATGTTTGTTCATATAAGGTGAAAACCCTATTAAATGACATCTAAAGGCCTTGTAAATTTTTGTGAAGATCAGAAATGATATTTTAGAGATGGGTTTCAATTTTCAGATTTTTCTGAATTTATGTGGATTTTCTATGCATTTTTTAGAGAAGAAAATGTTATTTTGGATTATAAATTATTTATGGTTAAATAATTAATGGTTAGGGTCTGAAATTTATATATGTTAGAAAATATCTAAAAAGTGATTTTCTGGAATTTTTGTAGGATTTTCCTAAGTGTTTTAATGGATATATAAAATTATTTAAGGTATGGAACTTAAATGTTTTATATATTTATAAAAGGAGAAGGGTCGTTTTGTAAATAAATTCAAATTCTATTTCTGGAAAGTCGGCAGTATTTTTGGAAAAGAGAAACTTGCAACCAATTAGATTTTGACAAACAAGGCAGGTTAGGTACAAAAGAAATAGTTTAAAAGGACAAATAAACCCGTTTTTCACTGTTTCGATGCTTTCGGCACCAGGTTCCGCCTTCTTACCTTCGCCTCTGACACTGTCGAAACCAATGCACATGGTATCAGGAAACTGGTACGTAGTGAATTGGATGTAGGTAAAAGGTAAATGGTCGAAACTAGGGGGTTTCGAAGGGGTTGAAGTATTACTTTGATTTTAAAGGAAAATATGTCTGCTTGCTTTCGACTAAGAAGCTTTCGACTTAGTTAGCTTTCGACTGTGTCAAATGGTTTCAAAAGAAATAGTATCGATTGGGTTGCGCCTATGTTTTTAAATGATTGCTTTCGACTATTTCAGAACCTTTACTGCCTCTTTCTTACTTTCGACACAGATGGTTTCGAAGGGGTTGTTTTTTTCTCTAAAATTTGGCCACTTCTCCAATGTTTTCGAAGGGATGGTTTCGACACCATCACTTCTTTACTTAGGAATGATTTCGAAAGGAGTGCTTTCGACTTTATTGGGTTTCTGATCCTTTTGCTTTACTTGAAGGCATAATCCAAATGGTTTCGGCCGAAACGGTTTTCAAAGGTTTCGAAGGAGTAAATTTTTGAATGGTTTCGAAAGGTTTCCACATGTCTTAAATTAAATTCAAATTGCTTTCGAAATAATTGATTTTATGCTTTCGAAAGGCTTTAATGAATGGTTTTGAAAGGGTTGAGAGGAAAGGTTTTTCCTATGTTTTTGAAAGGCAATATTTATAGGTTTTAAAGAAGGATGTCTAATGTATTAAAGCTTTCGAAGGAAAGGCTTTTAATGGTTTCGAAAGGGTTACTTTTAATGGTTTCGAAAGGGTTACTTTCAAGGGTTCGAAAGGTCTGCTTAAAGGTTTTAAACAAAGGTTTCGAATGTATTAACTAGGCAATATAACATAAGTGTTTTCAAGTTAAAAAGGGTTTTAACTTGTTTTGAAAGGATAGCTAATCCTTATTAAATTTCATCAACACTGTTTTGAGTAAATTATATATACATCATGGCAAAATAGCTTAGAGTAAACCTAAGAAGGTATTTTCCTTGTATATGTATGATTTAAAAGGTAAAATCATTTTGAAAAGGTTTTTCAAGGAAAAAGATAAAAGGTAGTTAACTCTATGGAAATGACTCAAATTAGAAGACCAGATAGGACCTGTGTAGGGTCGCGCCCTATGCTCATTAGCTATTAGCCCCTAGCTAATTTAGTCCAGAATTCTAGTGTGTAGGGCTTAGTCACAGGTAAGACTAAAATGTTGGTTACACACAGAAAGGAAAATTTATGTACAGAGGTAGGTTATTACTAAGCTATAAAACCATTAGGATCTGTTGACCCTTGGAGATGTAAGTTAAGGACAGACTGTCCAGAAGTTTTGTCTAACAGATGTTTAGACCATTTGATATTTTATCTAGTAGGTCCAAGTCAGCCAAAGGGACAGTTAGTCCAGTTTGAAGACAGTTAGTTCAGTTTGAGGGCAGTCAGCCCAGTTTTCGGACAGATAGTCCATTTATTACCTGCTTTTAGCATAACGGATATTGCTATTATTATTATTATTAATATTATAATTAGTTTGATTAATAGTTTGGTTACAGGAAAAGATTTGCAAAATATATATTTTGAAAAGGATATTGGTGAGGGGAAACCCGTTCCGCTAAGTGGCGTGGTCTCACTCAATATTAGTAAATAGAGATGTAACATAATTATTCACACTAGGGTTTATGTCTGACTCGAAGTTTTTGTTTCCCCTTATACTCTAGGGTGCTCAAAATTGATTTGAGTAGGCTAAGGGTTGAGACTTTCAGGTTTTATTTATTTTGGTGAATAAAGTTTCCAGGATGAGCAGGTGGCTCACGGATAGCTATTTAGGGGTTGCAGTTTATTCTATTTATTTCCGCTGTATATATTAAGTCGATTATGACTATATTACTCTGATCAACCAAGGGGGCATCATCATATGTCGCTCTTGGTATATTGTTGTAATACTTATATTTGATCATTGCCTGGGAAACGTTTTGGAATTATGTAACTTGGATATGAATTATTGTTTTGAAATGTAATCAGCAAAATGTTGTTTTTGAAATCCGTGATTTTGTTCATATTCAAGTTCTTCTGATATTATGGATACCATTAGCATTACCGTATTTTGTCAGAAGAAGTTAATACTATAGATGACTGCGGCATCTGTAGCGCTTAGCTTTTGGCCTCCAGATATGAGATGTTACAAGAAATACCTTTATTAAAGATTGAGTCAAATGGAAAGATGTTTTTTTCATATGGGAAGATAATTTTCTTTTGAACGAAAACATATTTCCTATTAAATATGAAGAAATTTTCTTTCAGATGGTGAATTAATTTCCTTCAAATGAAAAGATACTTCCTTCCAAACTAAAAGACATAAAAGATATTTTTCTTCAAATGGAAAGGTATACCCTTGTTCATGGATAAGGTTTTCTCAGGAATGCTATTAACGTTTCTTCCATGAAGCTAACATAAAAATGCCGAAGTATAAAAGCTCCATTTTTATTAAGCATAAACTTTGATTTTGGCATTGTAAACCAACAATCACATTACAGTAGGAGTTCGTCAAAAGCACTATTAACGGTTTAAGATGATCATTCTTGGCTTATCCATGCAAATAATTCCTTATATGATTTGAATTAAATTGTCATGAAATATATCAAATTTGAAATACACATACTTTAAGATTACATCGTTTATTGCCCTATTAATTAATTGGTTTAATTATTTAGTTTGTTATGATATCATATCAATTTATGTATAGGCTTGTTTAATGTATATGGTCATCTAATCCCATTGTGACATCATATAGTTTACGTATATGTATTTATTTAATAATATACGTATGTGTACGTATACAAACACAAATATGTGTGTATATCTACACACACATATATTGTTGGCGTCAAGAATGACCTCCAATACCCAAATAATATGAAAGCACCACCAATCCAATATTAATTTTTTGCAAACAAAGAACTAAATGCCTAGATCATAGATTTAACAGAAAAAAAGTGAATGAACATACGAGTTTTATAGTGGTGCGGCAAACTCTGACCTACGTCCATTATAATAATTTTTTTATTATACTGTAGGATTACAAATACAATTTATTTTAGCTTTAGAAAATTAACGGAGGAAGGGAAGAGAAGCAATGAAGAAGGGCCAAAAGAATATCAATCTCGCCAAAAAAGAAGATACCTTGCAAGGAGCCAATGATCCTGTATGTATAGGAGAAGACATGCAAATATCCAACTAAAAATCCACGTGCAGAAGACCGAAGCCTAGACGGAATAATCCAGAAAGTTTGGGGCCCACTTGGGCCTTCCATTGCGATTGGCTCTGATCGGTGGTGCTTGCCACTTGGCAAGCTACGATCAATTTTGGTAGTCCCCCTCCACCTCCTCTTCATGTTTCCATAGTTGTTTGCTTGATTCCTGGGTATCTGTTGAGTTATTAAGCGATCATCGTTGAGTTGAACTGCCAATCCGAATGACCTATAGCATTGTGATCTGATCCGACCCGTTCCTAACCATATTGATCTGATCTTATCTTATCCCTTGCCTAGGCGAAGTGCAAATCCATACTAAGTCACTTCTTTGATGCTATTTGCTTGAATCCGCTTGATAATCGCCCGTGGCCTTGCTTATAACTAATCTCTGAACCTGACAATCATCTCTTCGGGCTTCCCGCCTTGATGATCGCAAATCCATTTAGCCAACTCCATGGTATCACGGCCTTGCCAAAAAGCAGGATAATATATATATATATATATATATTTGAAATAACTTATTCTTATTAAAAAAAAATGTAAGATAATATTATATTCAATTTTAAATTGAAATAACCGATCACAATTAATCAACCGAAATATATATGAATTTAATTACATTCAAATACTTAAAATATAAATATATATATTTTAAAATTATTTCCAGATTGAAATTAGCATAACAAACATAAAATAATAATTTTATAGTTTTATCATTTTTATATATATATATAATAAATAGTTTTGATCATAATAATTAAAATATTAGTAATGAATAATAAAAAATCAAAATTTAAAATTTACGAAAATTTAGTATCATAAATACAGGTTCAAATTTCTTTTCATGATTTTTTAAAATAAATTATTATTTTTAATAAATAAATGAAATGTTCAACCAACGTACTTTAATTATTAGAAATATTAAATATTAACAAAAAATTCTGAATTTTTTTCCATGGGTTACTGCATAGATGTAGTAATTTAAAAAAATATAAAATTGAATTTTCATTACAGTAATTATTTTAGATATAATAAACAATTCAAATAATCGATAAAAGATAATTTAAAATTATATATATATAATTTATTTTTGAATTTGATAATTCATATTATGTATATATAGGTGTAAGGAAAAATTCTAAGCTATTTATACATTATAAATATACATATATGTAATTATATGTTTAAAATATACATTAGTCTATATTTAAATTAATATATAAATATACATAAAATAATTAATAATGAAAAAATTTAATTTTTTATAGCAAATTAGATTTGTTTATTCATAAATTATAACACATAATAATATAATCATCCATATAACCAAACTAATCTATGACAACTGCATATACCTACGAAAATCTCACCTAACAAGATATACAACATTAATATATATACAGATTTGGGATTAATCAATATTAAATCATAAAATATGATATGATTACTGTAATATATAAATAAAATACAAATTTATGATGCCTTTGAGTCCACTTGAATTAATGAATTCCCTTCTCTAGTTATGCTCGATCTGTCAGATTGTAAGTTTGGAATCGTCGACATTTTCTATCAAATAGTGCTTTTACTTAACTTGAATTGATTTGAAATTCTTAGAACTGATATGAGGATTAATTTCGACCAGCAAACTTGATAATTATGGCAGCCAAAAGTTCTTTTCGATTAAGGGTTTAGAGATCCATATATATAGCCTTGTACAAGAGAGATATTCGGACAATCTCATTACCTATTCTCTCTTAATCTTAGCCATCCATCTCTTGGTCTAATCTTAAGTTTTAGCCGCCTCCAATAACTTGTCAAAACCGAAATTTGCAGCCCTATTGATGGGCTTTAAACCCATTTAATCCCAAGCCAAAATGCTATGCAATTAAATCTAATTTAATCGCTTATCGATATCGTATATCGATTGGTACATTTATAACTATTATACATATATAACAATTTTTATTTCTCAAACCATATTCAAACTTTTATAATTAATATTTCATAAATATTAATTAATTTAATTTATTTATAACAATTATAAACTAATTAAATCATTCGGTCTTAAGGGAATTCATCATTTCAGTTGTGTAACTCTTGGGTGTAAATTTGGTCAGTAATTAACACCGAACTATTCGAATGTTAACGTTCACACGTCACTTAGCAAGTGGTGTAACATTATGGCCAAATTCATCGCTTATTTATTTTCAGTAAAATCTTATTTAATTTAATAAGCGTTACCCGTTAGTGACATTTATATACACCTATTCTCTTCGTCAAAACTGTATCACTTTGGATTTATGGAATTTGGCAATGGTCAAAATTCCAATATTGTCCATATTCAACTCTATAGTCGAAACACAAAATCCTTGGTTCAATAATAACAATTATTATTAACCGTACTATTTTGGCCAGAGACTTTGACTTTTGGTTGACTTGAGTTGACCATGATACTAATCTCATATAACTGAAGTGATGAATCCTTTCTTGAATAGTGTCTTCCTTCCAATACTTCCACTCGACCCAACTATAATCACTTGATGGATGTCGTTCCATGATTTGACTATAATCAAAGCAGAGTTTTTCATATTGAAGGTTGACAGTATTGTCAAGTCGAAAGAATTGTGTAAATTAGTCACATCGATATTTTCTGTTTGACCTTAGTTATATTAACCAACAGAAAACTACCGAGTGAGTTGTTCGATAACTATCTAATAACTATCAGTACACAACCTCTAGGTGCCCCCAACAGTCATGAGTAATACACTGTCCAACATTTGGAGAGCATTACGTACTCTAGTCCCAATGGATATATCGATATCCGGTGTCGATGCATCTTGACTAGGAACATTTAAAATGATGTGTTTTATAACAATGTGATCCAATACTTATGATTACAACTAATTGTAATTACTATCACAAACACGTCATTTATGGATTTTCTGTTAAATATATTTTAATTAAACATTTAATTATTTATAACACATTATAACAAATATATAATAGAAAGAAGAAACACCTTTATTTCGAACAAGAATTGATTTCGGAGTTAATAAATTACCCCTAGGGCATACCCCTAACACTATCATAAGGTTTGACTCCCAACGTCAACATAAATCCCTTTGAATTACCTCTAAAGCATGTGTCGCGTGGTTGATATATAGTTCTTTAGGGTGTTCACATGATAAAATAATATAGGTTGACCTAAAGTTCAAATAAACATTCAGTGGAATTCAAAATTATTGTGAGATTAAAATTCTTTAATAGTCATAAAAGAGTAAAAACAAGTTTCAGTTTTATAAAAATGTGAATTAGAAGTTATAAAAATACTATATAAATTTATTTATAGGTATTTAGAAAAAAAGAGTTTTATTTGTATATAAATTATTTTGTATATATATTTATGAATTAAGCATTTATATTTTTGCTATTATACAAATATAGTTAAGTCATCGATTAATCTATGGAACAACCCCTAAGCAAATGAAATGGTCGCATAGCTGATATGTAGATAGGCCCGGCCCAAGGGGTAGGCAACCTAGGCCGGGGCCTAGGGCAACACATGGGTGGGGGCAACAATTTGAGCATTTTAGTTATATGTATAGGCTTAGTGTTAAACTTTTATTAATTCTGTACATGGCTAAGTGATTTGTTATGTGCATTGTGCAGCCTTGCTATCCAAGTTTAATTCTGGTTGGGGCATAAATTTTTTCAATTTTACTTAATTCCTTTCTTTATGTTTTGGTTAGGCTTGGACAACACAATTAAACGGGCCGGCCCTGTATGTAGAAAATATTGAGTTTTCGAGTATTCATTAAAGTCGTAAGTTACCTATAACCGGTGTCACTCATTATTAAATTTGAAACTTAAAGAGTTAATTTGAATATTACCCTCCATCGTTTACATTTAAAGGAAGTGTACTTAAACAAGCATCATGGTTATTGAGTTAATTTAAGAGTGAAACCCTACATTTGAACTACTTTGCTATAGCCTGCTAGATAGAGAAATGAGGTAATGTCATAAATTATACAAACTTCACTATAGTCTACTATATAAGATGTAGCGAAGTTCCATATTTCAGCAACTTCGATGTATCCTACCATATAGAGCGATGCAGTGAAGTTCCATAACCAACCAACTTAATTATAGTTTGCTAAACAAAATGATGCAATGGAGTCTTAAGATTTCAAGAACTTAGTATACTCACTGTAGATTGTGAGATAACGACATATAGGAATGATTGAAGAATGAAAGATTCCAAGAGCTTTGTTTGCTTACTACTGCTTGGGGGATAATACCCATGTATTGATGACCAAACAAAGAATACAAGATAAGCAACTTCGTAAACTCATTTTAGCACATTTCACGCTAGGCAGTAGCGATTGCAAATTGCATGAAAATGAGAACATTCTCCATTGTAATATGTTACCAGCTAAGCACTGATGTTTGAAGGAAAATCGAATGCTAAGGACTACTCAAAAAAGAGACTACTAAAGTCTGACTAACGGTTTCAAAATTATCTCTTAAGTATAACATATGTCCTGAAAAGAATGTTCCATTGATAAAATGAATTTTTTATTGGGGGAGGGGGCAATTGTTATATACAAATTTCCATTAATCAAGACAACAGAAAGTACTATTGAAAATAAGCATGAAGAAGTGCTCTACAATGCCAACTTTGTACTTGAAAAGGATAAAGAAAATTCAGTTTGAGAAATGGTTAAAAACTGTTTGAATTTAGCCCCTAAAGGGCTCTCGAATTGAGCAGTTTAGAGGGTATAAATTACACGATCGTTGATGCTTGAAATTGATGAATGATGGCACTCAAAGACGGAGTCATCCCAATGAAATTTGACCCTTGGAAGCCAGGCCATATTCAGTTTCAACCCAGTCAAGTCAAACTCTTACTCCAAATCTCATTCAAACTTCCAGATCGTGATTTTCAGAAATTCTTTTAAATCCGTCAGCTACCTAGAGGACTACGACGAGTAGGGAATTATGAGAGAAAAGCAGGGAACGCATCATCCGTCTCCATACCCCTACCCATTTATGTCTCCCATCCCCGTTTAATACCCAACAGATTCAGGTAGAGGAAAATCCATGGTTATGCGGAACCCGTTAGGTACCCATTAAGTCAAGAACGAAGAAAAAAAGTAATAAATAAAAACAAATGGCAAAACAAAATTTTTAAATTTAAATCAAACAAATATTAATTATACTGTATGATCCCTAAAAGATAAAAGATAGGCCTTCAAGTTTAAAAAAAAAACATAACCAACCACATAGTCATAATTTCGTAACTCTTAATAATTTAAAAAGTAGACAAATCATGAGCAATAAAATGAAATTAAAATAGTCATAGTGACAAAGTCTTCAAAAAAAAATCTTCACACTTGAAATCCACAATCACCACCAGTTCACTACCATTATTTGATCTTCATGATTTAAGCATCAAAATTCACAAAACTTGGACCCTACACCATTAAAAAAAAACAAAAATAACAATTGGTAATAAATAAGAAAAAAATACAAATAAACAACTTACTGCTTCATCATCTGTTATGTCATCAATACTCAGCAATCAATATTTTTTTCTTAACACACACATACATGCATGTTAAAACTATAAACATAAACTATATATACCGGGGTCGGATATTGGGCGAATAATATCACCCCCTATCCGCCCCGCCCCCATTTCGGATATTGAAATCATCCACTACTACCGCCCCATTACCGCCAAGTCGGGGAATCCCCACCCGATTAGGGACGGGTCCTTGCAGGTACCCATCCCCGTGAATTAAATTTCCATCCCCAGAGAAAAGGGACTCACTCCCAATAGAAATTTTAAAGCACAAAACCTATAGCTTTGCTAAAACTTCTCCAATTTTCTAATCTCTTCCATTATAACCCTTTTGGGTTAGACTGTAGATGACTTTATAAGAGGGAGAATTGGTAATAGTAAATGAATTGGATGTAAATTTCAATTTTGAGATAAATACCTATAATTAGGGCATGTTTAGCAACTGCTTGTTGCAAAATGACATACAAGTTACTTCTCTTAGAAGTAACTTATAAGTCATAAGAAACTCTTTATTGCTTATGAAATTAGTTAAAATTTTGATTTATAAGTCAAAAAAAGTAGTTGCCAAAAACTTTTTTGATGGGGTTACCTAACTCTATGTCATTTACTTTTTATGATTTTACTTTCTAGTTATTATATCTCCTAGGATCTACTTTGCTTTTATTATTTTCTTTTTGAAGTGAACATAATCAATCAAATATATTAGAGTAGAATTACGAAATCATTAAAAAATGAATTACATCCTTGATGGAGTTAGGGGTATGCCTAGAGCAATTATGTAATTTTTTACATATATCCAACTTGATAACTAGTCTTGTTCATAATAAAGGTGTTTGATTTCTATAATATACTTTGTTATATTGTAATATAATTAATTAAGTAAATATTTAAAAGTATATTAAATAGAAAGGATACCGATTCATCCGTTGAGATAAGAGTACGTAACGTTCTCAAAGTGTTAGACAGTGTATTACTCATGGCTGATGGGGGAATCAAGGAGTTACGTAATGATAATTATTAGATAACAATGGAACTCACTTGAGAGTTTTCTGTTGGGTGATATTACTAAGGTCAAACATAGAATCTCAAAGTGATGATGTTACACATCGACTTAAGAATACCTTCGAACTTCAAGATGGACACTCCGCTTTGATTATAATTTAATCATGGCATGATGATCAATCAAGCAACTATAGTTGGGTTTGAGTTGAAACATTGAAAGTAAAAACTTATTCAATAAAGAATTCATCTTCTTAGTTATAAGAGTTTAGTATCACGGTCAACTGTAGTCAACTCAAAGTCGAAGTCTTTGACTAGAGCAGTAGGTTAATAATAATTGTTATTATTGAACAAAGAATTTTATTTTTGGACTAACCGAGTTAATGCAGATGATGCTGGATTTTTGACCAAAACCAAATTACAAAAGTCCCCAAGTGATATAGTTTTGATGAAGAGAATTGGTGTAAATAATTACCGATACAAGGTATTGCTTATAATAGTAAAATTGGATTTTTATTAAAAAAATACGAAAGCGATAAAATCAGCCAAAATATCATACCATTAACTAAGATGACATGTAAACGTTAATATTCGAATTGTTTAATATTAATCTTTGACTAAATTTACACCTTTGAGTCGCACAACTGTAGTGATGAATATTCTAAGAAACCACATTATTCAATTAATTTATAATTGCTGTAAGTTAATTAAATTAATTAATATTTATGAAATATTAATTATTATATTTCATTTGATTTGATGTTTGAATGCCATTAGTATTTAATGAAAAGCCTACGTATAAAAGTTTTGTGTGCGCGTGTCACATTTAATAATAATTCAAACAAGAAGGTGGAAGGTAAAAGTGGAACTTACCTTGGTAATATTTTAATATACTTCTTACCATTTCAATGATTTGAATGTCTAAGATTCAATTCAAATTTACGTGAAATCCTCGATTTTCTTCTCATTTACATTCTGATCTTTGCTCCAAAACCCAAATAGCTTTGGCCTCGTGAAATATGGATTTAATTTAATTTTTAAATTATTGGAAATTGATGGGTAGAAACAGTAAAGAGAAAGTGGTAAATGGATAAATTTCAAAATAATCTATCGTTTTGGATCTTTATTGGGCCTATGTAGTCTAAAGTATCTTGAACTTTTCTAAATTTTCCTTTTATTTAACAGGATAATGCGTGCACGGTTTAACATGCCCATATGTAGATGCTAGGATATATATTGCAATGTACATGTTAGCCACTCATGTATAGAAATAGATTATCTAAATTTATGTACATGTGTCATGTGTGCATTAAAATACTGTATAAATATATGTATATATGTAAAATATAGTTATATAATTATTATAAAATATTGATCAAAAATTATTTATACAAGGCATTTATAAAACATATATTTTCATACACACACACACACATATATATAAAATTAAATTATAAATTGTTTCAAATATTAATTTTTTTTATTCATATATGAATTCTGAACTGTTTTTTAATTTATTTTTTAAATTAATTTACATACATTTTACACATACACATATGACTAGTTATAAATAAATATATAAATGTAATTATAAATAATTAAAAATATTTTGCTGTTGCACTCGGCTAAAAAATGATTTTATTTTTGAATTTTCTTTTCGTTTTTAAATAGTTTATCAATAACATATATTTAATTAAAATCCTTACATAGTAAATAATAAAATTTAAAAAGTCATTTTTGAAAATATAATGTATATTTTATGTTGCATAATTTTTTTTATAGAATTTTGTATTATATATAAATATGTACACATTTATTTAATTTATTTATCCAACTTTTATTAAACAACTAACTAATATATATATATATATATGTATATAATATGTACGAAAATATTTTTTTTATTATTGCCGAAAGCTTTTTAGGTATGGACAAAAGATTTTATAAAATTTAAAATATATCTATTATATGATTTAATATTTTGTGTTTAGATTTAATTCATAAAATCATTTAATAATTTTATTTTAATATTTTTGTTTTAGTATTTTTTTATAAGCATCATACAAGTATGCATTAAAAAAATTAAAAATATATATGCACTTATATATACAACCATCAGAATGTGACAATCCATCGATATACTGATTAGTGATATTTCTAACTAGCAATAAATGAGGCAACGAATATATAAATATTTTTGTGTAATAATAGACTAGAAAATTATCTCTCACCAAAGCCCAAAGTTCACACATTGAAATAAGGAAATAGACTCATTGTATTCAATCCCAATTCCGAAGTTGTTAGCTTCCGAATTGCCTTATCACCGAAGATCGAATCGAAGTAATTTGATATGATTTTGTACTTGGATTTTTGGGCCTATTAGAAGCCCTAGTCGGCCTTCCATCTTATTGTTGTAGAAGTGCAAAAGGCTCATGCTTAAGTGAAGGAGATGTGGTATATATAAAGGAAAAATAGGAGAGCAAAAAGTAGATCTAGATCCTCTTTTTTCTCTTACCCATTCTCTCCTTTATTTATAATATTTTGAGCCCAAACAATATTTATTGCATTTAAATTTAACTTAAACGCATATCGATATCATATATCGATTAGTGTTTATATAACTATTATATACACATTTTTTAATATTGTCTAATGCATATCAAATAAAATTTTATAATTAACATTTCACAAATATTAATTAATTTATAGCAATTGTAAATTAATTGAATTGGGTAGTAAAAGGAGTATTCAAAGTTTTAGTTGTGTGACTCTTAGGTATAAATCTGATTAACAATTACTATCAAACAATTCAAATATTAAGGTTCACATGTCACTTAGCAGTGATGTGCACGTAAAAATGCATATTTTTACTTCCGTATTTAATTTAATTTAATTAAATAAATGAGCATATAGAGTATTTTAACATGTTTAAACCAATATTTCAATTATTTTAAATCATCACTTATTCATCTTCATATAAGAGCAAAATGGTCATTTTTGTGTATATATTAATTTGAGAAAATTTACTTGGATATTTTAATGTTGTTTTGTAGGAATTTTAGTGAATTTTGGAAGATGCTTCATAGAAAATATGCATGCACAAGATAAGACAAGCAAATGAAGACAGAAATAAATCATTTCATGCAACATGGAGGACCCCACATACCCACTTACCTTGATCTACAATTAGAAGATAATGCACATGTTAGTGGAGCTTGAAGTTTCATGCACATTTAAATGGAGGATCATCTCATGCTAATGATAACTTGGTGGTCGCACTTCCTCAAGGGTATTTTGGGTAGTCTCCAAAAATATGCATTAGGATTTTAGGCTTGTATAAGTACCCCATATGTTCATGTAATTAATCTTTTAGCCCCCTCTTTAGTTAGTTTAGTTTTAGGTTCAAAAATAAATATAAATTCTCTTCTTCAATTTCATTGCTACTTAGTCATTTTCTTCTTTTATGTAATTTATTTTTATGCAATGTTAATTCATGCTCTTTTTATTTATATGCTCTTTTCCTTTCATGTTAGTAAATAGTTTTATTTTATGCAAGTAGATTAGCTCTCATTTTATTTCAACTTGCTCTCTTTTGCCTCTTGTTTTTGTTTCATGTTGAACTCTATATTTGTTGAAATGATAACAAATACAGGAAGTTAAACCCCTTCAATTTAGTGGTAATGAAACTCTCTTAATCATGTGGATTCAACATAATTTGTTCATTTATGTTCTCTTTTTATGCTTAATGGAAAGTTGCATGTTGATGTAAGTTTATTAATGAATTTGATAGTCTATGATGTTAATCACATATAGGTTATTCTTACTCAAATAAACACAATTTACATCATCATCTAACTAATTGATTTTGGTAATAGAAGTGGATTTAGAATCAAAATTTTATGGTTTATGTTACTAATTCAATTGTAAATAAGCCATGCTTAAAATAGATTTTATTTTTAATTTCATTGTCATTTTTATGAGAGTTGCTAAGTGGGTTTGGAGGGTATGTTAAAGTTTGATGGTTTATGTTAGGCTAATTAATAGCACAAATAGGCCATACTTATGATGAACATATCAACTAAATTCACTAATGACCAAAAAAGAGATTATAATTTCATGTTGTGTTGATCTATGTGATGATGAGAGTGGATTTATCTCTAAATTATTTTTTAGTCTCATAGTTTTCATTCACTTTTGTAGTAGTTAGTTTTTGCATTTTCTCTAGCTTAACATAATTTTCAAACTCTTTGGTAAATTTGATTGAATAGAAATTTTAAAATCAATACAATTTCTTACGGATCGACCCGTACTCGCCACGTACTAGAATTTTACGTCGTGCGCTTGTAGTTATTTTTAATTAAAAATATTCGATTATTGTTCTAATCCGATAGAGATTTAGCTGTTAAACAAGTTTTTGGTTATTTTCAACCAATTGTTTTATCAACCCCGAAAATCATCGAAAATAAAACAACTCATATGATTTTTAATAAAACGACGTTCGTTTTTCCAAATCAACATTTAACTTTGAAACCTTTTATAGTTTGTTTTCTATGCTTAAGTTGTATCTCTCATACTTGACTAGACAAATGAATTGGTCTTTGAAAGCCGTTTCATTTACTCTTTATTTTTTTCTGATGTCGTGTAAATAATAATCTTTTCATTTTCATATAGATCATATTTTTAATAGTATTTTATTTTTCTCCTTTCACTTGGGATGACTGTGGGGACACAGTCAAAACCAAGTGTGGGGTGAGTCTCATCTTCAATTTTTTTTATGGTTTATTTTTTTTTTGCATTTTCTTTCCAAAACTCAAAAAAATTAAAAAGAAAAACAAAAAAAAATCCAAAAAAATTATTTTTTTAGCATATTGCTTTACTTTTAAAGAAATACTGTAGGATAAGTATAGGATTTTGGTTATTAAATTGAAATTTTTGAAAATTTATTTGTCTTAAAAAAAAAGTTTGATTATAACTAACGATGGTTTAACTAGTATATATGAAGATTCATGGTGATAGTTATGAAGTATTTCCTAATTGAAAACCTTTGTTTAAAAAAGTGGTGGATTTAAAGAAAAGGATATAACATTTTTTATCTTTTAAATTAAATGGTGCTAAGATGATTTTGCAAAACTCTCTTTTAAAAAAACATATATAAAAAAACATTTTTTTGTCTATATGTATATATTTTATAAACACCTAGAGTCATGTGTTCATACGCAAGTGTTACACTCGCCATGCTCTGTACCCTTCTCATGTAATCCCGAAACGCAGTGCATGATCGGTATACTTGGCCTCAGTTTATCTAAGTTAGGTGTATGTATATAAAAATTCTTTTATTAATAATGGCTACAGTCGATAGGTGTACACACTTGTATGTTCACTTGTCACACTCTGTATTCCCCTCACGTAAGCTCGAAAGGCAGTGCATAGGTAATATATGTGGCCTCAGTTTATCTGGGTTAGGCATATGTAAATATTGTTAATATCAATAAAATTTTCAAATAAAGAGAGAGTAAGCAGTAGAAATCCAAGCACTATTTCAACTTAGGTGATTTGACTTGTTATTCAAAAGAAATAAAAATACCGCTTTGAAAAACTTTAATAATCAAGGATCCATTTCATAGTTGCATTATGTTATCAACCGAAATAACTAGCCAAATTAGAGTCTATTTGTTATGATAACTTAATTTTTATTGGAAATTTTGACAAGTAAAAGGACTTAAATTTCTTAATAATGACCAGAACTTATATTTAACTTATTCGTGCCAATTTAAAAGTAAATTCTTCATTTGTAAATATTTTCAAAAACTTGCATCCATATCTTGTAAATAAATCTTGCATTTAGGAATTTTTCATGTTGCATTCGGATTTTGCGGGTAGTATCCACTGAAAACCTCACGAGACAACACTCGTCCTTTTAGGGACACCTAGAGGATTAACGGCTTGTTGCATATGCTCAATGTAATCGTGTTTCCCATGCAAACAGATTTATCTTAGTTTTTCTTTATTCGAGGACGAATAAAAAGATAAGTGTAGGGGTATTTGATGTGCACGTAAATGTGCATATTTTTACTTCAATATTTAGTCTGATTTAATTAACTAAATGAGCATATAGAGTATTTTAACATGTTTAAACTAATATTTCAGTTATTTTCAAATCATCCTTTATTCATCTTCATATAGGGGCAAAATGGTCATTTTGTACATATATTAACTTAAGAAAATTTATTTGGATATTCTAATGTTGTTTTGTAGGAATTTTAGTGAATTTTGGAAGACGCTTCATGGAAAATATGCATGCACAAGAGAAGACAAGCAAATGAAGATGGAAATAAATCATTTCATGCAACATGGAGGACTCCATCTATCCACTTACCTTGATCTGCAATTAGGAGCTAATGCACATGTTAGTGGAGCTTAAAGTTTCATGCACATTTAAATGGAGGATCATTTCATGCTAATGATAACTTGGTGGTCACACTTCCTCAAGGGTATTTTGGGTAGTCCCCAAAAAAGTGCATTAGAGTTTTAGACTTGTTAAATACCCTATATGTTCATGTAATTAATCTCTTAGCCTCCTCTTTAGTTAGTTTAGTTTTAGGCTCAAAAATAAATATAAACTCTCTTCTTCTATTTCATGGCTACTTAGCCATTTTATTCTTTTATGTAATTTATTTTTATGCAATGTTAATTCATGCTCTTTTTATTTACATGCTCTTTTCCTTTCATGTTAGTAGTTAGTTTTACTTTATGCAAGTAGATTAGCTCTCATTTTATTTTAATTTGCTCTCTTTTTCCTCTTGTTTTTGTTTCATGTTGAACTCTACATTTGTTAAAATGTTAACAAATATGAGATGCTAAACCCCTTCAATTTAGGGGTATTGAAGCTCTCTTAATAATGTAGATTCAACATAATTTGTTCATTTATGTTCTCTTTTTATGCTTAATGGAAAGTTGCATGTTGATGTAAGTTTATTAATGATTTTTAGTCTATGATGTTAATCACATGTAGGCTATTCTTACTCAAATAAACACAATTTACATCATCATCTAACTAATTGATTTTGGTAATGGAAGTGGATTTAGAATCAAAATTTGATGGTTTATGTTACTAATTCAATAGTAAATAAGCCATGCTTAAAATAAATTTTATTTTTAATTTCATTGTCATTTTCATGAGAGTTGCTAAGGGGTTTGTAGAGTATGTTAAAGTTTGATGGTTTATGTTGGGCTAATTAATAACACAAATAAGCCATACTTATGATAAATATATCAACTAAATTCACTAATGACCAAAAGAGAGATCATAATTGCATGTTATGTTGATTTATGTGATGATGAGAGTGGATTTATCTCTAAATTGTCTATTAATCTCATAGTTTTCATTTACATTTTAGTAGTTAGTTTTTTCATTTTCTCTAGGTTAAAACAATTTTCAAACTCTTTTGTTAATTTGATTGAACATAAATTTTAAAATCAATACAATTCCCTACGGATCGACCCATACTAGAATTGTACGTCGTGCGCTTGCGATTATTTTTAATTAAAAAATTTCGGTTATTTTTCTAATCCGATAGAGATTTAGCCGTTAAATAAGAAGGTAGTGTAACAATTTGACCAAATTTATCGCTTCATTGGTTTCGATAAAATCTAATTTTACTTTATTAAGCGTTACCCGGTTGTGACTTTTATTTACATCAATTCTCTTCGTCAAAACCATATCACTTTGAACTTATGGAATTTGGTAATGGTAAAACTTCCAATATCGTCCATATTCAACTCTATACTCCAAACACAAAATCCTTGGTTCAATAATAATGATTATTATTAACCGTACTACTCTGGCCTGAGACTTTAATTTTAAGTTGACTTCTATTGACCATGATACTAATCTAATATAACTAAGAACACGAATCCTCTCTTGAATAGTGTTTTACTTCCAATGCTTCTACTCGACCCAACTATTTTCCTTCGATGGATGTCATGCCACAATTTAACTATAGTTAAAGAAGCACATGTTGAAGATCAACAACATTCTCAGGTCAAGAGAAATGCTTGTACCAAAATTGGGCACAACACTCTTCGGAAGTTTTTGAAGAGATAAAGTGAAGAAATTAAATGGAAAAATAGGATTATCTAACAAAAACTCCAAATTTCAGATATGAAAGTAATTAAAATGCACGAAGACAAAAGAATTTAGAGTGGTTCGGCGTATTGCCTACGTCCACTATGAAGTTGATTGCTTTACTGACCTTTCTTTGATGATTAGAACTGATTTAAGCAAGTTACAGCATATAACAATGATTTACAGCAATGAATTTCGTTAGTAGCAGCAGCAATGGAGTTTAGATCTGGATCCGACAGAGTCTGGGCATTGGAGAGCTTGAAGGAGAAGAAGAACACCCTTTATGTATGCCCTGGGGCTCTATTTATAGGTGTAGGAGGCTGGTATTTCACTCAGATTTCGGGAGACCCTCTCTGGCACGTGACCATGTCCGCGCGCCCAAGCCCATGAAGTTTCGGCCCGATCCGTGATCGATACGAACAGATCTCGTATCGATCAAGATTTCATCCAATGGAGTCGAAATTTGGCATGGACATTCTTTAGCATGTACGTAGGCTTCTGCGAAAATTTCATATCATTTGGACTTGTAGATTAGGAGATATGATCGATACAAATTAGGATCTTCGGTTGGCTGTTTCGTTCGACTCCCTTATTTCAACTCGGTCCTGTTCGACTCGATCACTTCGAATCGATGGGCGCACGTAATCTGGAGGTGATGTGGCGAGCCTTCCTCATGTTGATCCACTTTCTTTGCTGAGTTAGCCGAGTCATTCTTGGACCTCGCCTTGTTCGCATCGAAGTTTATTGCCCAGTTCGAATCGATCAACAGCTTGCTCCTTCGCATCGATCTGTAGCACGCCTTGTTCGAATTGATGGAGGTGGTTTGTTCATATCGATGATTCTGCTCTGTTATGTGGATACGAAGTGGACATTGGATGATCGAGTCAAAATGTGACTCTCTGATGGATGCGAAACGGAGCGAGTCGAATAGAGACTCTTTGATGGATGCGAAGCGGAGCGAGTCAAATAGAGACTCTATGATGGATGCGAAGCAGAGCGGGTCGAACAGATGCTTTCTGATGGATGCGAAGCGGGTCGAATAGATGCTTTCTGATGGATGCGAAGCGGAGCGGGTCGAACAGAGGCTCTCTGATGGATGCGAAGCGGAGCGAGTCGAACAGAGGCTCTCTGATGGATGCGAAGCGGAGCGAGTCGAACAGAGGCTCTTTTTATTCAATTTTGCATCGATCGTAACTTGAGCATACGAACTCAGATTGACTTGAAATTTGGAACGTTGGCTCTCATAGCTTCGCTTGTCGTGTCATATCAATTTTAGCTCGATCTTGACTCGGACAAAATTCGTCGATATCCAAAGTGAGCCTATGTATAACCGATCTCTAGGACGGACCGTCATTGGTCACTAATCAATTCCTTGGTGTTACGGCCTTGCCAAAAGGCGGGATAACATTTACCCCCCGAAGTACGTCTTGTGGACACATGATGTGCTTTGAAGCGCTGCAATCTTTATTCTGAATAGCTATCGTCTTTTCGACGAAAGCTGTAATCTTCAACTGATTTTCTCGATAACGTAAACTGTTGACTGTTAACCGCTGTTCCCTGTATTGTTGCAACTGATTGCGGTATGCTAGTGATTAGCCATTTGTTGTTGTAATCGTTATCAAATGAGTTTCCAATTCCTGTAAATCCGGAATATTGAATACTAGTCTGATGCATATGCATATATGTTAATCCGACTCTCGTTGACGTTCCCGAGTCGTTGTCAGTTTATCTTATACCGAATTCCGTATCGATCTTCTCCTGAACCAACGTGAAATTCGTTGTAACAACGCTTGACGGTCGTTTTTGAATGTTCCTTCATATCGATCCTCTCCTGAATCGGTGTAGAAGGTTAAAAGATGTTTTTGCATCGGTTTTCGTTGTATTGATGGGTACAAAATGAGCATTTCGAATCGATGGACCTGGAGTCACTGGTTACGAACAAACTATTCGTATCGATGGAGTTGGCCTCTGAGAGCCGTGATTCGATGGATTCGAACTGCACAGGAGATAGAGTCGAAGGTGATCGATACGAAATGTGGTTTCGTATCGATGGACTTGGGTGACTCAGAAAAGCCTTCGTTGGCAACTTCGTATCGATAAACACTCGTGTCGATGGATTTGGACGAGGCATGGCTTATTCGAATCGATCCGTGGTGATGGCTTGTAACCGCTCGAATCCACCGGGATGCGAACCGTTTTTTGCCTTTGCTTTCGAGTCCATATAAATATTATGGACTTAGTCGTTTTCCATTTTTTACTCTTCTACTTTCGTGCCTTGCTTTCGTATCGCTTCTGAGACCAAGAGAAGAAAACTGCTCGACTTTGAATCAATTCAAATCATTCAATCCCTTAAATCAGTAATCTAAATCAGGTAATCAAATGAACAAAACCATTCCCAAAACGACAAGATCCTGATTCTCATGCCATTCTATTCCATTCGAGCTCGTGTCCAAACGTTGCTCATGGAAGTGGGTAACGTGCAAGGTCGAAGAAGGAATGGAGTTTGAATCGATCTGGGGAAGAGGACGAAACAATGGATTCGAAATGGTTGGTGGGAAGTCTTTTGGCCACAATATCGTATCGATTGAGGAAGAGAGTGTCTTGCTTCGTGTCGATCCTCGAATTGAAATCTCATATCACTGTCTTGCCTTGGGCTTCATATCAGTCACAGGACAGTTTCTTAGCAATGGCAGTTTCGAATCGATAGTGATCGATACGAAATTGACATCCTATGATCGATACGAAATTGATGCTCTCTGATCGATTCGAAGTGGATGCCTTTCTGATCGATACGAAGTAATAAGCTTTGATCGATTCGAACTGTGAGCCATGGGATTGATACGAAAACGTCTTTGGTCGATTGATACGAACTCGAATCCGTTCCCCTAATGGATACGAACTACTACATAGATCGATGTAAACTTGAACTTTGATGATCGACACTGGGCCTAACTTTGATGATATCGGAAACCCTTGTGCATTTGAACATCTAATCCCGACGAGCTTCATTTTGGCATAATTGGACTTGACCGTTGAACTGCATATTTGATTTCCCTTCGAAGCTCGTCGATGGAACTGCAACTCTAACAAAATTTTAACAAACTTTAAATAACTGGATGGCATGGTTGTGACGGTCAGCGATGACGGTCATTCCGACTGAATCTTGAAGTCTTATTGTTTTCATGCTTTCTCCAATTCTGTAGAACTTCTCAAATGATATACAATACTACACTGCACAACACACTTTACACTGGGGGATGTACGAGCGTTATTGTCTATTTAACAATGGTTTTTCATAACCTAGTTAGTCATGGAACCCTCAAGTTCACAGCAGCAGGAACTCCCGAGTTCAATTCCTTCAACCATCGAGGTACCGGTCATTGAAGCCGAAGTTATAGGACCAGCTCCGGATGAGCGTCCAGGCGCCTGGTTCATTTGTCGTCCACAAGATTCTGTGCCGTCCGGTATCTCCGAAGATATGCTGGGACGGATTTGTTTAAGGCACGGCTTGTCGCTTGACGTCGTGTTACTGCCTGGGCCAAATGACAGGCCACATGATCCCTCGGAGGGGTTTACTGCTTTCAACCATCACGCTTGCACAGCGGGGACACTTCCTCCTTTCAATCAATATATAAGGGAGATGTTATCATTCCTTTGAATTGCTCCATCCCAGCTACACCCCAACGGGTACGCTTTGTTGAATAGCACCTTCATTCTGTTTATGGAGATTCTCTTTCGACCACCAAAGCCTATCGAGATTAGATACCTATTTAACGTTAAGAGTCGTGGAGACAACCCTTCTTTCACCTTCTTGGAAGCGGTCAGGAACTGCCACATTGTGATGGGCTCCTGGGGAAGGCTAAGTTACTTTAAAACTGAATGGTTCTACGTTCGGTGCCCCCCTGGATTTGCTAGGCGATGGTTGGATAGACGTAAGCGTTACAATTTTTCTCTTAAATTATCGAGATAATAATAATCGACTTCAAAACTGACATAGTTCTCTCCTTTTACAGCCGCAATTTCTTGACCCGATGGTGGATATTCTAGAGAGCTAGTCCGGATCCTCCAAGCGGTTCCGGGCGAAGAGAGGCATATCGACTTGGTTCTGACTGATAGAAACTTGAGGACTATCGGGCTAATTGAACAGAGGCAAAGTATACGGCTGGAAGGGTCACTTAGAGTGGTCTCAAAGAAACGGGTGAAGTACAAAGCGCCCAGTGTCGTAATAGCCGAAGAAGTTGATCCGGAGAGAACGCCTATCGATAACGAGCTCCAAGCTGGGCCTTCTTCCGACGTCCAGGATTTAGGAGGAAGGAGAAAAGGCAAGGCTGTTGCTCACAAGCGTTCTAAATCCGAGAGATTAAAATCCATGGTTGTGCCCTTGCCCGTCCCGGGGATTAGAATTTCAGAGGCTCCTCCCCCGCCAGTAGAGAATCCTTTTGAAGGGCTTGCTGATATTCCGATTCCGGATTACGTGTCATCTCAACACGACGCCGGGATGGAGGAGCTTGATAATGCTCTTGAACTGAGCGGGTCGCTTGCTATGAGTGCAGCCGACATTTCCGGTTGGTTGGGGGGTTGCACATGCATACACTTCACTGCACCACATGATTCATAACTGTAATCGTCTAACTCAAGAAGTCACTAACTCTTCCTTCATCTCTGATTCTCAGGTACGATGTCCGGAAGAGGGTCAATGCTTGGGAATCTTCGCTCGGCCCGAAAGGCTTCTTCTTATTATGATTCCCGTAGGAGGGACTCGGATAGAGACCGCGATCGCGAGTACTCTAATCAAGATAGATATGGGCGTGACTGGGACAGAGAATTCAGACATCGGTCTAGATCACACTCTCCTCCTCTTAGACTTCCGTCTCCACCCCCTGTTCTTGTTCCACATCCGCCAGAGCCTCCTCGTCACAGGTCGTCTTCTCAAACTTCTAGATCCGAGACTCACCTCCAGAGAGTCGAAACCACGACCTCCATAATTGCAGAGCAGGTCCCAACTGAGCCCACAGGAGAAGGGGCCCTCAAATTGGCTCAGATGAGGAAGGATTTTCCGAACATATGCTTCGATGGCTACGTCTTCCCACCTCACTTAAAAAGAATTCCATCTGGAGTGGAAAGCACGATGCATGATTACGTTTATGACATCTACACCCAGTACAGAGAGTGGGTAAAGGCTGTAGAGAAGGCTTCCGAGGTGGCCTTTGAGCGAGCCAAAGCGCTTGAGAAAATGGAGACCGACCTCGCTCAAAGGGACCGGATCATTCAAGTGCTCACTGCCGAGGCCGAGTCTTCTCGAAAATTCAAAATTGAGGCCACCAAAAAAGCTGATGAAGCGAACGTGGCTATGGAGAGGTTTAGGCAGACGCATGTTGCCTTGGTAGATGAGATGGGCCATCGGAATATCATAGTTACTGCCGAGCGGGATGCGGCGGTCAAGGAACTCAATGAGCTTAAAGCTAAATTTTCCGACATGGCCAAGGAAAAGGATGATGCAAACAACGCAGCCCAGGAGGCATGCGAACAAGCTGTTATGCTTAGGGGTGAACGGGATGCGGCCGTGGCTAAAGTCCCCAAGGTAGAGACTGAGGTCGAGGAGAAAGTGAAATCGGCCGAGTCCAGGCTAGAGGCTGATATCGAAGACCTTCTTGTTGTCTACAACGCTAACGTGCTGAGGCATAGGGGTCTAGCCTGGCTCGATGATTATCCGACGCATCTATACAATGCCTGGGGCCGACTAGTTGAAGAAGAGAAGGAGGCGCATCTGGGCGAGTCTGTAGATGAATTTGAACTCGGGAATCGCATTCTGACTGAAGATGAAAGGAAGATTCTCCACGAGTAAGTGATTATGCATGAGAAGGAAAGACTCAGCGCTCAGCACTTCAAAATAGGAGAGGGTTCAAGGGTCGAACATCATGAGGCGAGTCTTGAAATTCCAGTGTCAACCCAGCCCAAATCCTCGTCCGCGGTCGATCCCCAAGCTATTCCTGCTTACAATCCGGATCAGCCGCAGATGTCTCCGGCTATAGCGCAAGTGACTGAAGCCGTTCTGCCGCCGACAAGTCAAACTGAGGAAGGTATTCTGAACATTCCACATATCTGCCTTAGGTCGGAATCTTTATCTGAATTAGATTCTAATAGTTCTCTTATTTTTTGTCCAGTGATCGATGCTGCACCGGACATGCCTCCTGTTACTCAAGAATCATATCAGACGCAGGAGGCTATCATGACCGAAGCAATCACCGTAACTACAACTGCCCCACTTGACGATATGCAGGGGAATACGATTGTGTTTGATGAGCAGCTGATGGAAGAACTCTTTTGCCGTCATGGCGATCCTTTAGCTAACTTACCATTTGTCATGGGTGGAGGCGCTCCTGCTACAAGTTCTTCAATGCCGACTACTGATGCCCCCAGCGGGGCTCGAGCAGTTACTGAAGAGGAGATGTTCACCCAAATCGATGCTAAAATGGCAGCAGCGGCTCATGCGGCATTTCTGGAGGTGGGATGGCAGCACCGGGACCAGTTCCGCTTAGAATGATATCTCCTGGTGGCACCGTTTTCATCACTAGCATGCCCATTCCACCTTCTGTACTTGATCCTGTTCCTCCGACTCCGCCCACAGGAAGCATCCCTATTCACTCGAGCTCGGAGGAGGATGTCGATATTATGCCATCACCTGGAGACCGACCACCAAAAGGCAAAGGCTCAAAGAGGAAAAATAGTGGCGGCTCCAGCGGGTCTACACCGAGAAGGAAGCCAAGGAAGAAGAAAGATTAGACATGCTTCCCTGGTTTATTTTGACTTGCATTTTGTTGGCCGTGTATAGATGCGGGTTCGGCCCCTGTTAATAAGAACTTTTTGGAACAAACTTGTACACGAATTTCTTTTATGAATAATAGAAATGAAACTTTTTCTTTTTGAGCTCCTTTGTGCCTTTGTTTAAGTGTTTCAATGTTTGAAATGTACTTGTAAAGTTTCAGCTTCCGAGTCAAGTTTGTCTTTTTTGCACCAAGTCTGGAAACTGTGGACATGGTTCGCGACTGGGAAGCGAGTCGAATTTTGACGTCATATCGCTTCAGTCAATGGTCGATGCTTAAGTCCTGCCCCCCAGTCTCGGGGATGAGTCGTGGAACATCAGTCAGCGATTGCTTCTCACTTATAACATGTTGAGTCTAGTGCCACTGAATGGATGTTTGAGACAAGCGGAGATTGAGCGGTTTATTCACGCGTGTCCGATTGTCGATGGTTATATCCGCACTCCGGGGATCCTCATTTGTTTGTTAGTGGGTGGTCACGCCGGCTTAAGTTTAAATCATACGTCCACGCTCTGGGGACTTGGAATCGACCTTTGTACTCTGACTCGCACCCCGAGAGTTCAGAGTTGATATTATACTTCGATTCACGCTCTGGGAACTCGAAGTTGATGTTTTATACTCCGACTCGCACTCTGGGAGTTTGGAGTTGTTGTTTATACTCCATTTCTCACTTTGGGAATCCGAAGTTGATGTTTATACTCCGACTCGCACTTTGGGAGTTCGGAGTTGTTGTTTATACTCCGTTTCGCACTCTGGGAATCCGAAGTTGATGTTTATACTCTGACTCGCACTCTGGGAGTTCGGAGTTGTTGTTTATACTCCGTTTCACACTTTAGGAATCCGGAGTTGATGTTTATACTCCGACTCGCACTCTGGGAGTTCGGAGTTGTTGTTTATACTCCAATTCGCGCTCTGGGAATTTGGAGTTGATGTTTATACTCCGTTTCGTGCTCTGGGAATTTGGAGTTGTTGTTTATACTCCGTTTCGCACTCTGGGAATCCGGTGTTGATGTTTATACTCAGACTCGCACTCTGGGAGTTCGGAGTTGTTGTTTATACTCCAATTCGTGCTCTGGGAATTTGGAGTTGATGTTTATACTCCGTTTCACGCTCTGGGAATTTGGAGTTGTTGTTTATACTCCGTTTCGCACTCTGGGAATTTGGAGTTGATGTTTATAGTCCGACTTGCACTCTGGGAGTTCGGAGTTGTTGTTTATACTCCAATTCGCGCTCTGAGAATTTGGAGTTGATGTTTATACTCCATTTCACGCTCTGGGAATTTGGAGTTGATGTTTATACTCCGACTCACACTCTAGGAGTTCGGAGTTGGTGTTTATACTCCAATTCGCGCTCTGGGAATTTGGAGTTGATGTTTATACTCCGTTTCACGCTCTAGGAATCCGGAGTTGATAAGCAGACGGTCAGTCACATCTACTGTATATTTTTGGATTTCGCTCGCACTCTGGGAACGAATGATGTATCAGGGTCATGGATGGTCGGATCACATCCACCCTGAGTTAACAAGTGAGGTCGTTAGATGGACGGGTCCATCCTCCTCAAACTTGGTGCAGATACGGACGAAGTCGTTAGGTGGATGGATCCACCCTCTTCGTAGACGTATTTTAGTACTCCAGTTCACACTTTGGGAACCGGGAGTTATGTGAGGGATTATCGTGTATCAATCCATTTTTGGCCTTGATGTGATGGCTTGTTCCCGAGCTCAGGTTTCACTTAGTGAGTGACCGATTGCATCGCAGTCACTCCCTATTTGAATAAATTCCACCGTATGGTAAAACTTAGCTCTCCGTGCATTGTGATGATCATATGAAGCATTTCAAGTAAATCACAGCTCTGGCTCGAAGAGATTGCATTTTATTGCTGAAATAAGAAAATATGGCAAAGTCAGTTGCCTTATTACAAATTCTAATTTCGAAATGCAGAAACAAATTGCAAAATGGAAAATAAACTAAATGAATAAACATAGCCTGTCATGTGTAGTAGCGACGAAGACTCTCGCTATTCCAGGCTCTTGGCAAAGTAAGACCGTCAACGGTCGATAATTTGAATGTGCCATCTCCGAGCCTTCGTTCAATAACATATGGTCCCTCCCATGTTGGCTTCATATGCGAAGGAACCGGATAGATTCTTTTCAGGACAAGATTGCTTAGCTCAAAGGTTCGTGGGCGGACCTTGGCGTTGTACAATCGGGCGACTCGACTTTGATGCGCGGCTGCCCTCAAATCAGCCTCTTCACGCTTCTCATCTAGTAGATTGAGAGATTCAGCTAGCAATATAGCATTTGTCTTTGGATCATAGTATGTCACACGATGAGAAGGTACTTCTAGCTCAACTAGAATAACGGCTTCTGAACCATAAGAGAGAGAGAGAATGGAGTGTGGCCGGTCGCGGTCTTGTGGGTTGTTCGGTAAGCCCATAAAGCCATAGGAAGTTCATCGACCCACTTGCCCCCGACCTTCTCTAGTCGTTTTTTCAGAATGGACTTTATAACTTTATTAACTGCTTCGACCTATCCGTTGAGGGTGTGCAACTGCAGAGAATTTCTTTTGGATGTGAAATCATATGCAAAAGTCTTTAAATTCAGCACTGTCGAATTGGGTTCCGTTGTCCGTAATAATGGTGTGTGGGAGACCAAATCGACAAATGATGTTGCGAACTACAAAGTCGATCACTTTCTTCGTTGTTATGGTAGCAAGAGCTTCGGCTTCAGCCCACTTTGTAAAGTAATCAACTACAACGATGGCGTATTTCGCACCACCTTTTGCCAGAGATAGAGCACCAATGATGTCGATGCCCCACATTGCAAACGGCCATGGGCTGACCATTTGCGTTATCTCAGTAGGAGGAGCTCTAGGAATTCGGGCATATTTCTGGCACCTATCACATTTCTTTGCATATTCCGACGCATCGCGATTCATGGTCGGCCAGTAATATCCGTATCGAAGTATTTTCTTGGCAAGTGCTTGCCCCCCGGTGTGATCGCCACATTCTCCCTCATGCACATCGTGCAATACTCATTTAATTTCATCATGAGCGATACACCAGAGTAGAGGGACTGAGAACCCTCTTCTGTACATGATTCCATTCTGGATGGTAAATCATGAGGCCTTCCGAAGGACTTGTCTCCTTTCACTCCTGCGCTCCAGCAGGGTTCCGTGCTCAATGTAACTTCTAAGTGGAGTCATCCATGAATCCTTTTCGAGGACGGTTTCGCATACCCGGTCTATTTCTGCCCGGTCAATGCTCGGGGAGGATAACGCTTCTACGAGAACGAGTCCCATTTGCTGAGCTTTGCCCCGTGCTGGCTAGCTTTGCCAATGAATCGGCCTTTTGGTTGCGTTCCCGAAGTATACAATAGATGGCGTAATAATCAAACTGATTCAGTACTTCCTAAACTCGAGCTAAGTAAGCAGCCAGCCTTCGATCTCTCGCTTGATACTCCCCCCGTACTTGACACACAACTAATTGCGAATTACAATAAATTTCCACTGCGATAATTTTCAAATCTCTAGCAAGTTTCAAGCCAGCTAAGAGGGCTTCATATTCAGCTTCATTATTGGTCGCATGAAAATCGAACTTCACAGCATAACATATGGATCGGCCTTCGGGAGTTTCAAGTACAACACCAGCGCCCGAACACCGGTCGTTTGATGCACCGTCGGTATAAAGCTTCCAAACATATTCGGGGGATTCACTGGTTTCGGGCAAGTCCTCTCGAACGGTAAATTCAGCAATGAAATCGGCCAGGACTTGCCCCTGAATGGCTCGCCTTGGAGTGTAAGTAATATCGAACTGGCTCAGTTCGATGTTCCACTTGAGTAACCTACCAGACGTCTCAGGCCGCAAAAGGACCTGCCGTAACGGCTGGTCGGTGTAAACAATAATGGGATGTGCCTGGAAATACGGTCGCAGTTTTCTTAACGCAGTAACCAGGCAATAAGCCAACTTTTCTAGCTTCGAATAATTCCTTTCAGCTCCAGTCAATCATTTGCTGACGTAGTATACTGGTTTCTGTATCCTGTCTTCTTCTCGAATTAATGCAGCACTGATAGCGTTTTCTGATATCGCCAAATATACGAACAACTTCTCTTGATCAATAGGCTTCGATAGGATAGGTGGTGTGGATAGATGTTGAACTAGTGCTTGGAAAGCGTCCTCACACTCTGTGGTCCATTCAAAGTTTCGTTTCCCTTTTCGGATCAGATCGAAGAAGGGAATGCATTTGTCAGTGGACTTTGAAATGAACCTGCTCAATGCCGCTACTTTTCCATTGAGACTCTGGACTTGCTTTATGGTTTTCGGAGTCTCAAGCTTTCTGATAGCCCAGATCTTTTCAGGATTAGCTTCGATCCCTCGAGCGTTGACGATGAACCTGAGGAATTTGTCGGATGCAACTCCAAAGTGACATTTTAGTGGATTTAGCTTCGTTTTGTATTCTCGAAGTATGTTGAACATAGTTTCCAGGTCTTTAACATGGTCGGTGGAGAGTCGTGACTTCACAAGCATGTCATCTACATATACTTGAATACTTCCATTGTTTTCCCAATTTGATTGGCAAACATCCGATTGACCAGTCGTTGATAAGTAGCCCCGACATTCTTGAGTCTGAATAGCATAACTTTGTAACAGTAAAGTCCCAGATTGGTTACGAAGCTGGTATGTTCTTGATCGGGTAAATGCATCGGTATCTGATTGTAGCCAGAATACGCATCCATAAAGGATAAGACCTCATGCCCAGCTGTCGAATCTACTAGCTGATCAATTCTAGGAAGCGGGAAACTTTCTTTGGGACATGCTTTATTCAGATCGGAATAATCGACACATGTTCTCCACTTTCCGTTCGGCTTGCGGACGAGCACGGGATTCGACACCCATTCATGATATAGCGCATCTCGAATGAATCCGTTCGCTTTAAGCTTTTCTACTTCTTCTTTAAGGGCGGCAGATCTCTCTGGATCCATACCACGCCTTTTCTTTTTGACTGGGACATGCCGCGGGTCAATATTCAGAGTGTGGCTCTCGATGTCCGACGAGATCCCACACATGTCGGAATGCGTCTAGGCGAATACATCAAGATTCACCCGTAGAAATTCAACCAATTCCTCTTGAGTTTGCTGGTTTAGCTGAGACCCAATCTTTATCATCTTCGAATCATCATCATTGTCAATTGGGACGTCGATTGTCAGTTCGGCCGGGGATGCTTGACTTTCTTTAGATTCTCCTTCATCTTCAGTTTCTCTTGGGTCAAGATCCTTGAGGAATTGGCTGGGGTACCCGGGCCTAGACCCGGGCGTTAATTGTCAATTATCGGCAAAACAGACGCAGAGAGATTCCTCCACGCCCTTTCCTTTCTCCTTTTGCTGCGCCTCCCGCAGCTCAGCAACATAACAGGCTCTGGCAGCAGCCCAATCTCTCTGAATGATTCCCACTCCATGATCAGTGGGAAACTTTAAAGTCAAACACCACGGGACGATGGCTGCCCTGAATTCGGCGAGGGCTGGTCGGCCCAAGAAAGCATTGTAAGAGGAGTCTATGTCCAAAACAATGAACTGTAACATCCATACTCTCCGACGTTCTCCAACTCCCAACTCTACTGGCAGTTCCACCATTCCAGTGGGTATAGTAGCACTTCCGTTGAAACCATGGATTTGGGATTGACAAGGTTTCAAGTTCGTGGCTTCCATTCTCATTTGATCATAGGCTCGCATAAACAAAATATTCACAGAGCTTCCACTGTCAACTAAGATCCTCTTCATCCAAGCGGGACCAACTTGAGCTGAGATGACCAGTGGATCGATAGTGGGGGCTTCGACTTTATCGACGTCCCTGTTCCTGAACACGATGTCATCTATCATCGTCTTCTGTTGCTTGGCCGGAGCCCCTTCATCAAAACTACTATAACACTCGAAGTTCGCATGCCTGATAGAGCTGGCATACGACTCCATTTCCTTCCTGCTCTGGTCTGCTGGATGAGGACCACCACTTATTATATTAATAACCAACCTCCCGCCAGTTCGAGCAGGTTCATCTTGCCTTTCTTGGTTTGGTGCATGATTCTGATGTGATGGGCCTGCCCACCTGACTGCGGCGCCTGCACATACTGATCCAACTTTCACTCACGTATCAGTTTCTTAATGAGATCTTGTAAATGTCGACACTCATTTGTATTATGACCATAACTCTCATGGAATATACAAAACTTCCATGTCTGGATCTGTCTTTCAGTTGGTGGTTTCGGGGCAGGTTTCTTGTATTGCATGGTATTGCAGGTCTGCAAATAAACATTTTCCAACAACGTGTTCAATGGAGTGTAATTATCGTACATGGAAGCTCTACGCCGTGGACCACGATTCTGATCGCGTTTTTTGCTTTGATTTCCATTGTCCCTCTGTTGATTCTGTTTATTTTGTACGTTCAACTGAACTTTTCCAGAACTCTCTCCGGACTGTTTAACAATGATGTTACTCTGGATTCCCTCGATGTTGGGCCCTGCATCATCCTACTTCCTAGACTATTTCGCATCCTCCCTTCTTAAGAATTGGGCTGCCTTGGAATAGAAACGGTCCAATGACGTAGGTGGTTTTCCAGCTAACCAATTTCCGAACTCGGAATCAGCATCAATCCCCTTAGTCAATGCCATCAGGATAGAGTTATCATTGGGATTGCTTATTTCTGCACACGCAGCATGGAATCGCTCCAAGTAACGTCTAAGCGTTTCTCCGGAAGCTTGAGTAACACTAGACAAAGTGTTAACATCCTTAGGCCTCGCTACTTGCATACGGAATTGTTCAACAAACTTGGTGGCCATCTGATCAAAATTAGAAATGGATCATGGTGGCAAACGAGTAAACCACATGGTTGCAATGCCCCCTAGGGAAATGGAGAAACTACGGCATTTTACTGCATCATTAGCTCTCGCAGCATTCATCAGCCATTCGTACTTCAGGATGTGTTGATTGGGATCAGAACTTCCTTCATAAACTGGCAAAGTTGGCATCCTGAAGCGCCGAGGTTGTTCAGCATACAATATGTCATCGGTGAAAGGGGTATGACTCCGGGAGATTCCCCAGTCATCATTAGAGAGACCCTGACTTTCACGGATCATTTGGCAGATCATCGTTGGTATATCCGGCATTCGGATATTAGGAGAATGCTGTGCCAAGGTGTGGTCGGGTTCCATAGCGCGAGTCTGGACCGGACGCGGTCGACGGTCCGTACCTCGCCTCCTTGGTTCAACATTCTCAGGGACATAAGGCTCTGGAGTATGCTCTCGCTGGCTTCGATGAGGATCAGTTCGGTTTCCAGCATCAACCCCTTGTTTAGTAGTGGTGGTGGTAGCAATGTTACCTGTGACATGATAAGGGGCAGCACCTCCTCGGGATGAAGGTCCTGTATGATGACTAGTGGATGGTCCAGTTCTGGGTTGCCCAAGATTCGAAACTTGTTGGTGTCCTGTAGCCTGGGTGTAGCTCACACCCAGCCGTGGGCGTGTGGATCGGTGATGACCATCAGATGAGGCTGAACTCTCTGTAGAAGAATAAGAACCTTGGTCTCTTCTGGATCTTCTATGCCCTTGGCGATTTAGCTGGTTGGTCAGCTCCGTGTTGGCACGCAGTTGTTCAGTTAGCTGTTGTCGACTCTGGGTCAATTCCAGGAGCAGCATCTAGAACTCTTGTCTGGTAACCGGGCTTGCTGGATCTGAAGGTCTGGCGGCATCTTGGTTTGATGGAGGCAATTGCGTGGGATTCTGCCTATCCCGTCCTCCTTGATCAGTAGCTATAGAGGTAGTTCATGTACTTACCATGGTGAATTAATGAAAGTCCTTTCCTAGATCTGATGCAGATCTGAATAGAATGGAAGGGCTTCAAAGTTCTAGATCTGGATCTTCTTCTTGGATTTATGCAATCCGATATAGATAGGAGATCCAAAGAGCAGGAGAAAAATTGGGTTTTTTCTCAGTGAAAGCACCAAAGTGTTTGTACCAAAATTAGGCACAACACTCTTTGGAAGTTTTTGAAGAGATAAAGTGAAGAAATTAAATGGAAAATAGGATTATTTAACAAAAACTCAAAATTTCAGATATGAAAGTAATTAAAATGCACGGAGACACAAGAATTTAGAGTGGTTCGGCGTATTGCCTACGTCCACTATGAAGTTGATTGCTTTATTGACCTTTCTTTGATGATTGGAACTGATTTAAGAAAGTTACAGCAGATAACAATGATTTGCAACAATGAATTTCGTTGGTAGCAGCAGCAATGGAGTTTAGATCTAGATCCGACAGAGTCTGGGCGTTGGAGAGCTCGAAGGAGAAGAAGAACCCCCTTTCTGTATGCCCTGGGGCTCTATTTATAGGTGTAGGAGGCTGGTATTTCACTCAGATTTCGGGAGACCCTCTCTGGCACGTGACCAGGTCCGCATGCCCAAGCCCGTTAAGTTTCAGCCCGATCCGTGATCGATACGAACAGATTTCATATCGATCAAGATTTCATCCAATGGAGTCGAAATTTGGCGTGGACATTCTTTAGCATGTACGTAGGCTTCTGCGAAAATTTCATATCATTTGGACTTGTAGATTAGGAGATATGATCGATACGAATTAGGATCTTCGGTTGGCTATTTCGTTTGACTCCCTTATTTCGACTCGGTCCTGTTCGACTCGATCACTTCGAATCGATGGGCGCGCGTAATCTGGAGGTGATGTGGCGAGCCTTCCTCATGTTGATCCACTTTCTTTACTGAGTTGGCCGAGTCATTCTTGGACCTCACCTTGTTCGCATCGAAGTTTGTTGCCCAGTTCGAATCGATCAACAACTTGCTCCTTCGCATCGATCTGTAGCATGCCTTGTTCGAATCGATGGAGGTGGTTTGTTTGTATCGATGATTCTGCTCTGTTATGTGGATACGAAGTGGACATTGGATGATCGAGTCGAAATGTGACTCTCTGATGGACGCGAAGCGGAGCGAGTCGAACAGAGACTCTCTGATGGATGCGAAGCGGAGCAGGTCGAACAGATGCTTTCTGATGGATGCGAAGCGGAGCGAGTCGAACAGAGGCTCTCTGATGGATGCGAAGCAGAGCGAGTCGAACATAGGCTCTTTTTATTCAATTTTGCATCGATCATAACTTGAGCATACGAACTCGGATTGACTTGAAATTTGGAACGTTAGATCTCATAGCTTCGCTTGTCGTGTCATATCAATTTTTGCTCGATCCTGACTCGAACAAAATTCGTCGATATCCAAAGTGAGCCTGTATATAACCGATCTTTAGGACGAACCGTCATTGGTCACTAGTCAATTCCTTGGTGTTACGGCCTTGCCAAAAGGCGGGATAACAAGAACCATGTAATTTTGTCACATTGATATTTTCTATTTGATTTTAGTTATATTAACCAACAAAAAACTATAAAGTGAGTCATTCTATGGTTATCCAATAACTATCAGTAAATAATCCCTTGGTGGCCTCAGCAGTCATGAGTAATACAATGCCTAACATTTGGAGAGCATTACGTACTCTAGTATTAACAGATGCAGTGGCGGAGCCAGCCGATATCTCCACATTTGACATACTTTCCATTATATAAAATATAAACATTCAGGAGCAATAAAAAGTACAAAGAATTGGCCAATATTAGTTCAGATATGGAAACTATTATTGGCCTATGTTACCAACGCAACTTCTTACAATAGGAAAATCAAAAATTAAGGTAGGGCATTGACCTAGTGTAACAACGTAAAATTCAATCACTTTAAATATGGATATTTAAATATACTTTAATAATTAGTTAATGGGCTTTATGACTCAAAATAAAACTCTTTTGAATAATAACAAATGATGGTGAAATAGTTTTCAAAATTTGTTTACAAAAATAATTGGTTCAAAGAAAAATAGAAAATGTGACCGAAAATCATTTTTCGAATTTTCGGTGTCTAAAAGTTATCGGAAAACATGGTACACATTTGAGTTAACATATTCACATTTATAAATAAGTTAGGATTTTGTAATATATATATATTTATATATATACTTAAGTTTATAAATATATGATGTGACTTGTTATGAAAAAGGTTTAAAAGAATTTAAAAAGAAAAAGAAAAGTGATATCACATCTTTAAAAACACAAAGTACATTAATTTTAAATAAATGTTGGCTCATGAAGAAGGGAAGCATACACATGTGAGCAAGGGGAGGGGAGACAAGGGTGGTGAGGTAGCAAGCATATAGTGGTGCTTATGTACTTTTAGGCCAATTTCGTAATTTAATTTATCCATTTGCATATATACAAATTTCCTAATATTTTTTTCCCATTTTCCATTTCATTCTTACTTTGCAAATTTTCCTCCAAGTCTTCATGTATACTTTCATAGCTTCCATAGATTTCTAAAGTTAAAAATCCTAGTTTTATTCACTTTTAATTTCTAAAACCTTGTTTAAACCTCTTCCCTCACTTCTACAACTCCTCCTTGCCAAAATAAGCCAACACCTCTCTCTATTAACCTTGGCTAAGCACTTCCATCCCTAGGCCGAACCCTTTTGTTCACTTGAGCCCTCCGAAATCTCACTTTTCCAATTTAAAATCAAAGACCTTGGTCGTGTTCGAGTTCTAGAAAAAGTTATCTTGATTTAGTCAACTTTTAACGAGTATAGATCTAGCCTTTAACTAAGTTTTCAAGACCTATATATGTATGAATTGTTGTAAAATATGATGTTTTTTGGGTATGTATGATGTTGACTTGAATGTATGTATATGTGCTTGGTTGAGATGACATATAGTTTTGAATATGGAAGTTAAAAGTTAAGTTAGTATACAAGTTGCAATCTTTGCTTGTATGTGTTAAATTATGACATGTATATGTTAATACCCTAGGTATTGATTTTGATGATAACAACCACATAAATATTACTACTAACGTATCTCCGAGTTATGCAGTCATATCAGATATATTATGGAGACATTTACAGAGATAATCAAGAATACAGTGGAAGCAAATAAATTATAGAAGAAGGTTAATCAGAGCAATTGAAGAACAAAACCAAATTAGAGAAGAATGCTGAAGGATAAAGGTGTTTGAAGTGATGAGGAGTTGGTTGAACCTTAGAATATCTTGTTAAAGATCTCTTGGTAATTATACTTGAAGATCATCAACCATTGACCTCAACCGAATCACAAAAATCCATAAATATAAGGTAATTTGAAATGCTGAAAATTCGCAACACTTATTAGTGTTGCTGTTCATTTTGCAACATACCCATGTCGACATACTAGGTAGGGAGATGTCGAAATGCTAGCCGTTTTTCAGAATTTCAAATTTCAAATGAAGAGACATTTCCCTCCACCTCTTCACCAAAAGACACGTCTCTTCAACCACTATAGAAAGGACTCTGAAAACGAATTTTAACATCAAGAATTCTCATTTTCTCTTACTCCTTCTTCTCCAAACATTTGCAAAAGAAATCCATTGCATACTCTTCAAATTTCTTTCAAATCGATACTATTTCACTCCAATTCTTCACTGATTTGCAAGCCACACAATATCAGAGAGTTGTACTTGAATTCATATCATTCTCTCTTTGATTTCATCCTATTCCTCAAAGAATTCAAAGATATATTGCCATTGGAGGTCTATAGGATCATTGTACCGAATCTGCAAGAATCTGTATTGAAGATACGACTACTTGCCATAGTTTATTATTGGTGATAAGGAGAAGGTGTTCTTGTAGCCTGTAAAATCAAGAGGGTGTGTCTTGTAGCCCGTTAAACCAAGATTGTAAAGGTGTTCTTGCCACCCGTGGAAAGCAAGCGGTTATAGTGGAATTTTGCACGATAGAGTGCAGGACTGGATGTAGGATTGGTTAATCCGAACCAGTATAAAAATCCGGGTGTTATTTACATTACTGCATTTTACTTTATTACTTATTCTTTGATTACTTCTTTATATTCATAAGTAAGTAGTTAATACACATTTCACCACTTCTAGTGTCTGAATAGCCTTAAGATCCAACATTGTGTTGTAGACACTACAGTTTCTAACAATTGGTATAAGAGCATTGGTTTTCAAAAATTCATAACTTGGTTTTTTGAAAAGTATAAATGGCTAATGACACTAGTAACACATTTTTTAACACCTTTGTAGAAGGACAATCTACCACTAGACCCCCTCTATTTGATGGCAGTAGTTATGCATATTGGGCTTGTAGGATGAAATGTTATTTGTAGTCTAATGGTTTGGATATTTGGAACATTACCCAAATAGAGTACATAGAGCCTCAAACTGAATATTCAAAATGGACACTAGACCAAAAGACACAAGCACTTAATAACTCTAAGGCCATGAACATTTTATTTTGCTCCTTAGATAGAAATGAATTTAATCGAGTGTCTATTTGTAATTCTGCATATGAAATTTGGAGAACACTGCAAGTCACACATGAAGGCACCAGTAAAGTAAAACAAACAAAGATATCTATGCTAACTAACCAGTTTCAACTCTTTCAAATGAAACCAAATGAGTCTATTTCTGATATGTATTCTAGGTTTCAAGATATAGTACATGCCCTAATATCATTAGGAAAGAAAATTACTGAAGAAGACCAAGTCAGAAAGATCTTGAATTCACTTCCTAGTGAATGGGATCAGATGACTCTGGCAATTGAAGAAGCCAATGATATTAGTACTATGAAAATAGAAGATTTAATTGGTAACCTAATGTCCTATGAAGTAAAGTTGCAGATTAGAAAAGAGAATCAGGCAAATGAGAAGAAATCACTAGCACTCAATGCTACGATCGACAACGATGAACCAGATGATGATGCTGTTGATGATGATATCGAGTTTATGACCAAGAAGTTCAAGAAATTCTTGAAGTATTGGATAACAAACAAACTTCGAAAAACTAACAACAATAATTCTAGAAATAGAAATGTTGTTAAGTGTTTCGAATGTGATAAACCCAGTCATTTGAAAAGAGACTGTCCCAAACTGATGAAATCAAAGTCAAACACTTTCAATAAGGAGAGGAAACATGCATTCAATGCAAAATGGAATGATTTAGATACATCATCAAGTGATAGTGATTCAGAAACAGAAAATGCCAACATGTGCTTCATGGCAAAGAATGACCAGGTATGGAATTTTAATAAAGAAATTACTAATCTTTTGAATGATATGAAACAGGGATATAAAATACTTAGGAAAGAGTACAACAATAGTTTGGCAGAGATAGATAGATTAAAAATATTTAATGAAAGGTTAATTGAAGAAAAACAATGTCTAGAAGATGAAATTGAAAGACTTAATAGGTATAATGATGAAAAGGATTTGACACTTGGAAGTTTTGAAAAACTAAAAAGTGAAAATGAATTCTTAAAATCAGAAAACCTTTCAATGAAGTCACAGATCACTGATCTGAATGACAAAATAACATCTCTAGACAATGTTATTCTTAACCGTAATAAGGATTTTGACAAAATGAAAACTGATGTTGATAAATTTAACAAAGGGAAGGATAATCTAGAAAAATTATTATCTGCATCTAAACACACTAGGAATAAACATGGACTTGGATACACCCCTAAGGCTAAATCAAAGAAAAATAGTATTCAAAATACTAAGTTTGTTAAGGCTACCAAGTTAAAACCAAAACCTAGGAAACTAAAGTTAAAACCTCCAAATAGATTCATTAATTTATGGGTTCCAAAAAGGTTGGATGATACTGAAAAAGAAAAATATATTGATAATTTTATTAATAAGGTTCATTCATCTAATGATTATATTTTGAGAGGACGTTCAAACTCTTCATGGGTTTGGCATCCTAAAACTTAACCCCATGGACCCAAAAATAAAAAGGGTACCAGTGTGCATACTTTATAATTTTTCAGGTACCAAACAATATATACCAGATAGCGGATGCTCAAAGCATATGACAAGAAATCAATTGAACTTTGGATAAATATGAAAAGGATTTGTTATTGGCATCGACAAAGTCGGTAACTCTAAAACTCATCTTATTATTTGATAAGTTTATTTCATGTTTTGAATTGATTTGGTTTCCCCTCAAGTGTTTTATTTATATGTATTTATCTCTATATACAAACTCTACATATTGTCTAGCAGTGATTTAAGCGACTCTTTTTTACCCTTTTTGTTGATGACAAAGGGGAGAAAAGGTATAAATATACTAGGAAAAATGATAGGGGGGAGTGCATAGAGTTAGGGGGAGTCAAATATAAAAATATTATATTTTATCTCTCAAATATTTATATGGTTGTCATCATCAAAAAGGGGGAGATTGTTAATTCCCTAGGTATTGATTTTGATGATAACAACCACATAAATATTACTACTAACGTATCTCCGAGTTATGCAGTCATATCAGATATATTATGGAGACATTTACAGAGATAATCAAGAATACAGTGGAAGCAAATAAATTATAGAAGAAGGTTAATCAGAGCAATTGAAGAACAAAACCAAATTAGAGAAGAATGCTGAAGGATAAAGGTGTTTGAAGTGATGAGGAGTTGGTTGAACCTTAGAATATCTTGTTAAAGATCTCTTGGCAATTATACTTGAAGATCATCAACCATTGACCTCAACCGAATCACAAAAATCCATAAATATAAGGTAATTTGAAATGCTGCGCAACACTTATTAGTGTTGCTGTTCATTTTGCAACATACCCATGTCGACATACTAGGTAGGGGGATGTCGAAATGCTAGCCGTTTTTCAGAATTTCAAATTTCAAATGAAGAGACATTTCCCTCCACCTCTTCACCAAAAGACACGTCTCTTCAACCACTATATAAAGGCCTTTGAAAACGAATTTTAACATTAAGAATTCTCATTTTCTCTTACTCCTTCTTCTCCAAACATTTGCAAAAGAAATCCATTGCATACTCTTCAAATTTCCTTGCAAATCGATACTATTTCACTCCAATTCTTCACTGATTTGCAAGCCACACAATATCAAAGAGTTGTACTTGAATTCACATCATTCTCTCTCTTATTTCATCCTATTCCTCAAAGAATTCAAAGATATATTGCCATTGGAGGTCTATAGGATCATTGTACCGAATCTGCAAGAATTTGTATTGAAGATACGACTACTTGCCATAGTTTATTGTTGGTGATAAGGAGAAGGTGTTCTTGTAGCCTGTAAAATCAAGAGGGTGTGTCTTGTAGCCCGTGAAACTAAGATTGTAAAGGTGTTCTTACCACCCGTGGAAAGCAAGCGGTTATAGTGGAATTCTGCACGATAGAGTGCATGACTGTATGTAGGATTGGTTAATCCGAACCAGTATAAAAATCCGGGTGTTATTTACATTACTGCATTTTACTTTATTACTTACTTATTCTCTGATTACTTCTTTATATTCATAAGTAAGTAGTTAATACACATTTCACCACTTCTAGTGTCTGAATAGCCTTAAGATCCAACATTGTGTTGTAGACACTCCAGTTTCTAACAGTATACACATGTATTGGAAATCTTGCTTATTTTGGGATAATGTTGTGCCATTGCATATGCTGTATGCTATAGGAATTAGCACTTAAAATCACTTGTTGCTACATCGTAAATCCTTTGCTTAAACTTGCTTTTCTTATGCGATTTCGGAAAAGTTTCCATAAAACCTTAACTTTACTTTTATTATGTTCACAAACTTCATACAAGTTGTAAAGTGGGTTTTAAATAAAAAAGTAAAGGGTTTTAAGGCTATTTGGATGGTTAAAAAAGTTTTGAAAATTACGAGTGATGCAACGATAGTTGCTATGAATGTAGTTCGTAAAACGAACTATTTTGGAAAAATTAAAAGTGTTTTCACTTAGGAATCTTTTGGAAACTGTTTTAAAACATATTTTATGTAATAAAAAGTATTTATTTATGGGTAATTTTGGCTCACATCCCTAATAAGTTTCAAAATAGAGAAAACATCCTTCCCAAACTAAACTTACATTTCCAGTCCCTATATTCAAATTCGCGGACGCAAAAAGACCCAAATACCCTTTTATGTTTTTAACATTTCAAACGCGTATAACTTTATGTAGAAAAATCGGATCAACATACCGTTTTCACCAAAAAATCACAAATTTTATGATCTTTAAAATGAGATCCATTGTTGATACCAAAAATTCAAATTTGTAGTAAATGTGCAATTATTTCATATATTTGGAGACAATTCAGCAAATTTTGAACACTTTCGATTTTTTTTCAAATTTACAACATTTGCAAATAATTGCAGACATTTCTGCAACTATCTGGTATAGTGCAGAAATGTCTGCAACTATTGCATATAGTTGCAGAAATGACTGCAACTATATGGTATAGTTGTAGAAATGTCTGCAACTATTGCATATAGTTGCAAACATTTCTGCAACTATTGCATATTTGCATAAATGCAACTATATGCTATAGTTAGAGAAATGTCTGCAAATACTGCATATAGTTGCAGAAAAATGTCTGCAACTATTGCATTAGCTGCAGACATTTATGCAACTATTGCATATTTGCAGAAATGCAACTATATGCTATAGTTGCAGAAATGTCTGCAACTATTGCATATAGTTGTAGAAAAATGTCTACAACTATTGCATATAGTTGCAGACATTTCTGCAACTATTGCATATTTGCAGAAATGCAACTATTGCATATTTGCAGAAATGTCTGCAACTATTGCATATAATTGCATAAATTTATGCAATTATATGGTATAGTTGCAGAAATGTCTGCAACTATTGCATATAATTGCAGACATTTCTGCAACTATTGTGTATAATTGTAGTTTTCCATTGAAATCGGGAAAGCTAAGCTCGCCATTGAAGAAGAAGATGAAATCAAGAAACATAAGTTCGCCAATGAAGAAGAAGATGATATCAAGAAAGATAAACTCGTTATTAAAATCAATCGTGCAAGAAGCGGAGGGGTATTTTAGGGGAAAAAACAGCCGAAATGAAAAACAGGGACCTCCAAAGTATGTTTTCTTGCGAGACGAGTTTTAGTGAATTAAGTTTGCTTTTAGGGATGCATGCCTAATATTCACTTTATTTATTTACTCAATTATTTATTTGATTATTAATTTTAATTAATTAAGTAAGGTAATTATTATTTAATCATTTGTTAACAAAGATAATTAGTACTTAAGTGTTAATCAAGTATGTTAATTATAATTACTTAATTAATTTAAAGGTTATTTATTATTATTATTTAGGAATTAATTATCTTTTAGTTATTTATTTAAGATTAATTATTAATTATTTATTTATTTAAAAGGGAGTTTAATTATTAATTAATTACTAATTAAGTCAAACTTAATTAAGATTTTAATTAGGACTTAATTAATATTTAATTATTATTTAATAAGGGTTTAATTTATTATTTAATTAATTAATAAGGGTTTAAATTTTAAAAATCACTTTATTTTCTAAAATATTGGTTTTGTTTCAAACTGCTTTCTTTTGCAAAGATGTTTTAAATCAATGGACTTCTTTGTCGATTACCCTTAAGTGATCTCAAACAAATATGAAACCAATGTTAATGTGATGACACATTTATGGGAAGTTAGTCATCCCGTAGTTAGCACTAAAAGCCGATGAGTAGGCTAATCATCTATTTATGAGATCTAGAGTTTATTTCTAGACGAGGGATACAAAAAGGTCGAAATATAAAAAACATGATAGATATGAGAGTATTAACTCATATTAATAGATAGAAATTCTATGCAGATAAGCGGAGAAGGGATATTGAGTTCGAGGTAGGAAATTTGGTTTTCATTAAGGTGTCTCCGCTAAGAAAGGTAGTGAGGTTTGGATCAAGTAGGAAACTTGCTCCCAGATTCGTAGGAACGTTCCCCATTATAGAAAGGGTAGGGAAGATGGCGTATCGGATAAAGCTACCGGAGAGACTCGCAGGGGTTCATGATGTTTTTCATGTTTCACACTTGAGAAAGTGCTTATAGGATTCAGCAGAGGTAGTGGAACCTAGCCTACTTGAGGAAGTTAAAGTGGAGAGAGAAGCATCGGTTCGTCGCATATTTACCAAGATCGTTGGGCATGATATCAAGAAGCTTTGAAATAAGGAAGTCCCTTTGGTTAAGGTGCAGTGGGAGATAGTATTGAGGACGCGACGTGGGAGGCTGAGGAGAAAATACGTACCTCTTATCTGCATCTTTTGATGGTACGTCTTGAATTTCCTATTTCCATCTATAGCTTTGAATAGGTTCTTTCCTTTAGTATTCTTTGGGAGGGTAGATCTTAGGATTTAACATATAGATGGTAGGACTGAATGCAAACCTGTTACTAGAACATGTTATGTATGATGGACGCTAGTGGTTGCAAGTGTTTGCTAGTGGATGCTAATGGACGCATACACACACACTAGGCACTATTATCTTTTAGAGATCAGCCTAACTAGGTCACTAAAGCATATGCATATGGATGTGTGTGCACTTGCATTTTTATTTCATGGTAGCTATGAATGGGTGACATAATATGATTGTTGCATTTGGATGATGATTGTAGCACGCATATAGAACCATCAACTGTCATTAGGGAATTTGCATTCATTTGGATACATGCCACGGGCATGAGCACATAAAAAGGAGGTCGACTAAATCAGTAAACCACCTAATCTTTTTCATTAGTTAGGGATATTGACACTACACTATTGCATACATCATACATTGCATTAAAAAACTTAAGGACAATGGATGTAATGAATGATGGTTGAATATGTGGTTGTGGAATTTGGATGAAAATATTTATTTCATTCTTCTGTCCTTGGAGATTTCGGGGGCGAAATCCTTTAAAGAGAGGAGAATGTAACACCCCACATTTTTAGATAATTAAATAACCAAAATAATTATTAAACAGTGAAAATGAGCATTTTTGGAACATCAAATTTAGCTGAGGGAGTTGCACCATTGGGTCCGTGGAAATTTTTTGATCAATTTCCATATATAACTTATCGAAATCTGAGTCAGTATGGAGAAGTTATGAGAGAAACAAGAAATCAGAATTATATTATAATTAAACGAAAATAATAATAATAATAAGACCTGTAGGGGTCGATGTAGGATCGATTTCACCCTAGAGGAGGGGTGAATAGGGTGATCCTAATAATTATAAAAATTTAATGCGGAAAATATTTGCAACACAGATATAGCAGAATAATAGCAGCACAGATAATAGCAGAATAATAAAAGCAGAAATAGAACAACATAGAAAAACCCTGCCTACGTGCTACCCCCAAGGTTTCTACTAGAAATTAAGTAGTCAGACGCTTACACACATAAACTCGCGACACCCGCTATCGACTAACCTAACTCTACGCTCAAAACCCTACCACAACTCAGCCACTGAGTTGCGAATTCTCGAACTACACCACCGTAGTTCGTCCCCTAGTCACACGACTAGACTTAACAGAAGTTTAAAGGAGAAACACAAAATTTAAAGAACAATTTAAAAGCAAAACCCTAGTTTTTAATAAAGTAAGCCCAAAGCTATTTAATCCGTCCCAAAATAGTGATAAACAAATATCCCTCTTTTCCTTTTATAATTTCGGCCAGTATCCTATTTTTTCCTTCGTTCGTTGCTCTTTCAGATTTAGGGCTTTGGGAATTTGAAGAAGCTGACTTTGTTGATCGATCTACTGTCAAACATCAATTGATGCTTCGTTGATCTTGTTCTTTGCTCAGCTTCGGCTGCTTCAAAATTTGGCGAGCGTGTATACTTGGTTGAAAAAATGGTACGTGATGTTTCTTTTCGATTTCGATTATGCTCGACTTTTGATTCGAGTTACTGAATTGATTATGATTTAAGAGTATACCCTAATTGTTTGTCTTGAACTCGAACAACTGTAAAATGCCGATGATGGTTTGGTTAAATAGGGTTCGATCCCCTATAATCTCGTTCGTATATATTTTATTTGAATTCTTGCTTGGCCACTGATTTTCATTTAGATGCCTGTGATGATTTCTGACCTTTTCAATTTGTATATTTTCATTGCTTGTTTAACACGGCTTCGATTTTGACATGGAAGTTAGTTCCATTCTTTTCTCTGTTGACATCAGATACTTTGGTTTTGTGATAATATTAGCTTGTTTGATTCTTGTTAACACCTGGCTTTTACTCTGACTTGTTCAAATAGAAATTCTTGCGACTTTGACTCGATTTGAAACTGCTACCTTTTTCTGGCTTGATCAATTTGAATTTTACTACAGCTGGTTCTGTGTATACATATATGTATTTATGTATACATGTGTGTTTGTGAGTAAAAATTATTGCTGCACTGTTTTGTGGATCGATTGTCACTTGAATTGCATACTGCCTATAAGTATACATGCTGTTTCACACATGTATATATGTATGGTTGCTTTGACTTCACTTGAGTTTGCACTGGATAGTTGCTGTGCATTGTTTCACTTGAGTTTCCATGCATCTACTATGTCCTTGTTGCAGCCCTTATGTGGTCTTGTTCTGGTTCATGTATATGCTCCATTGTTTTGTTTTGTTGACAAGTACATCATGTTTTGGTGAGACTGTGTTGTGTGCCTTTGTGCCATGCTACTGAACTTTGTATTTACAGTCTGAGTTTGTATTCATATGCTTGCATTTGATGTGAACTGAGCATGTCGAATTACATTTTGGTTTCACTTGAATCTGGTTTGTAGCCTCACTTACATACTGCTATGTTGTATGTGGTGTTGTTAGTTGCTGTTTGCACTACTTCGAGTTTCATATCAATTGAAAGTCTGGTGCAGTTATTTCTGGTTGCACTGTCCATTTCCTGGTGTACTTGCTGTATTTATCTCTGCTGCATACATGCATTTTGTAGCTGAATTGCTTCTATGTTCATGTGATCATCATGAGTCTGAATGTGCTTGTGTACTGATGCACTTGATATCTTCACTTGTGCATGTCATTTTGTTTTCACTTGAATCTGAATGGTTGAGTATTTTTTAAGTGTACTCATTGAATTTTTAGTCGAGGCTTGTTTTAAGTTGGTTTTTGAATTATTGTGCTCGACAATTTTGTGATGTTTTTGTAGTGCACCTGAGTTGAACCTAGCTCTGGCTCGGATTTGACCTTGTGCTCATATCGTGACTTGAGTTGAACCTAGCTTTGGCTCGGGTTTGACCTCGTGCTCACCTATCCTGCAGTTTTATGAAGTGTATATCGGTGTGCACGGCCTTGTGGCATGTACAGTGATACACTGTACATGTCACAAGTTGTTCGTGTATGATGAATTCAAAATGATGATGAACAACCCAAATAACCGAGGCAAATAACATTTTAAAAATACACATTTTATTTTACACTGCACAAATATTCCTTTTTCAATTTTACTACGTCAGTGTGTATTTTGCAGATAACTCAGATGCTGGATTCAATCTAGAATAGAGTTGAAGATAAATACGAATGAACGAGTGATATGTAGTGAGGTGTAGATGTATGTACAGTGAAAAATTATGATGTAATTGCAAATTGTATATATATATATAGTGAGAGCTCAAATTTGTACTATTCAAAGTTGTAATAAAATATTTGTTTGAATAAAATATTTGTTTGAATATAAATTCTTTGTTATTTATTTTATTCAATTAAATTCTGTATTATTCATTTTATTCAACAAATATTTATTTAATTATATGAAAATAAAATAGTACATTAACAAATACATTTAAATGAATATATATATATATATGTTTGTTATCATCAAACAAAAATCATATACTAGCATATTCAACAATCTCCCCCTTTTAATGATAACAAACATATATTTAAGGTTTTGAATTTATTAAATGTATTTGGGTATAGATGAAATCTATTCGCTCCCCCTATTTGAATGATCGCTCTCTACACAAAGCTCCCCCTTCATATATGCATAAAAATATGTAAATGAATAAATGAACCTAGATGCATATAGAAAATACTAAATAAAATATCTGACCTTTATTTTCCAAAATCTTAACTATTCTCTCCCCCTTTTGCTATCAGCAAAAGAGTAATAGTGTTAGAAAAATAGAAATAAAGTGATAGACATTAATACAACATCATAACTCAATCGAGTATAAATATTAAATTTCAATAAAAAATCAAACAAAAATCATAAATACTCCGTTAGGCGTATATTCCACTTTAGAATGATAGGGATGATGTCATCATATAAAACCATATAGTTGTGCCTATTTGTGGTATATTTATATCACGAATTTGAATATCTACTAATCATGCATAACCGTTAGGACTTTTAAATGGGCTTAGTAGTATTCTTAATTCAAAAAAAAAGAATTTCAAGCATCTTCTAACCACGCGTAACCGTGAGGTCTTTTAAATGAGATTAGAATCAACTTGACCATTTAATAATCAATTTTGATATGTGTTCCATACATGCATAACCGTGAGGACTTTTAAATGAGCATGAAAGCACATAATCAAAAATTCCAAGTAATTCACCCATGCATAACCGTGAGGACTTTTAAATGAGAGTGAATACTTTGGATGTTTTTATTGCTAAAAAAATAAAATGAAAAACAAATAATTTCCCGTTTAAAATACCACATATTGACATACTATATTGGATTTTGATGAGTGATGGTCGTTAGAAATATGATAGCAATAGAGATGGTCATGGAATTTTTACCCATCAAAAGTTATTATAAATCTTGTTTAAATTTCTAAAGAAATTTACTAAATATACCATCTCAAGTTATAATATATGATTAATATCAACACTCATCACTTTTTCAATCACTATTTTTCTTTTCGATAACCAGTAGGGAGTCAGATTAGTTAATGTAGTCATTTAAAATCAAATCCAAAAATAATTATAAAATCAAATTTTCTAAAATGACCAATCTGAAACAAGGTCAACTATTTTCTGGAAGGTGTTTTATAAAAAAAATGTTTGCTAATTGAAAATTATTTGAAATGAAAAATATGCAAATTTTTTCTTTGAAAAATGCGATGCAACTAATGAATGTCATAAATCACGTTCCACCAATAATTTTTCTATCAATTAGATTACCAGTGTTATCTGCATCCGAATTTCTCTTTGACTCAAGATTATTATGTCATAGACCAGGCCGTGAAGTGTGCAACACATACCTTGAAATCATTTTTATAGTTTTGAAATTCTTTTGAATTTGAATTGAAACCGTGCAAACAGTGAACATAGTGTTAGATAAGATAAAAAAAATATATCCACGTGTATCTTGAATAATCATCAACCAACATTGTTAGTCCAAGCAAATCTATCTGAAATAATTCAACGATGATTAGTCAACATTTTTTAAAAACAAAATCAACACTTATTTCATTATCACATAACTAGCTAAATTAAATCAGATTATGGTGCAGATTTTCACATTTAATATATCATTCAAGATAAATGTACCTTTACCTATTTTACCTCTGTCGATAATTTTTCGTTGTTTCCCATTGTGATTCTGCCACCTTTGTACTAGGGTAAGGAACTTTGATTTGTCGCCCGTTGTGTGCCTGGAACAGCCGGAATCCAGGTAACACTGTTGTTGTTCCTTAGCCTGCCACCACACCTACACGAGAAAAGATTTTGTGACCTATTTGTTTTATAGGTCCATGGTTGTTAGTGGCAAATGATTTTAAAAATATGTTTGTGTAGACCCAAAACTATTTATATTTGTTTCTTTTGGCACCCAGATTTGTTTAACTTTAAGGGATTTTATATTCGTGCCTTTTGGAACCCAAATTGGTATGGTTTTCATGTTTTTGGGTCTATTCCAACAATTGTTTTGATCATGTCCAATTTTTCTACAAATTGTGCACTCGGATTTGACTTGATTAATTTTGCTTCTAACAAGTTCAGATTGATTATATCCAAGTCCTTGTCTAACAGTATTAATGGTTTGTTTCCCTAATAGCATATTTAGCTATCTTTCTCCTTTGGAAAATTTTCCTAAAGTTGTAGACAATTGTTGGACTTGTGTTATAAGAGATTCATTTTCATTCAATAATTGTGTGCACTTTTTAATAGAATTTTCTCTCCTAGTATTTTCACATTCTTTCAAAATCAGAATTTTACTTTCAAGCGATTTGATTTTAATTTCTGATTTTTTAATCTCTTCTTCAAATGATGGACACTTATCACATTTAGGGCTCTTGGTTTTTATAGTTTTTAACCAATTGATCAAGCTGTTTATTTAAATCTATCAAAGTATCTCTTTGTGATTCTATTTTAGCGTATTTCTCCCTAAGTTGTTCAAAATAGCCATTTACTTCGTGAAAATATATAAGTAATTCCGAATGAGTAAATTTTGATACCTCGCTTGGCTCATCATCATCACTGTCAGTTATTTCTCCTTGAAGACACAGTTTTGCTTTTTCATTTTCACTGACAGTGCTTCCATCACTTTCATCAGTTTCATCCCAAGTAGCTGCAAAACTTCTCCTCTTCGATTTCTTTCCTTGGCCGAGTCGATTTTGAGGACAATTGGGCTTGATGTGACCGGGTTTGTTGCACTTGTGACATATGATCTCCTGCTCTTCTGAGTTATCTAGTGCTTTGACTATTCTGCTAATTGTTGATTTGGAGCTGGATTTCCGTATTTGCGGTTCCATTTGAATTTCTTTATTAGTAGTGCCAGCTCTGCTGCACCATCATCATCATCGTCATCTTCAATTTCAGTTGTTCCTTTGAGAGCTATTGATTTCTTTCGAGTATCACCTCCTTCATGTTCTTTCTTGAATTTCATTTCTAGCTCATAAGTGGTGAGATTTCCGATGAGTTCTTCAACTTTGATTTGTTTCAAATCTTTTGATTCTTGAATGACTGTAACTTTCGCTTAAAAAATTTCGTGGAAGGACTCTGAGGATTTTTTGGACTATTTCCAATTCTGTGTATGATTTTCTGAGAGCTTTTGATTTGTACATGAGATTGGAAAGTCGTCCATACATCTCTTTGACATTTTCATCCTTGGCCATTGTGAAGTTATCGTATTCGCTACTAAGCATGGCAAGGTGAGATTCTTTGACTTGAGACGTTCCTTCGTGAGTCACTTCAAGTGTGTGCCATATTTCCTGTGCAGAATGTGAGACATGATTAAATTCAATTTGATCTAATGAACAAATAATAGAATTCATAGCTTTAGCATTAGCATTTTGCAGTTTATTTTATGGATCTGTCCATTGATCCATTGGTTTATCTATTTCCTGATTATCTACCACTATAGTTGGTGTCATATAACCTGTCTCAACAATATTCCAAGCATCAATGGTTTTCAGAAAAATTTTCATTCTATTTTTCCAGTAAGCATATTCACCATTGAACATTGGTGGTCTAACTATGGACTGACCCTCAGCAAAAGCATTATTAAAAGAAGCCATTTAAAAATTCAAAATTTTAAAACAAAAATTTGTTTTTGAAAAATCAAATTTTTAAAACAAAATTAGTTTTTGTTCCTAGCTCCGATACCACTTGTAAGATCGATTTCACCCTAGAGGAGGGGTGAATAGGGTGATCCTAATAATTATAAAAATTTAATGCGGAAAATATTTGCAACAAAGATATAGCAGAATAATAGCAGCACAGATAATAGTAGAATAATAAAAGTAGAAATAGAACAACACAGAAAAACCCTGCCTACGTGCTGCCCCCAAGGTTTCTACTAGAAATTAAGTAGTCAGACGCTTACACACGTAAACTCGCGACACCCGCTATCGACTAACCTAACTCTACGCTCAAAACCCTGCCACAACTCAGCCACTGAGTTGCGAATTCTCGAACTACACCACCGTAGTTCGTCCCCTAGTCACACGACTAGACTTTACAGAAATTTAAAGGAGAAACACAAAATTTAAAGAACAATTTAAAAGCAAAACCCTAGTTTTAAATAAAGTAAGCCCAAAGCTATTTAATCCGGCCCAAAATAGTGATAAACAAATATCCCTCTTTTCCTTTTATAATTTCGGCCAGTATCCTATTTTTTCCTTCGTTCGTTGCTCTTTCAGATTTAGGGCTTTGCGAATTTGAAGAAGCCGACTTTGTTGATCGATCTACTGTCAAACTTCAATTGATGCTTCGTTGATCTTGTTCTTTGCTCAGCTTCGGCTGCTTCAAAATTTGGCGAGCGTGTATACTTGGTTGAAAAAATGGTACGTGATGTTTCTTTTCGATTTCGATTATGCTCGACTTTTGATTCGCGTTACTGAATTGATCATGATTTAAGAGTATATCCTAAATGTTTGTCTTGAACTCGAACAACTGGAAAATGCCGATGATGATTGGGTTAAGTAGGGTTCGATCCCCTATAATCTCATTCGTATATATTTTATTTGAATTCTTGTTTGGCCACTGATTTTCGTTTGGATGCCTGTGATGATTTCTGACCTTTTCAATTTGTATATTTTCGTTGCTTGTTTAACACGGCTTCGATTTTGACATGGAAGTTGGTTCCGTTCTTTTCTCAAATTTGTAAAAAAAAATTGGTTTAACAAAACCAAAGTGGCCGATGTCAACAGTCGACCCTTGCTAGGGTCGGGCCGACCTATAGGTCGACCCGCAAATAGCCCAGGTCGACCCGCATTAGTGCCTGGACGATTTTTCATCCAAATACAAGCCTAGATTGTAAATTCGATTTTTGTGAAATCCTCTGCGTTCATAGCTGCATCCGATGGTTTCTAGTGAGCCTATGACGTGGTTGCACCAGATTAAATCTTCAAATCCGATGGCCTGAGATCCCAAAGCCACACTATAAATAGAATCCTAGGCCTAGCTATTTTTCTCATTCAGATTTTCTCCCAACCGGGTTCATTGCTTGAGGCTGAACCCTAAATAGAAAAATTTTCTAGGGAGGAAATCTTTTCAATAAAAATATTTTATGCCCTAGAAGTGGATCCAGGAAGGCCAAGGATTAGAGCTAAGGACCACAGGTGAGTGTTTTGTAATTATTTTAGATTTGTAAGCAATTTAAAATAATAAGGTTCTCAATAGTTGTAGTTTTTCTACAATTTTGAGATAGTTTTTATGTAAGTTTATTTATAGTCATTTTTTAAGTAAATTTCAGAAGTTCTTTTCAGTCTATTTTTATTTAGCTATTTTATTCAGTTATTTACATCGGCTTTAAGTTGGAATTTAGCCTGTAAATGTTAGTTTCTTCTTATAGAAATTTAATCTTTTTCGACATGAATAAAATATTAAAAAGAGAAGAATTCGCAAATATGGATTAAAATAGAAAAACACTAAATTTACAAAAGTCATATGAAAGATGAGAAAAACTGAAATAAAATAGAGATGGATTGAAATAGGCAAATTTGAGATATTTGCAAGCATAATTATAACAAGTGGTTATAACTGAAAAGAGAAAATAGAAGAGTAACAGTTGCAAGGACAATTATAATACATAAGTTATAATTAGAAAGAAAGAAATAACAGAAGGGGCTTATTTTAAAACTTAGATCTTGGATTGAGTTAAAAGCAAATATAGCAGTAGTGGCCCGTACTGGCAGCATTCCCTTTCAGGTCTAGGACTGATGGACTCACACGTAGGTGAGGCTGGGCACGCTTATGCAGATTAGGGTAAATAAGTGGCCAATAGATAGAGGCTCAAATTTGGGGATTTGGGCAAGGGGCGGAAAGTTAGAAGATTTGTTTGTTAGGACCAGTATCGGCAGCATTCCCTTTCAAGTCGAGGACTGATGGTCTCACACGTGGGTGAGGCTGGGCACGCCTATGCTGATTAGGGTAAATAAAGGGTCGATTAGGGGGCGACAGTTAGTGTGTACCGGCGATGACGAGCGTACTACATCAATTAGGGTAAATAATTTGCTACCGTGTCCTAAGTGCTAAGAGGTGTCTTTTGCTGTGGGACCAACATGATTGACTCACAGTGGCACAATAGAGATAGGAAAGGCCGATTAATGGGAAGGATTACAATTTCAGCCTAATCATGATTAGCAGTTGAGATAGGATTAGGCTTTCAGTCTAATCACAACAGTTTAAGACAAGTGAAAACAATCAAAGCAAACAGTCAAACAGAATCAGAAATAGTATTTTATGCAAGTTTTATGTTTTCTGTATTTTCCTTTCATGCTAGAACTATTGCTTAGTCTATTATCTTTATCTTGCTTACAAATGCTAGTAATTACTTTCACTCACCACACTTATTGTCTGACCCACTTCTCTATCTTTCCTTTTCCCCCCGTAGGCCAGTAGAGTTGAGGATAGTTGATTTAGGTTGCTTGGAGATTCATTTCCGGAGTTTTCTCATTTCAGATGTATTCTTCTGCTTTTTATCTTTTTCATTTGGCTTATGGCGCTTGTGAGAGGGATTATTATTATTGTTATTTTTGTACTCTGATTTTGTGAGACTGAGATGTGTTTTCATGAGACATAAGAGATTTTTGAGACATGTTATGTTTTTATGACTTATTTTGAAGTTTAATTCTGAATGATAAGTTATTATTTAAATGTTTTCCGCTGCTTTTACTTATTTGTCTTGTGAATCTTAGTCTCTGTGATGCTCTAGTTATACCTATAACGCACTACATCCTTTGGTGTGCCCTTTTTGGGGATATTAAGGGGTGTGGGGTGTTTCACCATATTAGCATTCCAAAATGGCTTGCTAGGATGAAAGGTAAATGCGTAGCTTCGAGCCTCATACCCCGAAGGTGGCTAAAATAAGGTAGATGCGGTAGGGCTATGTTGGTCGTGCATATTAGGGTATAATCATCGCCTAATCTAGAGCGATGTCAATGGTTTATGTATGCTTCAGGATCCCTTTATGGTTGTTGATTGCAACCAAGGGGTGATCATATTTTGTACTATCTAGTAAAGGGTAGGCCGGTCCTATGTTGATAGAGGGGAAAATGCGTTTTTAGCCCTCGGTACATTTTATCTAGAGGTGTATTATACGGAAGGTAGTCCCTTACCTTTTCATCTGTTAGAATCCATTTTCCAATACGAGCCTTCGAACTTAATTGTATGCCTATTATGTTGAAATTTAATTAATGTAATGATTTCGGCTATGATTCCATATTTATTTTAAACCTAAACATTACTATAATATTAGAGGATTTTATATAAGAAATGTTTTGGTTATTGTAAGGTAAAAACCCATCCGTATTTATGTGCGGCGTGATCTTACGAGATACCACTGGTTTGAAGGTTTTTATAAAGTTGAACTTATACTCTACTCATACCGGACCTATACTTGAACCAGAGTTTTATTTCTTTCCCTTAAACTCTTGTGTACTCAAATTTTTACGAGTAGCTAAGTAGTTAGGTATCTTTAGAGCATTTTGAGAAGTGGTATAGAGTAGGAGCTTTCATCATCATTTAGTAGTTATGTTTATTTTCATTGTGACTATATATTATGTACTAGTAGTTGGGGCAGGCTAATATAGTTGTCCTTGTTGGGAATAGTACTTGTTGTAACTTCGATGCAATATTTTGGAGTAACCATATATACTATTATGTGATGATGTATATATAACTCTGAAATTATGAAAAAATCTGTGTTTGTTTTCCTTATCCTTTTATTTTCTTTCCCCACGACCTGTCTTTCAGACACTTAAATGAACGATACATGGATATCGATGATGTATTAAGTGTCGTCTTTGGATGTAAGAAAGGCAGATCATTACACTTGGTATCAGAGCTTAGGTTGAGCGAACACCTAGGCCTTGGTTAGGGTCAACTCATTAGTGATAGGATTAGTAGTACCTTAGAACGAGTTCAGTCTTTGAAATTGCATTTCCGTGTTGTTCTGATTAACATTTCTATGTTTGGTTTTATGCTCTTTTTCCCTAAGATAATCTCATCTATGCATTCTAAAGGTATCTTACTTTGTTTAGGTAGTAAGAATGAGCATGAGAAGGGGACGAGGAAGGGGAAACAGTAGTATAACAACCATAAATGGAAGAACCTCGAATGTTGGAAGGGGTGGAATAGCTATTAAGGAGGTAGCTCCAGTACAGCCTCGAGTAAACTTCACAACTCTATGCAAGGACTTCACAAACCTAGGAGAAAAATCTTTCAAAGGTATAGAATCCATCATTAAAGTACAAGCTTGACTATGGTCATGTGAAAATAGTTTTTAAAGGTTTGGACATTTCTGATGATTGGAAATGCTTATTGGTATTATGGCAATTGCAGGAGGGGGCAGGGGCATAATGGGATTCTGTTATCGTAAATGTTTCGGAAGATGAGTTCTCATGGGCTAGATTCAAAGAAGTATTCGAAGACCAATACATGTCAGCTACGGTAAAACTTGACTATATATAATTTGCATGGATCTCAAGCAGGAAGACTTGTCAGTGGCAGAATATGAGATGAAGTTTAATGTGTTATCTCGTTTCGGCCTTGGACTTATTGGCATGCCACTAAAGAAAAACGAGATGATCATATTGGATATAAGAGAAGAGTTTCATGAAAAGATGACCGCTCATGTGAAGGAATCATTTGTAGATTTGGTAGACATGGCCTTATGGTATGAAGTGCTTTTGAAGAAGAAGCCATCAACAGCAGCAACACCCAATGGTGGTACCATTAACCCAAATAAACGGAATTTTAACCCGAGCTAGAAAAAGAAGCAGGGTAAGGGATATTAGCAGGAGGAAATTAAGGAGACAAGTTCAAGGATGTTACATGTTTCAAGTGTAATAAAAAAAGCATATTTCACCATATTGTCAGCAGGCGAAGACTATCTCTCCAATGGTCCAGAAAATGCTTCGCTATAATTGCCACCAGCCTTAACACATAGTTAAGGACTGTCCACTTTTGAAGAAGGGTCAGTAGATAAAAGTTTACGCTATAAATGATGAGCCCTCAACTTTTGAAGACGTTAAAGGGAAGGGAGTCTTGGAAGGTACTTTACTTATTAATGGTATTTTAGTTTTAAGTTTTATTTGATATCGAAGCTTTCCATAGTTTCATTTCTAAGAAATTAGTTGATAGATTAGGACTTACCTTAGAATTGGTAGAAACCCCTCTCTATGTGTCAAACCCCGTAGGTGGTACAACTAATCTATGCTTGATTTGTCAAATTATACAAATTTCCTGCCTTACACACTATTTTTTTTACAACTTATATGTTTTAGCTTTTGAGGGGTTTAATGTTATATTTGGTATGGATTGGCTAGAGGAAAATAAGGCCGTATTAGATTGTGTTGGGAGAACTATACTATTAAGGGCCAAATTTGGAAATTTTGTTGACGTGTCGTGTGAAGAGCCTAGTAAAAGAATGAGCAGTTTTCTTTATTCTTTAGCATCATCCTAAGAAGATTTAGGGTCAATATTAGTGGTTAAAGAGTTCCCCGATCCTTTTGAGCCAGTTAGAAGTTTACCACCCCATCGGGAAATTGAATTTCGTATTGATTTAGTTCCCAATGCGAGGCTTGTCATTCAACCTCTACGTAAAACGGCCCCAAGAGAGAAGCAGGAGCTAGTAAGTCAAACCGATGATTTGTTAAGAAGAGGATTGGTTAGACCAAGCCATTCGAGTTGGGGATCAACAGTAGTTTTAGTATCTATGTTCGAAAGTACTTTAAGATTGTGTATGGATTACAGGGAGTTAAACAGGCAGATCATTTGAAATAAGTATCTGTTACCTCGAATAGATGATATGTTTGACCAACTTTATAGGGCTAGAGTATTTTCCCAAATGGACCTTGCTACGGGTTTCCATCAGTTAAGGGTAGTAGAGGATAGTATACCCTTAACTGCTTTTAAAGGGTCAAATTTTTTCTATGAGTGGTTCGTTATGCCTTTTAGGCTAACCAATATACCTACATTTTTCATTGATCTTATGAATTGCGTTTTTTAGGGATGTGTTGAATAAGTTCGTGTTGGTTTTCATCGACAACATTCTTATCTACTCAAAGACTGAGGAAGAGCACAAACAACATTTGGAAATAGTGTTGGAAACTTTAAGAAAAAACGTTCTTAGGGAAAAAATTTCTAAGTGCCACTTTTGGTAATCAGAAGTGAGATACCTAGGACATATTGTGTTGGGAGATGGCATTTCAGTTGATCCGACTAAGGCAGCTGCTATGCAAGATTTTAACAGACCCTAAACTCCTACAGAAGTTTGAACCTTTTTTGGGATAATATGTTATTATAGAAAGTTTATAAAGGATTACACCAAGTTCGCCTCTCATTTAACCAAGCCGACGAAGAAGGATGTTACATTCGAGTGGATTCTGAAGTGTGAGGGTGTATTTCTCGAGTTAAAAGAAAGGTTGACCAGTGCCTCTATTTTGGCTATTCTGATAGAGGTGAAGGGTTAACTATTTATATGGATGCATGTAGATTTGGTTTAGGTGCAGTGTTGATGCAACATGGGAAGGTTATAGCCTATGCAATTAGACAGGTAAAGCCTCGCAAGAAGAATTATGCAACGCATGACTTGGAGCTTTTAGCCATAGTATTTGTGTTAAACATGTGGAGGCATTACTTGCTGGCAAGAACCTTCTTTTCCTTTTTTGTTTATTTATAATTTTTAAGGATCCTAGTTAGTAATTTCATTCTTAAAATATATGAAAAGTTCGAGCTCTTCATGGATCATAAGTCCTTGAAGTATCTTTTCACTCAGAAAGATCTGAACCTGAGGCAACCGCGATGGTTGGAGTTCCTGATAGCTTACAACTTGGATATTCTCTATATGCCAGGAAATGCAAATGTGGGGGCAAACACACTTAATAGGAATGAAGTTTTGGCCCTCTTGGAAGTTACATCTACACTATTGGAAAAGATTGGCATAAGGAAGATAAGCACACAATGAAGATCATTGAGGATGTTGAGGAGGGGCAGTGTGCAAGTTTTAAGACGGATAACCAAGGCATATTGCATATGAATGGGAGAATCTATGTCCTTAAGGTCAATGACCCTAGACAGGAAGTTTTATTGGAATTTCATTGATCCAAATTGAATAACCATCCATCTATCTCTAAGATGCATCAAGATATGAAGCGGGTATTTTGGTGGAAAGGTATGAAGAGGGATGTCTCAATATATGTTAGCAGATGTTTGATCTGTCAGCAGAGAAAAGGCAATCACTAGAAGATGGCTGGTTTACTTCAACCCTTGGAAATCCCAAATTAGAAATGAGAGATGATATCAGTGGATTTTATCGATGGTTTACCCAGAACCAAAAAAGGAATGAAGTTATGAGGGTTATTTTAGATCGGCTGATGAAGAGTGCTCATTTTATTTCGGTAAAGCCGACAAGAACTGTAGCTTATTTGGTGGAAATTTATATGAAGGAGATTATTTGAATGCATGGGGTCCTATTAAGCATTGTAAGTGATCAAGATCGCACCTTTATAAATAAGTTTTAGGAGGCATTGCAAGTAGCTTTAGGAATAAATCTAAGCTTGAGCATGGCTTACCATACCCAAATGGATGGACGAAAAAGGTGAATCAGATTCTAAAACATCTTTTGGGAGCTTGTATTCTAGATTTTGGATGATTATAGGAAGATTACCAGCACTAGTAGAATTCTCCTACAACAATAGTCATCAAGCGAGCATTGGCCTCGCACCCTAAGTAGCACTTTATGGACGTCTATGTAAGTCATCGGCATGTTGGATTGAGATTGGAGATCAGCTAGTGCTCGGAACGAATATGATTCGGGAAGCTACAGAAAAGGTTGCGATGATTAAGAGAAGGATGAAAGAAGCTCAGGATCGACAAAAGAGTTATGCCAATAAAAGGAGAAGAATTTGGAATTTACGGTTGGAGACTATATTTGTGAACATTTCCCCTATTAGTGGAGTTGTTCGATTCGAAAGAGCTAGAAGTTAGCACGTAGATATATTGGACCTTTTAAAGTTATTAAGAAGATTGGACCGCTCGCCTACAAAGTTGAGTTGCCGAAAAGATTGTCAGGGGTCCATAATGTTTTCCACGTGCCCCATTTGAGAAAGTATGTTCACGACCCAATGCTAATTGTGGAGCCATAAATTTAAGAGGATTTGGAGGTAGAACCGAATTTGGCGGTGATCAGGCATCCAATTCATATTTTGGATCAAGATGAGAATCAGTTACGTAATAAGGTGCCGAAATTAGTTAAGATTTAGTGGAATGATGATCCTAGAGATTATACTTAGGAGACTGTTGATCATATGAGAGAAACCTATCATGAGTTGATGTTAGAATAGTTGTTTGTTTGTATATATTGTGTATGTACAGTTTGTGTTATGGATGCATAGTGTATGTCTTTTGTATGGATTTCATGAAATATAATATATGGTCTTTTGAGTTATTTTGAGTTATCTCCTTGTTTGCTAATTTTGGGATGAAATTCTTTTAGTGGGAGAGTATAAAAACCCAGAATTTAATCACTTTAAATATGGATATTAAAATATATTTTTAATAATTAATTAATGGGATTTATATCTCAAAATAAAACTCTTTAAATATTAACTAATGACGGTGCAATAGTTTTCAAATTTTAAAAAAAAAATCAATTCAAAGAAAAATAGCAAATGTGACCGAAAATCGTTTTTCGAATTTTAAACTTTTCGGTGTCTAAAATTTATTGGAAAATGTTGTACACATTTGAGTTAACATACTCACATTTATAAATAAGTTAGGATTTTGTAAAACACACACACATTTAAGTTTATAAATATATGATGTGACTTGTTATGAAAAAGTTTTAAAATAATTCAAAAATCAAAAGAAAAGTGTTATAACATATCACATCTTTAAAAACACAAAGCACACTAATTTTAAATGAATGTTGGCTCATCCAAATGAAGGGGGAAGCATATACACGTGAGCATGGGGAGGGGAGACAAGGGTGGTGAGTTTGTGTTAACACACCTTTTGCCAAGGCAGTTAACATGCGGATTTAATCCAATGGACTTCACGATTATCTAGCCGATGAGTCCAGAGTAATGATTGTATGACCCAAAAATCAAGTACAAATAGTAGTATCAAGACAAGATTGAATGAAATTGATAGATATGCAAGGCAGAATGTTCAAAGTCTGGAATATAGCTTAGCAAATGGAAGGGATCGGCATGCTCAATCTAGAGGGATCGGTATACTTCAATTCATAAAGGAGGGATCGACATGATTAATTAGGAGGGATCAGCATGCTTCAGCTTATGAAGGAGGGATTGACGTAGTTGATTAAGAGGGATCGGCATGCTTTATTGAAGAAGATGGATCGGCAGGCTTCATTGAGGAGGGATCGGCATATACCAAAATGCAAGAGCGTTCATGCAGGAAATAACCCATATCTTGAGTTCTACTTGTCCAATTGGCATTAAACTTGGAGGCTAAGCAAAATAAAACATGGAGAAGCTCCCCTAGGGATTGCATAGTATTGGGAGCAAGTTAGAGGGATCGATAGTGTAACGACCCTAGATTTTAACTTAATTTAAATTGATAATTAAATGAATTTTTGAATAAAAATTTGTAAAATTAATTATAAATGGAAGCGAGTTTCCCCGAATCCAAATAAATTTTGTATAAATCATCTAAATTTAAAAATATTGTAAAAATTTGTATATATGTGAATATATATGTATTTGAGCATATATGAGTAAATTTGAGATTATAAATAATAAAAATAATTAGTATTAAATTTAGAAATAAATTACATAGTTTTATTCGATATAAAATAAAGATAAATCAATACAAAATAATATAAATAGTATAGACTACAAAATAATAAAAGAAAAAGATAAAACAAAAAAATATGTAAAGTATGAACAAGCTAGGCAAATAAATTATTAAGTGATTAAAATGAATCTAACAAAAAAATTTAAAATAGAAATTTGTTATATTACAAAGTATAAAGACAAAGTAAACAAACAAAATTTGATGAGTAATATAATTATGTAAGGTTAGAACAAGCAAAGATATGTTCAAGTATTTAAACAAAATAAAGATCTATAGTCAAAGTAAAGGAAGTTTAAATATGTACACTTGCAAATAGAAGAAACAAGAAAAAAATTTCTTTAGTCAAACATAACAAGATATATGTAAACTTTAAAAGAAATGAAATATACTAACTAATATCATCTTGATTCATGTAAGCTGAAGTAGAAACATTGTACTTACCTAATATCACCTCAGCCACCATATATATATATATATATAATAAAAATAAATAATAAGTATGAAGGTTTGTACATGTCCGAAGTAAACAAATCATTTAAATACAAAATAATACCTTTACATACTTGCACAGCCGAAAGCAAAGGACCATGGTGATAAATGCAACATATTTCTAGCATTTAATGCAAGCATTTTTAGCCTTACTCTGGTTGTACAAACAACAATATACATCAACTTCTCTTTTCTATAGATCAACATGTAGCTTCTTTCTCTACATCACTTTCTTCATCTCAGTTCGTATATTTAAAGCTATGTAAAGTTGTAATCAAATTTTCATCAAACCTGGAAACAAAATTGAGTTGTAAATGCAAATCCAAAGCCTAGGAATTCAGCCTGGAAGCAAAACAAAAAATCATGATCTTCTCTGTTTCAAAACTTTTCAAGGTGAGCAACTTTGTTTTTTTCCAAGACTTCTTTGTTTTCATCAGTGAGTAACACTTTTTTAAAAACTTAAGAATCTGGATTTGGTTGCATGTTTATATCTAGAAGATGTGAGTAAACAAAACTTTTAAAACAGTGATATGGATGCTAGTTTTATTTCATGTGATGATCTTATATGAAGAAGTTGTTTGCATGATTGATTTTGTTTTAATACATATGAATTGCTTGTTTATATGTGGATATATTTGTTGCTCCTCTGTTCTCTGTTATTTATCAAGTAAGTAACCTTTGTTTTAAACATAAAAGTATAAATCTGTTGGATACTTATCTATGAGCAAGCATGTATATGACTTCTCTGTATATATATAAAGATGGATGTATGGTTGCAGGCTGTCATATATGTCCTCTGTCTTAAACTGTAAATATAAGATTCAATTCAAAAATCATTTTCCCTTGATCTACTTACTATTTGAATTTAGTGTCAAAACAAAGATTGTTTGTTATAACCTAGATTAAAGTTAGAAAATTTTTTCAGTTAAAAACAACTTAGAATTTCCTCTGAAAAGCAAGAAAACTGAATGCAACTTCCTATAAGTCAAAATTCAAACTTTTTAAATTACGAATCCAGATATGTAATCTGAATTTGTATACTATAACATGATTTTTAAAACTCAAATCATAATTTTTAGGCTTAGGAATGAACAGCAGTGTGGGTTTGTTAGAATCATGTATTTTTGGTCGTCACGGTTGGCCTAGTTGATCGGAGGGGTCGAGCTTCCTCCTGGAGGTGGAGGAGTGACCGGTGTCGATGGGAAAATTATCTAGTGGCAACGAATATCAGTGTGGAGGTGGAAATTTTGATTTGAAGTCTGGTAACCTAGTTTTTGTCGAGGGTTAGAGTTTTGTTCGTTCGACCTTCCCAGTTGATCGAGTGTAATAAGACTCTGGAGATTGGAAGTGGAGGAGTTGACGATGGTGTGACTGGAAGTGCTTGCGTTCAGATGATCGGAGACGAGAGTGCGAGGCGATCTTGTCACGTTGTCAGGTTCCAGTTTCGACTGTAAAGGTCGATTTCCGTTCGTGCTTAGTGAGGTCGTTTCGGAAGTGAGAATCGAGTTTGTAGTCAATTGCCGATGCATGGAGCAAGTCGTCGGAGGTGGCAATGCCGCTGATGCTCTATGCATGTGCACGTGCACATTTTGAGTTGTTGGTTTTGGCTGTGGGTTGCGTCTTTGGGGAAGAAGAAGGAACTCGGGACGTTGCTCATGTTTTAGCGTGAGTGACTCGAAGGAGCTGGGTTCGTGAGGGTTTGTGAATGACTCGAGTGATAGATCGAGTTGCCTGAGGGTTTGACCCGAGTATTTGAAATTTCAGTTTAAAAACTTTAAACAAATCAAGTTTAAATCAATTTCTTAATTAATTCTTTTATATAATGATTATTTTAGTTAAGTTTGGATTAGTTAAAGGTTTTAAATTAATTTAGTTAAAGTGTTTTAAATAAATATAACCTTTATTTTAAAGTTTATTTTTAAAATAAATGTAATATTGTAATAAAGTAATTAATTAAGGAAATGAAATGTTTTCAATTTTTTTTATTTAAATTAAATGTCTTAAGTTAATTCATGTATTAATAACAATTAATTTATGTGATTAATTAATCAAGGTAATAAATTTGAGGATGATTTATTAATTGAAGGTTAATTAACGAAGGTGATTAAGGAATGATAATTAATTGAGGAGTAATAAATTAAAGTAATTAATTAAAGATAATAAATTAAAGGATAGCTAAATAATTAAAAGTTAATTATTTAATAATTAAAGGTTAATTAATTTATTATTAAAAGTTAATTAATAAATGATTAAAGGTCAATTAATTAAAATGGTTTATCATTAATTAATGATTAATTAACCAAGATTTGTAGTTATTCATAAGTAATTAATTTGGTATAAATTAATTATGATCAGATATTAATTAATCCTACTTGTGAATGTTTGGACTTGACTGAATAATGTGAATTGTTTGATATCCCTGATATATGATGTTTTGTGATACATCCTGATTTATGTTGTGATCTATAATTTACTTATCTGTGATATATATCTGTGATCTGCGAATGAACGATAAGCGTGATAGTTAATACCGCTTATCAACTATATTTCTGTATTCTGATCTATGATGATTGATTGATGTTGCACTATTGTGTGTGAAACCCCTAGACTACACCTTTACACACACAAATATGGATTTCACGTGGAAATCAGTTAAGTCACAGATAATTTAAATTTGATGTTTTTGAAATTGAAATTTTAATTTCAATTGATTTTGAAATTGGAAATTGGGGTTTAATATGAAAAGCTTTTGAAATAGAATTTCAAAGATAAAACTTATATTTCGAATAACTTGATTAAGTTTTGAAAATTGAAATAATTAGATTTAAATTTGAATTCAAGTTTGAAATTGAATCCTATGATTTGAAACTAGGGATTAAAGATGCTGTACAAGTTATATATGGGTTAAACCATTTTAAAGATTTTGATTTGGGAATTTGAATTTAATTCAAGGGTTTTAACTCGTGTAAATATAACTGGATTTTTCCAAAACGAAAACTATTTGTTTTCAAATAATAATAGCTTTCATTTTAAGAAAGGATTTCCAAATTGTGTTGAAAGGTTTCAAGTCACAACATGGCTACAGTGTACGTATGGACAAGGCATTGAATGGTTACAGATTGCACATAATGACTTTAGTGTACGTACAAACTGAAATGAAATTTTTTTGAAAACTATGAAATGAGTCTTTGATTCAAAGACCGAATAAGTTAATCCAACTTGAAATAAAAAATTGTTTTGAAAGGCTATGAATGAATCTTTGGAAACAAGTTTTGAAAGCTATAAGTTAAATCTTGATTTAAAGATTTAACGAGTTAATCCAAGTGAAATGGAAATTGTTTTGAAATATATGAATGAATCTTTGTGAATGGGGTTAACTTTGTGAATTTGATCTTTTTGTTTAAAGATTTGGAAATGGTAATTTGTTTTAACCATTCGAATGAAAAGTTTTGGGCTTTTAAGCTGTGATTTAACTAAGACCCCAGTATCCATAGGATTTTTAATTGCGCTCGTTATTCGGGTTAGCTGGGAAAAGACATTTGCGTCATATAACCCATTCCGAATAATGATATGACGTATGTGGATAGCATTTGAAGACCGGTGGTGAAGACCGGATACTTTCGAAAACGAAAGGATTACCATTGATTGTCTCTGCATCAGCTGATCCCCGGTATAGAGATCTCCATATGTGATGGGAAATCTGGACGTGATTAGGGATTATCCGGATTGCAAGGACTTCTTCGGAAGTGCCTTCGGTTCTGTTCGAACCCGGAACAGACTTGTATGGTTACATGTCTGACATTACACTTTGAGATATAAAGTTGATTTCTTTCAAATACATTTCTGTTTGGTGGCGGAGAATTTATTCTCTTAGCTTAACACCCTTCTCTGAGACGTACGAGCTCAGAGGTTATGTAGTTGAAGGTTATCAGCGATATATTCCCAATTTGGTAATGTGACATGCTGAGTGTTGCTGTGTAATGATCATTGTTTGATCATTTGCGATATGATCATTTGTTTGATCATTTATCTTTGTGATCATTACTATTGATCATTTGTTTGACCCGAAGCATGGCTTTGTGAAAAGCGTAGCTTTGTGGACGAGACTTTGTCGGACCTCACACCCCGGAAATGGTCAAAACAGGAAGGATGCGGCAAGGTTATTAGGGGATAGCGCCCCCTTAGTGTATGTCATTTCCTTCTGGATAGTGGTTGTATCATGGTATGGAGCCCAGATATTTAACCTGTTGTTGCTGCAAATTTATTACTTTATGGTTGTTGGAAATCGAGGATCCTCGTATAAAGGTTGTTACAACCGGGGGATGGCATAGTCATGTCAGTGGTTACCCAGTTAGGGGTAACCCGACCTTGTGTTGGCAGAGATCCGGTTAGGTTCTCGGGGCGTCTTTCCAGAGGCGTACCTATGTGGCAATGGGAAGTTCCTTGACCTGACCATTTGTTGGAAATCCAATTCCCAATACGAAACCCTGTACGGGTTTAGTTGTAGAACCTACCATTTACTTATGGTGGCGCCCCACTGTTTAGATGGTTGCTATAGTAGGCATAGTTCTAAATGTCTATGCTGGCTAAGATTAATATTATACTTTCGAAATGTTTTCCTCACTATGCACTAATAATAATATCCAAAATGTTTTGTTTTGCGTAGTAAGCATCTTTGACTATCATAAGAAGAAATCTCCTCCAATTCTGCGTTTGCATTGTGTGTGTGGCGGGAGGTCTTATGGTAGTTTCACTTTCCAAAAGCATTGCGAATTGACTTTAAATTCTTTTGTTGTTCGTTTTTAAAGATAAACTGTTTTTGTTGCTCACACCAGTCCCATGACTGAACCGGAGTTTATTGTTTCTTTCCTAAACTCTGGATGCTCAAAATTTTCTACACGGGCAGTCTAGAGTTAGGTTTTTCAGATAGTCAGATTAGTAGATTTTCTGGAGCTAGTTCAGTCTTTGGATATGGACTGCACTTGCTTATCTTTGTGCATCGTTATTGGGAGTTCGAGCTATATCTGGATTGGTGCTTTGGAAATGGAGATTATCCGCTGCTGGTGCTATCTATTTTCTTTCCGCTGCTATTTGTTGTATCATATCTCTGATGTATATTGATATTAATTTTATCATTCTGTTGTATCATACATTGTATCAGTGATGTATATCAATGTATTATTCATTTCTTCCGCTGTGTTGTTATACTTAACTGTGTTATAAGCTTCGGAGAACCAGATTCGGCGTTTGAATCTACGACATTTTGAGTACAAGTGAAGTACGGATGCCGATTTTTGAAGGCGGACTTTAGGATCTTTACATTTGGTATTAGAGCTAAGGTTGAACTTTAGCTCAGGAGTATAACACATTAAGTAACTCATTAGAGATAGGGTGAAGTATCCCTAGGATGAGTATATCCCTAAGATATCCGTTTAAACGTCTCAGTAAATTCTCTTACTATCCACTAATAGTGAGTATGAGTGCAAGAAGAGGACGAGATAGGGGACAAGGGAATACGACTATAAATGGTCAATACCCTGCAACAGTGGAAACAACTTTCTTATCAATCTCTTTTGATTTGTTTCCAAATACTTTTGATTTCTTCATACCAGCTACAAGAAGAAGTTTCGGTGTGATGATGGTTCTACGAATCGTTGTAGAGAATCCTTACTTCGTATCTTCATCGGTTTCTTATTAGCTTTTTGATTTAAACCTTAATAGATTTGAAATTGGAAATTTTAATTTGAGGTAAATTGATTAATATAATATGAGGATAAAATTGAATTAAATTAATAAAACGATATCGTTTGAAACCAAATTTTGAAATTCTATTGTAATTTCTTATGAATACCAAAGTCCGAAGAGGGACAAATTGGTATGTATTCTGAGATATTCCGACTTGAGTTTGGAATTCATATCTTAAGTTGAGGAATTATAGGAGATCGAATCTGTCTATCTCTATGTTGTTTTCGTGCCTGCGAATTTCGAGGATGAAATTCTTTTAAGGGGGGAAGTTTGTAACGACCCTAGATTTTAATTTAATTTAAATTGATAATTAAATGAATTTTTGAATAAAAATTTGTAAAATTAATTATAAATGGAAGCGAGTTTCCCCGAATCCAAATAAATTTGGTATAAATCATCTAAATTTAAAAATATTGTAAAAATTTGTAAATATGTGAATATATATGTATTTGAGCATATATGATTAAATTTGAGATTATAAATAATAAAAATAATTAGTATTAAATTTAGAAATAAATTATATAGTTTTATTCGATATAAAATAAAGATAAATCAATACAAAATAATATAAATAGTATAGACTACAAAATAATAAAATAAAAAGATAAAACAAAAAAATAAAATAAAGTATGAACAAGTTAGGCAAATAAATTATTAAGTGAACACATTAAAATGAATCTAAAAACAAATTTAAAATAGAAATTTGTTATATTACAAAGTATAAAGACAAAGTAAACAAACAAAATTTGATGAGTAATATAATTATGTAAGGTTAGAACAAGCAAAGATATGTTCAAGTATTTAAAAAAAATAAAGATCTATAGTCAAAGCAAAGGAAGTTTAAATATGTACACTTGCAAATAGAAGAAAAAAAATTCCTTTAGTCAAACATAACAAGATATATGTAAACTTTAAAAGAAATGAAATATACTAACTAATATCATCTTGATTCATGTAAGCTGAAGTAGAAACATTGTACTTACCCTATATCACCTCAGCCACCACATATATATATATATATATATATATATATATAAAATAAAAATAAATAATAAGTATGAAGGTTTGTACATGGCCGAAGTAAACAAATCATTTAAATACAAAATAATACCTTTACATACTTGCACAGCCGAAAGCAAAGGACCATGGTGATAAATGCAACATATTTCTAGCATTTAATGCAAGCATTTTTAGCCTTACTCTGGTTGTACAAACAACAATATACATCAACTTCTCTTTTCTATAGATCAACATGTAGCTTCTTTCTCTACATCACTTTCTTCATCTCAGTTCGTATATTTAAAGCTATGTAAAGTTGTAATCAAATTTTCATCAAACCTGGAAACAAAATTGAGTTGTAAATGCAAATCCAAAGCCTAGGAATTTAGCCTGGAAGCAAAACAAAAAAACATGATCTTCTCTGTTTCAAAACTTTTCAAGGTGAGCAACTTTGTTTTTTTCCAAGACTTCTTTGTTTTCATCAGTGAGTAACACTTTTTTAAAAACTTAAGAATCTGGATTTGGTTGCATGTTTATATCTGGAAGATGTGAGTAAACAAAACTTTTAAAACAGTGATATGGATGCTAGTTTTATTTCATGTGATGATCCTATATGAAGAAGTTGTTTGCATGATTGATTTTGTTTGAATAGACATGAATTGCTTGTTTATATGTGGATATATTTGTTGCTCCTCTGTTCTCTGTTATTTATCAAGTGAGTAACCTTTGTTTTAAACATAAAAGTATAAATCTGTTGGATACTTATCCGTGAGCAAGCATGTATATGACTTCTCTGTATATATAAAGATGGATGTATGGTTGCAGGCTGTCATATATGTCCTCTGTCTTAAACTGTAAATATAAGATTCAATTCAAAAATCATTTTCCCTTGATCTACTTACTATTTGAATTTAGTGTTAAAACAAAGATTGTTTGTTATAACCTATATTAAAGTTAGAAAATTTTTTCAGTTAAAAACAACTTAGAATTTCCTCTGAAAAGCAAGAAAACTGAATACAACTTCCTATAAGTCAAAATTCAAAATTTTAAATTACGAATCCAGATATGTAATCTGAATTTGTATACTATAACATGATTTTTAAAACTCAAATCATAATTTTTAGGCTTAGGAATGAAGAGCAGTGTGGGTTTGTTAGAACCATGTATTTTTGGTCGTCACGGTTGGCCTAGTTGATCGGAGGGGTCGAGCTTCCTCCTGGAAGTGGAGGAGTGACCGGTGTCGATGGGAAAATTATCTGGTGGCAGCGAATATCAGTATGGAGGTGGATATTTTGATTTGAAGTCTGGTAACCTAGTTTTTGTCGAGGGTTAGAGTTTTGTTCGTTCGACCTTCCCAGTTGATCGAGTGTAATAAGACTCTGGAGATTGGAAGTGGAGGAGTTGACGATGGTGTGACTGGAAGTGCTTGCGTTTAGATGATCGGAGACGAGAGTGCGAGGCGATCATGTCGCGTTGTCTGGTTCCAGTTTCGACTGTAAAGGTCGATTTCCATTCGTGCTTAGTGAGGTCGTTTCGGAAGTGAGAATCGAGTTTGTAGTCGATTGCCGATGCGTGGAGCAAGTCGCCGGAGGTGGCGATGCCGCCGATGCTCTGTGCATGTGCACATGCACGTTTTGAGTTGTTGGTTTTGGCTATGGGTTGCGTCTTTGCGGAAGAAGAAGGAACTCGGGACGTTGCTCGTGTTTTAGCGTGAGTGACGCGAAGGAGCTGGGTTCGTGAGGGTTTGTGAATGACTCGAGTGATAGATCGAGTTGCCTGAGGGTTTGACCCGAGTATTTGAAATTTCAGTTTAAAAACTTTAAACAAATCAAGTTTAAATCAATTTCTTAATTAATTCTTTTATATAATGATTATTTTAGTTAAGTTTGGATTAGTTAAAGGTTTTAAATAAATTATTTTAAATTAATTTAGTTAAAGTGTTTTAAATATAAATAACCTTTATTTTAAAGTTTATTTTTAAAATAAATGTAATATTGTAATAAAGTAATTAATTAAGGAAATGAAATGTTTTCAATTTTTTTTATTTAAATTAAATGTCTTAAGTTAATTCATGTATTAATAACAATTAATTTATGTGATTAATTAATCAAGGTATTAAATTTGAGGATGATTTATTAATTGAAGGTTAATTAACGAAGGTGATTAAGGAATGATAATTAATTGAGGAGTAATAAATTAAAGTAATTAATTAAAGATAATAAATTAAAGGATAGCTAAATAATTAAAAGTTAATTATTTAATAATTAAAGGTTAATTAATTTATTATTAAAAGTTAATTAATAAATGATTAAAGGTCAATTAATTAAAATGGTTTATCATTAATTAATGATTAATTAACCAAGATTTGTAGTTATTCATAAGTAATTAATCTGGTATAAATTAATTATGATCAGATATTAATTAATCATACTTGTGAATGTTTGGACTTGACTGAATAATGTGAATTGTTTGATATCCCTGATATATGATGCTTTGTGATACATCCTGATTTATGTTGTGATCTGTAAATTACTTATCTGTGATATATATCTGTGATCTGTGATTGAACGATAAGCGTGATAGTTAATACCGCTTATCAACTATATTTCTGTATTTTGATCTATGATGATTGATTGATGTTGCACTATTGTGTGTGAAACCCCTGGACTACACCTTTACACACACAAATATGGATTTCACGTGGAAATCGGTTAAGTCAAAGATAATTTAAATTTGATGTTTTTGAAATTGAAATTTTAATTTCAATTGATTTTGAAATTGGAAATTGGGGTTTAATATGAAAAGCTTTTGAAATAGAATTTCAAAGATAAAACTTATATTTCAAATAACTTGATTAAGTTTTGAAAATTGAAATAATTTGATTTAAATTTGAATTCAAGTTTGAAATTGAATCCTATGATTTGAAACTAGGGATTAAAGATGCTGTACAAGTTATATATGGGTTAAACCATTTTTAAAATTTTGATTTGGGAATTTGAATTTAATTCAAGGGTTTTAACTCGTGTAAATATAACTGGATTTTTCCGAAACGAAAACTATTTATTTTCAAATAATAATAGCTTTCATTTTAAGAAAGGATTTCCAAATTGTGTTGAAAGGTTTCAAGTTTGAAATGATTTTTTTTTGAAAACTATGAAATGAGTCTTTGATTCAAAGACCGAATGAGTTAATCCAACTTGAAATAAAAAATTGTTTTGAAAGGCTATGAATGAATCTTTGGAAACGAGTTTTGAAAGCTATAAGCTAAATCTTGATTTAAAGATTTAACGAGTTAATCCAAGTGAAATGGAAATTGTTTTGAAATATATGAATGAATCTTTGTGAATGGGGTTAACTTTGTGAATTTGATCTTTTTGTGTAAAGATTTGGAAATGGTAATTTATTTTAACCATTCGAATGAAAAGTTTTGGGCTTTTAAGCTGTGATTTAACTGAGACCCCAGTATCCATATGATTTTTAATTGCGCTCATTATTTGGGTTAGCCGGGAAAAGACATTTGCGTCATATAACCCATTCCGAATAATGATATGACGTATGTGGATAGCATTTGAAGACCGGTGGTGAAGACTGGATACTTTCAAAAACGAAAGGATTACCATTGAATGTCTCTGCATCGGCTGATCCCTGGTATAGAGATCTCCATATGTGATGGGAAATCCAGACGTGATTAGGGATTATCCGGATTGCAAGGACTTCTTCGGAAGTGCCTTCGGTTCTGTTCGAACCCGGAACAGACTTGTATGGTTACATGTCTGACATTACACTTTGAGATATAAAGCTGATTTCTTTCAAATACATTTCTGTTTGGTGGCGGAGAATTTATTCTCTTAGCTTAACACCCTTCTCTGAGACGTACGAGCTCAGAGGTTATGTAGTTGAAGGTTATCAGCGATATATTCCCAATTTGGTAATGTGACATGCTGAGTGTTGCTGTGTAATGATCATTGTTTGATCATTTGCGATATGATCATTTGTTTGATCATTATCTTTGCGATCATTACTATTGATCATTTGTTTGACCCGAAGCATGGCTTTGTGAAAAGCATAGCTTTGTGGACGAGACTTCGTCGGACCTCACACCCCGGAAATGGTCAAAACAGGAAGGATGCGGCAAGGTTATTAGGGGATAGCGCCCCCTTAGTGTATGTCATTTCCTTCTGGATAGAGGTTGTATCATGGTATGGAGCCCAGATATTTAACCTGTTGTTGCTGCAAATTTATTACTTTGTGGTTGTTGGAAATCGAGGATCCTCGTATAAAGGTTGTTACAACCGGGGAATGGCATACTCGTGTCAGTGGTTACCCAGTTAGGGGTAACCCGGCCTTGTGTTAGAAGAGATCCGTTTAGGTTCTCGGGGCGTCTTTCCAGAGGCGTACCTATGTGGCAATGGGAAGTTCCTTGGCCTGACCATTTATTGGAAATCCAATTCCCAATACGAAACCCTATACGGTTTTAGTTGTAGAACCTGCCATTTACTTATGGTGGCGCCCCACTGTTTAGATGGTAGCTATAGTAGGCATAGTTCGAAATGTCTATGCTGGCTAAGATTAATATTATACTTTCGAAATGTTTTCCTCACTATGCACTAATAATAATATCCGAAATGTTTTGTTTTGCGTAGTAAGCATCTTTGACTATCATAAGAAGAAATCTCCTCCAATTCTGCGTTTGCATTGTGTGTGTGGCGGGAGGTCTTATGGCTGTTTCACTTTCCAAAAGCATTGCAAATTGACTTTAAATTCTTTTGTTGTTCGTTTTTAAAGATAAACTGTTTTTGTTGCTCACACCAGTCCCATGACTGATCCGGAGTTTATTGTTTCTTTCCTAAACTCTGGATGCTCAAAATTTTCTACACGGGCAGTCTAGAGTTAGGTTTTTCAGATAGTCAGATTAGTAGATTTTCTGGAGCTAGTTCAGTCTTTGGATATGGACTGCACTTGCTTATCTTTGTGCATCGTTATTGGGAGTTCGAGCTATATCTGGATTGGTGCTTTGGAAATGGAGATTATCCGCTGTTGGTGTTATCTATTTTCTTCCGCTGCTATTTGTTGTATCATATCTCTGATGTATATTGATATTCATTTTATCATTCTGTTGTATCAGACATTGTATCAGTGATGTATATCAATGTATTATTCATTTCTTCCGCTGTGTTGTTATACTTAACTGTGTTATAAGCTCCGGAGAACCAGATTCGGCGTTTGAATCTACGGCATTTTGAGTACAAGTGAAGTACGGATGCTGATTTTTGAAGGCCGACTTCAGGATCTTTAGAGGTAGAAATAAGAATTCAATCAATACTACTTCATAGAAAATGTGATATCTCACAAACCGTAAGTCGAAATGGCACAAAATTTGGCGTACAAGTAGTTAACATCATGGGGAACCCCAGAGGGATTGCATCCCATTTGGAGACTAAAATAGGGGTCAGTACCAATTCTTATTATGGGCCCTAATGGGCTTGAAAATTTTTGGATGGCCTTGTCTTGTTCTCCCGAACCTTCTATCAAAATTTTAGCCCGATCCATGCACGTCTTCCCCTATAAATACAACATGCATGGTGTCAGAAAAGGGATCCTCTTTCTACTTCTCTTTATCTTCAGCCAAGGCTACACTCTGTCAATATTAATTCTTGGATTTCAGATTGTTACTGTAAACAAACTTCAGTATAATAAAAAAGATTATTTGGGATTGGACGTAGGCCAGAGTTAGCCGAACCACTATAAATCTTATCTCCTTTCACTTGCTTTTTGATTGTTTTAATTTTGTTCTTCATTTATTTTTCTTCATATTTATGTGATTGGATTGAATATTGGAGCTTTTGCATAATTGGGTGTTGCTGGCCAATTTTGATCCCAACATTTTGGTGCTTTCACTAGGAAGGACTTGCACTCAAGGATTTGGAAGCTAGGATCTTAGATTTGAAAGCTTGGATACGTGGATCTAGAAAGCAATGACTAGTCAATAAACAAGAAGAGTGCTACCAGAGAGGAGCTAGCATGAAGGGAGTCGGGAAGCTTCCTTAGGAGCTGGAGCTAATCAAGCATCTGTCTTCACCAATAGAGATGAAATGGAAATGATGATGGTTGCTATGTAGCAGAGGATGCTGAAAAGATAGGAGGAGATGATGTAGAATTTACTCCAACAGTTTAGACAAGTTGGAGCACATAATCAAGGAGTTGAAGCAGCATGAATTATTGGATATCAGAACCGAGAGCATGGAAATGGGGCCAATAGACAAAGGAATAAATCAAAGCAGCCAAGGGTAGTCCCCTGCCATCCTAGAGGGATCGGCACCGATCCCTTTAGAGAGTTTGGTACCAATCCCCAAAGGCTAGGAGGCATGCCCCCGGGTCTGGTTGATCGTGATATTGGAGGACCTACGATCGATCCCATGGACCTTGGTGCGAATGGAAATTTGGATGCTCGTCCGAAGGATTACGTTCCGAAATTCCCTGGTAGACTCGTGGGGCAGCTTGGACATGATGATAGGAGACTACCATTGGAAGACGTTGATAGGTTTGCAGAGATAATAAGGCGAGCTATGCGTGGAGGATTGGTGAACAGGGATCTGGAGGATGTAAATAGAAGTCCATTCGCTCCTAATATCAAGAATTCTTGGAATCCACCAGAATTCAAACTACCAACACTGGAAGCTTATGATGGAAAGTCGGATCCAACTATGCATATGATGAGGTATGTATGACACATGGAAGTACTAAAGGCATAGGAATATGTCTTGAGATGGTGCATCCCCTTGTACTTAACAGATGTAGCTGCGCTATGGTTCAGACAATTGGAGAGCTACCAACAAATGCGACCCTGGAAGCTATAATTTGAGACAGATAGTCAGATAAATGGGGATGGGCAATCCAGGACATATTGAATGTTTGTATATCATCATAATACCTTATCTTTATTATGTTATGTTTTAACCATTATGGATGAAGGTGCACAGTATATGGTTATTATAAATAGAGTTAAGATACTAGTGAGGGGAAAATCCGTTCCGCTAAGCGGTGTGGTCTCACTAGCTATCTATATGGTTCGAGATGGTAGGTTATTATTCATACTAGACTTTTTGTCTGACTCAAAGTTTATGTTTTCCCCTTAAACTCTCGGCTACTCAATTAATTTTGAGTAATTTGAAAGTTAAGATTTTTAGGTTCTCCTTTAGACCAATAAGCTTCCGGAGACGTGCAGGAGGCATGCTAGCTGTTAGGAGTTCTTTCTGTTTGATTCGGCTGTATTTTGGTTCTAATGTCAAAGTTATTTAATTGCCTATGTTTAGACTCTGATCATCCAAGGGGGCATCTTCATATATTGCTCTTCGCATATTTTGTAATAATTATATTTCTGAACCTGGTTTGCAAAATTGGGATTATGTAATGAATTTGAAATATGATTTGAAGTGGAATGAGAAAGTTGTTTTATGAGTATAATTTTTTTTCTTCAAATTCATGTGTTTCTATTATATCAATGTATCTAACATTACCCCATTTGGTCACTAAGAATTAATAACTACGGATGACTGCAACATACATAGCCATTAGTTCCGGGCCTCCAAGTAGGGGATATTACAATTAATCAAGGTAATTAGAGTTTAATCATTTGTTAACAAAGATAATTTGTATTTAAGTGTTAATCAAGTAAGTTAATTATAATTAGTTAATTAATTTAAAGGTTAATCATTATTTTTATTAATTAGGAATTAATTATTGTTTAATTATTTATTTAAGATTAATTTTTAATTAATTGTTTATTGAAAAGAGGGTTTAATTATTAATTAATTACTAATTAAGTCAAATTTAATTAAGATTTTAATTAGGACTTAATTAAGATTTAATTTTTATTTAATAAGGGTTTAATTTATAATTTAATTAATTAATAAGGGTTTAAATTTTAAAAATCACTTTATTTTTAAAAATACTAGTTTTGTTTAAAACTATTTTCTTTTGCAAAGATGTTTTAAATCAAGGGATTTCTTTATCGATTTCCCTTAAGTAACCTCAAACGAATATGAAACCAATGTTAATGTGGTGACATGTTTATGGGAAGTAAGTCATCCTATAGTTAGCATTAGAAGCCGATGAGTAGGCTAATCCTATACCAATGAGATCTAAAATTTATTTCTAGGCGAGGGATAGAATAAAGTCGAAATATTGGAAACGCGATAAATATGGGAGGATTAATTCCTATCAATGGGTCATGTTTAAATTAAGTATATGGTTATCCATATGCTAACTCAGTATAATTAACCTAAGTAGCGAATTGTCCGCTATTTATAACTTGACCTGTTTTAACTTAGGAAGTATGTTGTGTATATTCGAGTCACCTAGTGAGGACTTAAATACTGGTTGCATACTTCCAAAAGAACCAGAATTGAGTTAGTCGGGAATTATCGCTTAGTTTGGGGACACCAGTTTTGGATGAGTATGATTTATCCGAACCATTCTAAGCTAATAATGTTTGCGATGGATCTTTATGAAGTATGCTATGGAGCTATACTATTATTCCTGAGGGTGATTTCAAAATGGAAGATAGTAATTGTTGAATGTTTGTTCGATCTCGAAACAACTTGTATGGATGAATGCTATCATTGTATTGGTTGCTTGAAAGGTGGTGCTAGCATTTCAATATGATCGCTAGGAGGAAAGGTAAATGCATAACCTCGAGCCTCACACCCTAAAGGTGGTTAAAACAAGGTAGATCCGGCAGGGCCATGTGGGTCGCGCCCATTCGGGTATGATCATCGCCAAATCTAGAGCGATATCTATGGTTTATGTATGCTTTGAGATCCCTTTATGGTTGTTGATCGTAACTAAGGGGTGATCATATTCCGTACTATCTTGTAAGGGGTAGGCCAGTCCTATGTTAATAGAAGGGCAAATGCGTCTGTAACCCTCGGTATATTTTATCTAGAGGTGTACTGTACGAAAGGTAGCTCCTTACCTTGTCATCTGTTGGAATCCGTTTTTTAATACGAGCCTTCAAACTTGATTGTATACCTATTATGCTAGAATTTAATTAATGCAATAATTTTGCTATGATTCCATATGTATTTTAAACCTAAACATTATGATAATATTAGATAAGAAATGTTTTGGTTATTGTAGGGTAAAAATTCATCTGTGTTTATGTGCGGCGTGGTCTTACGAGATACCTTTGGTTTAAAGGTTTTTTATAATGTTAAACTTATGTTTTACTCACACAAGTCCCATGTCCAATCCAAAGTTTTATTTCTCTCCTTTAAATTGTTGGGTACTCAAATTTTCATGAGTAGTCAAGTAGCCAGATTTCTTTGGAGCATTTTGGGAAGCAATATGAAGTAGGAGCTTTCATCACAATCTAGTAGTTATGTTTATTTCCGCTGTAACTGTATGTTATGTATTAGTTGTTTGGGCAAGCTAATATAGGTGTCCTTGTTGGGAATAGTACTTGTTGTGACTTTGTTGTAATATTTTGGAGTATCCATATATACTATTCTGTGATGATGTATATGTAACTCTGACGTTGTGAAAAATTATATGTTTTTTCTCCTTGTTCGTTTTTTTCTTTACCCCATGACCTGTCTTGCAGATTCTTAGATGATCGTTACATGAATACCGAGGATGTATTAAATGTCGTCTTTGGATGTAAGAAAGGTATATCGTTACACCTAGTATGGCCTATACCTAGCTCCGCCCTTCAATGGATGTATTAATATCTAGTCTCCATACATCTTGACTAGGAATATTTTAAGCGGTATGTTTATTTCGTTGTGATAAATTACCCATGGTTTCAACTCTTTATAACTACTATCATAAAATATACCTTTTATAGATTTTCTATTAAATATAATTTCAATTTAATAAATTAATACAACACATTATATCAAGTCAATAATAGAAAGAAAACACCTTTTATTCCGAATAAGAATGGTTATCGAGTTAGACATATGTAACAAATTACATAATTGTCCCTAGGGCATACCCCTAACTCTATTACCGTAGTAATATTTTAATATACTTCTTACCATTCTAGTAATTTGAACATCTAAATTCAATTCACATTCGCATGAAATCCTCGATTTTATTCTCATTCACTAATCATCATAATATTCTGATCTTTGTTCCGGAACGCAAATAGCATCATCCTCATGAAAGATGGATTTAATTTAGCTTTCAAATTGTTGAAAATTAATGGGTACGAACAGTAAAAACAAAGTGGTGGGAGTTATGTCCCGGATGAGGCCACAATCTTGAAAGCGAAATTTAGTACGACTATATGTCTGCTTCCTAAAGTTAACACAACGACTCTTTAAACTTGTGCAGTCGAGGTCGGAGGATTATGAGATTCTTAGAAGTCGATGCCTACGATTTTAAGTATATTTGAAGAAAAGATTTCATTTCAAATGAAATTGTAGAGAGAGGAGATGAAGAAGATAATTTTATGTACTATAAATTTTGTATTCCTTTTTCAACATAGAGAGAAACGAAAGATAATAAAATAAATGTAAAAATTGTTCTCTTTCTTAAGCCCATCAATCACAATAAATAAGCATTCCATAAATTAAAACGTTTTCTCATTAATAAAGAATGCAAAAGATTAAACAACGAAAAGAATTTGATTTTTGTTGTAATAATCCAATAATACATGCATATAAGTATGAATCTATGCTACACATAGTGTTTATCATATAATTCATCTAATTGTGCATTTTTATATTTTTCTTTATTATATGAATATGAGAGCATATGTTCATGGATAGTAATTTTTTTTATTTTTTTGTCATACACTATTGATAAAATTTTATTGGTAAATCTGCTTTGATAATCCCAAAGTGCACAAAGCATAAATTCACATTTTTGGAGAAAAATGATTTTGTACAAGATAAAAAACCTTATATGTCAGTTATTTCTAACATGATAAGCATTACATTACTGAGATGCCTATCAATTTTCAAATGTGAGTGATGTAAGTTGAATATGAGTTGTATATTCGATATAAATTTAAATATGCATTTAGTTTGCTGTGCTCATAGCGTTCTAAAAATGGAATAGAGAAACTACGCTCAAAGAAAAATGGTGCTTCAAATTGGGTTCAAATAAACAACACTCCACCATTTACAATGTTACATTTTTTGACATCATGCAGTACTAAATAAATTAGTAATGCATCATAAATTTTTTGAAACACTATATATTTTTGATACATATAGCGTAATATGACATGCAAATTATACATAATATACATTATGCAGTCAAATTTTTGAAACAAACAAATAACTTTTCCATTAATTCAAATGTTCATATAAACATAAAACCGAATAATTTATAAATAAGCATAATTCATAGTAAACTAACATCAATATAACATAAAATAATGGTAGAAGAACATATAATTACTTTGGATGATATTTCACTTAAGATAGCAATTAGACCAAAAGGTGTAAAGAAACCCAGTCAATGATAACAATTATTGAAATTTATTATTATTAGTATTACTATTAGAATAAATTATTATAAATGGTTATATTATAATGTAGAACAAAGTATTTTTCAAAGTAAACACCTACATATATGAAGAGGCAACAAACATTAAAATGAAAGCAGTAGTGATTTGTAGCAAAATAATGATTTTATAAAATACAAGAAATAAATATAATTTATTTTATTGTAAACTAAAACTTGTGCAAACTACAATTTACTCAAAGATAAAATTTACCCTTTCCCATGAAAAACAAAGACAATAATTGCATTCTAGTTATGCAATACCTTCATTATTTTTTGAAAAGTTCTTTACAATCATCAATTAAGTGAAAACCTCAATTATACCTCTCCTCCTTCAATATACTAATATCTTAATATCTAACTCTACATTCAAACATATTTCAAATTTGAAGTCGACTCTTAGATCGATAATTTCTCACTTTCAGTTTGTTTCTTTTATGCAATTAATCTTTATTCATTTATGTTCTTGATTTAATATTATGACTTCTAATATTGACTATGAGTTTTCATTGAAGATCCAATTAGACATGTCTTTTTTTCGAGTATCAATCCAACATTAGTATGAGTGCTTCTAATACTTTTTCAATATACATTAAAACATCTACACAATGCACTATCTATAATCTATTGATTATTTATACATGTATGATGAAAACTGTAATAATATTCTATAATATATAGAATATATAATGTTGTCCTTCAAACTTAAACAAATATGTGAAACTTGATATTGCCTCTAAAAAGCATAAAGTATTACCTTAATAATATTTCAGTTGCTTTTGTTGGAGACAGTTATTTACAAATATATTTTTCTCATTTATTTTATCCTTTTAAAAATTTTGTTAAAGAAAAAAAAGTAGTTGTTAAGAACGTGACGTGAGTTCCTACTTTAACGAAATAATACAAACTACATACTCTCTTGTAGACTAAAAATTTACATTACTTTTGAAAAGTTTTTAATAAAATAACTTTATTAAAAATAATTAACTGGTCAAAAAGTAATTCTCCAATTGATTTTCTTTAAAGAGAATTAATATGTAAGCCACTTCAACTAAATTTAGTTTCAATTAAATATAACGAATTTAATTAATACTCTAATTAGTTTAAAATGAAATTAATAAATCTAATATCAATTAATCTCTTTTATTATTTGCACGCTGATAATATTCAATATGATCCTCCCTATATGAAGTTTTTTTTACTTATAAACATTGTTAGTGTGTAGGAATATTTATTGTATGCATGTAAATAAACTTCTAAGAAGATTTTTTTTATTATATATTATTTGACATATATATTCACATACAATAATTATACATAAATACTGAAAGAAAATGAAAGTACTAGTTGTACCCATATTACCACGCTAACTTTTTCTAACCATATATAATGTTCAGATAGTTAAGAAAATAATTCTAGTGAGGTTCATATTTAAGCCCAAATTTATAACATAAAATTTAAAGTGTGTCATAATCCTATAACATAAATTATCACTGAACTAAAAATATAAACATATTAAGTAAACCATGCATATTCTCAATAAATTCATAAAAATTAAAAAAACTAAAGTAAACATATATTTCAATAGTTTACAAATAATTTTAGAATATGAAAGATTATCGTTTAGATATTTGTGCATGTTTAGGAAGAAGCATATGTTACATGAAAAAAATTTTAATTTATAAACAAAAAGTTATGATGACTAAACTGTTTAAAAAGCTCCAATATTGTTCTAGTATATATAAATATACGAACATACACTGTGTAAGAATGAAAATATGTTTAATTTGATATGGAACTTAGAGTAAAAGTAAATTATGACAAAGACATTTACTAATTTAAATTTTAACTTGAATTTAAACTAATTTGAATTCTTTTTGTCATATATGTTTATATTTATATTATACATTTATGTTCATTTCACTTCTCTTTTAATTTTGAGCACACAAAACAATTTTCATGCTTCAACATAATGCAATTTGAACTTTTTATTCATTGTTGTAATTGCTTTAAGTATCATTTTGCGACCTTCTATTCTAATTTGTGATGATAAATTATAAGACAACCATGCCTGTTTGAAGTATAATATGAGGGATATATGTGAGAATATGTTTCAATAATAGATAGTTTATGTTTAAGTCCATTTATTATCGTAACCTAGATATTGTTTTATTAAAGTAATACATCCTATCTACTTTGTTATACATAAATTCATTCACTGACCATTTTTATTCTTATTAGGAACTGTTAAAAGAAAAAGTGATTTTGATAATGGGTGAAAAAATGTATTCTTTAATTAGATTAAAAAAATTAAACATTTTTTAGTTATACAATTTTGATATCGAACTAATCTAATCATTAATTCTTCTCTTATTGTTATCTGGCATTCTAACCCGGCTATATTGAACTGATTGTATAAGATAGATCCGACGCTATCAAGTTCGACGACCCTGGAGCAAAGATTGTGGGACCCGGAAGTAAAGTATAGATGGTTATATGAAGCCAGAATTAAATGAAATTGGTAGATAAACAATGAAGAATGCTTGAAATATGGAATATAGCTTAGTCAAATAAAGGGATCGGTGTGGTTTGGAAACTTGATAGGGTTCGACTACTTCGGCTTATAAATGAAGGATCGACGTGATTGAGTAAAGAAGGGGTCGGCATGGTTGAGTAAGTAAGGGATCGGCGTAGTTGGCTAGTATGGATCGGCATACTTCGGTTAGCAAGGAAGGGGTCGACGTGGTTTATTTAGTTGGATTGGCATACTTTAATTCATAGAAGAGGACTCGACATAGTGTAATGAGAAGGGATCGACACGTTTTGCTAGGATATATGGTTCGGTAGGCTCCGTTGAAGAGGGATTAGCATCCAACCAATTACAAGTGCCTTCGTACATTCAACAATCAATATCTCAAGATTTGTAAGTGTAAAGCATATGGAATTTACAGGGCAAGGCATATGAACCCTAGGGAGCATACCTTATTAGACAAACAAAGATGGAGGGATCAGTATACGACCTATGAAAGGGATCGACAGAAAATAGTATATAAGCAATACTAAATCAAAGGTCATGCAATAACTTGAGCTCCTTTAGTCTAAATAACATAAGATTTGAAGGGCTAGTATATTAAAGCATGCATAAGCCACCATAGGGACTGCTACCCAAAAATCAAATAATAAAAGGATCGGTACTGATCTCTCTTCGTCGGGATTTAGGCCTATCGACCCCTTTGGTTGGCCCATATGGGTTGGAAGGTCCTATAGCCGAAGTTTCAAAGAGATTGGTGGTCGTCTTCATCTATAAATACTGGCCTAAGGGGTCATTCTGAGGATTTTACACCGCTGGTTACTTTAGTCCTTATTGTAATCAAGTTTTTTCTATTCTGTGCTAATGTAATCAGATTATTAATTGATCAATAAAGATAATTTTCAAAGTGGACGTAGGCATACAACGCCGAACCGCTATAAATCTCTATGTTTCTGATTGTTTCTTTTTATTTATTATTAGTTTAGTTTATTCCTAAGTTTTAATTTTACTTTCTTCACTTACTTCTCTTCACAATCCTATTCTTGGGTGTTTGTGATCAATTTGGTTGCAAACATTTTGGTGTTTTCACTGAGAGCTTGATTCCCAGCTTACTAGGATCCCCTTTGTTGCTACTGGATTGGATAAATCTCCCAAAGGAGATCCGTAGTAATCTTCATAAAGTTGCTTATACTACCCAGATTTGGAGGAATCTAAAGCAATGAGATTGATAATGGTGAGACATACTAGATCTACTTCTCAAAACCTAGATGGAAACGAGACTGCTGGCATTCAGCAAGGAGACCCAAGCAATCAACTAACAAATGTGAATGCTGATCTGGCTGAAGTACAGCATTCCGCTGATTTTATTACTAGAAGTGAATTTCATAATCTAACAAGAGAGTTGATGGAAAGCCTAAATCAGCAAATTACAAATATCAACTTGATGAACCAAATTACACAGCAGCAGCATGGGAAAGCTAGGAGGGAACCCATTCTTATTCGACATCGGAATGTTCAAGCTCATCGGATGAATATCGCAGGCGTAGGCTTCGCAGGATCGAAGAAATTTGCGTAGAAACATCAGAACATCGCCTGGCAGACCAATTGCGGCCTGCCAAGATCAATCGGCACCAATCCTTACCTAGGGATCGGCATCGATTCCTCCTCTAGAGGAGGGATTCCCCACACACACTTGTGGATTCGTGCTGGAACTAATTTTGCAGGTTTAGATGGTGAGGTTCGATTGAATGCTGACTAGTTACCTCCCCGGAATGATGACGGAATGAATGTATGAGATACGCGTCGGGAAGATGGTCAACCAAGAAGGCATGAAATGACCCATGGACGTTGACCGAACCATTCACGTAAGGTGGAGCATGACCATTACTTGGCACTACCCATCCAAATGTCGGATTTATCGGCAATGGTCAGACATTAGTGAGGGAGAGCCAAGGCTTAACCAATGATGGTTAAGGAATCTAAAGAAGTCATACCCGTTCACTGATAGTGTATTACATGCACGGTGCCTAAGAAAGTTCAACATGACGTCAATGCCTACCTACGAGTGAAAAACCGACCCCAGGCAGCACATCATGAAATATGAATGATTGATGGATTCCGCACAAGCTGATGATGCAACTAAGTGTAGATGCGTTCCCGTAACTCTTTTCAGAATAACAACGATGTGGTTCATGAGACTACCCCCGCGATCAATTTCTAGATTCGATGAGTTGGCAACCAAATTTGTGGAGCAATTATGGATGCATGCGACTCGTCCTAAAGACGCGATGTCCCTTTCTAGCATTATTTAGGCTCTAGGAGAGTCATTGAAAGATTATTTGGAAAGATTTCATACAGCTATTACGGAGGTCAGTAATCCAAATGACAATGTGATATTTCTGGCCATGACGAGAGGAATTGACCTGGAGTCTTAGTTTGGCGATTGACTGGCTGGTAAACCGCCTACCATGTTGGTACACTTATATTCAAAGGCAGCTCAATTTTCGAGAAAGGAGGAAGCTAGGTCCTCTAGAAAAAGAATGTTACGGGACCGAGTGGATAAGTAGTACAGAGTAACATTGCAATCAAACAATCAGATGACAGTTCTGAGAAAGTCCAAGTAAATGTTTAGAATAAACCAAATCGGCAAAAGAGAGGCGGAGATAGAAACCAAGAACGAAAGAGGGATTCTGGAAGGTTGAAGCCTAGGATTCCAATGTATGATAATTACATGCCATTGAATACGTCCTTGTAGAATATCTATTTGTTTACTTACAATACCATGCAGTACAAAAAGCCACCACCAAAAGAGTCAATAGAGAAGCAGAAGCGGACCGGAAAATATTATCAGTTTCATGAGTGTTATGGGCACAATACAAATGAATGCATGCATCTCCAAGATGTTATAGAAAGCTAATTCGAGAAAAGAAGTTACAACAGTTCATGAAAGCCCCGTAGGATAGCGAGCAGGGGATTTTTTACCCCAACCAAGGACAAGTCCGCATAGGGCTGATGAGCCTACGTGGACTGGTGAAAGACTGGTGATAAATATGATAGTCGAAGGACCGCACCTGGCGGATAGGAGTTGGAAAAAGATGGAGCGCTATGCTAGCGCAATTAGGCATGTGGATTTTGAAAGCTGTTTGAATACGAAAGACGGAGCTCCGACGAAGCAACAATGTACTATGGCAGATGATATTGTGTTTAGGATTAGAGGTGCAGATAAGGTGAAGGCTCTGACAATCGATCCGATGGTCATTTCAGATATGATTAGTCCTGCATCAGTGTGAAGGATTTTGATTGATTGTGGATGTTTGGTGAATATAATCTTCAAAAGGCATATGATCAGATAAGAATGGAAGCTAAAGATTTGAAACTGTCTAAAGCTCGTATATATGGTTTTAATGGCATTACGACCGAAGCTGTTGGTTATGTGAAATGACCTGTTGAATTGGGAGAAGGTGAACGAAGGAGAGTGCAAATCTTGCAGTTTATTGTTTTGGATGTTGACTCTTCGTACAATGTCTTTCTAGGCTACCAGCCCTGACAGAATTCTGGACCGCTCTTGCCCTAAGGTGTTGGACTCTGAAGTTTTTGACAAACAATGGTATAGGAGTTGTTCATGGCGATCAGGCGACTGGACGTGCCTATTATGTAGCTGAATTGAGGGAAGCTCAACATAAAAGAAAAAGGTAAGGGGGTGGACAAGACTGTCCACATCCAAGCAACCGAAGATTAACAATCGGTGCCTAATGCTTGGCTCTTGCGCCATAGTCGGTTCTATAGAGATATAGATCCAAGGGATAATAAAGAGGAGCCTAAAGAGACCAAGGCTGCACCGGTTGAGCTGACAATTGATATTACGGTCAACCACAATGATCCATCACGAACCCTAAAGATTGGATCACAACTCAACCCTCCGATAATGAGAGAACTCGCTAGCTTTCTCCTAGTGAATCTAGAAGTATTCGCTTGGACTCACTTTGACATGTGTGGAATTTCATCTGCCAGTGCGAGCTATGCATTAAATATTTACTCTAGGCATGTCCTGGTGAAGCAAAAAAGACGTGATATGGATCTAGAGAGATCTGCCGCTCTCAAAGAGGAGGTGGATAAACTAAAAGTCAACGGGTTTATCCACGATGCCCTCTACCCTAAATGGTATCTAATCCTATACTTGTGAAGAAAGCGAATAGGAAATGGATAATGTGTATAGATTACTCAGATTTGAACAAAGCATGTCTAAAAGACAGTTTTCCCCTTCCAAGATTGACCGGCTGGTTGATTCAACCGCAGGACACAAATTGCTATCTTTCATGGATGCATACTCGAGATATAACTCCCGATGCATGTCCTCGATCAGAAGTAGGCCAGTTTTATCACGGATGTTGGACTGTACTGTTATGTAGTAATGCCATTTGGATTGAAGAATATCGGAGCAACTTATCAGCACTTAGTTAATAAGATTTTTAAAGACCAGAATGGAAAAACAATGGAAGTGTATGTGGATGATATGCTCGTGAAGTCACGACGATCAAGAGATCACATTAGAGACTTGGCAGAAATGTTTGACATCCTCCTATATTTTAAGATGAAAATCAATCCTTTAAAGTGTTAATTTGGTGTTGCATCAGGAAAATTCTTGGGTTTTATTATCAATGCTCGTGGAATAGAATCTAATCCCGAGAAGATTTAGGCTATCCGTGATATACAAGCATCGAGAACTATTAAACAAGTGCAGAGTCTAAGTGGGAAAGTTACAGCCTTAAGTCGATTTATCTCCAGAGCTACCAATAAATGCGTTCCTTTCTTCGATTTGATTAGGAAAGGAAAAAGAAACTTTGAATAGATTATTTGGAAAGATTCCTGATTAGTTGGCAACCAAGTTTGTGGAGCAATTCCGGATGCATGCGACTCGTCCTAAAGACGCGATGTCCCTTTCTAGCGTTATTCAGGCTCCAGGAGAGTCATTGAAAGATTATTTGGAAAGATTTCATACAGCTATTACGGAGGTCAGTAATCCAAATGACCATGTGATATTTATGGCCATGACGAGAGGAATTGACCTGGAGTCTTAGTTTGGCGATTGGCTGGCTAGTAAACCGCCTGCCATGTTGGAGCACTTCTATTCAAAGGCAACTCGGTTTTCGAGAAAGGAAGAAGCTAGGTCCTCTAGAAAAAAGAATGTTACGGGACCGAGTGGAGAAGTAGTACAGAGTAACATTGCAATCAAACAGTCCGATGACAGTTCTGAGAAAGTTCAAGTGAATGTTTAGAATAAGCCAAATCAGCAAAAGAGAGGCGGAGATAGAAACCAAGAACAAAAGAGGGATCTGGAAGGGTGAAGCATTCCAATGTATGATAATTACATGCCATTGAATACGTCCTTGGAGAATATCTATTTGTCTACTTATAATACCATGCAGTACAAAAAGCCACCTACAAAAGAGTCAATAGAGAAGCAGACTGGGAAATATTATCGGTTTCATGAGTGTTATGGGCACAATACAAATGAATGCAGGCATCTCCAGGATGTTATAGAAAGCTGATTCGAGAAAAGAAGTTACAACAGTTCATGAAAGCCCCTCAGGATAGCGAGCATGGGATTTTTGACCCCAACCAAGGACAAGTCCGCATAGAGCTGATGAGCCTACGTGGACTGGTGAAAGACTGGTGATAAATATGATAGTCGAAGGACCACACCGACGGATAGGAGTTGGCAAAAGATGGAGCGCTATGCTAGCGCAATTAGGCATGTGGATTTTGAAAGCTGTTCGAGTACGAAAGACGGAGCTACGACAAATCAGCAACGTACTATGGCAGTTGATATTGTGTTTAGGAACAGAGATGCAGATAAGGTGAAGGCTTCGACAATCGATCCGATGGTCATTTCAGATATGATTATTCCTGCATCAATGAGAAGGATTTTGATTGGTTGTGGAAGTTCGATGAATATAATCTTCAAAAAGGCATATGATCAGATAAGAATGGAAGCCAAAGATTTGAAACCGTCTAAAGCTCGTATATATGGTTTTAATGGCATTGCGACCGAAGCTGTTGGTTATGTGAAATGACCTGTTGAATTGGGAGAAGGTGAACGAAGGAGAATGCGAATCTTGCAGTTTATTGTTTTGGATGTTGACTCTTCGTACAATGTCTTTCTAGGCAACCGGCCCTGACTGAATTCCGGACCGCTCTTGTCCTAAGGTGTTGGACTCTGAAGTTTCTGACAAACAATGGTGTAGGAGATTGTTCATGGCGATCATGCGACTAGACATGCCTATTATGTAGCTGAGTTGAGGGAAGCTCAACGAAAAGGTAAGGGTGTGAACAAGACTGTCCGCATCCAAGCTACCGAAGATTGACAATCGGCGCCGGATGCTTGGCTCGGGCGCCACAGTCGGTTCTATAGAGATATAGATCCAAGGGATAATGAAGAGGAGCCTAAAGAGACCAAGGCTGCACCAGTTGAGCTAACAATTGATATTACGGTCAACCACGATGATCCATCACGAGTCCTAAAGATTAGATCACAGCTCAACCCTCTGATAATGATAGAACTCGTTAGTTTCCTCTAAGCGAATCTAGATGTATTCGCTTGGACTCACTCTGACATGTGTGGAAATTCATCTGCTAGTGTGAGCCATGCGTTGAATATTGACTCGAGGCATGTCCCAGTGAAGCAAAAAAGACGCGGTATGGATCTAGAGAGATCTGCCGCTCTCAAAGAGGAGGTGGATAAACTAAAAGTCAATAGGTTTATCCACGACGCCCTCTACCCTAAATGGTATCTAATCCTGTACTTGTGAAGAAAGCGAATGGGAAATGGAGAACGTGCATAAATTACTCAGATTTGAACAAAGCATGTCTAAAAGACAGTTTTCCCCTTCCAAGATTGATCGGCTGGTTGATTCAACCGCAGGACAAAAATTGCTATCTCTCAGGGATGCATACTCGAGATATAACCAAATCCCGATGCATGTCCCCGATCAGGAGCATGCCAATTTTATCACGGATGTTGGATTGTACTGTTATGTAGTAATGCCATTTGGATTGAAGAATATCGGAGCAACTTATCAGCACTTAGTTTATAGGATTTTTAAAGACCAGAATGGAAAAACAATGGAAGTGTATATGGATGATATGCTCGTGAAGTCACGACGATCAAGAGATCACATTAGAGACTTGGCAGAAATGTTTGACATCCTGATATATTTTAAGATGAAAATCAATCCTTTGAAGTGTTTATTTGGTATTGCATCAGGAAAATTCTTGGGTTTTATTGCCAATGCTCGTGGAATAGAAGCTAATCCCGCGAAGATTTAGGCTATCCGTGATATACAAGCATCGAGAACTATTAAACAAGTGCAGAGTCTAAATGGGAAAGTTATAGCCTTAAGTCGATTTATCTCCAGAGCTACCAACAAATGCGTTCCTTTCTTTGATTTTATTAGGAAAGGAAAAAGAAACTTTGAATAGACGCTAGGTTGTAAAGACGTGTTTCAAGAATTGATGAATCATTTGGAGAGACCCCATTTCTTGTCAAAGCTGGTGGATCATGAGGAGTTGTACATTTATTTGGCTGCATCGGCACACGCTATAAGTTCCGCATTACTTCATGAGGAGAATCAGATCCAAAGGCCAGTGTATTATGTCTGCAAATGATTAATAGGAGTTGAAAGGAACTACCCAAAAATAGAGAAATTGGCATACTGCTTACAAATTGCATCACAGAAGCTTCGCCTGCACTTCTCGGCACATCCGATCAATGTTTACACAGACCAGCCATTACAACAAGTCTTACCGTCACTAGAGACATGTGGAAGGTTATTTAAGTGGAATATTGAGCTCAGCCAATTTGACATTACTTACCTCCCTCCGAGGGCTATCCAGGATTAGGCATTGATAGACTTTATAACAGAGTTTGCTGTGCAAGATGATTTTCCAGAAGGCATCGAAATCACTACTGTACAATGGAAATTGTATACGGATGAAGTATCTAATGATCATTGTTCTGGAACGGGGATTATGCTTGTAACCCCTCAAAACTGGTCAATTTGTTATGCATTGAAGCTTGATTTCCCAGCAACAAACAACGAAGCCGAGTATGAAGCTCTGATAGCTGGACATAAACTCGCTAGAGAACTTGGAATAAAATCTCTCGAAATATTTTTCGATTTGTAGTTGGTGGTGTATCAAGTTAGGGGAGATTGTCAGGCTAAGAGACAATGACTTGCCCCATACCTTACCCAAGTTCAAGAGTTGTTGACAGAGTTTGAGTACTATGACATTTCGCATATTCCTCGAGATTGAAATAGAGATGCTGATTAATTGGCAAAGTTTGCTAGTACCGGTGATTCGCAGCAGATGGGCTTGGTTCCGGTCGAAGTACTAAATACCCTAAGTATAAACATGATGGAAATCGACCAAGCACGGGAAGCAGGGCCTGAAAAGTAATCGTAGATGATCCTGATCAAATAATATTTACTGCACGAAGTCTTACCAGATAAAAGAAATGAAAAGCGATAAGTCCTCCGCAAAGCTTCACAGTATATTATGCAAGAAGGAATTATATACAAGAAGGAATTATATACAAGAAAGGTTTTTCAGTCCCTCTACCCTGGTGTGTCGCTCACGATGGGATAAAACATGTTCTAAAAGAAGTTTATAAATGAAAATGCAGCGATCACATCGGGGGGCAAACTCTGGCAAAGAAAATACTCTAGAATGGGTATTATAGGCCAACCATAAATCAAGATGCTGCTGATTATGTAAGATGATGTGATAAATGCCAAATATATGCAAAATTTGCAAGGGCTCCACTAAAAGAAATCACGTTGATGGTTAGTCCATGGTCGTTCGCCACGTGGGGTATAAACATTATTGGATCATTGCCGATCTCTAATGGTGGCGCCAAGTACGCTATCGTTGCAGTTGATTACTTCACCAAATGGGCCGAAGCAGAACCTTTTGCCACGATCACAACCAAAAAAGTAATCAACTTTATTATTCGAAACATTATATGTTGCTTCGGTCTTCCGTGAACTATTGTAGCAGATAATGAGACTCAATTTGACAATGCTGAATTCAAAGACTTTTGTTGAAGGTATCGTATTGAAAAGAGATTTAGAGCATCCGCTCACCGTCAGGCAAATGGACAGGTTGAGACCGTAAATAAGATCATAAAGTCCATTCTAAAGAAGCGTTTGGAGAAGGCTAGAGGTAGGTGGGTGGATGAACTCCTTACAGCACTGTGGGCTTACCGGACCACCCACAAGTCCGTGACTGGCCATACTCCGTTCGCCCTCGCTTATGGTTCTAAAGCCGTTATTTCTGTTGAGCTTGAAGTTCCTTCTCATCAAGTGACTTACTACGATCCTAAAATGAATAAAGATCTCCTCTTGGAATCTCTTGACTTTATAGAAGAGAAGTGCGAAGAAGCCGATCTGAGGGCAGCTGCACATCGACACCGAATCGTCCGGTATTACAACACTAAAGTTCGACCTAGAACCTTCAAAATTAGCGATCTCGTCTTGAAACAGGTTTTTCCTAACCTATTGCACATGAATTCAATCTAAGAAGGACCATATGTCATTGAATAAAGTCTTGGAGAAGGAACTTTCAAGCTAGCGACTGTCGATCGCATCACACTTCTAAGGGCGTGGAATTGCAAACATCTTCAATGCTATTTCACTTAGTTTATTTTCTTTACATTTCAATTATATTTACTTTTAGAATTTACTTTTTCATTTGATTTTCCGAATGTATAATAAGATATTTTATATTATTCCTTTCCATTTAATGAATACCATTTCAGGCTTCCTTTATATTTATGTTTGTTGTTGCATTATATGCTAATTACATAGCGAAACTGATTGATGTCGATATGTATGAACAGGCTCCCAGAGTTTGGAATCAATCAATCATGCTAACTCCTAATGGGATTAAACGAGATGAGCTCAACCTACTTGTCATTTAACAACTCTCATTCACAATCCTAAAGGATGGGATACATAATAAGGAATGAATGTGGCCAACAATCTGATGATCGAAAAACTCCTTCCCAACTATATGGCTGAGATAAAATCAGAGCGACCGTGAGACCACCGATCGCTCGCTAAATCAACCCCCAAATCCTTGGGGGAAAACTAATAAATAAAAGAGATTTATGGTCCGACTGCTCTACAAAATAACTCTAAGTCCCCAAAGTGCGGATTGGAGTATAAATATAAATCGGGTGTGAACCAACCACCCGCGAGATAACTCTAAGTTCCCAGACTTCGGACTGGAGTATAAACATAAATCGGATGTGAATCGACCGCTCGCAAGACAACTTTGAGTCCCCAAAGTGCGGACTAGAGTATAAACATAAATTGGGTGCGATCCGATCACCCATCAACTAAATCTTATCCCAGAGTGTGGATACGAACATAAATGAATAGATGAGTGGAGTTTGACCATTCTATATTCCACAAACTTCGGCTTAAAATCGACTGGAGGAGTATAAACTCGCTAAGGATGGAATTCAACCGTCCAACACCTGACCCCACCAAATCAAAACCGAGGGCAAGAGTATAGTTGCTCAAAAACTACTAAATTCGATAGCGTAATACTAAGGCCTGAGCCTAGTGTTTTATACGACTTGAGGCCACGACCAATTGGAGGCTTTTGGGATAGAGCTGGTGGGTTGTTACTAGAATTTATGAACAACAAATTACAAGTACATTGAATGGAACATAATATTTTAGCTACTTAAATGGCAATTCACACGAAAGCTCAACATAAAACAATTTTTTTTATTCACACTACAAGTTTCAAGATCATACTATAAGTTATTTCAAAAAATCGAGACTCGTGCACGTATAACCACAATTAATGAAAGAAACTGTTGTGCAAACTATATACATACTGAGGTGAAGTGACGGCTATTTCTTTAACTTTCTCTCTTTCTTGGATTTTTCGGGAGCAAGACCACTTGTGCATTTTTTGGATCCCTTACCACCTTTAGCAAGAGAGCTTACAGAGGTAGAGGAAGTTCACTAGGAATAAACCCGCCAGGAGGAATAACTTGTAGTGAGGATCGTCAATGTCCACCTCGACGGGCTTAGTTTTAGCTCTTCTTTTCAGCAACTCCTCCTTTTCAATCCTCTCTTTCAAGCTCATCTTATCGGTATGTTCAGAGGCGCTGGTTCTCATTACATCATCAGATTCATCCACTAGAAGCGGATCTTCGACCATATTGTCATCAAGAGCCCCGATGACTTAAGCATCAAACTTGGGTACATCAACAGCTGTTGGACCCTCAATCGGTTTCTCCTGTTGCTCTGCAGCAGCATCACTTCTAGGAGTTTGACTGGGGCCCAAAAGACCTGAAAAATTGGTTAAAACAAGGAGATTAGATCAAAAACCATTGCGCATGAAGAGCAAAACTTTTCATAAACTGAGGAGAAAAATGTGATACCCACGTCCAGTTGGCTCTCCGTGGTTGCTGGGTACCTCCTTCTAAAATAGGCGACAACACCTTGGATTGGTAAACAGGCTTGTCTAGGTCATAGCCCAAGTCCTGCACTGTGTAGAGGGAGATTGAAGCTCCGGCTGCTTGGAAGGAAGAAGGATCCTTGGGATTGGCCCTTGAAGATCCAGCAATGTGTTCCCCTTTCTCAATAGGTGCAGAAACATTGAAGTATCAGAGTTTCGCGGCAGCCAAATCCAAGGGTTTGTTTCCGCGAAGAATTTCCCCACACTATTTCTTCTTCATTGAGCTCAGCTCCATCCATTTCTCTCTACTTCATTTCAATAACATGCTCTCAAGCTTTAGCAAGAGATTTGAGGTAACCCTCGCTAAGAAAACTTAAGTCACAGTGGATAAGAATTTTGGCATTATACTCGATGATTAATGGATCCAACGAGTCCTTAATTTCATTCCTACCAGACTCTTTAGTGACTTCCACTTGGGATTCACTTTGTTCAATCGTTTCTTTGCGGCCTTCTTCTTGAGCTTCTTCTTTAAGAGCTTCAATTTTAGCAAGTTTCTCATCGAATTTAACTTTTAGGCCTCTGGCCTTGATAGTTTCCTCGTAGTACTTCTACAATTCTTCTTGGGCTTCAATTTTCTCCTCCTTTTCTTTTTTGAGAAGCACTTCAAGTTCCTCAACATGTAGGGCCAAAATGCCCTTTTCCTTTTGCAAGGAATCTTTTTCTAGAGCAAGTGCCCCGTTGCGATTGAGGGCAGCATCGAGTTCCTTTTTATGAGAGGTTTCTAAACGGCTCACTGCTTCTGCTGTTTCCTTAGCATTTTTCTCTACTTCGGCAAGTTTTGTTTCAATTCTAATAATTCAACATCTTGATGTTTTTTTATGTCCTTGTCATGTCTTGCTTCTAACTTGAGGTGGTCTATCTCATGTTGCCGCTCAGTGGACACTTCAGAATTTTTTTTGCCAAATCTAGGAATGATTCATGCTGCATGAATACATCCTTGACGCATGCAAGTGAACTCGCTTTGGCGTGCCTCGGAATCGTATGTATTGTAGGAAGGAGTTTAAGCCCGTTTAAGCAAATTTTAGAAAAGGTAGGCTTAAGCTCGGCCAATTTTTCTGCTGTAGAAACATCAGAAGCAGCGGAAGGTGCAGACGGATCAGAAGTAGCAATTGGATGTTTACTTGATCGATGTTTGCAAGATTGTTTAGAGCTCGAGGAGCCAGAATGTTGCTCATGAGATGTGGCGATTTGAGGGCCACGGTAAGGAGGCTGGTCTCCACTATAAGCAGGAAAATTGGATTGTTCTCCTTGGTGTGGCGTTTAGGACTGGGACTTGCGTTTGGAGGAAGAGGATTTCCTTGAGTGATAGCTTTCATCCCGTCCCTCTTCTTTCTCCATGCGCCGGCCAGATTCTGAATCCTGGGTAGATTAATAATATGATGAAGAACCTCTTCAGCGATCGAAGGCCCGGGACTGGGTCATTGCACCTGCAAAGACCAAATTAGAACATATTAGTAATTATTGTGCGAAAGGTTGACAAATGTTGTGTAGTGAAGTGCACATGGTCATGAGTGTCCTAGTGTTCCCCTTTAACAAACCAGTGGCTGTAGCCTTGCTCATTTGCGTTCTCTCCTTTATCAGAAGGATGAATGCCTTCGCCGTTCCTAGAAGGAGAATTAAGTCCTTCGATGTTAATATTCGAAAAGTCGTAGGTCATGATATCATCTGGAATTTGGAGCTTTGAAAATCCCTTCAGCGAACTTTCCAAGTGTTGGGAAGATGATTCTTCTTCGATAAAAGTAATAACAAACTCTAGATCCGTAGCAGCCTTTCTTCTATGAAGTTTGTATGCTAGCCTTTTCTCTCTTTTGGTGGGTGTTTGAGATTGTGTGCCTTGCAGTCGTTTGACCATAGGCACCTTGCCTGGGCCCGCATCAGCATCGCCAGGTTTATCAACTTGAAAATCCTTAATCTCACCCTCTTAAGTTTCGTCCCGAGTCCCCTCGGCTGGGGGAACGATGCGATTGTTAGTATGTCTTCTTTGCTCTGCAACATCCCTTAGCAAGGCTGCACTTCCAGGAAGCCCGATGCTACGACCTTCCTCTAACAACCCGAATAAAGATAATAGCTTGTCAGTTAAAAAAAGTTTGATGTCCTTGTCTTTGACAGGTGTGGCATGATTGGCGATGATAGCTCTTAAAAAATCGGCGCCTTCAGGACAAGGGCGAACACCTAAAAGAACTTTGGATGTTAGTAGATTCAAAGGAAAAGTTATGACTTGGATTAATGAACTTGAGAAAGAAATGAAGGTAATACTTACGTCCTTCTAACCATCGCCTAGCAAAGCCGGGTGGACATCATACATAAAACCACACATGCTTGAACAAAGAAAGTTATTCCAAGCGCCTGTCAAGACTTGGCAATTTGTTGAGGGTTCAAGAAAAATATAAGATGGTCTTCTCGACTGCCATTTGACGTTGTAAATGAATCTTATGTCTTCGAAAGTTGATGGATGAAATAGAACACTCATAAATAGCAAGAAGGTTCCATGTATAAAGGCATAACTTTTTGGATGGAGTTGAGTGGGAGCAATTCTAAGATATTTCAGCATCTCTTGAATAAATGAGTTAAAGGGCGGTACACACCCAGCCTAGCACATAAACTTATTACATGCTATGTACCTCGCCGTGGGCAAGTGGGGCCTATCATTTATTGAAAGGACCAAGACATCTATGAATGGAATTCCATGAATAGAACATAGCTGGCGAAGAGCAACCTCACCGATTCGGGAGGCCTGTGATTCTATTGGGTTATTTAGAAGAATAGCACCCTGTAGTGCATCAGGAGTAGGACTTATATCCTCCGCTGGGAGGACTGGAACATCCAAGAAAAGATCGACTGGTGAGCCGAAAACTTCTGCCTGTTCTGCTTGATAGCTGGGAGAAAGCCTGTCGGATAAAGTTGCGGAACTTGATTTTGCTTCAGAATCGATGTGTTGCATCGTCGGGTCAGAAGACATACCAGCTAAACGCTCCGAGCGTCTGTAATCCATATTAGCTATACTTAGTAAATAATCGAGGTTAGAAAAGTTAACATGTTCCCATGTATTAAGTGTGAGCTAGTGTAGTGCAGTGTGATGTATAACAGATATAAATAGTTAAAAATCGAAAAAGCAAAGTAAAACGATGAAATTTAGAAGTTCGACTAGAGAGACCATCATCGCTGATCATCTCAACTGGCAAGAAGATTGAGTAGTTACAAAAGCTTTGGGATCGACTATCGGCAATATTGGAGTGTGAAGTTTGTCGTTTAAGTCCATATGCAAGTTTTGAGTCTATATTGAAAGTCTCAGGAATTTATTTGTTCAATCTCAAGTTCGACAGTTGATATGCATGTTTTATTGTTCATTGTCATCATATGTCCAAGCTCATTAAGGTAAGTTAATGGAGATTGCTCAAACAAGTCCAGTCGAATTAATTTGCAAGTAAAAATAAGCCAATCTTTAACTCAATGCCGGTCCCTATGGTGTATGCCAACCCCATCCCAAAGCTCCTCTACGATCCCTCTCCTCGAATAAGACCAACCGATCCCTATGGATAGGCCGATCCATCTCCTATGGCTTCACTATAGAGCTTTCACACCTTAAACTACCGATCCCTTCAAACGAAACATACCCTACCGATTCCAAACCTAGTTTCATTAGGATCGATCTCTTCCTTCCTAATCTGACACTACCGATCCCTCACCCAGTTTCACTAAGATTGGTCTCTCCCTTCCAAACCCAATACCACCGATCCCTACCTCTGCACTATTTTCATATGCTAACCTCTTCATACTTTTACTCCCGACCTTTCTTCCATCGAAATCTCATGCCGAACCCTCATTTTCTCTCTTCCTCCCCTCTTCCTTCTCCTAACTCAATCTACTGAACCCTATACAGTACTTATTAATCTCTCCAAGGCCGCTTGTCATCACAGCCTTGAAAACCATCATAATTACCAACCGCTTAAAGCCCAAGGTCCATCGTATAATTAAAGATGTATTTCAAAATCTTACCTATATGAATGTTCGAATTAAAGTGAAGGCAAGTGTTTGGATATGCGTGAATTTGAAGGGAAGACGAAGCAAATTTAAGTAAGGGATGGAAAGTAAGAAGAATCAAGTTTAAGTCGAAGTAATTTTTTTTTGGGTTCGTGAGTTAATAGCAAGGGTTCAGAGCTTTAGGCAAAAGGCAAGAAAGTGAAACAAGTGAAAGGGAAGAGAAGTGAGAACACTGCTTTATATACATGGGCTAAGGGTTCGACCCAAGTGCCGACCTGCAAAGTTTAAGAGATCGACAAGAGGAATGCCGGCCCCTATTAGAATGTGAGCAGTGCATGGATCGGTATAATATATGTCGATCCCTAAAAGTTTTTTTAAACAAAAAAAGAGAAGGGAAAGAAAAAGGAAAAATAAACATGGTTGTATGGGTTTGGCTATGAACATGAACATACAAAATACTATAGAAATTGGCAACAACCCGTAAGTGTTCGAACACATCCGAGAGTTGACAACAAAAACGTGTATATGGATGTGCACGTGAATTACTTAGAAGTTCAATTTTTTGAAATCAACAGAAATTGAAATCAAACTTGAAACCTTCGCGTTTAGGACTGGACTAGATAACAAAAGCTTATAAGTCTCGCAGAACTGGACTTATATATATTAATGGAATATAACACTGGATTTATATTATTGGAAATTAACTAAGCGTCATGGTAATCAATGAAAAATTCAACGCCTTGGAAAAACGATTTGACAAAGGAATAGCAATCACTTAGGAAGTTAGATGGACCTCTTTCCAACAATTCAGACTTTTTTCGATTCAAAGCACGTCATGTTACTCATAAGGCATACTTTGGAGGGCAAGTGTTATCCGGCACTCTAACTCGGCTATATTGAACTGATTGTACGAGATAGATCCAACTGCTATTAAGTTCGATGACCCCAAAGAAAAGATTTTGGGACCCGAATGTAAAGCACAAATTGTTATATAAAGCCTGAATTAAACGAAATTGGTTGATAAACAATGCAAAATGCTTGAAATATGGAATATAGCTTAGTCAAATAAAGGTATCCGTATGGTTTGGCAACTTGATAGGGTTCGACATACTTCGGCTTACAAATGAGGGATCGACATGATTGAGTAAAGAAAGGGTCGGCATGGTTGAGTAAGTAAGGGGCCGACATAGTTGGCTAGTATTGATCGACATATTTCGATTAGCAAGGAAAGGGTCGGCATGGTTTATTGAGTTGGATTGGCATATTTCAATTCACAAAAGAGGACTCGACATAGTGTAATGAGAAGGGATCGGCATGCTTTGCTAGGATATATGGTTCGGTAGGCTCTGTTGAAGAGGGATCGGCGTCCAACCAATTACAAGTGCCTTCGTACATTCAACAATCAATATCTCAAGATTTGTAAGTCCAAAGCATATGGAATTTGGAAAGAAAGGCATATGGACCATAGGGAGCATACACTAGGGATCGTGCATTGAACAAACAAAGATGGAAGGATCGATATATGACCTATGAAAGGGGTTAGAAGAAGACAATGCACAAGCAGTACTAAATCAAAGGTTATGCAATAACTTGAGATCCTTTAGTCCAAATGACATAAAATTTGAAGAGCTAGCATAATAAAGCATGCAGAAGCCACCACAGGGATCGTTGCCAAAAAATTAAATAATAAACGGATCGGTACCTATCCCTCTTTGTGGGTATTTGGGCCTAGCGACCCCTCTGGTGGGCCCATATAGGTTTGAAGGTCCTATAGCCGAAGTTTCAGAGAGATTGGTAGTCGTCTTCGCATATAAATACTGGCCTAAGGGGTCATTCTGAGGATCTTTACGCTGCTGGTTACTTTAGTCCTTATTGTAATCAAGTTTTTTCTATTCCTTGTTGTTGTAATCAAATTATTAATTGATCAATAAAGATAATCTTCAAAGTGGACGTAGGCATGCAACACCAAACCACTATAAATCTCTGTGTTTCTGATTGTTGCTTTTTTCTTATTGTTAGTTTAGTCTATTCCTTAGTTTTAATTTTACTTTCTTCACTTACTTCTCTTCACAATCCTATTTTTGGGTATTTGTGACCAATTTGGTTGCAAACACTTATAAAATTAATATCAAACTACTAGATTAACGTTTCATGATTATATTTCTTTTCATATTAATTTATAGTATATACACCCTTTTAAAACTTTTTTTTTCTTTTCATCCCTAAAGTATTGAACTCTAATTCTCTAATTAAGTAATTACTAAAAAATTATGATTATAAAGTAGTACGCATATTAATTTCAATCTCTATTGCCTTAATCTTCATCTCCTTCCATTTAAGATTTTAATATTTTCGTTTTAGTTAATGAATAATGAAGTAAAAGGATATTTTGATAGTCGATATTTGAGTACTATCTAAAATTTAAAAATGCAAATTTAGTGTTTTTTTTCTAATTAAACTACAAACTCAATTAAATATCGATTCTTCAATTATTTCCCTTAAATAGTTAATTTGAACTTTACATGTTTATCTTTAGTTTAATTGATATTAATATTAGTAATAATTCATGTTATGATTCAATGATGAATAAATACCATATTTTTCCATCATTAATATTCAATTAATTATTTGTAATTAAATTCTCAAATAAGTGTTAATTAATACTTATTACATTTGTTCTTTAATAATTTTAAAATTCAGGGAAAAAAGTCATGTATTTATTAAAGTTGAAAGTACAATTTTTAGAAAGGGGATTTTTATTTAAAGGGCTTCTCAGCATAGAGTAATAAGTTTCAAGGATAACATTTCAGAATAATTAGTTTTAAGGAAATTTCACAGGAAAACATTAAATGAAATTATCGTTTTCAGTTATATAGGAAAATGATAAATGAATTTATTGTTTTCTTGTATAACTTAAAATGATAAATGAATTTATTATTTTCCTGTAAAATTGTCCTTAAAACTAATTATTTAGAAGTGTTGTCCTAAAAAGTTATTATCATTGGTTGAGAAGCTCTTTAGTCTAATTTCCACTTTTGGAAACTTAAAACATAGAAAGAACCAAACATAACAGTATTTATAAAAGCAAATGTGTATATTATATTGTAGTAAATTTAGTCTGCACCACGATTATAAAAGAAGAAAAACCATGGGACTATAAATGTATATTTACTGTTATATGCAACTAAAGCGGAAGTAAATTACAACAAATATATTCATTATTTCGGGTTTGAGTTTAAAGTAAGTATAGAATTAATCATAGTTAACTCCAATTAGTTCCCGTTAATTCCAAATTATTTCCATTTGATTTCATTTCAACTTCTAAATTATACAATTATTCATGTACTAATTCTTGAATTAGTTCCCATCGATGCCAATTAAATGAATTAATGATCACTAATAGATATATATTCATACAGTGACAATCAAATAATCAAATACTAAAGACGGGAAAATGCATCATATTCTTTTTTAAAATTAACAACTAAACTAAAAAAATATTACCAAATTAACTAAATTCTGCATTTACTCCAGTGAATTTACAACAACTACTTTTTTAAGCAAAGTGCTTATTTTTAAAGACACAAACCTATCACTATTTCTTGAAACGGACATAGACGTTCATTGAGAGTTTTGCCATTTAACCTTTTAACTTTTATATATAGTATATCAAATTTTATAGATCATATAATAAGTTATATAAACTAATAATTATATATAGTACCCATTGCATCATCTGTACTATATTGGTTTTCCAAAAATCTTAACTTGCAAACCATGTATATTCCAACTTTGATGATTCGACCGCTTGAACTCGTTCCTAATTTTTCAAAAGTTGTATAAATAATATGAATAGGAACTACACAAGACAATTTAAAAATTTTACATTTTGAATATTAAGTTAAACTAAAAGGCAATCTTAATCTAGCATAGAACCATATGTTATACTGAATTAAAGGTGCACTCAAATTGATCAACATTAAAGAGAATTATTATAAAAATTAATTTCTCATTAAATTGAATTTCAATAAAGGCAAATTAACTGTAGTTAATCCCCTGATTAGCTCAAATTCAAATTAAATGAAATTTCTACCAACAAATTCCTTTTATTAGTTGCATGGTAAAATTGTTTAATTTAATTTACTTACAAACATTATGAATATTCATATCTTCAATCCATAATTGTCCATAAACATCTCCAAATCACAAAAAAATAAATTAATTTAAAATTAACTTTGTGGAAAATCATTGATAATTAATTCTACTCGATACAATCCCCAAGAAATCAATGGTAACCATGCATTAATTGAAAATGCATGTTGCTTATAAATATTTCATAGGCTATTAAACAACAACACTATTAAAAAATACATTATAGCCTATATTTGATAAAGATGGTTAATATAAGATTTTACAAAAATAAGTTTAGATCATGCAACAAAATATAAAACATTTAAATAAAAAAAGTTTTAAAAAACACAGTCGAAATTAAACTTCTTACAAAATTTTGAAGTAGGCTACTTTAGCTAGATCAAAAGTGCTAATTATTTTTCAAAATACTAGACATATATTTATTATTTTAATATTCATTACTACATTTACAATATTTTTGCCCAAATTTTTTATTATATAAATATTTGGGTTAGAATTGGAAAATGTTAAACATTATTTATAATAAATTATTCAAAACCATAGTTGAAATCCACGTAGCAATGAACCGGTTATTCTCTACAAAATAAACGAATAAAATAATGCAAAATTATACCAAATAAAAAAATCAAATGAAATCTATTATTATACAAAACTTAAGAATAAAATAAAGTTTTCAAATTTACCTATAACAAATTTTACTAATCAGTAAGAGATTCTGTGGTATCCACATATTTCTAAATCAATAACTTTATGTAAGAAAAACGAAGAGAAATGTACTCATAATCTTACAAATTGGACATTTAGTCTTAGATTAGAAATTAGAAAATAGAAATTTGCAATTAGAACAAAAATTGCAAATTCAACATCAAATCAACTAAAAAGAGGAATAACAAAAAGTCTAACCTTTTAATCAAGCTCGATCGAATTGCTAAGCTAATTTTTTTTGAAGGTTTTCAGATTTTTTATTTATAAAAAATATAACTATAACGACCCATGTTTTATGTATCGAAGGATCATGAAATATTATTATTTAATTTATATGAGGTCGTATGACTCTATAACTTGGGAAAATTACTTTTAAGGATATATTCCACATCTATGATTTTTCTCAAATTTCTTTATGACTATTTTGACCTTAAAAATCTTGTAAGTCCTATAACTTTTGATAGGAGTCGAATTTGGGTATCAAACCATTTCATTGCCTCAAGATGACGGTTTCTCATTCCGTGGAGTGGTCATAATAGAAAAACATACTTACAGTTTGAGAGTTATTACTGTTTTAAGTTTTAAGGGGCTCTTGGAAAATATGGGAATAATTAAACGGGCCTAAACCCAAGCCCACTAAGTCATTTCTAGTTTGGAGCCTAAGGAGGGTTATTGGGACTAAGAGGATTCACTTTTCATCTTCCTAAAACATTAGCAAACTTCCATTATTCATCTTTTCACCTAAAAACATCACCTTTTCTACTTAAACTTGCTTCAATTGATCATTAGAGGGGTAATTAGCATAGAGTATCATCAACTTATATTGGTACCTTGTGGTTAAAGTTGCTTGATGTCCAGTTCGGGTTTAGATCTAAAAGTTGTAATTTGGAGTTTTTATTGAGTGATTTCTTGATCTCACTATCTTAGACATGTTAATATGATTAAAGTTAGCATTTTTAATATTATCTCTAAGTTTGTTATGAATGATATTTGCTTAAATAGAATGAATTGGTTTGAAATGGTTTGTTAGTATTTTAGTGTAGTTAGAAAAAAAACGTGGTTGATTTGGGCAAAACAAAGGCAAAACAACTCCAAATCAGATGAAACTTGAAGGACAAACTTTGGAGTATGTGCAGAGCTCACTGTTCAAGTCACACCAAGATTGGAGTAAGAAAAAGATGTTGGTATCGATAGGTTTCGGTTAGTGGAAAGCCTCTCGATGGAGGACTCTCGGTGGGAAACCACTCGGTAGAGACCTCTCGGTGGAAATTTAGGGAGGCGAAGTGTATGGTTTAGTATGATTAAGGTTGAAGCTAGGTAGAGAGCTTCATTGTGATAGCTTTAGAACTTTGAAGAGTTGGTTCTATGACTGATGGGGATATCTAGAAGTGTTCCGATGACGGTGGCTTGATGTTGAAAGAAGTTATGATGATCCACATGGGTAGGTTCTTGAGGGTGACCCGGGGATAGGATGTTGAATGGTCATACCGTGGAAAGACGGGATATGGAACGGTCCCGCAAAGATTAATGGAAATGAGATGGAGCAAGAAAGGCTCGGAAGATCATGCAAATGGGTCATTGATACTCAGAGTGTTCTTATTGTACTTAAAGTAGAGGTATTATGAGTGCACTCATAGGTACTTTGATTGGTACCCCGGATCGGTGGAATGGATCCTTTTACCCTAGACCGATGGAATGGGTATAGTAACAGCTTCGGGCATTATATGAGTATATTAGAGACTGGAATTTATCAATTAATCTATGGCAATTGAAAGGTCATAACCATTATCATATATCCAAAGCACACTGAGTGACAGTCAGTATTGTTTGATGGATGCTATATTTGTTATGGTTGCTTCACTAGCCACTGCCACTCTAGGAATACCACATTTTGTATGCAGTCCCAAAGATATATGCCTAGACATTCAGTAGTATACTGCGTTGTTGCTATGCTTTATTATATTTAGTAGAATATCATATTATGATGTATGTGCTAACTCTTTGGTTGCAGGGACAGATCAGGTATGATTCTTATACCTTGTTCGTTAATATATTAAATTGTATAGTATTTTGAGATTCATTTATCGCTCACACTAGACTGTTGTTTGACTTGAGGTTTTATGTTTTTTTTCTTACTATCTCGGGTACTCTTAAATGACTGGACTAGATAGTAGGTCTTAGTGATTGCAGTGGATGTGTAGAGGACGAGCATATGGAGTTATCTCATATTATATATGGACTTACTCATCCTTATTCCATTGTGTAACATTATGGAGCCTCAAACAGTGTTTTCTTATATTTCGAGATGGTTTATTTAGATTTATTCATGTTTTGTGTAAATTCTACTACTATGTTGTATGACTCTTTGGATTTGTGCTCTTAATTTGGATCATTTAGTTATTACTGTCTCTATTGTTTTATAACTGTGATAGTTATTATATTTTATTCGATGCACTATGATATATACGATAGGTTTGTGATTGGTCTTCTTTTCTTTCAACTCTTAGCGGTCATCCAGCATTAGGTAGGCAGGACAACAGCGCACTATGTATATTAGGTGCCGATGGTGTAGACGGTCGTTACAATAACATTGAAAGTAGTGGGTATGAAAACAATTACTTCAAAATATAAAGAAAATCATAAATAATTCAAGATGAATACAAGTGAAAAATTATTGACGAATTCAATCAAATTATAGTTATATTAAAATATTTAAAAAAATTGACTAAAAATTATCTGAAAAGAAATTTTAATTTGATCTAGATTGGAGATAGAATTTTGAGAAAGAGACAATATTGTGAGAAATCGCAATGATTGTTTTTCTGCCAATTGGTATCACAGATATAAAATAGTAGAGACGGTAATAACTAAATTCGTAGAGACAATTTTTATAAACAGTTTTTATATTTAGAACATTCTTGTCAAATGCATTTCATTTTATTTATATAAATAGTTTAAGCATTTCAATTATTAGGAAAGGTATTTATTTTTGAATGCATGTATAAAAATGAGGCTTAATTGGTTTTAAAGAAATATAAATACTTTTTTGAAATCCCATAGGTAAAATGATCGTTTGATACATTATTGCATTTGGAAAAAAAATCTTAAGTAATAGTTTATTGCTTTCATTATCCACATGTAATGCAAATAAACTAATACTATCTTTAATATTCCATATGCAATGCAAATTAACTAATATTATCTTTCATTATCCATATGTTGGATCTGTGCGCATGCACACTTAAATAACAATTTGTTGCTTCTCAAAATAACTAAAATAAAAGCTCCAAAGTCATAATAAGTAAGTTATCTTAACCCAAATGTTGGCCAAATATGCACTTCCCATTAGGATCATATATACCACAGATTTGGTTAATCATTAAGTCGTTGATCCGAATAGTAATCCATATTGATTTAATTGAGAAGAAATGAGAGAAAATTGAATAAATTAGCAGAAGTCATAGCTGAATCCATAATTGCCGATTGAAAGAGAAAAAGAATTAGTTTGGTCCCAAATTAATACGAACCCTAGACCTAATATTATCATCATTAAAGATGTTAGTAGAATAACTAGAGCTTGTGTAATTTGGGGACTATAATCTTTTATTTATAATATTGGCAATTTCTAATCTGGCCCTTCAACAAATTAGAATTGCATCCAATGTCTATGCATCAATACATTGATAATTATATCCTTAAGTCTTTTAATTCTGATCCATAATTTAACCACTTTAAATAATTTTACACTAAAATAACATAACATATTTTATTTTTATATTTATGGCCCACATGTTGAAATATTCCAACAATCTCCCTCTGGATCACATATATAATAAGCTTATAAATGTATTTTTCTTCATAAGCTCCAAAATTTTCTATTCATAACATAAGATGTATCCAAAACAATCTTGTCCATTGATTATGTTAACATAGGATCAAAACAACTTTTATTACCTTTATCGTGACTAAACCCATAAATGGTGACATATATCAATACAATCAAATAACAGAGGTCAATGTGGATGCGTAGCATGGAAATTACACAAACTGTGATATATATATATATCTTTATTTACAAAGGGTCCTACTTTAGTGAGATCAAAATTTTCAATATTTGAACAACATAGAGTGCAAAAAAACTTTATTACTTTACTTTTGATTAGAAAAATAATACTTAATATATCCATAACCAAAGCATAGAGAAAAGTGTCATATGACAATATCAAATACAAACTCCTCTTGAGCTAAAATATCTTTATATACAAGGTACATCCATTTGAGCAATATGCTCATGATAGACCTTGGGCGACAACTCTGTTGTAAGCGGATCCGCCGTAATGTAGTTTTCCATAATATGTTCTATGGATTACAATCTAGTTTGCATTATTCCCCCATTGGAAAACAATACATTATTTATTGTCACAATATTACTTTGACGGTCTTCAATTTTTTCAATACTCAACAACTTTGAGACAAAATTTTATATTTTCCATCATTAGATGCCTCAAAAAAGAATATGAACATTAGTTCCATAGTAGGGATGATATAAGTGTTTGTATGACTACTTCTTTAGTGTAGCTCCACCCATAAAAAAATTATAGCCTAAAGTGGATATTTTGCTCTCTTGGCATCCAAATAATTTAAATCGTGATGCTTTATGATCTCCAATCGATCCTATCTTTTATCCTTGAGTATATAACTTTTTTGTTTTTTAAAGATATCTCATAACCATTTCAATTACTAACCAGCGATCCACTTTCAAGGTTAGTAAGATATCTGCCAAACAAAACAACAATACATGCAATATTCGATTACTTATGCCTTAGCATGCATTAGAATCCCAAAAGAAAATGCATGAGGAATTTTTTGCATTTCTTTAGCTACATGGGTGTTCTTATGCTAGTACATAGACAAAATTTGTATATTTTAGCAAAAGAGAATAAATCAATTTGCAATTTGCATACCAAATCTTTTTATAAGCTTATCTACATAGTTTTTTATATATAATCCAAATATCACTTAGTAGATAATAATACAGAATTTTCGATACTTAATACAAAAGAGTCATCACCAGAATTTATTTTATTTTGAACAAAAATCAAAAGCAATCCTAGATTAGTACAATATAGCTAAATAATGTTGACATGCCATATATTTCAAACTTTGCAAAATAAGGAATAAAAAATGGGCTTTGATAAAGGGACTCCACATTTGGATATGGAGGGTCAAAAAGTTCGGCCACCCCCACTGAATAAAACAACATTATACTCGGCAACCTTCTGCCAGAAAACATGCCCAAATTCGGTAAACCCTTGGTGAAAACCCCTCTCATATCCAAAAGTAGAGTCCCTATGTCAACCCCCTAAAAATTACTTTCTTAAAACTATGTTTTTCTTTAAACCAAATGAGATGATAACATGATGAAAATCATAGTACCGTGACGAGAAATTTTTTGAGCGCATAAGTGAATTTCTGGTTGTTTCATCAATATCTATGTTGAAAAACACGATTTTAGTATCCATTTGATATTGCTCAAAATCTAAATTTGCAACAAGCCCCATAATTATTCTAAAAAGTCTTTCTAGATACGACCAAATCTTTTCATATCTGAAATAGAAACCAAAATCTTTCTAAGTGATAATATAACAAAAAATATCAAACAAATCCAAATAATATGTGTATCTTTCTAGATATGACATGTGTAATATCTAATAAAATTCTCTTTATATGTTCATACATTTTATAAAAGAAACAACTATCAACATCCTTATTTTATTTCTTTTCGTAACCCTTAGTGTGTTTAACCTTATTTTTTTATTTTTTTACAATCTATGTTAGTAGGTACTTTCTATCGCTACAATCTCTCTTTTATTTTACACAATATAAAGTGAGCCAAAAAAGAGGTTATTTTATTTTTAATAAATAATTAATCATAATCTTAAGTTGGTTAATTATACTATGAATAAAGACGGTATACAAAAAAATGAGCACGTTTAACTTTTGAAGAAATATTTGACATTTCCATATGTACTCATTTATGTTTTCTTTAGTTTGGCTTTATAGAATCAAGCACTATAATGTGAGCTTGTTTCCCCTTATAATTTTTGGGAAAATGCGTTTCAGTCCCTATAGAAAATTCTGAAAATTAATTATCCCTACGGGTATCACATCCTTAAAAGCCTCTGAAATGCTGTATCTTATAATCTTTGACTCTTGCAACCTGAATTACCTCACCTCTCAATGTTCTTAATAACATTATAAGAACATTCAAATGTAATAGGGGTGTATGTGATCCTCATAAATGCAAGAGCTAGATCCATGTAGTCAAGAACAAACAACATGTTCTCTTACTAATCCTTAGATTTGGTCCCAAAAAAGATAGGAATAATGTTAAAACTGGCAGATACTGTAGTCATATTAGTTGATAATTGAACAAAAATAAAGATTGACCGTATACGCTCATATCTAAAAGTCTGCCATATTTAGTTCAAATAATTAGTAAGTCTCTTCTTAAGATACCTAGTCCAACATTAATATCAAGTCTTTGGACAGTAATATTAACTGTAAGTGGCACTCTTGTTGTAATGGTAAACTAATAATAAATTCATATCCGATAATAATCGTCCTTTGGACCGATTAGTTATTCACTTGTAAAATTTTATAATTATCACGTATTTGTCATCATACATGTGTAAGTAATTTGGTCAAATATTAACCTTCCTTTGGGCTGATTAACATATGCATGAATACATATACACAAACATCGAACATTTTCATGAACAACCAACATAAAAGAGACCACCTTAGTGACATGTTATTTCAATTAGCTTAATTGAGATGTATGATAGTAGCAGTTAATTTATAATGGGACACCAAAATATATATTGGAATTTATCTTAAATTATTACTTTATTTATCTTTTATGTTGCACAAGTTAAGTTGTGACAAAATCATTTAGTAGAATTTACATTATGAACCATAATATTCCTTTATGTACGTGTACATTTACATTTAATATGTATCAAAATTAGGATAATACAAAAAATAGCTATACCTAGAAAGTTATTACATATAAATGATTGAAACCGAAATATAACTTTCTAAGAGGTTTTATATGGAACATATTATAAATCACCTTTATATATGTAAATTTTATTTTCCTTTAAACTATGGTATAGTAACTTTATTTGATAATCCATATGCTTTTATATTAATATATTTCAATATCTTAACAGAAAATTACACAATCAAGATTTTGTCATACATGAATACAATGCTGTCTAGAATGATGGCAAGTTATACTTTTGACAACATGATATATAATATCTTTACTTGATAGATAACATTTTGATAGGGCCAGTCCAAATAATCGGTTGCCCAAACCCAATCAATTTTTTTGTTGCCTATTGATGTATGATATGTCATTTTTTATAAACTTTTTGTAAGCACAAAATCATACTAAAACAACAACATAACAAAACATTAAATATTTGCAAAAGTTACTATATCAAGTAAGCTACAATATTAAATTTAGAGAAATATAAAGCTAAATATTAACCTTTTGCAATGGCCAATTTCTCCATAGGTAGTTCAAAGGAAAATGCTTCTTCTTATATTTTTGTAGCAAATTCTTCGACTAAATTGTTATAATCAAGCTTCTCTAAAAACACATTTTCAGTTGAGATCATTGCATGTCCATTCAGTCATTCTACTGACATGGTTGTTTGAAGATAATTTTTAATTAATTTCAATTTAGAAAAACTTCTCTCGGTGGAGACAACCATTACCAAAATAGTAAATAAAATTTGATAAGCAACCCATGGACATTGAAAACCACTATCATCCACATACGAACTTATAAAATCAGGGATGTCAACCGACTTAGTTATTTCTTTGGACAACATAGTTTGCAAAGCTCTTAGATCTTGAAATAAATGTTTTCCACATATATCACATTATTGGTTGTATTTCAAATAACTTTCTAAACGAGTGCAATGTTCCATCAAGTCTTCTTTATCAATATTCATAAACTTTGCTTTTAACAAAAACCGAATATTTAGTCATAAAGCTCAATTTATTCAAATTGATCTTTGAATGATGTAAGAGCTCGATCAATAATGTAAATGAAATATACGACTCTAAAATTCTCTTCTGATGATTGAATTTCATCATTATTAGTTTCAACATTCTCATCAAAATGTTTCTTTTGGCGATTAACTCTTTTCACCTCAAATATTGGTTCAATGCCTACATCTATAGCAAGTTCATTGGCTTTCTTCATTTCTTCAAAGCCATGTTCTCTAAAGTTTTGGAAAAATGCAATAAGTTCTTTTGGCCTTGTAATTGCGTCTTCTAAATCCATTTTCTCATGTTGAAGGATTTTGCTAACTTGATTTACTTTATCCAATAATTTGTACTAAATATAAAGGTTTATTAAGAATTAAAAATTTTCTTGAACATTTATGCATAAACCTTATGCTTCTTCCATCACAACACCCTCTTTATAACTATTTGAAATTTAAATCAAAGCATCCCTCAACATTGGTGCTTGAAATCGAATAGCTCTTACACTTACATGACTTTCCCATCGAGTGGCCGATAATGATTTTGGTGTTAAAATTTTCACATATTTTTTTATGAACATCCCATTGGTGAGTAGATTCCGAGAACAATGTATAGATCTTTTGCATAGGAGCAAAGAAATTTCTTGCTTTTACACAAGACTTGGCCATATCACATAATGCAAGATTTAACATATGGCATCCACGTGGCATAAAAAAATGCTCAAGGATTTATATCAAGTAGTCTTTTTTTTATACCTCAATTCTTGCCTTTCATATTAGATCATTATCATAACCTTGGCCTCTTATGTCGTCAACGTTAAGTTTAAGTTCATTCAAAATATTTTTACATTGCTCGAAAAGACCAAGCCCCCTTTATCATCAAACACTATAAATTAAAGGAAAAACTCTTCTATATTTACATCATTAGTATCTTCAATATCCACACATCTTATAATAATTGACATTTGTTCTTCATGACTTAAATCTAGGGTACAATCGAGAATAATCAAAAAATATTGCACTTTTAAGATCTTTTGACAATAAAACAATGATTTCATTTTTAATTTTATGGCTAAGATAATGTTGTTGTATTTCTTTATTAACCACATACCAAAGATGATCTTGCATAATTGAATCAAATTCCGGAAGAAATTCGATAAGTTGAAAAAAAGTCCATTATTTCTTTCATAAATTTTCTCATTGCTCCCACAAAAAAGCAAAGCGTTTCGAGAAAGAGTTTTCACAACTTCAATTATTCGTAATAATATCATCTTACAACGAACTTTCACTTTGGAAATTTGGGCATCCATTTTTTATCAACCATTTCTTTTTTTAGTCCCTTTTGCAAATTAACCCACTTCACAACAATTTCACAATGTTTTGGATTTGTTTCACGCTCTCTATGTTTTTGTGGAAGATTGTGTCAATCATCAATCCATCTTTGAATAATTTACTCGCCATCTTTATTTTTGAATAACTTGCAATAAAAACAAAATACTTTATTCAATGAATTTGAAAATATAAGCCACTTTCTTTCGTGTTCATCACCATTCGGAAAATGGCGGATGTAATGCTTGGATGAAAATCTTCTATTTCTCCCTAACTTCGTGATACTTGGAAACTTGTAATTTTTTTAAGGATTTTGACTGGGCTACTTTCAACTTTTATCAATCTTTTAGTCACTTATAGGTTCTCACAAACTCGAATCATGATCTACATCCACATCTTTATTTAAATTGAGCATATTTTCACCGCATTCATTACTTGTTCCATCATCACTAATTTCATCATTTTCCCCTTCATTCACATGCTCTTCATGATCGCCATTATTTATGTCCTTATTATAGAATATAATAGTTTATTAATTTTGTTTGATGATAATAAACATATATATTATTTCTAAATGTATTTGATTCAATATTATTGCAAAATAACAGATAGAAGTAAAGGAATAAATTTTTATTTAAACGAATAGTTTATTTCAATACAATTTCAAATAGTATGCATATACAACATAGCTTCCATTATTTTCACACATTCATTTACAATACAATTTTACACTCTCATATACAACACACTCTCGAATACAATTACTCACTCAATCACTCACTCGAATTCAATCTTTTCTCTCTACGTGCTCCATTGTCTTTTCTCCAACCATCTACTTTTCCTATCAAATAACAATGCAGTAAAAAGCAAGAAGAAACAAACTAAAATTGAAATAATACAAATATAATCGAATATGATATTGCCTTACTTTATGGGTTGGTTTGTTTTTATATTTTAAATAGGAACTAAAAATAAATGTGCACGAACAACCTATGACATGCACAGTGTATCACTGTACATACCATAAGGCTAAGTAAATTAAAATATACAAGTAGCCCATAAAATAGAAAGCAAAAGTCAAGCCCAAACGTACTTCAGGTTTAACATAATGCATAATTAGATAATATACAGCTACAACAAGGTCAAGCCGAATTGGCTTAACTCAAGCGCTCAATTGTTCAATATTTTATAGTACACAATGGTGTAGCTGGAGATTGAGGTCAGAAACAAAGCAAATGCAGACTAGCAAGGTCAGGGGACACACACACATAAGGGAACCTCAGTTTATAGCAACCAAGAGCAAAGTGTTTCACCAAGACACACATAGGCAAACTCAAGTTTCAGCATGCACATAAGGAAGCAACCAGACTAAGGGAACAACAAAATGATGCCAAGCACGTACACAAAGAAATGACACATCAACTCAGAGAAACACAAATAGGTCCAATTCAGAGAAACAATAAAAAGGTATCGAGTATCTGGTCAGCAAAACAGAGGAAGAGCACAAGGGCATGAAAGATACTACACAAACAATGCACAATCACAAGTACAATCTGGCATGAACAAATGTAACGACCCGGTATTTTCAACCATTCGCATCCATTATAAGTGTATAGGTAGACACACATGCCGGAATTGAATTGCTCAAAATACCGCGTTGTAAATAAAATTTGGCAAATCTCAGAATATGCAGTAAATAAATATAATCACAGATCACAGACACAGAGTAAAATAATGCAGCTGTAACGACCCTAAAACTTTTAGTGATTTTATTTGTTAAATTAATTGAAATTTTGAGAAATTTTAAACAATAAAATTTGAAATTAAAAATTTATTATTTGGAATACGTCTATTTTAATATAGCAACTGGTAAATTTTCATCTGATAATATTGGAGTTTATTTTCCTGTGAAATTTTTATTCAAATCAAACCGGTTAATAACAGTGAATTTAAAAGTTTTCCGAAACCAAGATATGTCAACAAGAGAAAATTTATTCAGATCATTCTGAATCTGACCGCAAAATTCGTTTTTCCAAATTTGGACTTCTATTGCTCCATTTATCTTAATTCTGGCAAAATAACAGCATTTTTGGGGTACCGATTTTCGACTTTTGATCGGATGATCGTACCACCGATATATGTATACCGTTTTGATCGTCTCATCGTGCAGATCCCAGCGGTATATTTATTTCGATAGATTGAGGTCCGGTATGTAACGTTGACAAGAAAACGGCTCGTCATAACGGTACCTAAATTTTGAATCCCTTTTTCCCTGTACGTTTCAATCTGAAACGTGCTATCCAAACAATCAATAAATTGTTTTAAATGTACAACGTACCACCACTTGACCATTGGAATTTCACTATTCCTACTTTATTTATATTGGTACGTTTTGCCTCTTTCTATTCTTGTTACTGTTCATATCTTAAAAAGGAGAAAGTATAAAAATAAAAAAAAGTGTTGCTTTCTTCTTCCTGGCCACTTTCACTTCCTCTAATTTCTTTTGTTCGGCTGCAAGACCATGAGAGAAAACTCGCAGCAACCCTCCTCAACTCGAAATAACCAGACGCCACATCACTCAGCAAGACCACCCACAATCCCATCAATAGTCGAACCACCGAACCACCCCCTTGTTTCCAGATCTTCCGTCCTCGTCCTTGAACCCGAAGCATCACCATAAATGACCCTAAGCGGACCAGCTGCCTCCCCTAGAAACCGCCTCGACTCCAACCCGTGTTGTCACCCTTCCTTCCCTTCAACCTCGAGCACTGTCCAACCAAATCCCACTTCAAATCCGAACCTCATCATCACGTGCACCGTCCTCAGCCACCACTTCTTCCCGAGACAGGCCTCACCACCTCTCCACCTTTGCCTGATCCAGCTCTCCCTTGTCCAACCGCTTCCCTCACTCCACGCCACCAATCCTCACGCCACCACATGGCAACAAGCCACTGAGGCCCTATTTCACCTCCGCGTGGACTGCCGTGTCCATCACCCTTCAATCTCCCCAAGCCTCCACGTCCTCGGCCACCGAAGGCACCCCACCACCGCATCTGCTTCCACCATAGTATCTCTTCACAGCCTTTTTTCGCGCAGGGTATATATCTCTCTATTTTTCCCTATACGTTATTTATACATATATGTTATATTCTATATTTATATACTAAGTTATGCAGATTTTTTTACAGTATACAATAAGACAGATATATATATATATATGTATTACAGTAGCCTATATGAAAAATATTAGAATACAAAGTTTCGTATATATATGTTTGAAGCTACAGAATGTTAGTCTATATATTATGCAGTTAGTATAGACAAGCTACTTTATGTGATTGGTCAGTATATATGTTATGATTTTATATATTTACAAGTATATTTTGCGGAAATTAGTATAGTATTCAGGGTTGTTTCCAAATCTATAAGTTGTGTACATATTTCAGATCTTCTACTATATATATGTTTAAGATTTTACAACTGATTATGTAGATTTCATATGAAAATGTTGTTTATATTTGGTATTGTCGGGAAGAATATTAATGATAATATTGTAAACCTTTTGAAAGAAAGATATATATTCAAAATGGTACAGTTTATTGACTTGTTAGATATTATGTTATAAAAGTATTTTATATGTTTTAGTTGTTACAGCGTATTATAAGTACAGTACTATATATTTTCATGCTCTCTAAATTTTGAATCTACTTAGTTATAGTGTATATATATATATATTTCAAGTTAAGTTTATTTATTTAATCGTTGAAGTTTATATATATTTTGCTGGTACTAGTTGATAGATATAAAGTTGATAAAGTTATATTTAAACCAGTTTTGTATATTTCATTATATGTATAGTATGGTTCATTTAGATAATATAATAATAAGTATTATTAGAATAATGTTAAATTTTAATCTGAGTAAAATATTTAGTTTATAATATAGGTTGTGAGGTGTATATGTTATATACAGTTTGTGGTTTTGGGATATATGCAAACGGGCTGCTAGTATACGTATATTAGTAATATGCAATAACTTATGTAAATTAATGTTAATTTTAAAAGAGTTGCGTATTTTGTATAATATGTCTTTAACTAAAATATTGAACTGAAAATGTATATTTTATTTTCAAATATATATTTGAAAAAAAATTGGTTTTAGTGAAAATTTATTTTTATATTTATCATATATTTGTTCGGTCATATCCAGCTATTTGATTTATTTTCATCGAATTCTGATTTATCAGCTGTGTTCGTCGATTCGTGCCACTCTTGCTTTATTTTGAGATTCGTGCTTGGATTTTCGTACCTCAACTTCATTGTCCATCTCTGGCCTCGAAAGGTGAGCAATCACTCACGATTAACGTTCTTGTATTTATTAAATTTGATTTCAATTGAAACGACAATTGAAATATGATGCTGTAGTTATTTAAAGTGTTGTATATGCTATTTTCTGTATATGTTCACCTGTGACATCTGACACCAGTATCTAGTATTTATATGCCTGTTATTACTATTATCTGTATACGTTCACCTATGACCTCTGAACACCAGTATCTGTTGTTTATATTGATGATATATGCCTGTTGTTATATTTTATATTATCTGTTATCACTCTGCAAGTTCCCTGTTAGAATAGAATTCACTATGGGTTGAAATGATACATACCCGAACGGACTTTAGAATAGGAGAAAACCGTTATGGGTTGAAATGATAAACCCAAGCGATTTTCATTTGAATTGAAATTGGGATTACGGGTCGAAATGATATCTACCCGTATATATTTAAATTTCGGATTGAAATGATAAATATCCGTATCACTTAACCATATGATAAATATATACAGACACCGTTGGTCCATATATATAAATATTTTGAAAAAAATTTCTATGGTTTTGGAAAGAAATATATGGTTTTAAAAATGTTGAGCCTTAAATTATTATATAAATGGGAATGATTGATTAAATACATATAATATGGTTGAGTATTTAAATTTATGTTTCAAAAGAGATTTCAGTAATAATTTAAATAAGTTAAGGTTGGGAAGATAATTGGAATTTAGTAAAGAGTTTTATTTAATTAAACCAATTTAAAACTTATTGAAATTGGGATTTAAGATATGATTTATAACTTGAGTTTGATTTAAATAATTTAATAAATATTTCGTGTTTAAATAAAATTAAGGAAATTTTAGTAAAAATGGAATTTAAGGCTAATTAAATGATATTGAATTTATTAAGTGAATATTCCCTGATTAAATAATAAATGAAGTTAAATCAAGAGCTATATGAAACTGTTAAATTTAACTTTGAAATTGTTGAATATTAAGCTTTGAAAATATTAGAATTTAAATGGTTTATTTTGTGATTCAGGTCTGTATTTGAAATCAATATAATTTGAATTTGTTATTTAGAAACTGAATTGAATTAAAATGGGAAAAACTTAGATTGAATTAAATTGAAATTTGGAAATTGAGTTGATTTGAACCGATTTGTGAAACTTGGGAAAATCATAAATACTTTACTTTATAAATTAATTAATATATATACTATCTTGGAAAATATATATATTTGAAATGAAAATGATATTTTGATTTTGAAGTAAATAAATTTAAAATGACCACGGTATCATAATGTATATTTCCACCTTGTAGTTAGTTCTGAAGATCCTTAAAGGATGGTTATCCCAAACATCCTTTAAGTTACTTGTATTTCAGTTGATATTTCACTTGAGTTGGATTTATTTATATAAGAATGTTAATCCTGACTCGAGTGTTTTGTGTTTTGCTTTACGCTCGGGTCAGACCGAGTGATACAGCATTTGAAACTCGCCTTTGGAGTTTGGAGCTTTCTTTGGAGATCCAACTATCGCCTAAGCTTTCAGCTCTTCTAGTTGATTTGTTCAGAAAAGTCATCTACTATACTGAAGACTTCAATGTATTTGAGTTATTCTGTTGTATTTTATTTCTAACTCTGATGTTTATATAGTAGCTTCATGAACTACTATTTTATCTATTCCGCTGCGTATGATTGTATTACTCTGTGTTTGTGATTCTGTGATTGATTTATTTACTGTATATTCTGAGTTTTGCCAAATTTTAAATTAACAATCTGATATTTTGAACTATTCAAGTCAGACATGTGTGGATTATTGTCGATTTGAATGGTCCAAAATACCGGGTCGTTACAGTTGGTATCAGAGCTTTGGCTCTAGGCGAAACTTAGCATATATTGTAAATTTGTTTACAGAAGCACTTTCGATCGAGTTTAATCTCTTCCTTTTGACTCGATTTCCTTTGAACTTTGGAACGTTCCCTACGGTTCCAAAATTCATTCTTGTCTCTCTCTATTTGTAATCTTTTGATTCTGGAGTATCCCATAACTCCACTTCGAATGATCTCTATAAGAATAGGCGATCCCGCCGATCTTTGAAGGTTGAAAAGGGGTGGAACTCCTTTACAATTGACATTGATTCACTGGAGATTTATATATCCCTCGGTTTTGATGTTGCCACCTCTTATTATGCCGAATTCTATCTCTGGCGATCGAATGTCGATTTGCCTTAGATTTCCGCATTGATTATATTCTTGAAGTCACGGTTGACCCGGTTAAGGTCGCCCGCGATTTATATAAGTGTATCCATCTACTGTTTTTATCATCTCATCTTCGTTCAAACCTATCTTCGAATCAGAATCCTATTTGATTAGAGTCCCTCTAAGTTGAATTTCTATCTTTGTTTTGAAATCCATTCTTGAACCATCCTTTGAAAAATCAGGCTTGTCTATATTTTAGAAATTGTTTTATATATCGAAATTATTATATTCTATATATAAAAGTGTAATGTTTTCGATAAAGATTATGAACCCTTTAAAATGAGAATTTGAGGTTTCGAAAGGATTTGTAAGTTGGGAAAAAAAAACTATATAAGAAATTTGATTTATCTAAAAATGATTTATAACTGAAGGATTTTAAAATTTGAAATTCGAGAATTGAACTCCGGTATTCTGAAATTGATTTTAAGATTTTGAAATATATAATAATAATATGATTTAAAAGTATTTTCATAATAAGAAATGTTTCAAATGATTTTAATAAGTTTCGAATGATTTCGAAGAAATTTCAAAAGAAGTTTGAGAAAATAGAAGTCCAGAACTCACTTATGTCGCTGGAAAATAATTTCGGTGATGAGTGCACGCATCATCGACATTGATTTTCGAGTTTCAGAGTGAGTGAAAGGCCACTTTAATAGCATTGCTATGCGAGTAATTTTGTGAAACCATTTTGATTTCAAATTCCGAAGTAAGATCTGATATTCGAAAGATATATGTATATTTGAAATGATTTGAAGTAAGCCGGTGTTCGTTCCTCGAGTTTTGGATTTGATATAACGCTATCTATTAAAATTAATTTACTAATTTGAGCTAATTTCCAACTCTTGAAATTGAAAATGATTTCTTCAACTATTTCGAAGGTTCGAGCACTTCCAAATCAAGGTTATCTTTTCAAAGCTGAGAAATTTTGAAAGGTATAAAGTATATAAGTTTGGTATGTTTGTTAAGGTCTGTAGTAATATGATTTAAATAAGTTGAAACTGTTTTGTTAAGTATATGAATAAGGCAATTTTAAAATTTTCTGATATGAAATTTAGATTTGAAATGTTTCGAAAAGAATTTGGTCTTCAAAATATTTTGAATAAAGTTTAGTTTAAATGTTTTAACTTAGTAACATCTTTATGAAACTATATATTTAACAAGTTGGAATAAAAATATAAGTTGTACGTATGCTGTTTTATTCGCAGAATTGAATTGATCCAAGTTTGAGTACACAAGTTTGAGGTGAATTACACCATTTCGTGTTAGGATTTTTCATTCGATTCTTGATGGCGAATATTTGTTATGGATTTTGGGCTTGACTCTAGAATTCTCTATCATAGTATATGGCTATGCAAGGAGACTGATGGCTTCTAGTCGAGAAACCATATCGAAGTCCGCATTAGGGAAATCGAATGGACAATACTAGTTCGAAAGCGAACTTGTGTGATCGAGCGAACGATCAAATGTGATTCTGTGAAATGATGGCGTACGTACATCTTATATTCTATTATCATTGATATATTTTGACGCTGAAATGGAAAGCTGTCGGGTTAGAATATCTTTACTTACTAAAAGAAAATTTCCAATTTAAAATTACGAAGATATATAACCCATAAAAGCAAAGATATTCAAATCTCATATGGCTCTTCATACAGCGAAAGTTATTTTGTAAAATTTGATCCTTATATAAGATAGACCTTACGTAAGTATAAGATGATTCTGAAAACATTTGATTTTGGAAATGAATTGGTTGACTTAAATTATTGATTTGGAAATTTGGATTTATTTTCTAAATCTGTTATTTTGGAAACTTTGAAACTAAAGATAATTAATTTGAGAAGAAATAAATTGGTGAAATTGTATATGATTTTGAAATTGAACTGATATTGAAACAAATTGAAATTTGAGAACCTTGTGTCACTAAATACTTGATTTGGGAGTTATCGAACTTATATAAAATTGATTTGTATGAGTATGAAATTGATTCGAAAACTATGGATTTGAAAAGGGTACTCAATTTGAAAGTGAAATCTTATATAATTGAAGTCTATATAAGTATGATTTGATATACTTTTGATTTTGGAAAAGTGTTTGATCTGAAAATTTAATCTTGTATATAATGGATTTATATAAGTACGATATTTGAAAGTGATTTGAAAAGGTACTATATGATACATATTTTCGAAGTAAAGATATGGAAAGTGCCTTCTGCTTGATATCCGATTTGTGGCCACATCTTGGATTCATTCTATCGATATTATTTTCTCTGATTTTGGTTTTCCGGATATGATACTCGAGTGTCCTTCGAATTCCATGGCGTTACCCATGGTCTTACGAACTCGACTGCATAGCGTAATTCGTAAGGCAGTGAATGCTTAAAAGGTACGGATGTTTCCTGGGGGATCCAGGCGTAACCATTGTGTATCTGCAATCCATGATTTGATTCGTTTTTGATTGGATTGTACTTTCCATATCTGTTTTTAAAAGTTTCCCAGTATTTTCAATGGGTGTTGAAACAAGTCTACTAAGTACCTGGAGAATTCTAGTTTTGCGCCTGATCAACGCACTACCAGAGTCTACAGGAACAAGGATAAACTTGTTGAAACATCGAGTTATAAAAGTATTTTCGAAAGGAAATTTATTTCGTTATAAAGGCAATTTATTATAAAAGTATTTCCAACAAAGGAATTTTGTATTAATATTTGAAATTAAAACCCTTATGGCTCTAAATTAATTATTCGGGCCTGATACTATTCTTTTGAATCTACCTTATCTACTCAGCTTTATTTATTCACCTATATTCTGTTTTTCCAAATCCTCCTTCTTCTCCTTGTTGACTATATCCTTTTAAATATTGTTTATGTATATACTATATGGTAAAAAAAAAACTTTAGTGTTATAAATATTTTAGAAGTTATTAATTAAATAAAACATATTTAAAGAAAATGATTATCGATTTATTAATAATGTTGAAAAGTATTTTAGATAGAATTAATAAATTTATGAATTATGGATTAATGTTTTCAGATAGCTTCTTTGTAAATATAAGTAATAATGTAAATAATTTGTAACAACCCGCATATCTATCGATTTTATATTTAAATATTTTATCGTTAGTCGGATGTTAGTCCGAAAAGCTACTTTTTGCATACGGTCAAATTAGGACTCGAGACCACCCCCATTGAGTTCAAAATGACGTTTGCGATCTTTTTGAGTGTAAACTTCGATATGTTTGGAGATAGTGAAATTTTCGTCACTTTTCCCGCTTGAGACTTTGGTTTGGACTGCACCTTCTTAACTCAGCCCACCCCCTCTTCTCTTCATCACTTCAAGCTTCTTCAAAAATGGTGGAGGGAAAGAGAAATTAAAACTCCCAAACACAAATTCCATTGCAAATCCGAGATTCAACATCAAATTCACGTTTAGACCATTGATTCAAGCTTGTTGGTGTTCTTGCTTTGCTCTCAAATCTCCATCTTCATCAAATTCCGTGAAAAGGTGAGATTTTTGATCTCACATCTTGCCTATAATCGTCATTGGACTGTTGGGAATGATTCCTCATCACTTTAGCATGTTTGTTGCATTTGGTTTGGATTGGATTGGCGAAAAATTCCAAATTTTAGTGATTTTGGTGAAAAAACTGCTACTAGGTCGTTCTGGCCATTTTTAGCTCGTTCGGAGTTAGGTCGTCCATCCATAGGTCGTAGGTCGCCTGCGAGTTAAGTCTTAGGTCACCTGCGAGTTAAGTCTTAGGTCACCTGCGAGTTAAGTCTTAGGTCGCTGCCGACTTATAAAATCCCCAGGCAAAACGTTAGGTCGTTGCCGACCTATAACTTCCAGGCAAAACGTTAGGTCGTTGCCGACCTAAAATTCCAAGGCAAACCACTAAGTCGCTCGAATTTTCTTAAGTCCTAGGTCGTTGCCGACCTAAAATCCCCAGGCAAAACGTTAGGTCGTTGCCGACCTATAATCCCCCAGGCAAACTTTAGGTCGCTCGCACTGGCTTATCTCGTAGGTCGTCTCCGACCTAAGCTTCTTTTCCATAAGTCGTTCGCGAGTCAAGTGTTAGGTCGTCTCCGACCTAACGCCCTCGTCACCTTAGGTCGTAGCTCGTAAGTCGCTCGACCCTGCTAAGTCTTTAAGTCGGTCGAGTTAGGTCGGCCAGTATAGCTCGTAGGTCGTCTCCGACTTATCCCCCAGTTAAGTCGTTCAAGTTAGGTCGTCGCCGACCTTACACTTGGTCTTTTTAGCTACAGAATGTTAGTTTATATATTATGCAGTTAGTATAGACAAGCTACTTTATGTGATTGGTCAGTATATATGTTATGATTTTATATATTTACAAGTATATTTTGCGGAAATTAGTATAGTATTCAGGGTTGTTTCCAAATCTGTAAGTTGTGTACATATTTCAGATCTTCTACTATATATATGTTTAATATTTTACAACTGATTATGTAGATTTCATATGAAAATGTTGTTTATATTTGGTATTGTCGGGAAGAATATTAATGATAATATTGTAAACCTTTTGAAAAAAAGATATATATTCAAAATGGTACAGTTTATTGACTTGTTAGATATTATGTTATAAAAGTATTTTATATGTTTTAGTTGTTACAGCGTATTATAAGTACAGTACTATATATTTTCATGCTCTCTAAATTTTGAATCTACTTAGTTATAGTGTATATATATATATATTTCAAGTTAAGTTTATTTATTTAATCGTTGAAGTTTATATATATTTTGCTGGTACTAGTTGATAGATATAAAGTTGATAAAGTTATATTTAAACCAGTTTTGTATATTTCATTATATGTATAGTATGGTTCATTTAGATAATATAATAATAAGTATTATTAGAATAATGTTAAATTTTAATCTGAGTAAAATATTTAGTTTATAATATAGGTTGTGAGGTGTATATGTTATATACAGTTTGTGGTTTTGGGATATATGCAAACGGGCTGCTAGTATACGTATATTAGTAATATGCAATAACTTATGTAAATTAATGTTAATTTTAAAAGAGTTGCGTATTTTGTATAATATGTCTTTAACTAAAATATTGAACTGAAAATGTATATTTTATTTTCAAATATATATTTGAAAAAAAATTGGTTTTAGTGAAAATTTATTTTTATATTTATCATATATTTGTTCGGTCATATCCAGCTATTTGATTTATTTTCATCGAATTCTGATTTATCAGCTGTGTTCATCGATTCGTGCCACTCTTGCTTTATTTTGAGATTCGTGCTTGGATTTTCGTACCTCAACTTCATTGTCCATCTCTGGCCTCGAAAGGTGAGCAATCACTCACGATTAACGTTCTTGTATTTATTAAATTTGATTTCAATTGAAACGACAATTGAAATATGATGCTGTAGTTATTTAAAGTGTTGTATATGCTATTTTCTGTATATGTTCACCTGTGACATCTGACACCAGTATCTAGTATTTATATGCCTGTTATTACTATTATCTGTATACGTTCACCTATGACCTCTGAACACCAGTATCTGTTGTTTATATTGATGATATATGCCTGTTGTTATATTTTATATTATCTGTTATCACTCTGCAAGTTCCCTGTTAGAATAGAATTCACTATGGGTTGAAATGATACATACCCGAACGGACTTTAGAATAGGAGAAAACCGTTATGGGTTGAAATGATAAACCCAAGCGATTTTCATTTGAATTGAAATTGGGATTACGGGTCGAAATGATATCTACCCGTATATATTTAAATTTCGGATTGAAATGATAAATATCCGTATCACTTAACCATATGATAAATATATACAGACACCGTTGGTCCATATATATAAATATTTTGAAAAAAATTTCTATGGTTTTGGAAAGAAATATATGGTTTTAAAAATGTTGAGCCTTAAATTATTATATAAATGGGAATGATTGATTAAATACATATAATATGGTTGAGTATTTAAATTTATGTTTCAAAAGAGATTTCAGTAATAATTTAAATAAGTTAAGGTTGGGAAGATAATTGGAATTTAGTAAAGAGTTTTATTTAATTAAACCAATTTAAAACTTATTGAAATTGGGATTTAAGATATGATTTATAACTTGAGTTTGATTTAAATAATTTAATAAATATTTCGTGTTTAAATAAAATTAAGGAAATTTTAGTAAAAATGGAATTTAAGGCTAATTAAATGATATTGAATTTATTAAGTGAATATTCCCTGATTAAATAATAAATGAAGTTAAATCAAGAGCTATATGAAACTGTTAAATTTAACTTTGAAATTGTTGAATATTAAGCTTTGAAAATATTAGAATTTAAATGGTTTATTTTGTGATTCAGGTCTGTATTTGAAATCAATATAATTTGAATTTGTTATTTAGAAACTGAATTGAATTAAAATGGGAAAAACTTAGATTGAATTAAATTGAAATTTGGAAATTGAGTTGATTTGAACCGATTTGTGAAACTTGGGAAAATCATAAATACTTTACTTTATAAATTAATTAATATATATACTATCTTGGAAAATATATATATTTGAAATGAAAATGATATTTTGATTTTGAAGTAAATAAATTTAAAATGACCACGGTATCATAATGTATATTTCCACCTTGTAGTTAGTTCTGAAGATCCTTAAAGGATGGTTATCCCAAACATCCTTTAAGTTACTTGTATTTCAGTTGATATTTCACTTGAGTTGGATTTATTTATATAAGAATGTTAATCCTGACTCGAGTGTTTTGTGTTTTGCTTTACGCTCGGGTCAGACCGAGTGATACAGCATTTGAAACTCCCCTTTGGAGTTTGGAGCTTTCTTTGGAGATCCAACTATCGCCTCAGCTTTCAGCTCTTCTAGTTGATTTGTTCAGAAAAGTCATCTGCTATACTGAAGACTTCAATGTATTTGAGTTATTCTGTTGTATTTTATTTCTAACTCTGATGTTTATATAGTAGCTTCATGAACTACTATTTTATCTATTCCGCTGCGTATGATTGTATTACTCTGTGTCTGTGATTCTGTGATTGATTTATTTACTGTATATTCTGAGTTTTGCCAAATTTTAAATTAACAATCTGATATTTTGAACTATTCAAGTCAGACATGTGTGGATTATTGTCGATTTGAATGGTCCAAAATACCGGGTCGTTACAGCAGCGGAAGTAAAAGAGATAGTAGTTCATGAAGCTACTATGTAAATATATCAGAGTTACATAAGATAAAACATAAGAAATAAAGTACAACAGAAGTCTCAATACAATAACCAAGTACAGGCTGAATAGAACAACGGAACCGAAGTTGAGAGAACAAGACTAGCAGATAATCTCCAGCGATTCAAATCTCCAGAAGGTGGAAATCCAAATCTGTGAATACTCAGGCTGACCCGAGCGTAACGCAAAACACAAAACACTCGAGTCAGGACAATATATACTTATATAATATAAACCAACTCAAGTGAACTGTAATAAGGTACAATTAACTTAAAGAATGCTTGGGATCGCCCATTCTTTAAGGATACGTTAAACTATTTACTATGTAGTAATATATGATATATACAGTAGTGTCTAATTAGTAAAGTATAATCATATAGAAAATAGCGTTAAGGGGATGGAGAACCTTAACGCGGTCGGATCTTAAAATCATAATCGTAGTGGGTTCGATATGGTAGGTGACACGGCACACAAGGCAATGCCAGGGTAGATATACCAATTACGCACACGGACTGATGGAGCGGATAGCAGCCACTACCGTCCACCTCGAACAACACTCCCAAATCGAAGGGTGGCCACCAAAAATCAAAAAGTAATAGAATGGAATCGAAGAAGTGCGTCCGATAAGAGGTGCTACCTCACTGGTCCGAGATCGCTCCTGTTTTAGCCACCTTATGCCAACTCACGGGAGTTAGGTCCACGTATATACCTTAGGATCGTCGCCACCATCCTACTTCATTCTGGAAACTCCACCGCGTACACAGTTGTCAAAGTTGTTTTCGGTATCGACAGAGAGTATGTCCATATCCGATCCCGGTCTCTTTAACAACCAATCGTTATTATAACCCGTGGTTATAATTTAAAATAGTTTATACTTCAAAATAGAATATCATTTCAAATCCAAATCTTTATCAAAATAAAGATTAAATAATTCCAAACCATTTCAATATATTTAAATATCATATCATTTCAAAACTTCATTTCAAATCATTTCAATATATCAAAATATCATATCTTTCCAAAACTTCATTTCAAATCATTTTAATATACCAAAATATCATTTGAGTTCAAATCTAAATATTCAACTTTAAATACCCTTTAAATTTAAAGATATACTTCATTTATTATCATTTCAAGTCACCTTTTAAATAGTTTATATTTCAATCAAAATAATTCATTTAAACCATTTAAAAGTGTAATTATTATACTTTCAAATCAAGTATTAAAATTTCCAAAGTTTCAATTCAATCCAATCATTTATTTCAATTAAATTTCCATAGACCGCTTCAAATTTTATAAATTTCAAATATAGATTTAATCCACAAAATAACTATTCAAATTATAAAATAAATTCCAAAGCTTTATTATCCTATATTTCATAAGTCCAATATCTTTTAAATAGATTCAAATTACAAGTAAACCAAATATTTTCCATACTAATATAAACTTCAATTATTTATTCCAAGATTTAATATCATTTCAAATTCATTTCAAAATATCAAAATATCATTTCAAAACATCATTCATTTTAATTCATTTAAAATACCATTAAATCCATTCATTTTAAAAATCAATTTCTTCCATTAAAACCATTTAAATGTCTCTTCATTATCTTTAGAAATTTAACATTAAATTTCCAAAGTTATATCATTTTCCAAAGATTAATTTTCATTAAAATATATTAAAACAACAAAAATATAGTTTCTGTAGCACTTATAAAATGCTACGTAAAGTTATAGTTTAAAACAGTTATTTAACAAAAGACAGCGCTTAAGTGCTGTAATAGATTTCTTTTATTTTTGACTAAACTTTAGTTATCTTTATCCACTATAGCACTTACAAAGTACTATAATAGCTTTTAGTTTAAATTAACCCCTTTAGTTCATTTTAAACAATTACATTTCAAAAATGCAGTCAAATCAAATTCAGAGTTAAATTACAATTTCATAAATAATTAACTTCTAATATAAATCATTTTTAACTTAGAAAAAATCATATAATTTCACACTAAAAAAACAATCATTTAAATACCATTTATCCTTATGATTTTATAAAGTCAAATTTCCATACAAAATCAAATTAAATAACAATTTACTTTTTTAAATTCAATTATTAAATTTCCATTTCCTTAATTAAATTCTTAACTTAACCAATAAGTTTAAATTCCCAAAATATAGCTTATTTCCCTTTTATTTTACTTAAATAAAACTTCGCTTTAAACAAAGATTCAAAATTTCCAATTTTAAGCTATATTTCAAAATTTACTTAAACATTCATTTATTTAACAATTTAACTTATTCAAAAATCATTATAATTTTATAAGAATCATTTAAATTACATTTTTGAATCAAAATATTATATTTTTCTTACTTCATAAAATTTCCTTTTTTTAAAAACAAAACATAAAATCCAAAATTTACTTATAGTTCAAATTCTACTTTATCATTTACTTAATTCATTATTTAATTTATAGAAAATCACTAATATTTCTATAAAATCATTTTTACTTAAATTTTAAATCAAAATATCATAATATTTATAATTTTAAAATATTTTATAAGTTTTAGAAAAATATATAAACCCCGGGTCTGTATATAATTTTCTAGCCTAGGTCAAGTGATACAGATGTCTATCATTTCAATCCGTAGTTTACAAAGAAAAACCGGGTTTTATCATTTCAAACCCGCAATCCCAAGTTAAATAAAATAAATAAAAAGTCGCTCAGGCTTATCATTTCAGCCCATAACGATCTTTTCCTATTCTAAAGTCCGTTCGGGTATGTATCATTTCAACCCATAGTGATTACAAATCTACAGGGAACTTGCAGTGTGACAAACTGATATAAATAAACATAATAACATAATAAACAGTAACATATGGTATAACAGATAAATAAGCATGGGTGAATGTAACGACCCTCCTTTTTGGACATTCAAGTCGACAATAATCCACACATGTCCAACTCAAACCGTTCAAAAAGGCAGATGGTTATTGGGGTTAAATAAGAAAAGGAAAGAAAGAACAGAAGCAAACTCAGAATCTTGCAGCGGAAGGAACAAGATATAATAATAAAATAACAGTTCATGAAGCTGTTAAATAAATAAATTTGATTATTATTATACATCATAAATCAGAGTTACATACATATCAGAGATAATACAATAATGCAGCGGAAAAATAATATGGTAGTAGAATACGAATGATGTAATACCAAACTCCGTCTTTGTCCTCCAGAATAGATCTTCAACCTTATCTGAAATGCTCAGGCTGACCCGAGCGTAATGAAAAGACAAAACACTCGAGTCAGGACTAAAATATCTCATGTAGGTTAAATCGAATAAGTAAATATGAGTGCGACGGCATCGGAGATGTTTACGGGTTTTAGACACCTCCTATCCAGTGTCAACGTGAGTGCAATAACTTAAGAGATGTTACGGGATTTTCCATCTCTCAAGGATCCGTTAAACTATCTACTATGTAGTACAATACGCTATTATAATATGTCTACATTAAAGTAAAAGTATTAAAATAGCGTTAAACCATGGCCCATTCCACCCTTAACACAGTTTATATTCCCAAGAGCATATACAAGACCGTAGTTTCCCCAAAACCGGAAGTCACCAGAGGGCAATCCATATACTCAAGGTACAAACCAAAACGTAGTGGTCGCGAATAGGATAATCAGTATGACAAGGTACATGAGGCGATACCAACTAGGATACTAGTAGTTGCCTGATCCGGACTGATGTTGGGCATAGCAGCTACTACCCCAACACCGCGAAACAACACTCCCAAATCGCGGGGTGCACCTAAATCGAATCACAAAAGTAATAGACATGGTATCGAAGGAGTGTGTCTGCTAGAGATGGCGATCCTCAATGGCCCGGCGCGGCTCCTGTTTTAGTCATGTCAGGGGTCATCCAAAATCGTTCTCTTTCTTCAAATCAACACGTTCACCAAAACCATCCACTTCGTTCTGGATCAACACTCCGCGTATACTAGTTATTAAAGTGGTTTTCGGTATCGACAGAGAGTATGTCCATATCCGATCCCGGTCTCTTTAATAACTACGTATTATTACACCGATGGCTCTTTTACATTTCAAATCGATTCATAATTGATATCAAAATATCATATTCGCTTCAAAATCAAATCCATTTCAAAATCATCATATCTACTCAAAGTATACAATTTCATTTCAAAAATCATTTTCGCCTCAATATCTCATTTCGATTTCAAATTCATTTTCGCCTCAATATCTCATTTCGATTTCAAAATCATTTTTCGCCTCAATATCCCACAAAACGATTCACATAACTCGAATTCCAAAATTTAAAATTAAATCAAATCTCAAATCATCAATTTCAACTCGATTCAGCTTCTCAATAAACCATTTCAAATTATCAATTTCAAATACATATTTGAACCACAAAATAAACAATTTCACTTCCAATATATTTCGAAACTTTAAATATTTCACATTTCAAATCAGCTCATATATTTATATAAAAATATAAGATTCACTTTAAAACCATTTCATATTCAAATTAGAATATACTTCAAATTAAACATCCGCATTAAGTAGTTTACTTAATTTCTGGAACAATTCCAATTCAATAAACTTAGATTCACATTCGGATTTCAAGAATTCATTTAAGTATTACACTCCAAATCAATTTCAGTTCAAATCACATTCAAATCAATTTTATCTTCAAATTTAATTCAATAGTTTCAATTTAGTCCAATTCACAAATTTCTTTGAATTTCAATTAAATTCCAAATTAATTAAATCTCAATTTCAAATAAATTTTCAATTACAAACTCAAGCTTGAAATATCATTTCATATAAATTTTCTTAGAAATATTCAAAGTTCAATTAAAAGTCCAATCTTTTAAAACAAATCAACTTTCGAAAATTTTCGCCGTATTTCAATTTTTTTCCTTAAAAAAATCTAAACTTCGAATAATTAAACAATTTCATTTACTAAGTTTAAATTCCAACATCTCGAGCTTCAATTCAAATTAATTCAATTTCCATAAATTGGATTTTTATTCTTAAAATCAATTCATTTAAATAATTTCAAAACAACTTTTAAAATCATTTAATTTAACCAACCCGGTGTCCGTATATAATTTTCTAACCTACGGCCAAGTGATTAGTTATTTCAATTAAATGTCAGGGATGAATATATATTACTTAAACCAATCACAGTGTCATATGCATGTATAACAGGATATATATAAGCAAATAAACATCCAACATTTAAATATCAACCAATAGCATCCATCGAAATAAATCATCCAATAGTCAATACAATTCACGGCAATTTCATAGTTATCAATATCGGGAAATTTGATTTCAATTAAATCCTAATTTCAATTTACTGTCAGTTTAAATTTTCAACGGTGAATTCACACGACAATCTATATGACAATTAAATTTTTATCAAACAACGACAAATAAATTCATATCACTTCATAATGTCAAATTTAACTACCAAAAAGATATTCAGTACGTTGTGAGCGTTATAAAACACTCACATTGATTTCTCAATTTTTAATCAAATCGAACGACGTTCGATTTAACCAAAAATTTAACAAGCTCGAAACAGTCCCAGATCTGCACTGCAGCGTAGCACTCGTCGCTGCGATTCCAACGTCGCCAGTTTCATCCGATTCTGATAACGAATGAAGGAGTTACACTATTTTCAAGTTTGAATACAATTTAAATAACAATTCTTTTTTTTTCTTTACCGAGACAGATCTGCCGTTAATTTTGAAATTGAGATCTAGGCCACGCGTTCTTGCTTCTCCCCCTTCTCACGAACGTATCCCAGGTTATCACAAACCCATCAACGCCACCATCTCCTCGATGTCGCACCCACAACGAAGCTCTAGAAATCGATCGGGGACCACCAAACGATGCGCCTCCGCGAGCTCCACCACCGCCCTGAGCATGGATGAGCTCGGTCATCCCCTGTCTCCAGAAAACGTGCGCGAACGCGCTGCCTTCAAGCGAAAATTCTGGCCATCTCGTCGAGTTTCGCATCGACCCACCGTACGGATATGAAGCTCACATCGTGCTCTACGATATTCGTGTTGGAAGTTTTCGAAAATATTGATTTGATCAAGAGAAAATTTGAGGAACAATATGGGACGATTTCGGCCATAGAATGAATAAGTGGCGGCTACGAACCCTCTCGGCCTAGGGTTCCACTGCAAATGTATATATACGCGTATAACTAATATTATTTTAATATTAATCTCACAAATTACATGATTTTCGAACGAACTCCAAATGACACGTGCCGACAGGCGTTCGTAAGGTTTTACCCGCCTTCCAAACACAATGGAACATGTTTCAGAAGCCAATTTGATCGTATGTGGAAGATAGCTTTTTGAATCGAATTAAAATATTAAATTCTCGATATTTATTACGGCGCGTTTCTAACCCGTACGAACAAACGTTAACTCCAAACATTACGAAATTTGAAATCCGATAATAATACACTATTACGGATCCAATGGAACTGGTTTCGTTCAATTCTGAGACTGTTCGAAAAATGGCTATTTTTCAGTCGATAATTAAATATTAAAATATTCAATTTTCACAAATTAACTTCAAATTCAATTTTAAAAGTTCTATAACATTACTATAACTCCAATATGGTAAGATAAAATTTCACAAATCATTTTCAATCATATTCAACTCGATTTTCAATTATTTCTGAAATTTAACTTATTAAATTATCGATTTAATCGTCTAATTAAATCCAATATTCGAAAAATAAATTATTCGACTATTTAATTTCAATATAAAATTCCCAATTTTAAATTATTAACTTTTAAATCAAATTTCAGTTGTTCACAAATCCCATTTTTAATTTCACAGTAATATTAAATTACATTCATTTACGTTGATTTCCATATTATAACTTCAATATTAAATGTAACATTTTATTTATTTCGTTGTTTACAATCAAATTCAATTTAATTCAATTACTTGTTACATTCAAATTTAAATCTTTACTTACGTTCAATTACAAGTTAACATCTTTATCGAATTACAGTTTCAGTTATTATCCGCTTTCAATCAACTGTAATATTAAGTTACATTTATTTATATTAGTTTCAATAACATAAACTTCCATTATTAAATCCACCATTTTATTTATTCTTTGTTTACAATCATAACCAATTTGGCTTACAATCAAATTCAATTCATTATTTACATTCACTACAAGTTAACATCCATATTTAATTTACAAATAAGTTATTTCAGAATTCTGTTTTGTATTTTAACCTGTAATTCACATTTAACAACACAAAATTTTATTTCCTTCGGATTTTTATCCAAAATTTTCATTTTAATTCGTATTTTTAAAGTGTTAAAAATACGGGTCGTTACATTCTCCCCCACTTAAAACTTTTCGTCCTCGAAAAGGAACGAAGAAGGAGAAACCATCATTTAGATATAATTCATTCAAATATTTGACTTATTTGCAAAATTTAGTTATAGGATTTTTTTTTCTCAAAATTTTCTAACTCCCGGATTTTTGAAAAATTTCGGCAGCACCTCCTTTGTGCGGCTAGGACCGAAAAATTTCACAGTGGTAATAATTGCATGATATACATCTCATTACGAGAATGAGGCATCCCAAAACATGGGGAACACAATAATATACCACAACATAAACCGTAATCCGAGAACGTACCTTTTATTAAGCGTTTATTAGCATTTTAACTTGCATTTTGCATTTAACGAAGAAGCGAGCTCCACAAGCGAAGCGCAACCCCTTTGCTACCTACTAAAATGCTCAATAACCAAGTTAGAACCGTGCATATAAAGATAGATCGATATACTTAGCATAAACAACATACATATAACATGTTTAGCTTCAAAACTGAAATTCCAATTCCAGGACAACAAACAAATCTTAATTTTTGGTCACCTAAACGATAAAATTTTAAAATGGAATCTGAATAAAAGTTGTTGCATTTGTTTCAGGCTTTCCAGAATGTCCAAAATCATTGAATTCGGACCTTCCTTTCAAAAGTTACGACCGTTTTACTAAAATGATACGCTTCAGCCCCGTGTAATTTAGCGCAGGCCTGAAATGTAATTTCAGATTTTCGACCTCCTAAATGACAGAAATAAGAAAAGCTTATGAAACGAAAGTTGGAGCTTAGGCTCTAAGCTTTACAGGAAGTGCAAGATCGTCAAAATTCGATACACCAGTAAAAAGTTATGGTGAAAATACTAAGGTGCTTCAGATTTCTACTCCGCACAGGCCAGCGACTAATATTGGTGTTTTAAGCCTAGTGGATGAAGGTATTTATTAAAACATTCTAAACAAAAAATGTAGCATAGTTTCTAGGCTTTCCGAAAAGTCTAAGATCGTCTAATTTCATCTAGCCATTTAAAAGTTATGGTTGTTTTCGTTTCAGCATATATTGGACAATTTTGGATTTTTCCAAAAATTTGCCTTTATTATTTCAAAGTACAAACCATCAACTTCAAATTTTCTAAAGAAACAATCATAAACACAAAGTCATTTATTTTCTTATTTATCCATGAAATAAGTTTACATTCGATTTGTTTCCGATTTATTCAAGTTTGTTTCATAATTTAAATTCAAGTCAATTTGCTTCAATTTAATTTGAATTCAATTATATTTAATTTCACTTTGCTTCAAATTTGAATTTAATTATTTAAAATTTTTATTCCATTTATTCAATTCCATTTACACTAATGAATTCTATTTAATCAATTATCATCCATCTAACAACCAATGCATATCAAACATTAACATCCATCCATAATCTACACTAAATCAATTATACATTTCCAAGTCAAAATTTTAATTTCATACACTTCCAAGTTTATTGACATTTAGTTTTATTCAAATTTAATTAGTTTCCATTTACTAATTTTATATTTAATTAATTTTAAATTTAATCCATTTTACAACTTAAATTTCCTTTATATTTACAACTATCAATAGATCTTCACATTTTTATTATTTGCAATCACACTTGTATATTATTCATTTACTTATCCTTATTAGCATTTTAAACTTTTTAAGTATTTGGTAAGTTATAGCTATGCAAATAGAATGTAATTAAACAATATACAACTTCTTTTCGTTCAATTTGAGTGTTATACCTATTAAATAAATTTCCAATTTATTATTTTCCAAATTAAGGGTTACTACTACAATTTTAAATTAATTTTTTTTTTACACTTAAATTCAATTTCACCTTTTTCCATTCATAAGTTTCAAACAATTCAAGATTTACTTTAGTTTAATAATTAAAATCATTCCTTATTAGAGAACTTAAGAATTTCAACTCCGGATTCGATTTAAACCATTTTTTTATAAAATATAAATATATATATACTAATATCTTTATATCTCAAATCATACTTTTTAGAAGAATTTTAATCAGCATTGAAATATATATATACATATACCTATTTTCATTTCATACTTTAGAAATTTACAATTTTTAATCAAAACAGGGTTTAGAAAAACTATTAAGTGATCTCCCCCACTTAGACTCTCGGAAATAAACGTCGATGATGCGTGCACTCATCACCGAAATCATTCTCTAGTGTCAAGAGGGGAGTATAACACTTACTTCATTTGAAAATCCTTTGAAAACCATTTCTAATCGAATATACTATCATATAATACTTGTATTATACATTTCAAATTTTTGTTAATAAATTTTCAAAACACCGGAATTTAAATTCTCCATCTTAATTTAAATTCATTTTTATTTTATTTGATTTACCATTTATATTCATTGTCAATCATATTTACAAGTTTCATTTCTTAAAATCGTCTAATAGTCAATAGTTAGAAATATTGACTAATCAACAATAAATGATGATAATCTAATATTATCATCTCCTAACAACCAATACAATCAAAATTTATAAATTTTCAAGATAGTTCTTTTATATAAAAATATAGTCCAAAACAATATTATGTCAATCTGTCCTATTCGAGTGTTTAGAAATTCCTATCGATGCCTTGGCGTCCCAAGTACCAACCAGAATTCATAAATACTCAACGGAACAAATTAACACAATATAAAATCATTTTTATATCAAAATTACAAATACGCTCTCTCATATACACTCAAACTCATTCATAAGGTTTAACCCTATTTCAATGAGTTATTCCCCACTAGAGCCAAGGTAATCTAAACCAAAGCTCTGATACCAACTATAACGACCCGCATTTTTGGACATTCAAGTCGACAATAATCCACACATGTCCAACTCAAACCGTTCAAAAAGGCAGATGGTTATTGGGGTTAAATAAGAAAAGGAAAGAAAGAACAAAAGCAAACTCAGAATCTTGCAGCGGAAGGAACAAGATATAATAATAAAATAACAGCTCATGAAGCTGTTAAATAAATAAATTTGATTATTATTATACATCATAAATCAGAGTTACATACATATCAGAGATAATACAATAATGCAGTGGAAAAATAATATGGTAGTAGAATACGAATGATGTAATACCAAACTCCGTCTTTGTCCTCCAGAATAGATCTTCAACCTTATCTGAAATGCTCAGGCTGACCCGAGCGTAATGAAAAGACAAAACACTCGAGTCAGGACTAAAATATCTCATGTAGGTAATATCGAATAAGTAAATATGAGTGCGACGACGTCAGAGATGTTTATGGGTTTTAGACACCTCCTATCCAGTGTCAACGTGAGTGCAATAACTTAAGAGATGTTACGGGATTTTCCATCTCTCAAGGATCCGTTAAACTATCTACTATGTAGTACAATACGCTATTATAATATGTCTACATTAAAGTAAAAGTATTAAAATAGCGTTAAACCATGGCCCATTCCACCCTTAACACAGTTTATATTCCCAAGAGCATATACAAGACCGTAGTTTCCCCAAAACCGGAAGTCACCAGAGGGCAATCCATATACTCAAGGTACAAACCAAAACGTAGTGGTCGCGAATAGGATAATCAGTATGACAAGGTACATCAGGCGATACCAACTAGGATACTAGTAGTTGCCTGATCCGGACTGATGTTGGGCATAGCAGCTACTACCCCAACACCGCGAAACAACACTCCCAAATCGCGGGGTGCACCCAAATCGAATCACAAAAGTAATAGACAGGGTATCGAAGGAGTGTGTCCGCTAGAGATGGCGATCCTCAATGGCCCGGCGCGGCTCCTGTTTTAGTCATGTCAGGGGTCATCCAATATCGTTCTCTTTCTTCAGTCAACACGTTAACCAAACCATCCACTTCGTTCTGAATCAACACTCCGCGTATACTAGTTATTAAAGTGGTTTTCGGTATCGACAGAGAGTATGTCCATATCCGATCCCGGTCTCTTTAATAACTATGTATTATTACACCGATGGCTCTTTTACATTTCAAATCGATTCATAATTGATATCAAAATATCATATTCGCTTCAAAATCAAATCCATTTCAAAATCATCATATCTACTCAAAGTATACAATTTCATTTCAGAAATCATTTTCGCCTCAATATCTCATTTCGATTTCAAAATCATTTTCGCCTCAATATCTCATTTCGATTTCAAAATCATTTTTCGCCTCAATATCCCACAAAACGATTCACATAACTCGAATTCCAAAATTTAAAATTAAATCAAATCTCAAATCATCAATTTCAACTCGATTCAGCTTCTCAATAAACCATTTCAAATTATCAATTTCAAATACATATTTGAACCACAAAATAAACAATTTCACTTCCAATATATTTCGAAACTTTAAATATTTCACATTTCAAATCAGCTCATATATTTATATAAAAATATAAGATTCGCTTTAAAACCATTTCGTATTCAAATTAGAATATACTTCAAATTAAACATCCGCATTAAGTAGTTTACTTAATTTCTGGAACAATTCCAATTCAATAAACTTAGATTCACATTCGGATTTCAAGAATTCATTTAAGTATTACACTCCAAATCAATTTCAGTTCAAATCACATTCAAATCAATTTTATCTTCAAATTTAATTCAATAGTTTCAATTTAGTCCAATTCACAAATTTCTTTGAATTTCAATTAAATTCCAAATTAATTAAATCTCAATTTCAAATAAATTTTCAATTCCAAACTCAAGCTTGAAATATCATTTCATATAAATTTTCTTAGAAATATTCAGAGTTCGATTAAAAGTCCAATCTTTTAAAACAAATCAACTTTCGAAAATTTTCGCCGTATTTCAATTTTTTTCCTTAAAAAAATCTAAACTTCGAATAATTAAACAATTTCATTTACTAAGTTTAAATTCCAACATCTCGAGCTTCAATTCAAATTAATTCAATTTCCATAAATTGGATTTTTATTCTTAAAATCAATTCATTTAAATAATTTCAAAACAACTTTTAAAATCATTTAATTTAACCAACCCGGTGTCCGTATATAATTTTCTAACCTACGGCCAAGTGATTAGTTATTTCAATTAAATGTCAGGGATGAATATATATTACTTAAACCAATCACAGTGTCATGTGCATGTATAACAGGATATATATAAGCAAATAAACATCCAACATTTAAATATCAACCAATAGCATCCATCGAAATAAATCATCCAATAGTCAATACAATTCACGGCAATTTCATAGTTATCAATATCGGGAAATTTGATTTCAGTTAAATCCTAATTTCAATTTACTGTCAATTTAAATTTTCAACGGTGAATTCACACGACAATCTATATGACAATTAAATTTTTATCAAACAACGACAAATAAATTCATATCACTTCATAATGTCAAATTTAACTACCAAAAAGATATTCAGTACGTTGTGAGCGTTATAAAACACTCACATTGATTTCTCAATTTTTAATCAAATCGAACGACGTTCGATTTAACCAAAACTTTAACAAGCTCGAAACAGTCCCAGATCTGCACTGCAGCGTAGCACTCGTCGCTGCGATTCCAACGTCGCCAGTTTCATCCGATTCTGATAACGAATGAAGGAGTTACACTATTTTCAAGTTTGAATACAATTTAAATAACAATTCTTTTTTTTCTTTACCGAGACAGATCTGCCGTTAATTTTGAAATTGAGATCTAGGCCACGCGTTCTTGCTTCTCCCCCTTCTCACGAACGTATCCCAGGTTATCACAAACCCATCAACGCCACCATCTCCTCGATGTCGCACCCACAACGAAGCTCTAGAAATCGATCGGGGACCACCAAACGATGCGCCTCCGCGAGCTCCACCACCGCCCTGAGCATGGATGAGCTCGGTCATCCCCTGTCTCCAAAAAACGTGCGCGAACGCGCTGCCTTCAAGCGAAAATTCTGGCCATCTCGTCGAGTTTCGCATCGACCCACCGTACGGATGCGAAGCTCACATCGTGCTCTACGATATTCGTGTTGGAAGTTTTCGAAAATATTGATTTGATCAAGAGAAAATTTGAGGAACAATATGGGACGATTTCGGCCATAGAATGAATAAGTGGCGGCTACGAACCCTCTCGGCCTAGGGTTCCACTGCAAATGTATATATACGCGTATAACTAATATTATTTTAATATTAATCTCACAAATTACATGATTTTCGAACGAACTCCAAATGACACGTGCCGACAGGCGTTCGTAAGGTTTTACCCGCCTTCCAAACACAATGGAACATGTTTCAGAAGCCAATTTGATCGTATGTGGAAGATAGCTTTTTGAATCGAATTAAAATATTAAATTCTCGATATTTATTACGGCGCGTTTCTAACCCGTACGAACAAACGTTAACTCCAAACATTACGAAATTTGAAATCCGATAATAATACACTATTACGGATCCAATGGAACTGGTTTCGTTCAATTCTGAGACTGTTCGAAAAATGGCTATTTTTCAGTCGATAATTAAATATTAAAATATTCAATTTTCACAAATTAACTTCAAATTCAATTTTAAAAGTTCTATAACATTACTATAACTCCAATATGGTAAGATAAAATTTCACAAATCATTTTCAATCATATTCAACTCGATTTTCAATTATTTCTGAAATTTAACTTATTAAATTATCGATTTAATCGTCTAATTAAATCCAATATTCGAAAAATAAATTATTCGACTATTTAATTTCAATATAAAATTCCCAATTTTAAATTATTAACTTTTAAATCAAATTTCAGTTGTTCACAAATCCCATTTTTAATTTCACAGTAATATTAAATTACATTCATTTACGTTGATTTCCATATTATAACTTCAATATTAAATGTAACATTTTATTTATTTCGTTGTTTACAATCAAATTCAATTTAATTCAATTACTTGTTACATTCAAATTTAAATCTTTACTTACGTTCAATTACAAGTTAACATCTTTATCGAATTACAGTTTCAGTTATTATCTGCTTTCAATCAACTGTAATATTAAGTTACATTTATTTATATTAGTTTCAATAACATAAACTTCCATTATTAAATCCACCATTTTATTTATTCTTTGTTTACAATCATAACCAATTTGGCTTACAATCAAATTCAATTCATTATTTACATTCACTACAAGTTAACATCCATATTTAATTTACAAATAAGTTATTTCAGAATTCTGTTTTGTATTTTAACTTGTAATTCACATTTAACAACACAAAATTTTATTTCCTTCGGATTTTTATCCAAAATTTTCATTTTAATTCGTATTTTTAAAGTGTTAAAAATACGGGTCGTTACAGTGAACATCATATGATTATAATATAGCAGTTATAACAGGATGATATGCATTTACAGATTCAAGTGATGTCAGTTTATCACTATATAAGTACATATTAGTCTGGTGAGATTTACTCACCTGTTTGTGCTAGAGATATAAAAAACAATGACACAATGGAAACAAAAGCACGATGAAAAGAATACGGACTTGAGAGGAGAGCGAATCCAATCTACAACTCTTGTGTACAACCCAAAACAAACAATCAAAACAGCAAAATTCAATACGACTTTAAAATGCAATAACATTGAAATAAAAGGAGATAAGACTACGCAGTCTTTTGCTTTGCCTTCTCTATTCTTTGGTATGGCTGGGGGTCTGATATGGTTTAGATGTGGTCAAGTTTTGGGTCAGGTTTGGGCTAACATAGCTTGGATTCAAGGCAAGACAAGGTGGAGTTTGTACATGAGGAGGTGATGGGGTTTTGAAGGCAACTAGGTGGTTTTTGGTCAAAACAAGGGCTCGGCCATGGGGATTGGGCTCGGCCTGTGGTGTGTCATGACTGGACAGAGGTGGGGAGGGGTGTGTCGAGGTCAGGTCAGGGGAGTGGTGGCGGCTATGGTGGTGGTTTGGGTGGTGGTTGAAGTGGATGAGCATGTAGAGGTGAAATAAGCATGGATCTAGGCATCTAGGTTGTAATTTGAGGGGTTTGGCCATCAAGGGGGTTCGGCCATGGTCAGATCTGGTGGGGTAGATGGTGGTGGTGGTCTGAAAGAGATGGAAGGAGGTGGTGGCAGGAATAGGGGGAGAGGTCGATCTTAATCAAGGAAGAAGGCAAGGCAAAATTGCATAGAAAAAGTAAGAAAAGTTGAAAGAAGAGAGGGATTTACCTAATTTTTTCCAAGATGGAGGCCATGACTTTTTTTTAGGGTTTTGGAGCTTGAAAATTCATGAATAATATGGGGAAGTCGGCTGAAACAAAAAGAATGAGGAATAGTAATGTCTAATTGATGATAAGTTAGATTAAAACGTAAAGAAGGTGGACTATAAAAGCCCATATGAAGATAGAAGGTTTAGGGCCTTTCATATTACTTTATTTTATTTTTATAACTTTATATTTTTGGAAAAAAAAATCCCAGATAAAATTTCGAAATTTGAGCAAAATATAATAATTTATATAAATATTTATCAATAATATAAAGTTAATTAAGAAAATAGCTAAAATAGTAAAGTAGTCTAGAAATTTGAAATTGAATAGAATAAATTTTAGAAAAATTCATATGAGCTTGTAATATATTTTTAAACATAAATAATAACATAAAATAAAAATATATTCACAGAATAAATATTTAAAATTAAATTTACATATAAATTTTAATGAAGAAAATAGCAGAAAATAGGGAAACAGCCTTTAAAAATAGGAAATCATCATAGTAAATTTTGAAAAAAAATTATTATTATTTTTGAAAATATTAGAGATGAAAATATACATAAATTAACATATTGACACATATTAAAATAAAATATAACAAAGAAAAATTAATATATACAATTTAAAATAGACAAAATTGTTAAATAAACAGTTTATACTCAAAATTAAAATGTACATAACTTTTACATTTTAACTCCGTTTTCAACGAAACGAAAAGCAGTATTCATGTTATTAAATCTATTTTCATAATAAAAGATAAAATTTATAATTTCAAATATTTAAAATTTAAATTTAAAAGTCAAAGTTTGACTATTTGACCAAAATTCACATTTTCTGGAAATATTAAATTTAGTCATATTTGGAACTCTAATCCACATCAAAGTCAAAGTTTATACTTAAAATAACAAAATTTATTCTTTTTCATAAATAAAGCTTTTGAATCTGGAAAAATCAATTTAAAAATATTTGAAAAATATAGGGTTGTTACACTCTCCCCCACTTAAAACTTTTCGTCCCCGAAAAGGAACGAGGTACGGGAAAGCACAAAAAAGATAGAATGAAATAGAATTAAGACAAGATGATAAGAAGATTGGAATTACACATGATAACTATTGTTATAGGTAAGTTTAATAAGATGGAGGTGATCAATCAAGAATATAAGCACGAAAAATAATAATCCTCTAGAGTCTGAATCTCCCTTTTCACTTGACCGACGGTCTATAAATGGAAAAACAGTGTTCAGATCCAGATGAGTAACAAAGATTATCAAAGATTACAGAAAGATTTCTAAACAGACTAGTATAAGCAATAGCCTTTCCATTCTGTAATAAGATAAGAGAAATAAGGACAACCAAAAGATAGTTTAAAAAACAAAATAAGATAATAGATTTGTAACCATAATGTTTTGAAATCATAACAATTTAGAGATGTTTATCATTTGGAAATCATACTACTAAAATCATAACACTTTGGAAATGTTATTCTTTAAAAAAACATAATACTTAGAAAATCATAACACCTTTTAAAATAATCTTTATTTAAACCATTTTAATTCAAGGTCAAATAATATTCATTTTAAAGTTGTAACATTTCTAAGTTTATTCAATTACAAAAACTTCCAAAACATTGTATTTTCAAAATAGTAGCACTTATAAAATGCTACAGTAGGTATATTAGTATTTCAAATCAGTTCAATTTCAGAAATATTCATTTGGATATCATTTAACTTATGACTTATTAAAACAAACTTTTATGAATGGAATATTCAAATCAAACTATACTTCATTTATTAAGTTAAAAGTTCACTATTTTAGTTAGCTCTTAATTTAACACATAACCTAACACTTTATTTAAAATACTCATTTCACAAATAGATATTCCTTTAATAAGTTACACTTAAAATTCCATTTGAAAACCAAATTCTCAATTATCAATTTTTATTGATGTTAACATACATTTTAACTATTTAAATCATAATTATTCATTTTTCAAGACATATCAATTTCATAAATAAAATATTTATCATAGCAAATATAATAATCAAATTTCTTTACACATTTATTCATTTAGACATCAATTAAACTATGAATTCAAGTTAAATAAACTTTATTACCAAAAGTCCAATTCAAATTTATTTTATTTTATCTATTCAAAGATACATTATTTATTATACAACATATTCATTTCAGAAAATAACCTTTATTAAAATTCCTAGGTTAGACTTAAGGTTCCATATTAAATCAAATTTGATTATTAAGTTATTTAAATAAAATCTCTTTAAATTCCTTTTTCACTATTTACCTCTGTTAATCTTTTATAGCTAAAATTTAAGTGTATAACATTTATTATAGCCACTCAAACTTTATTTAAAAAATCCTTTCTCTATTGTATATTATCCAATTTCATATTCAACTTCTGTGTAATTTAGGTAAGTTATATTGGAATGAAATTGTGTGTTATACAAATAAAACTTTCCGATTCAATTATCTCAAGTTTGAATCCTTTATCCAATTTTTTTTTGATTTTTCTTTTTATAATTGAAATTATTCTTTAAGAAAAAATGTAAGAATTAATTTCCGATTTCCTTCAAACCAGTTAGAGATAAATAAATATATGTACATAATATGTCAAATCAAATTTAAATCATATATCTATATATATTATAAATCAAGTCATATTTTTAGAAATTCATATTAATTAAATTCCCCAAAACAAAGCTGTAGCAAGACTACAGAATAGTCTCTTCACTTTGAAACTCAAAAATGAACGTCGATGATGCTGCAGTCATCACCGAAATTATTTTCTAGTGACAAAGAGAAGAGCACTAAATTTTTAAACTTTAAAATCCTTTAGAAACAAATTTCTACATGGAAATACTTTAAATAATATATCCTTTTAAAACTTTAAACACAAGGTTTGAATCCATCGGAAATTAAATTCTTAAATTTCTTGTTTTAAATTCATTTCAGTTCCCAAATAAATTTATAAACAACTATTTATAAATTCATTTATAGAATGATAAATCAAGTATTATCATTTCAAATAATCAATTTAAATCAATTTATGAAGTCCCATAAAATTTTCTTATATATCAAAATTTATTTTATTAACCAAATTTTAAAATAATATTGTGTCAATTTGTTCTATCAAAGTATTTTAGAAATCCTATCGATAGCGTTGATCAGACGAATCGATCGGAAACCCAAATCAACATCAACAACTCAAACAACACACTATAAAACAAAATATTAATTACAGATTTACAAATACAATTCAAAATGTTTTGAAGGTAGGTTGGAAACAAAAGACAAGATGGTTAAATAACAAAGTAGGGAGATGGGTAAGCTTAGATAACCGCGGCCAACCTTAACCGGGTTAACCGTGAGTTAAAGAATAAGATCGATGTGAATTTTCCTGGGACAAATCTACGTTCGATCTCAAGAGATAGAGTTTGGAAAAATAAAAGATATTAGCATCTAAACCAAGGATAAATATAAATCTCTAGTGAATCGATGCTGATTGTAAAGGATTTTCACCCTTTTACAAGAAAATTAGAATATTGGCGAGACCGCCAATTCACTATAAAGATCATTCGAAGTGGAGTTATGGGATACTCCAGAATCAAAAGAAGATGAATAGTGAGGGACACGAATGAATTTTGGAACCGCAGGGAACGTTCCAAAATTCAAAGGAAATCGGATCAAAAGGAAGAGATTCAAACTCGAACGAAAGTGATTCTGTAAATAAATTTACCATACATTCTAAGTTTTGCCTCAAAGCCAAAGCTCTGATACCAACTGTAACGACCCGGTATTTTCAACCATTCGCATCCATTATAAGTGTATAGGTAGACACACATGCCGGAATTGAATTGCTCAAAATACCGCGTTGTAAATAAAATTTGGCAAATCTCAGAATATGCAGTAAATAAATATAATCACAGATCACAGACACAGAGTAAAATAATGCAGCGGAAGTAAAAGAGATAGTAGTTCATGAAGCTACTATGTAAATATATCAGAGTTACATAAGATACAACATAAGAAATAAAGTACAACAGAAGTCTCAATACAATAACCAAGTACAGGCTGAATAGAACAACGGAACCGAAGTTGATAAAATAAGACTAGCAGATAATCTCCAGCGATTCAAATCTCCAGAAGGTGGAAATCCAAATCTGTGAATACTCAGGCTGACCCGAGCGTAACGCAAAACACAAAACACTCGAGTCAGGACAATATATACTTATATAATATAAACCAACTCAAGTGAACTGTAATAAGGTACAATTAACTTAAAGACTGCTTGGGATCGCCCATTCTTTAAGGATCCGTTAAACTATTTACTATGTAGTAATATACGCTATATACAGTAGTGTCTAATTAGTAAAGTATAATCATATAGAAAATAGCGTTAAGGGGTTGGAGAACCTTAACGCGGTCGGATCTTAAAATCATAATCGTAGTGGGTTCGATATGGTAGGTGACACGACACACAAGGCAATGCTAGGGTAGATATACCAATTACGCACACGGACTGATGGAGCGGATAGCAACCACTACCGTCCACCTCGAACAACACTCCCAAATCGAAGGGTGGCCACCAAAAATCAAAAAGTAATAGAATGGAATCGAAGAAGTGCGTCCGATAAGAGGTGCTACTTCACTGGTCCGAGATCGCCTCTATTTTAGCCACCTTATGCCAACTCACGGGAGTTGGGTCCACGTATATACCTTAGGATCGTTGCCACCATCCTACTTCATTCTGGAAACTCCACCGCGTACACAGTTGTCAAAGTGGTTTTCGGTATCGACAGAGAGTATGTCCATATCTGATCCCGGTCTCTTTAACAACCAATCGTTATTATAACCCGTGGTTATAATTTAAAATAGTTTATACTTCAAAATAGAATATCATTTCAAATCCAAATCTTTATCAAAATAAAGATTAAATAATTCCAAACCATTTCAATATATTTAAATATCATATCATTTCAAAACTTCATTTCAAATCATTTCAATATATCAAAATATCATATCTTTCCAAAACTTCATTTCAAATCATTTTAATATACCAAAATATCATTTGAGTTCAAATCTAAATATTCAACTTTAAATACCCTTTAAATTTAAAGATATACTTCATTTATTATCATTTCAAGTCACCTTTTAAATAGTTTATATTTCAATCAAAATAATTCATTTAAACCATTTAAAAGTGTAATTATTATACTTTCAAATCAAGTATTAAAATTTCCAAAGTTTCAATTCAATCCAATCATTTATTTCAATTAAATTTCCATAGACCGCTTCAAATTTTATAAATTTCAAATATAGATTTAATCCACAAAATAACTATTCAAATTATAAAATAAATTCCAAAGCTTTATTATCCTATATTTCATAAGTCCAATATCTTTTAAATAGATTCAAATTACAAGTAAACCAAATATTTTCCATACTAATATAAACTTCAATTATTTATTCCAAGATTTAATATCATTTCAAATTCATTTCAAAATATCAAAATATCATTTCAAAACATCATTCATTTTAATTCATTTAAAATACCATTAAATCCATTCATTTTAAAAATCAAATTCTTCCATTAAAACCATTTAAATGTCTCTTCATTATCTTTAGAAATTTAACATTAAATTTCCAAAGTTATATCATTTTCCAAAGATTAATTTTCATTAAAATATATTAAAACAACAAAAATATAGTTTCCGTAGCACTTATAAAATGCTACGTAAAGTTATAGTTTAAAACAGTTATTTAACAAAAGACAGCGCTTAAGTGCTGTAATAGATTTCTTTTATTTTTGACTAAACTTTAGTTATCTTTATCCACTATAGCACTTACAAAGTACTATAATAGCTTTTAGTTTAAATTAACCCCTTTAGTTCATTTTAAACAATTACATTTCAAAAATGCAGTCAAATCAAATTCAGAGTTAAATTACAATTTCATAAACAATTAACTTCTAATATAAATCATTTTTAACTTAAAAAAATCATATAATTTCACACTAAAAAACAATCATTTAAATACCATTTATCCTTATGATTTTATAAAGTCAAATTTCCATACAAAATCAAATTAAATAACAATTTACTTATTTAAATTCAATTATTAAATTTCCATTTCCTTAATTAAATTCTTAACTTAACCAATAAGTTTAAACCCAAAATATAGCTTATTTCCCTTTTATTTTACTTAAATAAAACTTCACTTTTAACAAAGATTCAAAAATTCCAATTTTAAGCTATATTTCAAAATTTACTTAAACATTCATTTATTTAACAATTTAACTTATTCAAAAATCATTATAATTTTATAAGAATCATTTAAATTACATTTTTAAATCAAAATATTATATTTTTCTTACTTCATAAAATTTCCTTTTTTAAAAAACAAAACATAAATTCCAAAATTTACTTATAGTTCAAATTCTACTTTGTCATTTACTTAATTTATTATTTAATTTATAGAAAATCACTAATATTTCTATAAAATCATTTTTACTTAAATTTTAAATCAAAATATCATAATATTTATAATTTTAAAATATTTTATAAGTTTTAGAAAAATATATAAACCATGGGTCTGTATATAATTTTCTAGCCTAGGTCAAGTGATACGGATGTCTATCATTTCAATACGCAGTTTACAAAGAAAAACCGGGTTTTATCATTTCAAACCCGCAATCCCAAGTTAAATAAAATAAATAAAAAGTCGCTCAGGCTTATCATTTCAGCCCATAACGATCTTTTCCTATTCTAAAGTCCGTTCGGGTATGTATCATTTCAACCCATAGTGATTACAAATCTACAGGGAACTTGTAGTGTGACAAACTGATATAAATAAACAGAATAACATAATAAACAGTAACATATGGTATAACAGATAAATAAGCATGGGTGAACATCATATGATTATAATATAGCAGTTATAACAGGATGATATGCATTTACAGATTCAAGTGATGTCAGTTTATCACTATATAAGTACATATTAGTCTGGTGAGATTTACTCACCTGTTTGTGCTGGAGATATCAAAACCAATGACACAATGGAAACAAAAGCACGATGACAAGACTACAGACTTGAGAGGAGAGCGAATCCAATCTACAACTCTTGTGTACAACCCAAAACAAACAATCAAAACAGCAAAATTCAATATGACTTTAAAATGCAATAACATTGAAATAAAAGAAGATACGACTACACAGTCTTTTGCTTTGCCTTCTCTATTGTTTGGTATGGCTTTGGGGTTTGATGTGGTTCAGATGTGGTCAAGTTTTGGGTCAGGTTTGGGCTAACATAGCTCGGGTTAAAGGCAAGACAAGGTGGAGTTTGTACATGAGGAGGTGATGGGGTTTTGAAGGCAACTAGGTGGTTTTTGGTTAAAACAAGGGCTCGCCTGTGGTGTGTCATGACTGGACAGAGGTGGGGAGGGGTGTGTCGAGGTCAGGTCAGGGGAGTGGTGGCGGCTATGGTGGTGGTTTGGGTGGTGGTTGAAGTGGATGAGCATGTAGAGGTGAAATAAGCATGGATCTAGGCATCTAGGTTGTAGTTTGAGGGGTTTGGCCATCAAGGGGGTTCGGCCATGGTCAGATCTGGTGGGGTAGATGGTGGTGGTGGTCTGGAATAGATGAAAGGAGGTGGTGGCAGTGGAATAGGGGGAGAGGTCGATCTTAATCAAGGAAGAAGGCAAGGCAAAATTGCATAGAAAAAGTAAGAAAAGTAGAATGAAGAGAGGGATTTACCTAATTTTTTCCAAGATGGAGGACATGACTTTTTTTTAGGGTTTTGGAGCTTGAAAATTTGTGAATAATATGGGGAAGTCGGCTGAAACAAAAAGAATGAGAAATAGTAATGTCTAATTGATGATAAGTTAGGTTAAAACGTAAAGAAGGTGGACTATAAAAGCCCATAGGAAGATAGAAGGTTTAGGGCCTTTCATATTACTTTATTTTATTTTTATAACTTTATATTTCTGGAAAAAAAAAATCCCAGATAAAATTTCGAAATTGAGCAAAATATAATAATTTATATAAATATTTATCAATAATATAAAGTTAAATTAAGAAAATAGCTAAAATAGTAAACTAGTCTAGAAATTTGAAATTGAATAGAATAAATTTTAGAAAAATTCATATGAGCTTGTAATATATTTTTAAACATAAATAATAACATAAAATAAAAATATATTCACAAAATAAATATTTAAAATTAAATTTACATATAAATTTTAATGAAGAAAATAGCAGAAAATAGGGAAACAGCCTTTAAAAATAGGAAATCATCATAGTAAATTTTGAAAAAAAAATTATTATTATTTTTGAAAATATTTAGAGATGAAAATATAAATAAATTAACATATTGACACATATTAAAATAAAATATAACAAAGAAAAAGTAATATATACAATTTAAAATAGACAAAATTGTTAAATAAATAGTTTATACTCAAAATTGAAATGTACATAAATTTTACATTTTAACTCCGTTTTCAACGAAACGAAAAGCAGTATTCATGTTATTAAATCTATTTTCATAATAAAAGATAAAATTTATTATTTCAAATATTTAAAATTTAAATTTAAAAGTCAAAGTTTGACTATTTGACCAAAATTCACATTTTCTGGAAATATTAAATTTAGTCATATTTGGAACTCTAATCCACATCAAAGTCAAAGTTTATACTTAAAATAACAAAATTTATTCTTTTTCATAAATAAAGCTTTTGAATCTGGAAAAATAAATTTAAAAATATTTGAAAAATACAGGGTTGTTACAACAAAGCAGCACACTCAGGCATGAAGAAAGCGGTCATGAAAAAAATTTACAACAATAATACAGTCCACAAGGAAATATACAGAGAAGAAGTGCAACAACACGAAGGTAAATAGACTAGGACAAAGAAATCAAGGCATTCGAGCATAGAAAATGGTAATACAATTCCAATCACAACTGCACATATCAAATTGAAACAAGTCTATTAAAAGTCAAAACCGAATCATAATAATCAATTAGAGTCAAGTATATTCGAAATATATTCAGAATTTGTGAATATATATTAACGATGAACAAGTCATAAATCATTAAAGCAACAATCGAATTTTAATACCGAAGTTAAAGCATGAAATATTCAAAGTCAAAAATCAAATACGAAATATATGGAATCATTGAAATCTTTCCCTATAAATACCAATCATCATCATCGGCAATTTTAAAGTCGAGAAGGAAGAAACACCAAAATAAAATTAGCAAATCAAAATCATACCTAATTATTAATGACAAATTTTCTCGAGCAAGGGAGCAAACGCGCTCATTAATAATCAGACAATCGAACAAAGCAACTGCAAAAGGTGATAGTAAAGAAACGAATTTTCAAAGTGGTGACTTCAATCAGAAACCCCAAAATCAGATCACAAGAGCAAAAGAGATTCTACATGAAAATGAATGCATGCTAAAGAGTGAAAAGGGGAAACATGTTTCTAATTATATTTGGGCCGTGTTTTTTTATGAAATTTTTTTTAGGCCAATTTGTATTAGGGTTTCGTTTTCCTTTTAAATTGTATTTTGCTTTTAAATTTATTAAACTCTAGTTTGTAACTAGGATCAAACTACAGGGCGTACTTTAAAAAATTCTCGGCTCGAGGATGAAATTGAGGTAGGGTTTTGGGAATAGGGTTAGAACAATCAGGTTAGCTATGTTCGTAAGTTTATAGGGTCTCTAAGTGGTCGATTGTTTAATTCTAGTAGAAATCTTATGGGCGGCAGTAGGCAGATTTTGCCAAAGCTGGATAAAATTGTGTGTCACTTTTATTTTCTCATTTACTCTATTATTATCTGTGCTGTAATTTTTTTATTATTCTATGAATTTATATAAACCTTATTCACCCCCCTCTACAGTTAATTTAATCCTATATAAGTGGTATCAGAGCTAGGTAATTAAGTTCATATCTCTCAATATGTCTAATAACGCTTTCTCTAAAGGTCAATCCATAGCTAGGCCATCCATGTTTAGTGGTAGCAAATATGCCTATTGGAAAACTAGGATGAGGATATTTTTAGATATTATAGATGCATGGGATATCGTTGAAACGGGTTATAGTAAACCAACAATAATAGTAGATAATCAAGAAATCACTAAGCCCAAAGATAAGTGGGATGCAAATGAACTCAAACTTCATATCTCAAATGCTAGAGCTGTGAATTCTATTATTTATGTCTTAGAAAGATGGAATATAATCATGTTTCGTATTGTGATATTGCACAGGAAATTTGGCATGCACTTGAAGTGACTCATGAAGGTACATCACAGGTCAAGGAATCTCATCTAGCCATGCTCAACAATGAGTACAATAATTTCATAATGTTAGAACACGAAAGTATAAAGGACATGTATGGATGTTTGTCAAATCAGGTGTACAAATCTAAAACACTAGGAAAGGCATATACAAAATTTGAAATGGTCCGGAAAATAATCAAAATTCTCCCAAGAAATTTTAAAGCAAAAGTGACAGTTGTCCAGGAATCCAAAGACTTGAAACAGGTCAAGGTAGAGGAATTATATGGAACTCATCACATTTGAGATAGAACTAAAATATAGAGAAGAATGAGAAAATGGAGACTTGAAAAGGAAATCAATCACCTTGAAAAGTACAACCGATAGCGGGGAAGAGGATGAAGCTGCAACTGAGCTAGCATTATTGATGAAACAAGTCAAAATTTGGATAAGAAAATATGGGAATCCAATAGTAAATAGACATATAAAATCAAGTATCGTCAAGGCTTTGGATGATCCTGAAGAAGAAATCATGCGTTATAGATGTAAGAAGCCAGGTCACATCAAACCAAATTGTCCATTGAATTGACTTGACAAAGGAAAAAAGAAGAAGACAAAGAGTTTCGCAGCCACTTGGGATGAGTGCGACAAAGAAGAAGAGGAGAACATCGACAGTGAGAAAGAGGAGGCAAACTCGTGCTTAATGGCAGAATTAAGTGACATCGACAATGAACCTAATGAGGTATTAAAATTATCACATACTAATTTACTGATTTTATATCATAGTTTAAACGGAAGCCATGATAGACTTAAAGAAAAATATAATAAAACTAGAATCCGAGAAAAATGGTCTACTTGGTGTAAATAATGAGTTAAAACAAATGATTCAAAATATTAAAAAATACAACTCAGAATGTGAAAATGTCAATCTCTAGATGAAGAAATAAATAGGTCTAAGACTAAAATTGAAATGCTTGAAGATGAAAATTTTACTTTGAAAAACAGAGACAACTGGAAAAGAGAAAATTCCATCAAAAGATACACCTCGCTTTTGAATGAAAACAAAATCTAAGGTTCAAAAACTTGAATCAATAGTAAGAAAATTTTTGTAGCGAGAAAAATCACTGAATACATTGTTAATAAGTCAGACAGTTATTGAAAGTAGAAAAGGACTTGGATATGGTAGAGTTAAACCAATTAAGAAAAGAAATTTTTATAATGTCAAATTTTAAAAAGATTTTTCAAAGTGTTTAATTTGTGGAAAAAGCGGGCATAAACAAAATAAATATTGGAATAGAAACAAAAACAAAACTATTACAAGTTTGGGTTCCAAAAGATACAAATGTAAATTCTCTTAAATTTAAACAAGTTTGGATTCTAATGGGACAATCGTAAATGATAACGATTTGTTATAAAGACAAAGTTGGGCACCAAATTCTACAAATGAAAATAAAAGTGGTTTTACATCATTTGTTAGAACACTCGACTTCGTTAACATTTAGGTATAGAAACAGGCCAAGGAACAACTATGATAGAGGTGACTTCAAGTTGTTCTATATGGTTAAAAAGCTATAATTTTAGTGTTCCTTAGCCTAGAAACATGAGGTGGAGATCTACATACTTTGACAAAAATGTTAAACCAGAACACGACATTGAAGGTAAGCAAAGGTATAATTCTAAACCCAATTTTCTTTTCTTGTTGTTAATTCTATTTTTGTTGACATTATTGTAGTATAATTGTCATATCTTGAACTCCTTAACTTCGATTTGTGAAATTCAAGATGTTATGGAAAATAGATAGAATATTCTTAAATTTTATTCTATGTGTTTTTCAGAACTTGAGCTTAAACCATTGAAAAAATGCAAATCATTCGGAACATTGTTTAAAAATTGTTTTTGAACTTCTTAACACAGCTGTAGTAATTCGATCATAACTAGAACATCGTTACTCATAATTTTGAAATTCTTGAAGTTTTGAAAAGCTAACTAATAGAACTACAACTTTATTGCTATGAGTTTTTGCTAATTCATTTTGTAAAATTTTGAAAAACAACAATCATTTCGGTATATCACTTGAAAAGTTTCTCTGATTTATACAAAGAAGCTGTAGTATTTTAGATATAACCTTTGAGTGATTCACCGTCTTGACTTGAAACCTATTCTGGTAAGAAGAAATTTTGAACATATAAAACTGTAACGACCGGGTTTTTCGACCCTTGAAAATCGACACTAATACGTTCACTGTATAGAATGCCGAGCAATTGAGCGCCGGAAATACCGGATCATTATGGTTTAAGAAGAAACAGAAACAACAACAACACAAAATCTCACAATCGCAGTGGAACAGAATATAATATATAATAATGGATTTTTATACAAGAAAACTGTAACTGTTAATATACATACAAATTATCTGAGTACAACCATCAACATAGAAATCTGGACAGTTATATTAACTTGTCCTCATAAGTGCTGAATATACAGCCTACAATACACAGTGGAATATAATCAAGTACGCATAATACGTCTTTACCATCCATCTCGTCTCCTGAGCTCCAAAGCATCATAACCTAAATCCGTAATACTTGGTCTGACCTGAGCATTAAAATAAAGTAACACCCAAGTCAGGCTGGAAACCAGCGTGAGTAAACACACTTAGTTTGAATTATTTAAGTTATCAAAATCCTTCTAAAATACAAGTATCTCGTAAGACCGCATCACATATAAACACGATGAGTTTTTATCTTACGATGACCAAAAGCACTTTTATAGGAATCCAGTGATATTATAATAGTGTCTAAGTGTAAATTCTTATTTTAAATAGTCTAATTTGTCAAATTAACTAAATTCCAGCATATTAGACTTTATACTCAAAACCGTAAAGGTTCATAATGGTTAATTGATCAAAGTGGTTTCAGATAATGCAGATGTTCGATCCCGGTCTCTTCGAATCCAAACGATAAAATTTAAAGGTCCAAGTCATTTAAAATAACAATTTCAAAATTAGAGTGTCAATATTTACATATGTTACTTCAAATTGAAACGTGTCAACGTTTTATTGTAACCATTTAAATTCGTTTGGCTACTTAATGGCACATACAAGAATAATTGAAATAAATATCTAAGAGAAAAAGCCAAAGTATAGATCATTAACTAAATTAATGATTAATAATTAATATTAAACAATTCACAAATCATAATTTAAATGACTTTAATTAATTTAATCTATTTATATTTTTAATCCAAATTACTTATAAATTAAAGAAATTATAAAATGATTTAGTATTAGTAAATTAAAATTAAACAATCCATTTAATAACTAATTTATTAATTGATATAAGATTAAATCAATTAAGACTTTATTTATTTATTATCTTAAATTATTATAAATAACCTAATTTTATATTACCGAAAATTAACAAAATAAATTTGGATTATAAAACTAGGTGATAGGATTACAATGCAAAAAAATTCATGTTGACTGGATTTTAAATAAAGGGGAAATAATTTTTTTAAAGTTAAAAGACTTTTAACATAAAAACTTATTCAATTTCTTTACTAAAAAAAAGATTAAATACCCAGCCCATACTCAAGCTCGCCCGGCCCAAACCCAACAAGCCCAAAATGCATTTCCTCCTTCTTCTCCCTCCAGTTCTCTTTCTCCCTCCTTTCCATTTGCAAGAAAACAAACCGTGCATGTACGTGTGCACGTACACGCCCACTCCGGTCGTCAACGCTCGCCACCGACCACCCATCCAAGTCCGCCCATGCCCTACGTCCACGTCCACCACCTAAAAACACGATCATGCTTCCAGTTCAAAAATTCGACTTCCAGACTCCAAACCGGGAACGCCTCCGATCCACCCATTCGCCTCGCCACGACCATCAACGATTGTCATTCACCTCCAAACTTCGCCTATATGTTTGCCATCTTCTCCTCCATCGATCCCCACACGTGCACACATCTCCGGTTGCTTCTTATCGCCGCTGTTTCCACACGAACCAAGCCCAAAACAAAGGCACTCAAAACCCTACAAATGCCTTGACTAACCACCCAATAGAAAAATCATACGCCATTTTTCGTGGGTTCCCCAACACCTAAGCCACCTGCACAACCAACGACAAGCCAACCCATAGCCTCGGCCGTCGGAAAACAACCAAAATCCCATTTCTTGATCAACTTCCCTTATCTCACTTAAAACATGACTAAAAATCTCCAAAACACTTTCAAAAATCATCATTTCCTAAGACAAACACAATTATATGATCAAAAGATTTAATTGTGACATTTGATTTTTGGTTATTTACAAGTTACTTACTGTAAAATGTATTTTTCTTCTTCTATACTTCATAATATCAAACGAAAATAATTTTAAAATAATCTACATTTTAAAACAACCAACTCCTATTTTGGAATCATGGTCTAAAGTTTAATGGATTGTGAGATAAAGATTTTCAAAGTTGAAAGATCCTAACTTTCTCAAAGAAATAGAGGTACTACATATGCTTTTTGAGTTTACAGGGTGTTCAACATGATTTAACATACATATAGACAGCATAGGAAAACTCATTACCATATGAATACTCGACAAATAAAAGAATTCATTCAAATCTACAAGCATATAGATGCATACATGATTTACAGTAAGCAAAACTTTTAAGTTTACTCACTGTTTTTATGAAAAAAAAAATGAAGTACTGCTATTTTGTTTTTGTTCTCCTTCCTGAGCTTTGAGTGCTTAGCTTCTTTAAGGTTTGGAATGGTAATGTTCTTTTTTTTCTTTTTTTTTCTTTTGTTTTAATGCAAGAATGGTAGAATGTTAAACGTGAACAAAAACAAGGCAGTGGTATCTATATAGATGGAGAGAACAAGGATGAAGCTTATTACCATATACAGTACTCTTCCTTTTTTCATTTTATTATATTCTTTATTTTGATTCGAAAATTTTGCTGACTTGATTTGAAAATTGTGTTGATTTGATTTGAAAACTTGAGTGATTTTATTTATTTTGTGCTTGACTAGATATATTTCATCATGGTGTTCCCTTATGTATATTCATACTTCATATCTATATAGATATATTTTCCTATAACTTCTTAGACCATATGAACATGTGTTTTGCCCACTTACACAATTTAACATGCTAAAGTTTGTACATAAACATTATATTTAACATATACACATATATAGCTACTTACAAGTATTTGTTTTTTTATATTTTACTTTATTTTATATCATAAGTTTTATATATACATACATATATATAGATTTACATGTACTCTGTTTTTATATTAACATATATACCTTTTTGTCATCATATACATTTTTATATTTTTACCTATTACCTTTAGATATATACATATTCATTTTATCATATTTTCATATACATATATATATATATAGATATATATATATACATATATATTTACATGTTTACATATTCATTTAAACATTTAGATATACACATGTTTACCTATATATATAGATATTTATATTTCCATATGCACTATTTTTATAAACATTTATCCATATATATATAGTCATAAGATTGAAATTTTGCGATTATGAATTTTATACATTCATGTATATATATATATTTATTTACATATACAATATTTTTCATAAACATATATACACATATATAACTTATATATATTTTTAAACATCATAAAGCTTGTATATATATATACACATATATGGATATTCTATATTAAATTTTTAATGGTGGAGTTTGTATACATATGTCTATAAAATTTATCATATCCAGAAATCTATATTTTAAAATTAAATATAGTTTTAATCAATTTGTAGATTCGGATATTTCAATTATCATAAAATCTATCTACTCGACTTATAAAAATTAATATTCCAATATTTAAAATTAGTTAATCTTTTTTTTATATCGAATTTTGTTATTTAAAATTTTAACTAAGTTCATATCAATAAATTACACTAATAAATCATTAAATTTTATTTTTAACCATTTTAATTCAAAAATTATATTAAATTTAATAATTTAAAATATTTAAAATTATGGGTCGTTATAATCTCCCCCACTCAAAAAATTTCGTCCTCGAAAAGGAATGAAGCAAGAAATTTAACATATGATATATTTTACTCAAAATAATCAACTTATAAAGCATAAGAATCATTAATACAACTATGTGCAACTCATAAATGTAATGCAACTAATAGGGATGATGTCAAACTATATTCAACCAAATAGCATAGCAATCCTAAGCAAGAACAATCATAGCTAGCAACCATAGCATATAATCATTTTATTAGAATCCGTACGATATATATACACCATTCGTACGTATAACAATTTCGATCTCTTATTTGAATACGCAATTTTATTTTTCGAACTAGTATTGGTAACTCGACAACTCTAGTGCGGACTCTAATCTGACTTCTTGATTAGTAACTTCCATCCTCCTTACATAGTAATAAACTATGATAGAGAACTTCAGATTCGTATCAAGAATTTGCATTAGTGTTCGTGGTCGAGGATCGAGTGAACAATCTTAAATCGGACAGGTGTGAATTTCCTTAAAATCGTGTATTCAAATTTGAAAAAAACTGTAAATGCAATTAGAATGGTCTATATACAACTTACGTATTTATTCTACTGGTTTCTCAATTTTACCAATAGATAATTCAAATGGTTTTTATATTCAATTCTTACATGTTTGAAAAAATTTCTTTGTTAAAAATTCTTTTATAATGAAATACTTTTATATTGAAAATACTTTTGATAACTCGATGTTTCCACAATTTTATACTCATTCTTATAGAATCTAGCAATAGATTGATCAGGCGTAAGACTAGAAATCTATAAGTACTTAGTAGACCCATTTCAACACCCAGTGACTTGGAAAACTTTTAAAAACAGATATGGAAAGTACAATGCAATCACCGAAATCAAACGAACGGGATCGACATGGAATGCAGTCCCTAAGGTCGCTCTCTTGCTAAGTCGAGAGGACAAAGCGACGCGGCCTCAGGTGACTTTAGGCAGCCACTGTCCCACGTCTTATGCCATGACATCCAAAACAACCATAGATCGCAGATACACAATGGTTTCGCCTAGGTCCCCTAGGAAACATCCGTACCCGTGAGCAATCACTGCTTTACGAATTTCGCTATGCAAAACACTCGCATGGATCGTAGTCTACTTAATAGTAACTCTGGTGGTTAGGTCGCTATCACCCATAGACTCAAGGAAATCATCTACCCCTTGAATTACGCAATGTGGACTGGAGATACATAATGGTTTCGCCTGGTTCCAACAGGAAACATCTGTACCTCAGGGCAATCGCTCTACTTAGGCGGATTATGCCAAAATCGACCATAGATCACAGTTACACAATGGTTTCGCCTGGTTTCCCCAGGAAACATCCATAACCATAAGCCTTCACAGCCCCGCGAATTTCACTATGCAGCTGAGTCGTAAGACCATATGTCACGCTATGGAATTCGAACGAACTGATGAGTTTGTGTCCGGACGACCTAAATCAATCAATAGAATGTATCCCCAATGTGGCTACAAAGCGGATAATCAAGTAGAAGGTACTTCCCATATCTTCAATTTCAAAATGTATATCATACTATACATGGTACCTTTTCTAATCATCAATTTCGAATATACCATTCTTATATAATTCCGTTATATATATGATCATCGCTTTTCAAATCGAGTACCTTCCAAAATCAATATTTTTCGAAATAATTCATACTTATACAATTCATTTTATATAAGTTCAAAAACTTCCAGATTAATATTTTTATATGGTCAAAGGTTCTCGAAATCAATCACTTTCAAATATCGATCTAGCTTTAAATTCATATATGATTTCAACAATCATTTTTCAAATTGAATATTATTTAATATTCCTATATTTTAAAATCCCAACCATAAGTTTTCAAAAGTTACTTCAGTTTCATATTTACATAAATTCATATCTATATAAAATCAACTTCCTTTCTAAAATCACTTTGTAAGTACTAAGTTTCAAAACCATAATTTATTTCCAAAACCAACTACTTTATAAAAATTCTTTATACATAACTGACCTTATAAATTTTTATTTTATTTTATTGTTATTATTATAAATTATTATTTTATTTTATAAACATTTCTCAAACAATTACATTATAAAAACTTTTCAAAACTAGATTTCACATTTGTACATAATTAAAATTTGCCTTCAAAAATCATTTTGCAAATAAATAAGGTTTTATAAGTCAAAATTGCTTTTAAAATAAATTTGTAAAATAAATAATTTTTTTTCTTATCCCTTTATTATTCAGGAATATTCCTTAAAGCAAAATTTCATTTAAAACATTTCAAACAAATTTCATACTTAAATAATACAAAATAGGCTTATATAATTAACTTATCAAAATATTTAGCTTTTTAAAACATGTTCAACTTCCATTAGTTTTTTTTATTTTAAAATTTTCAAAACTAACTTTATATACTCTCCAAAAATTCTTAGCTCTGAAAATTTATTCTCAATTTGGAAGTGTTCAACTATTCAGAATGGCCGGAAAAATCAAATTCCAATTCCAAATTGGAATCAACAATCAATCATCTCAACAAGATGCACAATCAATCAATCAATCAATCCTAATGCATAGGATACATGCGTTCATAATATCATTCAATCCGAAACTCGTGAATTGATAATTGGGTTCATTTCAAATAGATATAAACGTATATCATTCGAATATCAAATCATACTTCAGGGATTTGAATCAAGTCAATTTCATTAAATAATCGAGTAGCAAAGCTACTAAAGTGGCATCATCCACTTTGAAATCATTTATAACTGTTCTATTCGGAAAATAATTTCAAATTATTCTATTATATATTTTCAGAGTCTTAAACAAATTTCGAAAACTCCCAGAATCCAACTCTCAAATTTCCAGTTTGAATAATCTTTTTATTTATTTATTAACCATGTTTAGATAAATCATATTTCATATATCACTTTCAAATGGTATCCATTACTCCTTAAAATGATACAGGGGAAATTCAAATATGTATTCACTTCAAAATCCATGTTAAACATGCAATGAAGCACCCTACACCTCTTAGTATACCCAAAAAGGCACACTAAAAGACGTGGTGCGTTGTAGGTATAACTAAAAACTTATAGAGACTGAGATTCACAAGACAAAACAAATAAAATAGCGGAAACAATTAAAACAATAACTTATTTAAAATCAAATTTCATAAATACTTCATAAAACCAAATATGTCTCAAAATACCAAATACATATGTCTCATGAAAAATACCATCTCAGTCACAATGTCAAAGTACAAAATCATCCCTCTCAAATAGTACCAGTACATAAAAATCCAAGTGAAAACTAAAAAGAAGAAGAATACTAAAGAAGAACTCCATAGCAGAATCTCCAAGAAAGTCTGAAATCTACTGTCCCTGCCTCTACTGCCTTTGGGGGAAAAGAGGGAAATAGAGGAGTGTGTCAGACTAAAAGTCTAGTGAGTGGAAGTAATTACCAGCATTTTTAAGCAAGATAAAGATAATAGACTTAGCAATTGTTCTAGTATAAAAAGAAATAAAGGAAAAGATAAAGCTGGGGTAAAATACGGTTTAACTGTTTGCTTTGCTTGGATAGTTCAATTAGATTGTTTACACCTTTCTTAGATTACTGCTTTGATTAGGCTGAAACCCTAATCCTACTTTAATTAGGCTGAAGTCCTAATTCTACCCTTTGATCGGCCTTCTATCTCTGTTGTGCCACTATGAGCTAGTCCCATCCTGTGGGTCTCATAGCAAAAGACACTTGTTTAGCGCTTGGAACTCAATAACAACTTATCAGCCAATACTGAGGCCGCATGCTCGACCACCTTTAGGCTCGCGCTATCTATTGCTCCCTCTTTTGACCTCTTATTTACCATAGCTCCAACATAAGCATGCCCTAGCCTCACCTCTGCTATTGTGTGACCACCTATGTCTGACTGAAGGGAATGCTGTTGGTACGGGTCCTATCAAACAAAATCTAGTTGTGCCCCTTGCCCAAATTCTCTTGATTTGAGCTTCTATTTATTGACCACTTATTTACCATTACTTCAGCATTAGCATGTCCTAAGGGAAATGCTGCCGGTACGAGTCCTTGTTTTATCTTTGCTTATTAACTTAGTATAAGTTTGTTTAAATAAGCCTCTATTGTTATCCTTGCTATATTGCCTATTAACTTATTCTAAGTCTTAAAAATAAGCCTTTTTTTTCTGCTTTCTCTAATTATAACTTGTGTGTTATAATTTTTCTTATTTACTTAACCCAAGGTCTAAGTTAAAAAAAAGCTACTTCTTACTAGTTCTTATTTTCTCTTTTTAGTTATAATTACATGTTATAACTATGCTTGCAATTATCTTAAATTAGCCCACTTAGTCTATGTCCAATTTATTACAGTTCTTCTTATTTTACATCCCATTTTCTGTAAATTCAGTGTTCTTATAATTTTAGTCCATATTAGCGTCTTATTTCCTATTATCTAATCCATTCGCATAAAAAGGAAATTAAAAGAACAACATTTACAGAATAAATCCCAACGTAGATTAGATGTAAATAAAACGTAAATAACAGTAAATAACTATAAATATTGTAAATAAATGTAAATAATTGAAAAATCTATAATTAACAATAAATGATTGCAAATAACTGAAATAAAATAGCTAAAAGAAAATAGACTAGAAAGCAAGTCCAAAATCTAAAAATAAACTATAAATAAACTTGCATATAAGTTATCCCAAAATTGTAGAAAAACTACAACTATTGGAAACCATATTATTTTAAATTACTTAAAAATCTAAAACAATTACTTAAACACTCACCTGTGGTCCTTAGCTCTTTTCCTTGGCCTTCCCGGATCCACTTGTAGGGTATAAAATATTTTAATTAAAAAGATCTTCTCCTTGGAAAAATATTCCTTTTAGGGTCCAGCCTCAGGCAATGAACCCGGATGGAGAAAATCTGTATGAGAAAAATAGCTAGACCTAGGGTCTTATTTATAGTGTCACTTATAGATCTCAGACTGTTGGATTTGAAGATTAAATCTGGTGCAACCACATCATAGGCTAGTTGGGAACCGTTGGATGGAAGCATAGACGCACAAGATCAAATAAAAATCGTAAAACGCGTCCTTCGTTCACCTAGACAAAAATTCGTCCAAATGCTATGGTAGGTCGACCGCCAAGTCGACCTCGGTAGTGTGTGGGTCGACCTACAGGTCGACCCATGTATGGGGAAGGTCGACCCTAGGGTTGACCTGACCCTTATATATATATATATTCTCTCTTATTTTCTGATTTCTTGTTTATTCCATAACTTCTTTGTTCTAGCTCCGATTTTGACAATCGATATATGGAAATTGACCAGAAAATTACCACAGACACAATCCTGCAACTCCCGTGGCTCAATTATGATAATTTCACAAAGTTATTTTATTATTTAATTAATTTGTTAGTTAATTCTTATAGCTTAAATTTTGGGTTGTTACATTCTCTCCTCCTTAAGGGATTTCGTCCCCGAAATCTCCAAGGATAGAAGAATGAAATAAATGTTTTCTTCCAAGTTTTACAACCAACTACTCAACCATCATCCATTACATCCATTGTCCTTAAGTTTTCCTAATGCGATTTATGATACATATGCAATTAGTGCAGTGTCAATGTCCCTAACTAATGCAAAAGATTAGACGGTCTACTGATTCAGTTGACCTCCTTTTATGCAATCATGTCCGTGCCATGTATCCAAATGAATGAAAATTCCCTAATGATAACTGATAGTTCTATATGCGTGCTACAATCATCATCCAAATGCAACAATCATGTGATAATCATCCATTTATAGCAACCATGGAATAAAGTAAAAATAATAATGTAAATGTGCACATATCCATATGCATATGCTCTAGTGTCCTAGTTAGGCCGATCCTTAAGAGATAATAGTGCCTAGTGTAAGTATATGCGTCCATTAGCATCTACTAGCAACCACTTGCAACCACTAGTATCCATCATACATAACATGTTCTAATAACACGTTTACATCAAATCCTACCATACATAGGTTAAATCCTAAGTTCTACCCTCCCAAAGGATAATAAAGGAAAGAACCTATTCAAAACTAAAGGTGGAAATAGGAAATTCAAAATTTATTATTAAAGAGATGTAGATAAGAGAGGTAATTATTCTTTCCTAATCAAATCAATCTTCTCTGAAGTCTCTCTAACCATGTCGGGACCAAGTAGCAATCTCTCTATAGACTCTAACCAACACGAAGGCACTCGCACAGTCTTTCATAAAGAGCTTCGAAAGTTGAATTTCCAATGCTAGTCTGAAAGCTATATCATACGCGAATTCCTGTAAAGGAAGATGCTCCTTCCAAGTTTCTCCAAAATCAAGAATACACATCCTCAACCATGTGTGTCTCACTATCTTACTAATATCACTTTACTATTCTTCTATAGCAATAATCTTAGGTTCTCACTAGTGTCCTATACACTTTACGGAAACTTCTATTATCATTTCTAAAAGTAATCACTGCTATCTCCTTCATCGCCTTACACCTTTTCCATCACACCTAGGAAATTATTCCTATTTACTCCAGATTTAAGAGTTTGGTTTGGTATTTATCATTTCATTTCAAAAAGTAAAGCTTCTAAATTTTTGAAACATTAAATCCCAAAATTTTTGCCTTTAAAAGTGTTATTATCAAATTTCTGTTAAATTCAAAGGTACTTGGTTACTTAACATTTTAACTTTCTAGACTTGCATCCTTACAACTTTTTGAATTTACATTATTCCTCAAACCTAGAGGGGAAAACCTTCAAAACTTATTCTTTTTCTTTAAATACTTTTACAGCTTTCCATAATTTGGATTCTTAAATTCAATTGTTACTGCATTTTTCACTACTTATTTACTTTTTCACCAAACCATTTTTCTTTAAGATATCTTTAAAATGTCTTCACATGTTTTAAAAACATCTCCTTTTCATAGATTTTCAATTTTGCAAAAACTGGAGTAGATGAGAACAATTATTTTTATTAAAACCCTCTTATCTTTCCAATTACCTAACCTTGGAGGAGTTTCTAACTTACTACAAATTGGGACCTTCTACAAAGGCCGTCTATAATATCTCTCCTTACTAACACTGTCTCTAATTATTACACTACACCTATTGGTTTTATATCTTAATGTATTGGAACTAATTTCTCTTATGAGAAATTATTAATGCTAAAACCTTCTATGAATCCTTTAAAAGAGGACTTCATGTTTATGTGAAATTACAAGGAACTTATTTTATATTTTTCGAAATAGGCTATACAAAATATAGTGCTTTCCATATCTTGTATATCTTTTTCACGTATTCCTTATTACTTGCACAAAACACCTTTATTTGTAATTTAGTTTCATTATATCATTATTCATTTCATTCCAATTGATTAAAGTATGCTTAATCTATATTCTCTTACGATAGACAATTTCTATGAAATTTATTAATTTCCTAATATTTAACTTACACTTTTTTTTCTTCCGAAAAACTCATTTTGAAAACTATTTTAATATATCCATAACTAGAAAACATTTCCTCATACTTATTTAAATAGTAAGTGTACTTACAAACCACTTTTTATTATACTTAGAAATTATTTTCAAAATAAATTTTTATTTCAGTCAAAACAGATGTTGCATAAAACACCGTTACTACAACCCAAAAATACTAGTGTACGGATTTAATTAAAATAAGTACTAATAAATTCCGCATACTATGTAAAAACATTTCCCTTGGGAGTAACGTACTATAACAATAGTGTTATAGTCTATGCTCTCCTTATTTTTCACGAAAACATCTATTACAACAATAAATGATGTAACCTATGTTTTCGATACTTAATACACTCTAGGTTCTTATATTTAAAATCTTTGTTTACCTATAAAGAAACTAGGGAGCTATATATATATATATGCTCTTTAATTCTTCAAAAAGAATTTCATTTTTAACAAAATTTACATCATATAAAGCCAATTTAAATTTCATACCATTTTTAAAAAAAAACCTTAAAAAATGTTAACAATTAAAATTTTCAACTTTTTAATTTTAACAATTTCATTTTATTGGGCTAGACATAAAGTGGATTTTCTTCTTACTACCCTAGGAGTACCCTTCCTAAACTTTGGTAATCTCATTTCCTAACTAAAGTCTTTTGTTCCTATTCTTCTTTTATGATTATATTTATTCCAAGGCACTACCGTTAAATCCTCTTTGCAATAATCTACACATAGGCTTTCTTCTTTTCTTCGCAACTGAATCTATTGTACATCTCCAATCTTTGCCTACCTCTCTTTGGATTTCCGCAATCCAAACCTAAATGTACGAAACCGTTCCTCAAACTCTTTCCGTGTGTTGACCTTCTCTATTCCCCAAGAAACACACTTCCTTACGCCAAAAGTGACACTTCAAAAATTTTGCCTTCCACTGATGAACGTGAAGTGTACGAAGAACCTCCTCTAGATGAATAGCATGCTCTTCCATACGCTTGGAAAACACCAAAATGTCATCTACGAACATTACTACGAACTTATTTAGGACATCTAAAAAAACATGGCTCATCAAATCTACAAAATATGCTGGGGCATTGGTTAGCCCAAATGGCATAACCAACCACTCAAAGAATCCATCGGGTTTCTTAAATGCTGTCTTATCGATGCTTTCGTCAACGATTCTAAGATGATGAATTCCAGTGGCTAAATCAAGCTGAGAAAATACCGAAGAGCCAACTAACTGATCGAAAAGATCATCTATCCTAGGAAGTGGGTAATGGTTCTTCTTTGTGAGCTTATTTAACTATCTCTATATTCTACGCAAAGTCGAAGGGAACCATCCACCTTTGTAGCGAAGATGACTGGCACTCTCCACTCCGTCTGATGAAGCCTTTCTCCAATTGCTCACAAATCTGCTTACTTAAATCCTTCCTCTCCCTAGGAGCCATATGTCTCACTGGCAATGTCACTGGCTTGGCATTGTCATTAAGATAGATCCTAAAGTCGATCTCTCTCTTAGGGGGTAGTCCCCTAACCTCCTCAAAGATGTTCAGGAAATCTCCAACGACTGGAACTGAATCTAACTCTACCGATGATGAATCGAGGGAATAAAGGAAGCTTAACATGACTGACCCCTGTGGGTCGCAAGAAACCCCGAGAGTCCTACTGCTGCATGTCTCTAGTCTAATGAATCTCCTCTCGTAGTCTAATATCGCTTCATAAGTGGATAACCAATCCATTCGCCAAATCATCCCATACCCCGAAAATCCCAATACATAGGCGTCATAATCAAACTCTATGCCTAGGATAAATATTTTCAAACCCCTACAGATCATAGATAAATGTGTCGATCCTCCTATGGGGTTTGAAAGAACTGTAGGGTCTACTACTAAGGAGATATCTAAGTGCAAACAATCAACTAAAAGACTCGAAATGAAAGAGTGTGATACTCCAGAATCAAAAAGAGTCCGAATAGGAAAATCAAAAATAGAGATCAAACTTACTATAGAGATTTTCCTACCCCTATTTGGTCCACTGCTAGAAGGTGCTGCATCCAAAGTCTGTACTTGCACTGTAGGTGCGCCTGCTCCCTTCCTCGTTCTCTAAGGGCAAGCTCTACTAAGGTGATCAGGTTATCCAGAACTGTAACACCTTCCCTTCATCATCTTATTATTATAATCCCTTGCATAATGACCAACCAGTCCACAGCTATTGCATTTCCCGCTTTTCTTGATCCGCTTCTGAGGTCCTCCTTCTTACTCTCCCACCACGGCTTCTTAGAGCTTTTTGAATTAGGAACCTCTTTAAGCTCTCCCTTCAGCTACCAAGATGTAGGCTGAACTACTTGTCGATCCTCCAATCCTAACAGCCCAAACACTCGCTCCGTGTCCTTCAACCTAGCTCGTGCCTCCTCGAAATCCTTTGTGCCAGAAAATGTTCTGCCTCATAGACTAGCAAAATCCTTGCATAGCTTAGAAATATTGGCTGCTGTAGGTGGATTAAAGGGATCTCCACCTATCGGTGCTATATTTGCCGCTTGCCCTTGCACCTCTGGTACCGTAGCTCTACGGAACCAGTCAGCCATACTATGCAAAGAAAAGAGAATTTAGGCTCGAAGGAATCGAAAGAAGGTTGAACTGGACTTTGAGGGGATTTTTATAGAAACACTCTTTTATACTTGAAAAACTATTTCCATAATAAGAGTTTCTTTCTGAAAAATACTTCTAGTTTGAAGATATGCTACTTTAAAAATAGGATACTTTTGGAAAAATATTTTATTTTTAAAACAAATTTTAGGAATCCTGTAACCTTAGGCTCTGATACCAAGTGAAACACCCCACACCCCTTAGTATACCCAAAAAGGCACACTAAAAGATGTGGTGCGTTGTATGTATAGCTAAAAACTTACAGAGACAGAGATTCACAAGAAAAAATAAATAAAACAGCAGAAACAATTAAAACAATAACTTATTTAAAATCAAATTTCATAAATACTTCATAAAACCAAATATGTCTCAAAATACCAAATACATATGTCTCATGAAAAATACCATCTCTATCACAATATCAGAGTACAAAATCATCCCTCTCAAATATTACTAGTACACAAAAATCCAAGTGAAAACTGAAAAGAAGAAGAATACATGAAGAAGAACTCCACAGCTGAATCTCCAAGAAAGTCTGAAATCTACTGTCCCTGCCTCTACTGGCCTATGGGGGAAAAAGAGGGAAATATAGGAGTGTGTCAGACTAAAAGTCTAGTGAGTGGAAGTAATTACCAGCATTTTTAAGCAAGATAAAGATAATAGACTTAGTAATAGTTCTAGTATAAAAGGAAATAAAGGAAAATATAAAGCTGGGGTAAAATACGGTTTAACTGTTTGCTTTGCTTGGATAGTTCAATTAGATTGTTTGCACCTTTCTTAGATTACTGCTTTGATTAGGCTGAAACCCTAATCCTGCTTTAATAAGGCTGAAGTCCTAATTCTACCCTTTGATCGGCCTTCTATCTCTGTTGTGCCACTATGAGCTAGTCCCATCCTGTGGATCCCATGATAAAAGACACCTGTTTAGCGCTTGGAACTCAATAATGATTTATTTGCCAACACTGAGGCGGCACGCTCGACCACTATTAGGCTCGTGCTATCTGTTGCTTCCTCTTTTGACCTTTTATTTACCATAGCTCCAACATAAGCGTGCCATAGCCTCACCTTCGCTATTGTGAGACTACCTATGTCTGACTGAAGGGAATGGTGTTGGTACGGGTCCTAACAAACAAAATCTAGTTGCACCCCTTGCCCAAATCCGCTTGATTTGAGCTTCTATTTATTGACCACTTATTTACCATTACTTTAGCATTAGCGTGTCCCAAGGGAAATGCTGCTGGTACGGGTCCTACTTTTATCTTTGCTTATTAACTTAGTATAAGTCTGTTTAAATAAGCTTCTATTGCTATAATTGCTTATTAACTTATTCTAAGTCTAAAAAATAAGCCTTTTTCTCCTTTGTCTAATTATAACCTGTGTGTTATAATTTTTCTTATTTACTTAACCCAAGGTCTAAGTTAAACGAAAAAGCTACTTCTTGCTATTTCTTATTTTCTCTTTTTAGTTATAATTACATGTTATAACTATGCTTGCAATTATCTTAAATTAGCCAATTTCAGTCTAAGTCCTATTTATTACAGTTCTTCTTATTTCACATCCCATTTTCTGTAAATTCAGTGTTCCTATAACTCTAGTTCATCTTAGCGTCTTATTTCCTATTATCTAATCCATTCACGTAAAAAGGAAAGTAAAAGAACAACATTTACAGAATAAATCCCAACGTAGATTAGATGTTAATAAAACGTAAATAACAGTAAATAACTGTAAATATTGTAAGTAACTGTAAATAACTGGAAATGCTATAATTAACAGTAAATAATTGCAAATAACTAAAATAAAATAGCTAAAAGAAAATAGACTGGAAAGCAATGTTAGTCCTTGAGGAGTTGGTTTTGATGACAACAACCTTAGAATAGATTATAAAATATAAATACTAACATTACAAGTTTAGATATATATGTATATTCAGGATCTAACCATGCAGGTATCAAGAATGAAGACTGTACAGTATAGAGATTCAAGATATCGAAGATTGAAGACTCATGAGTATCAAGAATTTCAAGAGTTCAAGTTTCCAAGATAAGTTATATAGTTAGGAATATTGTTAAAACTCATAGAAAGGCACTGACATCTTAATATCCAATTTATTCATGGAATGGAATCCACTTCGAGCCCGTTAAAGGGATGGAACCCTAAGTAGGATGGAATCTACGAAAATCTAGTGGGACATTGTTTTGTATCCACTAATTTTAATTCAAATGATTTTACAAAATTATCTTGTTTCAAAATGATTTCAAAACTTTCCTTTTAAAAGATTCAAAACTCTTTGTCCTGATTTTAAATAATTTTAGCCTCAAAAACATCTTTAATTTCAAAGTCAAATTACTCCTGATTTTAAACTATCTTCAAATAATATATTTAACTTTTAAATATTTATACTTAGATTTAAATATAAAATTATAGTTAAATTATGTATATATTGTTCTTTATATTTACTTATGTATTTTAACTATAGTTAAGTATATTTATAAAAGTTTAAAATAATTTTAATATAAGATAGAGGTTATTTTCAAAGAAAATCAAAACACCAAAAATCCCTTTGGGATGTCGACATGCCCATGTACCCCATGTCGACATAGTGTCAGTTGGTTTCAAAATTCAAATTTCAAAAGAAGTGTCTATTCGCCATAACTCTTCATGAATGGACATGGTTGTTGCTCTTCTATAAATAGGGGTCAGTTTCAATGAATATTTAATCATATTTTTTTGGTTTTCACTCCTCTTCTTCTTCCACATTTCTTAATACAAAATCATACCATTACTCTGCCGAAATCAACATCGAATCATACTCGATTACTTCTGGTGTGATTCTCCATCACTTTCTCTACAAGATCCAAGTGCTAATCTGAGTTATAGACTTTTTGTAATCAATCGAGCGAGAAAAGGTGTGATTGTAGCCTTGGAAATCAATTGAGCGAGAGAAGGTGTGATTGTAACCTTGGAAATCAATTGGGTGAACTTGTTGCCCCGGAAATCAAGTATCTCTATCCAGAGGATTGTTATTCTGGAGGATGTACCTCGTAGCCTTAAAATCGAGGGTTGTAATTGTTGAATTAAAGTTTGAAAGGAAATCCGTACTTAGTTGTGCGGGACTGGATGTAGGGTAACTCCGAACTAGTATAAAATCCGGTGTGTTCTTTCCTTTACTGCTTTTACTTTATATTTGCATCTGTGTTTGATTCTGTGTTCATATCTGTGTTTGATTAGTGCATACATTGTTAACAAATTAAGATAAACTCAAAAAGATTAACAGACTTCTTAAAACACTATTCACCCCCCTCTAGTGTTAATTCTAGCCTTAAAATCCTTAATCCGCATTTCTCACGTTTGGTATCATAGCTTTGTTTTCAAAAGTTTCATAATCTGAATTTTGAAAATTTTTAAAATGGCTATTTTTGAAAAATCTGTTAAAACTAGTTTAGAATTGTTTAAATCATCATTGTTCCATGAGTCTGCATATGAATGTTATTCAAATTCTAGTTGTCTACCCAAATTTTATAATGTGCAGGAAAGATGCTTTATGGGTATTAAGGAATCAATCCACAATCGACAATCTGTGCAAATCAAAAGGAATAAGTGGATACTTGATAGTGGATGCTCTAGACACATGACTGGTAATCTGGATATGCTGAATAATATTATATACAAAGACGGAGGACTGGTTAACTTTGGAGACAACTCGAAAGGATACGTGATTGGCATCGGCAATGTCGGTAACTCTGAAACTCCTATTATTACTAATGTTTTGCTAGTTAAGAATCAGAAACACAATCTGCTAAGTATAAGTCAACTATGTGATAAAGGATATAAAATTAAATTTGACAAAGATAAATGTCATATTGAAGATAATAACTCAACCATAATATTTGAGGGAACTAGGAAAAAGAATATTTATATTCTTAGTATGAAAGTTTCAAATGATAACCTATGTCTTTTGGAAAATACAAGTGACCCTTTGTAACGACCCTGAATTTTGAACAATTTAAATTGAAAATATTTAATTAATTTTAAATATTTGAACGATGATTTGACTTGAATTTCAAATTATCAGAAGGAATTGGCGATTAAATTTTTGAATTTAATCTATTGAAAGTTGAATAAAATTTGAATCTTCGATTTTAAGCCGGTTAAAAATAATTTAAAGGCTTAGAAAATTCATATTGATAATACTGAAGATAATAGAAGCTTCAGAATTGAATTTGAAAGCGATTTGTTCAATTTTGAAATTGTATCGTTTGAATTGAATTTAAAAATAGTCTTCCGAGGCACAGTCTCGGAATTTGACGAAACAAGTTTCATTGGGTCCGTAATATTGAATTATTACTGGATTCCCAATTTCGTATTTATCAGAATTGTTTTGTGAACGTACGACGTATAAACGCGTAGAGAATTTAATCGAATTCAAATTGAATTTCTGTAACAACTTGGATTTTTGCCCGAATTATAATCATCGATAAACGATTAAAGTTGACAGATAATTTGTTGTTTATTGTTGGAAAATTTTTATAACGATAAAATCTTCGTCAAATTGGCAATATTAATTTCTGTTAAAGTTTATTGGAATTTGTAAATCGATTGAAATTCTTTTATTTAAATTTTTCGTACGAATGAATATATATGCATAGTTTAGATTTTAACAACAAAATTAAATAAAAACAAATCAGTTTTAAAAAGAAGAAAAAAATAATAAAGAAAAAAATATCAAACACCATAACCAGCCCATGCCTAAGCCCATAACCCATACCCCTTTATCTCCGTTAAAACACGAACCCGACCCCCTCTCCATCTCATTCATTCGTGCCCTAAACAAAATCGAACGAAGAAAAAAAAAATGGCGGCCTCAAATTTTTTTCGTTTGTTTCCTCGTCGCTTCCAAAATTAGGGCTTTGTCCATGTTCGTTTCACTGGAAAATTGAAGCTTCAGCTTCGTCGACTCTTGTAGCTCTAGCTTGCGATTCCCTTTGTGTCGAGACTGGAATTAGGGCTTTCGTGATTTTTGGTAAATCGAGGGCTTCATCTTCGTTCTTTGATCGCGGCCTCTTCTCGAATCTAAGGTGAGTGACCCCCCTCACTCACATCTAATTCTTCCAAGTGCTCTACTTCGACTGTTAGTTTCATATATGTTGATACTGCTTCTCGAATTGACTTAGCTGTCGTTTGAGTGAATTATTCGTGAAATTGTTTATCCACACTGTTATACTTCACCGGTCTTCGTATTTGTTCATTCTGACCATCTGACGTTGGCTTTGTTAAAACTGTTACCTTGTAATTGTGCTTCCTATATAGGTGTATATGTATGTATATACATATGTATATATTTATGTGGAGATTGCATTGTTGTTTCTCTGTTTTTTTCAAGTATGATTTAATCGGTTGCTTGGAGTTTCTGATGTTGATTCACACGGCATTTAAAACTTTCCTATTTTTAAATCTTTGACCTTTGACAATTTCAAATATACGAACTTGATATTTCTTTGTTTCTGATCTGGATGTTGTTTCATGCCCATATGACATTCAAGTATAAAAATTGTTTCACTGAATAGTCATGAGTCTGATTCATTTTGAGGTTGGATTCATATTGTACCACTTGAGCCTGTACTTGCACTGTCTCTGACCTTTATGGCATGTATGTTGCATTTCATTCTGTTGTTGGTTGGTCAACACTTATTGTGGTTGTCACTGTACAGTGCATTTTAGTCTTCATATATGTGTTGCCAGTTGCCTCTGTTAGGCACTGATTCTCGATGATTCTTGAACATTTTTGTTGTAGTGCCATGTTTTGGTGCTTTCACCCTCATTTTGCTGTCTTCATGTTGTACCACTGCCTTGTGCATGTGGCCATTCGATTTGAGTTGTTTGCAGTTGTGTTGAGTCTTGGTAACAATGACTTGACCCTGCATTTTTGTCAATATTTTGACCCCTGCAGTTGTGTCGACTCTGATTTTGTTTACTGGTCTAGTTTCAGTTTGCATATATTTGTGAATAGTTCCTGCTTGGATTTGAACTGATTCGTGTGACTTGGATTTGCATCCATTTTCTTTGTTGATGTTGAGGCTGCTGTTTATTTGAGTTTAAAGTGTTGTCTCATTCACTATCATCAGTTGCATTACATAGTTGCCAGTTGCATTGTATTCATATCGTAATTGAACCAGTCTTGTTGTACTTGAGTATAGCACCTGTAGTGTATAATTTCACTTGAGTCTGCACTTGTACATGCCTTAAGTCATAGTTGTTTATTGGTCTTTGAATCTGGACACGGTGATTTGTTGCATCATTTCTAGTTCCCTCTTTTCTGTAGTGTTCACTTTGTAGACTTGACCCTAGTTCATTTTATCCCTGACCTTGAGTTGTAGTGCTTTGTGCACTTTTGTATTGATCATGTTGCTGTGTATTGTCTTACTTAAACCTGTTTCACTCACTTCACTATTTCAAGTGCCACTGTGATGTCGAATCTATACTTATGCACTTGTGACCAGTTGCCTGTAGTCTTCACTTTTCACCTCTGTTTTGTATTGGACTGTAGTTCGACTTGTTGCTTTTTGAGCTGAAACTGTTTGCTTCATGTAACTGGGTCCATGCACAGTTTTATTGTGCAATGATACTTTGAATTTCGGTTGAGCCCAGTTGCACTTGTGTTGAATCTGATTTTGATTTGATCCTGTGCACTCGAGTTGGCGAGGCCGTGCACGTTAGCGTGCACTGCAGCCACATATTTTAATATGGCGAGGCCGTACACGCGTGCGTGTACGGCAGCCAATCGAGTTCTTGATGAGTTTAAAGTGACAATTTCAATTGTTTTAAATTAATTTAGTCGATTTGATAAATTGTTTATTTATCTCTGTTGATGATTTAAATCTGTTGATTTATTGTTTAACACTGTTTAGTGTTAAAATTTTCGTTATCCGATTTCTTTGTTAAAAAAATTGGATAGACGAGAATTATTGTGACTGTCGTCTATTTAAATTATTACTGCCTATATGCACTAATAAACTGGTTTGAATTAGACTGACCTATGTATTATTTTCTTTTGAATATAATACTCGGGTCAGACCGAGTATTTCTACAGCTTGAAGATTTTCGAGCAGCGAAGTTAGAGAGAGAGAGTAAAGAACCATTTTTAGTTTCAGAAGAAAATTGTATTTTTAAGGTATTCCGCTGTATCAGTATTAAAATTGTATAAACTCTGATGTATATAAAAAGATTTATAGTAATGAAATAAAGATTCATTTGTTTTAATTGATTGTTATTATCTGTGTTTCTGTGGTTGATTCTGTTTAAACCTTATAAACTAAATAACAATTCGTCTTTTTGAACGTTTCGAGTTGGTTTAATTACCGACTGGAGATGGTCAAAAGGGGGAATGTTACAGAGTGGTATCAGAGCTTTGGTTTACACAAAGCCTAGTTTATGATGTTTAATATGAATAGTTACTAGAAACACTTTAAAAAGAAATGTTTTCAAATCCAAAGAAGTATAAAATTGTTTTTGAAAATAAAGATTTGAAATTTAACTAAAAGAAAAGTTAAATTGAATTGAATTGGTATTAATAAATACATGATTTGAAATTTAACTAAAGAAAGTTAAATAAAATGAATTTGATTTGATAAATTATTGAGATGGAAAGTTAAACTTGAAAGATAAGTGATTATATGATATGAATTGGAAAGTTTAAATTAATAAGTTGTATAACTTATAAAATGAGAAAATTTGAATAAAACCAGTTGTTAAATGGTTAAACAATTTTGTTAAATGAAACAAAATCTGAATTTTGAATGTGATATGAATTTGACTTTAGTAAAGTTAAATTAAATAGAATTTCAAATAAATTTGAGACGAACTTAAGTTTTATGGTGAAAATAAATGCAAGTGGAGATAAAATGAAACATAGCTCAAGTAATGTTAAATGAGATTGAATTTGATATCAAAATGAATTGATAAAGTGGTAATGAATATGAATTTGAGTATATAAAAGAAAATTCAACTTTAATTGTAAAAGTGAATTAGTGAATATGGTGAGTATAAAAAAAAAATTTAATCTGAATTGGAATATAAACCAATTGAAATTAAGTGTGTTGAACCAAATTGAATGTAAGCAAAGTAAATAAATTTGGTTAAGTTGAATGTGCATTGATTGCTTGTTGATTGTGTGGAAATTCATTAAGTGTTAATGAAATTGAATTAATGGAAATTGAAAGCTATGTAATTGAATTCAAATTGAAAGGTAAGAAATCTTAATAGAATCAAATTTGATTTGGATTGAAAGTAAACTGACTTGAATATAAATTAGTGAAAGCAAACTAATTGAATATGAATGAATGTTAGTAAAAATCCAATGTGAATGAATCAAATGTGATTTAGATTGGAAATCAAATCGATGAATGATTTACCAAAGAACTAGTTGATTATCTTGGAAATGGAAAACTGATAAATTTATATAATAGTTTAAATTGGAATTTTTGAATTATTATAAACGGCTTAAATTGAAGATTTGAAAAGTGTTAATAAAATATTGGGATTGTATAAGTGTTAAAAGTGAAATATTTAATGGATTTCATAAGTGAATGGAAATTCAGAATTAAAAGTTTTATAATGTGAAGTTATAAAATGAATCGAAGTTGCGAAATAAAAGAATTTATAAGTAATTTACTTGTAAATTAAAATTCTGATATAAAATTGAGTTATAAAAGAATGGTTAATAAAGCAATTTTTATAAATTGAAGTTTTTATAAATAGGAATAGAATTTATAAACGTTGTTTATAAATTCGAAACTGACTTATTTTGATAAGTAAATTATGTATAGTTTGTTCAAAGATGTATATTCACAATTTTGGACCGTGAATATATTATTGAATAAAATGGACATGTTTGGGAAAGTGATATTTTAAAACGAAGTAATTGTTTTAAAAAGATGTTTTCAAAGGCATTGAATATCGAAAACATAGATTTCAACATTTATTGTTGAAATAGACGTTTTCGAATATAAGGAAATGATGGACTATAACACTGTTGTTATAGTAAATGATTTCCGAAAGGAAATGTTTTGTATAGTATTGGGATTTATACATCTATCTAAATTTCGAATCCCTATACTAATGATTTTGAGTTGTCGTAACGATGTTTTACGTAACATTCGTTTTAACTCAAATGAAAATGTGAAAGAGAATGATTTCCTTAAAAAGATGAAATATATACTTAATTTTGATTTAAGTATATCGAATATTTTCAAATATTGAAAATAAAATGGATTGTGAATTACTTATTTTTAAATAAGTATGGAAATGTTTTTCCAAATATGAAATGTTGTGAATATATTCCGTAAGGAATAAATGATTTGAAATTCATTTTTGAAGTCGAAGTTGAAAAGTTAAATGAGAGAATTTGAACAATTTGTTCAATTTGGAATTTTTCAAAAGATTGAATCGTTAAGTTAAAATTGAGTTTAACTTCGACATCAAAGACAATATAAGTTGAGCTTTGAATTTCAGATGATGATTTGGATTGTATGTCTAACATTGTGAATTGATGACATAGCAATTGATCTCTATTAAATATATATATCTGTTGGTGGCGGAGAATTTATTCTCTTAGCTTAACGCCCTTCTCTGAGACGTACGAGCTCAGAGGTTATATATCGATAGACATCAATTCTGTGTTGAGAATTGACGATGTAAGCGTGAAATCCAAATCGAATGTGAAAGTCGATAATAAAATGGAATTATGAATATGAATTAGGTTTGAGATAACCTTAAATTTCCAAATCGACTTAGAGGAAAATTTTTGAAATCCTCTATTTTGTTATGAATATGGAATATGTAAGTTTTAGAACTTATGTATATGAATGCGGTGAATTGAAAACCGTTAGTTTAGAAAGACATTGTTATGGAAATCTTATGTATGTTTACATAGATGTTATATGTACGAAATGGGAAATGAAAGTACTACATATATGATATTATGTTTTCTAAACTGAGGATGTGGAAAAGTACCTTCCATTTATTATTAGAGAAGGTATTGGAACTCTCGATGAGTGTCCATTTGAAATTCGTAGCTACGTAGAATTTTAGTCAGAGTGACTATTTGAATCGGAAATCCTTCGCGATAGTTCATCGCGATGAGATTAGATTTGATTGATGATGTTAGCGTAATTTGAGGGGCGAGATGCCCACAGTTACGAGCGACTCCACTGGGATAGTGGCGTAACCGCCGAGTAAACTGCAATCTAATGCCAGGCGAAATTTGAGGGGCGTGATGCCTACAGACACGAGCGACTCTACTGGGATAGTAGCGTAACCGCCGTGTGTACTGCAATCTATGGCGACAACCATGGCGAAATTTAAGAGATGAGAAATCTACAGCCACAAGCGACTCTACTGGGATAGTAGCGTAACCGCCGGGTGGAACTGTAATCCATGGGGGAACGTGCTTTCCATATCCATTTATAAAAAAGAATTTTTAAAAGTATTTTCACTGGGAATTGAAGCAAGTATGTTTAGTACTTGGAGATTTTTAGACTTGCGCCTGGCCAGCGTATGTCTAATGTCTGTGAGAACGAAGATGAACTTGTTAAATTTCGAGTTAGCAAGTATTTTCAAACTGTAAATAGTGAATCAATGATCTGAAATTAGAATTACAAAAAAAATTCCTACCTAATGAACTAAGGAAGAGGATCTTTGTAATGTTTTGAAAGTCCACAGCTTTGGAAGAAGAGATATATTATATAAATCTCTAATGTGAAGGATTTTAAGTTTGAATCTGAGTTGTAAATCGAAAATGTTAGTAAAAGACTTTTGCGTTTTGATTTTAGAAATCAATGATTGTAGAAATCATTGAATAAAAGAGAAGATAAAACAGAACTAGTGAGATTAAACAAATGGAATGAATCTTATATTCATTTATTTGTATTGAGTTTTAAGTTAGTAAAATTTTTACTAGAGTATAAATATCGATGAAATTTTAACAACCTTTCCTTTTCGTGGACGAAAAGTTTTTAAGGAGGGGAGTTTGTAACGACCCTGAATTTTGAACAATTTAAATTGAAAATATTTAATTAATTTTAAATATTTGAACGATGATTTGACTTGAATTTCAAATTATCAGAAGGAATTGGCGATTAAATTTTTGAATTTAATCTATTGAAAGTTGAATAAAATTTGAATCTTCGATTTTAAGCCGGTTAAAAATAATTTAAAGGCTTAGAAAATTCATATTGATAATACTGAAGATAATAGAAGCTTCAGAATTGAATTTGAAAGCGATTTGTTCAATTTTGAAATTGTATCGTTTGAATTGAATTTAAAAATAGTCTTCCGAGGCACAGTCTCGGAATTTGACGAAACAAGTTTCATTGGGTCCGTAATATTGAATTATTACTGGATTCCCAATTTCGTATTTATCAGAATTGTTTTGTGAACGTACGACGTATAAACGCGTAGAGAATTTAATCGAATTCAAATTGAATTTCTGTAACAACTTGGATTTTTGCCCGAATTATAATCATCGATAAACGATTAAAGTTGACAGATAATTTGTTGTTTATTGTTGGAAAATTTTTATAACGATAAAATCTTCGTCAAATTGGCAATATTAATTTCTGTTAAAGTTTATTGGAATTTGTAAATCGATTGAAATTCTTTTATTTAAATTTTTCGTACGAATGAATATATATGCATAGTTTAGATTTTAACAACAAAATTAAATAAAAACAAATCAGTTTTAAAAAGAAGAAAAAAATAATAAAGAAAAAAATATCAAACACCATAACCAGCCCATGCCTAAGCCCATAACCCATACCCCTTTATCTCCGTTAAAACACGAACCCGACCCCCTCTCCATCTCATTCATTCGTGCCCTAAACAAAATCGAACGAAGAAAAAAAAAAATAATGGCGGCCTCAAATTTTTTTCGTTTGTTTCCTCGTCGCTTCCAAAATTAGGGCTTTGTCCATGTTCGTTTCACTGGAAAATTGAAGCTTCAGCTTCGTCGACTCTTGTAGCTCTAGCTTGCGATTCCCTTTGTGTCGAGACTGGAATTAGGGCTTTCGTGATTTTTGGTAAATCGAGGGCTTCATCTTCGTTCTTTGATCGCGGCCTCTTCTCGAATCTAAGGTGAGTGACCCCCCTCACTCACATCTAATTCTTCCAAGTGCTCTACTTCGACTGTTAGTTTCATATATGTTGATACTGCTTCTCGAATTGACTTAGCTGTCGTTTGAGTGAATTATTCGTGAAATTGTTTATCCACACTGTTATACTTCACCGGTCTTCGTATTTGTTCATTCTGACCATCTGACGTTGGCTTTGTTAAAACTGTTACCTTGTAATTGTGCTTCCTATATAGGTGTATATGTATGTATATACATATGTATATATTTATGTGGAGATTGCATTGTTGTTTCTCTGTTTTTTTCAAGTATGATTTAATCGGTTGCTTGGAGTTTCTGATGTTGATTCACACGGCATTTAAAACTTTCCTATTTTTAAATCTTTGACCTTTGACAATTTCAAATATACGAACTTGATATTTCTTTGTTTCTGATCTGGATGTTGTTTCATGCCCATATGACATTCAAGTATAAAAATTGTTTCACTGAATAGTCATGAGTCTGATTCATTTTGAGGTTGGATTCATATTGTACCACTTGAGCCTGTACTTGCACTGTCTCTGACCTTTATGGCACGTATGTTGCATTTCATTTTGTTGTTGGTTGGTCAACACTTATTGTGGTTGTCACTGTACAGTGCATTTTAGTCTTCATATATGTGTTGCCAGTTGCCTCTGTTAGGCACTGATTCTCGATGATTCTTGAACATTTTTGTTGTAGTGCCATGTTTTGGTGCTTTCACCCTCATTTTGCTGTCTTCATGTTGTACCACTGCCTTGTGCATGTGGCCATTCGATTTGAGTTGTTTGCAGTTGTGTTGAGTCTTGGTAACAATGACTTGACCCTGCATTTTTTTCAATATTTTGACCCCTGCAGTTGTGTCGACTCTGATTTTGTTTACTGGTCTAGTTTCAGTTTGCATATATTTGTGAATAGTTCCTGCTTGGATTTGAACTGATTCGTGTGACTTGGATTTGCATCCATTTTCTTTGTTGATGTTGAGGCTGCTGTTTATTTGAGTTTAAAGTGTTGTCTCATTCACTATCATCAGTTGCATTACATAGTTGCCAGTTGCATTGTATTCATATCGTAATTGAACCAGTCTTGTTGTACTTGAGTATAGCACCTGTAGTGTATAATTTCACTTGAGTCTGCACTTGTACATGCCTTAAGTCATAGTTGTTTATTGGTCTTTGAATCTGGACATGGTGATTTGTTGCATCATTTCTAGTTCCCTCTTTTCTGTAGTGTTCACTTTGTAGACTTGACCCTAGTTCATTTTATCCCTGACCTTGAGTTGTAGTGCTTTGTGCACTTTTGTATTGATCATGTTGCTGTGTATTGTCTTACTTAAACCTGTTTCACTCACTTCACTATTTCAAGTGCCACTGTGATGTCGAATCTATACTTATGCACTTGTGACCAGTTGCCTGTAGTCTTCACTTTTCACCTCTGTTTTGTATTGGACTGTAGTTCGACTTGTTGCTTTTTGAGCTGAAACTGTTTGCTTCATGTAACTGGGTCCATGCACAGTTTTATTGTGCAATGATACTTTGAATTTCGGTTGAGCCCAGTTGCACTTGTGTTGAATCTGATTTTGATTTGATCCTGTGCACTCGAGTTGGCGAGGCCGTGCACGTTAGCGTGCACTGCAGCCACACATTTTAATATGGCGAGGCCGTACACGCGTGCGTGTACGGCAGCCAATCGAGTTCTTGATGAGTTTAAAGTGACAATTTCAATTGTTTTAAATTAATTTAGTCGATTTGATAAATTGTTTATTTATCTCTGTTGATGATTTAAATCTGTTGATTTATTGTTTAACACTGTTTAGTGTTAAAATTTTCGTTATCCGATTTCTTTGTTAAAAAAATTGGATAGACGAGAATTATTGTGACTGTCGTCTATTTAAATTATTACTGCCTATATGCACTAATAAACTGGTTTGAATTAGACTGACCTGTGTATTATTTTCTTTTGAATATAATACTCGTGTCAGACCGAGTATTTCTACAGCTTGAAGATTTTCGAGCAGCGAAGTTAGAGAGAGAGTAAAGAACCATTTTTAGTTTCAGAAGAAAATTGTATTTTTAAGGTATTCCGCTGTATCAGTATTAAAATTGTATAAACTCTGATGTATATAAAAAGATTTATAGTAATGAAATAAAGATTCATTTGTTTTAATTGATTGTTATTATCTGTGTTTCTGTGGCTGATTCTGTTTAAACCTTATAAACTAAATAACAATTCGTCTTTTTGAACGTTTCAAGTTGGTTTAATTACCGACTGGAGATGGTCAAAAGGGGGAATGTTACACCCTTGGATTTGGCATAAGAGATTTGGACATTTGAATTTCAAACTCTTATCTAGACTGTCAAAACATGATCTAGTAAGAGGTCTCCCTAAAATGAATTTTAAAGTAGATAGTTTATGTGATGCATGTCAATTAGGAAAGCTTAGAAAAAGTTCCTTTAAATTAAAAGATATGATTTCAACTTCAAAACCCCTTGAGTTACTTCATCTTGATTTATTTGGCCCATCTCAAATTCAGTCAATAAATCATAGTAAATATGTTTTTGTAATTGTAGATGATTATTCTAGATTTACATGGACAATATTTTTGAAACATAAAAGTGATACTTTTGAATGTTTTAAGAACTTTACAAAAAGGATTCAAAATCAATTATCTTTAAAAATTATAACTATTGGTGGTGATCACGGTGGTGATTTTGAAAATGAAAAGTTTGAGGAATTCTGCAATAAGAAGGGAATAACTCACAATTTCTCATTTCCAGGAACTCCACAACAAAATGGAGTAGTAGAACGTAAAAATAGAACGATACAAGAGTGTGCGAGAACTATGCTTTCAGATAGTAATTTACCAAAACACTTTTGGGCAGAAGCTGTTGCTACCGCCTATTATATTTTGAATAGAATTTTAATTAGACCTTTAACTGATAAGACACCTTATGAACTTCTTCATGGAAACAACCTAAGGTATCATACTTCAGAATTTTTGGAAGTAATTGTTTTATTTTAAATACAAAAGATAATTTGGATAAATTTGATCCTAAATCCGACAAAGGAATCTTTATCGGATATTCTAATTGAAGTAAAGCTTATAGAGTTTTTAATTTAAAGTCTAACACGATCGAAGAAACAATGCATGTTTCGTTTGATGAAAATTTAAAAGATTTTGAAATTACAAATGATGAAGAAGATTTAATTACTCAAAATCAGGAATCAACCGAAATTAATAATGAAATTAATCATCCTAATAAAAGGATTAAACTTTTAAAAGATCATCCTATTGAAAATATAATAGGAGATATGCAATCTATTGTTACAACTAGAAATCAACTAAGCAAAATGAGTAATGTAGCATTTATATCAACTATTGAACCCAAAAATCCTAAAGAAGCATCAACTGATGATTCATGGATTTTGGCTATGCAAGAAGAATTAAATCAATTCACTAGAAATGAAGTTTGGGAACTTGTTCCTAGACCTGAAGATAAAACTATAATTGGAACTAAATGGGTTTATAAAAATAAAATGAATGAACAAGGTGAGGTCGTTAGAAATAAAGCACGATTAGTCGCCCAAGGTTATTGTCAAGAAGAAGGTATAGATTGTGACGAAACCTTTGCTCCTGTAGCAAGATTAGAAGCCATTAGGATTCTACTTGCTTTCGCAAATCATAATAATTTCAAATTATTTCAAATGGATGTTAAAAGTGCATTTTTAAATGGCTTTGTAAAAGAAGAAGTATATGTTGATCAACCATCACTTTTTGAAGATTAAAATTTACCAAACCATGTGTACAAACTTAAGAAAGCTTTATATGGTCTAAAACAAGCTCCTAGAGCCTGGTATGATAGACTAAGATCTTATTTATTACAATCAAATTTTGAAATTGGTAAAATAGATAATACTCTTTTTATTAAAAGAAATAAAAATGATATTCAACTAGTAAAAGTTTACGTAGATGATATCAGTTTTGGATCAACTAATTTTGAAATGAATAAAGAATTTTCTGAAATAATGACAAAAGAGTTTGAGATGAGTCATATGGGTGAATTAAACTTCTTTCTAGGATTGCAAATAAAACAGTTAGATAATGGTATTTTTATTAGTCAAGAAAAATATGCTAAAGAACTAGTTAATAAATTTGGTTTGACTACTACGAGTGGAAAACCTACTCCCATGGCAACCAATGAATATCTAAGTAAAGAAGATTTCTCGAAAGATGTAGATCAAAAGTTGTATAGAGGAATGATCGGATCATTGCTCTATATCACTGCTAATAGACCTGATATCATGCATAGTTTATGTCTTTGTGCAAGATATCAATCTCATCCTAAAGAAACTCACTTAAATGCTGTAAAACGTATCATAAGATATATTTAATACACCTCTGATTATGGCTTATTTTATCCTAAAAATGATTCATTTGATTTAATATCATACTGTGATGCTGACTATGCTGGATGTAAATCAGACCGAAAAAGTACAAGTGGAACTTGTCACTTTTTAGGACATTCTCTGGTTTCCTGGTTTAGTAAAAAGAAAAATACAGTTTCTCTTTCAACAACTGAAGCAGAGTATATTTCTGCTGCTTTGGCTTGTTCTCAAGTAATATATATCCAACAAACTTAGATTTTGGATTAAATATCTCAAAATCGCCAATTTATTGTAATAATACAAGTGCAATAAATTTATCTAAGAATCCTACTCATCATGCTCGAACTAAACATATTGATATTTGACATCATTTCCTTAGAGATAATATAACTAAAGAAGTAATTACTCGAATATATAAACTCCGAGAATCAAATCGTTGATATCTTAACAAAACCATTAATGAATCTATATTTACAAAATTAAGAAGAGAATTAGGTATTTGTTCTATAACTGAAATATGAAATATAAATAACAAGTATAATTAATAATTAATATTAAAATAAATCATATAGTTAAAATATGAGGACCATGTTGACATCCCCTAGGAAGACATGTCGACATGTAACGTTTTTATGTTTTTAATTTTTTTTCCCACCAAAATTCAAAAATTCAGTTATATATTTTTCTCAATTTCGAATTCTTATTCATTCTCTCTGTTTTCTCTTCATTTTCTATTCTGAAATATATATAATAATGGCATCTTCCTCTAAATCAAACTTAAAACCAACTTTCTTATTCCCCTCTCCTGCTTTTGGTCCATTCCAATGCTCTACTCTCGCACGTGTAACTAAATTGGAGGAGTCTATGAAGGATACTCTTCAGATGTTGACTGAAATTCAAGTGACTCAACTTCGTATGGCGAAAGAGCAAGAGAGGCAAGGCAAGATTCTTAGGAATTTAAAAAAATTCCTAATGGATAACCATGCCAACCCTATCTTGATCGATGAAGACTCTTCACTCAATCAAGAACATGAGGTCAGCGACGAAGAAGAACCAATGGAAGAAGCACACGAGGAGGATCATGACTAAGTAGTATGCGTTGGAGAAGTGTGTTTCGACAAAAAAGGGAATCTTGTTGAACAACGTGGAAATTTTTGTTTCCACTATCCAAATTGTTCAATTCATAAATCTCCTATGTTCAGAAACACACATTAGTTTCTTCTCTTTCTTTCCATTGTTATTTATGTTTTTATCGCAAATGTAAATACAACCATACTCGTAATAAATAAACTCATGTTCTTATATATGTTAGTATTGTTGTGAATTCTTAGTTAGGATAGTTAATAGTTTAGGATTATATTTTAGTTAAGTATTGATTATGTATGATAACACTATCATTATAATCACAAGTAATGTAGTCTTAGTTTCAGGGGGAGTTATATAGAGTTATATAGTTTTTGTTGATGACAAAGGGGGAGAAGTATAAAATAGGATAGTTATGCATAGATTAAGGGGGGGTTATTAGAAGTATTAGGATAGGAGGAATATTTTATAAACAAAGGTTGTCATCATCAAAAAGGGGGAGATTGTTAGTCCCTAAGGAGTTGGTTTTGATGACAACAACCTTAGAATAGATTATAAAATATAAATACTAACATTACAAGTTTAGATATATATGTATATGCAGGATCTAACCATGCAGGTATCAAGAATGAAGACTGTACAGTATAGAGATTCAAGATATCGAAGATTGAAGACTCATGAGTATTAAGAATTTCAAGAGTTCAAGTTTCCAAGATAAGTTATATAGTTAGGAATATTGTTAAAACTCATAGAAAGGCACTGACATCTTAATATCCAATTTATTCGTGGAATGGAATCCACTTCGAGCCCGTTAAAGGGATGGAACCCTAAGTAGGATGGAACCTACGAAAATCTAGTGGGACATTGTTTTGTATCCACTAATTTTAATTCAAATGATTTTACAAAATTATCTTGTTTTCAAAATGATTTCAAAAATTTTCTTTTAAAAGATTCAAAACTCTCTGTCCTGATTTTAAATAATTTTAGCCTCAAAAACATCTTTAATTTCAAAGTCAAATTACTCCTGATTTTAAACTATCTTCAAATAATATATTTAACTTTTAAATATTTATACTTAGATTTAAATATAAAATTATAGTTAAATTATGTATATATTGTTCTTTATATTTACTTATATATTTTAACTATAGTTAAGTATATTTATAAAAGTTTAAAATAATTTTAATATAAGATAGATGTTATTTTCAAAGAAAATCAAAACACCAAAAATCCCTTTGGGATGTCGACATGCCCATGTACCCCATGTCGACATAGTGTCAGTTGGTTTCAAAATTCAAATTTCAAAAGAAGTGTCTATTCGCCATAACTCTTCATGAATGGACATGGCTGTTGCTCTTCTATAAATAGGGGTCAGTTTCAACGAATTTTTAATCATATTTTTCTTGTTTTCACTCCTCTTCTTCTTCCACATTTCTTAATACAAAATCATACCATTACTCTACCGAAATCAACATCGAATCATACTCGATTACTTCTAGTGTGATTCTCCATCACTTTCTCTACAAGATCCAAGTGCTAATCTGAGTTATAGACTTTTTGTAATCAATCGAGTGAGAAAAGGTGTGATTGTAGCCTTGGAAATCAATTGAGCGAGAGTAGGTGTGATTGTAGCCTTGGAAATCAATTGGGTGAACTTGTTGCCCCGGAAATCAAGTATCTCTACCCAGAGGATTGTTATTCTGGAGGGTGTACCTCGTAGCCTTGAAACCGAGAGTTGTAATTGTTGAATTGAAGTTTGAAAGGAAATCCGTACTTAGTTGTGCGTAACTTGATGTAGGGTAACTCCAAACTAGTATAAAATCCGGTGTGTTCTTTCCTTTACTGCTTTTACTTTATATTTGCATCTGTGTTTGATTCTGTGTTCATATCTGTGTCTGATTAGTGCATACATTGTTAACAAATTAAGATAAACTCAAAAAGATTAACAGATTTCTTAAAACACTATTCACCCCCCTCTAGTGTTAATTCTAGCCTTAAGATCCTTAATCCGCATTTCTCACAAGCAAGTCAAAAATCTAAAAATAAACTATAAATAAACTTGCATATAGGTTATCCCAAAATTGTAGAAAAGCTACAACTATTGGAAACCCTATTATTTTTAATTATTTAAAAATCTAATATAATTACTTGAACACTCACATATGGTCCTTAGCTCTTTTCCTTGGCCTTCCCGAATCCACTTGTAGGGTATAAAATATTTTAATTAAAAAGAGCTTCTCCTTGGAAAAATATTCCTTTTAGGGTTCAGCCTTAAGCAATGAACCCAGATGGAGAAAATATGAATGAGAAAAATAGCTAGGCCTAGGGTCTTATTAATAGTGTCACTTGTGGATCTCAGACCGTTGGATTTAAAGATTAAATCTGGTGCAGCTACGTCATAGGCTCGCTGGGAACCGTCGGATGGAAGCACAGATGCACAGGATCAGATAAAAATCGAAAAACACATCATTCGTTCACCTGGACGAAAGTTCATCCAAATGCTTTGGCGAGTCGATCGCCAGGTCGACCTTGGTAGTGTGTGGGTCGACCTGACCCTTATATATATATATATATATCTTATTTTCTAATTTCTTATTTATTTCGTAACTTCTTTGTTCTAGCTTCGATTTTGACAATCTATATATGGAAATTAACCAAAAAATTTCCACGGACACAATGGTGCAACTCTCATGGCTCAATTCTGAAAATTTCACAAAGTTATTTTATTATTTAATTAATTTGTTAATTAATTCTTATAGCTTTAATTTTGGGTTGTTACATGAAGTTTCTCAATTGATTAAATATTTTGCAAAAACCCAAAAGTTTCCAACCATAGTCAAATGCTCAAATCAAAAATCAATGGTCGATGCTCATAAACTGGTCGAGCATGGCTCATCAATCAATAAGTGATAATATGCACATTTATAACAATCAAACAATCAATCTTCAAAGAGATAACATCCAATCATCATCCACAGTCACGGTTGATTTTATCAGTTTATAGGGTTCATTCTTTTATATCCTATATAAAATCTAAGTTAAAATCATTTCATTTTTAATATCAAAATATTTTTATATCACTAACAAGTACGCTCTCTCTTATACGTATATACACGCAGACTCATTCTAGGGTACTACTGACCCTATCTCTAATGAGTAATTCCCACCAAAGCCAAGGTTCTCGCTTAACCTTCAGCTCTGATACCACAGGTAACGACCGGGTTTTTCGACCCTCGAAAATCAACACTAATACGTTCACTCTATACAATGCCGAGCAATCGAGTGCCAGAAATACTAGATCATTATTGTTTAAGAAGAAAAGGATAGAACATAAACAACAACATAGAATCTCACAATCGCAGTGGAACAAAATATAATATATAATAACATATTTTTATACAAGAAAACTGTAACTGTTAATATACATACAAATTATCAGAGTACAACCATCAACATAGAAATCTGGATAGTTATATTAACTTGTCCTCATAAGTGCTGAATATACATCCTACAATACACAACGAAATATAATCAAGTACCCGTAATACGTCTCTGCCATCCAGCTCATCTCCGGAGCTCCAAAGCATCCTAAACTGAATCTGTAATACTCAATCTGACCCGAGCATTACAATAAAGTAACACCCGAGTCAGACTGGAAACCAGCGTGAGTAAACACACTTAATTTGAATTAATTAAGTTATGAAAATCCTTTTAAAACACAGGTATCTCGTAAGACCGTGTCACATATAAACACGATGGGTTTTTATCTTACGATGACCAAAAGCACTTTTATAGGAAATCCAGTGATATTATAATAGTGCCTAAGTATAAATTATTATTTTAGATAGTTGAATTTGTCAAATTAATTAAATTCCAGCATATTAGACTTTATACTCAAAGCTGTAAAGGTTCGTAGTGGTTATTTGGTCGAAGTAGTTTCGGATAATGCAGATATCTGATCCCAGACTCTTTGAATCCAAACGATAAAATTTAAAGGTCCAAGTCGTTTAAAATAACAATTTCAAAATCAGAGTGTCAATATTTACATATGGGAATTCATTTCATATGTTACTTCAAATTGAAACGTGTCAACGTTTTATTTTAACCATTTTAATTCGTTTGGCTACTTAATGGCATAGGCAAGAACAATTGAAATAAATATCCAAGAGAATAAGCCAAAGTATAGATCATTAACTAAATTAACGATTAATAATTAATATTAAACAATTCACAAATCAGAATTTAATTGACTCCAATTAACCGAATCTATTTATATTTTTAATCCAAATTACTTTTAAATTAAAGAAACTATAAAATGATTTATTATTAGTAAATTAAAATTAAACAATCCATTTAATAACTAATTTATTAATTGATATAAGATTAAATCAATTAAGACTTTAATTATTTATTCTCTTAAATTATTATAAATAACCTAATTTTAATTTACCAAAATAACAAAATAAACTTAGATTATAAAACTAGGTGACTGGATTACAATGCAAAAAATTTCATGTTGACTGGATTTTAAATAAAGGGGAAATAATGTTTTTAAAGTTAAAAGTATTTTAACATAAAAACTTATTCAATTTCTTTACTAAAAAAAGATTAAATACCCAACCCATACTCAAGCTCGCCCGACCCAAACCCAACAAGCCCAAAACGCCTTTCCTCCTTCTTCTACCTATAGTTCTCTTTCTCCCTCCCTTCCATTTGCAAGAAAACAAACCGTGCACGTACATGTGCACGTACACGCCTACTCCGGTTGTCAACGCTCGCCGCCGACCACCCATCCAAGTCAGCTTATGCCTTACGTCCATGTTCACCTCCTAAAAACATGATCAAGCTTCCAGTTCAAAAATTCGAATTCCAGACTCCAAACCTGGAACGCCTCTGATCCACCCATTCGCCTTGCCACGACCATCAACGACCGCCATTCACCTCCAAACTTCGCCTATATGTTCGCAATCTTCTCCTCCATCGATCTCCCCACACGTGCGTATCTCCGGTTGCCTCTCGTCGCCGCCGTTTCCACATGAACCAAGCCCAAAACAAGCACACTCAAAACCCTACAACCTCCTCGACCCGACAAACCACCTAATAGAAAAATCATATGCCATTTTTTGTGGGTTCCCCAACACCCAAGCCACCTCCACAACCAACAACAAGCCAACCCATTGCCTCGGTCGCCGGAAATCGACCAAAAATCCATTTCTTGATCAGCTTCCCTTATCTCACTCAAAACACGACTAAAAATCTCCAAAACACTTTCAAAAATCATCATTTTCGAAGACAAACACATTCATATGATCAAAAGATTTAATTGTGACATTTGATTTTTTGTCATTTATAAGTTACTTACTGTAAAATGTATTTTTCTTCTTCTATACTTCATAATATCAAACGAAACTAATTTTTAAATAATCTACACTTTAAAACAACCAAATCCCTTTTTGGAATCATGGTCTAAAGTTTAATGGATTGTGAGATAAAGATTTTCAAAGTTGAAAGATCCTAACTTTTCCAAAGAAACAGAGGTACTGCACATGCCTTTTGAGTTTGCAGGGTGTTCAACATGATTTAACATACATATAGACAACATAGAAAAACTCATTAACACATGAATACTCGAAAAATAAAAGAATTCATTCAAATCTACAAGCATATAGATGCATACATGATTTACAGTAAGCAAAAGTTTTAAGTTTACTCACTGTTTTTATGAAAAAAATGAAGTACTGCTATTTTCATTTTGTTCTCCTTCCTGAGCTTTGAGTGCTTAGCTTCTTTAAGGTTTGGAATGGCAGTGTTCTTCTTTTATTTTCTTTTTCTTTTGTTTTAATGCAAGAATGGTTGAATGTTTTTTTTGAAAAAAATGTGTGGTCCTCTACAAGAGAGGAGAGCACACATGCACATATATATATATATATATATATATATATATATATATATATCTCAACAAAAGTATAGGAGCTGCCAACAAGCCTGGCAGGTAGCAAAGAACCCTCCATACAAAAGGAAAAAAAAACAAACCCACCCAAGCTCCTAAAAAACTACAAACCAACCCTATAGAGACAACACCAACCTGAAATACCGGTCAAAAGCGACACCGAGAGAGCAGCAGCCAACTGGAAAACTTCCACAACCGCAACCGAAACAACCAAGCTGAAACATCCCAATATACAACTCCTACATAAACCACAAAAAATTCCAAAACAACAAAAAACACAATAAAACTCCCAGAACATCGACAATCCTCAATCAAAAGACTAAAAAGCATTACGATTTAAACGAGGACTTCCCCTAATATTACTAGCTGAATAGCTCTTACTTTTTCTACTCCTTAATTTGGCTTCACACATTAATTTGGCTTCACGAATTAATTCCTTAGCATGGGAAGGAGATCGAGAAAATCTACCTAAAGCCGCAAGAAAATAATACATAACAAATCTTAACCCACACATCCAATAATAGACAGCTTGATCAGTTTGCTGTAATTTGGAACGATCTAAATCTCCGCTCACAACAATATCATTGCTGCCCAAACCACTTGCTTCTTGCTCAACCAACAAAACACCTTCTGATCCGTTTACTTTTTTAAAGAAAACAGACATAGTCAGATCAATACCAATAATATCCATTTGAATATACTTCTCCAACGAAGAATCCAATCCTCTGACACACAACGGAGTGCCAATCTTAAATCTAATAACAATCATAGGAGTAACAATTAGAGGCCATAAAATACCAGAAAAATCAAGAAAAAAACTCCCCACAACTTCAGTCAACATGAGACCAACCCTGCACAAAACAGAAACGCTAATCTTCATCTCCGTTAAAAAAGCCCATCGGCAGAAGAAACAAAAATCCCTCTAAAATCTGTCAATGATCCAACATCGAGCGAACCTTCGTTCAACTTATTATCTATGGGTGACAGCATAAGCTTCATAACCTCATTAACACTAGAAGACTTTCTGAGTGAAACACTATCTTTATTCATAGCGGAAACTTTGTCTTCCAAATTGACTTCATCAATGATGGATCCACTAACCACTTTATTCCCAAAAACATTAAAAACCTCAGATGAATATAAACCAACTGAACAAGAATCAACACAGAAATAATCTTCTAAATCTAAACAATTGACTTTAGAAGCACCCTCAACACTATCAGATAAACGAAATTTACCATCAGTTACAAGATTACATTGCTATAATCGAACATCAACTTCGCAAGCCTGATCAACAGAAGACAAAAAAAGATCCACACCAGCCTCGGCACAAGAAATACCAATTGGAACACTAACTTCAAACATATTATAATCTAGTGAATAAAAATTTTCAACTGAGACAGAGACTGATGAATCCCCTTTGATATCAAAAACAGGTGAAACCGAAACAACTGGTTCAGAAAATTTATTTGAAAATCTATCCACCAATTCAGTATTATGATGACATAAATCACTGACCACATGATCCAGTAGAAAAATGTCAGCATGAAAAAACTTATTCGTGTCATTCACGAATGACTGTTCCATATCCATCCACAACAAATCCTCAAAATCATGAGCAACTTTATTACTATTTGAAAAATCTTTAAAATGATAACCACTCCAGTTAGTAGGATACAAATACTCACCAATATTATCGGCAGTTAAGCAGTCGAAGTGCCAAAATAATTTATTAAAGAGATAATTGCATTCTTCTTTATTCCCTATGCAACAATCCAAAAACAGACCTCTTAATCTAAGGAATTCAAGAACAAAGTAGAAGTGATGATCTTTAAGACTCAGGGGCTTCGAGAAATTGGGATCAGCAATAGGGAAGACAGGATCTGACTCAAGAAAACGATTGAAAAACCGGGGGCACGATGATCTCTTATGACCAACAACTCCACATCCAAAACATCGAATTGGCTTCGAACAGTCTTTAACTTTATGATTATTGCCTCCACACCGAAAACAACAAGAGCCCCTTTTCCAATTTCGAGATTTTTGAAATTGATTTTTGGTAAAGGAAGACCTGAGAGATCTATTAATCGAATGAGATTTGAAACCTGGGTTCATAAATCGATTTGCAGACAAAGGGAATCTGAAATCTGAATAAGAACCAAAAGGAGATGAGTTTAATTGATCGCCATTTTCTTGGGCACGAGAATTTTTCCAGTTGTACGCCATTTTCTTTCGAACTAGAAAGGCATCAGATTAGAATGGTTGAATGTTAAACGTGAACAAAAACAAGGCAGTGGTATCTATATTGATGGAGAGAACAAGGCTGAAGCTTATTATCATATACAGTACTCTTCCTTTTTTTTCTTTTTTTTATATTCTTTATTTTGATTTGAAAATTCTGTTGAGTTGATTTGAAAATTGTGTTGATTTGATTTCCTATTTGATTGGAAAACTTAAGTGATTTGATTTATTTTGTACTTGACTAGATACATTTAATCATGGTGTTCCCTTATGTATATACATACTTCATATCTATATAGATAGATTTTCCTATAACTTCTTAGACCATACGAACATGTGTTTTGCCCACTTAAACAATTTAACATGCTAAAGTTTGTACATAAACACTATATTTAACATACACACATATATAACTACTTACAAGTATTTGTTTTTATTTTTATATATTTTATTTTATTTTATATCATAAGTTTTGTATATACATTCATATATATAGATTTACATATACTCTGTTTTTATATTAACATATATACCTTTTTTTCATCATATACATATTTACATTTTCACCTATTACCTTTAGATATATACATATTCATTTTATCATATTTTCATATACGTATATATAGATATATATACATATATATTTACATATTTACATATTCATCTATACATTTAGATATACACATGTTTACCTATATATAGATATTTCTATTTCCATATGCACTATATTTATAAACATTTACCCATATATATATAGTCTTAAGTTTGAAATTTTGCCATTATGAAGTTTATACATTCATGTATATGTATTTATTTACATATACAATATTTTTCATAAACATATATACACATATATAACTTATATATATTTTTATACATCATAAAACTTGTATATACTTATATATACATATATGGATATTCTATATTAAATTTTTAACGATGGAGTTTATATATCTATAAAATTTATCATATCCAGAAATCTATATTTTAAAATTAAATATAGTTTTAATCAATTTATAGATTTAGATATTTCAATTATCAGAAAATCTATCTATTCGACATATAAAAATTAATATTTCAATATTTGTAATTAGTTAATCTTTTTATATATCGAATTTTGTTATTTAAAATTTTATCTAAGTTCATATCAATAAATTACACTAATAAATCATTAAATTTTATTTTTAACCATTTTAATTCAAAAATTATATTAAATTTAATAATTTAAAATAGTTAAAATTACGGGCCATTACAAAAACTTTCATGTTTTGTGCTAATCAAATTAGGGACTTAAAGCTTTCAAATTGTGGTTTCAAATGGACTGAATTTTCAAAACAAGAATGGTTAATTTCTTTGGTATAACAATTAACTTTCATTGTTTTTCTTCATAACTAATAAATCAGTGACTGGAGAATTTTTTCGATTGTGCGCGCTTTTATTTGATATAAATGATTTTACCTCTGTCTGATATAAATGGTTTTGCTAAAATTTTTGAAACAATTCGAGTGATATTAAGGAATACACGGTCTGCTTATTTAATAATATACCAATGTATGTCACCTTGGGTAACCAGAATATATGTGGTACCAGATATCACTTCATTTGAGATCATATTTGCATTTGATTGATATTTTCAACTGATTTCAAAGTTAGTAGACGTCGTTTAACAAAACCCTTTACAGAAAATAGATTTTCGTAACTTCTTTTGGATTTACAAAATTTTTAAATAACTCAGATTTTTACCTTGATTCCCTTTAATAAAAATACTCTTATTTACTTTGGTAAGGGATTTACTTTGGAAAAAATGGTTGTTAACTGCTTAAACCTTTTGAAATTTATCAAAAATTATCAATAGTGATCAAGAAAGCGATGGATAGTGATTAAGTTATACTTCATAGCTAGAGGAAGAATATGTTAAAATTTTCATGAAAATTGAACAAGTTTTATAATATTTTAAAACTAGTACATATTCATGATCATTTCTATCACTATCATCCTTCTTGCATTCCATACACAAAAATTTAATATTGTGTGCAGAAGTTGGTATTTTTAAAAACAAGGATTTATATTTTTTATGTGTAATTTATAATTCTATCCCAAAGCATTCACTCTTATTAAAAGTCCTCACGGTTATGCATGGATGAATAGCTTTAATTTTTATATATATGCTTCAATTCTCATTTAAAAGTCTTCGTAGGTATGCATGGATGAAACTTTTATATAAGAAAGTAATAAATAAGCAAGTGGTTTCTAAACTCATTTAAAAGTCCTCACGATTACGCATGGTTAGAAAACGCCTAATATTCTTTTTTAAGAAACTACTAACCTCATTTGTGAAGACCCAAAAGTTGGCCTTCGAAAATCGGCACCCGTACTTCACTTGTACTCAAAATGCCGTAGATTCAAATGCCAAATCTGGTTCTCCGGAGCTTATAACAACAATTAAGTAAATAACACAGCGGAATAAAAGAATAATACATTGATATACAATATCTGATTCAACAGAGTGATACAATGAATATCAATATACATCAGAGATATGATATAAAAAAATAGCAGCGGAAAAGAAAAAAATAGATAACTAACATCAGCAGCGGAACAAATAACTCTATGATAGTCTTCAAGAGAGAACTCCAGCAGTAGCTCGAACTCCCAATAACGATACACCAAGATAAGCAAGTGCAGTCCATATCCAAAGACTGAACTAACTCCAGAAAATCTACTAGACCTGACTATCTAAAAAACCAAACTCTAGACTGCTCGTGTAGAAAATTATGAGCACCCAGAGTTTAGGAAATGAACAATAAACTCCGAGTCAGTCGTGGGACTGGTGTGAGCAACAAAAACAGTTTATCTTTAAACAAACACAAAAGAATTTAAACATTGAAAACCGCAATGCTTTTGGAAAATGAAACTACCATAAGACCTCCCACCACACACACAATGCAAACGCAGAATTGGAGGAGATTTCTTCTTATGATAGTCAAAGATGCTTACTACGCAAAAATCAAATCATTTTTGATATTATTATTAGTGCATAGTGTAGAAATCATTTCGAAAGTATAATATTAATCTTAGCCAACATACGACCAGTATCGTATGTCTACTATAGCTACCATCTAAACAGTGGTGACCACCGTATGTAAATGGCAGGTTCTACAACTAATACCGTACAAAGTTCGTATTGGAAGATGGATTTCCAACAAATGGTCAGGCCAAGGAACTTCCTATCCACGATGGGTACGTCCCTGGAATAGACGACCCGAGAACCTAACCGGATCTCTGCCAACACAAGGCCGGGTTACCTCTGCAAAGATAGGTAACTACTGACACGCGTATGCCATTCCCCGATCGTCACCGATCTTCCCGAGGATCCTCGATTTCCAACAACCACATAATAATAATAATGCAGTAACCACAGAGGTTAAGTATCTGGGCTCCATACCATGATACCACCTTTATCCAGAAGGAATGACACACACTAAGGGGCGCTACTCCCTAGAACCTTGCTGCATCCTTCCTGTTTCGACCATTTCCGGGGTGTGAGGCTCGACGAAGTCTCGTCCACAAAGCTACGCTTTGTCACAAAGCCATGCTTTGGGTCAAACAAACGATCAACCTATGATCACAAAGATATAAGATCAAACAAATGATCATATCGCAAATGATCAAACACTGATCATTTCACAGCAGCACTCAGCATGCCACATTACCAAATTGGGATATATCGCTGATAAATTTCAACTACATAACCTCTGAGCTCGTACGTCTCAGAGAAGGGTGTTAAGCTAAGAGGATAAATTCTCCGCCACCAACAGAAATGTATTTGAAAGAAATCGGCTTTATATCTCAAAGTGTAATGTCAGACATGTAACCATACAAGTCTGTTCCGGGTTCGAACAGAACCGAAGGCACTTCTTACGAAGCCCTTGCAATTCCGGGTATTCACAATCCCGTCCGGACTTCCCATCACAAAGGGTGATAAAATCTCTATACCGGGGACCAGTCGGTGCAGAGACATTCGACGAGTTGTCCTTTCGTTTTCGTGAATATCCGGTCTTCAACACCGGTCTTCAAATGCGATCCATATACGACGTATCATTATTCGGAATGGGTTATATGACACAAATGTCTTTTCCCGGCTAACCCGAATAACGAGCGAAATCTTTAAAAACATATGGATATTGGGATTTCAATTAAGTCACAACTTAATAATTCAACTTCTTCTTTTAAATGGTTTCAATCGATTACCATTTCAAATCTTTTAAACAAAAAGATTTATTTCACAAAGTTCACTCAGTTTTCACAAAGATTCATTCACAGTTTTTTTTTTCCAAAACAATTCCTATTTCAATTGGATTAACTCGTTAAATCTTTAAAATAAAGATTCAACTTATAGCTTTCAAAACAATTTCATTTCAAATGGTTTAAACAAAACATCATTCTAAATCTGTTAAAAATAAACAGATTCAATTCATAGTTTTCAAAAAGAATTCATTTATAACTTGGAAAACCATCTTTCAATTCATACTTGAAATTCCTTTAAATTGGAATTTCATTTCTTATATATACGAAAGCTTTTATCATTTGAAAACAAACAGTTTTCATTTAAGAGAAATCCAATTTTATTTGCACGGGTTAAAGTCCTTGAATTATATTCACATTCCAAAATCAATACTTTTTAAAATAGTTTAACCCATATATAAACATCTTTAATCCCTAGTTTCAAATTTTAGAATTCAATTTCAAATATTGAATTTAAGTTTAAATCCAATTATTTAAATTTTCAAAACTCGATTAAGTTATTCAAAATAACTTTTATCCTTGAAAACTCATTTCAAAAGCTTTTCACTTTAAACCGGAATTTCTAATTTCAAAATCAATTGAAATTAAAATTTCAATTCCAAAAACATCAGATTTAAATTATCTGTGACTTAACCGATTTCCACGTGAAATCCATATTTGTGTGTGTAAAGGTGTAGTCTAGGGGTTTTACACACAATAGTGCAACATCAATCATCACAGATATATCGATAAGCGGTATAATCGATAACGCTTATCTTCATTCACAGATTCATAGATAAAATAAATTTATCAGTCACAAAGATTCACAATTACAATTCGATGTGGGTTTCGGATAACCAACTGGAATCCGACTCCCTGTCGCATCGAAATTCAAATGCCGTTTTACGGATCAAAGGGTTGCAGATTCATATAACAATATATGCATCACAGATATAACAACTCAATACACAACATAACATAGCATCACATCGCAGAACCAACATATCAATCCATCACATAGCATGTAATAAAATATTAAACATCTATAAGTAAGATCAGTTAACTGTTTGAGTAATCCAAAACAGTTTTAATTACTCACGAAAATTACTAATCCTGGTAAATCAACATCGATAAATTACAAATTATTTTGATTAATTATTCTTTAATCATTTATTAATTAACCGTTAACAATAAATTAATTAACCTTTAATTATAATTCATCAATCTCTAATTATTTAAAGAATAAATCTTTAATTATTTAATTCACTATTTAATTAATTATCTTCAATTAATAAATTAACCTTTAATTTATTACCATTTAATTAATTATCCTTTCTTATAAATTAATTAGCTTTAAATTTATAATTAATTGATCTTTAGTTAATTTTAAATCATAAATCAATATAAAATTAACTTAACTTTTAAGTTAACACATTAAAACATTTAATCAACTTCTTAATTACTTAATTAAGTTTTATTTAAAATAAACCCCTTTTTTAAATATAAGTTTAAAACATTTTAATTAAACTTTATTTACTTTAGAAATATTGTTATTTCAAAACCTTTCAACAAGTTGAAAACTTAGATAAACATTTTTATTTACTAAGGAACTGGGCTTAACAAAATTTGTTTAAATAACTTGATTTTTGTTTAAAAGTTAAAACTGTTTTCATACTAAATCTACAGACCCGAGCCATTTTACGTTTTCCCCGAGCCTATTTCCCCTTCACTTCGAGTTCTTTCCAATCCAACCCGAGAACTATTCTTCTTTAAAACTCCCCATTCCCAGGTATTCACGCGACAATCCCGAGCCCATTTATTATTTACTTCGAGTTAGTACTTGGAAAACTTCGAGTGTATACTCGAGCAAACACATGAATTACCCAGTACTCGAATGAACAACCCCAGATCACCAATGTCGCCTCCGTGCACGTGCACATGGATGCGGCGGCGCTCCGGTCATCGGCGAGACCTCCAGCGAGTCGCCGTCCATCCCCACATCAACCCCCAACCATCGAAACGTTGCAATCTTCTCAAATTTGAAATCGAGACAAAAGTCGAAGCCTGGAACAAACGAAATCCTCCTCAAACCCAAACCTGTCATCGCTTCGATCCCACCGCCTCGTCCACCAGAACGTACGAAACTTCGGCCATCACTTCGTCATCGACCCTACCACCATCTCCCAAAGGCGCGAGCCACTCGGTCCAACCATGGTGGCGAAAACCAAAATTTATAGAGCATAAAAAAAACGCGAACTAAACCCTAAATTCGATTCGAACCCAGAATCCTCGCATTCGAAAATTTGTTTAGCATTTTTCTTGTTATAAATCATCTTCAATCTTGCTTTATACGAAATTTCAATAATCAAAATTTATCGTATCAACTGAATTTGGGAAAAATGCAATTTTTCTTCATATTCAAACTGCTCTTCAACCATGATATTAAAAATTACCAAACTTGCATTAAAAATCCTAATTTTTATTAAGAATTCAAATTATATACATGATTCAATAATTTGTTAAATCCAAAATTTCCCATATTTTAAGTATTCTCTGGAAAAATATAAATCTTTCCTCTGGTATACGTTTGTACTTCATGAAATTATTTTTAGATCACAGTTCTTACTTTAATCCACAACTCTGCTTTTGACATCCCATCATAACTCTAAGTAGATTGTGAGATATTGAACTTTTTAGTGGTCATATACTCTGTGAAACAACAGAGAATTCTTGAATACTTGATACTTTAAGAAAAAACGCATATACATCTGTATACCCTCAGAGTTTAAGCAAAGAAGAAAAATATTTATATAAAGACATATATTATTCACTAATTAGCTGACTAAACTTTCATATGATGTTTACTCAGAGGTAAATAAGAAGAGTTGCTCACTTGTGTTTCCAGAGGATGAAACAGAGCACTTTTGATTTGAAACAGCTCTTAAACTTGCTTGCTGAGATCTCTTCTTTGATCTCTGGTTGCCTTGATTCATTTGTGTTGTTGAATGATCTTGTTTAAGTTTTGAAATGTTGCTACTTTAGATTTTCTCAGTTTCGAATAAATGAGACTGAGATGAAAAGAAAAATGTTGATATAAAGAAGAGGGTTTACAGGTTATATTTTATACAGGTTGAGGTGTATTTGTACAAAGTGATAAAATTTGTTTAGTACAATACAAAGCAGAGTTATAATAATTTTTTTCTTTGTTTTATCAACAAGATCTCGGCTGAGGAGATATAGCATTAATTGCTAGAGTCCTTTATGTTTCATATTATATTTTTACATTGTGTACTTTATGTTTCTACTTATCCTATTTATAAAGATATTTTGTTTACTTCATGTTTGAATATACACTTGTTTACTTCGGCTGTACATGTATATTCCTTGTTTTGTTTTCACACTTGCTTCATTTGTTTATACTTATCCTTTGTTATATTTTCATTTTATACTTTGTTTTATTCTTATTTATTTATTTGCTTCCTGTTGCAATCTCAGTTGCATAAAATTTTGTTCTTTATCTTATATATCAATGTTTTTATTTTTATTCATAACTTAAGTATAAATTATTATTACTTATTTCTTGTTTTTATTTTATATGTTAACCATCAATAACAAATTAAAAATTCACTTATTTAGTTGTTTCTTTACATGTTGTTAGATTTTAGTCAAGTATTGCTTTTATTTTTATAGTTCATCTTTTATTTATTTATTTCTATTTCTAACTCAAATATTCATTTTCAAACTTTAATACTAATTGCCTTTATAACATTCTTTTATAAATCATTTCTATTTTAAATTTGTTATCAAAATTTTTATTTAAGTGTTACTCAAATTCTTATTTCTAACATATATATTTATTATACTTACTTTTATACTTGTGTCAAAGGTTTTATATTTAAAAATTATTTTTAAACCATTTACTTGAGATTACTCAAGTTCAATATATACACATATATATACAAATTCTCAAATCCTAATGACTTTATATATTCTTCAAGTTGAATCGGGGAAACTCGCTCCCATTTAAAATCAATTTTACAATTTTTATTCAAAAAATTAATTTAATTATAAATTTAAATTCATAAGAAATCCGGGGTCGTTACATCATTTAAAAGTCCTAAAGGTTAGGCATGGTTAGAAAGTGCTTATTGTTTTTTATTAAATATTTAAAAAGGTAATTTATAAAATTTTCCTTTATTAAAAATACCACACTGTTGTCATTGTATAAATTTCCCCTAAATCATAACTAAATTGTCAATCTAAAGTAGAATTTGTGTATAATAAATAAAATATTATGATTTTTGTTTAATTAATTGAAATTTGCAATATATATTTCTCTCTATATGATTTATGACTTTAATTGAAGTTCATCATTATTTCAATTATTATTTTTATTTTTATGATAACAAAAGAGGAATGGATGTTAAGATGTTGGTGGTCAAGCAATAACCTTATCGATATTCAAGTGTTATTTTTATTTTTCATAGTTGTTTTTGCAATTGGTTTGGCAATCAAATTTTTTCATTTTTTAATTGCATGCATCTATATAGGGGGAGTCTAGTTGTAGGAGGAGTATATAATTAAGGGGTGCTTGATCATAACACATCAAACACATTTGCGAGGCATAAAATATTAATATATGTTTATTATCATCAAAAGGAAGATAGTAGAATATAAGAGTTTATGATTTTTGTTTGACGGTAATAGAAATATATTATTTTTAAATGTGTTTGATTCAGTACTATTGCAAAATCATAGATAGAAGTAAACAAGTAAAATTTTATTTCAACGAATAATTTATTTCAATACAACTTCAAATAGTACGCATATTCAACATATCTTCCACCATATTTTACACATAGCTTCCACTATATTTTACACATTCATTTACAATAAAATTTTACACTCTCATATACAACATTATTTTACACTCTTATATGCAACACACTCTCAAATACAATCACTCACTAGAATTCAAACTTTTTCTATCTATGTGCTCCATTGTCATTTCTCCAATCATCTGCTTTGCCCGTCAAATAACAACGCGGTAAGAAACAAAAAGAAACAAACTGAAACTGCAAAAATACAAATATAATTGAATATGATATTGCCTCAGTTTATGGGTTTGTTAATTTCGTATTTTAAATAGGAAAAAATAATAGTTGTGCATGAATAACCTGTGACATTCACGTTGTATATTGTACATGTCATAAGGCTGAACAAATTAAAATATACAAGTAGCCTACAAAAGAGAAAGAAAATGTCACCTCAAGCTCAACACAGTGCACAACCAAATAATATACAACTACGACAAGGTCAACCCGAATTGGCTCAACTCAAGCATTCAATGGTTCAACATGCGCATAATACACAATGGTGCACCCAGAGATTGAGGTCAAGAACAAAGAAATTACAGACTAGCAACAAGGTCAAGGGACTGACGCACATAAGGGAACATCATTTTATAGCAACCATAAGCAAAGTGATGCACCAAGACACATAAAGGAAAACTCGAGTTTCAGCATGCACACACAGGTACATGCATACATGGAAGAAACCAGACTAAGAGAACAACAGAATGGTGCAAAGCATGTGCATAAAGAAATGACACATCAACTCTGAGAAACATAAATATGTCCAGTTCAGAGACACATACACAAAGGTCTCGAGTATCAAGTCAGCAAAACAGAGGAAGTGCACAAGGGCATAAAAGAAAGCACACAAATGATGCACAGTCATATGTACACTCAGGCATAAAAAGAGCAGTGCACTTAGGCATGAACAAAGTAGGCGTGGAAAACATTTACAAAAGCAATACAGTGCATAAGGAAATACACAAGCCAAAATGGCAACTTAGAGAGAAGACAAGACCAATCAACAAGAAGATATCACAACCAAGTGTAAACAGAGATGCAGTGTAACAACACATGGGCAAATAGACCAGGACAAAGAAATCAAGGCATGAGCATGGAAAAGGGTAATACAATTTCAACCGCAACTAGAAATATCAAATTGGAACAAGTATAGCAAAAGTCAAAACCGAAACCATAACAATTAACCAAAGTCAAGTATATTCGAAATATATTCATAATTTTTGAATATATATATATATATATATATCAATGATGGACGAGTAAAAATTCATCAAAGTCGTTCGATCGGAAATCAATAATCAATATATGGAATCATTGAAATTGATCGCTATAAATACCAATCATCATCGTTGGTAATTTTAATGTGAAGAAGGAACAAACACCAAAATAAAATCAGAAAATCAAAATAATATATACCCAATTATCAATCGCAAAGTTTCTTGACCAAGGTAGCAATCGTGCTCATCAATAATCTGATCGAACAAAGCAACTGTGGAGGAGCAAAGACGAGAGTAAAGCAATGAATTTTCAGAGTAGCGACTTCAATCAGAATCCCTAAAATCAGATCGCAAGAGAAAAATAGATTCGACATGAAAATGAAGCGAGCTGAAGAGTGAAAAGGGAGAATGTGTTTTTAATTATATTTGGACCATGTTTTTTTTATGAGCAAATTTGTTTTGGGCCAATTTGTATTAGGGTTCCATTTTCTTTTTTTAATTGTATTTTGTTTTTAAATTTATATAACTCTACTTTGTAACTAGGATTGAACTATGGGGCGTAATTCAAAGAATTCTCAACTCCGGGATAGAGTTGAGGCAGTGTTTTAAGCGTAGGGTTAGAATAATTAAGTTAGTGATAGTTGCAAGTTTACATGGTCTGTAAGCGGTCGATTATTTAATTCTATTAGAAATCTTGGGGGAAGCAGTAGGTAGGTTTTGCCGAAGCTTGGTAAAATTGTGTGTCGTTTTTATTTTCGCATTTATTTTGTTATTATCTATGCTTCAATTTTTTATTATTTCTTGAATTTAGTATAAAACCTATTTACCCCTCCCCCCTTTAGGGTTAATTCGATCCTATATTCATTAGCTTCATTTACAAAAATATCTTCATTATTTTGCACTTCTTGATATTCATGTTCTTCTATAGCATTGTTGATATTTTCATCAATAGATTTACTTGCTTCTCCACTTGAATAAAGTGATTGTTGCGTTCTTACATCGAATAACTTAGAAACCGAGCCTAATAGCGATGTAGATATTACATCTTGACGTCGTTTCACCTTTCTATTATAAGCTTCAGAGTCCTGCTTTCTAAATCTCATCTATTTTTTCTCCTCCTCATCCTTAAGCATCATATTAACTATCTAATAAGATATTTTAAATTTTAAGTCGCCATAAATTATCATTTTCATAATATAATAAGAAATAACTTTTGTTTTAATTTAATAATCTCTAGTTGTTTACCTTATTTAAAAAGATTTACTTAATTTTTAATTAAATATTTCTGACTTGTTTTGAAATGAAATTAATAATCTAATTTGATGCTATCAATTGCTAAATAACTTTGTCTAAATTCTAAAGTGAATTAATTTATTTTGCCTACAAGAAACTTATTTCATTCAGCTCAGACATCAAAATTACAAACAAAAATTCATTTTGAAAATAAAAAAGTAAGCTTCTCATATTCTCAAAATACAAAAAATAGCAATGAATATAACTTCAACACTCAGCACTGCAAGCAACAAAAGAGGAACGAGCAACCAATTCGCACAACACAACCTTAAGTTTGGAGACAACAAAATAGAAGATTTTGCGCCAGAGTCAAGAGGTGGATTGCTCTAATATTTATTTTCTAACACAAGAGAAAGAGGAGCCGATCGATCTTCAGAGGAGCTGTAACAAATTGGCTAGAGACGTGGTGCAAAAACCCTAAATTGAGAAGTGGGATTGAGATACGTGATGGCCGGAGGCAATATCTTTGATTCATTTTTTTGCCCTCTTGAGTGGGCTACCCCATCTCAGGGGCTCATTGAGCTTGCCCCAAGGCCGCCTCTGCTTTTTGACATAAAAAACTATTTTCTTTTATATATATATATATAGGCTCTTGTTTTACGTACCAGATATTCTTTTTGTTGTGCCAAATGTGTGTTGTGGTGATCAAAATAAATATAAAATAATCAACTTATGAATTCATGTATCATACGAACATAAATCAGTTAAGTCCCAGAAAATTAGTTTAGGAGAAGGTTCTCGTATGGGTTGGTTAACAAGTTCTCATGGTAATACAATACTATTAGTACCAGATGGTGTATTTTAGTCCTAAACTGATATTGAAATGTCACATCATTCTCCTATATTGTTTATAACCTTAGAGCATCTCCAACAAAGGTTAATTCAGCCTTAATATTCAGCGGCTTCTGAAAATATGTCTCCAATTGTGAATATTACTATGAATATTCAATGTAATATTTAGGGGCCAAATCAAAAATCTGAATTGGCCCCGGGCGCTGATTTAATCAACGCCTAGCTCTGAGCGCTGATTAAATCACTACCCAGCTACAGGCGCTGATTCAATCAGCGCTCACCTATATTCATTGATTTAATCAGCGCACAGAGCCATAATGGCTCTTTGCCCCAACGGCTCCTTTTGTCCTCCCTCCAACGGCTACTTTCTGCCTCCAACGGCTACTTTCTTCCTTCTCAACTCCATAAATACACTTTGTTCACTCTTCATATCTACACAAACATCTTCACTCCTTTCTTCTCTAACCTGTATTATCTTGAAATAGCTTCACCCTTTGGAGATTTTACGCATCCTTCTCAGTCTCAAAACTATTTCTTCAATGACAACCAACAACAACCAAGTACTCCTCCGACACACCATTCATCTAACCCATGGAGAAGCAATGAGGACTACGACTTATGCAACATTTACTATCATTATACGAATGACTCGATTAGAGGAAACGATCAGAGCGACAATAAGTTTTGGAAGAAAATAATGAGTACCTTCAACCTCAAGCATCCTGAAAATACTCGATCTTTGTCGGTGATTCAAGGTCGATTCGGGAAAATCAATCGTCAAACTCAGTTTTATGAATCACAGATTTATAAAATAAAGAAAGCGAACCCTAATGGAATAGGAGGTGAAGTGCATTTGGTATGTTTCTTGTTTTTATTAGTTTTTTGTATTTAATCTAATTATTAATTTATTCCTTTTTTGGTTTTCAGAAAAGAATGGCGAACGAGAAATTCTTTTCCGAACTATTACCAATTTCCGAACTATTATGAGTTGCAGACGAGCACACCGAAGTGGAACTCCGATAATGTGAAGAGCCTCCGAGAAGTTCAAACAAAGGAGAAGGGAAAGAGAAAGCATCGAAATCATCATACTCATCTAGTCCAGGAGATTCATCTTGTATGGAAACTCAATTCGAGGGAGAAAACGAGTCGCATGCGCTCAACCAAAGACTAGATGAAGGTTATAGACCAATGGGAGTCAAAGCAGCATAGAAAAAGAATAAGCTTGATGTCGTGGTGAACGTTAAATTGGGTGCCGCTCTTGAAATTCATGAAAGAAGGCGTCAAGATAGAAGCAAGCAAGAGCATGAAAAGATCGATGTGATGCGTAAGTTTGCAAAAATTGAGCAACAAAAGCTAGATATTGAACGGAAAAATCAAGAACAGATGATTATGGATAAAGAGCTGATGGGGATGGATGACATTCAAATGCAGTATTGGATGGAGCACAAAAGACAAATACTCATTTCTAAGTTCCCTCAAAGTAGTTCGTTTCAATCTTAGAATTGTATAATTTGTACTAGTTTCGGTGTACTGTATCGTTTATTTAAATATGCTGTATTTTGTTATTATTTAATGTTGTACTATTCTTGTTTCTATTTAAACAAAATCGATAACCAAACTGAATAACATTTTGAAGGAAGTGCAATACATATTAATAAGATAACTACAATACGACTACAACACAAACGCGTACACACATGACAAATTAAATATCAAATTGAACTAACAATCACTAAAGTAATTCCAAATATGATTCACAAGATCTTTTTATAGTTGATTGTGAAGTTGTGCGTCTTGGTACGAAAGTTAACGTTCCACATGAATGTTGAATGCTTCTTCATTTATAAGAACATCATTTCGGAATACTTCTTGCATTTGCCCCGCAACATCATATTCATGGTGACGTTGTTCTTCGTCCATATCCCTTTTGACTTCAATAATCATATTATGCATAATAATACATGCAAACATACTCTCGAGACCACAGTCGAAATGGATTACTAATCATTGCAAATATGGATTGAAGAATGCCAAAAGCTCTTTCTACATCTTTTCTTTGTCCCTCTTGCATCGCAGCAAACTTTGCTTGCTTTGCTCTTATTGGGTTTGGACATGTTTTCACAATGGTGCTCCATTTTGGATAAATCCCATCGCCAAGATAGTATCCATGGTCGTAAATGTTTTGCCCAAGAGTAAATGACACTGGAGTTACTTGACCAAGTGCCAGATCATTAAATAAGTATGACCTCTAAATAACATTTAAATCATTGTTAGATCCAGGCATTCTAAAGAAAGCATGCCATATCAATAAATTGTATGAAGCAACGGCTTCTAAAATAATAGTTGGTTTTCTTTCTTTACCATTGTAAGTTCCATGGTATGCTTTGGGGTAGTTCTTCTATTCCCAATGCATACAGTCGAGACTTCCAAGCATTCCAGGCTATCCTCTTCTCTCGTGCATTTCTTGAATTCACACCACATCACCTTCATTTGGAGATCTAAGGTACCCAGTGCCGAAAACGTCCACCATAGATTGGCAGAATTTGTTGAGAGTTTCTAATGCGGTAGTTTTTGCGATTCGATATGCATCATCCAATGCATCTGCGGGGGTGCCATAAGCTAACATCCTCAATGTAGCAGTCTTTTTTTATTCACCGCTAAGCCCTTGTGTTTTTGAAGCATTTGGTTTTTGAGTAAAATATTTGTCATTGTTTTGAATACCAGTTAAAATTCTTAAAAATAGATTACTTCTCATTCTATATCTTCTCCTGAACATATCAGGTCCATAAGTGTAATTTGGATTGAAGTAGTCTTGCATCAAAGTTTTGTGGAAGGAAAATTGATTACGGTTTACATGTTTTCGACCCATGACCGATCCACCATGTTTTCTTGTTGTAGAGCCATAAGCTTCATAGCATATGTCAACTATTTCTTGTAATTCTTCGGCTTCCTCTTGGAGTATCTATTCTTCATCGGAGTCACTATCGAATGTCATAACACATTTGAGAAAAGATGAAGTATTCATTGTTGTATTTAGTTTAATGCTATGAGAGAAAGAAAGAAGACATTAAATGTGATTTCTGGAATGGAAGTTGAAGTCCTTATATAGAAGTGATACGATATGTAGAGTTAGTGGCAGACAAAAAATGTAGAGTGTAGTCAAATCAACTGTAGCAAGTGGCAGACATTATTGATACTTAGTGTTGTCAGGTCGACTTTAGCAAGTGATAGACAAAATATGCAGAGTGTAGTCAAATTAACTGTAGCAAGTGGCATACATTATTGATACTTAGTGTGGTCAGCTCGACTTTAGCAAGTGGCAGACAAAAAATGCAGAGTGTAGTCAAATCAACTTTAGCAAGTGGTAGACATTATTGATACTTAGTGTGATTATCTCGACTTTAGCAAGTGGCAGACAAAAAATGCAGAGTGTAGTCAAATCAACTTTAGCAAGTGGCATACATTATTGATATTTAGTGTGATTATCTCGACTTTAGCAAGTGGCAGACAAAAAAATGCAGAGTGTAGTCAAATCAACATTAGCAAGTGGCATACATATGAAGGAACACACATTGATTTGTATAACGACGATTATGAATTGCCTATTTAACTGAAATTCCATAGTGGAAGTATACAAAAAATTCCATGGCAAATGAAAGTTGGACTCCTCAGGATTATTTGATACTAATCAAAGCATACATAAAAGCCGATACAGAAATATGGAAGTGGAGAATGAGCAAGATTTCTAGGTTACTCTAAACGAAGCCTTTAACAATCATCCCGATTGTAGATTAATTCGATGGATTCTGGAAACTTGTAGTGCTTAGGTCATGTTTGCTAGAGCATGTCAATGATACAGAAGCGTTATAAACATGGTGAAGGAAAAAGACCTATTTCAGTTAACACAAGCTGTGTATGATTCATGCTATTTCTAGGAGTATCGTACTAATTTTGTTGGACATGCTTCATATGATTTATGGCTTAGCTATATTAGACAACTTGAATGAAGTTTTATGTATTTCTCCTTAAGTACTATGTGTTTTTCTTTCAGTTCCATGTATTTTCTTTCAGTTCAATGTATTTTCTTTAAGTTCCATGTATTTCCTTTCAATTCAATGTATTAGGATTTAGTTCCATGTATTTTCTTTCAGTTCAATGTATGTCCTTTAAGTTCTATGTATTTTCTTTTAGTTCTTTAGTAAGTTGTATGCACTTTCACTATCTACTGAGTATGTAATATAAGAAACTAACAATGAAACAAGGCAACCAAAATTGAAATAGAGTGATACAAGAAGGACAAACAACATTGAAATAGAATGATACAGAAAGGACAACCAATATTGAAATAAACTGATATAGGAAGGACAACCAACATTGAAATAAACTGATACAGTGGAATCAAACTGATAATTGAAATGATGCAAACAAGATCTAAAACAAACACACACAGGATGATTAAAAAATTATCTTCGATCATGTGGTAACTGAATTGAACCAAGTATCCTCTTGAGCATTTGAATTTCTTGTTCAAGTTCAGTTGCATACACTACTGCATGATGAGGTAAAGGATCGTCTAACAATTGCCAAAGTCCACAACCATCCGGAAAATTGCGGCACCTATAGTGGCATCGACCAATGTCAGATCTGTTTCTTATGACGGAATACAAAACATTAACTCTCAATTGTAGTATATTTCTCTAGAATCAACCTCTTGTTTTTGTTGAGGTAGTTGATGTCGTATTTCATACTTTCTTTGCCTTCTCCCATTGTTTCTCCTCCGCTCCTCCCTTTGTCTTCTTCCCTTCTCCAAAAGCCTCTGCTCTTGCAAAGCTCTCTCATGCTCTCTTATATCATCATAATGTATTTCCTCCATTTCAACATACCATCTGGTTGGTTCTTCAGAGTAAGCCAGATTAGGAGGGATCACGTGGCTTGAAGGACCTTCGTATGAGTATGATTCGGGCAAGGAAATATGGCTGTAATCCACCATTTTTTGTTTAATAGGATAAGATGAATTCAGAACAATTTTCCAAGTAATAAAACGTATAGCAGTAAGAAGATGTTATATGGCAAAAACCGTGCAACGTAGCTACAGTGTTCGAAAAATACAGAATACTATACCACTTTGTAATAACATTGACATCAAAAGTACTGCAACGTGGCTACGTTGCCAAGGCTAGCATACATCAAAAGTAGTGCAACGTGCAAACAACGCTCGATATGACGTGATACTGCAAATAACGCTATGTTATGTAAATGTGCTGTAAATAAAGCTATGCAAACATCAAAAGTAGTGCAATGTGCAAACAGTGCTTGATATAACTTGACACTGTAAATAAAGCATCAAAAGTCGTTTGTCAGTATGCTGAAATTTTAATACAGATATGCAATGTAAATAAAACTGTATAATGTAACAAAACAACAGTAAAATATGTCCACAATACAATATAGAAGTACATCAATAAAGACAAACAACGGAAAATTAAATGTAACAGTACAACAACTGATCATCCTAAGTCTACGACACCATCATTGTCGTCGTCGTCGTCCGCTACGTCATCAAAATGAGTAGGAATACCATGATCAAACTGAAATGTAGCCAACCAAGCATGTAAACCATCAATTTGTGTCTGCATCGCCTGTTGAGTCTGCTGAGTCTGATGACTAACCGCCTGAGTCTGAATGAGTGTCATATGCTGAATGGTGGTAATATATCGCATATGCTCGTCCAACCTACCTGCATATTGTAATTACATATAATATCTCAATACGTTTGTTTAACTAATACTGTACAATGAATTATTAATATAATGAATTATCTCAAAAGGCAGGGATAGTCCAGTAGTGGGGATACCAGCAATCTCATGATCCGAAGGATAAACTATCGACTACTAGATAAGAGTACCAGTAATATCATACACTCTATAATAGGCGTTAAGACCAAATTCCATGGGCTGTGAGAGTACTAGGATGGAGTGGGATCAAAAGAAAATGGATGTGCCTAAACTCTACCACTGGCTACGTGTGGGCCTATATGATCGAAGTTCACTCCTCGAGCGTAGTTAGGTAATATGTATCGTCGAGGATCAACTCTAAACCAGTAACTGTCATAATCCCCATCGGCTAAGAATAATGCAGAAGCTTCTACCCATCCATTCTGTCTCAATCTTGAAGGAACTGGGCCAGCCCGCAGTGGTAGAAATGGGTGAATTTCAAAAAAATTTACCATTTTGGATCATTAATGGGCCTATGAAGTCAAAAGAAATTTAGATCTTATCTAAATTTCTTTTAAATAAAATTAATACTTTATTTAGTACCATATTTTGTTTTACTAATTTTATTCTAAAATAATAAAGAATGAGATATAAAAATAAAGTTTGAATATATCAAATGTATTCATTCCTTAATTGTGTGACAAAATAGTTAAACATAAGGCAAGTATGATCAATTGATAACATGATGTATAGGAATAAATAAGAATAAGTTTCAAGGCAATCACATAAGGGACAAAAAGGAAAGAAATAAAAGATAACAAAGATGAATGATTCATCTTCCCCTTTTTGACAAACTTGATTTACGCAGCATTCAATTAGCAATCAATGAATCATTATGACATAAGATTAGGAATAGCCAACAATAATTCATATCCACAAACTACTGCCTCGTTTAAAATTGCTTGATATTAATAAAGCATTTAAACTATATAATTCGAACTATAAACATTAAGTTTTATATGTACATTAATGTGTGTGTATATATATAATTATTTCTACATAAAGATTAACCCAAAACTTCTTAACTAATTCAAAATAAACCATATAACATTTAAATTTTCTGATCTATTTATGAACTTATATAAACTTAAATTAGTTAACAAAATATATATGTATACAATTAAATTAAGAGATTCAACCTATATGAATATCTTTTTTACAAAAGTGAAACATACTAAATTGAGCAATATATTAACAATCCTTTGAATACTTAAAAAGTATCAGTCATGTCAAATAGGGTAACAAATTTATAAATTTATTATAATCAATTTATTATTAAAACATCCTTTAATCATGTGTGGGTTTCAATTACAATAAAATGCAGATAATAAGAACAAATAAACTTTCAAATCTAAAGAGATTCAACCTATTTGAAAAAATAAATTTTTTTAAACAAAAGTGAAACACACTAAACTGAGCAAAATATTAACAATTCTTTGAATACTTAAAGAAAGATATCAGCCTTGTCAAATAGGGTAACAAATTTATAAATCTATTGTAATCAATTTATTATCCAAACATCCTTTAATCATGTGTTGGTTTCAATTACAATAAGATGCAGATAATAAGAACAAATAAACTTTCAAATCTAAGTAGATTCTACCTATACGAATAAATAATTGTAAGACAATAGGTGGTACATACTGAACTAAGCAATATGTTAAAATCCTTTGAATAGTTAAAGAAGGATAATTGTTATGTAATATAGGGTAAAAAATTTAGAAATTAATTGTAATCAGTTTATTATCATAACATCATTTAATCATATGTAAGTTTCTATTACAGTGAAAATGCTAACAATAAGAATATGTAAACATTCAAATCAAAAATCACGTTTTGATTTGAATGTTTAAACATAGATCTAAAATTAAGATATTGTCTAATCATATACAAGTTTCAGTTTTGATTTATCTAAATAAAAAAACCAATCAATTCATATAATAAACAATTTGAAATATATAAACCATTTTCAAATCAAATGAGACAATATTATACACATATAAATTAAGATATTCAATTTTGTTCATTAAAACATTATATCAAAATTATTAGAATAAAAGGATCATATCTTAGTTCCAAAGACTTGAAGTACACTCTGAAACATTGAATTTTTTTTAGATGTAGCCAATGAATCGTACCTTGAATGATAAATCAAATCTCCTAGATTCAAAAATTAGCCTCCAGATGTTGCAAGGATCAAGAGGAATAAACCACTTTTCATAATTGATTTTATTTGTATTTGATTTTAGGAATAATTGAAGCTATGGAAGATCTCATATTTTTAGCCATTAGAGAAGGAGAGAACCAGAAAAATTACAGAAAGAAGAATGAAAAATGAGAAACTCAATTGTACGTACATAATGAATTAGAGAATATGTTTTATTTGAAAGAAGGAAACCTTTTCCATTCTTTAATTAAAAGTTCTCCAATTAGTTCTCTTGATTAACTTTCTCTTTTCACTCCTATTTCTTTAGATGGTATGGCTGAAAATTATATGACATCAAATGACATAAGATTCCATAAATTAACGCATGTAATTGTCTTTTATTTAATTACAAGGATATCATATACCAATGCGTGCAAATATATCTTTTATAAATGAATTGAAATAATTGCAAATAACTCCCAAACATCAAATAAAATAAATAATAATTAATATTTCTCAAATACTAATTAATTTAATTAATTTACAATCTTTTATAAATTAATTAAATCATGTGGTTTTTTAGAATCCATCATTACGGTTGTGCTACTCAAAGGTGTAAATTCAGTCAGCGATTAATATTGAACAATTCAAATATTAACGTTCACACATCACTTAGCAAGTGGTGTGATATTTTGGCTGAATTCATCGCTTACACTTCCTTTGGTAAAATCCAATTTTACTTATTATAAGCGGTACCTAATAGTGACAATTATTTACACTAATTCTCTTCGTCAAAACTATATCACTTTTGTGGAATTTGGTAATGGTCAAAATACCAATTTCATCCACATTCAACTTTATAGTCCAAACACAAAGTCTTTGGTTCAATAATAACAATTATTATTAACCTCATATAATCAAGGAGACGAATCCTCTCTTAAATAGTGTTTCACTTCCAATGCTTCCACTCGACCCAACTATAGGTGTTTTGATGGACGCCGTGCCACGATTTAACTATAATCAAAGCGAAGCTTCCACATTGAAGATCAACGGTATTCTCAAGTCGAGTGAACTGTGTAAATTAGTCACATCGATATTCTATGCTTGACCTTAGTTATATTAACCAACAGAAAACTATCTAGTGAGTCATTCCATAGTTATCTAATAACTATCAGTATGTAACCCCTTGGTGCTCCCAACGGTCATGAGTAATACACTGTCCAATATTTGGAGAGCATTATGTACTTTAGTCTCAACGGATAGATCGATATCCAGTCTCGATCATCTTGACTAGGAACATCTAAAATGGTATATTTGGTTCATCGCGATAAATTGCTCACGGTTACAACACTTTGTAACTACTATCATAAAACATACCATTTGTGGATTTTCTGTCAAATATACTTTTAATTAAATTGATTAATTAATATAACCATATTATATCAAGTATATAATAGAAAGAAAATATCTTTATTTCGAACAAGATTGGTCAACGAGTTAGATATATGTAACAAATTACATAATCGCCCCTAGGGCATACCCTTAACTCTATCAAATCCCTGTATATACCGTAATCTAATGGTTCGACGTCTGTAGAACATGTCATCACAAGATAATGGATCTCCAGGGATATGTAACTCCCCAACAGTCTAGAACAAACATCTCTCCCCCAAATACCAAATAGGAAGAAACACTAGTGGGAGTAACATCATCCTCCCCAAACCTATATGATACGAAATAGAAAGAGGATGACCATCATGCATCTGGCCCACATGTGTCAGGGAAATCCAATATGAAGCCCATGGTGCCCGAAAAATATTATCCCTACACCTTATATCAATCCGAGTACAAGCCTCCATCAGGTCATGTCTAACCCACGTAGGCACGCCAGAAACTAACCGAACACGCTCCCATCGTCTCATGCATGGAAAATATCTCTCTAGGGCATGACTAGCCGTCTCAACAATACGGGGATGCATGTTCGTCGTGTACTCATAGTACCAGCACAAAAGAATATACCAAAACCTAAACACTGTCTAACCTCCCCCAAAGCATAAGAATCAATAGTAGTGTATAAATATCCAAGTATAGAGGAACCCTAATCGATAGTGTGAAGCTGATCTAAATCGGCTACCGCTGTAAGGTAACATAATCTAATGGTACTCTTTTGGTTCGAAAAGAAAGTCGAACCAAATAAGTACAACATAATTGCTTTAAGTACGACGTCACTAATAGCATCGATGCCCATATGAGCTACAATATACTCCTGTAGATATGTAAGGGGACCACGACGGAGGCAACATGACCCTTCTCAAATTGGGGTAGATAAATAGTGAAAACCTTGGAGCTCTCAAACGTATGATCAAAAGGAAATGGTATCCTGTCCGGGCCTCTGATCTCAATTCCAATCAACATGTAAACATCGGTGGGGGTAATGCCGAGCTCAAAATCTGAAAAATGAAAAGTATGTGTTGTAGGCCACCACCTTTCAACTAGGGCTGATATGACTGGACGATCGACTGACTGTGGTGGTCTAATCTGTAAGAAATATGCAAAAGTACTAGTCTGGAGCCTATCTATTAAACCCTGAGGTAGTGTGCCATACTGTTGTGCTACACTTTGCCCAACTACCCCGGTAGCTGACGTACAATGACTAAAAAATTAAAGGGTTGTTCGAAATTATTGTATAATTTAAATTCAAACAACTAAGTAATACACTTTATAATATCACATATCTATCTAATAAACATTATTTCATGGTTAATATACCACAAATGTATCCATCATGTATTGATAGTTATTTATTATTTAGAATTGTACCTCGACCGCATCCAATGCTTTGAAGATATGATAAGTGTATCCCTCTTGCAGCTCGTGCAGAATCCGTAGCTGGAAAATCATCGTCTCTGGTGCTGGAGCAATGTGTGCTGGACCTGCAAGCTCATCTGTTTGTTGTCGAACGGTACGTCTTGCAATTTTGGTTACACGTGGTGGCATTTCGACGTTTTTGAATAAAAAAGTAAAAAAGAAGAAGGAAACTATGAGGAAAAAGAGGCTGGGTGCCTACTTGTAAGCGCCCAGCTCCGGGCGCTGATTAAATCAACACCCAGCTGTTGGAGCTAGCCCTTAATATTCGAGGCGTAATATTCATGGCCTGAATATTACGCCCTGAATCTGTTGGAGATGCTCTTATACATACATTCCTTTATCAAATATATCGTCTATGATTCTGTAACGATCCATATTTTTAACTATTTTAAATTGTAGGATTTGATATAATTATTGAATAAAAATAATTAGAAATAAAAATTTAATGATTTCTTATTGTAGTTTATTGAATATGATAAAATTTTGAAATAAACAATTCCGAAGATTTTGACGATAACAAATACCGAGATCAATTCTATATATTGAATGGGTTATAATCAATAGTTGAAATTGAATAATGAATATTGAAGTACTATAAAATGAAAGTAGTTGTTTTATTATTTGAATTCGTTTTAAAATTTAATTTTATACGTTAAATAACTTATATTGAAATATGGTGGTCTATGGGATAATTAAATTGTTTAAATTTAATGTTGCGATTATTTAAATGATTGAATCTTGAATTAATGTGAATGAAAATAGTATCAGAAGTTGATTTAAATTTTATTTAAACTAGAATGAAGATTGTCAACATTTAAATTGGATTTAAAGGTGAATAAATAGAAATCGAAAATTTTATATTTTAGTCAACGAGTAAAAATAGCCATTTTGGCCACTGTCTTGGATTTCGATGAAACCAGTTTCATCGGATCCATAACAGTGAATTATTGTAGGATTTCAAGTTTCGTAGCGATCGGACTAGTCGTTTGGCCGTGCGAGCTTGAAATGCATAGAATTTATTTTCAGAATTTAATTAAATAAATTGATTTCGAAAAGTTGTCTTCTGCATACGATCGAATTAGGCCTCGAAACTAGTCCCATTGTGTTCGAAATGGTGGTAAAACATTATGAATGCCAGGCAACACGCTTCGTTTGGAGTTCATTCGGAAAAGGTACGTGAACAGTAAAATAATAAAATAATACGTATACACCTATATATATACGCGAGCATAGTAAACCCTAGTTATCTACCCCTAGCTGCCAGTCCATACTTCAATGGCCAAACACTCTTGTCTTCCTCCTCTGATTTCTCCTTATCCATCAACAATTAGCGAAAATCACCAACTAGAATGTCATATAGCGTCGAGAGATATATACATCTAACGGTCGTGTTTTGAAATGGCGCAGCGTGGTAGCCAGAATTCGACCATGGGTCAGCCATTCATGCACGTCTTTCTAGTTATAGGGGCGACCGATTGTGCCAGGGTTTGGGTCGAAGGTGGAGGGGGGTCGTAGGGTTCGAATGGTGGTCGCTGATCATCGTATAGATGATCGAAGGGGGTTGCGGTAGGAGGATGTCGAAGGGCGGTGAGTGGTTTCTCGACCTGGAGCACGCGAACGAGAAGAAGGAAATTGTGCGGCCTGAATTTCCTGAATAAAGTCCCAACGGCCCAGATGAAGGTAAAAAAAAGTTATAAATTATATTATATAAAATTGTGTAAAATTATTTATATCACAACTTGTGCATACAGGGTCCGATTCGAGCGAAACTAGTGACGTTGGAATCGTATCAACGAAGGCCACATCATGGAGTTGATTTGGAATTTATTTAAAGCTGAAGTTATTTGCGGTTTCAAATTAAGGGTGGGTGTTTTATAACGCTCACAACGTACGAAAATATTTTGTGTTCGTTAAATTGATATTATGAAGTAAATTAATTTTATTGACTGTTATTTGGTAATTTAAATTGACATCTATACTGTCATCTAAATTGATTTAAAAATTAAAATTGACAGTTAAATTTGAAATTGAAATTTATTCGCCAGTGAAATATCGGATATTGATAACAATGTAATTGTTGTGAATTATTGGCTGATTTGGATATTGATTGAAATTGAATGCTTTTGGTTGATATATTGAATGCTTGGATGTTTATTTATTTTATATGTATTCCGTTATCACCCTGTATATTATTTGACAGTATATAAAACTGTTAATTGAATTATTTCAAATTAATTAAGAAATAGGTTGAAATGATATATACCTATGACATATATTTTGGATTGAAATGATATATATCCATCCCTAAATTAAATTGAAATAACCGATTTACTTGGCCATATGATAGAAAATTATAGACATACACCGGATTTGGTTAAACTAAATGATTTTGAAATTTTTCGATTTTAAATTATTTAAAATGATTTGATTTAGGGAAAGAATTGAATTTATGAAAATCGAATTATTTAGGAATTTGAGCTCAAAATGTTGAAATTTAAATTTGGTAACAAGAACTGTTTAAACAATCAAAGTTGAGATTTTTGAAGGTATAATCGAAATATGAGTTGAATTTCGGAAATTGATTTGTTCTAAAAGATTGTACTTTTATTCAAAATTTGAATATTGCTAAGTAAAAGTAATTTAAATTGATATTTCAAACTTTGGCTTGAAATTGAATTATTTTAAAACATTGAACGTTTAATTGAACATCGAAGTAAAATTTGATTTAAATCGACATTGGAAAATCGAGCTCGAAATGGATATAAATTGAAATGGTTTAAAATTGAGAATTGAATTGAAATTTAACTATTGAAAACGAAGTTGAATTAATTTGAAACCGAAATTGAAATAATTTGGAATCGAAATTGATTTGAATTGCAATTGAAATAGAAATTGTTTGGAATTGAATCGAAGTTTAATCGATTTGAATTGAAATGAGATTGAAAATGATTTGTAAACAGAAAAAATTGAAATTGAATTATTTGATTGGAATTTGGATTTAGGTCCAGATTGATTAAAATGAAAAGTGATAGTTTGATTTGAAAATAAAATATTTTAATATAAAATGTTTAAAATTTATCTTTTTAAATATTCAAATTATTTTGATTTTTCAAGCTATTTTATTATATAAACCATTCTCAATACTTAAACTATTTTATATCAAACTATTCTAACTTTTTAAACTATTTAAAACTATTCAAACTATTTTCTAAAAATTCAAACTGGTCCGAGTGGAGTTGTTTATATTTAAATCTTGGATTTAAATACGAATTGGGTTAAATTGAAGTTATAACCCAAATAGAGATTTGAATAAATTTTGAATTGGAATTGAACTCGAGATATTGAGGCGAAAATGATCTTGAAGTGAACAGTATATTTTGAGTAAATTTGATGATTTCGAAATGATTTTGATTTTGAAGCAAATATGATATTTTAATATCAAGTACGAATTGTTTTTGAAATATAAAAGTACCAACCGGTGTGTAAAACGACGTTTGGTTGTTAAGGAGACCGTCGCCTCTTATTGGCAAACTCTCGGTCAATATTGGAACCACTTTAACAACCGTGTACGCGGAGGAGACTCCAGAACCGAAGTGATTGGATTGGCGTCATTTGTTGGATTTGAAGAAGGAGAACGATGATGGATAGACCCCGACACTTGTGCCAATTTCAAATGACTAAAACATGATCGCTTGATAGGGCCAAGTGGGCTAATTATCCCTAGCGGACATCCGTTCTTCGATTTTCTTGGACTCCGTCCATATTATTACTCTTGTTGTTGGTTTCGATTGGTGGACCTTGATTTGGGATAGCCTCCCTTTGACTCAGCATGGGATGGATGGACGCAGTGGGCGGTCATGGCTATGATGCGTTACCACCAACCCTACGACCCAAACTGGTAGTATCATACTTTGGGCATTGCTTCTCGTGTCTTGTCATACTTTTATCCCTATACGAGACCCTTAAGATTTTGGTTTAGTGTTGTCGTATCACGACGTATCACTGAATACCGACGTGCTACTGGTTGTATCAAATGCAAACTGTACGCCAATGCTTAAAAACGCGTTAAGGGGGATCAATATAAAGTTTAACGCTAAGAAAAATATTTATTTTACTGATTAAACATTATATATGTAGCGTATTCTACTACATATAAATATTTTGACGGATCCTTAAGAGATGCAAAATCCCGTAACATCTCTTGAGTTATCGCACGCACGTTATACACTGGATAGGAGATGCGAAACTCCGTAAACATCTCTGACGCCATGACACTCATGTTATGTGATATCGATTTGACTCACATAAGAATATTTTAGTCCCGACTCGAGTGTTTTGTATTTTCATTACGCTAGGGTCAGCCCTGAGTTTTTCAACGCATTGAAGATTATTCTACAGGACGAAGATAAAGATTTGGTATATTATTACTATTATTATTTCTGCATCATGTTGTCTGCTGTATTACTATATTTATACCTGTTGTATATAACTCTGATAAATATTATATAAATTATAATCAAATGTATAATATAAACAAGGGGAAATTAATTTAAAGGACAAAGATTTGCATATTTTTTGCCTCAAGGACACAACCTCAATATTTTTACCATAAGGACAAACATTCTCCTAAAAATTATTCATAAGGATAAATATTTTCCAAAATTATTCATAAGGACAACAAAACTGCTACCAAGCTAAAACTGATACCTAAAAACTGCTACCGATAACTACAAACTGATACCTAAAAACTGCTATCAATGACTAAAAACTGATACCTAAAGAAAGTTGTCCTTCAGGATAAAATATTGAAGGCCTGTCCTTGAGGCAAAAACACTGAAAATTTTTGTCCTTGGCAATAATTTCCTGTATAAACAACTTAATAAACTGTTTATTTGATTATTATATTTTGTCATTCCACCGTGAGATTTTGCATTTGCTTTCTTCTTATTTTCTTATTTTTCTTAATTAACCCAATAATTATCTATGTTCTAGATTGTTTTAAGTTGGACATATATGGATTATTGTCGATTTAAACCTTTTGAAATGTGGATGTCACAGATTCCCACGTGTTCGACATGCCAATGCACCATTTTCTCCAAATGGCCGATGTGTGGAATGTTTTGCATGACGCATCGGACATTAACTGCCATTTGGTCCCCATCAGTTAATCCTTCTTCCCCCCTTCTTCTATATATTTCTTTCTTCGTCATCTCTTCAAATATCTCTTTCGCATCATCAAACATATTTTTCTTTCAACCAATTTTTTTCATTCAAATACCCTACTTTACCATTGTTTTGTAAAGAACAGAACAGAACCGTCAGAAGTCATTCCTTAATAAACATAGCCAATACTAATGACAATAGAAAAATTAAATCACGTTTGACTGGATCCATAAAATATAACATTGACTGAATTACATTAATGACCTGATTTATCTTTATAATTATGACATGGATTGATTCTATGATATACGTCAATCTAACTAAAGCTATACAAAATATTACTTTGTCCATTATATACTACTGTCCCCAGTTTGAAAATTGCGTAGCTCACTGAGTCAATGTATTATACTACTAACTCTATTTATTAACACGGGTCGCGCATGATAATGACATGTGTCTAGCGTATGAATTATTTTTCTATAAATTACACACGATTAACACGTTCAAAAAAATGGTTTGCACAAATATTTAATTTAAACTTTTATTTCTAAGTTTCAACATATAATTCTTTTTTTGTTAGTTTGAATTTTATTTGTATTATTAATTAATAAACAACGAATTTGTAGTTAATTAAAGAAAAATTGTTTACTTGTTGGATCATATTTTTAAATGTAGATGGACGTTTTGAATGTATAAAGAAGTTTAACTGTTAGATCCTACTTTTAGGCGATATTAAGATTTGTTAATATCGAGCATGTTTAACTGTTAGATCCTAATTTTAAGGAATATTAAGATTTATTAATACTGAAGAGTGAACATTTTTGGTAGTTCATATAGACACCAAACAAGTGTGACACCAAAGGTATTACAACTATTATATGAGTGTCATGGCACGCGTTTTGTGGGTGAATTTTTTGCCTTATAAATTGTATATGTTTAAATCAGTCAAAAAATAATTTTTTTATTTTCAAGTAATATTAATATTTGTATATTTGTAAAAGAAGTATTCTGAATTTATAAAGGAAGTTTAATTTTAGATCCTATTTTTAGAAGCATTTTGAATTTGTAAAGCATGTTTAATTCTTAGATCCTACTTTTAGGGGCGTTTGAATTTATAAAAAAGTTTAATATTAAATCATATTTTTTGAGTGAGTAAGATTTGATAATATAAAAAAGGGCGTCTTTGGTAGTTCACGTTGATACAAAAAAAGTGTGACACCAAAGCTATTACAACTATTGTTAAAGAAAGATGTAATTGTAATAATTTACACGTTTCATACCGTGATAGATCAAAAAGCGATAGTAAAAATGTATGTATTCAAGTAAACATGATTACGTATACGTGGACGGTTAGCGAAACATATCAATTAATTGTATCACAACAATTTTATTGTTGTTTCTAAATCCTTCACACAAAAAATATTATTTTTTTAAGTAAGATCTTAAAAAAAATCTTAATTTTTTATGGATCCAAATTACAAAAGCGAAAATTTCTCAAATAAATAAATAAATGATGAGTGGTTTATATACCACTTGTTAGGATTTACTAAAGTAGATTTAATTCATCATGAACCCTAGAATCGAATAGTAACCCTTAATGATTCAATCGAGAAGGAACGAACGAAAGACAGAATATTGAATAAATAAATTAACGAGAGTTATAACTGAATCCATAATTGCTGACTGAAAAGGAAGAATTAGCTTGCTCTATTAAATTAATCAAAACTCTAAATTTAATTTGTTTCTTCAACAAATTAGAATTGCAGCTGGTATCTGTTAATCGGTATCATGATAATTAGATTTTTAAACCTTTAAATATTAATCCATAATTTGACAACTTTAATTAGTTTTTACATCAAAATACCATAACATTTATTATTTTATTACGTATATTGCCACAAATAAGAGGTGTTACTTTGAATTTATTAGTTTCGACTTTCTTTAGAAGTGGCAATGGCAATGCTACTATGGCATTGACATAGGGATGATTATGGGAATAACAAATGTTTTAGACCAACATGGACATAGCCCTGACTATCCATCTCTCAGAAAATAGCTTGGTATTTCAAAGAATTCATTGTGAAAGTTGGGGTTGTGGACTAATTACACTGGAATTTCAATTTTTTTAATCCAAGCTAAAGCCACGATATAAGATTAAAAAAAGGGAAAAAAAGAAGAGAAAACAGTATACCTGAGGATGACAACCACATATCACTTCAACTTTGTGGGAGCACTATACCATAAACAGACTTTTCTTGTTCAACTTAAACTAGTTATTACAAGAATGATATCACCCTAGATTACAACGCATCTCTTATCTTGCAAATTTTTTTAGTCTCTCTTTTAAAATATATATATATGCATGTGATAGTTTAGGTTAATTTTCTAGCTAAATTTGGTTGTTTGCAAATATTTTGAAGATAAATGCAACTAGTTTCATAGTTTGAAAATATTAGTTGGTGTTGTGTACATGTACATGAAATGTTAAATAATATATCAATATTTCTAATCATATTACTCATTACAATATTGTTCATAATGTTTATTTCTAGCTAGGCTTGCCAATTGTACATCAACACAATGAATCCACATGTTATCATTCTATTTCTAGGACTAGTTCCCACATGGACAAAAGTGAGAACGTACTAACCCACTGCTCTTATTTTTGTGCCCACTCAAAAATGGTTGAAATTCTGTAAGTTGATGAAGGTGCATGCAATCAGAAGGATAATGATTCTATCCACATACTATTGAAAGGAAAGGAAAAGTTGACATATAATTAGTTTTTTCTGTTTGCTTCAACCCACTACCCTTTTACTTCTCTGTTATCACTGTTAGACACATGTTTTACAGATTCTTCTGTTTGTATTTGTATTATTGACGAAATAGTGCCAAAGTTTAACGAATATAGTTGATGCCTTGTTAGCCATGCCTTTAAGTTTGTGCAAACTACTATTTATTTATGCAGAACTTCTCTTGGTATTCCTTGGTATTAAATTATATATGATATTAAGCTTTACGATACTACACTAAATAATACATGTAATCAAAACTAAGTTTCATTTCAAGACAATCTCCTAACTTGAAAAAATTGTCCAGCTTTTCACCTGACAACAACATAACACGTCTGTTTAAAACGGTGTTGCAACTGAGTTTGGCCAAAACTCAATGGCCCTGAGATTTGGCCAAAACTAAATTGTAGTTTGGCCACAACTCATTTCTCAAAACTCAAGTCCCTCCAAACTCAGTGTACTACTCAAAACGATAAAAGTTATAAAAGAGAAAAAAGAACGTGATTTGGAATTTATTAATTATTACAATTGCTAAATGTTGAACTTTTTTGTTACAGGTAACTAGACACACTTGATACGAACAAGTAGCAGTATGCCGCAATAGAGTGATTTGAAGTAATATTTGGTGCAGTATGTATCATTTTGGTGAATACACTTGTGTTTCGTTTTGGTTTGCATGCTTTTGTATATAGGGATTGCAATTGGGTGCTTGGGGTGGGTTTTGTATGCTCAGATCCGTCCTGGATTTTTTAAACCCTGCCTCAAACCCATCCCGTAGACTCATTGTGGATCTGAACATTTGCCCTGTATCCGAAACCAATACGGATCAAGGTAGACCCATCTTGTCCCAAAACCCGGTGAAGCATTACATATTCATTTAAAATTATATATGTATTAATGTACATATATTTATTTATTTTATTTGTAAGAGGAATTGTCGTTAAATGATAAAATAAATATAAATATCAATGTGTTTACAATGATAAGTAGGGTAATAAAAATAAGGTGTATGATAACGGTTCAAGAATGCATACGTTATTATTATACAACTTAATATCATAAAAATTATATAACTTATTAAATGGAACATTAGAAAATCCATGTTATAACCGCTTACGTATAAAATGATTAACAAATCATCGTTATCGTAATAAAGCGATTTTATGAAATCTCAGTAGTGCGGATCGGGTTGGGGTGGGTCGACCAAGCCCCAACCCGACCCTACACCCAGAGCTCTTAAGAACTGGTCATGGGTCTACCTGTCCCGATGACCCAGTGGGGCGGGCCGTGGCGGGTCAAAACAGGGGCGGGTCTGTCGGGTTTAGACCCTAGACCCGTCCCATTGTCATCCCTATTTGTATATTATTGATTTTGGTCGTTGGTAATTGTAATTTTAATACCTTTTTAATGAAATATCATGGATGTATATTATGTTTGGCATAAAAATATCTATGTGATTGCATATGATATAATGTGTTTATTGTAAAACACTCTATTCCTGATATTTTGAATTGTTCTAATGTACATGCGTTGAAATATAGATTAGTAGAATGGAAATGTAGATTAGTAGAATGGAAATGTTCGCGAAGAAGGATATAGCATTTCAAAAAGGCTAAAGGTTAATAGCATTTCAAAAATGCTGTAAATGTTAATCATAGAGTTTTAGAAATGCTATAGAAAAAGAGAAGGCAAAGGTGCAGTTTTAAAAGTTACACAATAACATCAGCTTAGTGCTTTAGAAAGCAGTAGTAAACGCGGTAAACGGTAATCCCATCGTATTGGTGGGAAATGGAAGCGGGACTGATATTTGAGTCAAATATGATAAGGGAAAATTTCTAACACCCTATAAATTAATAAAGATTTATTTAAAAAATAAATTATCAGAATAAAGATTTAATTGGTTATATCATAAAAATAAATAATATAATGTGATATATGCATTTGAGTGTACATTTACTTATCAAAGGTTTATTTTAATAAAGCTTAATTTGAATGAATTAAATAAGGAAGGGGTGGGCCGACGACCCATAGGGATGAACGATACAAATCGTTTCATTCTTCCTATATAATTCAATCTTCACTGGAACTAAGTGTCATCCGGAAGAGAATTTATGTTAAGGCTTAAGGTAGTTGAAACTAGTACTTAGAATATTAATGATAATGCGATAACTTTGCTTAAGGAATTACTAATAGTAAAGCCTAATGTATGATTGGTTAGGTAGGTAAGTTTTGTTTGGTGGATGACGTAAGGCCTGAAGTAGCAGTCGAGAGACCGAAAGCGCGGGTGTAAGGTCTAATGTGGCAACTGAGAATGAAGTAGGCATGAGGCCGAGAGCAGCAGTCGAAAATGAAAGCGTAGGTATAAGTCTGGGTGTGGCAATCGATAACAAAAGCGTAGGTGTAAGTCTTGAAGTGGAAACCACAACCGAAAATGTTGGAATAAGGCCCAAAGTGGCATCCAGAACATGGAAGCAATTGATGTAAGGTCTAGTGTGGCAACCAAGGTAACAACGGAAGACGCAAGGCTGGGAGTGGAAGTCAAGACACCGAAAGCGAAGCAGGTGAAAGGCCTATAGTGGTAATTGAAATACGAAAGTGTAGATGTAAGACCTGAAGTGATAACCGAAATATGGAAACGAAGTAGATGTGAAGCTGAGAGTAATAGTCAAAGTATTACAGTGGCAGTATAATGCCTGACTGGAAACTAGAATCATTAGAAGAATTAAAAAATCTAAGACTGGTGAAAGCAAAAGGCCTTCGTGACAACTGAATGCTTAATTAAAACCTTTCATCTACTATAGGAGGTGTAAGGCCTTAGTGACAGCCTAGAATAGACCATTTCAGGATTTGATTTGAATGTGTATGATAACTAACACAAGATTGTGTGAAATGGCTGTTTAGCCTAATTTAGACAATCTTGACCTTATTTGTGTACCATGTTTTTTTAATGAATGTTTTGTTATAATGAGGGGAAAACCCATTCTATGCTTTGGCGACGTTGCAGTCTCACTATCTTTTCTGTTTAAGGTAATATATTGCTAGTACAAGACTTTATGTTTGACCTATGTTTATATTATTGTTTTTTCTATAAAATCTTGGGTACCCGTTCGAGTAGGTTGAGTTTATGGGTTTAAGCAGGGTGCAATTTTGGGGCTGACAAATAAAGGAGCCAAAGACGAACCAGGAAGGTTCGGGAGTATTATTTGTTATGGTGATTCCATTGTACTAAGTGTTTATGTCATCATCTTCATATGTTAGGCATAAAACTATTATTTATGTCTGTATTATATTATTATCTACCCTTAGGTTGGATCTGCCACCTCTCCAAACTAGAGGAGGGCAAAAGGACTCCATGTCACTATCTCTATAATGTGCCCTTTAGAAGTACGCACACTGGAGGCATGTCTAAGTGTTGGTCAGGTTGGAGGGACTTCACTGGAGGAATTCGTGCTCTCCAGATGTATGAGACCATAGTTCATGCCCTTGTCACCTCTGCCTTCGGGGACTTTTTATGTAACAACCCATAACTCAGTGGGCCTGAATTTCTAAATCGTAAATCCAAGTCTACCAAAGTATGGATCATTGATGTTTGGTATCGTGTAATAACAAAAGCATATCAAAGCATTATCAATATAAACTCACAGTGGAATAGTAAAGTATAACAAAATATATGATTATTGATCAAGGCTGACACCTTTGAACTTAGTTGCCCTTGTCAGTGCCGTGCGTGCATAAGGAAATCTATCATTCACCATTCCTTCCTATACCATTACCCATCCACCTAAGCTATCCTGTGGGTTGTAATGAGGAGGGGTCAAAATAAAGCTTTAATTATTGGTAAAATTACAAATTTTACAGATAATATTAATATATGCCGATTGTCTTTGATTACATGTTATGCCAAGTATTTTTGCTTAGTCATTTTGGCTTCACGTACGCGTATGATACACCCCATCTACTCAAAGCAGACGATAACTATATACGTGTGTGTGTATCCAAATCCTTCACTCTTAAGTCAAGTTTTAGAGAATTTGGGTATGCGTATGCCGATTCACTCAATTCGACCTTCGATTGAGGGATTTGCAAGCAATTTGGTGTATTCACGGCGAAACTGATTTATTTGTATAAAATCATATGTCGTCTTCGAAGAATGCTTCGACCTAATTCACGATTAAGGAACTGGCAAGCAAAATTAGTGGCGAAATCGAGTTTATGATTTGGTGATTATTATTGATTGGGATCCGGAAATCAAATGAGAATTTAGTTAAATATACCTATGTTTTTCATAAAATTGGTGAAACCGAGCATTTTACGATTATATCAAATGCCAATTCAAAATTTTAGGTGATTTCTGGCAGCACGCAGAGATTCAAGGTGGTATTTTCTAGGCATATTTTGATATGAAAAGGCAAACATCGTTTCAATCTTTGGTGCCTATTTGTCTAAATTATTTTGAGGGATCTACAAATCAAAGCCTAACCCCAATGTTTCCCTTTGATTATGATTTAAAATATTTGCTATGGTATTTGGAATTTATAGTTTCAACCTTTGATATATGAGATGATTCAATACATGGGATCTGCATTTTAAAATTAGTTCTACCATATCCCTATGTCTATTTGATAACAAACTAGAGAAATGTTGTAACACCCCACCTCGGGACCCACACTAACAAAGGATATTACTAAGTAATATCATCCGCTAGTGCATAGAATAAGGCTAGTTAGGAGCGATCATCCGTAAATTTTGCTATGAGCGAGTATCGATACGTTGAATAAGTGTTCGATTTTTTTCCAATGTGGATTCGACATATCCGATCCAGGCTTAAAACAAAATCTGTAATGGTTTATATTAACTAATCAGAACAACATATAATATCTTAGTACACGGAATCTCAGAGCACACAACAAAATAATATATATTATACAATTGAAAAGATCGATTGAATATATTTACAAGGGGTTATCTGCAAGAGATGAAGACATAGCTACAACATGACATATACAAGAATTATAATCCAAAAAATCAATTTATATGTAAACAAGGTCTCTATCCCAATACATATATGGTACATGACCATATACTATCAATACGTCACCAAGAAAAGGTAGATATAAACAAGTGATAGACTCCATGCTAGAAAAGCTCTAAGATTGGTGGGTGGTACCTGAAAAAACTTGGTCCAACCCGAGTATTATTGAAAATAATAATAAGTAGGAATAAGTCTCATGCTAATTCTAAATGGTGAGATGGCGAATACGTGAACATAAAGTTTAATATGATCAAAATGTCAAATATGCATTAGCATCGTATGACTCAATTTGGCAAGTCATAAATAAATGCTCCAAATTAATAAATCTCCATTATTGAAGAGAATAACATCCTTAAATTGAAATCACCAAACCCAAATCAATAATTCTCTATAATAGAGATGAATAGCACCCTCAAATCGAAATCACCAAACCTATATATTCGAAATTTTCCTATCATAGGCAAAAGCGAAAATATGGTGAAATCCCAAATCTGCAAATTGAAACTCAAAGTTTGAAATCAATAACAAACTCGCGCCACACAAAAAGGCAAGCATAAGGCTATACCCAATGATCAATTATATCTCCAAAGACTAGCGCAAAGGCTACGTCCGACGACCATGAAAGATCGTCTCCCCAAAGAAAAGCTTAAAAGATATGCCTGACGACCATGAAGGATTGCCTCCCCAAAGACGTGCACAAAGGCTTTGCCGTCCGCAAAGGTGTCACTTACTCTCACTTAGTAACAAAGTGTCCAAAGCGTCCCGTACCACCCGGCCAAATTCGAATGTTTACTAATAGACAACAAACCCCATTAAAATAAAGAAAAGATATAATAAATATATATTAATAAAAACATTCACTCGAGTGAGTCCGGCAATTAACTAGTAAAGTAAACACAAGCGTTCCATACCACTCTTTTTACTAAGTCATTTGATTAAATTTCTCATCTGAACAAAATAATAAGTTTTGTTGTTGAAATCTAAATTTTAGAAATCCTGTTCAAATATTTGTTTGGAATAAGAATTGATATTTGGAAACATTATTACTATAAATATTTATAAATAAATATCATTTGAAATCTTTTGTTAATATTACATTTTGAAATCAAATTGGTTTGAACATAGGCTTTGAAAATAGGGATTTTAAAGCTATATTTTATAAAACCATTGTAAAAATTATATAGATGTATATGAATATAAGAAAAAGTATTACGAAATCGTGAAATATTTCCAACTAAAACTCAAATTAGAGAATCGAAATATCAAAATCAAAAAACATTTAGAAGCTTCAAAAGTCATCAAAATAATGCCACAAAATAGAGCAAAGGATGCAACAAGTCATGAGAAAGTAGGAAAGCAACAAGCACATACAGTAGGCTCCAGGCATACGTCTAGTCGACCGAACATGGTGGTTCAGTTGACTGAACCACTACCTGGAGTTGTACGCTCTAGGTTGGTTTGACCAGTCGACTGAACTGCCAGTTCAGTCGACTGGTCTCGAGTTCCTAAAGTTGTACAACTCCATGTCTCATTTCCAGGGACTGTAGGTGGGATATCCGGTTGTTTACTCGATTTAGACAACAGAATATAATAGATAACAACTAAATACTTGCAAGCAATACCAAAAACATTCATATAGAAGCAAACTATAGCAATAAGAGAGGATTTCATTCAAGTAATTTCTATTGGCAAAACAACAGTTTTCATTTTATTTTTATTTTTTCCTTAGTAGCCATGTACCCATCCAAAATTGAAATCAATAACCATCAAAACACCTGAAACTGAATATAGCACAAGAGGTGAGTAAACTCACCTTAAACATCCAAAATGCTTTACATAAGTGAAAATCACAGAATGTCATCCTTAGTACTGTCAGCACTTAGCATAACAAATCTTAGTATTTTTCCATAAAATTTTAAGTGAAGGTATACATAAGAGTTAAGAATAACATACCAAAATTTTAGAATTTTATTGAATTAGTTATGATTTTCCTAGTGACAGTCCTTTTCAGCTCTAGATTTTCACCCTCCTTCCATGCTATACAACCAACTTCGATCTTCATCCATGGCAAAACTCCTCCTTTTTGAGTCTATAAGGTGGAGAGAGGTATTGAGAAGATAAATTTGAAAATTTGGAATTTCTAGCAATTATTTGAATTGATTATGATATTACAAGGACTAGGGTTTACAAAATAGAGAAGAGAAGAATGAGGTTTTCTTTTTTGAAGTTAGGAGAATAGAGAATGAACGGATATTTCATTCTTTCCGGATTTTTTTTCTCACCAAAATGGGTTAAGCCCATGTCATCTATTATCAATTAGTTAATGCTTAATAAAAGACTTTTATTTACATTTCCAAGCAAGTAAGGCTTAATTTTATGCTTATAATTACAAATTAGCAATGTTAGTTATTCACTAAACATGCAAATGCAAACCAATTCATTTTGCCAATTTCTAATTAATTTCAATGAGTGGACATACATTTTGAATTAAAATTTTAATTAAAAGATTTTATTCTTATTAACTTTGACCGATAACAAAATTAGCTTTTATTACCCATTAATTTTTGCGATGTCCAAAGTTCAATAGTGGCAATAGTTAAGTTACAACATAATTTAAGTTTTAAATACAAATTAGACAATATGAATGGTTTCACAAAATTTACATCCTTATTTGGTTTTACTTGCAAGTTTTCTTCGTTTATTCTTATTTATTTTATTTATTATAAAAATTCTTATTTCAACCTTTGGATTTATTACTTATGTGATTTAGCCATATAACTTCCTTTTATTGCTCAAATAAATGAATTAAACCATTTATTGCCAATATTTCTTTTACAAGTTTTCAAGTGTTGATTCCTTGGAAAACCTTTGTACAAATTTTCTTGACAAATTAATTCAAATCCCTTTTTACTATTAAAAAAGATAAAGTGATAATCCTCCATATTTCTATTTTAATCCATTGTTACTGTTATTATTATTATTTTTTAAAATTGGAATATATTTAATTTTACTTCAGGTATACCTCAAACCAGGGTTGTTACACTCCCCCTTAAAAAAATTGCATCCCAGCAATTCATTGTAGAGAGAGGTCCATAACGTAGAGATATTATTAGAAGTATTACACTTATTATTAAAAATATGCATTGAGCTTCAATAACTATTACTAGAACAATTCTAGTATAAAATTAGTTACAAATTTTGCAGCAAAGTTCTCTACAAATTAATTCTTATTCCATATAAAATACATTCTCAATTATTATCCAATAAATTATTCACAAGTAATTGGTTTGGACTTGTAAAATTCCTTTAATCCTTTTGTATTAATAATTCTCCTATTTAACTCCTATCTTAAATCTCGCTATAGATTTTAATTATTTATTTCAACTTATTTAAATATCAAAACCTTTTGGCTATCTTACAAAATCGAATTTTATAAGTTTTAGCTTTTGTTCATCAAGGATTACTTATAAACTTAAGGAGTTTCTTTGGTCCTTGAATTATTCTCAAATTCCCCATTTTATAAAAGGTATGTTTTTCCCAAATATTATTCAAAATATTTTCTGGATTTGTTTTACTCCATTAGATCGATCTTTCTTTAAAATGATTCCTCAAATTAGTATTTGCATCTAGTATAATTATTTCTTACGTTAAAGGGGTTTTCTTCTTTATTATACTGTTATTGTTTTACCTAAATAGTAGATTCTGCCATTTAGTCCTTTTCTAGAAACACTTTGTTCTCAATTTAATATACTTAATTTTAAAACGTTTCAAGTTACTCAATCCAGTTAAACTTTAGTAAAAGTTGCAAATCAATACAAGGACTCCTCCTAGTTTAACTTTTATGATCCTATAATATAATTCATCTCACTAAATTCTTTTCAAAGAATTGATTTCCATATAACAAGAATTTCACAAGACCTAATTATAGCAAAAAAATTTAATTCCTTCTATAACAAATTATAGAGTTAAAATTCATATGTAGAGGCTATCTTTAAGTGGAAGTTACACAAAATACAAACTTAAAAGATTTAAACTTAGGGTGTTATATATATATATATATATATAATGTCTTTATTCATATCCTTAAGCCTCATTTTAGACTTAGTCAAATCCCTCACTTCTAACTTACAAATGTTATTACACTTAATTAATGTTATTTGTAGAACCTTTTAGACTCGATTAGTTTTAATGCCTATGATGTTTCCTTTTTATATTCCACTTCTTTGGTATCTTAGCCATGTAAAAGAAAACTTCTTTTAATTATTCCTAAAAATTAATTTTGTACTCGAAAACGTAAAACCTTCCTCGTTACTTTCCTTAAAATACTTCTACAGTTAAAATCACTTGAAAATTGGAAATAAATTTTATATCATACAAATACCCTTCTTTTATACTGTAAAATTTAACCAATACTTAATTTTTTTTACCTTTTAATTAATTAAGACTTTTCTTTTACTAGGGTTCTGGAGTGTTTCTTTTTATTTCCAATAATCCTTATTGGGTAGGATCATATATATATACATATACATATATATATATATATATATATATATATGTGTGTGTGTGTGTGTGTATGTATGTGTGTATTCTTTTTAGTCTTGTTTCTTAATATACTTTGGATAAAACTCCCACGTATTATATTTTATGTCTTTTTAATTCAAATAGGATTCCTCTTTGAGAGGTTAAAATACAACGCTCTTTAAATAAAAAGATTATTATAAAGATGATTAAATTACCTTACTCTTGCTTCATTTTTATGATTTTATTTATTACAACTTCTAATTCCCAGAAGTCTCCAAAATACTTTTAATCTACAATTGTCTTATTATGGATAAATTCTCTTCTTATTAATAAACTTGAAACCTTCGGTATTATTTAATCCATCATTCAAACAATTTACATAAAATATTTTCTTTTCAAACAATTCATCAATAAATCAACTTTAATATGGATATTGATACTTAAATCACCAAACTTCAAAGTTACATAGGATTCAACATTTTCTAAATTTACAAATGCACTATATTGGTTACCACATTACTTTACACTTTATATTTTGCAAATATCTTTTATAATTTTAAACACTACACATTTAAGGTGTTAAAGATATATTCATCATTTATAACATTAAAATTTCCTTTAGCATCTTGATCAACCATGATTTAGTATTATTATATTTCATTCTTTTCACCATGATTTAGTATTTTATAAACAAACTGGGAAAGGCTTAACAAACTTTATATTTTTTTTAACCTTTATTCTTTTAAAATTAAAATTTTCCTTTCTGGAATTCAAAAACTATTTCATACTAACCTCCTAAGATAGAGCTATATACAAATTTACAACCTTGTAAGAGGCTCTTTATTCACAAGATAATTTTCTCAAACCTCATTGCCTTAAATTATTTAAATAAAGAAAATCATATTTTTAATTTAAATTTCTTTGGTTTACACATATAAAGTGTTATGCTTAAATTTTCACTTAAATTATAATAGATCATGCTTAACCCATCAGAAAGTATTACGTCAAATTCATTTTCAGTAAATGTCTTAAAATTACTCTTATATAAGCTCCATATACTGAATAATATGATGATGTTACTTTTCCAACCATCTATAGTGAACTACCTTGTCCATTGGCTATAGTATTGATTCTGAAATCAACATCGCCTCTCCATTGTCCTTGGCTATCGTTAATACCTAATAGTTGTTCCCAAAATCGAACACTAACTCATAAAGTTTATCTTTCTTGGTTTTCTCTTTGCCCATAAAATTTTAAATATATACTCCTAAAACTACTTTCATGAAGCTATTATTTTTATCTTCCATAATATATATTTTTATACTTATTCAAAATCTTTGTATGTGCATACCTATGCATGCATTTCCAAATTAGTATCTTCACTTTTAGCTACATTAGCATAAAAAATTATTTCCTCTTATTTGTCTTCTTTCCATATATATTTTCTTAAAACATTACTTGATTACCCAAATATTTAATTGTCTTGTTCAACTATCTAAGAATCCCCATCGACAACGTAGGCCAGAAGTCTCGACCAGAACACTGTAAGCATTCAACAGGCAATTTAACACACACACAAATACACACACATTTTTTTTTGAAACTAGGTAAATTGATTATGTTGGGCTTTACGGCCCAAAACAGCATAATACAGACTCAAGAGATAATATACAGAAAGCTTCTCCGACAAACAAATCCAGACAAAGATACAACGCAACTAGAAAACTTCCATTTTTAGGGTTATGGCGGCTCCCAGCTCTCTAGTTGACCTCGTTCGTTCGATACCTTCAACATCAACTTCTCCATTAGTCGTTCTTCTTGTTCCGTTGCCATGGTAAGCACCTTCCTTGGTATCCTCCCAATTATTATACTAATGTCTCTATTTATCAAATTTGTGAGAAATTGAACATCTTGTTGTTTGTCCTCAGCCCGACAGTTCCTCTCCCTCCAGAGGTGCCACAAGGTAGTTGTGAGTCCAATTTTGCCAATCTCCTTCATCAGCTCCGTGAAATTACTCCCTCCGTGCAGGTAATTAACTTCCTCAGCTAATTTTTGACCATTGTTTATACATAGACATCTCAGTTTTTGAATACCCCAAATTCTTTTGGAGTATTCACATTCAAAAAATAAATGATCATGTGTTTCATCTTCAGTATGACAGAGATACATACACACATATACATACGTACATATATATATATATATATATACTGATATTCTAGAAGTTATTTTAAATACAAAGTACTTACATCTTTTACTCTCTAACTTCACAATTGTTGGCATGGTTATCTTAATCATAATTGATACCTTATATAAAATCTAGAGGATGATATTTCCCCATTGAATGATTACTTTACTAAGACGTTTCACAATTAATCTTGGTGTTTGTAAACAATAATTAATTTATTTTGATTAAATGGTATTCTAGTATCAATATTTTAGCCCCATTTATCTATAAGAGATCCAATATCCCTTAAGATGATTTTTAATATGAAGATACCACAAGGTTTAATCATTAGTTCGAGGCAGATTATTAATGCTCAAGTGATGATTCTTTACATTATTTAAAGTTCAAATTGTTACAAAGCCTCCAAAGTAATCTTGCATCCAATCAACCATTTAATCATACATACCTAAAATAACTGGATGATATGCTCGGCGGAAAGCAGTCCAACCGCTTCCATTGCATGCTCCAACCACTAGAGGGAGTTGAGATACATTAAATCATTTATAATCTAATTTACCTAATGCATACTGATTACACCCCAAGATATTTTACTATTTCTAATAGGAAGGAACCCTAATGACCTAACGAAGACCATAAAGACGGTTTCTAAGACTTGCTTAGACCCGGGGTTCCCGTACTCAATATCCTATATTTTTCTGACCACTACTTTGATACCAGGTTGTAACGCCCCGCCTCGTGATCCATACTAACAAAGGATATTACTAAGTAATATCATCTGCTAATGCAGAGAATAAAGCTAGTTAGAAGAGACCATCCGTAAATTTTTCTCTGAGCGAGTATCAATACGTTGAATAAGTGTTAGATTTTTTTCCAATGTGGATTCAATGTATCCGATATAGGCTCAAATCAAAATCTATAGTGGTTTATATTAATTGATCGAAACAACATATGATATCTCAGTACACCAAATATCAGCGTACACAGCAAAGTAATACATATTATACAATTGAAAAGATCAACTAGATATATTTACAAGGAGCTATCTGCATGAAATGGCGACATAGCTACAAAATGACATATACAATAAGCACAACCGACAAAATCAATTTATATATAAAAAAGGTCTTTATCTTGATACATATAAGGTACATGTCCATATACAATCAATACGATACCAAGAAAGGGTTGATATAAACATGTGATAGACTCCAAACAAGAAAAGCTCTAAGATCGGTGGGTGTGACTCATTGTGAATCACCGGGTGTGAACATTAAATAGAGAACGAGTGTGAATTGACCATTCGTTATCTAACTCCATCTCCCGATTCGATGGGAAGAATGTAAAGTAAAAGTGGTTATGATACGACTGACCACTCTTCGACTTTTGCCCTAACTTGGGGGCATGGGAATTAACCAAAGGGAATGTGATCCAACCGTTTCCCAGAGCAACTTTAGTCCTCAGAATGTAGGCTAGATTATGAATATTAGATGGGTGTGATTGACCGCCCATCATCTAACTCTAATCCCCAAAGTGTGGATAAGAGTATAAACAAAATGAGTGAGCGCGGTCCGACCATTCATTCGCCAACTCTGGCCTGAACCTGACATGAGGAGTATAAACTCATTATGGATGGGACCTGACCATCCACGAACTAACTTCGCCAGCCCAAGACTGGGGAAGGAGTATAATCACTTAAACATTGAACACAACAATGTAACATTGTGGCTCGCACCTAGTGTTTGATACAACTTAAGGCCATGATCTTAAGGAAGCCTTGAGATGGAATTATCGGATCGACGCCCGAAATAATGGGCGATCGAAATACATTGCAACTTGAATGACGAGTGATGAATTACAAGTACATTAAATGAAAAATGTAATAGCTCGAACACTTAAACATGTTTCTTACAAAAGATGAATAGAAACGAAACAGTTTTTATTCACATACTGAAACTTGGAAACTAAGTACGAATTTTTTCTGAAAGTAAGAGCCAAAAGCAGGGACCGTACCCGCACAATTGTGGCCAACAAAAAGAAATTAGCTACCTTGCTACGCGCTACCCAAGCCGGTTCAACGACTATTTCTCATCTTTTTTGGGCTTCTTCGTGATGGACTCTGCAGAGTTACCGCCTCATCCTCTTCGACCCTCTTTTGCCCTTGCTACCCTTAGGAGAAATGCTCTCAAAGACAGAAGCAGAAGCAGTCTCGCTTTAGGATATAGAAGGGTCGACCTCCTTAAGAATGATACCGCCCGACAGTATAAATTGGAGCCAAGTAATATCCACTTTAGCACTCTCCTTCTTAGCTTGCAAATCCAACTCCTCCTTTTCAATGCGCTCCTTCATGCTAAGTTTTCCAGTAAGTTCGGAGGCATGAGTCACTACGACATCCTCTATTTCATCTTCGCCCTGCCGGTCATCAGTCTTTTCCTCATTCAAAGCCCTTATGACTTTAGCATCCAGGCCAGGAGTCTTAGCAGGTTGATCGGTAGGAGACAACTGTACAGTGACGGCCGAAGTTGGTCCCGTGGTCAACACCTACTATCCTAAGGTAACATCATCATCGGGAGCATGGAAAGTTGCAGACGAACCTACAATTTCATAAAGACCAATGATTAAGCCCATGACTATTGTGCGAGATGTAAACCATCTTGAATGTCAGAGAAGTAAGAGATATACCTTAACAAAATTGGCCTTCGGTTGTAGCTAGAGTGCAACCTTTAAAAATGGGAGACAACCCAAAAGATTTGTGCATCCCTGGCTGATTTGGACTATAACCCGCATCCTTTTCTAGGTTATGAGAAATTAAACACCAATTGCTTGAGTAGTAGGAGGGTCTTGGGGACTAGATCCCGAGGCTTCACCGCCATCTTTCCCATTTTCGATGGTCATCAGATCATTAAGTAAACTGAGCCGAGCAGCCTTGAGTTCATCGTGTAAGATTTTCCACATGGGCTACTCTTCATCCACATCAGCACCACCGAGGGACTTCTTCTTTAGATCTACAATATGGTTCCAAGCTTCGACAAGTGGCTCGAGATACCCCTCTCCAAGGAAGCAGAGGTTGCGATTTATAAGGACGCATGCATTGTAATATATCAGCAACAGATCAAACTTGTCCTTTATCTCTGTCCAACCCACCTCCCTAGCCTCTTCCTTGAGTACCTCTATCTGCGCAAGTTGTTTGTCAACTTCTATTTTAGTTTCACAAGCCTTGACGATCTCCTCACAATAGCGTTGAGACTCCAACCGAGCCTCGAGTTTCTCTTTCTTTTCCTTTTCAAGCTTCTCCTTGAGTTGTTCAATACGAAGGGCTAAGGTATCATTGTCTTTTTTCAACACATCCTTCTCCTTCCGTTAGACGTATTTTTTAAGGGCTAAAGTAATATTACGATGAAAGGCAGAGTTCGATTCAGCTTGGTGCACTTTCATTAAATGCTCAACAGCTTCAGAAGACTCGTTGGCATTTTTCTCAGCATCGACCAACTTTGTACCCAACTGCTTGACCTCCTCGTCTAAGTGCTTAATGATGTCTTTGTTGTGGATCACCTCAAGGGTTAAGCGATCAATTTTTTGTTTCCTTTCCATCAGTACTTCGGAAATTCTCTCAGCCACCCGAAGATTTGTACTATGCTGGACATAGACATCATTAACTTAAGAGAGCACTATGTCCTTAGCCTCTAGAGGAATTGAATGCAAAGTAGGAACAAATATGAACTCGTCAAAACATAACTTGGGAAATGTGGCCTTAAGCTCGGCCATCTTCTCAGCGGTAGTGGCATCAAGAGTAATCGGGGCCGAGAGGGCCCATCTGTCATGCTTGCGAGATGAAGTATCAAGACCTATTGAATCAGATTGGTATTCCAAAGATTAACGAATGTCGGAAGAACATGAATGTTTCTCGGGTGCATTAGCCAAAGTAGGAGTATGAGGTAGTGACTTGCTACTACTATGTATATGGGGTGTTGACCGGCACCCTTGTCGTGAGAAGACCGAGATTTTGACTTATGCCTAGACGACAAGTCCTTGAATTGTTGGCTTCGGTCTCGGTTTTCTCTTTCTTCATGACCTTCTTTATCTCGACAAGGGTCTAGACCTCGAATGGGCCCAAAATAAGATGGTTGAGAGTATGCTGATCTCTTTAAACTATCATAGTTGTGGGGGCATACCATCGAGCCTGCAAACAAAATGAAATTGTATAAAAATCACCGGAGTTAAAGGTGGATAAGTGTCGTGCGGTGCGGTGCACATGATCGTGAGTGTCCTAGTGTTCCCCCTTGACGGACCAGTTACTAGAGCTTTGCTAGCTGGAGTAATCTCTCCCATGCTAGTTGGAGGAATGTCAACACTGAATTGAATAGGAGATCAGAGCCTCCAAGGCTTAAATTGGAAAAATCATAATTCCCAACATTATCTGGAATTGGAATATTCGACAGCCCCTCAAATAAATTTTCTAGAGGCAGAGAGCTAGATTAATCTGTAGCAGTAGAGGTTGACTTGGATTTTTTGGAGACTCGCCCTCTATAAAGCTTATAAACGAGCCTCTTTCTTCTTCTCTTCTTTTAGGTAGGGAGCTATGGCTCTTAGAAGGATCCAACCGCAGGCTCATGACTTGATCTCACATCGTCACAACCAGGCTCATTAGCATCGCCTCTCACCGTGCCTTCTTTGGAAACATCCCGAGCTCCCTCAACTGGGGGCATGATAGGATAAACTCGGTTACCTCCCTGCCCAATGGCACCTCTTCTTTCTACAGCTTCCTTCTCAGTGTTTTTTAGAAGTCTCATGCTACGCCCTTCTTCTAGTAAGCCGAAGATAAAAAGGCGCTCGTTGGTAGGAAGAGATCTGATGTCCCTATCTGTAACATCCCCTACTTGGAGGCTCAAAACTAACGGTTACAGATGCTGCAGTCATTCATAGTTATTAATCTTTGTTGACCAAATACAGTAATGTTAGATACATTGGTATAGAAGAAACCAATGGATATGGAAATTTTTTAAAATCATTAAACAACTTTCACATTCCATTTCAAATCATTTCAAATTCATGACATAATCCCACATTCGAGAACCATGTTCCAAGAAATTATAATTATTACAACATACGCCAAGAGAGACATATAAAGATGCCCCCTTGGATGATCAAAGTATCTATATATCTAAGAAATTAAACAACTTTTCCTTTACATCAAAACACAACGGAATCAAAATAGAAAAGATCTCCTTTTAGCTAGCTTGCCTCATGCATGTCTCCGAAAGCTTATTCGTCTAAGGAGAACCTAAAAATCTCAACTCTCAAACTACTCAAAATTAATTGTGCACCCGAGAGTTTAAGGGGAAAACATAAACTTCGAGTCAGATATAAAGCCTGGTATGAATAATAACTTACCATCTCAAACCATCTTAGATATCTAATGAGACCACGCCGTTGAGCAGAATGGGTTTTCCCCTCCCTAGTATCTTATCCAAAAATTTATAGTAACCATATACTATGCTCCTACATCCATAATGGTTAAAACATAGCAATTTAAAATATTATGATGATCTGCAAACAAGTAAATTATTTTGGATTTTCCATCCACATTCAATTGACTATCTGTCTCAGTTATAGTTTCCAGTGTCACCATTAACCTATTAGTTTTTATGGGCTAACTAATAACCTATTTAAAGTTTATGGACTAACTGTCTGGTCTCATAGTTTTCATAGGATCACTAAAATCTATCTATCTTTAGTTTTTATGGGCTAACTAATAACCTATTTAAAGTTTGAACCAAGACCTTTACTTTCGAAACCATTAAAATCTATCTTTCAAAAGCTTTGAAATCTTCTTTTTAAAACGCTTAAACCTCTGACTTTTGAAACTTTTCGAAAGCATCAAAACCTTCCTCTCGAAACCATCAAAACATTTCTTTTAAAAGTATAAAAGTATATCTTTCCAACACATAGAAGCATAGCTTCGAAACCGTTTGAAAGTACCTCTTTCGAAACCATTAGATTTTTCCTTAAAATAACTTTTGGGTCAAAGTGAATATAAATGAAAGTACCCTTTTCAAACCATTAACCTTTAAGTAAAAGTGATTGGGGAAAACTGATTGCTTCGGAACCATCCTTTCAAAAGCATTAATTGTTTAAGTAAAACATTTGAAAGGATAGCTTCAAAACCCCTTTCGAAGCCATTGCCTTTGAAACCTTTAGTATAAATGGCTACTAGAGCCCTTCTGAAAACATTGGGAAGTGACTTATTACATTTATAAAACAAAAGCTGCCTTTCGATCTCGTTGATGACTTCAATCCATTCGAAAGGCATAAAGGTGGCGGCATGGTTTCGACTGGGTTCAAACTACCCTTCGAAAGCATTGATTTAAAAACAAGGCAACTCATTCGAAAGCTACCCTTTAAACAAAAAGGCAGAAACTTCTTCGAAAGCTATATTAAATTCTTTGAAAAGCATTCTTTTGAAAACAAGGCAAGTGGCATTTCTTTGGATAGTAAAAAAAAGGCCCCGACCCCTTCGAAAGCTTGATTTCGTCTCCATACCTGCCGCCATTCTCCAATCCGCTACGTACCAACGCATTGATACCTTGTGTATTAGTTTCGACTTGGTTAGGGCGGAAGTATAAGGTTGAAAGGTAGCTACTTAAAGTGGCGAAACAATAAAATTATGCAAAACTATTTTCTTTGCCTTTTTAAGTAATACTTTTCAATAAACTTGCCTATTTGCAAAAATCTAATTGGTTGCCAAAAACTTTACTAAAATCTTTTCCTAAAAGACTGCCGAATTCATCTCAGATTTAATTAAAAATAATTAGCAAAGAAGCCCTTTCCTTAAGCAAAATAATTTGGACATTTAAGTCCTCAAACTAAATTTATTTAATTTCCATAGTAAATTACTTAGGAAAAATCCCCAAAAATTCTCAAAATTCATTTTTAGCGTGTTTTCTACAATATAAAATTTTCAAATCCAAAATCTTTCTTATAAGAGCCAAAATAATTTTAACCCAATTATCCATTTCTTTCTTCAAAAATTCATAACAAATTTTCCATAGCTTGGAAAATTATGAAAATTAGAACCCATCCCTAAATTAATGTTTTACATAACATATTAATTCCTCATGGCATTCGGAATCCAATATAAATGATTTTTAGCCTTAAAATCGATTAAAACATTTATCAAACAAACTTATTTGAATACATCTCATGTAATCCAAGCATAACATCATAAAAAATCATCATAATGAATTTAAACTAAAACCTGAAATCTAATGCTCATTAAAATGAAAATAGAGATGGTTTTGTTTATTATTCACCTTTCTTAGGATAAGGAACTTGAGATTTTATTTAGATTGATTCTCCTTGCTTGATTCCTTAGCTTTAATAGATTTTTCCCCTCTTCTTTCCCTACGTTATGGTCGACTTGAGCTTTTGTTTTACGTTTTTAAAATTTTGAAATATGAACGTGTAGGGAAATGGGTACGTGGGTTTAGGGGTTATGGGGTTATGGTGGCGGCTAATCCCCAAAATGCCCTTGCGTTATTTTCTTATTAATTATCTAACGAAACTGTTTCCACAACTCATTCTCTTTGTTTAATTAAGCACGACCTGTAATTAAATTTTGAAATCTCAATCCCATTATCACTCTAATATTTACATTATTCTATTTAATTTAATTTATCTAATTAAATCTCTTGAATAATGTTATTAAAAATTAGGGGTGTTACAGGCTCCCCTCCTTAAAGAATTTCGTCCTTGAAATTCAGTAAGGACCAAATACTAAACATAGAAATCATCTATAACAGCTCCTAACTTCCATACTAGCCTACCTGACTAGCAGCAGTCTATATAAAGCAAATATAGATCATACCATCACAGCAGATCAGGATAAGTATCTCTAATCCAGTCTTCCATCTCCCAAGTACAGTCCTTCTCGTTGTCGCTCCACTAAACTTTCACCTACTTAACTGTCTTGTTTCTTAACCTCTTCTCATCTCTCGCTACAACCCGAACTGGTTGACAAACAAAAGTCAAATTCGGTTCTACTACCAAATCTTCCAACCTTTTCGGAGGAATAGTAGTCTCTGGATCATGCACATACATGCGAAGATGAGACACATGAAACGCGTTATGGACTCCTGCCATACTTCTCGACAACTCTACTTTGTATGCGAGCTTTCCTATCCTCTCTATAACTTGGAATGGACTAACATACCTTGGTGCCAGTTCCCCGACTTTCCAAATCGTACCACACCCTTCATTGGTGATACTTTAATGAAAACCTAATCTCCAACTGAGAATTCTAGGTCTTTATGCCTCTTATATATGTAACTCTTTTGTCTGGACTGAGCTTCCTTCATCCTTTCCCGAATCAACTCAATCTTCTCTGTCACCTCTCTAACCAGATCTGGACCCGAGATTAATCTGTCTCCAAGCTCCAACCAGCATGATGGTGATATCTATACAAAGCTTCAAAAGCTGCCATTCCTATACTAGTCTAATAATTGTTATTATAGGAAAAATCCACTAAGCATAGGTGATCCTCCCAAGATCCACCAAAGTCTAGCACACAACCTCTCAATAAATCTTTGAGTACTTTATTGACTCTCTTTGTCTACCCTTCCGTCTGAGGGTGATACGCAATACTCATCTTAAGCTTGGTACCCAATACATCCTGTAGACTCTTCCAGAGTTCACTAGTCAACAAAGCATCTCTATCACTGACTATACTACTAGGAATTCCATGCAGTCTTACTATGTTCTCTATGAACAACTTAGCAAAAATGAGTGCCGTCCGGGTTCACTTAACCGAAATGAAATAGGCACTCTTGGTCTACCTGCCCACTATGACCAATATACTTTCATTTCCTCTATTCGACCTTGGCAAGCCGTCTATGAAATCCATGGATATCGAATCCCATTTCCAAACTGGTACATCTAAAGGCTGAAGCAACTCACTTGGCTTCTGATGTTCACCATTTACTTGTTGATAGTTTGCACATTGCCTAACCTATAAGCCAACATACTTCTTCATACCTTCCTAATAGAAGCTCCTCTTCATATCTTGATACATCTTGGTTCCTCCAGGATGAATCGTAAATTTGGATCGATGACATTCCCTAAGAACTTCTTTCCTTAAGTCCTTAACATTCGGAACACACAACCGTCCCTTCTTTCTCAACCATCCTCTCTGGTCAAGATTAAAATCCTTTAGTTCATCGATCTTCGATACCACCTCAAGCATCTAATCCTCTTAGCTACTAATGGATCCTCCTTCTGCTTAGAAGAAATCCTTTCAATCAACACTGGTTGAACTTCCAAATAGGATAATATGGCCGTGCTTTGACTAGAACTAGTAGTCGATTTTAACTGAACACTACAAGTAGTCAAAGCTTCTAAGTCTTTTCATTCTACCAACATAGCTAACACCACATTCTGATGTCTTCTGCTAAGAGCATCTGCTACCTTATTCCCTTTCCCAGGTGTATACTCTATACCAATATCATAAGCTGCTAAAAACTCCAGCCACCTTTGCTGTCTCATATTCAACTCCTTCTGAAAGAATAAATATCTTAAGGACTTATGGTCTGTGTATAGCTCAAATCTCTTCCCTAAGAGATAATGTCCCCATATCTTCAACGTGAAGATCACCGCTGCCAATTCCAAATCATGAGTAGGATATCTCACTTCATGCGGTCTAAACTGTCGTGAAGCGTAGGCAATAACTTTACCCTTTCTGCATCAACCCAGCTCCTAATCTAGTCCCACATGCATCGGTATACACAATCAACCCTTGGTTTTCATCTGGAGCTACTAACACATGTGTGTTGGTCAACAAATGCTTTAACTTAAGGAGTGCTTCCTCGCATTTGTCAGAAAAGACAAACTTCACATCCTTCATGGTTAACTTAGTCAAAGGCACTGCTATCCGCGAGAAATCCTTGATGAATCTCCGGTAACAGCCAGCTAGTCCAAGAAAATTTCTAATATCAGTCACCATCTCTAATCTTTTCCAGTTAATAACAGCTTCGATCTTGTCTGGATCGACTGACAAGCCCTTCTCTGAAACCACATGACCAAGAAACTTAACCTCTTTCTTCCAAAAATGACACTTGGAAAACTTTGGTTTTAGCTGATGCTACTTCAGCATCTCAAGCACTACTCTAAGATGATCTTCATGCTCTCTTTCATCCTTAGAGTATACTAAATTGTCATCTATAAACACCAACACGAACCTATCCAAGTACTCTCAAAAAACTCGATCCATCAAATCCACGAAGAAAGCTTGTGCATTCGTTAACCCGAATGGCATTACTAACCATTCATACGAACCATACCTAGTCTGAAACGCTGTCAATGGAATACTGTCCTCTGCCACTCTTAATTGATAGAAACCTATTAGGAAAATACTCTGGCTCCACACAACTGATCAAATAAATCGTCAATTCTCGGCAAAGGATACTTATTCTTAATCGTCTTCTCGTTCAACTTACGATAGTCGATACACATCTATAACGACCCAACCAGTTTCTTCACGAATACCACGGTCGCTCCTTAAGGCAAACTGCTTAGTCTAATAAAATTTCTCCTTTCTAGGTCCACTAGCTGCACCTTCAACTCCTTTATCTCGGTCGGTGTCATCCTGCTAGGTGGTCTACTTACTGGCTCTTCTCCCAGCACAAGATCTATCCTCAACAGCTCGTTTTGGTGGTAGTCCTGTAACCAGCTCAAAAACATTTGCAAACTCTCTTGCTACTCGAACCCAACTTAACTCTTCTTCCACTTCCATAGCTCTTAACAAAGCACAAGCACTTCGGTTAGAATTCTCCATTGAGAATATGATTTGATTATGACTATCTGGGTGTCTCAACAATAATTTCCTATCCTGGAAAAATATCCTAGTCTCATATTTACCCAACCAATCCATACCTAAAATGATTTTGAAATCTACGAAATAAAAAACATACAGACTGCATGCAAACTTATGACCTAATAAATCAAGTTCTAACTGGTCACATCTCATCCCCAGAGTTGCATACCCTCCTATCGAATTTGCAACCCTTAAGGAAGTAACAAGGTATGTGGGTTCTAAGCAAAACCTATCAACCAAACACTGAGATATAAATGAATGCGATGCACCGATATCAGATATTATCCTAATTGGTATACTCTAAATCAAAAGCGTACCTTCCATCATAGTCTTTCCTTTCACAGCAGCGGTTGGCCTACCAGATGATGGTCCAACATCAAAGTCCTTTTCCTTGTTCGCCCAGACTGGTTCTGGACACTGATTCTTATAATGCCCAACCTGGTCACAGTTAAAGCACTTCACGTCCTTCTTTTCTGCAGCCTTCTTCCCCTTGCCTGTCTGGCATTCATGGGTATAATGACCCTTCTTATCACACTTGAAACAGACTAGATCAGCATTTGCCTTCTTGGCAGCTTCACCCTTATGGGTTTCCTTCTTCTTAAAGAACTTCATCTTCTTTCCCTAAGAACCCTGGGTTTCAACTAGCTTTTCCTTCCCATAAATAGCAAGCATTTCCTCATGTTGGATTGCCATCTCCACAACAGCATTACAAGGATCACAGAGATGTAGTAGGGTCGCCCTAGCAATCTCAAGTCTCAATCCTTGAATAAACTTCTCATTCCTCTTGATGACAGTGTCAATGATAGCATACCCATATCTGGATAGCTCATCAAACTTAGTGGCATAAGAAATCACTGACATCTCTCCCTGCACCAGATCCATGAACTTTCTCAACAATGCTGAGTTAGCAACTTCAAATAAAAACCTCTGCTTCTCCTTCGAAATTCTGCTTAAGTTAACTCTTCCTCAAGAACTCCAGCAGTAACACTATTCCACCAATAATGCGCTGATCCCTACAACTGCCTAGAGGCTAGTCTCCTCTTTTTCTCATCATTCAATCTCAAATCAACGAAGATTCTCTCACAATGCAACAGCTAATTCTCAACTTTTATCGCACCCTCTGTTCCCATGATTGGCTTTCCATCAAGACTAGTGTAATCTCTGCTCAACTTAGCATAGTTGTTCCCAATTGGATCCACTGGATTAGCTCCTCCCACATTCCCGGCTACTCCAACCGTTGCTCCAGCTTGCATTAGGTTGACGAAGACCTGATACATCATTCCCATATCTACAGGCGGATTTCCAGCACCTACATTGGCATCTGCATTTTGATTAGAATTTGCCTGTCGACCTAGGTTCCTCCTGGTAGGTCGAGCATTTCCGTTTGTTGTAGAGCTTCCTCAACCGAGATTTCCTCTTCTGTTTCCTACCTTTATATCTTCTTTCTCGTAAATCTGCATACGAGCCTTAGTAAGATACAAAAGAACGGTCTAAAAGAGAGAGAGGAAATACGTACTTATATATATACAAATATCAAATACAAGTACATTACTATAGCATTAACCCAAACCCCGATCTTATTTTCTGATTCATTGGATTATGTTTTTGAAAAATATTTTAGGCTTAAATTTCTTTTAAGCTTTCATAAACCTATGCTCTAATACCAACTTGTAACATCCCCCACTTAGAGGCCTAAAACTAACGGCTACTGATGCTACAGTCATTCATAGTTGTTGATCTTCGGCGACCAAATACGGTAATTCTAGATACATTGATATAACAAAAACAAACGGATATGGAAAGTTTTTAAAATCATTAAACAACTTTCACATTCGATTTCAAATTATTTCAAATTCATTACATAATCCCACATTCCAGAACCACGTACTGATAAATTATAATTATTACAACATACGCCAAGAGCGACATATGAAGATGCCCCCTTGGATGATCAAAGTATCTATATATCTAGGCAATTAAACCACTTTGCCTTTACATCAAAACACATCGGAATCAAAATAGAAAAGATCTTCTATTAGCTAGCTTGCCTCCTGCACATCTCCGGAAGTTTATTCGACGAAGGAGAACCTGAAAACCTCTACTCCCAAACTACTCAAAATTAATTGAGCACCCAAGAGTTTATGAGGAAAACATAAACTTTGAGTCAAATATAAAGCCTGGTATAAATAATAACCTACCATTTCGAACCATCTTAGATCTCTAGTAAGACCATGCCGCTTAGGGGAATAGGTTCCCCCCTCACTAGTATCTTATCCAAAAATTTATAGTAACTATATACTATGCTCCTACATCCATAAAATTAAAACATAGCAATTTAAAATATTATAATGATATGCAAACAAGTAAATTATTTTGGATTTCCCATCCCCATTCATTTGACTATCTGTCTCAGTTATAGTTTCTAGAGTCACTATTAACCTAGTAGTTTTCATGGGCTGACTAATAACCGGTTTAAAGTTTATGGATTATCTATTCGGTCTCATAGTTTCCATGGGATCATGAAGAACCTATTGGCACCTGCCAATAACTTCATTAACTCATGGATTTTCCTTAAACCTATTGGTATCTCCAATAACTTCTCTCATATCATAGTTTTCATTGGTTGACTAAGAACCTATTGACTTCTGTCAATAACTTTATCTGGATATAGTTTTCATGGGATCACTACAAACCTATTAGCCCCTGCTAATAACTCTTTCCAGTTATAGTTTTCATGGGTTTACTATGAACCTTTATATCTGACAACTTCTTAGATTAATCTATGGGCATCCTTTGTTCTGGTCTACCTGACCAACTGGATGCACTCTACTCATATAGGAGTTAACTCAAGTTTATATTCACAACTGGGTCAACCTAGCTATTTATTCTGGCCTTTTTTCCAAAATACGGTTATGGATCCATTATACAGTGAATATGTTTACATAAGAAGAAAATACAATAACATAACAATACCAATGTCCATGGTTTAATATCCTTGAAAGAATTTTCACATATAACATGGTTAATCCCTTTAACCTATTATTTTATCAAGGTAAGCTTCTTCAAAAACTCCATACTTAAAAAACATTAACTCCTTTAGTTTGCCATAGATTTTCTTTTAAAAATGAGACTGGGTTCTTTGTTTTGAAAACTAAAGCTTTCAAAACCATAGGCCTTTACTTTCGAAACCATTAAAATCTATCTTTCAAAAGCTTTCAAATCTTCTTTTCAAAAAGCTTAAACCTATGACTTTCGAAACCTTTCGAAAGCATCAAAACCTTCCTTTCGAAACCATCAAAACATTTCTTTCGAAAGTATTAAAGTATATCTTTCCAACACATAGAAGCATAACTTCGAAACCATTTAAAAGTACCTCTTTCGAAACCATTGGGTTATTCCTTAAAATAACTTTTGGTTCAAAGAGAATATAAACGAAAGTACCCCTTTCGAAACCTTTAAGTAAAAGTGACGAGGGAAAACTGATGGCTTCGGAACCATCCTTTCGAAAGCATTAATCATTTAAGTAAAACATTTGGAAGGATACCTTTCGAAGCCATTGCCTTTGAAACCTTTAGTATAAATGGCTACTGTAGCCCTTTCAAAACATTGGGAAATGACTTATTACATTTTGAAAATAAAATCTTCCTTTCAAACTCGTTGATGACTTCAATCCGCTCCTCGTCATTCATTCATTCAATTTTCTAAATTCCTAACACTCAAGCCCTAGGAAAAATGGTGGGAAGAGAAAACTAAAATTCCTAAGCCCTAGTTCTCTTAGGAATTCAAGTTCTAGTTCTAAAATCAAATAGAAGCTTAGGTAAGCATCCTCTTCATCTTCTCCATCTCAATCCCTCTCCAATTTTCATAATTTCCTATAACCTAACTTAGGAAATATTTGCATATGATCATAGATTGGAGCTTCTAGAGTTCTGATTGAAGTGGAGTTGATCATTCCTTGTTTTAGAGCTTCTCAATTGTTGTTTTTGAGTTTAAAGGTGAGTTCTTGAACTCACATCTATGTCTACAGCTTTCATTGTTGTTAGGTATGAATCCTAACATCCATTTCATGTTTAATTTCTTTTGATTAGAATTGGTTTGGTGAATTTTCCAATTTTGGGTTTTGAAGTCAAAATTTATGAAAATCCTACTATGGATATTTGGACATGATATTTGGAGTGTATCGAAGAGCCTATAGGACTGGGTTGTCGCTTGGCATAAATCCCTAGCCTCCGTCGCTCATCCGATCGCTTCCGAATTGATTTGGCCATCAATGCCTAGGTAAATTGTTGCCCGATACAGGCAACCAGACGTCTGGTTGAAGAATCCAGATGTCTGGTTAGGGCATTAGAAGAAAAAAAAATAATGATAGAAAAAAATAAAATCCAGAGCCAATAACCAGACGTCTAGTTCAACCGGTCAGACGTCTGGTAGGCTTCAGGAATAAAAAAAAGAGAAAGAAATTATAAATTTCCAAAACCCCAGGTCAGACGTTTGGCCGAACCAACCAAACATCTGGTCCTGTGAAATTTTACCTATTTGCCTATTTTCTAGTGGATTTCCAATTTTTATCGATTTTTGTTGATCCGGTTAGTTGTTGTCATTTATTATCGATTTTGATGACTTCTTTTTTGGATTTTTGAGAATATCAATTTGATTGTATTTGATATCGATTTTCATGGTTTTAATTTGCGTCGTGAATGTGGATTTTGGTGATAGATTGTTTTTACAATCGTTTCCATGATTTGTCACTTTAAAATACAAAGGTTTCTATACTAGCAGTAAATATTCAAACTCTTTCACAAAAATGATTTCAGCATTACTTTTAATATAAAGCTTGTTTTTAAAACCGTTTTCCAATCTATTAGTATATACAAACCTTTACCTCATTGGTATGAGAAATCCAATTAAATGACTTAGCAAAACAAGTGGTATGAAACGCTTGCATTTACTTCGTCGGTTAATTCTTGGACTTGTTCGATTGAAATCTCGTGACAATATTCGAGTGGAAATCTATAATTTGTTCGTAAATATTTAAGTTAAGCCAGTGGTTATAGGACATGAAGCTAAACTCTTTTATTTACTAGCTTGATGTAATTTACACTTATTGATCTATGACGATCATTTTGAGGTTCAGACTAGCGATATGCGATGTCTCTTTGTCCGCGTAGGGGACTATATCACGTTCTGTTGAGCTTCTTCTCATTTTTTGTAGGCTAGCGACCTATGGGTTTTATGGAGTTCGGTTCATCAGGCGTATCGTTTTACTATGTCATTGTTCCGGCTTATTTGAGTTTCAGGTTCCTCGGGTGTATCGTTGTACTACGTCGTTGCACTGGCTTTATGGGTTAGCGACCCATGGGATAGCGTTCCGTTTGTGATACACACATTGGTGAGTTTTCATGCTCCCCTTTGTGATAGGCCTCCCCTTTTGTGTTTTATGGATTTCTAATTATTGATTTCTAGAATTTGTGTTTCACCAATTTTTGTGATTTGCATTGATATGTTTTGTCAATTATTTGAGGTTTGGTGAATAAGCTAAAGAATATGATATTCTTTTTGGATATTTGAGGAGATTTGAGATATTGTATGATTTTCGTTATTATCAGATATATACTTGTCATAGTATGACATTATTGTTATCACATATTTTTGTCATATCTCTTATCCTATCTCATCTTGTATGATATTTATAGCTAGACTGATCTGTTTTATTATTTTTCTTCTTAAATAATACTCGAGGTCAGACCGAGGTTTTTCAGGTGCTTCCACTTGACTTCTTAGTAGGGACTATCTTTTGACTTTTGGCTACCTACTTTAGTTTAGTAGTTTTTGCTTGTATACATTCGAGATAGAGACTCCTTGATGTATACTTATTCTTTTGTGATGTGGTGGATCTTGTATGACCACTACTTTGATGTACACTTCTGTGTGTTATATTCATATATGTTTCCGCCTTAATGATATGAAAATCTGTGACTGGTTTTCTGTTGTGCTTATTTATATTTGCTTCCGAAGGCCATATAGCCACTGTGTAGTAGCTTTGAGTTTGTATTGGATATGCCAGATTTCCTCTTGAAATAAATGCATGTCATACTATCTGACATATCGGTACTCGCACAAAGCAATTACACAGAAGTTCACTCCTCAACAACCTTATTCTTCGTGCAAGCCGACGACAATACCCCGTAGCACCCTTGGCTAGTGTGAGTATAGAGGTGGGGCGTCGGCCAACACATCCGCCTTTACTTCAACAATTCATAATTATTTCCAAAAGTTTAAAGTAAAAAGTATCATAAACACACACATATTTATAGAAAATAATAAATGTGTTCGCTAGATGATTACCCTAGTAATCATCTGGTATATACCTACAATCCCTGATTATTCGGTAACTACACGCACACCCAAGGGGATTGGGATATCTATGTCTGATCTAAGGTCTTGAGTCATGTCTCTTATATATGATGTATTGTTCTGACGGTAATTTCCGACAAAGGATATCAAAGCTCAACGGAGCAACAAATCATCTTAGAATGACGGTAATAAAGAAGCTGAAGTAACCGATAGCCAAGAAATAAGCTATCGAGGATATAAAACAATCATATATGGAAAATAAGACTTGTATACTTATCACCACTCATCGAATTCAAACTTGTAATATTTCTTGGTTAACAATAATACCGGACAACTCAAGGTAGTGTTACCTCAAAATCATATCTCATGGTTATTATTAACTTTCGTAATAACGACAAGTCAACCTCTTCGATGATTGTGCTAAGTATACAAATAAATCATTTCCATGTAAGTGATATCACTTTATTGAAATTAATTCATTTCCATTAACTAATCAAACATTTTCTTCTAAAAACCTGAATTCGTGCTTGGTTTCACATTACAAGTATTAGCTTAAAAAAGTTTGTTAAAAGAGTTCACTAACTTCAATACATCATTATAAATGATTTAATAACTTAAAATATTCTTATTACATTGATTAATTAACTTTAAAACTTCATTAATTAAGCTGATTAATTTACTTCAATTGTTAAGATCCATATCTTCGTTCCCTTTGAGTAGACAATAAATCACACGTGTTCAACTCATATTGAACGGAAATATGAATCTTTAGCGGTTAATTAAGAAAAATAAGAAAAGAAGAAGAAAACAAACACAGAATCTTCCAGCGGAACTATAAAATATAATAATCAAATAAACATTTCATGAAGCTGTTTACTATACATTTGATTATAGTTTATACAACATTCATCAGAGTTATACATATACATTAGAATAAAATATAATGCAGCAGACAACATGATGCAGGGATAATAATAATAATAGTATTACCAAATCTTCGTCTTCGTCCTCTAGAATAAATCTTCAATAAGCTGAAAAACTCAAGGCTGACCCCAGCATAGTGAAAAGACAAAACACTCGAGTCAGGACTAAAATATTCTTATGTGAGTCAAATCGAGCATAAAATATGAGTGCCATAGCATCAGAGATGCTTACGAGTTTTCACATCACATGTCCAGTGTATAACGTGCGTGCAATAACTCAAGAGATGTTATCGGATTTTCCATCTTTTAAGGATTCGTCAAAATATTTATATGTAGAAGAATACACTATATATATAATGTCTAATCAGTAAAATAAATATTAAAATAGCGTTAAGGCTTTACATTGATCCTCTCCAACGCGTTTTTAAGCATTGTCGTACAGTTTGCATATAAAGCACCAGTTAAACAGTCGATGAATAGAGATGTGCCGTGATACGAAAACACTAAACCAAAATTGTATGGGTCTCATTTAGGGATAAAAGTATGACAAGGCACGTGAGGCAATGCGCAAGGTAGGATACTACCAGTTCGGGTCGTAGAGCTGGTGGTAACGAAACATAGCCATGACTGCCCACTGCCTTCATCCATCCCATACCGAGTCAAAGGGAGGCTATCCCAAATCACGATGCACCAATTGAAACCAACAACAAGAGTAATAATATGGGCCGAGTCCAAGAAAATCGAAGAATGGATGTCCGCTCGGGGTAATTAGCCACTTAGCCCTATCAAGCCTTCCTGGTTTAGTCATTTCAAATTGGCACAAGTGCCGGGGTCTATCCATCATCGTTATCTTTCTTCAAATCCAGCAATCATCGCCAATCCAACCATTTCGTTCTGGAGTCTCCTCCACGTACAAAGTTGTTAAAGTGGTTCCAGTATCGACAGAGAGTATACCTATATCTGCCGTTCTCTTTAATAACCAAACGACGTCTTACACATCGGTTGGTACTTTTACATTTCGAAAACAATTCATACTTGATATCAAAATATCATATTCTCTTCAAAATCAATCCATTTCGAAATCATCATATTTACTCAAAATATACGATTTCAATTCACAATCATGTTCGCCTTAATATCTCGATTTTGCTTCCAAAATCATTTCAAATTCCAATTTAGGTTATAACTTCATTTTAACCCAATTTGTATTTAAATCCAATATTTAAATATAACATTCCACTCCTGACCAGTTTGAATTTTTGAAAAATAGTTTGTATAGTTTTAAAATAGTTTAAATAATTAAAATAGTTAAAAATATTTTAAATGGTTAAAATGATTAAAAATAGTTTAAATGGTTAAAATAATTAAAAATAGTTTTAAATGGTTAAAATAGTTTAATATAAAATAGTTTAAATATTAAAATGGTTTATATAGTAAAATAATTTGGCAAACCAAAATAATTTAAATATTTAAAGAATAAGTTTTAAATGGTTTTATATTTTTATTTGAAACTAGTTTCAAAGTCAAACCAATTCAATTTCAGCTTCCTAATTCAAATCAATTCCAATTTCCATTCAATCGATTCAATTTCGATTTTAATTCAAATCGATTTCAACTTTGATTTCAAATTAATTCAATTCTACTTTCAAATCCAATTAATTCAGTTTTAATTTCAATTTATAACGATTTCAAGCTCGATTTTCAAAATATCGATTTAAAACACTTAACCAAATTATCCTTCAATATTCAATTTAAAATCCAATTTTCAAATATAATTCAATTATGAGCCCAATTTCGAAATATCATTTATAACATTTTAATTAGCAATATTAAAAGTTCGAATAAAAATCCAATCTTTTAAAAACAAGTCGATTTCCAAGAATTCAAATTTTATTTTGATTATAACTTCAAAATCTCTACTCCGATTATTTAAACAATTTTGATTACCAAAATTAATTTCAACATTTCAAACTCAAATTCGTGATTAATTCAAATTTCATAAATTTGATTTTTATCTCTTTAAATTCAAATCATTAAGTAATTTCAAAACCAAGACTTTTAAAATTGTTTAATTTAACCGATCTAGTGTGCGTATATAATTTTCTTTCCTTGGCCAAGTGATTAATTATTCCAATTTAATTTCAAGGATAGATCTATATCATTTCAATCCAAAATAAATGTCAAAGGTATATATCATTTCAACCTATTTCTTAATTTATTCGAAATGATTCAATTTACAGTTTTATATACTGTAAATAAATTACAGGGTGATAACAAGAATTATATATACAAATAAACATCCAAACATCTAAATATAAACCAATTTGCATCCATCATAATCAATCATACAAACAGACAATATCAACAGTTTCATAGTTATTAATATCGGGTATTTTAATGGAAATTAAATTTCAATTTCCAATTTAACTATCAATTTTAATTTATAACGGTTAATTCAAATGACAATCAAATTTATCAAACAACGACCAACAAAATCATATCACTTCATAAATTCAAATTTAGCTAGCATAAAAATATTCTAGTACTTGTGAGCGTTATAAAACACTCACCTTGAGTTTTCAATTTTAAACCAAATCAAACGACGTTCGATTTAACCTAAAATTTTAACTAGCTCCAAACGACACCAAATCAGTTCTTGAATGTAGTGTTGTTCGCCACGATCACATCACCGCTTGTTTCGTCCGATTTCGACCTCGTATGTGAGAGATACACATTTTATAAGTTTGAATACAATTTATATAAACGAAGTCCTTTTTTTTATATTTTACCAAATAAATCTGCTCGTTCGTTGAATCCTTCAGCAAATCCAGGCCGCAAATCCTCATCTTTTCCTTCTTGAATGCATACAAACCTAGGTACAAGACCACGAAACCGAAAAGTTCACGTCGCCTTCCTCCACGCCGTAGCCACCACGCATGATCGGAGAAGGATCCTAGGTTGCAATTGCGTGCGCCTTGCTCAGGCGCCTCCACAGCCTGAGAACGGCTCAGTTCGATCCCTCCTGGATGCACTGAAATCCCCTTGAACGACCAGCGAACGCGAGCATCTTTCTCCTCCTACAACACTCGAAAATTCATCATGACCGTATGGATTGAAAGATCTCACGACCCTCTACGATTCTCTAGTTGAAAGATTTTGATATAAGTGGATGGTTCGAGTTGAAATTGAGGAAGAAGATCGTCTCATTTCGGCCATTGAAATTTTTTTACTATGGCGGCTACGTTAGGGTTAGGTTTCTACTGTGTAAACGTATTTATAAACGTGAACATATTATTTTATTATTATTTTCAAATTTTTCTGGAAGAACTCCAAACGAAGCATGCCGCTAGGCATTTATAATGTTATACCCCATTCCGAACGCAATGGAACAAGTTTCAAGTCCCAATTCGATCGTATGGAGAAGATAGCTTTTTGGACCCAATTATTATTTTGAATTTTCGATATTAAATCCAACGCGTTTTTATCCCGTACGACCAAACGATAACTCGTAATGCTACGAAATTTGAAATTCGATAATAATACACTATTACGGCTCCAATGGAACCAGTTTCGTTGAATTTCGAGACTGTGCCCCGGAAGGCTATTTTTAAACGTCTCGATTATAATATAAAATTCCCGATTTCTTATTATTCACTTTTAAATTCAATTTTAAATGTTAATAATCTTCGTTGTTATTTAAATAAAAATTTACATCAACTTCTGATATCATTATCAATCATATTAAACTCAGAATTCAAATATTTAAATAATTGCGATACTAAATTTAAACAATTTAATTATCCTATAAATCAATATAATATAAATAAATCTGTAACGACCCGGTATTTTGGACCATTCAAATCGACAATAATCATGCTGCACCCTCTAAGTGCATAGGCAGACACACATGTCTGGCTTGAATAATTCAAAATAACAGATTGTAAATAAATTTGGAGCAAATGAAATCAAATACACAGAATCACAGACACAGAACATATCAGAATAACTCGCAGCGGAATATAAAAACCATAGTAGTTCATGAAGCTACTATAACAAACTCTCAAAACATTATAAATAATATCTCCTTGAAAACATATACAATAGACATCTCAAATAAATAGAAGTTTATGAATACCAGAACTGAAATAGAACAACTGAACTGAAAGGAACAGATAACTAGACAAGCAGAATCTCCAGCGATTCCTAGCTCCAGAAAGAAATCCAAAGCTAAGCTGTAAATACTCAGGCTGACCCGAGCGTAAAGTAAAACACAAAACACTCGAGTCAGGACAATATATACTTATATAATGTAAACCAACTCAAGTGAACTGTAGTAGAAATGCACAATAACTCAAAGGATGCTTGGGATCGCCCATCCTTTAAGGATCAGTTAAACTATAAATTAAATACATCCCGTGGTTAAAATTTCAAAATGGTATTTTATACTTTGAAATCAAATATCATTTCAAAATTCAATATCCTTATAAAATCCATTTCAAAATATCAAAATATCATATTTCAAAATAATTTATATTTTGAAACAAATTACTTCATTTTAAATCATAAAAATGAAGTTAGTATATTTAATAATTAAAATTTTAAATTTCCAAAAATTTAACTTTTCAAAGTTCATTCGTTCACTTAAATTAATTAAAACAATGAAATTTCAACTTTCGCAGCATTTAGAAAATGCTACGGAAAGTCACATTTAAAATAGTTCAATTTAACAAAAGACAGCATTTGAAATTCTGTAATATGGTTACATTAGTTTCAAATAAACTTAGTTAAATTCAACCATTATAACATTTACAAAAATGCTATAATAGCCTTTAATTAAATTTAGCCATTTGGTTCATTATTATCAACTACAACATTTACAAATGTTGTATTATCATTTACATTAGAATTTAATAGCGTTTCAGAAATGCAGTTAACTAACTTCAAATATTCAGTATAATTTCACAAACAATTATATTTTTATATAAATCATTTTTTTTACTTATAAAATCATATAATTTCACTTTTAAAACAATTATTCAAATACCCTTATATTCATGATTTTATAAAGTTAAAACTCCATTCAAAAATCAAAATTTAATAATAATTCACTTATTAAATTCCAATTTTAAATTATAAATTCATTAAATTAAATTAACTTAACACTTAATTTTAAAATTTCAAAATAACTTAATTCCATTTTTTATTTACTTAACTTAAAGTTCACTCTTAAGCCAAATTCACAAATTTCCAATTTTAGTTATATTTCAAAATTTCAACTTAAATATTCATTCATTTCACATTTTAACTTTATTCAAAATCATTAATATAATATAAAAATCATTTAAATTCACTTTAATCCAAATTATCATGAAGTTATCACATTTCATATTTAATTTAAATTCCAGTTATCACCCAATTAAAATTTCCCAAAATAACTTACATTTCAAATTTTCTAGTTTTACCAATAATTTATTTCACTTATAAATTTTCAAAAAATCAATAATGCTTACATACATCATTTTTTTTATTTAGTTTAAATCAAATATTATAGTATTTACATTTCAAAAATATTTGTAAGATTTTTATAAAAACATATTTTAACAACGGGTCTGTATTTCATTTCTAGTCTAAGTAAAGTGATACGGGTAATATATCATTTCAACCCGTAATTTACAAAGAAAACCTGGGTTTGATCATTTCAAACCCGCAATCCCAAGAAAATGAAAAATAATTGAAAATCATTCAGGCCTATCATTTCAGCCCATAATGATTTTCTCCTATTCTAAAGTCCGTTCGGGTATGTATCATTTCAACCCATAGTGATTCTAATCTAAAGGGAACTTGCAGTGTGATAAACTGATAAAAATAATAGAACAACATAATATAACAGTAACATATAATATAATAGGTGTTTAAGCATTGGTGAACATCATAAATCATAACATAGCAAGTGTAACATGATAATGCATTTTACAGATTCAAAAGGGGTCAATTCACTAGTTATATATGTACATATTGTCTGGTGAGAATAACTCACCTGTTAAGCTGGAGATTTGCCAAAAAAGCTCACAACACAAAGATTACGAAGGCACGACAACTCTAATACAATTTGAGTGTGGAGAGAAAATCCAATGATATAGATCTTGTGTTACAACCCAAACAAAAATCAAAGCAAACCATAAATTTCAATACACTAGAAATGAAATAACTTTTAAATAAAAAGAGATACGAATGCCAAATCTTTTACCTTGCTTTCTCTATTCTTTTGTCATGGCCTAGGGATGGTTTTGGCTCTGGTTTGAACAAGTTTGGCTCAGGTTTGGTCATGTGTATGCATGGCCTAGGTAGTAGAATATGAGGAGGAAGTTTATACAAGGGAATATGAAGAGTTTAAGGCAAAATAGGTTGGTTTTGTTCACAAAAATGGCTCGGCCATGGGCTTGTGTGGTCAGGTCAGAGGGGTATGGATCAGGTCAGTGGAAGGAAAGGTGTGTGGTGGTCTGGCCAAAGGTGGTGGAGGCGGCCTAAGGTGGTGGTGGTGGTGGAAAATGGAGTGGTGAAGCAATAGTGGTAAACAATCATGTTTTCATGGCTTGTTTTGCAATTTTTGTGGAGTTATGGCATCATGGTGGCTCGGACTTGGTCAAGACCAGAGGAGTAGCTGGTGGTGATGGCAGGGAAGAGATGTAGGGGGTGGTGGCCATGGATATGGAGTGGAGGCCATTCAAAGAAGCAAAGAAAACAAGGCAAAATACATGAAAAATGAGAAGAAAAGTGTAAAAAAAGTAGCCATTACCCATAGATTTTCTTGAAGCCATGAATGAATGAGAAGGTAAAATGTTTTTGGGTGAATGGAGGCTGAAAAATCACGGCTACAAACCGAAAATGCACAGCCAAGATAGTAATTGAGGAGTTATGGCAAATGAAAGGACAAAGGAGATGAAAGGACTTAAGGTAAATAAGCTTTTAAAACTCTTCATATTTCTTTTTCTTTAAATTCAAATAAAACAAAAATAAAATCAGTAAATTGACTTTAAAACCGAAACAAAGTAATATAAAATAAAAATAATTAATTAATTTTAAAGAAAATGGAATAAGAATATAAGAAATTGCTTAAAAATTGAAAACAGGGTCCAGAAATTACAAATAAATCACGATTGTCTTTGGAAAATTATCTACTTCATTTTAAAAATATTCTAAAGAAAAATTTTGAAATAAAATAATTTCTAAAGTATTTTCAAAGTGAAATAAAAAATTTAATTTAAAAAAAATAGAAAAAAACTAAAGAAAAATGTTTAAAAATTGGAAATAAGACATGAAAATTACAAATAAATATCAGTAGCCTTATAAAATTTCTATTTCACTTTAAACAAATAAAAGGTCAAATAAATAAAATAAATGAGGAACAAAATAAAGTGGGAATGAGAATAAAATAAGATTTTAAGAAAAAAATAGAAAAACAAATAAAGAATTACTTTAATTAATTGAAACTGGAAATTAGAATTTTAAACAAAATACAGCTAACACTGGAAAATGCCAATTATATCTTTAAAATGTTTTAAAACCAAAGTATATACATAACATGTTATTTTACCCATATAAATATAAATTATAATATTACATGACCAAATAAAATATTATTTTTTTATAATTTAAAATAAATAATTTTGTTAAATACAACAAATTACACACAATATTTAAAAGGGTATAACTTTCACATTATAAATCAGATTTTAACGAAACGAAAAGCATTATTCTTAAAATTTTATTTACTTTCATAATAAAAGATAAAATTAAAATTTTCAAACTTTAAAATTTCTAAATTAAAAGTCAAAGTTTGACCATATTGACCAAAATTCACTTTTCTGGAAAATATCCTTTTTAGTCATGTTTGGAATTCTAATTCACATCAAAATCAAAATTTATATTTAAAATAACAAAATTTATTCATTTTAATAAATAAAATAAAGTTTTTTTAAATCAGGAAATCAATTAAAATAACCAAAATAAATAATTAAAATAATCACAAAATACAGGGTTGTTACACTCTCCCCCACTCAAATCTTTTCGTCCTCGAAAAGGAATGAGGTACGGAAAACACAGAAAAGATAAAATGGAATAGGATTAAGACAAGATGACAAGAAGATTAAAATTATACCTGATAACTATGGTTATGGGTAAGTTTAATAAGGTGGAGAATAGGAATAGCTAGAAGGGAAAATAGGACGAAAGACAAGGATGAGCCATTAATTTAAAATTGTTGGTTGAAGAGGTAAAATATTTAGAACACTTTAAAATCGTTTAAAAAGGAAATAACTAATCAAAGTATCATTTATATAATATTTTATCAAAATACTTGTATAACTCGATGTCTTAACAAGTTTATCCTTGTTCCTGTAGACTCTGGTAGTGCGTTGATCAGGCGCAAAACTAGAATTCTCCAGGTACTTAGTAGACTTGTTTCAACACCCAGTGAAAATACTGGAAAAACTTTTAAAAACAGATATGGAAAGTACAATCCAAACAAAAACAAACAAAACCTTTGTCTAACCATGGTTCGCAGATACACAATGGTTACGCCTGGATCCCCCAGGAAACAATCCATATCCGTAAGCTTTCTCAGCCCTGCGAGTTACGCCATGATGACTAGTAGAATGCAGGATACACAATGGTTACGCCTGGATCCCCCAGGAAACAATCCGTACCCCTGGGCAAGACTCAGCCAAGCATTTGCGCTACTATTCGCGACCTACACAGATTGCAGGATACACAATGGTTACGCCTGGATCCCCCAGGAAACAATCCGTACCCCTAGGCAAGACTCAGCCAGGCAGTTGCGCTATGCAGTCACGATCGTAAGACCATGGGTAACGCCATGGAATTCGAAGGACACTCGAGTATCATATCCGGAAAACCAAAAATCAGAGAGAATAATATCGATAGAATGAATCCAAGATGTGGCCACAAATCAGATATCAAGCAGAAGGCACTTTCCATATCTTTACTTCGAAAATATGTATCATATAGTACCTTTTCAAATCACTTTCAAATATCGTACTTATATAAAATCCATTATATATAAGATTTAATTTTCAAATCAAATACTTTCCAAAATCAATAGTATATCAAATCATACTTATATAGACTTCAATTATATAAGATTTCACTTTCAAATTGAGTACCTTTTCAAATCTATAGTTTTCGAATCAATTTCATACTCATACAAATCAATTTTATATAAGTTCGACAACTCCCAAATCAAGTGTTTAGTAACATAAGGTTCTCAAATTTAAATTTGTTTCAATATCAGTTCAATTTCAAAATCATATACAATTTCACCAAATTATTTTCTTCTCAAATTAAATATCTTTAGTTTCAAAGTTTCCAAAATAATAGATTTTTGAAAATAAATCCAAATTTCCAAATCAATATAATTTAAGTCAACCAATTCATTTCCAAAATCAAATGTTTTCAAAATCATCTTATACTTACGTAAGGTCTATCTTACATAAGGATCAAATTTTCAAAATAATTTCGCTGTATGAAGAGCCATATGGGATTGAATATCTTTGCTTTTATGGGTTATATATCTTTGTAATTTAAATTGGAAATTTTCTTTTAGTAAGCAAAGATATTCTAACTCGACGGCTTTCAATTTCAGCCTCAAAATATATCAAAGATATTAGAATATAAGATGTACATATGTCATCATTTCGCAAAGTCACATTCGATCGCTCGCTCGATCACACAAGTTCGCTTTCGAACTAGTATTGTCCATTCACTTCCCTAATGCAGATTTCGATATGGTTTCTCGACTAGAAGCCATCAGTCTCCTTGCATAGCCATATACTATGATAGAGAATTCTAGAATCGAGCCCAAAATCCATATCAAATATTCGTCATCAAGAATCGAATGAAAAATCCTAACACGAAATGGTGTAATTCACCTCGAACTTGTGTACTCAAACTTGGATCAAATTAATTATGCGAATAAAACAGCATACGTACAACTTATATATTTATTCCAACTTGTTACCTATATAGTTTCATAAAGATGTTACTAAGTTAAAACACTTAAAATTTATTCAAAATATTTTGAAGAACAATTTCTTTTCAAAACATTTCAAATCTAAATTTCATATTAGAAAAAATTTAAATTGCCTTATTCATTTACTTAACAAAACAGTTTCAACTTATTTAAATCAGATTACTTCATACTTAAACATTCAAAACAAACTTATATACTTTATCAAAATACTTTTCAAATTTCTCAGCTTTGAAAAGTTAACCTTGATTTGGAAGTACTCGAACTTCGAAATAGTTGAAGAAATCATTTTCAAATTCAAGAGTTGAAAATTAGCAACAAATCAGTAAATCAATTTTAATAGATAGGGTTATATCAAATCCAAAACTCGAGGACTGAACACCGGTTCATTTCAAATCGTTTCAAATATATTTACATATATCTTTCGAATATCAAATCATACTTCGGAATTTGAAATCAAAAATGGTTTCACAAAATCACTCGCATAGCAAAGCTATTAAAGTGGCCTCTCCCTCACACAGAAACTCGAAAATCAATGTCGATGATGCGTGCACTCATCACCGAAATTATTTTCCAGCGACACAAGTGAGTTCTGGACTTCCATTTACTTTGAAAACTTCTTTGAAATTCCTTCGAAATCATTAAAACCCATTAAAATCATTGAAACATTACTTATTCGAAAAAATAATTTCAAATCATATTATTTATTATTTCAAAATCCTAAAACCAGTTCCAAAATGCCGGAGTTCAATCACTTAAATTCAGATTCAAAACCTTCAGTTATAAATCATTTTATATGAAACCATTTCTTATAAAATTTTCACCATTTCAAATCCTTTCAAAACTTCAAATTCTCATTTTTTTAAAAGGTATATAATCCTTATCAAAAACATTTCATCTTTATATAAAAATATGGTCATCCTTATCAAAATAAAAACTACGATGAATACACAATTTTCAAAAGACAATCAACCACAAACTTTCCAAGGGACGATTCAAGGATGGATTTCAAAGCAAAACAGAGATTCAAATTTAGAAGGACTCTAATCAAATAGAATTCTAATTCAAAGATAGGCTCAAACGAAGATAAGATAATTAAATTACCAAATAGAAGATGGATAAGCCTATATGAATCGCGGGCTACCTTAACCGGTCAACCGTGACTTCAGGAATATAATCGATGCGAAAATCTAAGGCAAATCGACCTTCGATTGCCAGAGATAGAATCTAAATATAGCAGAAGATAGAAAACATCGTAAACCGAGGATACAGAAATATCCGATGAATCAATGCCAATTATAATCATTCAAAGATTGGCGGAATCGCCACCCTATAAAGGTCATACAAAGTGGAGTGATGCAATGCTCCAAAATCAAAAGAATACAATTATGGGAGACAGGAATGGATTTCAGAACAAGTGGGAGCGTTCCAAAATTCAAAGGAATCCTGTTCGATAAGAATCCAAACGAAGATTAGAGATATATACCCTATATCGATACAGAAAAATTCCCATTCAAAATTTGGAATGACTCGAATTCATAACATACGAAAACAGAAGCATAAATATCTTTAGTTGGACAACTTTAGCTAAGCAAAAGATACAACAGAGTTTACTCAAAACAACCTAACAAACTACAGATTTTGCCATACTCAAAATAGATTCCTATCAACAATGGATCTAGATCAATCAAGAGAGAAGTTCAAAATTTTAGAGGATCCTAATCAAAGAAATTACTAACAAGGTGGATACGAAAGGAATGAAGTTTAAGAAATATTTTACTTTTAAAGCAAGGAAATTTATATCAAAATAATCTTTGAAAATTCTTTAAAAATCATTTGAAAATCATTTTATACTTCGAAAATACGTTCTCTCACAAAGAAATGATTCTGAGATTGATTTCACTTATTCTAGGGTATTTCTAGCCTATCTCTAATGAGTTTTTGCTCCGCAGGCTAAGGTTTGCCTAAAACCAAAGCTCTGATACCAACTATAACGACCCACTATTTTAGACCGTTCAAATCGACAATAATCATGCTGCACCCTCTAAGTGCATAGGCAGACACACATGTCTGGCTTGAATAATTCAAAATAACAGATTGTAAATAAATTTGGAGCAAATGAAATCAAATACACAGAATCACAAACACAGAACATATCAGAATAACTCGCAGCGGAATATAAAAACCATAGTAGTTCATGAAGCTACTATAACAAACTCTCAAAACATTATACATAATATCTCCTTGAAAACATATACAATAGACATCTCAAATAAATAGAAGTTTATGAATACCAGAACTGAAATAGAACAACTGAACTGAAAGGAACAGATAACTAGACAAGCAGAATCTCCAGCGATTCCTAGCTCCAGAAAGAAATCCAAAGCTAAGCTGTAAATACTCAGGCTGACCCGAGCGTAAAGTAAAACACAAAACACTCGAGTCAGGACAATATATACTTATATAATGTAAACCAACTCAAGTGAACTGTAGTAGAAATGCACAATAACTCAAAGGATGCTTGGGATCGCCCATCCTTTAAGGATCAGTTAAACTATAAATTAAATACATCCCGTGGTTAAAATTTCAAAATGGTATTTTATACTTTGAAATCAAATATCATTTCAAAATTCAATATCCTTATAAAATCAATTTCAAAATATCAAAATATCATATTTCAAAATAATTTATATTTTGAAACAAATTACTTCATTTTAAATCATAAAAATGAAGTTAGTGTATTTAATAATTAAAATTTTAAATTTCCAAAAATTTAACTTTTCAAAGTTCATTCGTTCACTTAAATTAATTAAAACAATGAAATTTCAACTTTCGCAGCATTTAGAAAATGCTACGGAAAGTCACATTTAAAATAGTTCAATTTAACAAAAGACAGCATTTAAAATTCTGTAATATGGTTACATTAGTTTCAAATAAACTTAGTTAAATTCAACCATTATAACATTTACAAAAATGCTATAATAGCCTTTAATTAAATTTAGCCATTTGGTTCATTATTATCAACTACAGCATTTACAAATGTTGTATTGTCATTTACATTAGAATTTAATAGCGTTTCAGAAATGCAGTTAACTAACTTCAAATATTCAGTATAATTTCACAAACAATTATATTTTTATATAAATCATTTTTTTTACTTATAAAATCATATAATTTCACTTTTAAAACAATTATTCAAATACCCTTATATTCATGATTTTATAAAGTTAAAACTCCATTCAAAAATCAAAATTTAATAATAATTCACTTATTAAATTCCAATTTTAAATTATAAATTCATTAAATTAAATTAACTTAACACTTAATTTTAAAATTTCAAAATAACTTAATTCCATTTTTTATTTACTTAACTTAAAGTTCATTCTTAAGCCAAATTCACAAATTTCCAATTTTAGTTATATTTCAAAATTTCAACTTAAATATTCATTCATTTCACATTTTAACTTTATTCAAAATCATTAATATAATATAAAAATCATTTAAATTCACTTTAATCCAAATTATCATGAAGTTATCACATTTCATATTTAATTTAAATTCCAGTTATCACCCAATTAAAATTTCCCAAAATAACTTACATTTCAAATTTTCTAGTTTTACCAATAATTTATTTCACTTATAAATTTTCAAAAAATCAATAATGCTTACATACATCATTTTTTTTATTTAGTTTAAATCAAATATTATAGTATTTACATTTCAAAAATATTTGTAAGATTTTTATAAAAACATATTTTAACAACGGGTCTGTATTTCATTTCTAGTCTAAGTAAAGTGATACGGGTAATATATCATTTCAAGCCGTAATTTACAAAGAAAACCTGGGTTTGATCATTTCAAACCCGCAATCCCAAGAAAATGAAAAATAATTGAAAATCATTCAGGCCTATCATTTCAGCCCATAATGATTTTCTCCTATTCTAAAGTCCGTTCGGGTATGTATCATTTCAACCCATAGTGATTCTAATCTAAAGGGAACTTGCAGTGTGATAAACTGATAAAAATAATAGAACAACATAATATAACAGTAACATATAATATAATAGGTGTTTAAGCATTGGTGAACATCATAAATCATAACATAGCAAGTGTAACATGATAATGCATTTTACAGATTCAAAAGGGGTCAATTCACTAGTTATATATGTACATATTGTCTGGTGAGAATAACTCACATGTTAAGCTGGAGATTTGCCAAAAAGCTCACAACACAAAGATTACGAAGGCACGACAACTCTAATACAATTTGAGTGTGGAGAGAAAATCCAATGATATAGATCTTGTGTTACAACCCAAACAAAAATCAAAGCAAACCATAAATTTCAATACACTAGAAATGAAATAACTTTTAAATAAAAAGAGATACGAATGCCAAATCTTTTACCTTGCTTTCTCTATTCTTTTGTCATGGCCTAGGGATGGTTTTGGCTCTGGTTTGAACAAGTTTGGCTCAGGTTTGGTCATGTGTATGCATGGCCTAGGTAGTAGAATATGAGGAGGAAGTTTATACAAGGGAATATGAAGAGTTTAAGGCAAAATAGGTTGGTTTTGTTCACAAAAATGGCTCGGCCATGGGCTTGTGTGGTCAGGTCAGAGGGGTATGGATCAGGTTAGTGGAAGGAAAGGTGTGTGGTGGTCTGGCCAAAGGTGGTGGAGGCGGCCTAAGGTGGTGGTGGTGGTGGAAAATGGAGTGGTGAAGCAATAGTGGTAAACAATCATGTTTTTATGGCTTGTTTTGCAATTTTTGTGGAGTTATGGCATCATGGTGGCTCGGCCTTGGTCAAGACCAGAGGAGTAGCTGGTGGTGATGGCAGGGAAGAGATGTAGGGGGTGGTGGCCATGGATATGGAGTGGAGGCCATTCAAAGAAGCAAAGAAAACAAGGCAAAATACATGAAAAATGAGAAGAAAAGTGTAAAAAAAGTAGCCATTACACATAGATTTTCTTGAAGCCATGAATGAATGAGAAGGTAAAATGTTTTTGGGTGAATGGAGGCTGAAAAATCACGGCTACAAACCAAAAATGCACAGCCAAGATAGTAATTGAGGAGTTATGGCAAATGAAAGGACAAAGGAGATGAAAGGACTTAAGGTAAATAAGCTTTTAAAACTCTTCATATTTCTTTTTCTTTAAATTCAAATAAAACAAAAATAAAATCAGTAAATTGACTTTAAAACCGAAACAAAGTAATATAAAATAAAAATAATTAATTAATTTTAAAGAAAATGGAATAAGAATATAAGAAATTGCTTAAAAATTGAAAACAGGGTCCAGAAATTACAAATAAATCACGATTGTCTTTGGAAAATTATCTACTTCGTTTTAAAAATATTCTAAAGAAAAATTTTGAAATAAAATAATTTCTAAAGTATTTTCAAAGTGAAATAAAAAATTTAATTTAAAAAAAATAGAAAAAAACTAAAGAAAAATGTTTAAAAATTGGAAATAAGACATGAAAATTACAAATAAATATCAGTAGCCTTATAAAATTTCTATTTCACTTTAAACAAATAAAAGGTCAAATAAATAAAATAAATGAGGAACAAAATAAAGTGGGAATGAGAATAAAATAAGATTTTAAGAAAAAAATAGAAAAACAAATAAAGAATTACTTTAATTAATTGAAACTGGAAATTAGAATTTTAAACAAAATACAGCTAACACTGGAAAATGCCAATTATATCTTTAAAATGTTTTAAAACCAAAGTATATACATAACATGTTATTTTACCCATATAAATATAAATTATAATATTACATGACCAAATAAAATATTATTTTTTTATAATTTAAAATAAATAATTTTGTTAAATACAACAAATTACACACAATATTTAAAAGGGTATAACTTTCACATTATAAATCAGATTTTAACGAAACGAAAAGCATTATTCTTAAAATTTTATTTACTTTCATAATAAAAGATAAAATTAAAATTTTCAAACTTTAAAATTTCTAAATTAAAAGTCAAAGTTTGACCATATTGACCAAAATTCACTTTTCTGGAAAATATCCTTTTTAGTCATGTTTGGAATTCTAATTCACATCAAAATCAAAATTTATATTTAAAATAACAAAATTTATTCATTTTAATAAATAAAATAAAGTTTTTTTAAATCAGGAAATCAATTAAAATAACCAAAATAAATAATTAAAATAATCACAAAATACAGGGTTGTTACAAAATCATTAAGTTCCAAATAAATTTTTAGTTATCAACATCATTTTATTTCTATCTAAATAACTCACAATTATTACCCAACTTTAGTTATAGATTACAAACCCAGTTAATATGTATAATTTCATTTCAATACTCGTTATCGACAAATTTTCGAAATTGGGTTTATTTTAAAATTTTATTCAAGTTCATATCCAATACTTACATTCAAAATCATTAAATATTTTTAATTTTAACCATTTTTATTTAATAATTATATCAAATTCCAAAATTTGAAGTGGTTAAAAATACTAGTCGTTACAATCTCCCCCACTCAAAACTTTTGTCCTCGAAAAGGCATTAAGTAAAGGATTTAACCTTTGATATATTTCAAAAATAATCAACTTATAAAATATAAAAATCCATTAGAAAACCTTTACTACATTTTTACTATGCTACTCCGGTCGGCTTACGGAAAATACAAGTTAGTTATCAAAACAAGTTATAAAACTTTTAAAACTTCAAAATTTTCTAACACCTGGATTTACGGAAAATTTTGGCAGAGTCTCCTTTGCGCGGCTCGATCCGAACAGCTACAAAACGCCACTACGGGCCCCAAACCAACAAAAGAATATAAAAGCTAAGTGGCTCAATCATAAAACCATCAAATCGAATGACAAAATAAACATGTACCTTTTTTGTCGGGCCACCCAAATGTTTCTTGATTTTAAATACCTACATCTTATTTACCAATGATATCATGTGACATCCCGGAAATTTCGGCAATATCAATTTAATAATCTGTGATAAAAATTAAATTAATATGATAATATTTGTTGATAAGATTTAACTTTGATTTAATAATTTTCTTTTAAATAGATATTCAACTGATGATTCATCTTTTAAAGTCTAATAAACTGTTTTTAAATATATGGATATAGATTTGTGTATTGTAAATAGTTAAGCTTTGTTTTAAGATAAATAAATAAAGTTATATTTTTCTAATTTTAAATATTTCTGGTGATTAGAAATTTGATTAAATTTAATATGAAATAAATAACAAATTGGCTTTAAATTATACTAAAGATTAGGTTAAAATGCGTTTAAATGATTTTAGCTTGAATTTGAATTTAACAAAGGGTGTTTTGTTCTTATTTTAAATATAGTTGATAAATAAGTAATTTATTTTTAGAGAGATAATTTCTTTATAAATTATTTTAATTTGATAATGAGTTATTTATAATATAATATCTTTACAAATAGATTTTTTAAAATAAGTGGAATTTGTTATATATATGTATATAATTAGAAGAACTATGTTTGAGGTTTAAAAATAAAATGTTCAAATTGTTTTAAATTAAAATAAACTTTATAAATATTTAATATAGTATAAAATAAAATAATAGTAAATGAATGTAATATTGGATAGTTAAGTTTTAAAATAAAATAACAAAAGTAAATTATATATTGATAGTTTAAGATAAAATAAAAGAAAGAATATACAAATGTGCAGATAAAAATATGTAGGCTGAAACAAATAGCAAAGTGTTCAAAGCATGTAGTTAGCAAAATAAAATTAAGTAAACAAAATAGTAGATAACAAAGATATAAGAAAAATAAAATAAAATAAAATAGCTATGTACATAGGGCAGGGAAGCATAACCAGGCAAGAGGAAGAAGATAATATGCTAGGCAAGTAAAGAAATCATATCAGTGCGAAGTAAAAATAAAATATGCAGGCAAAATAATCAAGGTAAGAAATGCAAAGGTAAGTCTAAAACAAATGCAAAGTAAGCAAATTTACGAAGCAAAGAAAAATATATGCTGGCAAAAAGAGTTGCAGGCTGAAATAAACAAAGCTAAAGAAATAATTATCTATGCATAAATAATCTAAGTAAGGGACATAAATTACTTACTCATTTAATGCAAGCATAACATAAGTCAAATCGATTTCTTTATAAAATCAACTCAGCCTCCATTTTTAAAAAAAACTCTGATCAAAAGATGGAAACAATCTCTGATCAGTAAAATAAAATAAATAAAAAGGAAGAAAGGAAGTGTACCTGAAATTGCTTAGCCCAGAAAACACTCCATGTACAAAAACTTCTTTATATACATCTTCTTATTTCTATTCGTTCAACATAGATAGCAAACCTGAATATACAAGTAGCATTTCCATTTTTTTTAAACTGAAGCTTTATACAACAACAAAGCAACTCAAGCTTTATCAAAACAAGAAAATTTGGCAATTCAGTTTCAACAGCATGCAACTCAAGTTTTAAAATCAAAGACAAATGCAGGCAACTCCAAGTTTTAAAGTTTTAAAGCTTTTTCATTTTCAATGGTGCTCCGTTCTTCTGAATATCAAGGTGAGTAACATATTTTTTTTTCAAAACTTAAGATTAAATAGGGTTGCTTGTTATTTCTATGGTAAACATTGTAGTATGTATACATGTAAATGCAATCTGATGTATGCCTGTCTATTTCCATATGAATGTTCTCTGTTTTTAGTTTTCCAGTTTCCTGTTTTAGGATTTAAATTCACATTCTCCTCAATCAATTGTTGTTAGGGTTTGGATTACAAACAAAAGCTGTTTGATTTGTTGTGGACTAATGTTCAAAAACTTAATTAAGCTAAATTTCAAGCCTGAGTATCTCTGGAAATATGAAAACATCTGTGTATGTTAAATAAAGTCAAACTCAAGTTTTTTTTTATTTATAAATTCAGTATTATAAAATGAATACTCTAATCAAAACTTGATTTTTAAAACTAAAATCAAGAATTTTAGTAGTTGGAGATAAGAGAAGTTCGTATATGAACTGATTTGGCAATTTTGGGTTTCTCTGATGATTGTAGTGACTGGAGAGGCTGGGTTTCTCTCTGATGGTAGTAGATTGAGTGGAGAGTGAGGCAAAAATGGGTGATGGTTGATCAGAGGGTTGGGGCAATGGTGGATGTCCAGAAGGTTTTCTAAACCTAATTTTTGCCTCGGTTGTAAAATTGGTCAACTCGGTCACTCTGGTTGATCGAGTTTGCTGAAACTCTGGGAAATAGTTGCTGGAACATGGACGAAGTGGTGGCTGGAGAGTCTGGTTGCCTGGTGGTCGGAGGAGCAGTGGCGAACTGATGACGGGTTTGGGTAATAGGCCAAGTCGAGTTTCCAGGTTTCGAGTTTAAACTCGAATTCGAATTTGTGAGGTGGATGAGGTTTTTGATGATCGAGGCATGGTTCGGGAACGTTCGTCGACATGTTCGACGTTCTGGTGATGACCGGAGAGGGTCGGCGGCATCGTGCATGTGCACGGTGCACGTTTGATGTCTGGTGGTATTTTTTTGGGTGTGTGTGTTTTTCTCGGGAAGTACTCGAGTTTTTCGAGCGGAAAACTCGAAGCAGGAGGACAATGACTCGGAGCAAAATGGGTTGACTCGAGTAATTTTTGGTTCAGGCATAGCAGGCCTGATTTGTTCCAGTTTCTTTTTAAATTTAATCCCAATTTGAAAAACAGGATTTAAACTATGTTTTAAATATAAAGTTAGAGTATAGGTTCAATTGAAATTTTTTGAATCTAAGGTTTTAAAATGAATTTGAATTTTAAATCAAGAATTTAAAATCAAAGGTTTAAGGGAAGTTTAAATCAAAGGAGTTAAATCAAAGTTAAATATGGATTCAAGTTTTCTTGAATTCAACTGTAATTTAAATTCAGTTTCTATTTTAAAATCTGAATGTTTAAACAAGTTTGAATCAAAATAGTTTTTATAAATAAATTGTTTCAAATAATTGTTGATTTGATTTGACATAGTTCTTTTTAAGAATTTTAGAATTGAACTTTAAATTTGGTTAATGTTTAAAAGAATGATCATTTTGAATCTTGAATTCAAATGTAATCTAGATTTATATTCAAAAGTGTAATGTTTTACACTTTAATATTAATTAAGTCATTAATAAAGAAATAAATTATCTTAGCGATAATTAAGGTATTAAATGGTTTAATTAATAAGATAATGAAGGAATGATATAATTATTAAATTTATAAATTAATGATTTAGATTAATTTATAATTGGAAATTAATTAAGAAAGTAATTTAAGAAATGTTATTTGGAAATGAAGATAATTAACTAAGGATTATTAATAATTAAATTAATGTGATAAATTTTATTAATTAATTAGATTAATTAATTTAAATAATCTATTGTAAATTATTTAATGTAATTTCTTGATAAAGGTAATTAAGGAATTAATATCTTATTATAATTAATTTTGATAATATGATTAACTTAAGTTAATTAATTTAGTTAAATTAATTTAAGAGATCATTTGATAAATTGATAAGTGTGATTTCTTACTGTAATTAATGGAGCAGAATTACTTAGGGAAGTAATTAGATGATAATTACTGAATGTAATTAGTGAAGGATGATTTGTTAATAAAGTAATTTGGGTAATTACTTTTGTAATTAATCAAGGGATTAATTAATGGAGATAATTAATTATGGGATAATTAATTTATTCAATAAGTAATTAAGGGTAGTTAATTACTGGTTTGTTATTAATCAAGGGTGATTAATAATTGTGTTTAATTTAAGGTTAAATTACTTAATGTAATTAATTTTAATAAAGTAATTTAATTTAAATATAAATTAGAGATCATTAATTAATATAATTAATGATGTAATTATGAATTGTTTAAGGAATAATTAATAATGAAGTGATTAATTAAGAATAAATGTAATTAATTATATTTAATTAATAAATGAAGTAATTAAATGTTAATTACTATGAATGATTTATCATAATTAATTTGTGGAATTAATTAAAGACTAATTAGTCATTGTAAATAGAGAATGATTAATCAAAGGTGTTTAATCAAGATGAATATTGAGAGAATGATTAATTAATTTGATTATAATTAATTAATGGTTGTATAAGCAGGATTTATAGATGTGGTAATTAATTTAATTTACTTTAAATTAATTAGAGATGGCAGTAATTAATTTAATTCATTTTAAATTAATTATAGTTTGTGAATGATAAATCATTGCTTATGGATGAATGATATTGATATCCCATTGATTGATTGTGATCTTAGATATGAGATGAGTAATATCTATGTGATATGGATGCTTGTTTTAAGTATGATAATATTGATTATCTATTTGAGATGATAATATGGATTATTTGTTTCTGATGATGATATGATTATCCATTGTGATATTGTGATTTATCTATCTGTGAGTATATATAGATAATTGAATTGAATTGTTTTAAAATTTAAAACAACTTGGCCTTAAAAGATACGTTTTGGATTTCGATGAGACCGGGATCGGGTTTTCCATATTTAGAAGTCCGAAAACCACATCGATCCAAATAACGATAGGTCGTGAATCTCAAGTGAAGATGAAGATTCAGAGTGCAAGGGTTATTGTCGTTAACTCTGAGGGTGATTCCAAAATGAGTGTAACGAGATAATGCCTTCGATTTCGTTCGAGCCCGGAACGAACTTGTATGGATTGAATGCTTTCAGAACATCGTCAGGCGGACGATGAGCATTCTAAGAGATGTGTTCTCTAAAGGTAATCGTAGCCTCAAGCCTCATCAACCGGGAATGGCTAAAACAGGGGAGGTGCAGCAAAGCTTCGTGGGTAGCTCCCACTTGAGAGCAAGATATACCCCTGTCTAGATGTCCCTTTATATTCGGTTGTGTGGGCAGTTGATTGCAACAACTGCTGGGGTTGTCTTGTTTGGGACCGTCCAGTAAGGGATGGTTCCGGCTTTGTGTTGCAGGGGACTTAGGATGGGTCCTCGGTACGGTGATCTAGGCCACGTACTGTGACGGGCGGTACCCCGGTAGCCCTACCATTGTATGGAATCCAATCTCCAATAAGTGCCTTTGGTTTTGATTGTATTACCCACGTTGTGGCTAGTATGCTGGAATTTAATAGATGTAACAATTTCGGCTATTTTCTATTTACTTGAAAACCCTAGACACTATTATAATATCACTGAATTTCCTATCAAATGTTTTGGTTAGCGTAAGGTAAAAACTTACCCATGTTTATTTGTGGGGAGTCTTACGTGATACCCTTTCTTTCAAAATGATTTTCAAAGTTAAGCAACTTTAACCTGTTACTCATACCAGACCCATGTCTGACCCGGAGTTTATTTTTGTTTTTCCTAAACTCTCGGGTACCCAAATTTTTACGGGTAGCCAAGGGATTCAGGTTTGCTTTGACGAATTGTAGAGGAGCAATGGAGCAGGAGGCTTCAGCGTTATAGATATATAGTTTTCCGCTGTGTTGGTATCTCTGTGTTGTATCTGTGTTGTATTTGAGTTGTATTAACTAGATAGGTGTTTGTAACTGTCTAGTATCTGTTGTATTGACTGTGTAACTCTGATGTATATGATACTTTGTATTATCTTATGTATTATATTATATTTTACTCGTTCCGCTGTTGAGATTCTGATGTTGTTTCTTCTTCTTCTTTATCTTTTCTACTTTCTCATCCCTTTCTTTCTTATTCATGATACGAATTTCTAGGCATAGGAATTTGGGTCGTGACAGTTGGTATCGGAGCGCTAGGTTGAGCGAATACCTAGGCTCTTGAGTGATTTCTTTCTTGAGAGAGCGTATTTGTAATTTATATATATATATATATATATATATATATTATTTCTACCTATTTGTTGGGTTACCTGTTCGGGTTTTCCAACATAAGTTATAAAGGTAGATAAGGTAGGAGTGCGTGTAACACGGCTACCAATGGTTGGAAGTGTATCTGTCGAGACTGCAGACCTATTACCGTCTCGAGTAAGTTTTGGTGGTGTAAGGATTCATTGACCTCTGGAGGTAACCTGTTAAGGTTCGGAGTCCATCTTTGAGTAGAGTTTGGATCTGTCGGTTGGACAGAAGCGAGTGATGATATCTTGATAACTTAGGATGTAGTAGCTGTGTGATGAGACACAGTGACTATGGATGTCTCCGAAGATGTTTCTTTAGAACAAGTTATGGAAGTGTGTCTGCTTCTGTGATGTGGCTGAGTTCAGCAAGGTGTTTCTGTTGGTTTGAAGTTCGAGTTTGTCGAGGAGCTTCTGGATTAGAAGTCTTTAGGCATCTGGGTCAGCAGTGTTGCTCGGAGTGTTCTTTATGCCATCGAGGAGGTCTTCGGGCTTAGCAATTTTCTTGAAGTAATTTCAAAAGCAGTAGAGTGGTTCCGTTTCTTCGTTGGATTGGCTAGTTAAGCGTAAGCTATTCTGTTTGGTAAAGAGAGAACAGTTTTCTTTGGAATTAGGCTGGACTGTTCACAAAAGTGACTTGCGATAGTCGAGTGTTCTCTTGTGTTTCAGAGATTTTTCTGGATGTCTTCAGGAAGTCTGAGTTTTGCTAACAACTGGAGATTGAGTTTGGTATCGACTGGATTCCAGAAGTGGTACCGATGGTTCAGCTTAGTGATAGGATGGTTTTTGGAGGAAGATTTTAGTGGAGTAGCACAAGTTTTGAAGTAACTTCTAAGTGTTTATCTTAGGATCTGTTGAACCCTATTTTTGGAATGTGTTGTCCAGTTGTGCTTGTGTTCGTCATCAGCATTTTCATCTGTTCAGTCAGAGTTGCGCAATGGAAGCATGGTGGCAGCAGTTTTAGTGTGGAAGCAATTGGATATTGCAGTGTTTGGATTAGAGAGTTTTTACAGGAAATTTTTCAGGATTTGAGGTCAGATTGGGATGCATCTGTTTCATCACTTCCAGATGGGAGAAGTGAGATCTGTTTTCTGATTTTGAATTGAGTTGGTGTTCTGAGTTTTGGTTGATCTTGGAAATATCATTTTGTTGGATTGTTTTTGGTCCAGTTTGTTTCTGAAGGGCATCAGCGAGGATGAGCTGATCAGGAAGGATGTAGGCAGGCCAGGATCGTCCGAAGAGTTTTGTGGATAAGAGATGGAGAAATTTGGAGTTCGAAGTTGGAGACTTCGTTGCTGTTGAAGTTTTCTCTGATTCAGGGAGCTATAAGATTGGGTATGATTGGAAAGACAGCTCCGAGATATTTTCGATCTTTTCTGTTGTTCTTCTGAGGATAAGTGTTGGATCTTCAGATTTGAATTGCCAGTTTGGATAATTGGGATTCATTGTATTTCACGTATCTCTGAGGGAGTACGTGTGAGATCTATCTTTGGTTGTAAAGCCAGCAGTTCAGGAGTTTTATTATTGAGTCAGACTTGTCTATAGTCTGATATCCTGTCTTGTTTTGTGGATCCAGATTAGAGGAAGCTCTGTAGCTTAGTATTATGGATTGTTTGGATTCTATATAGCGAGTAACCCGGTATTTATACTCGGGGAAACTCGAGAGAATTCTATCCAGAATTTTATCTGGATAGTTAGATTTGTTTGATTGGATGCTATGATTGTTAGCATATGATTGATATATGCTTGTGTTTTAGAAATTAAATCTTTAATTGGATTATTAAATTACCTTCGTTTTAAATTTCGAGGACGAAATTCTTTTAAGGGGGAAGGAATGTGACATCCCGGAAATTTCGGCAATATCAATTTAATAATCTGTGATAAAAATTAAATTGATATGATAATATTTGTTAATAAGATTTAACTTTGATTTAATAATTTTCTTTTAAATAGATATTCAACTGATGATTCATCTTTTAAAGTCTAATAAACTGTTTTTAAATATATGGATATAGATTTGTGTATTGTAAATAGTTAAGCTTTGTTTTAAGATAAATAAATAAAGTTATATTTTTCTAATTTTAAATATTTCTGGTGATTAGAAATTTGATTAAATTTAATATGAAATAAATAACAAATTGGCTTTAAATTATACTAAAGATTAGGTTAAAATGTGTTTAAATGATTTTAGCTTGAATTTGAATTTAACAAAGGGTGTTTTGTTCTTATTTTAAACATAGTTGATAAATAAGTAATTTATTTTTAGAGAGATAATTTCTTTATAAATTATTTTAATTTGATAATGAGTTATTTATAATATAATATCTTTACAAATAGATTTTTTAAAATAAGTGGAATTTGTTATATATATGTATATAATTAGAAGAACTATGTTTGAGGTTTAAAAATAAAATGTTCAAATTGTTTTAAATTAAAATAAACTTTATAAATATTTAATATGGTATAAAATAAAATAATAGTAAATGAATGTAATATTGGATAGTTAAGTTTTAAAATAAAATAAAAAAAGTAAATTATATATTGATAGTTTAAGATAAAATAAAAGAAAGAATATACAAATGTGCAGATAAAAATATGTAGGCTGAAACAAATAGCAAAGTGTTCAAAGCATGTAGTTAGCAAAATAAAATTAAGTAAACAAAATAGTAGATAACAAAGATATAAGAAAAATAAAATAAAATAGCTATGTACATAGGGCAGGGAAGCATAACCAGGCAAGAGGAAGAGGATAATATGCTAGGCAAGTAAGGAAATCATATCAGTGCAATGTAAAAATAAAATATGCAGGCAAAATAATCAAGGTAAGAAATGCAAAGGTAAGTCTAAAACAAATGCAAAGTAAGCAAATTTACGAAGCAAAGAAAAATATATGCTGGCAAAAAGAGTTGCTGGCTGAAATAAACAAAGCTAAAGAAATAATTATCTATGCATAAATAATCTAAGTAAGGGACATAAAGTACTTACTCATTTAATGCAAGCATAACATAAGTCAATTCGATTTCTTTATAAAATCAACTCAGCCTCCATTTAAAAAAAATCTCTGATCAAAAGATGGAAACAATCTCTGATCAGTAAAATAAAATAAATAAAAAGGAAGAAAGGAAGTGTACCTAAAATTGCTTAGCCCAGAAAACACTCCCAGTACAAAAACTTCTTTATATACATCTTCTTATTTCTATTCGTTCAACATAGATAGCAAACCTGAATATACAAGTAGCATTTCCATTTTTTTTTAAACTGAAGCTTTATACAACAACAAAGCAACTCAAGCTTTATCAAAACAAGAAAATTTGGCAATTCAGTTTCAACAGCATGCAACTCAAGTTTTAAAATCAAAGACAAATGCAGGCAACTCCAAGTTTTAAAGTTTTAAAGCTTTTTCATTTTCAATGGTGCTCTGTTCTTCTGAATATCAAGGTGAGTAACATTTTTTTTTTCAAAACTTAAGATTAAATAGGGTTGCTTGTTATTTCTGTGGTAAACATTGTAGTATGTATACATGTAAATGCAATCTGATGTATGCCTGTCTATTTCCATATGAATGTTCTCTGTTTTTAGTTTTCCAGTTTCCTGTTTTAGGATTTAAATTCACATTCTCCTCAATCAATTGTTGTTAGGGTTTGGATTACAAACAAAAGCTGTTTGATTTGTTGTGGACTAATGTTCAAAAACTTAATTAAGCTAAATTTCAAGCCTGAGTATCTCTGGAAATATAAAAACATCTGTGTATGTTAAATAAAGTCAAACTCAAGTTTTTATTTATTTATAAATTCAGTATTATAAAATGAATACTCTAATCAAAACTTGATTTTTAAAACTAAAATCAAGAATTTTAGTAGTTGGAGACAAGAGCAGTTCGTATATGAACTGATTTGGCAATGTTGGGTTTCTCTGATGATTGTAGTGACTGGAGAGGCTGGGGTTCTCTCTGATGGTAGTAGATTGAGTGGAGAGTGAGGCAAAAATGGGTGATGGTTGATCAGAGGGTTGGGGCAATGGTGGATGTCCAGAAGGTTTTCTAAACCTAATTTTTGCCTCGGTTGTAAAATTGGTCAACTCGGTCACTCTGGTTGATCGAGTTTGCTAAAACTCTGGGAAATAGTTGCTGGAACATGGACGAAGTGGTGGCTGGAGAGTCTGGTTGCCTGGTGGTCGGAGGAGCAGTGGTGAACTGATGACGGGTTTGGGTAATAGGCCAAGTCGAGTTTCCAGGTTTCGAGTTTAAACTCGAATTCGAATTTGTGAGGTGGATGAGGTTTTTGATGATCGAGGCATGGTTCGGGAACGTTCGTCGACATGTTCGACGTTCTGGTGATGACCGGAGAGGGTCGGCGGCATCGTGCATGTGCACGGTGCACGTTTGATGTCTGGTGGTATTTTTTTGGGTGTGTGTGTTTTTCTCGGGAAGTACTCGAGTTTTTCGAGCGGAAAACTCGAAGCAGGAGGACAATGACTCGGAGCAAAATGGGTTGACTCGAGTAATTTTTGGTTCAGGCATAGCAGGCCTGATTTGTTCCAGTTTCTTTTTAAATTTAATCCCAATTTGAAAAACAGGATTTAAACTATGTTTTAAATATAATGTTAGAGTATAGGTTCAATTGAAATTTTTTGAATCTAAGGTTTTAAAATGAATTTGAATTTTAAATCAAGAATTTAAAATCAAAGGTTTAAGGGAAGTTTAAATCAAAGGAGTTAAATCAAAGTTAAATATGGATTCAAGTTTTCTTGAATTCAAAACTGTAATTTAAATTCAGTTTCTATTTTAAAATCTGAATGTTTAAACAAGTTTGAATCAAAATAGTTTTTATAAATAAATTGTTTCAAATAATTGTTGATTTGATTTGACATAGTTCTTTTTAAGAATTTTAGAATTGAACTTTAAATTTGGTTAATGTTTAAAAGAATGATCATTTTGAATCTTGAATTCAAATGTAATATAGATTTATATTCAAAAGTGTAATGTTTTACACTTTAATATTAATTAAGTCATTAATAAAGAAATAAATTATCTTAGCGATAATTAAGGTATTAAATGGTTTAATTAATAAGATAATGAAGGAATGATATAATTATTAAATTTATAAATTAATGATTTAGATTAATTTATAATTGGAAATTAATTAAGAAAGTAATTTAAGAAATGTTATTTGGAAATGAAGATAATTCACTAAGGATTATTAATAATTAAATTAATGTGATAAATTTTATTAATTAATTAGATTAATTAATTTAAATAATCTATTGTAAATTGTTTAATGTAATTTCTTGATAAAGGTAATTAAGGAAATAATATCTTATTATAATTAATTTTGATAATATGATTAACTTAAGTTAATTAATTTAGTTAAATTAATTTAAGAGATCATTTGATAAATTGATAAGTGTGATTTCTTAATGTAATTAATGGAGCAGAATTACTTAGGGAAGTAATTAGATGATAATTACTGAATGTAATTAGTGAAGGATGATTTGTTAATAAAGTAATTTGGGTAATTACTTTTGTAATTAATCAAGGGATTAATTAATGGAGATAATTAATTATGGGATAATTAATTTATTCAATAAGTAATTAAGGGTAGTTAATTACTGGTTTGTTATTAATCAAGGGTGATTAATAATTGTGTTTAATTTAAGGTTAAATTACTTAATGTAATTAATTTTAATAAAGTAATTTAATTTAAATATAAATTAGAGATCATTAATTAATATAATTAATGATGTAATTATGAATTGTTTAAGGAATAATTAATAATGAAGTGATTAATTAAGAATAAAAGTAATTAATTATATTTAATTAATAAATGAAGTAATTAAATGTTAGTTACTATGAATGATTTATCATAATTAATTTGTGGAATTAATTAAAGACTAATTAGTCATTGTAAATAGAGAATGATTAATCAAAGGTGTTTAATCAAGATGAATATTGAGAGAATGATTAATTAATTTGATTATAATTAATTAATGGTTGTATAAGCAGGATTTATAGATGTGGTAATTAATTTAATTTACTTTAAATTAATTAGAGATGGCAGTAATTAATTTAATTCATTTTAAATTAATTATAGTTTGTGAATGATAAATCATTGCTTATGGATGAATGATATTGATATCCCATTGATTGATTGTGATCTTAGATATGAGATGAGTAATATCTATGTGATATGGATGCTTGTTTTAAGTATGATAATATTGATTATCTGTTTGAGATGATAATATAGATTATCTATTTCTGATGATGATATGATTATCCATTGTGATATTGTGATTTATCTATCTGTGAGTATATATAGATAATTGAATTGAATTGTTTTAAACTTTAAAACAACTTGGCCTTAAAAGATACGTTTTGGATTTCGATGAGACCGGGATCGGGTTTTCCATATTTGGAAGTCTGAAAACAACATCGATCCAAATAACGATAGGTCGTGAATCTCAAGTGAAGATGAAGATTCAGAGTGCAAGGGTTATTGTCGTTAACTCTGAGGGTGATTCCAAAATGAGTGTAACGAGATAATGCCTTCGGTTTCGTTCGAGCCCGGAACGAACTTGTATGGATTGAATGCTTTCAGAACATCGTCAGGCGGACGATGAGCATTCTAAGAGATGTGTTCTCTAAAGGTAATCGTAGCCTCAAGCCTCATCAACCGGGAATGGCTAAAACAGGGGAGGTGCAGCAAAGCTTCGTGGGTAGCTCCCACTTGAGAGCAAGATATATATACCCCTGTCTAGATGTCCCTTTATATTCGGTTGTGTGGGCAGTTGATTGCAACAACTGCTAGGGTTGTCTTGTTTGGGACCGTCCTATAAGGGATGGTTCCGGCTTTGTGTTGCAGGGGACTTAGGGTGGGTCCTCGGTACGATGATCTAGGCCACGTACTGTGACGGGCGATACCCCGGTAGCCCTGCCATTGTATGGAATCCAATCTCCAATAAGTGCCTTCGGTTTTGATTGTATTACCCACGTTGTGGCTAGTATGCTGGAATTTAATAGATGTAACAATTTCGGCTATTTTCTATTTACTTGAAAACCCTAGACACTATTATAATATCACTGAATTTCCTATCAAATGTTTTGGTTAGCATAAGGTAAAAACTTACCCATGTTTATTTGTGGGGAGTCTTACGTGATACCCTATCTTTCAAAATGATTTTCAAAGTTAAGCAACTTTAACCGTTACTCATACCAGACCCATGTCTGACCCAGAGTTTATTTTTTTTTTTCCTAATCTCTCGGGTACCCAAATTTTTACGGGTAGCCAAGGAATTCAGGTTTGCTTTGACGAATTGTGGAGGAGCAATGGAGCAGGAGGCTTCAGCGTTATAGATATATAGTTTTCCGCTGTGTTGGTATCTCTGTGTTGTATCTGTGTTATATTTGAGTTGTATTAACTAGATAGGTGTTTATAACTGTCTAGTATCTGTTGTATTGACTGTGTAACTCTGATGTATATGATACTTTGTATTATCTTATGTATTATATTATATTTTACTCGTTCCGCTGTTGAGATTCTGATGTTGTTTCTTCTTCTTCTCTATCTTTTCTACTTTCTCATCCCTTTCTTTCTTATTCATGATACGAATTTCTAGGCATAGGAATTCGGGTCATGACATATCCAATAATATAATTTAAAATCATTTTATAATTTAAAAGAGATGTAAATCAAAACCAAAATAAAAAATGTCAAGGAAGGGGTCCTCCTAATAAAGCATGTAAAACTCTAGAATTAAAACAATATGGAGCTTCTAGTGGTATTCCGATTCCTCCAAATACAACAACTAGAGTAAACAATTATTTTTTCTTTCCTAAAAATTTCTAAAATCACATTTCCAAGAACACTGGGATTTAAGTCCTAATAAATAATAATTCAAAAACCTTGGTTTATAAACTTTAACTTTATAAACTATGGTATATATGACCACACAATCAATCAATAAAATTCAATTAAATCAAATGTATCAAATTCCATAAAGGAAAATCTAACACTCAACATTATTTAAAATTCCAAACGACTAACAAACAAATCTTAACATAGATTCAAAACTTTCTTGATTGCCTAAGAATATAAATAATTTCCTAAGTGTATCATTTTGCTCATCATCCTGTGCTTATTTCTTAGAGGATTACCTATGCTCCTTCGGACAAAATTGAAAGTTATACTCCACAATTATTGGTTTCTTAACTATGCCAATATTTCTAAATCACTTAAGTTTGTTTTTAGTATTTTATTCAATACCAAAATTGTTCATGAATTATTTTATAAATTTTCTCCTAATTTTAAAAATATTTTATAAAGTCATTTCTTTATAAAACACCAAATAATAACTTATTCTACTTTCTTTACTTGTATAATACTTTTTTATATCCTAAGAGTACACACAAATACAAATTTTATTTCACTTTTCACAACTTAGGTGACGATCTAATCAAAATTTAGGTCTTTTAAAACTAAGTCGACCTCTCGACCTCTTTAACTTAGAGTGTTAAAATGGACGATGTTCATGGGTTGACCCAAAACTACAAAGAGTTTAAACCACTTATATGTTTTAAACAAAAGCTATGGTTTTAATAAAAAATTGTCTATTAAAACCTTCCTACCCTTTTTACTTTAAGGTGTTATGATGGATGATGTTTATGGACTAGCCTAATTAACAACAATTAGTTTACACCGCTTAGATGTTAAATAAAATCTATGGTTTTGATAAAACAATGTAATCAAAATCATCCTATCCAATCCACCCTATTTAAATCAGTGTTAGCTTATCCCTTATCTTATCTAAGGTTAAAAATTCATTTATCAAAACAATCTTTTATAAAAAATACTTTTTCTATAAAATCAATTCCCTTTTAGAGAACTTAAAAAAACTAATTAAGCATAAAACATATATTTCTTTTATGGGACAACTTCAAACAATTTTATTTACTAAAACTCACTTTAGGTTCATTCAGATTTGGACTCATTTCGATCGTACAATGATAAAGAGAATAATTTACTAAGTACTCCACAACGTTCACGTAAGCAAACATCCGATCATCACTTAGAAGGTTATTCAGTTTACCATAAAACTAAACGAAATGTTTTTCCTCGAATTATCCCAAAGAAAATGCATTCTATTTCAAATTTCTTTTCCAAAATATTTATATTTTAGAAATATTCCCAAATAATACCACTATTGCTTTTTCTCAAAAAAATTTGAAACCATTTCGAACAAATTTCGGGATTTAAACTTTTCAAAAATTCTTTAAAATGTCCTTTTAAAAGACAAATATATAATACTAAGTGTATTAAAACAAAGGTTAAAAACAAATGTCATTAAACATTGTTTACGATAAACCCAATACAATTTCTCATTTAAAAACCATCATTTATAAATTTAAAACAATATTTATTATTCAAAAATAAAATAAAACAATTGAAATACCTTTTATAAATTTAAAACAATTTTAATCGTCCTTAGGGATGATTTATAATATTCTTTTTGAAACCTTAAAACCATACAAATTTTCCATAGGAAATAAATCGAATTTAAATTATTTTATTAAATTTAAAATAACATTAATTATCCCGAAAGATAATAAATCACATTAGTAATCTCTTTTATAAACCTAAAACCATATTAATTATCACGAAAAGATAATTAATCAAATTTATGATTTCCTTTGATAAACAAATCAATTATCTTTGATAAAATAGCTAATTGGTTCCAAAACACTTTCATCAAATCAGTTAATTTACTTTAAACTCATTTATTAAATCAATTAACTAACTTCAAATATAATTTATCAAATGATTTATTAAATCTGAATAATCAATAATTAAAATGAATAATTAATCTCAAACATTATTAACTAAAACGATTAATAAAATTTAAATAGTATAAATCAAAATAATTAATTAAATTCAAAAATTAGTCAAAACAGTTAATTAATTTAAAATATCATTAATCAAAATGAGTAATTAATTTTAAACATCTACTTTTGTGAAAATACAAGCTCAAGTTCAAACACACATACAAAGGTTTAGGGGATGAAACTTAATAAATGACGGTATAGCAGAAATCGCTATAACAACACTTAAATAGTTTAAATGGAATATCAAGATAAATTTCTATTAAACATCCATTTTCCATACGGAAATTCAACCAAATAACCAATCAAATAATTTAACTAACATCTAATCCATCAACAATAGTTTATGGCATCACCTATATGATATAGTAAATTTTGAATGTGACTTAAACTCATATTTAAATAATTCTCTTAAATTTTCTCATATATTTATTCTCTAAATGTACTATCCTACCATTCATGTTATATTAAACAAATTTTTATTAAATGTTTACTTTCAGCTTAACACTATTAAAAGATAACTTTTAACTTAACCATTTCATCAAACACCTTATAGTCAAACTGTGAAATTGAACTCACAATGGGTTCATTCTAAAGGTTCTCTAATTCCTATTTACTTAACCTATGCCTTAATAAGGAAAATTTCTTATGAACTTATTCAACAATAGTTAATGCTCAAGCTGGACGAGCATAACTAAATAAATCCTAAATGATAACAATAAAATTTTATCATTTCCCTATAATCAACTCATCAATATAGCTATATTAATTTTTAAAAATCACCCTTTTATATATAAAAAATATATTTCTGGATAAAATTATTTCATTTACCATTTTAAAACAATACTATATCGGTAGGTTTGTTCAAGTGTTTAGGAATCCCTATCGATAACGTTGATCAGACGCAAAAACCAGAAATCATTTACCACTCAATGGATCAAACAACATAATACAAATTTTTTTATAACACTAATAAATACGCATTCAGTATATATATTTACACTCTCAGACTTATCTTAGGACATTACTAATCCTATCTTTAGATAGATTACCCTATCAGGGCTTAGGAGTTCGCTAAAACTAAGCACTGATACCAACTGTGATACCAATTGGATGTATTAGGAATGATGCTTAATACATCCATGGTATTCATGTGTTGTTGCCCAAGCATTCAAAAGGTAAGTTGCCATGGGGTAAAATAAAGAATGAATAAGGCAGAATAGAAAAACCTCACAACGGAATGGTTACATATAATACAAAATGATATAGTACAAAAGGTTACTCCTTACATGGAGCTATCAGAGTTAAACAAAAGTACTACATCTAACAGATTTGCAGCTATACATTCCGACTTGTCATTTTTAGATAAATTATACATCTTTATAATCATACGGCGGAAAGGAATAACTAGATAACTAAGGAGCCACCTGCTCGACCATCATCTTCATAGAGCTCCAAAGAGAAACCTGCTACTCTCAGACTACTCAAATATAATTGAGTGCCCAAGAGTTTAGGGAAATAAACAACTCGGGTCAAACAAAATGTTTAGTATGAGCATAACTCTAAAAAAAGGGAGTGTATTTAATAATAATATGTGGGACCACGCAGCTAACGCGGAATGGGTTTTCTCCCACTTAAACAACAACCAAACATAAGAATAGAAAAGAACAATAGGAAACAAATCCAAACATAGATAATGGGCAAAAATAGTATAAATATCCTGACTTGAAAGAAAGAAAATACTCTGAACAAAATCCAAACTAAACAGAATGGATAAAACAAGATAACATTCCAAACTTGATAGAATAGACAAAACCAGTAATTAAACATCGTGAAGAGTGATTGACTCTTCCCGTTGCAATTACAGAAAAACAATTCGAAGGTTCAATTAAATAAGGAAAGGAAAATTTCTAACAATGACTTGAAGGGTGCACCTCCTTGAAATATACCTCTAGTAATATACTTATGAGAATCTTATTTACTCTGTAACGACCCGATATTTTCAACTATTCGCATCCATTATAAGTGTATAGGTAGACACTCATGCCGGAGTTGAATTGCTCAAAATACCGTGTTGTAATTAAAATTTGGCAAATCTCAGAATATACAGTAAATAAATATAATCACAGATCACAGACACAGAGTAAAATAATGCAGCGAAAGTAAAAGAAATAGTAGTTCATGAAGCTACTATGTAAATATATCAGAGTTACATAAGGTACAACAGAAGAAATAGAGTACAACAGAAGTATCAATAAGATAACCAAGTACAAGTTGAACAGAGCAACATAACTGAAGTAGATAGAAGAAGACTAGCAGATAATCTCCAGCGATTCAAATCTCCAGAAGGTGGAAATCCAAATCTGTGAATAACTCAGGCTGACCCGAGCGTAAAGCAAAACACAAAACACTCGAGTCAGGACAATATATACTTATATAATGTAAACCAACTCAAGTGAACTGTAATAAAGGTACAAGTAACTTAGAAGATGCTTGGGACCGCCCATCCTCTAAGGATCCGTTAAAATATCTACTATGTAGTAATATTCGCTATTATAATAGTGTCTAAATAAGTAAGGTATAATCATATCGGAAAATAGCGTTAAGGGGATGGAGAACCTTAACGCGGTCGGATCTTAAAATCATAATCGTAGTAAAGCTCGATATGGTAGGTGACACGGCACAACTAGGCAATGCCAGGGTAGATATACCAATTACGCACACGGGCTGATGGATACGCATAGCAGCCACTACCGTTCCACCTCGAACAACATTCCCAAATCGGAGGATGGCCATCTAGTCAAATCACAAGTAAGAGTATAATATCGAAGAAATGTGTCCGAGAAGAGGTGCTACCTCACTGGTCCGAGATCGCTCCTGTTTTAGCCACCTTATGCCAACTCACGGGAGTTGGGTCCACGTAACATACCTTAAGAACGTCGCCACCATCCTACTTCATTCTGGAATCTCCACCGCGTACACGGTTGTCAAAGTGGTTTTCGGTATCGACAGAGAGTATGTCCATATCCGATCCCGGTCTCTTTGCCAACCAATCGTTATTATAACCCGTGGTTATAACTTTTAAAATAGTTTATGTTTCAAATCAAAATACATCCTTTAAACCATTTCAAAATCATATCATTTATTTCAAACTAATACATACTTTCAAACCCAAAACATATCTATTCAAAACCAATTCAAAAATATATCATTTCCATTTCAAAACCAATTCAATAATATATCATTTCAATAAAACCCAAATTTCAAAATCACTGAATATTTCCTTTAATTTATTAAACTTGAAATCTTCCTTTAAATTATCATAGCATTTTGGTAATGTAACCTTAAGTAATCATAGCATTTTTGGAATGTAATACTTTCCAATTTAACATTTTATATAATCAAAGTATTTATATACTTACAAATTTTTAACATGGTCATTTTATCATAGCCTTATAGTTAAATAAACTTTGTTACTGTAATATCCAATTTAATGCTGAAATTCTTATGTTAAGTTAAGAGTACCTTATTAACTTACATTATCATTACAATAAAGAAACTTTATTATTTTAGTCATTAAAATGTGTCATTTACATAAATTAAAACTTACATATTAAATGTACTTTTTAACTTACATTTCTATTACAGTAAAGAGCATTTATCATTTAATCAATATTACACTAATTAAACTTACATTATCAAATGTACGTTTTAATTTACGTTTTATTACAAAAAGGGCATTTATTATTTTATTCAATATTACACTGATTAAGACTTACATGTTTCTTTCATTAATTAAGACTTTACATGTTTCTTTCATAAATTAAAAACTTTACATATTCTTCCATAAATTAAAACTTTACATGTCTCTTTCATAAAAAATTTCTTATAATAAAATCCAATTTTCAACAATTTACTTAATAAGTTTAAGTGTAAAAGTTTCCAATTCTTCACATTTCAACAAATAAACTTAACACTTCAAATTTAAATTACCATTTCACAAATTTAACTAAATTTCCAATTTTATTTAATTAACTTAAACTTTTAATTAAAACCAAATTTCACATTTCCAAGTCAAGTTATATTTTAAAAGATCACTTTTAAACATTCATTTATTTAACCACTTAAATTCATAGAAAAATCAATAATACTTTAATAAATCACTTAAATTCAAATTTAATCAAATTATCATATTTACCATTTCCAAATAAAATTTAATATCCATTTTATTTATATAACTTAAATATCATTTTTAACCAAAAATTCCAAATTTCCAACTTAAGTAATATTTCAAAAATCCAGTTAAACCTTTCATTAATTACATTTTTAACACATAGAAAAAATCATAATTTCTTTATTTTAAAACATTTCAAAATCTATTTAAATCAAATTTCATAAATTTATAATTTTTAAAATACTTAAAAATATCCAAAACACTTTATAAAATAACCACGGGCCTGTATATAATTTTCTAACTTAGGTCAAGTGATACGGATATGTATCATTTCAATCCGCAGTTAAAAAAGAAAAATCCGGGTTCTATCATTTCAAACCCGCAATCCCAAATTAAAATAAATTAAATAAAAATCGTTCAGGCCTATCATTTCAGCCCATAACGATTTTTCCCTATTCTAAAGTCCGTTCGGGTATGTATCATTTCAATCCATAGTGATTCTAGTCTACAGGGAACTTACAATGGTGATAACAGATATAAATAATAGAATAACATTAAATAAAAGTAACATATGATATAACAGGTGTAATAACAGGTGTGAACATCATATGATAATAATATAAGCATATATAACATGATAATATATTTTTACAGATTCGTAGGGTGTCAATTTACTAGTTATATAGGTACATATTGTCTGGTGAGAATAACTCACAGTTTTGTGCTGGAGAAACGACGATGACTGCACGAATGGGATCCAAACAAGCACAATAACACGATTCAAATAAGAGTGGAGGAGCCAAAGTATCAAATCCCTTGAATATAAGTCAAACAAAACAATATAACAACGATGAGTTTCAAATCAGCTACAATCAAAACTACAGTAGAATAGGCTGCTCAGAATCAAATAGAAATGCTTTGCACTTGCTTTTTACCTTTACTAGGCTCAGCCATGATGGAAAATACATGACAATAGCAGGTGTTTGGGTCAGGTTATGGTGGGTATGGGTCGGCCTAGAGGTCATTTGTGATGGTGCCAAAGTGGTAGAAGTGAATAACATACATAAGCATGCATACACATGGGTTTTGACAAGGATTTGGGCTCTACCAAGGCCCTATGTGTCATGGCCAGAGGAGTGGGGTCCACTGTGATGACGTGGCAGAGGGTCCAGGTGGTGGTGGAGGTGGTGTTGGTGGCGGCCATGGGTGGTGGAAGGTGATGGAATGAGTGTGGTGCTCGGTTAGGCTAGTATGAAGGGATGTTTTGAAACTTTTGTTGATATGCATCACCAAGGGGGTTCATGGCTTGGATGGCTGGTGAGGAGGAGGTGTTGGTGGTGTGCCATCAGGTGGTGGAGGCGGCTAAGCAGCAAGGGAGGCATGGCCAAACCTACATGAGGTGATACAAGTGCAAAAAAATCAAACTAGAAAAATCAACATAAGTGGAAAAAGAAGAAAAAGAGAGATAGAATTTTACCAAACTCTTCAATCAAGGGGAGGCCGAAATTTTTTTGTTCAGGAAGGAGGAAAAAGATACGTGAGTTGAGAAATGAAGTGATCGGCTAAAAATGTGGAGAGTTATGTCAAAAGAAATGAAGAGTTGGTGGAAAATGAAGAGGTGGAATTCAAAGAGTCAAAAGCAATTCAAAAGTCAAAACCTTTTCATATTTCTTTATTTTATTTTAAATAACTTTATATTTCTGGTAATAATAGTAATACCAGATAAGAATTCGAAAATCTATCAAAATATAAAAATATATATAATATTTATTAATTTATATAAGGTTAAATAAGAAAATAGCTAAAAATAGTAAACTAGTCTAGAAAATTTGAAATTAATTGGAATAAATTTTGGAAAAATCATATGAGCTTGTAATATAATTTTAAACATAACTAATAACATAAGATAAAAATATATTCACAAAATAAATATTTAAAATTTAATTTACATATAATTTTTAATGAAGAAAATAGCAGAAAATAGGAAAACAGCCTTTAAAATGAAAAATAAATACAGTAAATTTTGGAAAAATACTATTATCAATTTAAAAACATAAAAAGACAAAATATACATAAAAAACATATTAACACATATTAAAACAAAATATAAGAAAGAAAATATGATTTAAAAAAATTTAAAATAGGCAAAACTGCACAAATAAACAAATTATACTAAAAATTGAAATGTACATAACTTTTACATTTTAACTCCGTTTTCAACGAAACGAAAAATGGTGTTCAAGTTATTAAATCTATTTTCATAATAAAAGATAAAATTTATAATTTCAAACTATTAAAAATTTAAACTTAAAAGTCAAAGTTTGACTATTGACCAAAATTCACATTTTCAGGAAATATTAAATTTAGTCATATTTGGAATTCTAATCCACATCAAAGTCAAAGTTTATATTAAAAATAACAAAATTTATTCTTTTTCATAAATAAAGCTTTTAAATCTGGAAAAATCAATTTAAAAATATTTGTAAAATACAGGGTTGTTACACTCTCCCCCACTCAAAACTTTTCGTCCCCGAAAAGGAACGAGGTACGGGAAAGCACAGAAAAAGATAGAATGAAATAGAATTAAGACAAGATGATAAGAAGATTGGAATTACACCTGATAACTATTGTTATAGGTAAGTTTAACAAGATTGAGGTGATCAAATCAAGAATATAAGCACGAAAAAGATCCTCTAGAGTCTGAATCTCCTTTTTCACTTGACCGACGGTCTATGAATGGAAAAACAGTGTTTAGATCCAGATGAGTAACAAAGATTATCAAAGATTACAGAAAGATTTCTAAACGGACTGGTATAAGCAATAGCCTTCCCATTCTGTAACAAGATAAGAGAAATAAGGACAACCAAAAGGTAGTTTGAAAAACAAAATAAGATAATAAATTTAAAACCATAATGCTTTGAAATCATAATAATTTAGGGATGTTTATCATTTGGAAATCACACTACTAAAATCATAACACTTTGGACAAGTTATCCTTTAAAAAAAAAATACTTAGGAAATCATAACACCCTAAAAAAAATCTTCATTTAAACCATTTTAATTCAAGGTCAAATAATATTCATTTTAAAGTTGTAACATTTCTAAGTTCATTTAATTATAAAAATTTCCAAAACATTGTCTTTTCAAAATAGCAGCACTTATAAAATGCTACAGTAGATATATTAGTATTTCAAATTAGTTCAATTTCAGAAATATTCATTTGGATATCTTTTAACTTATGACTTATTAAAACAAACCTTTATGAATGGAATATCCAAATTAAACTATACTTCGTTTATTAAGTTAAAAGTTCACTATTTTAGTTAGCTCTTAATTTAACACATAACCTAACACTTTATTTAAAATACCATTTCATAAATATATATTCCTTTAATAAGTTACACTTAAAATTTCATTTGAAAACCAAATTCTCAATTATCAAATTTTAGTGATGTTAAAATACATTTTAACTATTTAAATCATAATTATTCATTTTTCAAGACATATCTATTTCATAAATAAAATATTTATCATAGCAAATATAACAATCAAATTCCTTTACACATTTATTCATTTAGACATCAATTAAACTATGAATTCAAGTTAAATAAACTTTATTACAAAATGTCCAATTCCAATGTATTTTATTTTATCTATTCAAAGATACATTATTTATTATACAACATATTCGTTTCAGGAAATAACCATTATTAAAATTCCTAGGTTAAACTTAAGGTTCCATATTAAATTAAATTTGATTATTAAGTTATTTAAATAAAATCTCTTTAAATTCCTTTTTCACTATTTACCTCTGTTAATCTTTTATAACTAAAATTTAAGTGTATAACATTTATTATAACCACTCAAATTTTATTTATAAAATCATTTCTGTACTGCATATTATCCAATTACATTGTTAACTTCAAAAAAAAATTTAAGGTAAGTTATATTTGAATGCAATTGTATTATACAAATAAAACTTTCCAATTCAATTATCTCAAGTTTGAATCATTTATCCAAATTTTTTATTTTTTCTTCTTATAATTGAAATTATTCTTCAAGATAAAATTTAAGAATTTGAATCTTCGAACATCTTCAAACCATTTGGAGATAAGTAATTATATATACATAATATGTTAAATCAAATTTAAATCATATATCTATATATCTATTATAATCCAGTCATATTTTAGAAATTCAAATCAATTAGATTTTCCAAAACAAAGCTGTAGCAAGACTACAGAATGGTTTCTTCACTTCGAAACTCGAAAATGAACGTCGATGATGCTGTAGTCATCACCGAAATTATTTTCCAGCGACAAAGAGAAGAGCACTAAATTTTTAAACTTTAAAATCCTTTAGAGACAAATTTTTATTCAAAATACTTTAAATAATATCCTTTTAAAAATTTTAAACACAAGGTTTGAAACCATCGGAAATTAAATTCTTTAACTTTCTTGTTTTAAATTCATTTCAGTTCCCAAATAAATTTATAAACAACTATTTATAAATTCATTTGTAGAACAATAAATGATAAATCAAGTATTATCATTTCAAATTATCAATTTAAATCAATTTATTAAGTTCCATAAAATTATATATCCAAATTTATTTCATAAACCAAATTTTAAAATAATATTGTGTCAGTTTGTTCTGTCAAAGTTTTCTAGAAATCCTATCGATAGCGTTGATCAGACGAATCGATCGGAAACCCAAATCAACATCAACAACTCAAACAACACAATATAAAACAAAACATTAATTTACAAGTACAGTTCAAAATGTTTGGAAGATAGATTGGAACAAAAGTCAAGATGATTAAACAGAGTAGAGAGATGGGTAAGCTTAGATAAATCGTGGACAACCTTAACCGGGTCAACCGTGACTTAATGGATAAGATCAAATGTGGATTTTCTGGGGTAAATCTACCTTCGATCTCAAGAGATAGAGTTTGGAATAACAAAAGATATTAGAATCTAAACCAAGGATAAATATAAATCTCTGGTTAATCGATGCTGATTGTAAAGGATTTTCACCCCTTTACAAGAAAATTAGAATATTGGCGAGACCGCCAATTTACTATAAAGATCATTCGAAGTGGGGTTATGTGATACTCCAAAATCAAAAGAAGATGAATAGTGAGGGACAAGAATGAATTTTGGAACCGCAGGGAACGTTCCAAAAATTCAAAGGAAATTCGAATCAAGAGGAAAAGATTCAAACTCGAACGAAAGTGATTCTGTAAATAAATCTACTCCATATGCTGAGTTTTGCCTCAAAGCCAAAGCTCTGATACCAACTGTAACGACCCGATATTTTCAACTATTCGCATCCATTATAAGTGTATAGGTAGACACTCATGCCGGAGTTGAATTGCTCAAAATACCGTGTTGTAATTAAAATTTGGCAAATCTCAGAATATACAGTAAATAAATATAATCACAGATCACAGACACAGAGTAAAATAATGCAGCGGAAGTAAAAGAAATAGTAGTTCATGAAGCTACTATGTAAATATTCAGAGTTACATAAGATACAACAGAAGAAATAGAGTACAACAGAAGTATCAATAAGATAACCAAGTACAAGCTGAACAGAGCAACATAACTGAAGTAGATAGAAGAAGACTAGCAGATAATCTCCAGCGATTCAAATCTCCAGAAGGTGGAAATCCAAATCTGTGAATAACTCAGGCTGACCCGAGCGTAAAGCAAAACACAAAACACTCGAGTCAGGACAATATATACTTATATAATGTAAACCAACTCAAGTGAACTGTAATAAAGGTACAAGTAACTTAGAAGATGCTTGGGACCGCCCATCCTCTAAGGATCCGTTAAAATATCTACTATGTAGTAATATTCGCTATTATAATAGTGTCTAAATAAGTAAGGTATAACCATATCGGAAAATAGCGTTAAGGGGATGGAGAACCTTAACGCGGTCGGATCTTAAAATCATAATCGTAGTAAAGCTCGATATGGTAGGTGACACGGCACAACTAGGCAATGCCAGGGTAGATATACCAATTACGCACACGGACTGATGGATACGCATAGCAACCACTACCGTTCCACCTCGAACAACATTCCCAAATCGGAGGATGGCCATCTAGTCAAATCACAAGTAAGAGTATAATATCGAAGAAATGTGTCCGAGAAGAGGTGCTACCTCACTGGTCCGAGATCGCTCCTGTTTTAGCCACCTTATGCCAACTCACGGGAGTTGGGTCCACGTAACATACCTTAAGAACGTCGCCACCATCCTACTTCATTCTGGAATATCCACCGCGTACACGGTTGTCAAAGTGGTTTTCGGTATCGACAGAGAGTATGTCCATATCCGATCCCGGTCTCTTTGCCAACCAATCGTTATTATAACCCGTGGTTATAACTTTTAAAATAGTTTATGTTTCAAATCAAAATACATCCTTTAAACCATTTCAAAATCATATCATTTATTTCAAACTAATACATACTTTCAAACCCAAAACATATCTATTCAAAACCAATTCAAAAATATATCATTTCCATTTCAAAACCAATTCAATAATATATCATTTCAATAAAACCCAAATTTCAAAATCACTGAATATTTCCTTTAATTTATTAAACTTGAAATCTTCCTTTAAATTATCATAGCATTTTGGTAATGTAACCTTAAGTAATCATAGCATTTTTGGAATGTAATACTTTCCAATTTAACATTTTATATAATCAAAGTATTTATATACTTACAAATTTTTAACATGGTCATTTTATCATAGCCTTATAGTTAAATAAACTTTGTTACTGTAATATCCAATTTAATGCTGAAATTCTTATGTTAAGTTAAGAGTACCTTATTAACTTACATTATCATTACAATAAAGAAACTTTATTATTTTAGTCATTAAAATGTGTCATTTACATAAATTAAAACTTACATATTAAATGTACTTTTTAACTTACATTTCTATTACAGTAAAGAGCATTTATCATTTAATCAATATTACACTAATTAAACTTACATTATCAAATGTACGTTTTAATTTACGTTTTATTACAAAAAGGGCATTTATTATTTTATTCAATATTACACTGATTAAGACTTACATGTTTCTTTCATTAATTAAGACTTTACATGTTTCTTTCATAAATTAAAAACTTTACATATTCTTCCATAAATTAAAACTTTACATGTCTCTTTCATAAAAAATTTCTTATAATAAAATCCAATTTTCAACAATTTACTTAATAAGTTTAAGTGTAAAAGTTTCCAATTCTTCACATTTCAACAAATAAACTTAACACTTCAAATTTAAATTACCATTTCACAAATTTAACTAAATTTCCAATTTTATTTAATTAACTTAAACTTTTAATTAAAACCAAATTTCACATTTCCAAGTCAAGTTATATTTTAAAAGATCACTTTTAAACATTCATTTATTTAACCACTTAAATTCATAGAAAAATCAATAATACTTTAATAAATCACTTAAATTCAAATTTAATCAAATTATCATATTTACCATTTCCAAATAAAATTTAATATCCATTTTATTTATATAACTTAAATATCATTTTTAACCAAAAATTCCAAATTTCCAACTTAAGTAATATTTCAAAAATCCAGTTAAACCTTTCATTAATTACATTTTTAACACATAGAAAAAATCATAATTTCTTTATTTTAAAACATTTCAAAATCTATTTAAATCAAATTTCATAAATTTATAATTTTTAAAATACTTAAAAATATCCAAAACACTTTATAAAATAACCACGGGCCTGTATATAATTTTCTAACTTAGGTCAAGTGATACGGATATGTATCATTTCAATCCGCAGTTAAAAAAGAAAAATCCGGGTTCTATCATTTCAAACCCGCAATCCCAAGTTAAAATAAATTAAATAAAAATCGTTCAGGCCTATCATTTCAGCCCATAACGATTTTTCCCTATTCTAAAGTCCGTTCGGGTATGTATCATTTCAACCCATAGTGATTCTAGTCTACAGGGAACTTGCAATGGTGATAACAGATATAAATAACAGAATAACATTAAATAAAAGTAACATATGATATAACAGGTGTAATAACAGGTGTGAACATCATATGATAATAATATAAGCATATATAACATGATAATATATTTTTACAGATTCGCAGGGTGTCAATTTACTAGTTATATAGGTACATATTGTCTGGTGAGAATAACTCACAGTTTTGTGCTGGAGAAACGACGATGATTGCACGAATGGGATCCAAACAAGCACGATAACACGATTCAAATAAGAGTGGAGGAGCCAAAGTATCAAATCCCTTGAATATAAGTCAAACAAAACAATATAACAACGATGAGTTTCAAATCAGCTACGATCAAAACTACAGTAGAATAGGCTGCACAGAATCAAATAGAAATGCTTTGCACTTGCTTTTTACCTTTACTAGGCTCAGCCATGATGGAAAATACATGACAATAGCAGGTGTTTGGGTCAGGTTATGGTGGGTATGGGTCGGCCTAGAGGTCATTTGTGATGGTGCCAAAGTGGTAGAAGTGAATAACATACATAAGCATGCATACACATGGGTTTTGACAAGGATTTGGGCTCTACCAAGGCCCTATGTGTCATGGCCAGAGGAGTGGGGTCCACTGTGATGACGTGGCAGAGGGTCCAGGTGGTGGTGGAGGTGGTGTTGGTGGCGGCCATGGGTGGTGGAAGGTGATGGAATGAGTGTGGTGCTCGGTTAGGCTAGTATGAAGGGATGTTTTGAAACTTTTGTTGATATGCATCACCAAGGGGGTTCATGGCTTGGATGGCTGGTGAGGAGGAGGTGTTGGTGGTGTGCCATCAGGTGGTGGAGGCGGCTAAGCAGCAAGGGAGGCATGGCCAAACCTACATGAGGTGATACAAGTGCAAAAAAATCAAACTAGAAAAATCAACATAAGTGGAAAAAGAAGAAAAAGAGAGATAGAATTTTACCAAACTCTTCAATCAAGGAGAGGCCGAAATTTTTTTGTTCAGGAAGGAGGAAAAAGATACGTGAGTTGAGAAATGAAGTGATCGGCTGAAAATGTGGAGAGTTATGTCAAAAGAAATGAAGAGTTGGTGGAAAATGAAGAGGTGGAATTCAAAGAGTCAAAAGCAATTCAAAAGTCAAAACCTTTTCATATTTCTTTATTTTATTTTAAATAACTTTATATTTCTGGTAATAATAGTAATACCAGATAAGAATTCGAAAATCTATCAAAATATAAAAATATATATAATATTTATTAATTTATATAAGGTTAAATAAGAAAATAGCTAAAAATAGTAAACTAGTCTAGAAAATTTGAAATTAATTGGAATAAATTTTGGAAAAATCATATGAGCTTGTAATATAATTTTAAACATAACTAATAACATAAGATAAAAATATATTCACAAAATAAATATTTAAAATTTAATTTACATATAATTTTTAATGAAGAAAATAGCAGAAAATAGGAAAACAGCCTTTAAAATGAAAAATAAATATAGTAAATTTTGGAAAAATACTATTATCAATTTAAAAACATAAAAAGACAAAATATACATAAAAAACATATTAACACATATTAAAACAAAATATAAGAAAGAAAATATGATTTAAAAAAATTTAAAATAGGCAAAATTGCACAAATAAACAAATTATACTAAAAATTGAAATGTACATAACTTTTACATTTTAACTCCGTTTTCAACGAAACGAAAAATGGTGTTCAAGTTATTAAATCTATTTTCATAATAAAAGATAAAATTTATAATTTCAAACTATTAAAAATTTAAACTTAAAAGTCAAAGTTTGACTATTGACCAAAATTCACATTTTCAGGAAATATTAAATTTAGTCATATTTGGAATTCTAATCCACATCAAAGTCAAAGTTTATATTAAAAATATCAAAATTTATTCTTTTTCATAAATAAAGCTTTTAAATCTGGAAAAATCAATTTAAAAATATTTGTAAAATACAGGGTTGTTACATACTCTGTGACACTTCTCTGAGCCCTCTAAACCAAACCCCACCAAATTATACTTAGAATCCGAATATTTCACATCTAATAGCGCTACCGAATCCAATCTAGATGATATGTGAAAGTATCCTAATGTGAGCAACCCCACGTAGCTTGGTCTTCTCTTGCGCTTTGGTTTTAGTCATTTCCAACAAAAGGATATCAAAGCTCAACGGAGCAACAAATTATCTTAGAATGATGGTAATAAAGAAGCTGAAGTAACCGATAGCCGATAAACCAACTATTGGGGATATAAAACAATCATATATGGAATTTAAGACTTGTATACTTACCACCACTCATCGAATTCAAACTTGTACTATTTCTTAGTTAACAAAAATATCGGACAAGTCAAGGTGGTGTTACCTCAAGGTCATGTCTCGGGATTATTCTTAACTTTCAAAATAGTGACAAGCCTACTTCTTCGATGTTAATTGCTAAGTATACAAATAAATCGTTTCTATATAAGTGATATCGCTTTACGGAAATTAATTCATTTCCATGAATGAATCAAACATTTTGTTTTAAAAACCCGAATTCGTGCTTGGCTTTACATTACAAGTATTAGCTTAAAAACACTTTGTTAAAAGAGTTCACTAACTTCAAAACATCAGCAAAAATGATTTAATAACTTAAAATATTCTTATTACATTGATTAATCAACTTTAAAACTTCATTAACTAAGCTGATTAATTTACTTCAATAACTTAAAAGGGTAAATATCCTTTAAAACATAATTAATTCAATTAATTAATAATATAATTAGTTAAATAAATTAAATATCGTTATTGATTAATTAATTTAAAACATCATTAAAGGAAAGATTAATTAAAGTTAAAACAAGTTGATTTCCTTTAAAATTATTAATTAAAAAAATTAATTAATTTAAAAACATCATTAATTAATTGATTAATCCACTTTCATCCATCATCATTAAATGTTTAATTATTTTAAACATCATTAGATAAATAAATTAATTAGTTTTAAAAACTTCGTTAACTAAATAATTAGTTAAATTTATAACACATAGTTAACTAGTTAATTAATTAACCTCCTTGTCAATTAAATAATTAATTAAATTAAATAATCATTATTAAAATAATTAATCAAATTTGAATCATTATCATTTCAAAAATTTCTTAACTTGTAAAACTAATCCAAACATGATAAAGAAACCAAACGGTTTCGATAAAAAGTGATTTTTCGAAAGTGTCCATATATCGACTATCGCTATACAAGAAGTTCGGAAAACAAGTTCATGTCATTATCAATACAATTAAACATCACATAGCAAGCATATGAGAATTTATACATGTTACTTAACTATTACAACATATGTAGGGATCATAACTTAGCACCTATAACTTTCGCTTACTAACTCGAAGATTACTCACTAACTACCTAAATTTGTCAATTTTTGAATCACAAACCAAGTCAATATCCAACATCATTCAATTAAACATCCATCAAACAATTTATACCAACAATATGGAATATGCAAAAAGTTTAAAAGACTAGTTTGAAAGGTGAGATTTTTGCTCACCAAAATGTTACCAAATCAAGTCGAATTACTACAATTACTAGCTCTAACTTCAACAACACCTCTCTTCACTTGAATCTTAGTATCTTGGACCCTTAATGAGCTATTTGGGCATGACCTAGTGGGCTATAGAGTACGGCCATGGTCCAAAATGAGGGGTATGGGCCTTGTTTTGGATTTAAGGTGATGTGGAATGGTTCTAACTTGGTTTTAGGAATATAAAAACTAGTTTTAAGGTGGATGTACTAACTTTTTGACTTAGGAATTTTCCTAAGAAGCCATTGATGAAGATGAGATGCTAGGGATTGGAGATGAAGAAATAGAAATGTAAAGTGAAAAATTAGTGGGGGTGGAGGTTTTTTATAGGAAAATGAGAACGGTATTTTAGTAAAATGACTTAAAGAATAAAATATATTAAACTTATCATGGCACAAGGTGCTCAATCCCCTCTAATACCCTAGTACACATCCTTCCCTCCTCTTTCATGCCTTGAAGTATGCAAATGCATCCATGTATGTATACTTGAAGTATGGCGATACATGAGAGTTTATTTTATATTTTATTATTTCTTTTTCTTTTAAACATAATGTGTCACATCATGTTTATGTTTAAATTAAGCATGGTTCATTACTACTAACACATTAATTAACTTATCATATGACATGTATATGCGTGTGTATATTTAGTGTCCACAACGTTTCTCGACAACTTTTCGATGCTTAAAAGTCGAAATTTCGAAAAACGTTTTTCGGTCACATTTTCTATTTTTATTTAAACTAGCTATTTTATTAAACATGCGTTGAAAATGATTTAACATCATTAATTATTATTTAAATTTTTTTTATTTGGTTATTAAAATCCATTATTTAAATATTTAAAAGTGATTTAAATATTCAAATATAAAGTGATTAGTTTACTAGTCGTTACAAAGTACCTAAAATTATTTACAATTGTTTTGGAATTATAGACTAAGCCGTAGTTTTGAGAAATAATTTTTATTATATGCTTGTGAATCATATGATGCTGGCTAATTACATCTCAGACAATTAAGGGCAGTAAACTCATTTAGTGGAAGCATCGTTAGAGTTGATGAACTCTTTGGATTGATACGTGTTGATGTATGAAATCGCAAGTCTATTAATATCAAATCGGTTCCACGTACTTGGTTATATATATGGACATGTGTGTTTGATACATATATGGTATGTCTCTAATAAGATCATGAAGTATAAAACGAAAGTAAATAAAATAACGTGCAATAGAATAAAATGATTCGATTTGATCGAATATGTGAGTATATTAGAAAGAGTTCCGAATGTACCTAAAAATGAATGAAGATTCAATCTCAAAAGTTACTCCTTCATGCGATATAGAACGATGTATCAATAAGGGGCAATCGAACTTTGTTGGACAAATCACGATTAATGATGAGTGAAGTTGAGTTAATTTATTTCTATAAGGTCATTTACTTAAGAGTAATACACAAGGTTAATATTATTTCATCTAAATAATAGTTTAAAAAAACATACAAGATAAGGGTTTATAAGAAACCCCAACATATCCTAGGCCAAGAAGTTGGCAGGTTATGCGAATTGAAAGTCTACACATAATAATTGTTCGTGAGGGATCTTGTATGAATCTTCCCAAAAGATTTTGAGAAAAACTATCATTACATGACATATTTATGTTTTGAATGTAAGTTTTATAAAATAGAAACATACTAGTTTTATAAATAAGGAAATTCATAAAAGTTTATGAATACCTATTCCGTTGCACTAAGAAATAATTGTAGTTTTAAGAAATACCAATTTCATAGTGAAGGAATTTCTTTATGAAATTATTGGTAGTAAAAAGGAAATGGATACGACAAAGATAAAACTGATTACATGAAATGTAATGAAATTAATAACCCAAACAAAAATATCGCATTAGATTATCTATCAAGTATTCTCGCATATTGAAAATAAATTATGAGTTTCTTATCAATGTCAAAAATATATAATCATCGGTTGTTTAATTAAACTATTAAGAGTATTGACTCTATGATATGGTATGATGTGCAAATCCAAAGGATACCAAGTACGTTATCAAAATACGATTTTAGTAGTCGTATCCAAAGGGCTGTGATCCATTGGCCATGATTTTGTCTTTAAGAGACTAATGCAGTTAGAATTTAATGAGCAACATTGGTAAGAATAATCTTGCAAATTTTGATTGTTGAAGTTAGCGTAATAGATTCGTTATTCAATGCAATCAAGTAAATCAGATTTACTCACAAAATTATGCCTAGTATGACTTTGGATTTGGTATATATATGTTGAAACAGATATTTCTAAATATAGATTTAGACTAGACTGTTTGCACATAAACAACCAAAGTGTCTTGTAATTAGTGGGAGGGATATTGAGTTTGTGGGTTTTTGGAAATGATCTAAGAAATGATAGAAAGTATCATTTTATAAGCATCAAAATTAAACAAATGTTTTGAAAGAAATATCAAATAGTGTGACTGTCAATCAAAGTGTAGAGGAAGCGTGTGCTCATAAGAAGGAAAGTTAAAAGGTACATAGGTATTTCTAAATCATAGTAAATAATACACTACTGATTGTTAACGATGTACTTGTGTTAAAATCAGTTTTAGTTGTTTTAATACTCAATGTTGGATTTGTAAATGATGTCTTTTATAGAAAATATAGAAGATATTAGGAATGTCTCAAACGATATGTGAGGACACCTTATTAAAATGTTTAATAAGCAACATGTATGAAGGATTCCTTATGTATTGGCAGTAGGCATTATCATACATGTCATGTTATCAATGATATCGTGAATTATTTATATATTTAATACATGAAGCAAATACCAAATCCAAATTGATATGCTAAATGGTTGCTTGAGGTTTTCTCATGTATTTTATGAAATACTAGAGAATTATTTACAAAAACAACAAACTTCTTATGATGGAGTGTTCAGACTCAAACTTCTTAAGTTATATTGAGTATAATATGTCAATAATAAATTTAAGCTAAGAATATTTAAGTTGAAAATGTTCCAAATAAAAGATTGTGGCTGATTTAATGAAAAAGGCTATGTACATCGCCGTGAATAGCGCCGCAATAAAATCAATGTATATAAATGTACAAATTTTTAACTAAGCCGAGGGTAATTCCAAATATCGAGAATCCCATAACATTGTTATATGATAACAATGTTGCGATGTTGTTCGTAAAAGAACTTAGAGCTCACTTGAAGTCAAGAGACATACTTTGAATTGTTCCACACGATAAAATAACTTATCACACCGTCGAAGGGAGTTGATTAACAAAATAGATAATTGAAAATCAAGACATAATAGGATACCCATTCACTAAGGGACTGACCAAATTGGTTTTGAGGAAACCGATTAGAGAAGTTGGTATAAGATTCCACAATTAACCCCAAGTGCAGGTGGGAGATTGATAGAGTTAAGGGTATGCACTAGGAGCAATTATGTCATTTGCTACATATGTCTAACTTGATAACCAATCTTGTTCAAAAATAGAAGGAATTTTCTTTCTATTATATTTTTGATACAATGTATTATATTAATTAATTCATTTAATTTAAAGTAATTTAATAAAAAAATCCGTAAATGGTATGTTTGGTGATAGTAGTTACAAAGTGTTGTAACCATGAGTAATTTATCTTAATGAAAATAAATATACCATTTTAAATCTTTCCAGTCAAGGTGTATCGAGACTGGATATTAATACATCCGTTGAGACATGAGTACGTAACACTATCCAAATGTTGGTAGTTTATTACTCATGACTGCCGAGGTCACCAAGGGGTTACGTAATGATAGTTATTGATTAATTATGGAATGACTCACTCAATAGTATTCTGTTGGTTAATATAACTAAGATCAAACATAAAATATCGATGCGACTAATTTACAAAGTTCTCCCGACCTGAGAATACTGTTAACCTTCAATGTTGAAGCTCGACTTTGATTACAGTTAAATCGTGGCATGACAACTATCAAACAACTATAGTTGGGTCGAATGAAAGCACTGAAAGTGAAACACTATTCAAGAGAGGATTCGTCTCCTCGGTTATATGAGGTTAGTATCATGGTCAATTGATGTCAACACAAAGTCAGAGTATCTGGCTAAAGCAGTTCAGTTAATAATAATTTTTATTATTCAACCAAGGAATTTGGGTCTTGAATATAAAGTTGAATGTGGATGATATTGGAAATTTCACCATTAAAAAATTCCATAAGTCATAATTTGATATAGTTTTGACGAAGAGAATTAGTGTAAATAATTGTCACTATTAGGTACCTCTTATAATAAGTAAAATTGGATTTTAACAGAAGACTTGCAAGCGATAAATTCAACCAAAATGTCATCCCACCTGTTAAGTGATGTGTGAACATTAATATTCAAATAGTTCAATATTAACCGCTGATTGAATTTACACCTTTGAGTCGCACAACCGTAATGATGAATTCTCTGAAAAACCACATGATTTAATTAATTTATATAATGTTTTATATTGGTAAATTAATTGATATTTAAGAAAAATTAATTATTGTTTATTTAATGTCTGGAAGTTGTTTGTAATCATTTTAATACATTTATAAAAGTTATTTGCATGCATCAATATATGACATCAATGTAATTTAAAGATAATTATATGAAATAATTTATGGAAATTTTATGTCATTTGATGACATGATTTGTGGAAATGTTATGTCATTTGATGACATATCCTATGAAAAGAAGGGATTGGAGAGAAAGAGAAACAATCAAGGGAATTAATAGGGAAGTTTTAATTAAAGAATGGGGAAGGTTTGATTCTTTCAAATAAAACATATTCTCTAATTCAATATGCATGTACAATTCAATCTTTCTCATTCATTCTTTTTCTTTCTCTCCTCCTAACTTTTCATAGAAGAAAAAAAATGAAATTTTGAAGAATCTTTCAACTCCAAACAAACACATCAAATAAAATAAAATAAAAGTGGTTCATCCATATCTTGCAAGGATAAATGGATCGTGAAGACCTGAAGCGATATCATCATATAAGGTGTGATTTCTAAGCTACATTCTAAGGTAATCCTCCGATTTATTTATTTATTTGTTTTTTCCTTTATATGCTTGGATATGAATGGTTCATTACTTGCTTAATAGATTAATTTTAAACATGTGAATCAAAACCCTTTCTATATTAATTAATTACTTGTTTATTATTTGATTCAACTCAGATCTGCACATGTTTGTCATCCTTTGTTTATTTATGTTAAAAATTATTAATATTGTTTATGATTTAATTCCTTTTTTATCACATCTTCTTTAATAATATATGTTTATAATATCAACTGATTTACATCTATTTTGTGCTATTCCATTTTTGGTTGCATGTCCATATTCTTAGCATTCGAGTTGTGAAATATTACATCTTATTTAATTTTTCGTTCATGTTGTTCTTATGGTTCAGATTTGAAATTTTACTATGAATTTATATGTGCCTAAGTTGTCCCCTTTATTTTTGTTTGAAACCATTTATTTATATGATTTATTTTGTTTCAACTTATAAAAATTACATATGTTGTCTATTTTAAATCATCTGAGAATTGAATATGATTTTAAATGATTTGTGTTTGATTTTTCTTCTTCTTTTGTTGTATTCTTTTGTTAAGAAAAACATAATTGGGCTTTTGTGTAAATTTGTTAACTTCTAATTCTAACACATACTAAATCAAAAACTTAACATACTTGTTTGTTATTTTAAATTCTAAACTAGCTTGCTATTAATTACATATATGTGTGAATGTGTTGTTTTAATTCAAGGTTTAAAATTTTACTTTTATGTAAAATCAAAATTTTAATCTTAAAATTCTTCCTAAATTGAAGCTTGATATATTTGTTAATTCTAAATTTCAAATTATGATAATGGTCAAAATTTATTTTATATGCATATATGTTTTAGAGTTAATTACTATTTTGAATTGACATTGATTGAATGAGTAAACGAAGGAGGAAATTACTCTATCTTTCTTTTTACATTAATGTCTACCTTAGTTCCTTAAATGTCCTATTTGTTAATATAAGTTAACTTTTGTCTATTAGTAAAATACTTTTCAATATATTATGCATTAGCATATACTGAACTTATACACACACTTGCACACATATTTTATTATCACTTACATGTTTTAAAATAAAATTTAGACAACAAAAACATGAATTAATTCTGTAGGAAATGTCATTAATTTGTCACTTAACCTAACTAAAGAATGAGAGAAATGAAGGGTTTCCCACTCTAAATTTATGGTCTATCTTTTCCTAATTAATTATTTGTGTTAAGAGAAAGAAATAAAAGGTTACTTTCTCTGACCTTTACATGTTTATTTACATACTTTTATATGTTGCTTATATGATATCCTTATCATTCAAAAATGAATGTATTTGATACATTCATCATATTACATATTTATTTGAGTTGAATTTAAATCTCCTTTAGTTACCAAGTTAAATAAATTTTGATTTTATTTATAAAAAAATTAAATAGGATATAAATGTATTTTCATAGGCCCATTAATGATCCAAAATGATATTTTTTTATTGAAATTCACGCATTTTTTCCACTGTGAGCTGGCCCAGTTCCAGCTAATATAACATTCCATAGCAACTGCTTCAGCCTATTTTTTAGGTAAATCACTATCATTTAGTATGGTCCTAGCACATTCTTGTGTAGTTCTATTTATACGTTCTACAACTCCATTTTTTTGAGATGTTCCACGAAAAGAAAAGTTATGTGTAATTCTTTTCTTATTACAAAAGTTTACAAAATTTTCATTCTCGAATTCTCCTCTATGATTACTCCGTATTATTTAAATTTTAATTGACTTTTGATTTTGGATTTTCTTAGTGAAAATTTTGAATGGTTCAAATGCATCACTTTTATGTTTAAGAAATTTAGTCTAGTTATATCTTAAAAAATATCTACTAGTACAAAAACATATCTACTATGATTTATTGGTTGAAATTGTGATGGTCCAAAAAGATCTAAGTAAAGAAGTTCTAAGGTATGTGTAGTCGAAATTATGTCTTTTGATTTAAATGAGCTTTTGTGAAGTTTTCCGAGTTGACAAGCATCACATAGGTTATTGACGTTGAATATCATTTTTGGAAGTCCTCTAACAAGTTCATACTTGGCTACTTTGGATAAATGTTTAGGATATAAATGACCAATTCGTTTTTGCCGAATCCAAAGGTCATTAGATTCTACCAAAAGACAGAGATTATCATTAAACACTTTTATACTTCAAATGTAAATGTTACGTTTCCTTACTCTTTCAAATTTAATTCTGGACTCATTATCCCTGATATGGCACATGTCTTTTTCAAACTTAATTTTGAAACATTTATCACATAATTGACTAATACTAAGCCGATTATGTTTTAAATTCCTAACTAGCAAAATATTAGAAATAATAGGACGTTTAGAATTACCGATATTGTTGATGCCGATGATGTATCCCTTTAAGTTATGTTCGAGGTTAACCGTTCCTCCATCTTTGTAAACGATGTCCATTAAAATCTTCGAATTTCCAGTCATGTGTCTTGAGCATCCACCATCTAGAATCAATTTGTCTTTTTTGATTTGTGATGTTTGGTTATCAGGTTTCTCTTCAATATCTACCATATGACATACCTGTTCCTACAAATTTACTTTATACACTTCCAAATAATCAAGTGATTTTTTAAATATTATTAGTTCCTAATCTATTTGAGGGTGTCATACGGATTTTGCTACTTTGTTTTTCTTTAAAAATGTACCATCGTATTACTAGCCATTTATACTTTTCAATAATAGAATAACATGTTTTGAAAAAACCACTCTGATACCAAATGTGGAAAATAGTGTAGAACTAATGTAAGCAGATCTTAAGGCTACTTTAACAACAGAGGGAGGGGGTGAATAATGTTCTATAACTTATATGGAACTTTTCCAAATTATTTCAAGATTTAAATTCAAACATAGATAATCAACACAGATGTATACTAATAGGCACTCGCTGATATATATATATATATATACATATATATATAAATGCAGTAAAAGTAAAGTAGAAGTAAGAGAGATGACACCAGAAGTATATTGGTTCGGTTTAACCAACCCTACATCCAATCTTGTACAGTGTACATGTAGATTTCCTTTCCAATGCCTACTTAAAATAGGTAGCAAGCAAACCAGAATAGAGTTGGATTTCAAGGCAACGAGATACACCTTCTTGATTTTCCAACATCAGAGTAGACTCCCTTGATTTAATCGGGCAACAAGCACACTCACTTGATTTAAACGGGTAATAGGCACACCCACTTGATTTGAATGCGCAATAAGCACACCCATTTGATTTGAACGGTCAAGAAGAACACCCAAATAAATAATTATAGAGAGTTGTTGATTCCAAACACAAACGGTTGTACTTTGAATACAGATATACTATAGCCCTTTTGATAGCACTTTGATCTTTGAATTGATGAGAGAGTACTTTCAAATCGGTGAGTAGATTGTAGAGAATGAATGTAGTTAATTAGAGATTGAATTTAAGTGAATTTGAAGAGTATAGAAAGTGGATTTTGTGAAATATATACTGAGAATTTGGTGTAAGAACAAAATAGAGAAAGTAGTGAATAAAATTCATTTTCCAGTTCCCTTTATATAATGTATGAAGGGACGTGTCTATCCACGAAGAGATGTAACCAAAAATCACAACTATTCAAAATTCAAAATACACCTCTTTAACGGAATATACGTCGACATACCTATGTAGTCTATGTCGACATACCCTTGTTAATTTTGAGAAACAATTATCCGTTTAAAGTGTTTATAAATTTATAATAATTTGTAAAACATTTAAACATATTTTCTAAATACTTTAATATATAAAACTTTTATAAAATATTTGTAGAAATATATTTTGAAAATAAAATAAATATTTGGATAATAAATAAATAATTTGATAGGATAGTATTCAAAGAAAAGAAAGTTGCTATTCAAGGACTTTAACAAATTAATCTATTGTCTATTGACTATAAATTATAATCTTGAACTCTTCGTGTCTTTGTCCCTAAATTCATGAGTTTTCAAATATCTTGATCGTCTCTTAATCTTGATCTCTAGCCTTTTTCTTAATTAGTTTTCAAATTTGATTATCCTATACTTGTATAAGTCTACATAATATCTTGCAAACTATTATATATAACTTGAAAAAATATCGGTACCAATATTTATATGGTTGTTGTCATCAAAATCAATATATATGGTATTAACAAGTGCTAGGGTAAAATTTGGCACAGTTAAAAAATATATTTGAGGCATTTGTAAAATGTTCCAAAGATTGGGACATGCACCTTGGTCGAAACTGCATCTTAATCCGAGCCATAGATGGGAAGATATGATCATCTTAAAATTTGTCCACCACCTATAGACTTGGGCCCCATCTTAAGTTGCTGCTACCTACTTCAAGAAAATGGAACATTCAAAGACATTGGAATATTCTACTTAATGATATGAAGCTATAGTTCCAAGTTTCATTCAATTCTGACTTAAAATGATGGATTTTCAGCACAAAAATGTGTGTAGGTTAAGTGGTTGTGCATCAAGCTTCCAACGGAGAGGTCAGGAATTTGATTCATGGAAAGCACATTAATTTTATGTAACACCAAAAACGGTCTAGTAGGGAACCTAACCATTTACTATCTAACCGTTTACTACCTAACAGATATCTACCCAACCTCATACATATAAATACCTCATGGATGAGCATAATCAGGGAAGAAAGAAGGAATAAGCAATAATGGCAAGCAACCTTGGAGTTTTAGAGGCCGCCTAACCAAATCCCTGCCTAGTAGAGTCTTGCCTAACCGAATCACTGGAGTATCATCATCTTTAACCCGAATGAAAAGGCAAGAAGCTCCTGAAGTAAGGCAAGTGGAAGCGTGGGAAAAGGCAGGGCCAATCACATTATACTCGCTTGTTCGATAATCAAACTACTTGGCAGAAATTTTTGTTCGGTGGTCCAACTACCGAATAGGATTTCCTATTCGGTAGTAGGAGTGGAAAACAAGATTTCTTGTCCAACAATGAAGCTACTAACATGGATGTATGTTTGGTAGTTAGAGAACCGCCGAACCAACCACATGCCGAACTAGAACTACTATAGAACCAACAAACCATCGATCCAAGCAATACCGAACCAAAGCACCAACGAACTAAGCATCGCCAAACACTACCTACCAAAAATAGATTCCTGTTTAGTTGCCTACTGCCGAACTTAGGCATGGCTAAATCATGACATGAACATCAAATTAAGCACCAATCATAATATATATGGAAAGGCAATTTTGAATATATGGAAGTTCTAGAGTGTATCTTCTATATCTGGAAATAACTAAAATGAGCATATTATACAAGGAAATTGCCTATCTTATCTGCCAGACCTCCCTACACCTTCACTCCTATAATTAACGAATCTTACAACAATAATGGCTAAAGAGCCAAGCTTACAATAGTAATGGTGGACAAGTCAGAGAAATTTAGGAATATGCTAACAGGAATAACCTAACACGAACAACAAACCAAGGATGACCTAACAGGAATTGCCTAACAGAATTAGCCTAATAAGGGAAGTCTAACATGAACAACCTTGCAGGAACAACTAAATAGGAACGTAGTAGGAACTTCCAAGTAGTGACAGTCGAACATGGATAAGCTAACATGAATAGCCGAACATTAATAGGAAGGCAAGAATAGACGAATAAGAATAGATGGACAAGATTTGCCGAAAGAACTTCCATGGGCCTATATCTTACTTTCTATTGAGCAACAAATCATCATATTATGAATCCCAAGCATTGTATCAAAGAATTATATGAATGATAATGAATGACAGTGGATATCGGCACACTCTGGTCGAATTAATATATCTTTGTGTACTTACTTTGATACAATCTACTTTCTACATTCTCTATATGTGATCCGTTCTCCAAAAATCCATCATAATACAAACATAACAATTGTGTTATACACTCCATCTTCACTGCTCTATAACTAATCGATTGGAGGTGTTTATAACACTCCATAATTTGGCGTTAGTTATTTAATTAGTCAGTTAGTTAATTAATTAGATTTCGAAAATGGAATTTATGCAAATGATGGAATTTGACCATGAAACTTGCACCATTGCTTTCATGGTGAAATTATGAGCAACTTTCATATTTGGAGCATTGCGATTGGAGTCCAAACGAAGAAGTTACGGACAAAAAACGAATTCGAAACCAAAATAATTAAAAAAGAAAAATTAACGTTTTTATATTAATTACCCGGCTCATAGGGCGCCCCGTTATTGGGGGTAGTCGACCGATGATCCATAGGGGCTCGATCGGTGGCGACCTGGCGGATCCAATAAACCGAGGCCGCAACGACCCCGATTTAATATTTTAAATCGAACGGTTCGGGTTGATTCTAGCGCCTATAAATTCAGGCCTAACCCTACCTTCTTTTCTCATATTTTATGGAGGCACTAGCGAAGCTCTATCATTTCTCCTTCTCCACTTTCTTTCTAAATTATAAATATAAGATATTTGTATCTAAATTCATACAAATAAGAGAAGAGTAGAAATCTAATAAACAGGAGAGGAGAAGATAATCAACCATATGCGTATTTGAGGTAATTTGTATATTTGTATCTATTTTCTCTTCCAATCCCAAATCTCTTCTTAAATCTGTAATTCTAATGTATGTATATACAGTTTTATACATATCTCTTGGATTAAAAAGGATTTGGAGATGAATCAAAGGTTCTACATTAGATTTGGAGATTTGGATCCCTTTTAAAAGGTAAGTGTGAAATTTTATAGATTGTTATAATATGGAAATTTTCATGTTGGTGTTTATTTGATTATTATATCTAATTGGATAATTATATATGAGTTGTAGGCAAAGAATTGAATATGATTTGAATATAATAAATATCACTTACATGTTCTTATTTATGAACTGATTTAGCATTATCTACAACTTGATTTAAAAATCAGTCCCAAAAGTATGAATTTAGAATATTGATTTGAATAAAATTTATTCCAGATCTGAAACAGGTTATATAATAATGTTATAAATTTGGATTATTACCCTAATCTTATTGGAATGTAAACTTTTTCATGTTTGGAATTATTGGAATTTAGGTCCACTTAAAATATTTGTAAATTAGTTGATTTCTTTCCCTTTTAGAAAAATACAACTTTTGATCTAGCAAGGAATGGATGCAAATAGAAAAAAAGATGCGTAAAGTATGGATTCATTGTAGTTTACACTGTCTATTTCAGTAATAAAAAGAAATGATTATTCCTTGTAATTTCAAACAATGTAATTTTTTAAATTTAAATATTTTGTTTTGGATTAATTTATAGAAATGATAGTGGATAATATTTTTAGATATAATTCCAATAATTGAACATGGAAAAGAATATTATAGTGAAGATATATAACTAGAGAATTTTGATAAAAGTAAATATTTATATGTAGTTTACTATGCTATAATAATTAAATAAAAGGCTAATAACGACGCTTGCACATTATTCGCGTTTAGGATAATTAACTAATGGAAAAAGAATTTAAAAGTTTGTAACTCCAATAAATGGTAATAAATATCGGAGTTGCAATAATTTGATGGGGTAAATGGATTAATGTGACTGATAAAAATGGAATAGATATAAAAGGTTACTAGTTCAAAATTAGTAATCATACATAAATGTCTTAGGAAATGTCCGTTTGGATTTTATGGACAAATTGACAACTAAGAGCATTAAACATGGATTTATAAATAGATAAATATTTAAGGTAAATCTTATTGCCTTAAGCAAAAAGGGAATTAGTTAGCTAAGTCCAATGTCTACCTAAGATAATATAAATAGAAACTTAGGATGGTCAATTGGACTTAGTGAGTTAGTGACGCTAGGTTAGTATAGTCACTCGATCAAGGTATGCCATTCACTTTGAGGATACCAGTAGTTGGTGTGCTTACTACTGATGTGAGATTCACTAATCCTAGGACCCATGAGGACGTGAGAGATTGGGCATGCTTTCTTAACTGGAAAATAATAAATGGTCCAAATTTGGAAGTAAGAGCGGTGAGGGATATCTCCATTGGGGTTTGCTTCTAGTTTGAGGTCTTAAGTGGCTGAAGGGTCCGCCTCTCTCCTAAATGGAAGTTTTAAGTTACTTAGTGAGATTCTAAAAAAATAAATAAGGATGTCTCTAAAAAGTGTTTACTCCAGTGTTGAGGTTTTAAGTAACTGAAGGGTCCACCTCCCTATCGAAAGAAGTAACCTAACGAGATGCCATATTTATAACTAAGAGTGATAATGGATATCTCGGGAAGGGTTCGCTTTAGGTTTGGGCTCTTAAGTGACTGTAGGATCCTCCTCTTTCCAATAAAGGATGTATTAAGTAGCCCAATGAGATTTCCAAGCAATGATAGTTAGATAGTACCATTGAGGAGCACGCTTCTGGAAATAGGTCTTAAATGATGGGGTTTACCTTAATTAAGGTCTTAAATGACCAGAGTCTGCCTATTTTTCACTTGGAAGTATTAAGCGGCTTGGGTACATTCTCTTACATTGCTAAAGCCATAATAATATTAGTACCGTTTAGAAGCATGCCTTGGGGATATGTCTTAAATGATGGGGTCTACCTTAGTTAAGGTCTTAAATGATCAAAGTTTGCCTATTTTCTAATAAAAGGTATTAAGTGGTTTGGTTACTGTTTATTACACGGCTACGATTTTATCAGTGATAGATGCGGTTATAGTTGGACATTCAATGTTGAAAGCCTTTAATAGTAGTTATAAGTCTTATAGATAGGACCCACCAACCATTGAAAATACCGTTAGGAAACCACCTTGGGAATAGGTCTTAAATGACGGGGTCTACCTTGATTAAGGTCTTAAATGGTAGAGTCTACCTATTTCTCTTTTAAAAGTATTATAGAAGCCCGCTTTATATCTTGAAGTATTAAGTGGAAAATAGGTTTGGAAGTATTGGGTGGTTGATAAGGCTTCATTTGTATTTCGAACCTTGGGAAGTGGTAAGTAAGTAATCGTGTGTGCAATGCAAAGTTAGATTAGAATTGCTAACCTTGATGGACATAGCTATTAAATGGAAACTAATTAGCATACATTTATGTTATGCATAGTTTATATATTTTTCTAGTCATCAGAACATTGTTTTGACCCCACTCCTCATTGCACCACTTAGGATAGAATTTAGAGGAACGGGTCACTGGAGCTGGATGTGCTTCGTTGTTGGAGACTCTTGTTTTCTCTTATGCTCGATGCTGATTTGACAATCTGCTATCCAAGGAATACCATTAGTTCCAAAATAGTAGTCATAATCAGTATTCCTTATCCTATTATTATTTTCGCTACGAGTTTAGATTTCTATCAATCTCTGATAATGCTCATGCTTATTTCCAGGTACCAAATCCAACAATCTGTGCTTTGATGGACTTGGGTTTCGATTTTTGTCGAAATTTAGGCCCATTAAGGTGCAGATTATTACATTTGGTATTAGAGCCTAGGTCACTAGATCAAAGGAATTAGGATAAACTGAGCGAACTAATCGTACTTTCCAATATAGTAATATTATATTTTTACGGTAGATTCTTATAGAAGTAGTTGCAGTTCCACTCCCAAGGAATGGGCAAAGCAACTATGGGTTGGATATATCTTAGACTCAAGATTTTCACGCCGACTCCGAAGTACCCCATAGAGTGCTAGCGATGCGTAAAGCATTGTTGATGAAGGGAATGAGTACGACATATGGTTGAATCCCGGAGACTGGAGGTGTTTGACTTGACGGTTGTGATTCTAGCTACCTTTTGATTTTGGATTTTGAGTTCTAGTCAGAGACACACAATTTTTCCAGATGAATGTGAAATTAGAGTCTATATATCGCAATTATTCATATTCCCATTTTTGCTAGGGTGCATTCATTGATCTCATCTCAAATGGAAAATTGGATTTTTATTTGAATAATTAATGTGAATTCCATAGTCCCAAACCTATGAGAGTATTTTTAAAAAGTATATTTCAGAAATGCCTTAGATTTTGGAAAAAGGTATTCAAAGGATTCCTTTACCCAAAGATTTATTTTGGAGATTTTGTTTTAGGAAAGTTTTGAAATTTTAATTTTTAAAGGAACACGTATACTACTAGGTTGGTCGTGTTAAGAAATTATTATTTTATAAAAGGTTAATTTTTGATTATGTATATATCAGTAAAGGCTTGATATTGATTTTTAGCAAAAAACAATTTTCCAATTTGGGAAAATGTGTATTTTAAAAAGAAGGTTTTTGGAAACCCTGAAATATCTATATATATATAAGTTTGATTTTAAAGGAAGTTTTGGTATGAAATAGTTTCTATTATTTCGAACAAGTATAAAGGAGCATATAGTTAGCTCAGTGATTCTTTGGTTTATAAAATCAAGGTTTTTACATTTTCTCTCTTTTAAGGTACGGACAAAATAGGAATGACAACAACTTTATTGAGGTATGTAGCTTGAAGTGTTGTTGAACCCACCAGCTATTGGAAGAAATATTTCCGTTCGAAGTAGGCAGAAATAGCAGCTGGAATATTTTTGGGTTTTTGGAATTGTTGTTGGTCGCAATAGTTTTTTTTGGGGCTACTGTGAATTGCTGGAGCATGGTTCGGCACTTGGCAGTAGGCTTTGACACTGCCAAGATGAGAATAGGAATTTTTTGGATCATGTGAAATCGAAGGCGCTGGCGCGAAATGATTATTATTATTTAATCCGACCCTAATTAGTTCTAGATTCAACTAACATCTGAAATCCGTCTAGCAGTTTCCCACCTAGGGTAAACCTAGAATGGTCTACTGGTTAACGAGTTTTGGCATAACTTGAACCCTGAATGGGATTATAAAAGTCGTGCCTGAATTCCCCCAGTTGCTTTCTTTCATTCCTCCTTCCTCAACAAGCTGAACACAATCTCCATCCTCCTCTTCATCAAATTATCCACCTATCTCTTTCGTTCATTCCCTTGGCGATGTTTTTCCCTAGTAGCAGTAACCTTGCCTCCCCTTCATGCTGGTTTTGCACGTTAGATCTTGCTCCATTACCACTCCAGATCTAAACCTTATTTCCTTTCTCAGACCACTTCTTAGCCCAAGACACATTTCCGCACTATCAGTTTTTCCTCACTTCATTATGGTCTCAACTCTCAAGAGGCCACTTGGCTGGACCGAATGAGTAGAAGGTTTCACCGCTTTTGGGCTGAAAGAGCTATTTGTCACAGTAGGATTTGCACTGATCCTCTACTTCGAGACCTTTAAGCGGAAACATTACCTTTGCTGCATCTGCCTTTTCGATGTCCTATTGGAGTAGAATTTCAATGGAGGCAAAAGTTTGATTCATTCAGAGGTAAATGATTTCTTAATTTAGCTATCTAATGAGATCTCACTAAGATTTTGGAGGTCTCCATTAAGGATGTGGACTTGGATGATTTTGAAGTGACCGAGTCAAAGATTTTTGCAGTAGATCTTTTTCGCAGAATGTCGGTGTTTGGGAGATGGATAATCTACGTCTGATTTTCCATCTGATTATGTGCATCATTCGACACAACGTCATCCCTAAGATAGGAAGATACGATTGGATTTATCCCTTGGTGAGGAAGACTACATATGCTAGTATTGGTGGCATCACCATCAATTTGACCTACACCCTTTTGATTTGATTTGTTATTAGTACTCCACAGAGTCACTTTCAGAATTTTCACCTGTCCACTCTCATCTGTATGTAATACGGGTGAATCTCCATGGAGAGGCAGTTTAGTAGAAGGTTCATTCTACCATCATTTGATTCTTCCTTAGGAAGAGGCAATTCCAAAGTCAGCAACACCAGTAGCACAAACAACATGAGATTTGGGTGTATAGCTGCCATGCTATGACTATTCAAGGGACGCAGTAACGAATCGAGCTCCAACCACGGAGCAAGGCATTTCATAATCTGTAGGCATTGTTTTAGGATTTAGAGTGTTGTTTTCTTTTCCCTTCCAGCATTAGTTCTTTTCTTTTAGGATTATTGTATCTTTTTTCCAGTATTTGTTCTTTTTTGGTTGTTTGAGTAGTAACTGTTAGTTGCCTCTTATAAAAAGGCACGCATGATATTATGAGTTTCTATTCATTTTCCATGTTATCGTTTCTGGATATTCGAACCGCTTATCTATATATATGCATAGTAGGGAAGCAATATAAGTATAACAATCTCATAAAGACACTTAACTAATAGTAAAAGCAATATAAGACTGGATGTTTAGAATAGTTGGAAATTTTAGCGAATGACATGATAAAGTTGTTTTGATATCATGGGTCATTGCTCATGTTCCTTAAGAGCTAATTTTTTTGAATAATAGATGTGTTGACATTGTTAAATAAAATGTCAAATTTTTAGGTATACGCTAGTTGTAGAATTTTAAAATTTGGTTTATGCGTTTAGCGCATAACCGACTTCCGACTACTTTGAAAGTGTGGCTTGATTTATCAAAATTTTTAAGAAGGAAAATATTTTGAAAATTTTCCCTTGATTAGAAAAGTCCCCTTTAAAAAAAGTTTTGTTTTTTAGATACTTTTGACTCTTAAATTATTTTTAGAGTTTTTGTTCAAAACTTGATTTCAAGGGAAAAGGTGCATGTAAATATTTTGGGATTTTATTTCCCAAATGTCCTACAAATTTGAAAAGTGAGAAATATTTTTGTGAAAACATTGATTTAGAAGGCAACATGCTACGCATAAGGAAGACAAATAGAATTAGAATTTGCGATTTAGTAGTGCATTAGGATCGACGATGCGATAAATGCAAGCGATAACTGTCTTGGAATTTCTATTTCCATACCTTATCGACGATGCGCGCAAGTCTATTTTTAGACTTAATTCCATTTTAGAGCTTGAAAATAAGCCTCCTTATGTGTTTTGTGTATGGAAAATTTGGAGCAAATCCGAGCCAGCGAAGAAATTTCCACTATTCTTTGGGCTGAAAGAGATATTTATTGCGGTAGGATTTGCATCAATCCTCAACTTTGAGACCTTTAAGCGGGAACATTACCTGTGCTACATTTGCTTTTTCGATGTCCTGTTGGCGTAGAATTTCGATGGAGGCAATTGTTTGATTCATTCGGTCGTGAATGATTTCTTGATTTAGCTATCTAATGATGATCTCGTTGAGATTTTGAAGGTCTCCACGAAGGAGGTGGACTTGGATGATTTTGTAGTGACTGATTCAAAGATTTTTGCAGTAGATCTTTTCTCCAGAATGTCGGTGTTTGGGAGATGGATAATCTACGTCTGATTTTCCATCTGATTATGTGCATCATTTAGCACAACATCATCTCTAAGATGGGAAGTTGCGACCGGATTTATCCCTTGGTGCATAAGACCACCTATGCTAGTGTTGGTGGTATCGCCATCAATTGGAACTGCACCCTTTTGATTCGATTTGTTATTAGCACTCCACAGAGTCACTTTCCATATTTTCACCTATGCACTCTCGTTTTTAGGTAATACGGGTGAACCTCCATGGAGAGACAGTTTAGTGGAAGGTTCCTTCTTCCATCATTGGATCCTTCCATAGGAAGATGGCAATTCCGAAGTCGTTAGCAACACCAGTAGCGCCAATGACATGAGATTTGGGTGTATAGCCCCCATGCTACGACTATTCAAGGGTCACGCAATGGACCTAGCTCCAGCCGTGGAGCAAGGCATCTCGTAATATGTAGGCATCGTTTTAGGATTTAAGGTATTTGTTGTCTTTTCCCATCCAGCATTAGTTCTTTTCTTTTAGGATAACTGTATCTTTTATTTCTAGCATTTGTTCTTTTCTTTTAGGTTGTTTGGGTTGTAACTGTTAGTTTTCTCTTATTAAAAGGCACGCACGATTTTATAAGTTTCTATTCATTTCCTATGTTATTATTTCTAGATATGCGAACCGCTCATCTATATATATATATGCATAGTAGAGAAGCAATAAAAATATGGGAATCTCATAAAGACACTTAACTAATACTAAAAACAATAAAAGACTGGAAATTTAGAATAATTGGAAATTTTAACGAAGGACATGATAAAGTTGTTTAGATATCAAGTGTCATTGCTTATGTTCCTTAGAAGCTAATTTTTTTGAATAATAGATGTGTTGACATTTCTAAATAAAATGTCATATTTTTGGGTATATGTTAGTTATAGAATTTTGAAATTTGATTAATGCATTTAGCGAATAACCAACTTTCGATTACGTTGAAAGTGTGGCTTGATTTACCAAAATTTTTGAGAAGGAAAATATTCTGAAAAATTTCCCTTGATTTGAAAAGTTCCCTTTTAAAAAAAAGTTTTGCGCTTTAGATATTTTTGACTCATAAATTATTTTTAGAGTTTTGGTTCAAAATTTAATTTCAAGGGAAAATATGCATCTAAATATTTTGGAATTTTATTTTCCAAATGATGTACAAATTTGAAAAGTGAGAAAGATTTTTGTGAAAACTTTGATTTAGAAGGCCACATGCTTGGCCTAGGGAAGGCAAATAGAATTAGAAAACACAAATTTAGTAGTGCATTAGGATCGATGATGCGAAAAAATGCAAGCGATAACAAGGGAAATGCCGTTTTGACCTTGGAATTTCTATTTCCATACCTTGTTGATGATTATTAGACTTAATTCCGTTTTAGAGCTTGAAAATATGTCTCCTTTTGCATTTTGTGCATGGAAAACTTGGAGTTAATCTGGAGTAGCGAATAAATTTCCATTGTACTATGGGAATAGGAAGATTATAGTGTGGTAAGAATGTTAAATTCTTCGCCAAAATTCCTTTTTCTGGCATAGGAGAAAGTTGAAGCGATTTTTCGATGCATTAGATTATTGGATGGTAGAAAGTGGATGCAAAATTGGTTGCTTCATACTTCTGTTTGCAGGATTATAGGGGTTTTTATTGAAAAGATTTTTCAAAAAGCTGCATACATGTAGAACTGCCGGTATATATGTGAGTTGTTTGCATCATGTTTTCAAAAATGATTTCAAAATAAATGCATTCATATAAGAGGATCCAATTTAGAATCATTCTGCATTTATGCACGTTTGGCTGCAAAATTTGTTATACGCTCATTAGTTGTGTGGTTTAGGATAATTAGAAGCCAAAACTTTGATTTAGTAATTGGTGAAATTTCGAGGATGAAATTCTTTTTAAGGGGAGAAGAATATAACACTCCGTAATTTGGAATTAGTTAGTTAATTAATTAATTAGCCTCTAAAAATGGAATTTGTACAAATGATGGAATTTAGCCACTACACCATTGCGTTCGTGGTGAAATTTTGAGAAACTTTCATATTTAGAATTTAGCAACCGGAGTCCAAACGAAGAAGTAACGAACGAAAAACTAATTCGAAACGAAAATAATTAAATAAGAAAAATTAATGTTTTTATATTAATTACTCGAGCCCAAAGGCCGACCCGTTATTGGGGATGGTTGATCCCTAACAATCGATCGGTGACCCATAAGCGGTCGACCGGTGGCAACCTGGCGGCTTCGCTAAACCTATGTCGCGACGGCCCAGATTTAATATTTTAAATCGAACGGTTCTGGTTGATTCTAGCGCCTATAAATTCAAGCCTAAGCCTTCCTTCTCCTCTCAAATTTTTATGAAGGTAGCAGCGACACTCTACTGTTTCTCCTTCTCCGTTTTCTTTCTTTTATAACAAATCAGAGAAGAATGGAAATCTAATAAAAAGGAGAGGAGAAGAGAATCAACCACATGTGAATTTAAGATAATTTGTATATTTGTATCTGTTTTCTCTTCTAATCCCAAATCACTTCTTAAATCTGTAATTCTAGTATGTATATATCCTTTTATACATACCTCTTGGATTAAAAAGGAATTGGAGATGAATCAATGGTTCTATATTAAATTTGGAGATTTGGATCGCTTTTAAAAGGTAAGTAGGAAATTTTAAAGATTGTTATAATATGAAAATTATCCTGTTGGTGTTTATTTGATTATTATGCCTAATTGAAAATTGTATATGAGTTGTAGGCAATGAATTGAATAATAAACATCGCCTACATATTCTTGTTTACGAATTGATTTAGCATTGTTTACAACCTGATTTGAAAATCAGTCCTAAAAGTATGAATTTAGAATATTGATTTGAATGAAATTTATTCCAGATCTGAAATAGGTTGTATAATAATGTCATAAATTTGGATTATTACCCTAGTCCTATTGGAATGTAAACTTTTCCATGTTTGGAATTATTGGAATTTAGGCCCACTTTAAATATTTAAAAATTAGTTGATTTCTTTCCCTTTTAGTAAAATACAGCGTTTGATCTAATAAGGAATAGATGCAAATAGAAAAAAAAGATGTGTAAAATATGAATTCATTGTAGTTTACATAGTACATTTCAGCAAGAAAGAAATGATTATTCCTTGTAATCTCAAACAATGTAATCTTTTTAAGTTAAATCTTTTATTTTGGGCTAGTTTATAGAAATTATAGTGGATAATCTGTTTAGATATATTCCAAATATTGAACATGGAAAATAATATTATAGTGAAGATATATAACTAGAAGATATTTGATAAAAGTAAATATTTATACGTAATTTACAGCGCTTATAATAATTAAATAAAAAGCTAATAATGACGCTTGCACGTAATATTCATGTTTAGGATAATTAACTAATGGGAAAAGAATTTAAAATTTTGTAACTCCAATAAAGGGTAATAAATATGGGAGTTGTAATAATTTGATAGGGTAAATGGATTAATGGGACTGACAAAAATGGAATATATATGAAAAGTTAGTAATTTGAAATTAGTAATCATGTATAAATGTCTTAGGAAATATCCGCTAGGATTTTATCAACAAATTGGCATTTATGAGCATTAAATCGAGATTTATGGATAGATAAATATTTAAGGTAAATCTTATTGCCTTAAATAAAAAGGGAATTAGTAAGCTAAGTCCAATGTCTACCTAGGATAATATAAATAAAGACTTAGGATGGTTAATTGGACTTAGTGGGTTAGTGATGCGATGTCGGTAGAATCACTTGATGGAAGTCCGCCTTTCACTTTGAGGCTTCCAACAGTCGGGTGTACTTACTACTGATGTGAGATATCACCAATCCTAGGACTCGTGATAACGTGAGAGATTGGACTTGCTTTCTTATTTGAAAAGTATTAAATGGTCCAAATTTGGAATTAGGAGCAGTGAAGAATATCTCTATAAGGGTTAGCTTCTGGTTTGAGGTCTTAATTGGCTAAAGGATTCGCCTCCCTCCTAAATGGAAGTATTAAGTAACCTAGTGAGATTCTAAATAAATAAATAAGGATGTTTCTAAAAAGGATTTACTTCAGTGTTGAGGTCTTAAGTGACTGAAGGGTCTGCCTCCCTACTGAAAGAAGTAACCTAATAAGATGCCATATATATAATTAAGGGTGATTGTGGATATCTCAGGAAGGTTTCGCTTCAGGTTTGGGATATTAAGTGACTGTAGGGTCCTTCTCTTTCCTATAAAAGAAGTATTGGTAGCCCAATGAGATTTGCAAGAAATGACAACTAGGTAGCACCATTGAGGAGCACGCTTTTGGAAATAGGTCTCAAATGATCGGGTCTACCTTAATTAAGGTCCTAAATAACCAGAGTCTAGCTATTTTCCACTTGGAAGTTTTAAATGGCTTGGGTATAGTATTTTACATTGCTAAAGCCGTAATAATAATAATACCATTTAGAAGCACGCCCTTGGGATAAATCTTAAATGAATGGGTCTACCTTAGTTAAGGTCTTAAATGACCAAAGTCTACCTATTTTCTAATAAAAGGTATTAAGTGGCATGGGTATTGTTTATTACATGGCTACGATTTTTCGGTGATAGATGCGGTAGTAGTTGGACATTAAATGTCGAAAGCCTTAAATAGTTGTTAGAGGTCTTGTAGCCAGGACCCACCGACCATTGACAACATTATTAGGAAACCACCTTGAGAATAGGTCTTAAATGACAAAGTTTACATTGATTAAGGTCTTAAATGGCAGAGTCTATCTATTTCTCTTTTAAAAGTATATAGAAGCCCACTTCATATTTAGAAGAATTAAGTGGTAAATAGGTTTGAAATATTGGGTGGTTGATAAGACTCCATTAGTATTTCGTACCTTGGGAAGGGGTAAGTAAGTAATCGTGTGTGCAATGCAAGGTAAGATTAGAATTATTAACCTTGATGAATATAACTATTCAATGGAAACCAATCGATATAAATTTATTTATGGACATTTTATATATTTTTTAGTCTCTAGAATGTTGTTATGACCCTCTCCTCATTGTAACCCACATGATAGAATTTAGAGCAATATGCCACTTGACCTGGATGTGCTTCATTGTTGGAGAGTCTTCTTTTCTCTCATGTTCGATGCTGATATGACAATCTACTATCCAACGAATACCATTAGTTTTAAGGTAGTAGTCATAATTAGTATTCTTATCCTATTAATTGTTTCCACCGTGAGTTTAGATTTCTATCAAACTCTGATAATGCTCATGCTTATTTGTAGGTACCAAATCCAATGATCTGTGCTTTGATGGACTTGGATTTTGATTTTTGCTGAAATTTAGGCCCATTAAGGTATGGTTTATTACAGTGTTTGTCCAATTTTCATGCAAACATTTTCGGTACTTTCATTGAGAGATGATTCCCAATAAGCCTTTGAGATCAAAGAATAAGGTTAGTGTTACTAGATGGAATGCAGGGAACACCAATGCGCCCAATCAAACAACTGCCAATTAGGACGGTCATTCAGCAAGCACTCTAGTGCCTGCAAACTTAATTACCAAAGTCCCAGACTGAGTTGTGGCCAAGCAAAACTAATGTTTTGCTGCCCAACACAAGCAATGGTGGACCAACTCATGGCATGCTTGGCGAAGTTTCAAACTATTGGTCATAACACTGGCATGCAAGGGAGAGGACCCCGAAGGCGAAAGGGGTCACACTTTGACTAGGAATCCAATCAAGAAAGTCAAAAAGATAGAAGGAGCATTAGAGGGATGAAACAAGCAAGAGTTCAGCCTGTAGATAAACCCAGGAAATGGTTCAGTGTCGAACCAGACAGGGATGATGTTGAACGGAGGGCAGTTGCAGTAAATGCTTCTCATTCCTTGTTGAAATTAGTGTCAATGAAGGACAAAATGATCGCTGGGATCAGTGTAGGAGTCGTGACCATGTACAAAATTTAAGATCAAGTTATCATAGGGAGGATGAAGGAAATTGTTCCTCCCAAAGGGAAAGGACGAGCTATCATCACCAATCACCTAGATTGGAGGATATGGTGGCTTGAATCAGTGGATAATGCATTTGATGTGAGCAAGTGGAGTAAAGAATTAGAATTATGTTTTGTAGTATCTTCTCCGTGAGGATAGAACTACAAGGAACCCCACATATATCAGGATTCCTACTATAGAGCCGTGTAAAGGACTGGTTAACCCTATAGAAATTGACAATGGTATACCCAGCACATGCCGATAAGTAGTGCTACAAAGAAAGCCTAGTGCTAGTTTTTTCTGCTATTGTTGGCAGACTTCTTCACAATATGGTTTTTTGGTTTACCTCTAGGATCAATTCATTATTGTGCGACATTAAAGAAGAAGTTTTTTAGTCAATTCTGGATATATATTGAACAACTGAAAGATGGATACTCGTTATGTGATATGAAGCAAAGGGAAACTGAGTCGCTACTGTAGTACCTATCCTGGTTAATGTCGCAACCACTGGGATTCAGAACACGGATGAAAGGTTAACCTTGATGACTTGTATAGTGGAGTACATCTTGGAATGAAGTTTGCTAAGAGATCGACAATGGAGAAACTAGCCACATTGGAGAATTTCATCTATGAGCTGGCAAAGTATATGAGATTAGAACGTGTTACATCTGAAAGACAACATAGTATAACTACTAGAGAAGAGTCTAGTAGTGATTGCAAATGATGATGGAAAATATGGTAGCTTATATCCTAGCTAAGTATTTGGAGATAATGGAGCATCCTTAGACTCTTGGAGTAAGAAGAACCAATGCAAGTCCAGAGAAACCATGTTTGGAATTCTGTTTTCAATCCATCAAGAATGGACGCAAGGAAGCGGGTAAGGCAGAAAGGAGCCTTCCATAAACCGAACCGGCTAGGGCTCGAATAAAATTGGACTAATATGGAACTAATCGGTACCAGACCAATGGTACAGCCCATGCCAGATCTAGGGAGGATGGCTCATCAGAAGTTGACTGTTAATGTTGGAACCACACTTGGCTGCCGAAATGGGACTGCCTGAGTTCATACCGATTGGTGCATAAGTGGTTGATCCATTGCTCGAGGGGCACATCATGACCCACCATGCAACCTAAGGATTCCAGTAGCGACGGAGTAAGTCCCTGGGCTAACGCATTGAATGTTAAGCAAGTGGAGTGGGAGAATAGAGCTTGACAAGATGAACCATAGTCGATTCACTTAGAACATCATATATGTAGTCAACCCTCCGATTTTAAGATACTGTTCATGGAATAATACATTGGAAAAACCAACCCTTGAACATATTTGAGGCACTACCTTTAGCATTTGAAAGTAGTTGGAGCTACAAAGGGAAAAGATGTCATTGCTTTCCTCTATTCATGTCACACTTAGAGATAATTTGGTATAGTCATTTGATGCATTAATCTGTTAACACTTGGATATCAAGCAAAAGAATAGATAAAACTTACGGAATAATCTTGCATGGTTCGGCGCTATTGCAGCCACTATGCGTCAAATTAATGAATGAATTGTCCCTGTCGTTATTGCTTAAGGGATTAACAAGAAAAAAAAGTTAGACATGGAACTTAAGAAGAATCCAACTGCCTATTTGGAGGACTTATACTACCGAGCCTACACATTTATGGTCTTGGAGGATTTTGATATTGAGGCAAGACTAAAAAATGTCAACCAGGTCAGAGATGAAAAGCCTTAGGATAAGGACATGCAAAAGATGGATAATAGGAACGAAGGAAGGGAAAAATTAAGAGGATAGGACAAGTTTCCTTGTTCACAGCTTACGGAGACTCCTGAAAGAATCTATCAAGCTACTAGAAAACCATGGAGTACTATGAATCGAGGACCAAATAATCAATTATAATAGGGACGGGAACCGACATGTACTGCATAATCCATGAGATTTATGGTCATGAGACCAATGAATATAGAAAAATTTCATGTATATACTCTGGGCTAAAACCAAATGTAACTCCATTGAGAATGCTATAAACTATAGGCCTTCTACAAAACTTAGTTCTTGCGAAGGGAGAGTATAAACCACTCTCAGGGGCATGATGCTGGATACCCCTATGGACGTCAGAGTATACCCTAGTACTAGATATCTAGAGATAGATGTGAATGAAAATTACAAAGAATAAAGTAATTAGACAACGGAGCATAAATTTCCAGTCCTGAAGATAGGGTTTAACTCTATCAAATGGAAGACTAGGTTCATCTCCTCCTGAGATAATAGAGTGTAATTCTGACCCATTCCATAGATGGGACCAAACATCTCTAGAGATGGTGTAGCATAATCTTTTCAATAAGCCTAGAGATAAAGTCAACTTCATATGAATATGAAGCATGATACTATAGAAACTGGATACCCTTATAGTTTGTGGGGATAAAAATGAAAAGGTATGACTTACTTTTATGAATGAATTTAAAATGATGTTTGATAAAAATACTTGAAGCTTAATAACACCATGCCACATGACTATGTAACAACTACTGTAACGCCCCACTCCGAGACCCACATTAGCAAAGAGTATTACTAGGTAACACCGTCCGCTAATACGGAGAATAGAGCTGGATAGGAGCGACCATCTATAGCCTTGTCTTAATTATCTATTGAATACGCCGACAATTGCCACTTCTTACTTAAATGGATCAACATATCCAACAAATACTTAATACAAAGCCATAGATGGCTGAAGGATCTATCAGAATAAAATATAACAACTTAAATGTAATACACATCACAGAATAGTAGATCATCACATACATTTACACATATACAGATACGTTACAGAGTTTACAAAATGATACATGTCAAGTGGTAAAGCAAACCACAATATACAGGCGAGTCAAAAGAATACATATCAGAGTTACAGCCAAAAAGGACTACACAAAAAGCTATAACAAAAAGGAGCTAGCGGAATAGTCCATGCGGAAGAAAAATAGGCTAAGTCCAATGTACCTAACCTGAAACATCTCGGTCTGACCCGAGTATAAAATACACGGGTCAGTCTAGCTAAACAAATTAGTTGGATATACTAAATGATAATGAACATACAAAGTCATAAAGTACCACAAATATCTCCAAAAAGAGATAACCAGATCGTCTAAAAGAAGGTGAATCATAACAAGCCTCATATCATAGGCAACTCAAATAAACCAAGGATATCATATCCCAAAACAAGCCAAAAAGGCAAATAACAAATACCAATAAAGGTAACACAAGTTTCCACGAGGTAATCTCTATATATCGTGTGGTTCAAAGAACCTACACCAAAGGGCGATGCCCTAAGGAAATATAATTGTCAAAGAAACAAAAGATGCTCGAGCTCAGTACTGTTAATTTAGTGATATCACACGCCCAGAGGCGATACGCACGAAGACTCTACTCCCACATAGGAGCAATTGTCCACATAGACAAAGCCAAAATACGCATAAAGACTCTACTCCCACATAGGAGCAATTGTCCACATAGACAAAGCCACACGCCCAGAGGCAACAAACCCGAAGGCACAAACCCGAAGGTGCAAACCCGAAGGCAACATACCCGAAGGCAACAAACCCCGAAGGCTCAAGCCCGAAGGCAACAAACCCCGAAGGCAACAAACCGTAGTGGCGAAGGTCCGAAGACCCGGTATTGGACACCACTAACTGGCGGAATGTGTCACAACTCTCAGAAAGGAATTAACCATTGTGGCCAATTTCACACTCAAAGCAGTACAAAGTTCACATCATCTCATCTGTAAACCAGACCCAAAGGTCAAAACGGTCAAACGAATAGATTAGGAATTAACTGAAAAGATAAACCCACATGTTCATAGCACGCGTTTTATTTAATCATTTAACTCTCCTCCCTCTTCGCTCGAAGTGCAAAATTTTGTGTTTTATTTAGAAATTTTAAGTTGGAAAAATGAGCTTTTACTACAATTTAAAAAGATCACTTTATAAACACCCGTGTATGAATCAAAAAGGAATCATCAAAGTCAAGAATGTGATAACAACTGATTGGATCGACGCGAATCGATCAAAATTGGAAATCAAAGCAAAATAAATAATTTGGCTGAGACAAGAAGGTCAGTCGACTGAACCAGGGGGTCAGTCGACTGCCTCAGTGCCTGGAAACTTTCTGTTTCCAGGTCAGTCGACTGACCCAGGGTGTCAGTCACCTGACACAGGGTTACGCAATTTTCTACCCCAGGGTCAGTCGAATGGCCCAGAAGGTCAGTCGACTGATACAAACCCAGGCAATTTCCTGGGTTCTAGTTCAGTCGACTGACCTACTGGTTCAGTCGACTGAACCTGCTACCAGAGCAGAATCAGCTTGGCCCCCTTGTGAGGAAAAATCAAACACGAATGGAAGCGAACGGACGAGCAACTACGACTGCGGATTTACTCCAAACGATAACCCAACCTTGTATGGCCCTCTGAAACACTCCACTAACGTGTTCAAACACCAAGGATTGGATTTTTACAAAATTGGATTTCAAAAACCAAAAATTGGAAAATTCACTAAATCAATCCAAATCGAACACAAATGAACATGAATTGATGTTAGGAATCCTTACCCAACAACAACAAAAGCTATAGGCTTAGATGTGAGTTCAAAAATCTCACCTTTAAATCCAAAAACACAAGAGAGAAGCTATAGAGCAAGGCAAGAACAATCTATCTTCGATTATAACCCAAGAAGCTTCAATCTTTGCTCAAAAGAAAAACATTTCCTAAGTTAGGGTTTAGGAAATTTCTAAAATTGAATAGGAAATGAGATGGGGAAGATGAAGGAGATGCTTACCTAAGCTTCTCTTAGAGTTTGGAGCTAGAACTTGAGTTTGCAAATGAATCTAGGGCTTAGGAATTTCTAATTCCTTTTCTCTTCCCCCATTTTTCTAAGCTTGAAATGTTAGGAAATGAAAGAATAAATGAAGAGGAGAGGGGGACTGAGTTAGGGTATAGGATGAGTTGGGTGAAACCCAAACCCAAGCCCAAAGCCCTAAGTGAAAATAGCAAAATTCAACTCACTCCAAACATATCGATGCGTATACTCAAAAAATTCGAAAACACCATTTTGGACTCAATGGAAGTGGTCTAGAGTCCTAGTTCAACTGTTTGCAAAAAGTGACATTTCAGACTTTAATCCGACGACGATGCTATATTTAAATAAAATATTTAAATATACAATCGTAAAATATGCGGGTTGTTACAGACTCCCCTCCTTAAAGAAATTGCGTCCTCGCAATACTTAAGAAGAAAATAAAGAGTAACAACCATAAAAGCATATCAACACAAAAGAAAATTTGAAATAAGAAGTTCACCATAAAGAGCACGAAAGAGTAAGTCCGGATGTGTTCGCTCAATGGATTCTCTGGATTCCCAAGAGAAATCCTTAGGATTTGAGGACCATTAAACTTTCACAAGAAAAATATCTTTATTTCGAAGGCGTTTAACCTCCGAAGCAATGATATGAATATAATGTTGCTCATAAGTCAATTTTGGTGAAATTTCAATTTCTTCAATTACACTGGGCTCAAGAATAAAAATCGGAATCCCTAGGTATTTCCGTAGTAAAAAGACGTGGAAAACGTCATAAATAGCAAAAGATTGAGCCGGTACTAAAAGAGGTGATAAGCCACGGAAACAGTGCGTTCGGTGATGGGAAATGGACCAACATATCGAGGTGCTAACTTTCCCGATCGACTGAAATGCACAACACCCCTCATAGGTGAAACACAAATGAACACCAACAAAGTCTGGACTTAAAACCAGCTTCTCACCGGCTTCAAGCCAACACGAAGGAAATCGGCATGGCCTTCCGTAGAGTGCCTCGAAAGGTGCCATACCAATACAAGATTGGAAGCTTACTATAGGAAGAAAACTCAACAAGAGACATATGATCTTCCCAACTTCCACCAAAATCAAGAACACATGCACAAAAGGGATCTTCAAGAATTAATTCACACGCTCTATTTGTCCATCCGATTGAGGACGATAAGCGGTGCTAAAAATTAAGCTTTGTTCCCAAAGCTTTTGAAGACCCTACAAAAATCCACTAGAAAAATAATGGATCACGATTGATAACCATAGAAGTAGGAACTCCATGCAATTTAACAAGACATAGAGTTCAACCAAAAGAGGTATAGTCAAAAAAAGAGAAGGACGAGCCTCAAGGCTACACAAAACAAGAGATGAACATGAATTAGATTCACGATCTCGAATCTCACAAGTGGATAAAGTCTCGAGATCACTCCATTGGGATATCATCGTGGAAACAACCGCTTGCTGCTCTCGGCTTAAGGGCATCGACAACACGATTGCCGTTTCCAAAAGTATATATAAAAAAAATATCAAGATCATAAGATGCAAGGAACTCGAGCCAACGTTGTTGACGCAAATTGAGTTCCTTTTTGAGAAAACAAATACTTCGAAGATTAACGATCGGTGTAGAGAACAAATTTCTCTCCGAAAAGATAATGACGCCAAAATCTAAGTGTGAAAACAATAGCCGCGAGCACCAGATCATGGATGGCATATCTAGTCTCGACAAGCTTTAATTGTCAAGAAGCAAATGCGATAACACATTCCCTTTTGCAAGAGAATAACACCAAAACCAATATGACTAGTATCGGTACAACAAAAAAAGTCTTGGTTCCCTTCGGGAACCGCAAGAATAAAAGCATCGGAAAAGAGTTCCTTTAATCGATCCTCTTTCCCGAAAAGCTAAGACTTTCAAAATTATAATTAACTTTATGTAATCATCTTTTTAGAAAAATTATTAACTTTTTACAAGAATTTATTGTGTTTGTCTGTCTCATCATAGCGTTTAGGAGATTCCTATCGATAACGTTGATCAAGCGCATCGACCAAATTCTTAAAGCACTCAATGGGCAAAACAACACAAAATTATCTTATATATGATAACCATGTCTCTTATAAGATTTACAAATATTCTTTGCTCGTTTTAAGAACAAAACCCAATCATACTTATAAATATCTTATTAAAAAGATTTGCAAATTTTAAATTTTTTATTTTCATCCATAATCAATAAATATAAGAATAAACTAATCGAGGTATTAATAGATACTCGATTCACAAAATGGATGAAATAAGGTAGAAGGTTCGTCAAATCGAATGACAACTAACCACTCACAAGAATCATAATGAGTGTGGAATGCGGTAAGTGGAATGCTACCCTCTGCAACTCGTAGCTGATGAAAACCGGTGGCAAGGTCGAGCTGAAAAGACCTTAGCACATTCAATAGATTGCTTAGGTGATAATCTTAAGACAAGCTCAAATATACCGGAAAATTCACAAACTACTTGAATGAGAGAAATAATATTCTCATCATCCCGTAGGTTTAAAGATTAAAATGATATCACCGAATTTGGAAATCAAAATAATTAAGAACAAAAGAAATCTGCTTAACAGATTGAAGATGTCGAAGATGAATAGTCCACATTAGACATAGGATATGGGCTTCATAATAATTAAGCCAATCCTTTCCAAAAAAAATCAATTTCGAAGCATAAATAACGCATAACATGCAAATCGGCTCGAAAAGAATAATCAAAAAAATAATCTCGACATTTTTACAAAGCAAACTGAGTGTTGCGGATCCACCAACCGGATTCGCAATTCTCAATGAAGTCATCAAACGCATAATATTTAAAGAAAAAGAATCAACAAGTTCTTTTGATATAAAAGAGTGGGACGCACATGTATCAAAAGAAACCAAATAGGAAGATCACGAAATAAAATAATGCCATCAAGGATAGGAGGAGAACTCCCTCTGGGCTGAGAGAAACCTCCAGAAGCCTTAGCAACATAAAACTTGCCAGACTTTGCATTAGCAGGAATAGTAGGGCATGAGGAAACATGATGACCTTCCTTCTTGCAATAACGGCAGAAGAGAGGCTTAATACAAGCTCGAATCATATGATCAGGAGAACTAAAATTGAAACACTTCCGAATGGAAGGTGTTCCAGCAGATTGAGAGTTAGAACCAGATTCAACAGGCTTTTTCTTCTTGGAAGGGAAAAATTCCTGCTTATGAAATGAAAACTTCTTCTTATTGGGGTTCTCGCAAACCTCAATATCATCACCACTAACACACTCCTTCTCGATGGCTTCGAGATGAAGTGTCGAGTCAACCAACTCCTCAAAAGAAAGCTTAAGCTAAAGCATTAAAGACTACTTAAGATATTTCTTAAGACCAGAGACAAACTTCAAATTCTTCTTATAAGAGGCGCTAATGAATTCAAGACCATACTTAGATAAGGCCTCGAATGATGCAACATATTCAGAGACGGAGGACTTCCCTTGCTTCAACTCAAGGAAGCGACTGGCTAATAAAACTTTCTTAGATTCAGGAACGAATTTGAGTTCGAATCGTTCCCGAAACAGAGTCCAGGAAAGAACAGACTCATCAAGTTCGGCTACAAAAAGTTCGTACCAATCAAGGGTACGCTCTTGCAATAAGCTAGAAATTACAAGAACTCGATCATGGTCAGAAAGATCCATGCGAGAGAAGATACGCTCGCATGTGCGAATCCAAGCTTGGACCTCAAGAATGGACTCGGAGCCTTTGAATGGCTTTCCACCAAGATGAGAAAAATCACTGCGCAAAGGCAGACTTGCGCGGAGGAGATGCTCGAATAGGAGCTGGAGGCTGAGTGCTCCTAAACAACTCCAAGAACTGATCCGCAGACATATAACCGCCGTCCGGATGCGAGCAACTGGATTGCCCAGCATCCGAGCGTCGTCCTCTGCCTCTTCCGGCCATTAGCTAAAAGATAAGATAAGATAAGGATTATTCACAAGGTAGATATCATTAATTCAAATATGGAATACTACGGAATAAAATTCATTCCTAGACGTATTCCTAAAATTCTATCTTCCCCAACGGCACGGAAAGAATAAAGGCATGATGATTCAAAGATTCGTAACATCGTACTACACTTTGATGTACCGTAATATGTGTCTCTGTTGTATGTTTATCATATTTTGTTCTGAACCTCGCTCTGATACCAAGCTGTAATGCCCCACTCCGAGACCCACATTAGCAAAGAGTGTTACTAGGTAACATTGTCTACTAATACGGAGAATAGAGCTGGATAGGAGCGACCATTTATAGCCTTGTCTTAATTATTTATTGAATACGCCGACAGTTGCCACTTCTTACTCAAATGGATCGACATATCCAACAAATACTTAATACAAAGCCATATGTGGCTGAAGGATCTATCAGAATAAAATATAACAACTTAAATGTAATACACATCACAGAACAATAGATCATCATAGGCATTTACACATATACAGATACGTTATAGAGTTTACAAAATGATACATGTCAAGTGGTAAAGCAAACCACAATATATAGGCGAGTCAAAAGAATACATATCAGAGTTACAGCCAAAAAGGACTACACAAAATGATATAACAAAAAGGAGCTAGCGGAATAGTCCATGTGGAAGCAAAATAGGCTAAGTCCAATGTACCTAACCTGAAACATCTCGGTCTGACCCGAGTATAAAATACATGGGTCAGTCTAGCTAAACAAATCAGTTAGATATACTAAATGATAATGAACATACAAAGTCATAAAGTACCACAAATATCTCCAAAAAGAGATTACCAGATCATCTACTCCCACATTGGAGTAATTGTCCACATAGACAAAGCCAAAATACGCACAAAGACTCTACTTCCACATAGGAGCAATTGTCCACATAGACAAAGCCACACGCCAAGAGGCAACAAACCCGAAGGCACAAACCCAAAGGTGCAAACCCGAAGGCAACATACCTGAAGGCAACAAACCCCGAAGGCTCAAGCCCGAAGGCAACAAACCCCGAACGCAACAAACCGTAGTGGCGAAGGTCCAGAGACCCAGTACTGGACACCACTAACTGGCGGAATGTGTCACAACTCTTAGAAAGGAACACGAAATATGTTAACGTGAGTCCCATACCACACGTTCTCACTAAACGGTTTACTAACCGTTAGCCAATTTCACACTCAAAGCAGTACAAAGTTCATGTCATCTCATCGGTAAACCAGACCCAAAGGTCAAAACGGTCAAACGAATAGATTAGGAATTAACTGAAAAGATAAACCCACGTGTTCATAGCACGTGTTTTATTTAATCATTTAACTCTCCTCCCACTTCGCTCGAAGTGCAAAATAGTGTGTGTTTTATTTAGAAATTTTAAGTCGGAAAAACGAGCTTTTACTACAATTTAAAAAGATCACTTTATAAAAACCCGTGTACGAAGCAAAATGGAATCATCAAAGTCAAGAATGCAATAACAACTGATTGGATCGACACGAATCGATCAAAATTGGAAATCAAAGCAAAATAAACAATTTGGTTGAGACAAGCAGGTCAGTCGACTGAACCAGGGGATCAGTCGACTGGCCCAGTGCCTGGAAACTTTCTGTTTCCAGGTCAGTCGACTGATCCAAGGTGTCAGTCGACTGACACAGGGGTACGCAATTTTCCGCCCCAGGGTCAGTCGACTGGCCCAGAAGGTCAGTCGACTGATACAGACCCAGGCAATTTCCTGGGTTCTGGTTCAGTCGACTGACCTACTGGTTCAGTCGACTGAACCTGCTACCAGAGCAAAATCAGCCTAGCCCCCTTGTGGGGCAAAATCAATAACACGAATGGAAGCGAACGGACGAGCAACTACGACTGAGGATTTACACCAAATGACAACCCAGCCTTGTTTGGCCCTTCGAAACACTCCACTAACGTGTTCAAACACCAAAGATTGGATTTTTACAAAATTGGATTCCAAAATCCAAAAATGGGAAAATTCACCAAATCGATCCAAATCGAACACAAGTGAACATGAATTGATGTTAGGAATTCTTACCCAACAGCAACAAAAGCTATAGGTTTAGATGTGAGTTCAAAAATCTCACCTTTAAACCCAAAAACACAAGAGAGAAGCTATAGAGCAAGGCAAGAACAATCTATCTTCGATTATAACCCAAGAAGCTTCAATCTAAGCTCAAAAGAAAAACATTTCCTAAGTTAGGGTTTAGGAAATTTCTGAAATTGAAGAGGAAATGAGATGGAGAAGATGAAGGAGATGCTTACCTAAGCTTCTCTTAAAGTTTGGAGCTAGAACTTGAGTTTGCAAATGAATCTAGGGCTTAGGAATTTCTAATTCCTTTTCTCTTCCCCCATTTTTCTAAGCTTGAAGTGTTAGGAAATGAAAGAATGAATGAAGAGGAGAGGGGGACTGAGTTAGGGTATAGGATGAGTTGGGTGAAACCCAAACCCAAGCCCAAAGCCCTAAGTGAAAATAGCAAAATTCAACTCACTCCAAACATATCGATGTTTATACTCAAAAAATTCGCAAACACCATTTTGGACTCAATGGAAGTGGTCTCGAGTCCTAGTTCGACTGTTTGCAAAAAGTGACATTTCGGACTTTAAACCGACGACGATGCTATATATAAATAAAATATTTAAATATATAATCGTAAAATATGCGAGTTGTTACAACTACGGAAGTAAGAGAAATACTAACGACTAGGCAAGAACGGATGTTCTTGACCCTTACGGGTTGGATAGACCTCTTACCTTGCAGGCTAGACCGAATGACAGAGTACAATGCACTAGTCGTAGAATTGGCAATAGCAAAAGGATTAAGAATCATGACACTATGTACCTATAGCGACTGTGAGAGTTCTAAGTAAAAGGAAATCTGTTGGCATACTAATTAAAAAAGAAAAAGGATGAGGTTTTGCTTAATGTGCAAGATGCTATCTGATTAAGCTTGTCCCATGTGAGGAAAATCGAGATGTTAACAATTTGAAAAAATTAGCATGCTTAGGAAATGGATCACTTTTAGATTGGATCTAGTGGAAGCCTCACCCTTAAACCAGAAAGAAGTAAGAATGGTGATGCGCATGCTGACTTGATATACCATACATAATGGCATCCTATACAAAAGGTCTTCACTACCCCATTGCTAAGGTGCATGGCTGCAAGAGAGGCAAAGGAAATATTGAATAACGTATACCAAGGCAATCGAGGAGGCCACACTTGGGGTAGTCATTGGAAATGGAAATCTTACAAGCATTAATTTGAACGGAGAATTTCTAATAGCTATGGGTGAAGCTAAGTTTGCAATAGCGGTTGCAGATTACTTTATCCAGTATGGAGTTCAACTCTAGATGATCTTAGACAATGAATGACTGTTTGATAGTTAGGAATTCGCCAATATCTATCGGCAACATAGAATTAGGAAAAAGCTTTTCTATACTGCCTAGCCCTTAAGCTAATGAATAGGTTGAACAAGTCAACAAGGTTTTCAAAATGCTCATAAAGAAGCATTTGGAAAATAATAAGGGAGCTCGGATGGATGAGCTACCATTGGACTTTATGCCTATTGCACTTCCTATGAAACTACAATGGGACATACTCCTTTTGCTCTGGCCTACAAATTATTGGTTATGCTTCCCATCAAAATTACAGTCTTATCTCATAGGTGCATCCACTATGACTTATAGGAGAAAAAGTAATTGCTAAACATGCCCCTAGATCTGATTAAGGAGAAGTTGGATGAGGTTGCTTTGAAAACCGCGATGCTCAACCAAAAAGTAGGGAAACAATACAATTCTAGGATAGAGCATCACCTGCTCAATGAACAAATCCTAGTCCTGGAGTGAAATTTCCCTTGGCTAGTGGAAACTGACCCAATCCAGGAAAGAATATATTGTATCAGTAGGGATCTAGGGAATGGAGCCTACATTCTCATTATCATGGACGGAGCAGTATCTAGGAAAACAAGGAATGCTCAAAACCTATGTTTCATTTTTGTGGACCGACTGTGGCATCTACATGTATTATGGATAGGTGTATTGTAAATCATCATGGTCTTACCGAACCCCATGTATGGTGTGCGAAACCATGATAGATGATCAGTGCTATCAAACCTCCAAAAGAACAACCATCCCATACCAAGTATAGGCCCTGATTTCTAGAATTATACAGTCAAGGTCACTTCATACTGGGGGCACCCAACTTGGGCATCATAGAAAGCTTGGATAAAGAATGGCCAGCAATAGTGAATCGAATTTACTCATGATCAGAAAATAACCATTGAATGGGTAGTTCGCTAATAACAATTAGCCTGAACCTTTAGTTGGAAATGGTGAACCAGAGTGACCCTAACTGGGTGTTCACCATTGACGATCGTTCCTCATCCTTTTCTTGGCACTGACAGACAAAAGTGACCTTAACGAGGTGTCCATTATTGACAATGGGCTTTAAACTTCTTGTCGGTAATGGATGATCGGCTTCAAACTTCTTTCCAGCAATGGCAGACTAGAGTAAACCTAACCGGTGTCCACTATTGACAATCGACTTCAAATTTCTTGCCGATAGTGGCAGACCAGAGTGACCCTAAGTAGGTGTCCACCATTAACGATCAGCTTCAAACTTCTTACCGATAATGGCAAGCCAGAGTAATCCTAACGGGGTATCCACCATTAACGATCGACTTCTAAATTCTTGCAAGCAATGGTGGACCATAATGCCCCTAACAGGTTGTTCACCATTGACGATTGACTTCCAAATTATACCGACAATGGCGGACCAGAGTGACCCTATCGAGGTGTCCAGCATTGAAGATCAGCTTCAAACTTCTTGCTGGCAATGGTGGACCAGAGTGACCCTACCTGAGTGTAACACCCCGTAAATTTAATGATAATTAATTAAAAATAAATTAATTAATAATTAGTAACGTCAAAACTAGAATTTTCATAAACCTTAGAATTTTGGCTACAAAACTTGCACTGTTGCATTCGAGGCGATTTTCGGGTCAATTTCATATATAAAGTTTTACGATCGGAGTTCAAACGAAGAAGTTATTAACATTTGAATAATTCAAATCAGAGATAATTATATATGTAATTAAGAAAATAAATAAAATCTATTAACATTAATTAACATTAACAGTTACTGACCATTTAAGCAACATTAATATTGATTAGAACATAAAGAGATTATCTAATCATGACGTATAAGGAATTGAATTAACCAAAATCAATTAAATCATAATGGCAGAGATTAATTAACGTAATTAAACCAACTGATCAACCCCTAATTTTGATCGATCAATCGCTAGCAGTCGATCGGTGGGGGAGTAGCGGTCGATCGATGGATGACAACTATTGTGAATTTGACCTTGGGCGAACGGTCCATATTTAGAATAGAATAATCTAATACCTAGCATTAGTTTGAAGACCTATAAATACGGGCCTAACCCCTATTTTTTCTTCTCATATTTTCTAAAGAACAGCGAAGCTCTACCTTTTTCTTTTCTCCACAAATTCTTAAATCCAAATAAAACTATAATCTATGTAGGGATATACAAGTGGAGAATAGGGCAGGATAATAAAGAAAAAGAATAGGATTGAATCGAATCGCCAAAGCCAAGGAAACTGTTAAATCCAATTCTAAATTAAATTCAAATCTCTTCCGAGATCTATATTTCTAATACTATGTATGCTTGTAGTACATATTCCATTTGAGAGAAAATAGGAGTCAAACAGAAATAACAGGGTTTAGATCTCGAGATTTGGAAAGCTTAAAGGTAAGTGAGAAATTATATATTTTTATATAATATTAGATTTATTTTGTTATAAATCTATTCTTTGTATGCCCGAATATAATTATTTTATAGTTGTAGGCTTAATTATATGAAAATGAAATTGAAAACCGTGCCTACATATTATATGAACTATTTACTTGAATTAAATATTGCATATACTAGAATATGGAAAGTTAGGATGTAAGTAGCTATCCCTTAATCAACAAGATTCTTAAAGATTTCAGATTTGTGGGTTAAATGACTTATGTTGGTAAACATAAATTTGAAGTTATTATAAAATTTATTGGGATTTAAATAGTATTTTAATTCATCGGAATGCCGTGTGTTACAATGTAAATTTCTATAAAATTTTCCAGTTTTATAATTGGGAATAAAAGTGTATCGTTTGAAGTAATAAGGAATATGACTAAAAGAAAGATATGTATATAATAGGGATGTTTACCGTATTTTGTATTGCCTATTTGAATAAAAACAAAAGGATAATTTATTGTAATTCCAAACGTACATAAATCTCTTTTTAGATAAGTTACAAAAATTTATAGTGTTAACATTTCCCTTTTGGGAAAGAGTGTAATTCCAATACATTAAAATGCAGAAATCCCCATGTCTAACCTAAGCATTGGAAGTGGTAGTAATAACAATAGTCTTATTATAAAAAGAATGTATGCAATAAAGACAAGTAAGAAATTTATAATGTTAGCATTTCCTTTTTGGGAAAGATGTAATTCTAGTGCATTAAAATGCAGAAATCTCTATATATAAACCTAAGCATTATAATGGTAGTAATAACAACAATCTAATTATAATAATTCATAGATTTAATATTTCCTTTTTGGGAAAGATGCAACTCAACGCACTAAAATGCAGAAATCCCTATGTATAAACCTAGTCATTATAATGGTAGCAATAACAATAGTCTAATTATAAAATGAATATATGCAATAAAAACAGGTTAGAAATTAAATAACAAATGACGAAATGTAGGTACAATAATGAAATGAGTAAGTAAGAAAGTTTAATAAGCAATGGAAGATAGTAAGAATTGAAAAAGGCACAGTAAAATAAATCTAATAAAATAAAGGGGAAGTAAGTAGTAATTGATAGTAGATCTTTTAAACAAATAGTAAGTTCTAAATGATATTCAATTGACATTAATGAAACGAGGAGTCAGTATGTAAAAATAACAAAATATTAACAGTTGAATATTAGAGGCGTAGTAAATAATAAGTATGAATATAACATACATACATACATACATACATACATATATACATACATATATACATGTATACACACATATACATACATAGCCTAAAGTATGCATTTATGACGGGTGTGAATTATTGAATTTAGTTAATAGCTTTGATTAAATAAGAATGACATTGTTATTAAAATGGGTTGAAATGTGAGGTCAGTAGTGTTATGCAAAAGAAGCCTGCCCATCGCAATGGGCTACCAATAGTTGTGTATACATTATACTTATGTGGGACATATCCAACTATTGGACACATGAAATTATACAATTGCGTATAATTTAAGGGAATATACCAGTAGGAAGGTTCGCCCCGATCAAAGTGTCAAAGGACAAGTAGAGTCTGCTTCAACCTTTTAGGGGGTACGTTTCAATAACCAACTGGGCATTTCCTTGATTGTGTTAGGCAATCCAAATGGAATGGTGAGCAAGGCTCGACACTATGACAGAGAATACCATATATGAGGAGTAGGAGCTGTTTACATTGGTCGAGAATGTCATTATCCTGAGCGATCAACGGAAAGATGAGGTTTACGGCTAAATGGACTACACCTCCTACTAGTGTAGATCCTGTTTAGGACATGCAGCGCCTCACACAAACACGTATGTAGTTCTTGTCTACTTCGAGTAGATAAGGCGTATCATATGCATATGTGGAGTCAAGACGACTAGTAAAACAATATAGATAACATGTAATGGAAAACAATAGGCATAAACTAGTGTTATGTATAAATGTGTAATTTACTAATTATCAGAATGCTGTTTTGACTCCCTCCTCATTACAATCCACAAAATTGCTTTAGAGGGAAAAGTATTGGTACAAGGTGGAAATGGTGGAAGGACAGATTTCCTAATGCATGCTCGACACTAACAAGGAAGCTAAAGATTAAAAGTGTTAGCCTTTGTCAGTAATCATATGTTTTATTATACTTATTATTTCGCTGTGGGTTTATGTCAATAATGCACTGATATGCTTTTGTTTTTTGTAAGATATCAAACACCAACAATCCGTACTTTGGTGGACTTGAGTTTGCAAAAATTCAGGCCTATCGGGGTGCGGGTTGTTACATTTGGTATCAGAGCTTAGCTTAGTCGATCTTATAAATTAGGATACGTTGAGTGAACATATTTGTATTTTCACTATAATTATATATATATATATATTATAAGCTCAATTCTACAAATTCCGACTATAGAAGTAGTTGCAATCATATTTTGAAAAGACGGATAATGCGACTATGAGTTGGACTAATAGATGAAGTTGAAGATGTATAGCTATCTGATTACCCCATGGGAAATAGGTCATATTGGAAGGTGTTAACTTAAGAATTGCATTACTGTAGCATATAGAAGGGTCCTTGAAGCAAGATGGTACGTGACTCCCTTGTTCAACACAATTTACCTAATGATTGTAGATCCATGTTGGATTGCAAATTGATGTATACTAGGTCTAGTTAAATAGAAAAGTAAGTATCTATATGTTATAGATATCCGGAAGCAAGAATTAAATAAGTTCTCGAAAGAAGACTTGTAGTATCACTCCAAGAAGATAGCTGGATTTTAGTATTCTGGAAGAAGTTAAGTCAGAAAGTGAGTAGAAAAGAACAAAATTCTAAAAGAAAAACCCACTCTGAGTCCGACCCCATATGAAAATTTTTAATATAAAAAGGTTTGCAAAAAATATATAAATAAAATGTTGAAATGATTTTCAGAGGATTTATTTGAAAGTAGAAAACCCCTATTTTTGAAAGGTAAGTAAATATTAAATTTTTGGGAAACTATAATATCCTTATTTTGTTAAATAAAAATTTCTAGTAGAAAATTGAAAAAATTTTGAACCAAATTTTTTATGTTAAAATAATTTTTAATAAAAAGTTGTTTCTTTTGAAATAAAAAGAAAATAGAGCGCATATACGTAGCTCCTTGATTTTTTCGAGACGAAAAGTTTTAAGTGGTGAAATTCATTTTGTGGATGAACAATAGGAAGTGGTACAAACTTATAATGGGGGTAAATATAACGAAAAAAGAAGATTAGAACCCAAAAAATAAAGCAGTAGGCGAACGCACTATGATGGTTTAATAAAGAAGAAGGTCAATTTAGAGAAAATTTATATAAAGAGAAGTAATTTAAATAAGACAATTTAGTTAAAAGAAATTTAAATAGCAGAAAAGTTAGGAAATTTTGTATAGGAATAATGTCAGGAGTTTATACTAAAAATAATGCTAGTAATCTACTTAAAAGCAAGATAGAAAATTAAAGTTAAAACATAAGAAAATGGATATTTTTCATAGTTGTCCACATTTATTGCATGTATCTTTTAAAAGCCCCCTTTATATGCTATTAGAGCCTCTGCAAGGTTGAAAGCGGGGATAGCATGAGTAATAGGAAAATATTAGGATGAAGGTATCCTTGTCTACTTTTGTTTTTACTGTTAAAAGTAATAAAAGATGCTTTGGATACACTATAAAGTGCATTTCTAAGAAAAACTATTTGGTATGAAAAAAGTCTTTGAAAGAAAAAACCTAATAAATAGTTTGAGTTAAAAAATCTATTTTCTAAGAAGTAAAACCTTTGTTGTGAAAAGGCTTTAAAGGAAAGGATATTTTTGAATTAAAACCATTAATAATGACTTGTGGAACTTAATGTTGAATATGCAAGTATATGATTTTTGTTTGATGATAATAAACATATAAGTATATATATATATATTCATTTAAAGGTATTTGTTATTGTACTATTTTATTTTTCACATAATTAAATAAATATTTGCCGAATAAAATAAATAATATAGGCTTTAAAATTCAAACAGATATTATATTCAAACAAATATTTTATTACAATTTTGAATAGTCAAATTTGAGCTCTAACTATATATACACAATTTTCAATTCAATACAATTTCAAATTACAACACGATTTTTTTCAGTATACAATTGTTACATACATTTGCACCTCACTGCATATCACTCGTTCACTCGTATTTGATCTTTAACTCCATTCCATCTTGAATCCAGCATCTATGCTATCTGAAAAATAAACACTATCGTAGTAAAATTAAAAAAGAAATATTTTTGCAGTGTAAAATAAAATGTGTTTTGAAAATATTATTTGCCTCGGTTATTTTGGTTGTTCGTCGTCATTTATTTTGAATTCATTGTACACGAACAACTTGTGACATGCACAGTGTATCACTGTACATGCCACAAGGCCGTGCACACCGATATACACTTGATAAAACTGCAAGGACAGGTGAGCACAAGGTCAAACCCGAGCCGAGGCTGGATTCAACTGAGGTGCAATACAAAAGCATCACAAAACTGTTGAGTAAAAATTCTCATGCAACAAGAATCCAAAACCAGACCATGCTAACAAATGCACAAATGTGTACACATGAGAAAAGACTCGATAGTGGAGTCAAAGCAATATAAAAATTCAAGTGAAACTAGAAATATACAAACTACACATGAAACCAGTGGAATCGGACTCAAAAAATCACAAGAAAAAAATGAAAAAATTGTCAAAACTGCACCAGGGCAGTGCACAAGAAAACAATGAACTGGTCAGAGCAACCCAAATTGACAACAAGCTCCAGACCAAATTCAAGTGTGAACACAGTTGTGCCTAGACCTCTGACCACATACAAACCAACAAACAAAAAAAACCAGACTCAAGTGGAACAAGTTCAGAGTATATATGAAATCAGACTCCATGAACACACACATATATACATACATAAATGTATGTATATAGGTGGAGATGACTAGTAATCAAGTCCAGGACCAGTGAACAGTGAAGTGAAACAAGACCAAACACAAATCAACCATGAAGTACACAAGAAAATCCAGATAACATAAAGTACATGAAGCATATATATATATGCACTGACATTATGGTATACAATGTAAGCAGTTCAATATACAAGCAAGGCTACGACTTCAAGTACAAATGCACATTATAACAAACTCAACCATGTATGTTCAGACATGAAAATAACTACACAAGTGAAGACAATGAACCAGAGGCAACAACAAACCAATGGTCAACTACAGAACAAGTGAGCAAGTGACTGTGATCATGCAACATTTCAATTACAACATAGCAAAGAAGGCATGGCACCAAAAATCGGTAAACAAAGGTTACAACAACCAAGTGAAGACTTCAAGAGGAACAAGTGAAGGCATGGAAGCAAACAAGTATACATAAGTAAAGATATCAAGTGAACCATAAATATACTCAAATCAATGCAAACCAGAGCATATGCATTAGGGCATGAATGCACATATGCATACAGATAACAGTTACAATATGAACTCAAGGAACAAGACCACATGATACTACAACAACCAGAGTTCATCTGTTCAGAAGCAACAACAAAGTGGTAAACCAGACTGCAATGCAACTCAAACTGCAATGACAAAGTGAGGAGCAACATGTATATATATATATATGCTACAGCAATGAGCAGTCGAGAAAGACTATGTAACGACCCGTAAATTTTAACCGTTTTAATAACGAAATTAATTGAAATTTTGTGAAATTTTAAAACGATAAAATTTTGAAATAAAAATTTGATATTTGGAATACATTTAGATAAGCATAGCAACTGGTAAATTTTCGTCCGAAAATATGAAATTTTATTTCGCGCGTAAATTTACTTCAATTTAATCAGTTAAAAAGCGTTGAAAATAAAATATTTCCGAAACCTAAATATTTTTACATAGAAAAATTCTAAATCATCTTCTGAGCAAGATGTCAGTTTGTCGTTTTTCCAAATTCGGACTTCTTTGGCTCCGTCGATCTTATTTTTCAGTGTTTTTCTCGCATTTTCCGCTATTAGAAAATTCGAATTTTTATAATTCAATCGTACCACTAACATCTGTATACCGTTTTGATCGTCTCGTTGTGCCGATCGCTACGGTATATTCGATTTCCAAATTCGGAGCCCGATGTACGTTGCACTTTGCGTATCGGTATACGTTCAAGTCCATTTGTGTTTCGTGATTATTCAAATTTTCCACTGGTCAAAGCAATGGTCATCAGTTTTATTATTAGCCTTCGATTCCAGCATTTTGAGTTTCTTTTTTCCAATGTAAATTTGTTTTGTCGGTTCCAATTTTCTATGCCGGTTCACTCTTTACATCTTCTACCTTTTCTCTGTCCTCCTTCTTTTTGTACTTAGAAGTATATCATATAAAATATAACACAACCTTGCTCTACACGTCCTCTCTGTCTTCATGCAACCTACCTCCATCTTTTGTTCTGCCATCACCTCTTCATCTCAAAGAAAAATATATTAGATAAGCTATAATATTTTTCTTACTGCTTCTTCTGGAAAGAAATTTATACATATCAAATTGCATGGTCGGCCTCACCTGAACTTTGTCAACCACCGCCTACCAGTCGAACACGCCAAGCCTTGCAACCCTCTCATCCGCCTTTGCTTCACCACACACAACAGCATCTTCACCCAAACTCCCTTCCGCTTAGCCCAGTACGCAACCACTCACCACCTCGACCAAGAGGAATCAACCCGAGCTTCTCCTTCCCAACGGCAGACCCAATCCCCTCGGCTTCCTCCCCTTACCTCCAACTTCATCACCGAAGCCAAATTTTTACACCGCGCCTACCCACCGTTTCCCTCCTCCACCGTGAACAGCATGGCCACGGTAGCCAGCTCAGGAATCCTACTCGCCAATGCCACATCCCCAACCTCCTCACCCAAGCCATCACCACCTTTATTCCGAGCCTCCCTGACAAGTGCAGCCAACCAAACGTAGCAGCGACCACCTTCGCCCAGAGATACGCCGCCTGACCTCCTTTCCTCCCCACCACGTCAACCTGACCAACCCCATCCACACCCGGATCTGGAGGCTTGGCTGCCTTCGTGCTTTATTCAGTGGTAATATACATGCTGTTCATGATTATATATATATATATATATCAATGGTTATGTTTTATGGTATACATATCTAAACATTTATTTCGTTTGTTAGTATACTTGTACGTTTATGTGGGTATATTTATAAAGTGAGTTTTGATTATATATTGATAGTATATAGTAATTTTCGTACCTATCTATATAAGTGTGTGTATTTTAAAAAAAAAGAGTGTTTTGTTTACAGCATATATATATTGTATAGGTTAAGTACATATTTGATTTGTTTTCGTATAAAAAGAAATGGGCTTACAATAAGTACATCATAGTAGATTATATATGTAACTTTAAGGCTTTGAAAAAAAAACAAACAATATGTAAAATTTTATACGTGTTATATGCAGTATAGTTGTAGTAATGATGGTATTTGGGTTTCAGCTGCAATTTTGAACTCGCGTTTATAAGATATGTAAAAGTTTTGGTTTTAACAATATAGTATATATATTATATCATAATTCCATTCTTTTTTCTGTTTGATGTTTATTTGTCTATTTCAAAATATTATATGTTGGGTATTTTGTGAGTTATAAAGGTGACAATATCGGTCATTATATGTGGGTTTAATTATATATGTTACATATATCCATTCCTATAGATTCAATTAGATGCATTACTTTTTGTTAAGTATAATATAATATTGTTTATATTAACATTGTCTTCGCAACTCAAATGTAACGTTGTTATGTATACGTTACTTCATGATTATGTTATGTATTGTATTTTTACTGTTATAAGTTTATAAAATTATAAATGTTGTTTGTTTAATATATAATAATTGCAAATATTAATTTTTAAAATGATATAAGTATAAGTGTACAGGTAATATATATAGCTCATTCTATATACATATATATATATAAAATTTAAAAATATAAATTGAATAAAATTGATACGTATAGGACTTTATTTTAAAAGAAGTTTAAATAAAATATTGAATCTATATAGTTATGTGTGTGTATATAGATTTTGGAAGTTAAGCATTTATTTTAAATGATAAGCTATATATGATTTGTATATAGTATATATATTTATATATATGTTCATTTATACCATCTACCTTCGTCAACCCGGTTTTGATTTGCTTTTGTCTATTCGTATTATCAGCTTATCCGTTGAATTCGTGCCAATCTAGCTTTGCTTTGAAATTCGGGCCCAGATTTATAGCTTATTTGATCGTCAAACCATCTCTAGCCTAGAAAGGTGAGCACTCACTCACGATTAACGTTCTTTTATTTATTAAATTTGATTTCAATTGAAACGACAATTGAAATATGCTGCTGTTAGTTAATTACACTGTTATATATGCTATTGCCTGTATCAGTTCACCTGTGACATCTGACACTATTATCTGTTAATTATTTATGTGATGATAATACAGTTTGGCTGATAATTGGTTGATTGTTGATGTTTATATTGGACGTTAAATTGTTAGTGTTAAATGATAAATAGTATGCAAAATTGAAATGGATATAGGATAGTTAACGATTGTAAAACTGATTTATATGTTAAATTTGATTTAGTGAATATGACCCCTTTTAATTGTTAAATTAATTGACATGTAGAATAGTGATAATTACACTTTGAACCATTGAATGTATATTTGATTAATTGTTGTAGTGTTAAAATTGAAATCGAATGACAATTGAAGAACCGTATAAATATTAGTGTAATATAATATTTAATCTACATGAAATGATAGTGTAGATTCTAGAAATAATTATATTAATTCGTACAAATAACAATGCGAATTAATACGGTTATTTCGGGATTATTGATTTGATTTTTGGATTGATATTGGTTGTTGTTATTGCTTGTTTATTTACTTTGACACCATCCCAGTTATCACACTGCAAGTTCCCTTTGCTATGCTTTGATTTTGAATTGAATTGGAATCGGGTTGAAATGATAAATACCCAAATTGAACTTTGACCTAGGATAGAAAATTAAATAAACCCGATTGGTCAATAATTTGATTTAAAAATAAAACGAAGATTTTATTTGAATAAATAATATGGTTTTGAAATGAAGTTGAAATTTGAATTTTAATGAAAGGAAAATGTTAATATTTAATAATCTGAAACAAAATATTAACAATGTAATTGATGAAAGAATGTTGTTTAATTTTGAGAAATGATTGAATTAAGTTTGAAATGATTTAATAATTAAGTTTGAAATTATTAAACTTTGAAATTCTTTAATAATTAAGTTTTGAATTATTTAATAATTAAATAAAATTGAATTATTTAATGATTAAGTGAAATTGAACTTTTGAATAAGTGAATTTTACTTCGTAAATAATTGAAATTGAGTTTTCTTGATTAAGCAAGTTTTGGAAAATTATTTAAGAAAGTAAATAAGTGAAATGGAATTTCTTTAACAAGAAATGAAAATGTAATATTTTTGGAATTAATGTAAGACTTGTAATTGAAAGAATTGATTTGACGAATTTAGTTTAATTCAAAATTGTAAGTTTTGATTTAATGAAGTTGAAACTTAAGAATTGATTTAATAAATTGGAAATTTAATAGGAATTGTTTGAATGATAAAGTAACTTAACGAATATTGAATGAAATCGATAAATGAGTTTAAATTGATTTGAATGTTAAATGAAATTTATTTAAATGATTTCGGAATGAAACGTATATATGAACTTGAATCAATATTTGAATGGTTTAAACTAAAGATTGAAATTTGATTTATAAGATTTTGAAATGGTAAATTGGAAGTTTTGAAACGAAAATTTTGGAAATTGATTTCGAAAGACAAACGAAATGTTGATTTATGAACTCTGATTGAAATTGAATTTGATTTGGTTGTGAAATATATAAACGACCAATCGGTGTTATAATTACGAAAGTTATTAAAGAGACCGGAATCGGTTATGGATATACTCTTTATCTAAACCGAAAACCACTTTAATAACTATATGCGGAGTGATGATCCAGAATGAAGTGGTTGGAATGATGTACGTGATGACTGAAGAAAGAGAACGATGATGGATAGCCTTGACACTTGTGTCAAATTGGAAATGACTAAAACATGAGCCGTGCCGGGCCAATGTAGGATTAGCTACCTCAAGTGGACACACTTCTTCGAATTACTCATTACTTGTTGTCGATTGGTGCACCCTTGATTTTGGGAGTGTTGTTTCACGGTGTTGCGGGCGCTGCGGCGTTGCGTTCTCACCAGTCCGGATCAGGCAAACGGTAGTGTCACTACCTTGGGTATTGCCTCATGTGCCTTGTCATACTTGTATCCCTTTATTCGCGACCACTACGAAATTGTTTTGTACCTTTAGTATATGGATTGCCCTCTGGTGACTTCCGGTTTTGGGGAAACTACGGTCTTGTATATGCTCTTGGGAATAAAAATGTGTTAAGGGGGATAATGGTAACGCCTTAACACTATTTTGATATCTTATTATTACTGATAGACATTATCTACTTATCGTACACTACTACATAGTAGATAGTTTAACGGATCCTTAAAGGATGGTTATTCCAAACATCCTTTGAGTTACTTGTATTTCAATTGCTATTTCACTTGAGTTGGATTTATTAATATAAGAATGTTAATCCTGACTCGAGTGTCTTGTGTTTTTTCTTTACGCTCGGGTCAGACTGAGTGTACCAGTATTCGAGACTCACCTTTGAAGTTGGAGCTTTGCTTGAAGATCCAGCCATCTATTCTGTTTTCAATATTCGATGATTCCAGTGATGTATTCTGATTTGTATATGATGTATCGTATTACTCTTCCGTTGTATCTGGTTTAACTCTGATGTAACTTATACATTTATATAGTAGCTTCATGAACTACTATCTCTTTTATTTCCGCTGCATTTATTACTCTGTGTCTGTGATTCTGTGATTATTTATTTACTGTATATGTTCAGTTTTGCCAATTTAAATTAACAACGCGGTATTTTGAGCAATTCAATTCCGACATGAGTGTCTACCTATACACTTATAATGGATGCGAATGGTCCAAAATATCGGGTCGTTACAGACTATGTCAACAAAACTTCGAATGAATACAAAACTCAAACCAAACAAGAAACCAGACAAGATTCTAATATACAACTTCAAGTCCACAGCAGGCCATTAAAACATGAAATAGAGTGTACAGAAAAATCAAAAACAGTAGCAATTCGAATATATGTATCAAAATAGAACGGGTCAAAGCTAGCAAGAATGGAACACGAGTTCGAACAAGTCGAATTTAAAATAACAAAGTCAAAGCCATGGTGGCCAAGGAATCGAACAAGTCAATTCAATTCATGAAGCCATGGTAACCAAGCAAGTAGAAAATATACGAATTGAACTAGTCAGGATTAATCACAAGCACTCAAGCAAAATCGAATGGACAAGTGTAAACAACGTGAAGAATTCAAACGAAATATACGAACGTAGTTATAGGGTTTTCATCCCTATTCAAACCGTTAACATCATCGGCATGAAGTGCATCGAGTTCAAGCAAATTAACCAAAAACGAAAAAAGAAAATCACATACCAATTCAAATCGAACTCGACGAATTGAAGCAGCCGTTCGCAAATTAAAGAGACAATCGATCGACAAAGAAATCAACGCAAGAATATCAATTCAACAATCAACAATCAATCGGCTACTTGAATTCCAGAAACCCTAAATTGTTGAAAGAGGAACGTACGAGGAGGCATCCATTTTCACAAAGAATACAGGCCGAAGAAATAAAAAGAGAGAAGGTGAACAAATTCTTTATCACTGTTTTCTCTTTTGGGCCGGTTTTTACTTTTGGGCTAAATATTTAAAATTAGGATTTTTGTGTTTAATTGTTTTTTATTTTTTATTTCTCTTTTAAACGTTTGTAAATTCTAGTCGTGTGACTAGAGGACGAACTACGGTGGTGTAGTTCGAGAATTCGTAACTCAGTGGATAAGTTGTGGCATGGTTTTGAGCGTAGAATTAGGTTAGTCGATAGTGGGTGTCGCGAGTTTACGTGTGTAAGCGTTTGACTATTTAATTTCTAGTAGAAACCTTGGGGGCAGCATATAGGCAAAGTTTTGCCGAAGCTGGGTAAATCTGTGTTGTTCTATTTCTACTTTTAATATTCTACTATTATCTATGCTGCTATTATTCTGCTATTATCAGTGCTGCAATTATTTTATATATTTCCGCATTAAATTTTTATAATTAATAGTAACGCCCTATTCACCTCCCCTCTAGGGTGAAATCGATCCTACAAGTGGTATTAGAGCAAGATTAATAGCAAGGATGTCTAACCCTAGTTGCAAATTTAGCGAAAGTCAGTCCAGTATTATTCCCTCTATTTTTGATGGAACGGATTTTTTAAATTGGAAGTTGAAAATGGAATTTTACTTAAAATTTGTTAATTTTAAATGTTGGAATATTATTGAAAATGGGTGTGATATAGTAGACAAGAAAAACACTTCGATTAATGCTCTTGCTATGCATATACTATATTCTCATATCAATCGAGATAATTTAAACTATATCTCTCATTGTGAAAGTGCACAGGAAATCGGGAATACTTTTGATGCAATATATGGTGCAAAAATCAACAATGGTGAGAAATCCTCTACAATCAACTCAGTTGAAGAAACGTGCTTGACAGGATTTGCAAAAGACAGCAGTAATGAAGATTCAATAGCCGATGAGATAAGTGATATTCCATTCAATGATTTAGTTCTCTTATGCCGAAAATTAATTGAAAATAATAAAGCCCTTGAGATGAAAAATAATAAGTTGAAAAGGGAACAATCAAAACTGCGTCAGAAAAATAATGATTTGGAAAATAAACTTAAAAATATTAAGAAAAATAAAAATTCTAATGGCAAAAGGTGTTTGGACTATGAAAAAGAATTTACCTGTTTTCAAGAAAACTTTCAAAAGTTATAAAATGAAATTTTAATTCGGTGGAAAAAATAAAACTGAGTTGATTTGTGAAAATAACATTTTGCAAAAAGAGTTGGATAGTTTTAAGAAGTCAGAAAGTTCTAAATGTGCGACTTTTGAAAAGGAATTAAATGAAGTCAACAAAAATTTCAAAACTCTTGAAAAAGAAAACGTGATTTTGAGCAAATCTAAAATTATTCAATTAAATCATGAGTTTGAAAAGGAGATTGAAAAAATCAAGTATTTTAAAAAAAATGAATTTAAAAAAATCCAACTCTTTGAAACTGAGATGCAAGAAACTAAGACTAAAATTAGAGAGCTTAAAAATGAAAATATGGACTTGAAAATGAAGAATTTTGAAAAGAGAGATTGTACCATTAGTTGTTGTTCAAAGCTAATAAATGAAAATAAACTTTTAAAATCCAAAGTTAATAAACTTGAGTTGGTTACTCGGAAATTTTACACTAGAGATAAATCATTTAATATGCTCCTTGAAAATCAACTCTTCGAGAATAAAAGGAAAGGATTTGGATTTACAAAAGTGTCAAAATATGAACAAACGACTAATAACACTGTTAAGGGGAAAAGTGTGATACCCAAATGCGTAAAGTGTGGAAAAATTGGACATAGTCACAATATTTGCTGGTATAGACCCAATCACACAAAAACCATACCAATTTGAGTTCCAAAAGGCACAAATATAAAATCCCTTAAAGTCAAACAAATTTGGGTGCCAAAAGGAACAAATATAAAGTGTTTTGGTTCTACACAAACTTGTTCTTTAAAATATTTTGTCATTAACAATCATGGACCTATAATAACAAATAGGTCACAAAAATCTTGCCTCGTGTAGGTATGGTGGCAGGGTAAGGAACAGCAACAGTGTTACCTGGATTCTGGCTTTTCCAGGCACACGACGGGTGACAAATCAAAGTTCCTTAGCCTAGTACGAAGGTGGCAGAATCACAATGGGTAACAATGAAAAATTATCGCAAAGGTAAAATAGGTAATGGTACATTTATGTTGAACGATATATTAAATGTGATCTGCACTATAATCTGATTTAAATCAGCCAGTTATGTGATAAAGAAATGAGCGTTGATTTGGATTTTGATTTATGCAAAATTATTGGCCAATTATATTTTTATGTCGAGAACACTATAAGGACCTCTAGAGTCTTTCAACTATTTCATATAGATTTGTTTGGATTAATGATGATGTTTTATTGGTTGATGATTATTCTAGATACACGTGGATATATTTGACCTGACATTATATTATGTGTTTTCTTATATACAAAGTTACAATTCAAATCCAAAATAATTCCATTTAGAAGATGTGAAATGATTATAAGGTATTTGTTGCACACTTCACGATTTGATCTTTGATATCCATCCGATAATTTTGAGTTAAAGCGGAATTCAGATGGAGATTGTACTGGTAGTCTAGTTGATAGAAAAATTACTGGAAGAACGTGTTTTATGTAGAAACATCACATTTTCAAAGAAAGTATCTGCATATTTTTCATTTCAACTGATTTTAAATTAGCAGACATTTTCTTAGGAAACCCCTTGCAGAAAATAGTTTTTATTGACTTCGCTTCAGATTAGACATTTTAGAAATGTGATCTTATATTTATTTTTGGATTTGATCTTAAATGAATACATTAACTAGTCTGACTCCCTACTGATTATCGAAAAGATAAATAGTGATTGAAAAAGTGATGAGTGTTGATATTAATAAATATTATAACTTGAGAAAGTATATTTAGTAAATTTCTTTAAAAATTTAAACAAGATTTATAATAACTTTTGTTGGTAAAAATTCCATGACCATCTCTATTTCTATCATATTTCTAAGGACCATCACTCATCAAAATCCAATATAGTATGTCAATATGTGGTATTTTAAACAGGAAATTATTCGTTTTTATTTTATTTATTTTTTCCAAAGTATTCACTCTCATATAAAATTCCTCACAGTTATGCATGGGTGAATTACTTGGAATATTTTTATATGTGCTTTCACGCTCATTTAAAAGTCCTCACGGTTAGGCATGTATGGAACACATATCAAAAATTGGTTATTAAATAGTCGAGTTGATTCTAATCCCATTTAAAAGTCCTCACGGTTAAGCGTGGTTAGAAGATACTTGAAATTTGTTTTCGTTTTTTAAAAGTTTGGGAATACTACTAATCTCATTTAAAAGTCCTAACAGTTATGCGTGGTTAGCAGATATTAAAATTCCTGATATTAATGTACCACAAATAGACACAACTATATGGTTTTATATATCAACATCACCCCTATCATTCTAAAGTGGAATATGCGTCTAACAGAGTATTTATGATTTTTGTTTGATTTTTCTAATGAAATTTAATATTTATACTTTATTGTGTATTAATGTTGTATTAATATCTATCACTTTATCTCTATTTTTCTAACACTATTACTCTTTTGCTAATAACAAAAGGGTAGAGAGAAGTTAAGATTTTGGTTAGCAAATAATTCAAAGTCATATTTTTTATTTGCATATTCTCATCTAAGTTTATTTGCATATTATTATTTATTTTCATGCATATATAAAGGGGGAGCTTTGGTGTAGGGGGAGCAAATAGAATGATCAAATACATTTAATAAATTCAAAATCTTAAATATATGTTTGTTATCATCAAAAGGAGGAGATTGTTGAATATGCAAGTATATGATTTTTGTTTGACGGTAATAAACATATATATATATTCATTTAAATGTATTTGTTATTGCACTATTTTACTTTTCACATAATTAAATAAATATTTGTCGAATAAAATAAATAATACAAACTTTGAAATTCAAACAGATATTTTATTCAAACAAATATTTTATTATAATTTTGAATAGTACAAATTTGAACTCTCATTATATATACACAATTTTCAATTCAATACAATTTCAAATTACAACACGATTTTTCAGTATACAATTGTTACATACATTTGCACCTAACTACATATCACTCATTCACTCGTATTTGATCTTTAACTCTATTCCATCTTGAATCCAGAATCTATGCTATCTGAAAAATAAACATTGACGTAGTAAAAAAGAAAAAGAAATATTTTTGCAGTGTAAAATAAAATGTGTTTTGAAAATATTATTTGCCTCAGTTATTTAGGTTGTTCGTCATCATTTATTTTGAATTCATCATACACGAACAACTTGTGACATGCATAGTGTATCACTGTACATGCCACAAGGCCGTGCACGCCGATATACACTTGATAAAACTGCAAGGATATGTGAGCACAAGGTCAAACCCGAGCCGAGGCTGATTCAATTGAGGTGCAATACAAAAGCATCACAAAATTGTCGAGTAAAAATTCTCATGCAACAAGAATCCAAAACCAGTCCACGCTAACAAATGCCCAAATGTGTACACATGAGAACATACTCGACAGTGGAGTCAAAGCAATATAAAAATTCAAGTGAAAGCAGACATATACAAACTACACATGAAACCAGTGGAATCAGACTCAAATAATCACAAGAAAAAAATGAACAAATTGTAAAAATTGCACCAGGGTAGTGCACAAGATAACAATGAACTGGTTAGAGCAACCTAAATTGACAACAAGCTCCAGACCAAATTCAAGTGTGAACACAGTTGTGCCTAGACCACTGACCACATACAAACTAACAAACAAAACAACCAGACTCAAGTGGAACAAGTTCAGAGTATATATGAAACCAGACTCCATGAACACACACATATATACATACATAAATGTGTGTATACAAGTGGAGATGACCAGTAAGCAAGTGTGGACCAGTGAACAGTGAAGTGAAACAAGACCAAACCAAATCAAAGGCAACAACAAACCAATGGTCAACTATAGAACAAGTGAGCAAGTGACTGTGATAATGCAACATTTCAGTTACAATATAGCAAAGAAGGCATGGCACCAAAAATCGGTAAACAATGGTTACAACAACCAAGTGAAGACTTCAAGAGGAACAAGTGAAGGCATGGAAGCAAACAAGGATACATAAGTAAAGATATCAAGTGAACCATAAATATACTCAAATCAATGCAAACCAGAGCATATGCATTAGGGCATGAATGCACATATGCATACACATAACAGTTACAATATGAACTCAAGGAACAAGACCACATGATACTACAACTACTAGAGTTCATCTGTTCAGAAGCAACAACAAAGTGGTAAACCAGACTGCAATGCAACTCAGACTGCAATGACAAAGTGAGGAGCAACATGTATATATATATATATGCTACAACAATGAGCAGTCGAGAAAGACCATGTCAACAAAACTTTGAATGAATACAAAACTCAAACCAAACAAGAAACCAGACAAGATTCTAATGTACAACTTCAAGTCCACGGCAGGCCAGTACAACATGAAACAGAGTGAACAGAAAAACCAAAACAGTAGCAATTCGAATATATGTATCAAAATAGAACGGGTCAAAGCCAGCAAGAATGGAACATGAGTTCGAACAAGTCAATTTTAAAATAACAAAGTCAAAGCTGTGGTGGCCAAGGAATCGAACAAGTCAATTCAAATTCATGAAGCCGTGGTAACAAAGCAAGCAGAAAATATACGAATTGAACTAGTCAGGATTAATCATAAGCACTCAAGCAAAATCGAATGGACAATTGTAAACAACGTGAAGATTTCAAACGAAATATACGAACGTAGTTATAGGGTTTTCATCCCTACTTAAACCGTTATCATCATCGGCATGAAGTGCATCGAGTTCAAGCAAATTAACCAAAAAAGCAAAAAGAAAATCACATACCAGTTCAAATCGAACTCGACGAATTGAAGCAGCCGTTCGCAAATCAAAGAGACGATCGATCGACAAAGCAATGACCGTGAGAATATCAATTCAATCGATCAACAATCAATCGGCTACTTGAATTCCAGAAACCCTAAATTGTTGAAAGAGGAACGTACGAGGAGGCAGCCATTTTCACAAAGAATATAGGCTGAAGAAATAAAAAGAGAGAAGTGGAACAAATTCTTTATCACTCTTTTTTTCTTTTGGGCCGGTTTTTACTTTTGGGCTTAATATTAAAAATTTGGAATTTTGTGTTTAATTGTTTTCTATTTTGTATTTCTCTTTTAAACGTTTGGAAATTCTAGTCATGTGACTAGGGGATGAACTATGGTGGTGTAGTTCGAGAATTCGCAACTCAGTGGCTGAGTTGTGGCAAGGTTTTGAGCATAGAGTTAGGTTAGTCGATAGCGGGTGTCGCGAGTTAACGTGTGTAAGCGTCTGACTACTTAATTTCTAGTAGAAACCTTAGGGGCAGCACCTAGGCAGGGTTTTGCCGAAGCTGGGTAAATCTGTGTTGTTCTATTTCTGCTTTTAATATTATACTATTATCTGTGCTGCTATTATTCTGCTATTATCAGTGCTACAATTATTTTATATATTTCCGCATTAAATTTTTATAATTAGTAGTATCACCCTATTCACCCCCTTAGGGTGAAATCGGTCCTACACTTAATAAATAAACTTACTTCATAAATTAAAAAATACTGTTTCAAATTTGCTAATTTTGTATTTTTAAAGATAAATGTTTGAGTTAAATACTTCATGACTGTGAAGTTTAATAATTTATATAAATAAGGGCGAAAACGAAACTGACTTTGATATGGAGTAGATGTGGGCGACTGCATAGGTAAGACAGGATAAAAGTTAGGGCTGTGAATAAATTAGCTATGAGTGCTGGTAGAGTAGCAACAAGGAGTCCCCGTTAAATATAAGGAAAATTGGTATAAACTTAGGAATATTTAGTAAGACATGTGTGGGAACCGTAAGAAGAACCCACGAAGGAATGATGAATGTTATCAAAGTACACTTCTACGAGTACTAAAGTATACTCACATAAAAGGTCAAGATAAAGAAAGTAAATACCAAAATTTTAAGAATACTATCAAGAGAATTGGATTAAAAGAAGATATGATATAGGATAATGAGATGGAAAACACATATAGAGGACGTTTGTTGACTTAGGATTAAAGAAGGCAGGATGGAAGGTAGGAAAGTTATTTCACCAAGCTAATTTTTCTAGTAAGTTATACTAAATGTGCATAGTTTGTATTTCTTAGTCCACTACAATGTGGAAACGCACAGTTCAGTCTATAATTGGTTGTAGTAGTTAAAAGTAATGAATGGAACTTATTTATTAAAAATCAAAAAGAAAAGTTAAGGTATGTGGGTTATAGTAGGATGACATGTTAAAAAGGGTCATTCAATTTAAGTAAGAAGTGATAGGGACACAACAACATTTATATCAGCTGATGTTGTGGGACAACTTCCAATAGTTGTTTATTTTAGGTTTGGGTTGAAAGCATTCGTTTTTTCTGTTGTGTAAAAGCGCATACGATGTCAATGAGAAATATCCATTTTAATTTGTTTTCTGTAGACCACAACATTTATTGGAAAATAGTAAAAGTAAGAAAATCTCATAAAAGACACTTAACTAATGCAAAATAAATAAATAAATAGATAAATGATTGGTGGTTTATAAATAAAATAGGAAATTTATTAAATTAGCTAGTAAAAGAAAAGTAAAGCTAAGTTCCGAAAAATAGTAAAAATTTTGGGAGATAAATTTTAGTGAGCAAAGGACAGGGAAAGTTTGTTGCGAAACCACGGATCACTATCCATATGCCTTAAAAGCATAAATTTATAAATGAACATGTGTGCTGATTGTTCTAATTTGAAAGAAAAATCTTAGAAATTTGAAATTTTCCATGTAGTAGAAAATAGACAACCATGGATGTTAATTCATCGACTAACTTCCGATAGCGTAGGATGTGACTTAGTTTGTTTTGAAAAGATAAAAGTAAATACTTTTGAAAAAATTTGTTCAAAAATCTTTGATTTTTAATCGACAATGTTTTTGTAGAAGTTTTGAAAAAACGTAAGTATTATTTTTAAATTTTCTATCCATTTCTAAAATTTAACTGAAAATGATTTTGGATGAAAAAGGAGGGAAATTTTTTATTTTTGAGATGCCACATGCTTAGCATAGAGAAAAATTGACGGGTTAGCAAGTATGAATTTTACTGTTAGCAGAAGTAACAGTAAAGTAAAAGGTAGTTAGTGATAAGGAAAAAGCTGTTTTAGCCTTGAGAATTCTCTTTCCATAACTTATCGATAGGTAAACCAAACTTGTTTTAATATAATTCTATCTTAAAAATTTAAAATTTTAGAAATAAATTTTCTTAAGATGATTGTACTTGGAAAAGTTGAAAAAGAACCGGGGGAAAAGAGAAGGTTCCAAGATGTAGAGGAATGTGTACACAAGATAAGGATGGATATATGGAATTCTCTATTGGATCTTATATTTTGATTAATGACAAGAAATTCAATCGACACGAAGATTCATGAATCTACGACAAAGAACTATGAAGTACGGACTCAACAATATAAAGTGTTGTTCATATATATATATATATGTTGTTTAGAGTCAAAGTCCTGCTTTTAGCTATGTTAAAATCTGTCCTCAAGTAGTTCACAAACATACACATTCGGAACATTCTATAAAAGTAATAAAAGTTTTATTTTGAAAAATAAAATAAAATAATAACAATAATAATATATGAAGCAAAGCTTGAATTTGGGTCATTGGCAAATTCATATTTTAAATGAAAAATCAAGTTTTTAAAAAATGCATGGAGCATGGCTCGAACCCGGGTCACTAGTTTAGAAGGCAAGTGCTTTGATACCAAATGAGACTAAATATCTATAGGCAGTCTACTGAACTTGTGCACATATGTATCCAAATTTATATTTTCAAATTCAGTCAATTGAAGTTCATAGACTAGTCGATTGACCTGGTTCCAATTGCTATTTTCTAAATAGACACTTCCTTTCATGAACAGTTTTCTTCTTCGCAAAAGGTTATGACCATTGCTGTTCGATAACATCTTTTCACCAGAAGTTGTAACTTTCTATCTACTATATATATGCATGAATTTCAAGGACAAAAAACTCAACTTTCTTGCTTTTACTTGATTCATCTTTTCTTAAATTACTACTCTCTTGAATTATATATTCATTGCTTACGAACATAAATCTATATTTCTTAAGCAATCTGAAACTTCCTAATCTTCATATACACACAACTACACACATTATACTTGAGGAAAAGATTATAGGAAGGGTGTACTGCAATTGACAAATCCGTGTTGTCAAAAGAACATAAAAGGTCAAGACAGTCATTCTACTTTGTATTCAAGTCCTGTTCGGTTGCTCAGGCGGTCAAGTCCTGTTTGGTTTCTTAGGCAGTCTAAACCTATTCCTCCGGGTTAAGTGAGGGTTGTTAGTTTTAATTCCAGAAGGAGTCTAGGACTGGATGTAGAACGGGAAGTTTGAACCAGTATAAAAATCTCTGGTGTCATTTTTACCTTACTACTATTTTATTTTATAGTTACTTTCCGCACTACTAAGTTTAGTATATATATATTCCATATTGCACAATCCTATAGCATAGTCACTTTCATTTGGTATCAGAGCACTTGCCTTCTATACTAGTGACCTGGGTTCGAGCCTTGCTCCATGCATTTTTTGAAAACATGATTTTTCATTTAAAATATGAATTTACCAATGACGCAAATTCAAGTATTGCTTCATATATTATTATTGTTGTTATTATTTTATTTTATTTTTTAAAATAAATCTTTTATTACTTTTATAGAATGTTCCGAATGTGTTTGTTTGTGAACTACTTGAGGAGAGATTTTAACATAGCCAAAAACTGGACTTTCACTCTAAACAACATATATATATGAACCATACTATATATCGTTGAGTCTGGTCTTCATAGTTCTTTGTCGTAGATTCATGAATCTTTGTGTTGATTGAATTTCTTGTCATTAATCAAAATTGGATGCGACTGCAAATGCTAAAGCTATGAACATGTTATATTGTGCATTGGACAAAAATGATATTAATAGAATAAGCATGTGTAAAACGGCTTATGAAATTAGGCGTACACTTAAAGTTACACATGAAGGTACTAAGACAGTAAAACAGAGTAAAATTTCTATGCTCAAAAATCAGTTCTAGAAATTCAAAATGAAGCAAGATGAAACTTTAAACGAAATGTACTCTAGATTTCAAGATATATATCATTCTCTTTTACCTTTAGGAGAAACATATACAGACTTTGATATTGTCCCAAAAATCCTCAACTCTCCAACGGATGAGCGGGAATGAAAGGTCTTAGCAATCAAAGAAGCTAACAACATTTTAACCATTAAACCAGAAGAGTTGATAGGAAATCTAATGTCTTATGAAGTTAATCTCCAGGCTAAATAAGTACAAGCTCAAGATAAGAAGAATATAGCATTCCAAGCAGAAAAGGATGAATCAGATTCAGATGAAGAAGATATGGCATTCATTACTAAAAATTTCAAAAAGTTTTTGAAATTCAAAAAGAGCAAAAAATTCAGAAATAATAAGAACAGCTCCAGCAACAATAACAACAGTAACAAACCATCATCGTCTGCTCTGGAATGTTATGAGTGTCACTAGAAAGGCTACATCAAGAAAGACTGTCCTGATAAAAAGAAAGAAAAATACAAGGACAAGAAAAACAAATTCAAAAAGAAAGCTTTTTCTGTCACTTGGGACGAATCAGAATTATCTTCATCATCAGATAGTGACTCAGACAGTGATACAGAACAAGCTTATGTATGTTTTATAGCCACAAATAACGAGGTGAGTGATCTAACTTTTAATGATTTATTGGAAATAAACTCTGAATTACTTGACAAACTAAGAGACATCAAAAGAAAATATAAAGAGGCTCTTGAAAAATTGAATAGGACTGAAATTGAGGTAGATATGTTAAGAGATGAGAAATAAATTTTAGAAGAAGAACTTGAAGTTACTCAAGAATCTTGTTCTAATATGAAATCTCAACTCTCTATGCTAAGTCATGAGATAGAAACTCAGAAAGAAAAGAATGATGCTCTATTAATTGAAAATCATGATCTTAAAGCTAATGTTAAAAATTATGGAATTAGATAATTCTAGTCTTAAAAAAAATTAGATGATATTACTAAAAATGTCTCTAATTTTAACAAAGGTAGAGAAAATATTTCTAAAATTATAGAAAAGTCTCAGACTGTTTCAAATAAAGGAGGAGTAGGATATAAGCAAGTTTCAAAAGTTATTCCAAAGAAAAAGGATTCATTATATAGCAATTTAAAAAGAATAAAATTGAAAAACCAATTTCAAAAGCTATAAAATTTTCTAAATCAATTAAGATTTGGGTTCCTAAAACAAATAATTCTTTGATTATAAATAAATATATAAAATCTGTTATAAAAACTGTTCCTAATAATGATTTAAACATGATTTTATCTAGTTCTAGACCTTTACATGCTAAAAGTGGTTTAGGATATAATAAAAATGATCGTAGAAATAGCACTGATACGCTTTCATGTATAGTAAAAATGTTAGTGCTAATACTAAATTTCGATTAAAGTCTAAATCCAATTCTTAAAGAAATTCAAATACTGCTATGACCAATAATATTTATAATTTCTCTAGAAGTACAAAATCATTGACTGGAAATATGAATAAAAATTATCTAAGTATTTGGGTTCCTGTTAATTGGAAAAATAGAGAAAAATACATTGATGATTATTTTAATATGGTAGTTAATAATGAAAACTATATCTATAAAGGTTCAACCAGACCCAACTGGGTATGGTTTCCTAAAAATTAGGAAATTATAAGAAACTTGGGTATCACATGTTTTGAATGTTATTTTTTTTCTGATACCATAGATTATAAGTAGTAGTTATTTTTTAAAAATGTGTTTCATTATTTTTTTTAGAGGGTACAACCACACTTATTTTGGTAAGGTTTTAATCCTATGATTAATCCTTGGACCCTAACATAATAAGGGTGTAACAAAATAATTATTATTTTTTACAGGTACTTGGAGAAACTAAAGAAAAATGATATGTTTTGAAATTTTAAAGGATGTTCCATATATTATGTCATCATATAAACTCTCTTTTTTGTCGACGACAAAGGTGGAGAAAGATATTGCTCTCACACTATTTGTAGGAACAAACGATGCAAGCACAGATTCAGGAGGAGAAATTGAAAGATAAGACTAGCTTATATTCAGGGGGGATATAGAACTACGGAGCAATATTGTCGAGATTCATTCGTATCGCAAATGGAGTTGTCATCATCAAAAAAGGGAAGATGTTGGATCTTATGTTTTGATTAATGACAAGAAATTCAATCAATACAAAGATTCATGAACCTATGACAAAGAACAATGAAGACCGGACTCAACAATATAAAGTACGGTTCATATATATATGTTGTTTTGAGTCAAAGTCCAGTTTTAACTATGTTAAAGTCTCTCCTCAAGTAGTTCACAAACATACACATTCGAAACATTCTATAAAAGTAATAAAAGTTTTATTTTAAAAAATAAAATAATATAATAACAATAATAATATATGATGCAATACTTGAATTTGGGTCATTGGTAAATTCATATTTTAAATGAAAAATCAAGTTTTCAAAAAATGCATGGAGCAGGGCTCGAACTCGGGTCACTAGTTTAGAAGGCAAGTGCTCTGATACCAAATGAGACTGAATATCTATAGACACTCTACTGAACTTGTGCAGATATGTATGCACGTTTATATTTTCAAATTCAGTCGACTGAAGTTCATCCAGTCGACTGACCTGGTTCCAACTGCTATTTTCTGAATAGACACTTCATGAACGATTTTCTTCTTTGCAGAAGGTTATGACCATTGTTGTTCGATAACGTCTTTTCACCAGAAGTTGTAAGTTTCTATCTACTATATATATGCATGAATTTCAAGAACAAAAAACTCAACTTTCTTGCTTTTATTTGATTCATCTTTTCTGAAATTACTACTCTCTTGAATTCATATATCCATTGCTTACGAACATAAATATATATTTCTTAAGCAATCTGAAACTTCCTAATCTTCATATACACACAACTACACACATTATACTTGAGGAAAAGATTATAGGAAGGTTGTACTGCAACTGACAAATCTGTGTTGTTAAAAGAACACAAAAGGTCAAGACAATCAATCTACTTTGTATTCAAGTCCTGTTCGGTTGCTTAGGCAGTCAAGTCTTATTCGGTTGCTCGGGCGGTCAAGTTGTGACGACCCGGAATTTTTGTATATTTGAAATGTGAATATCTAATTTATTTTAAAATATCCGAAGGTTAAATTTTAACTTTAATTTCAAATATACAGTATTTATTTGGATAATTAATTATTAAATTTAATTATCGGGATTGGGTAAAATATTGAATCTTGATTTTAAGCCTGTTAAAAATAGTTCAAAGGTTCAGAAAATTTATATTGTTGATACTGAAGATAATAGAACTTTTAAAATTGAATTCGAAAGTAATTTGTTCAGTTTTAAAAATGTATCGATTAAATTAAATTTAAAAATAGCCTTTCGGGGGCACAGTCTCGGAATTCGACGAAACCAGTTCCATTGGATCCGTAATATTGTATTATTACCGGATTTCAAATTTCGTAGCATTCGGATTTATCGTTTGATCATACAATAAGTAAACGCGTTGAAAAATTATCTTGAAATTTAAAATAACGCTGGTTCAAGAAGCTTCCTTTTATATTATTGTCGAATCTTGCCTTGGAAGCCAAAAGAAGAATAATAATAAACCTAACAGCTGAAAGAAAAAACCAAATCTCGAAACCATTTTCTCGTTCACTCAAAATTCGAAATGGCCGAAGCTTCGTTTTTCTTCTTTTCGAATCGCGTTTGGGAGGAGAGAGCTCGCGGTGGTAACATAGCCCAGGAGACGGCGAGTTTCACACTCACGTTCATTTCACGAGGTTGATTTCGTTGGGTTTTCGATGTTCGATTGACTATGGCGATCGACTGAGGAGATTCTGGCGTGCGAGAGGTACGGGGGTCGAATTAGGGTTTGCCATTTCTCGAGCTAGGGCGACGATCGAATTCGAGCTGCGACATCGCGAAGAAGCTCGCGTGAAGGGCGCAGGCAGAGGACTTGGTGGGATTCTCGAATCGAGGAACAACGGAGCATCGCTAGTGAGAATCAGAGCAAATTTAGGGCGTGCGAAGCTTTGGGAATCTAGTCGCGTCATTTAGATCGTGGAAGTCGCGATCGGTCGGCGACAACGTGGTGGCAGTAGTTCTGAGTTTGGGTTCTGTCAAGTCTGTGAGGTATTCGAACTTTTTCATTTTAGCTTGATTTAATAATCTTATGTTTGCAAATGAGATATACTGGAGTTATATACATTGGGTAATCATGTTTATAACGGGGTATAATATGGATAAGATTTGCGAAAACGAGGATTTTAAATGTTGTGAATTTAAAAAGTATAAAAAGGGAAATTTATATTTGAATTAAGTAGTTAGTAAATTGTAACTATGGAATGAGAATTAATTATTTGATTTAAGAGATTAATTGGTTTAAAAGGTTCATTTAATTATTGTCAATCTAAGAAAATGTATAGATAAACAGAGATATATACAGATAAAATTTTGGAAAATAGAAATCCCAAATGTTTGTAGAGTTTATGTAAAAATCTGATTTTTAATCTATATAGATTATTTTTACAAGTATAAATGAGGCTCCAAAAAATAAATAAATTTGTTCGATTAATTCGAGAGTTAATGAATCTAATATTTATTCAAGGTCAAAAATCTGGGAAGAATCAAACTGGTCTGGATGGATTGCAAAATTTAGAATCAAAGGTGAGTTAATCTCACTCAGTTGAATTTAAATTTAAAATGGTTAAATTGAAATAATTGATTGAATGGGTGAATTTATTTGGATGTGCTATATTATATATAGTAGTATATAGCAATATATACATATTGGCATATGTATATATTGGAATTGTTGATATTCCCGCATTGTATAGCGGATGAGACCCTATGCGCCGCATAATAGCGGATGATTTTATATAAATCCCATATACCGCGATATTCCACCTTGAACTGGAATTGGTATTTTATATTGTGCTAACGTCTGTGGATGCAGGGAAACAGGTTGGAGGGATCGAACTGGATTCCTCAAAATTATTAGATTATTTAATATTCTGTGTTCTGAATATTTGATATCATGTGATGATTTTATATTGGATGATGTGGTTGATTTGGATTGTCCAGTATAATAAATTATAAAATCTATGAAATTGAATTTTTGAAAAGAAATAAAGGAATAAAAGTTTAAGTAAAATAATTCGAGGAATTGGGATAAAATTTATAACGAATTGAAATAAAAATAAGGTGATTTGGAATTTTAACAAATATGAAAAAGGGGATTTTGAATTCACAAGGGATAATAAATTTTATACTTAAGTGATATTATTTGAAGAATAAAAAGAAGTTATTTTTGAAATTAAGGATTAAAGTTAATTAAAGAATAAATAAGGAGTTTTGGAAATCTGTAATCGATATTGGTAAAAAGGGGTTTAACTCGTAATAAGGAATAAAAAATCTAAAGGTTAATGTATTTTGGAATAAATGAAGTAGCAAAGGAAATTTATTTCAAAGTAAGTAGAGTAAATTGGGAAATCAATTGGAAATTGATTTAGTTGTTTAAAATTGGAATTTTAGAAGAGAAATGAGATTTTGGAATTTATAAACTGGGTTTATAAAGTAAAATAAAATATCAGTGGATATTAGAAAATATAAATTCAAGGTGGGAATTTATAAAGGGATATGAATTGGTTTAAAATAAATGTTGATTTATTTTTAAAGGATGGAAATGAGAAGTGTATTTCTCTGGATAGCCAAGTACGTTTTCAAGGTAGTTTTAAATATAAGTTAAAAGTTTTAATATGTTTTAAAAAAGCATGTTTTAGAAAATTGATTATTTTTAAATGTTAACTTTTTAAAGTAAGTATTTTCAAAAATCTATTATTATAGTAATTATATAAAAGTGATTTGGTATTATGTTTTAAAAGAGAAATTTAGTTTATATTTGAAAAGTGGTTTTGTTTTTAAATATCCTTAAAGTATATATTTTGATAAAGTATTAAAGTGATTTTAAATTTCAAAGTTATAAAGTATATTTATAATAAGTGTTTTTAAATTATTTAAAATTAAAAGTATTTTGTACTTGGTGATTCAGTGGAAATAATTATTTGGGAAATGTATTCCGTAAGCGGAAACTGTTTGAAATTGTTTTCAAATGAGCTTTGAAATTTGGAAATATATCTTGGAAAGATATTTGAGGCAAATAAATAATGTGGAAATTATTTATTGTGTGATGGTTGTTTGTGGATGTTAATTGATAGTTAAATAACCGACTATCAATATTGGCCAAATGCGCTGATCGTTTCGAAGAGACCGGGATCGAGTTTCCGTATACCGGGATTCTAGGTCTGGAGACTCGAATACCACTTTGATCCGGTTTGTACGTTTCGTGAAAACGATTTCAGAGTCGAAGATGGAGCTGTGAAGTGCAAGGGCTAGTCGCTACTAATCCTGAGGATATTTCCAAAATGGATGTAGTAGGAATAGTGCCTTCGGTTCCGTTCGAACCCGGGACGGACTTGTATGGACGAATGCTTTCGTGACATCGTCAGGTGGACGATGGGCATTCTAAGGGATATGTGCTATAAAGGTATTGTTTAGCCTCGAGCCTCATCAACCGGGAATGACTGAAAATCAGGGGTTATGCAGCAAGGCTTCGTGGGTAGCACCCACTTGAGAGTAAGGTCATCCCTGTCTAGATGTCCCTTTTATTTCGGCTTAGTGTTGCGGTTGCTGATCCCAACCGTGGGGTGATTTTATTTGGAATTATCCAGTAAGGGATGATTCCGGCTTTGTGTTGCAGGGGAGCGGGCGTACTCCTCGGTACTGTGATCTAGGCCACGTACTGTGACAGGTGGTACCCCAGTGCCTAGTCATTCGTTGGAAATCCATTCTCCCTACGTGCCTTGTACGAGTTTTGTTTGTATTACCCACGTTGTGGCTAGTATGCTGGAATTTAATCATGTAACAATTTCAGCTATTTTAATAAGTATTTGTGAATAGACACTATTATAATATCAGAGGATTTTGATATAAAGTGTTTTAGCTATCGTAAGGTAAAAACCCGACATGTTTATTTGTAGCGTGGTCTTACGAGATGCTTTTATTTTCAAAAGGATTTTTGAAACTTTAATAATCAATTGAGTGTGATTTTCTCACGCTGGTATTCCAGACTGACTCGGGTATTGTTTTATATGATGCTCGGGTCAGACCGAGATAAACAGGTTTAGGATATAATGCTGTGGAGCTCAGGAGACGAGCTGGATGACGATACGTACTCCCGTACTTGTTATTATTTTTCCGCTGTGTATTCAGTTGTATGTTATGGATGTTGATGTACTCTGATGATGTATTCTGATGATGTATTATATAAACAGATATAGTTTTTGATTTGTGTAAAGATCTGTTGATATATATATTATATTTTATTCCGCTGCGATGGTTAGATTCTGATGTTGTTTTCTATTTTTCTTCTTCTACCTCTTCTTCTTTTAACACTAATGGTTCGATTTTCCGGGGCTGGAAAGTCGGGTCGTTACACAAGTCCTATTCGGTTGCTCAGGTGGTCAAGTCCTGTTCGGTTGATCAAGCAGTGTAAACCCATTCCTCCGGGTTAAGTGGGGGTTGCTAGTTTTAATTCGAGAAGGAGTTTGGGACTGGACGTAGAACGGGAAGTTCGAACCAATATAAAAATCTCTGGTGTCATTTTTACTTTACTACTATTTTATTTTATAGTTACTTTCCGCACTAATAAGTTTAGTATATATATTCCATATTGCACGATCCTATAGCATAGTCACTTTCATTCTCCATATAAACTCTTTTTCAGTATGAAAATATAGGTTTAGAAAATTGATTTTTTTTCAAAATTTTGGATGTTAGAAATGGTATGCTATGATTTTGGATGTAAAATTGGTTGAACTACACTTCTAAACATAGAAGCACGAAAAAATTTGAATGCAAAAAAAAATTTTGATTTCAAAAAATTGCATGCATATAGAACTGCTAGTATATATATATATATATATATATATATATATGTTGTTTGCATCATTTTTCAAAGCTGGTTTACAGAATGCATTCATATAGAAGGTGTCGATTTGAATTATTCATCATACACATCATATATGTTGTGATACACCATGCACCTGCATACCATTGGTTGGAAATATTGGTAGCATACTTATTGGTTGGATAGCTTAGACTGGTTGTGCGTTATATTACATGATTCAGTTCATGAGGATTTTCGAGGATGGATTTCTTTTAAGGAGTGGAGAACGTAACACCCTGTAAATTTAAAGATAATTAATTAAAAAGAAATTAATTAATATTTTTTAACGTCAAAAATAGAATTTTCACAACATTAGTATTTGGCTATGAAACTTGCACTGTTTCATTCATGGCGATTTTCAGATAAATTTTCATGTAAAAAGTTTTACGATCGAAGTTCAAATAAAAAAACTATTAACGTTTGAATAATTCAAATCCGAGATAATTATACATGTAATATGAGAAATAAATGAATTAATTAACATTAATAGTTACTTAACATTTATGCAACATTAACATTAATTAGAACAGAAGGAAATTATCTAATCAGGATGTATAAGGAATTAAATTAACTAAAATCAATTAAATCGTAACGGCAGTGATTAATTAATGTAAATAAACCAACCAGTGGACCTGTAACTTGGCCTGTTCGACCGCTAGCGCTCAACCGGTAAGGGAGTAGTGGTCGACCGGTAGATGATGGCGGTTGTGAACTTGACCTTGGCCGAGTGGGCCAAATTTAAAATAGAACAATCGAACAACTAGCATTGATTTGAACCCCTATAAATACGGGTCTAACACCTCATTTTTCATCCCATATTTTCTAAAGCATGGTGAAGTCTGCCATTTTTTTTTGCACAAATTCTTAAATCTAAATAAAACTATAATCTATATATGTATATACAAGTGGATAATGGCGGAGGATAATAGAGAAAAAGATTAAGATTGAATTGAATTGCCAAAACTAAGGTAAATTGTTAAATTAAAATCTAAATTAAATTCAAATCCCTTCCTAGAACTAAATTTCGAATACTATGTATATGCTTGAGATACATATTCCATTAGGTAGAAAAAAGGAGTCAAACAGAAATAATAAGGTTTAGATCTCGAGATTTGCAAAGCTTAAAGGTGAGTGAGAAATTATATATTTCTATATAATATTGGATTTATTTCATTGTAAATCTATTCCTTGTATGCCTGAATATAATTATTTTGGCGTTGTAGGCTTAATTATATATGAATGAATCAAAAACTATGCCTACATATTCTATGAACTGTTAACTTGAATTAAAAATTGCATATACCTGAAGCTGGAAAGTTAGAGTGTAAATAGTCCCTTAATCAACATGATTGTATAAAATTTCCAAATTTATGGGTTAAATGATATATGTTGGTAAATATAAATTGAAATTATTATAATTTTTTTTTGGAATTTAAGTATTATTTTGATTCATCGTAATAAAGTGTGTTCCAATGCAAATTTCTATAAATTATCCAATTTTGTAATTGTGAATAAAAGTACATCGTTCGAAGTAACAAGGAACATGCCTAAAAGAAAACGATGTATAAAATAGAGATGTTTACCATATTTTGTACTGCCTATTTCAATAAAACTAAAAGATAATTACTTGTAATTCCAAACACTACACAAATCTCCTTTTAGATAAGTTACAAAAATATATAGTGTTAACATTTTCTTTTTGGGAAAGATGTAACTCGAACACATTAAAATGTCAAAATCCCTATGTATAAACCTAAGCATTATAATGGTAGTAATAACAACATTCTAATTATAAAATGAATATATGCAATAAAGATAGGTTAGAAATTAAATAAATGACGAAATGTAGGTAAAGTAATGAAATGAGTAAGTAAGAAAGTTTAATAATAAGTGGAAGATAGTAAGAATTGAAAAGGGAATCGTAAAATAGATTTAATAAAATAAAGGAGAAGTAAGCATTAAAAGATATTTAAAATCTTTAAGTTAAAACTAAGTGGTAAATGACATTAAATTGACATTAATGAAATAAGGAGTTAGTTATGTAAAAATAACTAAATATTAACAACTGAACATTGGAGGCATAATAAATAAATAAGTATGAATACACACAAGCTAAAATATGAGTTTATGATGGGTGTGAATTATCGAATTTAGCCAATTTCTTAGATTAAATAAAAATGACATAGTCATTAAAATGGGTTGAAATGTGAGGTCAGTAGTTTTATACAATAGAATTCTATCCATCATAAGGAGCTACCAACTGTTGTGTATGCATTATACTTATGTAGAACATATCCAACTGTAGGACCTATGGGATTATACATTTATGTATAGGTGAAGGAATATACCAGTAGGAAGGTCCGCCTTGATAGAAGTGTCAAAGGATAAGTCGAGTCGGCTAGGAAAATAACATTTGGATGTTAGAAATGGTATGCTAGGATTTTGGATGGTGAGGAGTGGATGTAAAATTGGTCAAACTATACCTCTATTCGTAAAAGAGTGGGAAAATTTGGATGCGAAAATAAAGATTTTGATTTTCAAAAATTGCGTGCATATAGAACTGCCAGTGTATATATATATATATATAGGTTTTTGCATCATATTTTCAAAATTGATTTAAACAACGCATTCATATAGGAGGTGCAGATTTGAATTATTCAGCGTACATATCATATATGTTGTGATACACCATGAACTTGTATACTATTGGCTACAAAAATTGGTTGCACACTTATTAGTTGGATAGCTTAGACTGGTTGAGCATTATGTTACACGATTCAGTTCTTGAGGAATTTCGAAGATGAAATTCTTTTAAGGAGGGGAGAATGTACCAGCTCGTAAATTTAAAAATAATTAATTAAGAAGAAATTAATCGATAGTAGTAATGCTAAAAATGAAATTTTTACAAACATAAGGATTTGGCTAGAAAACTTGCACCGTTGCTTTAGTGCATATTTTCAGGTCAATTTTCATGCATAAAGTTTTACAATCGAAGTTCAAACGAAAAAGTTATTGACGTTTTAATAATTTGAATTGAAGATAATTATATATGTAATTAGGGAAATAAATAAAATTAATTAACGCCAATTAAAGTTAATTGTTACTTCACATTTAAGCAATGTTAACGTTAATTAGAACTGAAAGAAATTATCTAATCAGGACGTATAAGGAATTAAATTAACCAAAATCAATTAAATCGTAAAGGCAGATATTAATTAAAGTAATTAAACTAACCGATCGACCCCTTGCTTAGAGCAGTCAACCACTAACGGTTGACCGGTGGGAGAGTAGCGGTCGACCGATGGATGACTGTGGCTTTAAATTTGACCTAGGCCGAATGACCCGGATTTAAAATAGAATAGTCTAGCGGTTGGCATTGATTTGAACCACTATAAATATGGACCTAATCGCTCACTTTTATTCTTATATTTTCTGGAGCACGGTGAAGCTCTGTCATATTCTTTTCTCCGCAAATTCTTAAATATAAGTAAAACTATAATCTATATGCGTATATACAAGTAAAAAATAGTGGAAGATAATAGAGAATAAGAATAATATCGAATCGAATCGCTAATGCCAAGGTAAACTGTTAAATCCAAATATAAATTAAATTCAAATCTCTTTTCAGATCTAAATTTCTAATACTATGTAGATGCATGTGTTACATATTCCATTAGGAAAAAAATTGAGTCAAACATAAATAACAGGGTTTATTTCGTTGTAAATCTGTTACTTGTGTGCCTGAATATAATTATTTTGGTGTTATAGGCTTAATTATATGTGAACAAAATTGAAAGCCATGCCTACATATCCCGTGAACTGTTAAATTAAATTAACATATACTTTGAATCTGGAAAGTTAAGGAGTAAGTAGTAGTCCTTTAATCAACAAGATTGTATAACAATTCCAGATTTATGGGTTGAATGACATATATTGGTAAATATGAATTCAAAGTTATTTCAAAATTTATTAAGATTTAAGTAGTATTTTAATTCATCGTAATGAAATGTGTAGCAATGTCAATTTTTTATAAATTATCCCGTTTTATAATTGTAAATAAAGTATATCATTTGAAGTAATAAGGAATATGCCTAAAAGAAAACGATGTATAAAATATGGATGTTTACCATATTTTGTACTATCTATTTCAATAAAAACAAAAGGATAATATCTTGTAATTCCAAATGTAACACAAATCTCATTTTAGATATGTTACAGAAATTTATAGTGTTAACATTTCCATTTCAAGAATGGTGTAATTCCAATGCCTTAAAATGCAAAATCCCTAAATATAAACCTAAGCATTGTTAGTGGTAGTAATAAGAACAGTCTAATTATAAAATGAATGTACGCAATAAGACAAGTTAGAAATTAAATAATAAATGGTGAAATGAAGGTAAAGTAATGAAATGAGCAAGTAAGAAGACTAATAATCAAAGTAAGATAGTAAGAACTGAAAAGGGAACAGTAAAATAGATCTAATAAAATAAAGAGGAAGTAAGCAGTAAAAGATATTTAAATCTTTTAAGTTAAATGTATGCGGTAAATGACATTAATGAAACAAGGAGTTAGTTATGTAAAAATAGCTAAATATTAACAGCTGAACATTGGAGACGTAGTAAATATAAGTATAAATACACAGACACACACAAAGCCTCAACTATGCGTTTATGATGGGTGTGAATTATTGAATTTAGCCAATAATTTAGATTAAATAAGAATGACATAGTCATTAAAATGGGTTAGAATGTGAGGTCAGTAGTGTTATGCAACATAAGTCTACCTATCTAAGGTGGTACTAACAGTTGTGTATAAATTATACTTATGTGAGACATATCCAATTGTAGGACCCGTGGGATAATACATTTGCGTATAGGTGAAGGGAATGCACCAGTAGGAAGGTTCTCCCCGGTCAAAGTATCAATGGACAAGTAGAGTTTGCTTCAACCTTTTAGGGGTTACGTTTAAGTAACCAAGTGAGCATTTCCTTGATTGCTTGAGGTAATTTAATTAGGATGGTGAGCAAGGCTTGATGCTATGACAGTGAGATTAATACTATATATGAGGAGTAGGAGCTTTTTACATAGGTCGAGAACATTATCGATCCTAAGTGGTCAGTGGAAAGATGGGTGTTACGCCTAAATGGACTACACCTCCAACTAGTGTAGATCCCGTTTAGGACATGCACTACCTCACAATTGTTTGCTTGTTTTTTTGTTGTTAGAAGGCAAAGCTAGATAACCCTTTCATGAAGGTCTTTCAAAAACGAATAGAATACGGCTAAACTATTGTGATGCCTTTATTAGGCACTATGAGAGTTCCTTGGGTATGCACGATGATGAGAATGTGATACTATATTGATGATGGATCCTGACAAGGTGTTGAGTTGTGGATACTAGCGGGGAAAGTATCTTGATCTAAAGAGGGACTGTGGTACTTATATATGTATACATATATAGACACACACAAACACACACACACAGATATATATATAGTTATTATCTACTTCGAGTAGATGGGGCATACTGTACACGTATGTGGAGTCAAGTCGACAGAGAGTAAAACAATAGACATAATATGTAATGGAAGACAATCGACATAAATAGTGTTATGTATAAAATGTATAATTTACCAGTCACCAGAACGTTGTTCTGACCTCCTTCTCATTACAACCCACATGATAGCTTTAGAGGAACAGGTACAAGTATAAGGCATGAACTGTTGAAGGACATATTTCCTTATGTATGCTCGACATTGATAAGGACACTAAAAATTAAAGGTGCCGGCCTTGGTGAGTAATCATGTGTTTTATTATACTTTACTATTCTATTGTGAGTTTATATCGATACTGCTCTGCCATGCTTTTGTTATTTGCTGGATACCAAACACCAATGATTCATACTTTGGTGGACTTGGATTTTCGATTTAAAAACATTCGAGCCCACTAGGGTGTAGGTTGTTGTTATACTGGGTGTCCCCTATTGATGATCTGCTTCAAACTTCTTGCCGGCAATAGTGGACCAGAATGACCCTGATTGGGTGAACACTATTAACAATCGGCTTCAAACTTTTTTCTTGAAATGGTGGACCAAAGTGACCCTAACTGGGTATCCACCATTGATTATCGGCATCAAACTTCTTGCTGACAACAGTTAACCAGAGTAACCATAACTGATTGTTCACCATCGATAATCAGTTCCAAATTTTGGCTGGCCATGGAGAACCTAACTTACTGACAGTCAGGACATGACCACTGCCTACTTGGTTCACCTCCCGACAATCGACCCTGGATTTTTGTTAACCGGGGATGACTAAGCTCACCCATAGTACATGTGACTATTGATCGGGCAATTCAGTGCAAATAGTCAATACTGGAATTGCATATGAGGGCAACCAACAGACTGATACTTGGATAAACTTATTTAAAATACGCATGGAATATGTATGTGATAATAAACAAACTAGAATGACAAATGTGCATGAAAACAAAAATGGCACACGAGACTAGATTACAAAGACACTCCACCAGAGATCGCTCACCTTAGCAAACTTGATAGTGATTGATCCTATGGAAGTGTGCAAGGTAGCAATGAGAAGGAATTCCATCAGTGGATGCTTACTCCACTGAACTTGACAATGACCGATACTATGCAAGTACACAGGTTAGCGATGGGAAGATTCTCGAGAGAGCTTAAGGAATAATAGAGTATGACTTTACAGAGAATGCTCGTCTGCCCGAACCTACTAGTGATTGTTCATGTGCAAATATGCCAGTAACAAAGGAAGATTTCTAAAAGAGCCAGGAAAATAATAAGGAACTACTTTACCAATATGCTCATCTTGCTAAACTTATCGGTGATTAATCCTGTACAAGTGCTAAGGTAGCAATAAAAAAATTGTTAACAAGCTAATGGCTAAGCAAGGATATTATACAAACACAAATGCAACAACTAATCTTGATCACATATGATAGTTTCATTTAAAATTTCTATAAGATATATATCCACTTGTGTAAGTTTTCATACAGGAAATATAATGTATTGGTTAAGGGAAGCATCGATCATAAAAATTACTTACCCTACTGAACTTGTTGGTGATTGATTCCACAAAAGTATGCATGATAGCGGCGAGAAAGGTTGCTAACGAACAATCAACCTAGAAATTGTGTGGAACAAACATATCACGACTATTAGCCAAGAAAATGAGAATATGGACATGAAATATCAAATGAAACAATGCATTAACATCAAAAGAAGATTAGCTTTACAGCACAAGCGCATGATCAACCCACTTTCAAAATTCACTAGAAACCACTTACCTGGCCATATATTTTGCCATTGATCTCTATAAGTATGCATGGAAGTGATGCAGGGGTCACTAGTGGAATAACTTTGCGATCATGTAGGAAAAATACATTGCAACCACCGGTCTTAATTGGCCAGACTGTAGTCAACACAATAAAATACACATCATAAAGTCCACATATGATTGAACCACTCTTTAGGGCACCTCGATATTCTCAAAACATTTATAAGACGACTTGCGACCCTTAGGACTCGGGGCAAGGAGGTTGAACTAGAGAGTGCACATCCCTTCCAAATAGAGATGATAATTAGTGAAAAATCATGCTAGATGATCATACTACCAATAAAACTGAGCTACAAATTATATACTGATAAAAGATGTATTAAAATAATCAACAAGCTTTCCCCTAAGTGAACAAGGCTTCGCAACAAACGCGCAATGGAAAACTTTTCAAAAAGACGGGAATAAGGATATAGATATTTAAGGTCTAAGATAACCATCGCATGAGAAAGAAAGACGATTTTGGATGAAACAAAACATACTTTGTATTCTATGAAAGTATGCTTGGAGGGGGGAGGCAAGTGTTGTGGACATTTTGCCTACATGATGAATACGAAAATACATCAAGGAGCATAGAAATGACCGGAAGGTGCATGATAAAGGCACCATTATGTAATCACAAGGGCAAGGCAAAGTGTTTGGGAAAAATTTAGCATAGTCGAAAAATATACTTACGGTACTTGTAAAATGCTCCTAAGGTCATGCACCAAGGTCAAAACCGCATCTCAATCCAAGCTATAGATTGGAAGATATGATCATCTTAAAATTTGTCCACCACCTAATCGACTCAAGCCCCACTTTGAAGAGCTACTACTTACCTCAAGAAAATGGAACATTCAGAGGCATTGGAATATTTTACTCATGATACAAAGCTTTTGATCTAAGTTTCATTCAATTTGTATTTAAAATAAAGGAGTTATTGCATAGAAATGTGTGTGGCTCAAGTGGTTGTACGTCAAGCTTTCAACGGAGAGGTCATGATTCGATTCTTGGAAAGCATATTATTTTTATGGAATAGGAGAAGCGGTCCAATAAGGAACCTGAGCGTTTAGTATCTAACCGGTCTATACCTAACCTTACACCTATAAATACCTCATGGATGAGCTCAAGCAGGGAAGAAGAAGGGATGAGCAACAATGGCAGGCAAACTTGGAGCTTTAGAGGCTGCCTAACTAAACCCCTACCTAACAGAGCCTTGCCTAACCGAATCACTAGAGCATCATCACCTTGTACCCCAAACGAACTGGAAAGAAGCTCCCAAAGTAAGGAAAGTTGGAGTGTGGGAAAAGGTAGGGCAAATTACATCAAACTCGCCTGTTCGATAGTAAAGCTATTAGATAGAAATTTAGGTCCAGTAGTCCAACTACCGAACAAGAATACATGTTCGGTTTTAGGAGTGCCGGATAAGATTTCTTGTCCCGCAATGAAACTAACGGACATGGATGTATGTTCGACACTCGGAGAACCACCAAACCAACAACCTATCGAATCAGAACTATTGCAGAACCACTCAACCACCGGTCCAAGCAGTACCAAACCAAGACAGGGCCAAACCAAGACACCGCCAAACCAAGCACTGTTGAACACTACCTACTAAACATAGATTACAGTTCGGAAGCCTGTTGCTAAACATAGGCATGGTCAAACCATGACATGACCACCAAACTAAGAACCATCGAGTCAACTACAACCAACCGAACATAGCATATATGGAAAGACAATCTTTAATATATGGAAGTTCTTAAGCATATCATCTACATATGAAATAACTGAACCAAGCATGTTATATAAGGAAATAGCCTATCTTATCGGCCTGACCTCCCTATAGCCTTTATTTATAAATACAAAAGCTTCCAATAACAATAGGGAGAATTCTGAAGAGCCAAGCTTAAAACAGTAAAGGTGGACAAGTTAAAGGAAGATAAGAATAAGCTAACAGAAATAGACTAACATTAACAGTAGAACATGAACTGCTTAGAAGAAATAGCCTAACAAGGATAGCCTAACAAGAACATCCTAGCAGGAACAACCTAGAAGGAACTACCTAGCAGGAACAACCAAACAAGAATAGCCTAATAAAAATGGCCTAGTAGAAACTTCCAAGTAGGGAAAACTGAACATGGATATGCTAACAGGAACAAGCGAACAGGAATAAGAAAGCAGGAATAAACGAACAGGAATAGATGAACATGAGCTACCAAACAAACTTCCTTGTGTCTATATCTTACTTTCTATTACGCAAAAGATCATCATATTATGTACCCCAAGCATTATATCAAAGAACTATATAAAGGATAATGAAAATAGACAACGGATGTAGGCATATTCTGGCCGAACCACTATAAATTATTGTGTTCTTACTTTACTACAATTTACTTTCTACATAACCTATATGTTATTTTCTCTTTGAAAATTAATCATAATAAAAATATAACAGCTATGTTATACACCCCGTATTCATATCTCTACAACTAATCGATTGGAGATGTTTGTCCACTTTTCGTGCAAACATGTATCTACTTAATGAACAGAAAAAGAACATAGTTCTTACATTTTTCAAACGCAATGAAAACAACAAGTAAGTTTTATGCTCTTAGTTCTACGATTATATTACAAATTACATAAATTTATATATAATCATAATACTAACTTCTTAACTATTAATTCTTAATAACAACATAGTAGCTTGGATGAAACAGGATGCAAACAAAGGAAAAATAACAATAGTAAAGTCAATGTTGGAAGCTATGATGTTTGAATAGTTCATAGATGGACATGTATATAAAATTTACAAAAAATATTTGTTAATGGTAAAGATAAATAAAACGCATTTATACATTTGAAGTACATTATAATATGTTTCATATGAAAATGCATTTATACCCTTAAAATACATTAGAATAATAGATAAATGTAGCATTTTATTTTTGTTATCCACTAGCATGAATCAATAATGCGATATGATAGAAAACAAAGCATTTTATTTCACAAATCCACCGAAATGTAATGGTAATGTAGAATGATAATTATATATAACATTGTATTTATAAAGTCAACTAGCATATATTAGTAATACAGAATGATCAATAAACATAGCATTTGAATCTAAATAGTCCGCTGGCATGAATTTAGTTGTGAGTCATTGGAATAGGAATCTTAAGCCTAAATTAATACCAGAGGAGGGAGGGGTGAATAGTGTTTAGTTGATTGTACGAATATTTTAAAATTCCTTAAGATTCTACTAGGAATTATGTAATTAACAATCACAGAATCAAAGTACAGATAAAAGTAAATGTAGTAAAGGTAAAAAGAAAAGAACACACTAGGATTTTATACTAGTTTGGAGTTACCCTACATCAAATCTCCAAGAATTCCTTGTATGGATTTCTTTTCAACTAGTAAATGCAAATACAAACTCGATTTCAAGGCTACGAGACATACCCTCCAAAATCCCGATGTCTTGCTAGAGTCACTTGATTTCTGGACCACAAGCACACCAACTAGATTTACAGGCTACTAAGCACACCCAATTGATTTTACAGGCTACAATCACACCTACTTGGATTTTATGATACCAAGCACACCACAAAGTATAAGAGTATGAGTTTTTAGAGTTTACAGACTCAGATCTTCGATCTTGATTACAATTGATCCTATAACTCTTAAATAGCACTTTGATCTTAAGAGAGATGAGGGAAATGAGAGAGTAGATGAAGGAGAATCAAATTAGTAATAATTGAATTTGATTCTGGTTGAATTTCAGTAGAGTTTTGGTAAAAATTGATTTAGAAATCAAGAGAGTGAAAAGAGGAGAGAAAAGTAAGAAAGTAGTTAATGAAATTCATTTAGAAGTCAGGTATATATAGGGAAACAACGGTCACGTCCTTTCACGAAGAGATACGACGAAAAGACACTTCCAATCAAATATGAATTTTGAATTTCACGGCCGCTATGTCGACATACATAGATGGGATATGTCAACATATCCCTTTGTATTTTGAAAAATAATTTAAAAATATTATTTTGAAAATCCATTGCTTTATAAAATAATTTGATACTATGTAGAATCATTTAAATATTGTTTATACACATTTTAATTAGAATATAACTTAATAAAACTTTATGAAATAATTTTGAAAGATTTAATAAGAATATTCAATAATATATATATATAAATAAATATAATTATAACTTATTAAAATATAAACAAAAATTCAATATATATATATAAACTTTAGAACATTAAAATGATATATTTATTGAAAATCATTTTGGGAAATTGTTAGCACCAAAATTGGTCACTAACCTCGTTGAGAAAGATTATGTAGAGAGATAAATGATGAAAGCAAATTTAAACGAGGAACAATATGCTAAATTGAATGCAAAGACGAGAACACCAGATTTATAGTGGTTCGACGTAACTGCCTACGTCCACTTTGAGGTTAATCTTTATTGCTTTACTAGTAATTGATTACAGATACAATCCATTTTCCAACTCCTTGAATACAATTGCTAAGTAAAGAGGATGAGTCTTGAAAGCAACAGAGTCTCTCCAGTGTTCCCGAAAAAAGGTCCATTTCACTATGCCCCTGCCTCTCTATTTATAGACAAAGATGGGTTGGACTTCCCTAGCGGGCCTGGCAGCCGAACACCTTGGCCCAAATGGAGTGGTCTCTGTATGCCGAACCGAACAGGCCGAATGGGCGAATGCCAAACCATCATCTTCATGCCGAACGATGCGTTTGTTGTGTGGGAAGAGTAGGTCGAGTAACAATCGAAACCGGTCGTGCTGGGGAGAATGCTGAACCATCTTTGACTGCCGAACGTCCTTGGTATGCCGAACGAGGTCTTCGGCCGAACGATGTCTCTGGCCGAACGATATCTTTGGCCGAACGATGCCTTTGGTCGAACGAAGTCTTCGGCTGAACGATGCCTTTGGCCGAACGATGCCTTTGGCCGAACGAAGTCTTTGGCCGAACGATGCCTTTGGCCGAGTGAAGTCTTCGGCCGAACGATGCCTTTGGCCGAATGAAGTCTTTGGCCGAACGATGCCTTTGGCCGAGCGCTCCTGGATGCCGAGTGTTCCTGAATGACGGTTGCAAAGAGATGCTGAACGATCCAGTTGGGCCGAACTATGGGTATGCCGAGTACTAAGTTGCCTGGCCCAATCTCCAGGAAACACTAGCCCCTCAAAGTGTATTACGTGACCGAGCGTGATACGCTTTGAATTACGTATCCTCCATGCTTCGCTTCGAACCTTGGTTCATCACTCTTGGGGGTTGCTTTCTTGTGAATGCCGGTTATGGAGGTGTGTGCCGAACGTAGTGTAAATGCCGAACGACACAGTCGAAGCCGAATGTTCTGTGCGTGCCGAACGATACCTTCTTGACTGGCCTTACCGGTTATGGCCTCTTCAACTTCTTCTTCTTCCCTATAAAACCAGGCATCCTCCCTCTTGCCCTCTTTTCCACTTTTATTTCTGTCATTCTCCAAAAACTTGCAATTCTCGCCTGTTAATCGGACACTTAAAGCCTAATCAATCCTTCCCAAGTTTCGATCTACCGACTAGGTATTATCCCTTCAATCTAAATCCCTTCCATAATTAAACAGTTTCAATAAGAGACTTAGGTTTGTGCATCAAAACCGTAGCCGAGAGGGTTATGTGGATGGAGGAATCAAACTTTGATTAGGATATCTTTAGGGCTGAATGATGTGAGGCGATGAGAAATGGCCAGGGATGATCGCATGTAGGAGTTGTTGGGTGATGTGTGGTAGTTCGGCTTAACTTCTTCGTGCCGAACGAGACCGGAAGAAAAGAAAAAATAGAGGAAGTGTTGGAGGCGATTAGGATGCCGAACGGCATAATTTGGGATGACTCGCCGAGCGACCTGTTCTTGTTGTTCGGTGTAGATGGAGGAGGAGAGGAGTGGAACTGTAGCCAAGGGTGGAGTGTCGAACGTTAAGGCTCGGAATAACTCTGGTTCGGTGTGTCTTACCGTACGCCGAACAGTGGAATGGAAGGCTAGGGTGGAGGCATGAATTAGTGGGGATGCCGAACGTTATCTTGGCCGAGCGGGACCTTGACCGAACGATGCTTTGCCGAGCGCTAACTATTTCGAACGATAGTTAGGCCGAACGAGAATTAGGCCGTACAAGTTATAGGCCGAACGGTAGCTTGGCCGAACAATCACAAATGCCGAACTATATCAAGGTCGAACAATGATAAATGCCGAAACATACTTAGGCCGAACAACGTGAATGCCGAACCATACTTAGGCCGATCGAACATAAATGTCGAACCATACTTAGGCCGAACATCACAAATGCCGAACCATATCAAGGCCGAACAATCATAAATGTCGGACAGACAATTGCCTTGCCTAATCACACAACAAAACAAGGACAAGGACTCTAGCATACTAGCATATCAAACTGATCCGGACTATTAACTCCTTAGCTTCAGTAGACATAAATCTGAACTTAGATTGACATAATCGGATAGCTTCTTTTAACGTTTTCTGAATCTGAAACTGTAATCACCATAAGGTAGGCTTTTGGAGACGGTCAGCGATGATGGTCTTCAAAGGCGATGATTTGAAGCGCAGCTTTATATCAGTAACCTTGTGACCTTCAAATTTTCAACGCTTATACACGATTGCTTGCACTAGTTCACACACCACGTGGGGGGAATATTCGTGTTGTTAATTCTAACGTTGAACATTTTTCAAGTATAGTTTTCACAGGTGCTTAGCCAGATTCACTATTTATTGGAGATGTCTAAAAAATTTAGCTCCGCCACTATCTCAGATAGGCCCGGGCCGTCTTCAAAACAAGAAGTCGTGGACACTTCAAATCCGTCAACTTCCCCCACTCATAATTTAGCTCCTGATGCCCTGGAGGCATCGATTCTCTTGGATGATCCGATTGATTCATAGGCTTCGAAGGTTAACGAAGTCGCGCTTCGGCGAATATGCTCTATCCCCGGAATCCCTTTCGCCGACGTGTTGGTTCCATCGAGGCATGATCGCCCACATCTGCCCCTAGTTGGATATACTGCCTGTAATAAGTTTATGTGCTGGATGGGCAGCGTGCCTCCATTCAATTTGTTCCTTCGGGACGTGTTGCAATACATAGACATCGCCCCGTCGCAACTGCATCCAAATGGCCATGCATTCATATACGGGACCTACCTCCTTTTCATGGCCGTCTTCTCTAGGCCTCCAACTTTCGGCGACATCAGATATATTTATATGAACAAGAAGAGGAAAGATAGTCCCTCCTTCGTGTTCCTCGAGCCGTACCACAAATGCCAAATTTTGACCGGAGCATGTAGCAAATTTGCCCTGTACAAAAAGGAATGGTTATATGTGTGTTGCCCTCCTGGTTTCGCGAGGAGATGGGTTGAAGGCAGTAAGTCTTTTCCCTGAGTCGATATTCACGCTCTATCGAAGCTATGCTTTTTCTAACTTCTTGTTTCATCTTTTCACTTATCAACCCACGTCCTGAGGGCCGAGGATATTCTGAGACCGTCGAAGCCATTAGAGCTCTTCCAGCCGAGAAACGGGACATCTGAAACCTCATTTCAAATGAGTCATTATCGAGATTTAGACTGTTAGCAGGAGGTCGCCGGATTAGTCTTCCTGAGGGCGTCTCCATTCCCAAGCCCGCATCCGGTAAAGGGAAAAAACTAGTTGAATCGTCATCACGCCATACCCCTGATGTACAGGAAGGGGAGAGAATCAAAGAGAGTGAAGCTCCTGAAATACAAGGCGAGAATGTGGGTCCTACTCAAGATCCGCTGGTCGAAGTGCATGATATTGAAACGTCATCTTCCCCTTCGAAGGGGAAAAAGAAATTGACGTATAAGATACGGAAGGAGAAGGTTGGCGGAACTTCCAAAGTTACGATCATCCCGCCAGAGAAAGAGGCTTCTTCACAGCACATGAAAAGTTCTTTAAAGGGTCTGTCGAACCTCACCATTCCCGACGATCTACTCAATTACGGTTTCGACGATCCAGAAGCCCTTAAGTTTCATTCGCCGCTAGAGGCGACACGGGAGTTCAAGCCCCAGTCCAGGGAGATAACACTCCAATCAGTAAAGATAAAGGAACCGGTCCGTCGGGGGGACACTAGGACACACACGCACACACGCACTTCACCATACACTTCAATTTTTTCATTACACCGATTTTTCCTAACTCGTTGTTATTTTTATTCTATGCAGGTGACATGGTGTGCTCCCATGGGTTCGATCGCCTCCATGGTTCTTCTGTATTTCACCATCCGGGACGTGATTTAGGCTCCGGTAGACGTAGGGACAGAGACGATTACGAGGATCGAGACAACCATCCCCGTGAGTCATCTTATCGAAAGAAAACATATTCCCAGTCTTCATACTCTCGCGATCCCCCTCCTCAAACTGAGCCAGACAGGGAAAAACTTTCGCAAAAGGGGTCTCAACCTGATGTTTCCCGAGATCAACATTCCGGTTCATCCAGCACACGGCAATCTCGGGAACATCGGAAAAGAACAGAACTTTCAAAGCCTCCTCCGCCTGTTACTGCGCCGACCCAACGATAGCAGAGAAGATGGTCGATCTTAAGGCTAGATTTCCAAAAATCTACTTTGACGGCCTGAAGTTCCTCCCAGCTATTCATCACATCCCAGGGCACATCAAGCAGAGTGTCATCGCCTGCAACAACGACGTCTATGTTCAACATGACGCGTTTGTTCACTTGGTCGAAAAAGTCTTGGAAGTATCTGTTGAGCGACAACAGGAAATTGACCGTTTGAAGCTTGAAGCTATCTTCGACAAGGACATCATCAAGAATCAAGACGAAGAGCTCACTTCGTTCAAGTCCAAGCTTGAAGCCGCAGAACAGAATGCTAAGGAGACTGTTGAGGCCGTCGCTCGTCTAGAGACGGCCATTAAGAAAGAACTTGATGTCGCAGTCCAACGCAGCGGGGCCCTAGCTCTAGAGAAAGATTCTATTCAAAAAGAAAGAGATACACTCGCCCTGTAGGTCAAAGAGCTGAAGGAGCTTCTCTCTAAGGAGAGGGAAGAAAAGATAGCGGCTCAAGAAGCAAAGCTCGATGATGAGCTGTCTAAGGTTGAGATAATGAAGAGCAAAGCCCGTGAGGAGGGCAAGAGACTAGCTTCTGAGGAGATCGACTCCCGTCTTGAAGCAGCTGCAGAAGCAGGCAGAGAAGAGGTCACGTGTATGTTTGACCCGCTGATTGCCGAATACAGCGCCCGCGTCCTTATGCACTGTGACTTGTCATTCCTAGGCGAGGGCTATCTAGAATCTCTAGCTGAGGCCTGGGAGACTTTAATAAAGATCAGGAAGGTTGAGTCGGGCACTGAGGAGGTTGACGAGGAGGCTTTGGTGAGAGAGTTTCTCAGGGGAATGAGCCATCGGATTTGTCCACAGCTATGGCTCTCTTTGGTAAAGGCTCTTCCCCATCATAAAAGAAAGATGACGAAGCCGGTCCGTCTGGAACCGAGGCTGCAGCCCCTCCTCCTACTCAACCGGCCGATCGACCAACACTTGACCCGTTTGAGCAGCATGCCAGCTATGATCCGAAAGACCCCGGTCTTGGCAGTCACGTGCTGTCTCCTATTCTGGAGGGTGAAACTCCACGCACGCAAGAGACTGGTATAAAACTCTTCCTCTAGAAGTTCAAAGATCCGTCACTTTCTGCGATCGGTTATTGGTTCAAATGTTCGCTCTTTATGTTTTTATGCAGGCCGCTCTGATCCTGAACCAACTCCAAGGAGCGATGATGCCAAAGAGGAGGCGGGGAAAACAAGCGATGTCGATCATGCGGGAGTAACTCCCGGCCCTGACGCTCAAGTGATCGGGGCGCTAGATGATGATAAGTTTGACAATTCATCTCCCGTTGAAGGGAGTGATGAAATTGAAATCACTGGCGCCTCAGAACATACTTCGAAGATGAGCATGAAGGAACGACTCGCAGAAGAGAAGAAAAAGAAGGTCGAGATCAAGGTCGAGCCTCAAATACTAGAACTTACCGACCCGCTGAATAGGCCTCTGAAAATCATTCTCCCCGGCAAATCCAAACCGCTGGATGTTCCTTCTCCCACTCCTGACTCCGCTTCTTTGGCAAGCAAAAAATCCAAGAGGAAGCGTGAGGGAGAGGAGTCATCTGAGAAAACAAAGGAAGACAAGAAGAAGAAGCCAAAGAAATAGCCACTATTCTCGTTCAACGAGATTTTGCTTAGGTCTTGTAACTACTTTTATTTTTTCGTTTCCGTAGTTTGTGTAGATAGATTTTTGACTCCATGTTTTGGAGGAATAGTTGTGTAACCCCATTTTGGATTATTAAATAAAGTTTAGTTTCTTTGTCACTTGAACGATTCTTTTGCTTTTTTAGCTTTCTGTATAATTGCGGTCGAAACTCAAGTTCTTATGAGTTGCATAATTTCCCAATCCATTCTTACAGTGTTCGAACATTCTTTGGAGTGGCATATTTCTCGTTTCACATTCTTGGGTACTTAGAATTTTTTCTAAATCTGCGCTATGGGGATTTAGAGTAATTCGGTCCACATTTAGGGGACTCGGAGATTCGAATCGTCTATACTCTGGTCCGCACTTCGGGGACTTAAAGTACTCCGGTCCGCACTCAGGGAACTCGGAGATCAAAGTCGTTTATATACTCTAGTCCGCTCTGCGGGGACTTAGAGTACTCCGGTCCGCACTCAGGGAACTCGGAGATTGAAGTCGTTTATACTCTAGTCCGTGTTCCGGGGAGTTAGAGTACTCTGGTCCGCACTCAGGGGACTCGGAGATTGAAGTCGTTTATACTCTAGTCCGCATTCCGGGGAGTTAGAGTACTCCGGTCCGCACTAAAGGGACTCGGAGATTCAAGTCGTTTATACTCTAGTCCGCGCTACGGGGACTTAGAGTACTCCGGTCCGCACTCAGGGGTCTCGGAGATTCAAATCGTCTATACTCTAGTCCGCACTCCAGGAACTTAGAGTACTCCGGTCCGCACTCAGGGGACTCGGAGATTGAAGTCGTTTATGCGAGTCCGTACATCATATAGAATAATGTAACTCCAGCGGTTCATCACCAGATTATAAGGTACAGAAACATTAATAATTCGTGAAACAGACGGCTTCAAGCCTTTATTAATGAAACAAACTAAGTTGTCCAATTACACACTAAAAAGGAAACTAAGAATTAGCGGAATAAAAACATACAACAAACAATTGTACCTAAAACAGGAAAGAAACAGGCTAAATGTAATAACGTCGCAAATGTTCACTGTCCCATGCTCGGGGTGTGTCACGCCATCAACGGTCGCTAGCTTGAATGTTCCCTCTCCAAGCTTCCGTTCAACGACATATGGACCTTCCCAGTTGGGATTCATACGTGATGGTACCGGGAAAACTCGTTTCAAAACGAGATCACCCACATTAAAGATCCTTGGGCGGACTTTGTCGTCGTAATATCGCTTGACTCGGTGCCTATGTGTTGTCGCCCTTAGTTCAGCCTCTTCACGTTTTTCGTCGATGCAGTCCAGTGATTCTAACAAGAGATCCTGATTCATCCTAGGATCATAATATGTTACTCGATGCAATGGAACTTCAAGCTCCACGGGTATAACGGCTTCCGAGCCGTATGCCAATGCGAATGGAGTGTGGCCAGTCGCGAACTTGTGGGTAGTTCTATAAGCCCATAATGCTGTTGGGAGTTCATCTACCCACTTGCATCTGGCTTTTTCCAAACACTTCTTCAGTATGGACTTGATTATTTTGTTTACGGCCTCGACTTGCCCGTTAGCTTTCGGATGCGCAACGGCAGCGAACTTTTCTCAACGCCATACTTTAAACAGAAATCTTTAAACTCTCTGCTTTCAAACTGCGTTCCGTTGTCCGTAATGATAGTTCGAGGGAGACAAAAGCGGCATATAATGTTTCGTACAATGAAATTAATGACCTTCTTAGAGGTGATTGTGGTTAAAGGTTCTGCCTCGGCCCATTTTGTGAAATAGTCGACTGCAACTATCGCGTATTTTGCACCACCTTTGGATATAGGCAAAGAGCCGATTATGTCGATTCCCCAGATTGCAAATGGCCAGGGACTAACCATTTGTGTTAGTTCTGTTGGTGGAGCTCTCGGGATTTTCGCATACCTTTGACACTTGTCACATTTTCTTGCATAATCTGCAGCATCCCGATTCACAGTTGGCCAATAGTATCCGTAACGGAGGATCTTTTTCGCTAGCGTTTGCCCCCCAATATGGTCGCCACATTCTCCCTCATGAACCTCCTTCAAGACCCGCTTTGTCTCATCATGGGCAATGCATCATAATAAGGGGACCGAGAACCCCTTCCGATACATTACTCCATCCTGCATCACATATCGTGCGGCTTTTCGAATGACCTGTCATCTTTCGCTCCTTTTTTCCGGTAAAGTCTCGGTCATCAGGTATAGTTTGAATGGGGTCATCCATGATTCCCTCTCGATTCCCGTTTCCAACACAAAATCAACTTTCATTGCGTCTATGCTTGGAGCATGCAAGGTTTCAACGGGAACCAATCCCATTTGCTGTGCATCGCCAGTGCTTGCGAATTTAGCCAATGAGTCGGCTTCTTTGTTCTATTCACGCGGGAGATGCGAAATGTCATAATGTTCGATGTTCGACAATAGTTCCTGAACCAGAACAAGGTACGGAGCAAGCTTCTGTCCCCTTGCTTGGTAATCTCCCCGCACTTGGTAGACCACCAACTGTGAGTCACAAAATATTTCGACTGACCTTACCCCGAGTTCTCCAATAAGCTTCAAACCAGCAATCAATGCTTCATATTCTGCTTCATTATTCATAGCCGGGAAATTGAGCTTCAGAGCATAACAAATCGATCAATTTTCTGGAGTCACCAGAACTACCCTAGCTTCGGAGCAGCGGTCGTTTGATGCCCTATCGGTGTACAATTTCCATTCAATGGGGGGAACGACACTGTGACCATCCGGTTCGTCAGATACAGTAAACTCAGCGATGAAATCTGCTAATGCTTGCCCTTGTATGGCTCTTCGTGGCAGGTAGGTAATATCGAACTGACTCAACTCGATATTCCATTTTAACATCCTTCGAGAAAGTTCTGGTCGTTGGAGTGCCTGCCGTAAGGGCTGATCGGTATAAACACTGACTGAGTGTGCATGAAAGTATGGACGCAGCTTACGTGATGCAATCACCAAGCAATAGGCCAATTTCTCAATTTTAGGGTAATTTCTTTCTGCCCCCGTTAAACGTTTGCTAACATAATACACCGGCTTTTGGACCCGGTCCTCCTTGCGGACTAAAGCCGCACTTATAGCATGCGGGGACATGGCCAAGTATACGTACAACATCTCGTGGTCTATTGTTTTCGAAAGCACTGGAGGACTCTCCAGATACCTCACCAGATCTCGTAATGCTTCCTCATAGTTGGATGTCCATTCAAAATTTCTCTTCCCTTTCTTTATTATATCGAAGAAGGGAATGCACTTATCTGTGGCTCTGGATATAAACCGACTCAGCGCAACCACCATTCCATTCAAGCTTTGCACCTGTTTTATAGTTTTGAGCACTTGCACATCTCGAATAGCTTGAATCTTTTCTGGGTTGGCTTCAATTCCCCTGGCATTAACAATGAATCCCAAAAACTTCCCCGACGCAACACCGAAGGAACACTTCAGAGGGTTGATCTTCATCCCATAATATCTGAGTATATCGAACATCTCTGATAAGTCTTGAATGTGGTCGTTTGACTGTCGTGACTTTACGAGCATGTCATCCATATAGACTTCCATCGTCCTACCAATTTGGTCTTTGAACATTCGGTTCACCAAACGCTGATAGGTCGCTCCTGCGTTTTTCAATCCGAAAGGCATTACTACATAGCAATATAGCCCAACGTCTGTGACGAAACTGGTGTGTTCTTGGTCCGGAATATGCATCTGGATTTGATTGTATCCCGAGTACGCAATCATGAATGACAACAACTCGTGTCCTGCAGTGGAGTCGACCAACTGATCAATCCGAGGCAATGGAAAACTGTCCTTGGGGCACGCTTTGTTCAAATCGGAATAATCCACGCAAGTTCTCCATTTCCCGTTCGCCTTTTTCACTAGCACGGGGTTTGATACCCATCAGGGTAGAGGGCATCGCGGACGAACCCATTGGCTTTGAGTTTTTCCACCTCCTCTCTTAGAGCAGCGGACCTCTCCAGGTCCATCCCTCTCCTCTTTTGTTTAACCGGGACGTACTTCGGGTCTATGTTCAACATATGACTCGTAATAGCGGAGAAATCCCACACATGTCAGAATGTGTCCAAGCAAAAACATTAAGATACGCTCGGAGGAAATCACTAAGATCTTCAGTCATTGCGAGGCTGAGTTGTGATCCGATCTTCTGTACTCGCGATGGATCGTCTCGGCTGACTGAAATGTCAATTGTCAATTCAGCCGGCGCTGCCTTTTCGTCCCTGGGTTTCTCATCGTCGTCTCTCGGATCTATGTCTCTGAAGATCTGAGAATTATGCCCGAGCCAGGGCTCAGGCATTACTTGTCAATTGTCAGTATTATGGATGTGGACGGAATTGTCCGCAACCTTTCCTTTCTCCCTCCGATGGGCCTCTCGGAGCTCAGCCACATAACATGGACGACCGGCCGCCTGGTCGCCATGAACAACACCTACTCCTTTGTCGGTCGGAAATTTTAAAGTCAAACACCACGGGGCTAATGCTGCCCTGAACTCTGCCAGGGCCGGTCGGCCCAAAAACACATTGTACGGAGAATCTACATCCAAAACTACGAAAGGTAGGATTCGCACCCTCCTTCCCTCACCTTGTCCCAGTTCAACTGGCAACTCAACATATCCCACTTAATCGGCTGTTGCACCATTAAAGCCATGTATACGAGCCTTAGATGGCTTCAAATCCTTCGTCTCCATCTTCATCTGATCATAAGCCTTCTTGAAGATGATATTGACAGAACTTCCACAATCAATCAAAATTCTCTTCACATAAGCCGGCCCGATTGTCGCAGATATGACCATCGGGTCAATGGTAGGAGCCTCCACTTGGTTAGCATCTCTGCTCCTGAATACTATATCGTCCGTCATCACGCGCAGCTGCTTAGCAGGGGTCCCGTCCTCCACGTTGGAACAACACTCGAAGTCGGCGTGCTTCAGGGAACTAGCATACCGCTCCATCTTTTGCCAGTTCTTATCCGCGGGATGAGGTCTGCCGATGATCGTGTTTATGACTAGTCTACTATAACGACCCAGAATTTTGGACCATTCGCATCCATTATAAGTGTATAGGTAGACACTCATGCCGGAGTTGAATTGCTCAAAATACCGCGTTGTTAATTTAAATTTGGCAAAACTGAACATATACAGTAAATAAATAATCACAGATCACAGACATAGAGTAATAAGTGCAGCGGAAATAAAAGATAGTAGTTCATGAAGCTACTATATAAATATATAAGTTACATCAGAGTTAAACCAGATACAACGGAAGAGTAATACGATACATCAGATACAAATCAAAATACATCATTGGAATCCTCGAATATTGAAAGCAGAATAGATGGCTGGATCTTCAAGCAAAGCTCCAACTCCAAAGGTGAGTCTCGAATACTGGTACACTCAGTCTGACCCGAGCGTAAAGCAAAAACACAAGACACTCGAGTCAGGATTAACATTCTTATATGAATAAATCCAACTCAAGTGAAATAGCAATTGAAATACAAGTAACTCAAAGGATGTTTAGAATAACCATCCTTTAAGGATCCGTTAAACTATCTACTATGTAGTAGTGTACGATAAGTAGATAATGTCTATCAGTAATATAAAGATATCAAAATAGTGTTAAGTCATGGCCCATTCCACACTTTACACAATTTTATTCATAAAAGCATATACAAGACCGTAGTTTCCCCAAAACCGGAAGTCACCAGAGGGTAATCCATATACTAAAGGTACAAATCAAAATCGTAGTGGTCGCGTATAAATGGAATACAAGTATGACAAGGCACATGAGGCAATACCCAAGGTAGTGATACTACCGTTCGCCTGATCCGGACTGGTGAGAACGCAACGCCGCAGCGCCCGCAACACTGTGAAACAACACTCCCAAAATCAAGGGTGCACCAATCGACAACAAGTAATAAATAGTTCGAAGAAGTGTGTCCACTTGAGGTAGCTAATCCTCCATTGGCCCAGCACGGCTCCTGTTTTAGTCATTTCCAATTTGACACAAGTGTCAAGGCTATCCATTATTGTTCTCTTTCTTCAGTCATCATGAACATCATTCCAACCACTTCATTCTGGATCATCACTCCGCGTATAGTTATTAAAGTGGTTTTCGGTTTAGATAGAGAGTATATCCATAACCGATTCTGGTCTCTTTAATAACTTCCGTAATTATTCCACCGATTGGTCGTTTGTTTATTTCAAAACCAAATCAATTTCAATTTCAAATAGAATTCGCAAATCAACATTTCATTTGTCTATCAAAACCAATTTCCAATAATTTACGTTTCAAAACTTCCAAATTATCATTTCAAAATCTTATAATTCAATTTCAATCTCTTTTTAAAACAATTCAAATATTGATTCAAGTTCGTATATAAGTTTCATTTCGAAATCGTTTAAATCAATTTAATTTATCATTCAAATCAATTCCAAATTCATTTATCGATTTCATTCAATATTCATTAAGTAAATTTGCCATTCAAAACAATTTCTATTAAATTTCCAATTCATTAAATCCATTATTCAAATTCAACTTCATTATATCAAAACTTACAAATTTGAATTAAATTAAATTTGTCAAATCGAATTCTTTAAATTACAAATCTTACATTAATTCCAAAAATATCACATTTTATTTCTTGTTAAAGAAATTCAATTTCACTTATTTACTACTTAAATGATTTTCCAAAACTTAATTAAAGAAACTCAATTTCAATTATTTATGAAGTAAAATTCACTTATTCACAAATTCTATTTAATTTAATCATTAAATAATTCAATCTTATTTAATTATTAAATAATTCAAAACTTAATTATTAAATAATTTCAAAGTTTAATAATTTCAAACATAATTAATCATTTCTCAAATTTAACTACATTCTTTCATCAATTACATTGTAAATATCTTGTTTCAGATTATTAAATATTAACATTTCCTTTCTTAAAATTAAAATTCCAATTTCATTTCAAAACCTTATTGTTTATTCGAATAAAATCTTTATTTTATTTTAAATCAAATTATTGACGAATCGGGTTTTATTTAATTTCCTATCCTAGGTCAAAGTTCAATTTGGGTATTTATCATTTCAACCCGATTCCAATTCAATTCAAAATCAAAGCATAGTAAAGGGAACTTGCAGTGTGATAACTGGGATGGTGTCAAAGTAAATAAACAATCAATAACAACAACCAATATCAATCCAATAATTAATTCAAATAATCTCGAAATAACCGTACTAATTCGCATTGTTATTTGTACGAATTAATATAATTATTTCTAGAATCTACACTATCATTTCATGTAGATTAAAGATTATTACATTACGGTTTTCACTTGTCATTCAATTTCAAATTTTTACACTACGACAATTAATCTAATATACGTCGATGGTTCAAAGTGTAATTATCACTATTCTACATGTCAATTAATTTAACAATTAAAAGGGGTGATATTCACTAATCAAATTTAACATATAAATCGGTTTTAAAATTTGTTAACTATCCTATATCCATTTCAATTTTTGCATACTATTTATCATTTATCACTAACCATTTAACGTCCAATATAAACATCAACAATTGATCAATTATCAGTCAAACCGTATTATCATCCCATAAATAATTAACAGATAATGGTGTCAGATGTCACAGGTGAACTGATACAGGCAATAACATATATAACAGTGTATTTAACTAACAGCAACATATTTCAATTGTCGTTTCAATTGAAATCAAATTTAATAAATAAAAGAATGTTAATCGTGAGTGATTGCTCACCTTTCGAGGCTAGAGAGATGGACGAAAACGATACGAATCCAAGCACGAGTTCGATGATCAAAGCTGATATCAAAGAATAGTCGAAATCCAATCAAAATTTGATCGATGATGATAAATAGTATAAATGAACACATATATATAACTGTATACAACTATATATATGTATAAGAATCATATTCTAAATTCAAACACATTTTAAATTTAAATATATATATATATATGCATTTCAAAATCATTGATTTAAATTAAAACACTTATTAAAAATCAACATAAAATCATAATATACTTTGGAACTAAATACTTGATTTCAACAATACTTATATATAGCTAATATATAAGCAGATTTATACAACTTATAAAATTTACAGATTATATTAATGGTATATATATATAACCTATATATATGTATGCTTATTATGAAATGATACTTAACTAACCCGTAACAATATATATGTACATGTGCAGACTCAAAATAATATGTGAATGCTATTCACAAACATATATGCAGACGCTAAGCATATATATACAACAAAACATATACACTATATAAACTGCTATATACTTTACATTCTCAAATATAGGTGTATGGGCTGTCATAATAACCTATACTAGTAACAAAACCATATAAACTTCTTTTTTTTTAGATAAACTTTGTACAAAACTAATGCATAGGCATATTATATAACAGAACATATATAAAAAAAACGAAACCATATATACCCTTTTGAACAAGCATTGGCCAGAGAGAGGGAAGAAGAGCAGCGCTAGGCGAGGAAGAGAGAGCAGGGGCACGAAGGAGCAGCCGGGAGTAGACTAGGCTAAGGCTAAAGTCAGGTGGTCAGGGGTGGAGACGTGGCATTGGTTGATGACGAGGTAGAGGTTGGGAAGCAGGCGGTTGTATGTTGTTGGTGACTGGGTTTTCGGGCTAGAGGCTGCTCACGGGGTGGGTTGAGGAAGGAGCGGCGAAGAGAGGGTGTGGAGGACGTGTCGTGTTTGGCTGCTAGGTGGAGGCTGGACAAGGGAGAAGGCGGAGGCTTTGGGCGAAGGCGTGTGTGTTGTTGGAGGTGAGGTGCGTGAAGTGGCGATGGTGAACAGAGAACATTTGGCAACGACAAGATGAAGTGGTGCTCAGGTATTGGGCTCGGCTGTCACAGCATGAAGGAGGCACAGGTTGTCTTGGTGGAGGAATGCGTTGGTGGAAGGGGCCGAGTATGGTGAAGGCTGCCATATGGTTCGGTTTTGTGGTGGAAAATGGTGGAGGGATCGAGCCGTGGGGTGGTGAGTAGCTGAGGCGGTGGGTAGTCACGTGGAGGCGGTGCAGCCTTGGTCGGTGCGGCACATGATGCGATGGAAGGAGGAAGGTGTGGGCAGAAGATGGTGATCAGGCCATGAAGTTGTGGCAAATGGAATTCTCTGGAAGATGGAATAAGAAAAGGGAAAGAGACGTGCACACAAACAGGCTCAAATGGTTTTAACTGTTTATAATAAAATAAATTTTCAAAAGTAAATGATACATATTTAGAACCGAGAGAAATAGCAAAAAGTTAGAATTAACTCAAGCCATTGGGAAAAATGAAAATTCAGAAGTTGAATTCAAGGAGAATAATAATGGCAAGAGGCTATTGGTAATATACGGTGGGTAATGAACGGTCATATAATCAAAAGCCCGAATTTCGGAACCGATACGGAAATTGTTCCGCAGATTTTTACCGTCCCCCGGACGTTGAAACGGATAAATGAATATACCGCGGAGGTCAGCACGACGAGACGATCAAAACGGTATACAAATATTAGTGGTATGATTGAATTATAAAAATTCGAATTTTTCTACTGGCGGAAAATGCAAGAAAAACGCTGAAAAATAAGATCGACGGAGCCAAAGATGTCCGAATTTGGAAAAACGACCAACTGACATCTTGCTCAGAAGATGGTTTAGAATTTTTATATGTAAAAATATTTAGGTTTCGGAAACATTTTATTTTCATCGCTTTTTAACTGATTAAATTGAAGTAAATTTACGCGCGAAATAAACATTCATATTTTCGGACGAAAATTTACCAGTCGCTATGTTTATCTAGACGTATTCCAAATATTAAATTTTTATTTCAAAATTTTTTTATCGTTTAAATTTCACAAAATTTCAATTAATAACGTTATTAAAACAGTTGAAATTTACGGGTCGTTACACTCTCCCCCACTCAAAACTTTTCGTCCCCGAAAAGGAACGAGGTAGGAGAATAGAAACAACTAGAAAGAAAAACAGATTTGAAATACAATTAATTTAAACCATATAAATTCAAATTTTAAATTAATTGATATTCAACAATTGATTTAATCCATTTGATTTCACTAAAATCAATCTCAACTATTTCTAAATTTATTATCTTATTATCCCATTATCTTAAATTTACAATTTCTAAAACCATAAATTTGAATAGTGTTTTATTATAATCATATTTTCTTTCAGCAATTTAAATTCTTTTAATTCCAAATTATTGTTAAATTTAATCTACTTAATATATCTAATCACATATATTTAACCCATATAAATAAATTTAAACCATAAAAGTTTCGATTTAAATTAATTTATATTCATTAATTTCCTTTAAATTCAATGTATTTGCATATGTTGATCAAATTTCAATTTGTTAATTCTTTCAAAACAAATTTATTAATTCTTTCAAAACAAATTTATTTCATTATTAACTGAGTTTACTAATTATCCTATCTAACTCTATTAACATCGTTATAATCAGAATTTAGTGTATAACATTTATTATAAACACTCAAATTTTATTTATAAATTCAATTTATCTTATATATTATCCAATTACATATTCAACTTCTGAATGATTTAGGTAAGTTGTATTAGAATGCAGTTGAACAATATACAAATAAAATTTCCCAATTCAATTATTCAAGTTTAAATATTTATTCCAAATTTTGGTTTTATTTATAATAAAAATCATCCTTTAACAAAATTTAAGAATTAGATTTCCGATTAACTTTAAACAATTTAGAGATATATATAATATATTTATATCAAATCAAATTAAAATTTTAAAATAAGATACCTATATATATATAAATCAAATTATACTGAAGAAATTCAAATCAAAATATTTTTTCAAAACAAAACCGTAGCAAAGCTACAGAATAGTATCTCCACTTCGAAACTCGAAAATGAATGTCGATGATGCGGCCGCCATCACCGAAATTATTTTCCAGCGACAAAGAGAAGAGCACTGATTTCATCATTTTAAAAATTCTTTGAAAACGATTTCTATTCGGAAATACTTCTAATAATATATACGTTAAAATTTTAAAAAAACAAAGTTCGAAATCACCAAAAACTAATAAATTCTCAAATTTATGAATTAAATTCATTTCAAATTCCAATCAATTTATAACCAAGTTTATAAATTCATTTATTTATATTATGCAATGGTAAATGATTTACAAAACAATTAATGAAAACCAAATATTATTATTTTCAGACAACAAATTCATTAACAATTTAATTTCAGAAAACTTATATTTATATATAAGATAATCATACAAAACTTTTATTTTATTTATAAAATTTGAAAACGATATTGTGTCAGTTTGCTCTGCTCAAGTGTTTTGGAAATCCTATCGATAGCGTTGATCAGACGAATCGATCGAAAACCCAAATCAACATCAACAACTCAAATAACACAAATAAAAACATTTTAAAATTTATTTACAAATACACTTCCTCGCTCGACGATACAAGAATGGATTTTAAAGCAAGGATATAGATTCAAATTTGATGGACTCAAACCAAAGAGAATTTTGATTCGAAGATAGGTTCAAAACAAAGATAAGATGATTAAATAACAAAATAGGGCAATGGATAAGTTTATATAAATCGGGGCAACCTTAACCGGGTCGACCGTGACTTCGAGAATAAGATCGATGCTGAATTCTGAGGTAAATCAACATTCGATCTCAAGAAATAGAATTCAGGTATATCAGGAGATAGATAGCAACGAAAACCGAGGATACAGAAATCTCCGGTAAATCAATGCCTATTGTAAAGGAGTTTTGCTCCTTTACGAATCATTCGAAGATTGGCGAGACCGCCGATCTATTATAGATAACATTTAGAATGGAGTTATGGGGTGCTCCATGATTGAAAGAAGACGAATAGTGAGGTACACGAATGAATTTTTTGGAACCGCAGGGAACGTTTCAAAATTCAAAGAAATTGAGTCAAAGGAAGAGATTGAAACTCGAATGAGAGTGATTCTGTAAATACATTTACCATATATGTTGAGTTTTGCCTAGAGCTACCAAAGCTCTGATACCAGCTATAAAGACCCAGAATTTTGCACCATTCGCATCCATTATAAGTGTATAGGTAGACACTCATGCCAGAGTTGAATTGCTCAAAATACCGCGTTGTTAATTTCAATTTGGCAAAACTGAACATATACAGTAAATAAATAATCATAGATCACAGACACAGAGTAATAAGTGCAGCGGAAATAAAAGATAGTAGTTCATGAAGCTACTATATAAATATATAAGTTACATCAGAGTTAAACCAGATACAACGGAAGAGTAGAACGATACATCAGATACAAATCAAAATACATCATTGGAATCCTCGAATATTGAAAGCAGAATAGATGGCTGGATCTTCAAGCAAAGCTCCAACTCCAAAGGTGAGTCTCGAATACTGGTACACTCAGTCTGACCCGAGCGTAAAGCAAAAACACAAGACACTCGAGTCAGGATTAACATTCTTATATGAATAAATCCAACTCAAGTGAAATAGCAATTGAAATACAAGTAACTCAAAGGATGTTTGGAATAACCATCCTTTAAGGATCCGTTAAACTATCTACTATGTAGTAGTGTACAATAAGTAGATAATGTCTATCAGTAATATAAAGATATCAAAATAGTGTTAAGTCATGGCCCATTCCACCCTTTACACAATTTTATTCATAAAAGCATATACAAGACCGTAGTTTCGCCAAAACCGGAAGTCACCAGAGGGCAATCCATATACTAAAGGTACAAATCAAAATCGTAGTAGTCGCGTATAAATGGAATACAAGTATGACAAGGCACATGAGGCAATACCCAAGGTAGTGATACTACCGTTCGCCTGATCCGGACTGGTGAGAACGCAACGCCGCAGCGCCCGCAACACCGTGAAACAACACTCCCAAAATCAAGGGTGCACCAATCGACAACAAGTAATAAATAGTTCGAAGAAGTGTGTCCACTTGAGGTAGCTAATCCTCCATTGGCCTGGCACGGCTCCTGTTTTAGTCATTTCCAATTTGACACAAGTGTCAAGGATATCCATTATCGTTCTCTTTCTTCAGTCATCACGAACATCATTCCAACCACTTCATTCTGGATCATCACTCCGCGTATAGTTATTAAAGTGGTTTTCGGTTTAGATAGAGAGTATATCCATAACCGATTCCGGTCTCTTTAATAACTTCCGTAATTATTCCACCGATTGGTCGTTTGTTTATTTCAAAACCAAATCAATTTCAATTTCAAATAGAATTAGCAAATCAACATTTCATTTGTCTATCAAAACCAATTTCCAATAATTTACGTTTCAAAACTTCCAAATTATCATTTCAAAATCTTATAATTCAATTTCAATCTCTTTTTAAAACAATTCAAATATTGATTCAAGTTCGTATATAAGTTTCATTTCGAAATCGTTTAAATCAATTTAATTTATCATTCAAATCAATTCCAAATTCATTTATCGATTTCATTCAATATTCATTAAGTAAATTTTCCATTCAAAACAATTTCTATTAAATTTCCAATTCAATAAATCCATTATTCAAATTCAACTTCATTATATCAAAACTTACAAATTTGAATTAAATTAAATTTGTCAAATCGAATTCTTTAAATTACAAATCTTACATTAATTCCAAAAATATCACATTTTATTTCTTGTTAAAGAAATTCAATTTCACTTATTTACTACTTAAATGATTTTCCAAAACTTAATTAAAGAAACTCAATTTCAATTATTTAAGAAGTAAAATTCACTTATTCACAAATTCAATTTAATTTAATCATTAAATAATTCAATCTTATTTAACTATTAAATAATTCAAAACTTAATTATTAAATAATTTCAAAGTTTAATAATTTCAAACTTAATTCAATCATTTCTCAAATTTAACTACATTCTTTCATCAATTACATTGTAAATATCTTGTTTCAGATTATTAAATATTAACATTTCCTTTCTTAAAATTAAAATTCCAATTTCATTTCAAAACCTTATTGTTTATTCGACTAAAATATTTATTTTATTTTAAATCAAATTATTGACCAATCGGGTTTTATTTAATTTCCTATCCTAGGTCAAAGTTCAATTTGTGTATTTATCATTTCAACCCGATTCCAATTCAATTCAAAATCAAAGCATAGTAAAGGGAACTTGCAGTGTGATAACTGGGATGGTGTCAAAGTAAATAAACAATCAATAACAACAACCAATATCAATCCAATAATCAATTCAAATAATCCCGAAATAACCGTATTAATTCGCATTGTTATTTGTACGAATTAATATAATTATTTCTAGAATCTACACTATCATTTCATGTAGATTAAAGATTATTACATTACGGTTTTCACTTGTCATTCAATTTCTAATTTTTACACTACGACAATTAATCTAATATACGTCGATGGTTCAAAGTGTAATTATCACTATTCTACATGTCAATTAATTTAACAATTAAAAGGGGTGATATTCACTATTCAAATTTAACATATAAATGAGTTTTAAAATTTGTTAACTATCCTATATCCATTTCAATTTTTGCATACTATTTATCATTTATCACTAACCATTTAACGTCCAATATAAACATCAACAATCGATCAATTATTAGCCAAACTGTATTATCATCCCATAAATAATTAACAGATAATGGTGTCAGATGTCACAGGTGAACTGATACGGGCAATAACATATATAACAGTGTATTTAACTAACAACAGCATATTTCAATTGTCGTTTCAATTGAAATCAAATTTAATAAATAAAAGAATGTTAATCGTGAGTGATTGCTCACCTTTCGAGGCTAGAGAGATGGACGAAAACGATACGAATCCAAGCACGAGTTTGATGATCAAAGCTGATATCAAAGAATAGTCGAAATCCAATCAAAATTTGATCGATGATGATAAATAGTATAAATGAACACATATATATAACTGTATACAACTATATATATGTATAAGAATCATATTCTAAATTCAATCACATTTTAAATTTAAATATATATATATATATATATGCATTTCAAAATCATTGATTTAAATTAAAACACTTATTAAAAATCAACATAAAATCATAATATACTTTGGAACTAAATACTTGATTTCAACAATACTTATATATAGCTAATATATAAGCAGATGTATACAACTTATAAAATTTACAGATTATATTAATGGTATATATATATAACCTATATATATGTATGCTTATTATGAAATGATACTTAACTAACCCGTAACAATATATATGTACATGTGCAGACTCAAAATAATATGTGCATGCTATTCACAAACATATATGCAGACGCTAAGCATATATATACAACAAAACATATACACTATATAAACTGCTATATACTTTACATTCTCAAATATAGGTGTATGGGCTGTCATAATAACCTATACTAGTAACAAAACCATATAAACTTCTTTTTTTAGATAAACTTTGTACAAAACTAATACATAGGCATATTATATAACAAAACATATATAAAAAAACGAAACCATATATACCCTTTTGAACTAGCATTGGCCAGAGAGTGGAAAGAAGAGCAGCGCTAGGCGAGAAAGAGAGAGCAGGGGCACGAAGGAGCAGCCGGAAGTAGACTAGGCTAAGGCTAAAGTCAGGTGGTCAGGGGTGGAGACGTGGCATTGTTTGATGACGAGGTAGAGGCTGGGAAGCAGGCGGTTGTATGTTGTTGGTGACTGGGTTTTCGGGCTAGAGGCTGCTCACGGGGTGGGTTGAGGAAGGAGCGACGGAGAGAGGGTGTGGAGGACGTGTGGTGTTTGGCTGCTGGGTGGAGGCTGGACAAGGGAGAAGGCGGAGGCTTTGGGCGAAGGCGTGTGTGTTGTTGGAGGTGAGGTGCGTGAAGTGGCGATGGTGAACAGAGAACATTTGGAAACGACAAGATGAAGTGGTGCTCAGGTATTGGGCTCGGCTGTCACAGCATGAAGGAGGCACAGGTTGTCTTGATGGAGGAATGCGTTGGTGGAAGGGGCCGAGTATGGTGAAGGCTGCCATATGGTTCGGTTTTGTGGTGGAAAATGGTGGAGGGATCGAGCCACGGGGTGGCGAGTAGCTGAGGCGGTGTGAGGCGGTGGGTAGTCACGTGGAGTCGGTGCAGCCTTGGTCAGCGCGGCACATGATGCGATGGAAGGAGGAAGGTGTGGGCAGAAGATGGTGATCAGGCCATGAAGTTGTGGCGAAAGGAATTCTCTAGAAGATGGAATAAGAAAAGGGGAAGAGACGTGCACACGAACAGGCTCAAATGGTTTTAACAGTTTATAATAAAATAAATTTTCAAAAGTAAATGATACATATTTAGAACCGAGAGAAATAGCAAAAAGTTAGAATTAACTCAAGCCATTGTTAAAAATGAAAAGTCAGAAGTTGAATTCAAGGAGAATAATAATGGCAAGAGGCTATTGGTAATATACGGTGGGTAATGAACGGTCATATAATCAAAAGCCCGAATTTCGGAACCGATACGGAAATTGTTCCGCAGATTTTTACCGTCCCCCGAACGTTGAAACGGATAAACGAATATACCACGGAGGTCAGCACGACGAGACGATCAAAACGGTATACAGATATTAGTGGTATGATTGAATTATAAATATTCGAATTTTTCTACTGGCGGAAAATGCAAGAAAAACGCTAAAAATAAGATCGACGGAGCCAAAGATGTCCGAATTTGGAAAAACGACCAACTGACATCTTGCTCAGAAGATGGTTTAGAATTTTTCTATGTAAAAATATTTAGGTTTCGGAAACATTCTATTTTCATCGCTTTTTAACTAATTAAATTGAAGTAAATTTACGCGCGAAATAAACATTCATATTTTCGGACGAAAATTTACCAGTCGCTATGTTTAACTAGACGTATTCTAAATATTAAATTTTTATTACAAAATTTTTTTATCGTTTAAATTTCACAAAATTTCAATTAATAACGTTATTAAAACGGTTGAAATTTACGGGTCGTTACATCTACCCACGGTCCGAGCAGGCTCGTCGGGATGACGTGAAGCTGGCGCACGATCAGGATTGGATGTTCCCTGTCCACCTTCTTGTGGATTTTTCACAAAGTCCTGTAACTTTTTCTGCCTAATAAATTTCTCTATAGCGTCGTGTAGGTGTCTGCACTCTTAAGTATTGTGCCCATAAGTCTCATGGAAGTGGCAGTATTTCCCAGTCCGCTTTTGTTCTTCAGTTGACTCCTTTGGACGTGGCTTTCTGTACTGAAAGGTATTGCAGGTTGATAGGTAAATGTTCTCAAGAGACGCATTCAGCGGGGTTTACTCATTGTAGGTTGGAATTCTCGGCTTTCGACCCACTTCCCTGCTTCTCTCTTCTTCCCTTGATTTCTTCCTCCGGATTCCTTAGGTTGCCCGGGCTTGTTCTGGACATTGAATTGAACTTTTCCCGAGTTGTCTCCGGACTGCTTCACAGCAATGTTGCTTTTCACGGACTCCTGGAAAGGCCCCGGTGCCTTATCTCGCCTTACCCACCTGGCTTCCTCTCTTCTTATGAACTGATGTGCCTTTGAGTAAGAACGCTCTAGCGTAGTCGGAGGTTTTCCTACCAGCCAGTCTCCAAACTCTGAATCTGGATCCACGCCTCGCATCACAGCCATAAGAATTGCATGATCATTAGGATTGCTGACTTCAGTTACCGCAACATGGAATCTCTGTAAATACTCCTTTAATGACTCCCCAGGAGCCTGGATTACACTTGATAGAGACATCATGTCCTTTGGACGAGTAGTGTGTATCATGAACTATTCTATAAACTTCTTTGCCAACTCCTCGAAACTGGATACAGACCGCGGAGGAAGTCGGGTGAACCACATAGTAGCAATCCCAGATAGAGTTATTGGAAAGCATCTACACTTGGTTGCATCATTTGCTCTAGCTGAATCCATCATCCATTCGTACCTCTTGACATGCTGTCGAGGATCAATCTTTCCTTCATATGCCGGGATAGTTGGCATACTGAACTTACTGGGGTACGCTGCCTATAGAACAATGTATGTGAACAGAGTATGACTTCTTGACACTCCCCAATAATCGTTTGATAAGCCTTGATTCTCTTTCATCAATTGTCTGATCATGGCTGTCAGGTCTGGCATTTGTATGGGAGGTGGAAGGTTAGAGTCTGTTCTACGTGATTGATCAGGCTGATGCCTCCTCTACTGGCGATCTGCCAAACATGCATCTTGAGGTTCGACATCATTAGTATCTTGACGATCCGAACCTCCAGTCTCCACCTGCACTCCAGCTCCTAAGTTTCCAGCTCCTGCTTGGTCACGGTCTCCAGCTGTTCGGACAGCAGTGCCTGCCTACGTAGTTTCAGTCTTACGGCGCCTACGCCGGGGAGGTTCATCGGACGAAGTTGAGCTGTCGGATGAAGAATAAGGAGTGGGATTTCCCCTAGCATTCTGATGCTGTTGTTGAGTGAGTTGTGCCATGAGGTTGGCGTTAGCTTGCATCTTCTCTCCGAGTTGTCTCCTGCTTTCCCTGAGTTCTCTCATCAAGTCGTTGAACTCTATTCTGGTGACAACCGGCATTTGGTCAAGGGTGGTAGTCCCTGCACCTAGCATTGCTTGCTAATTGCTAGGCCCTGCTTGTTGTATGCTAGCAGTCTCATGGGTGTCCGCATTATGAGAGGCTGATCTGGTACGTGGTCTTGCCATTGTAGAGTTATTGGTATGAACTCTGAGTAGAATCAACGGACGTCCTACGAATGGATCAGATCTTCTTTAGGGGATTTATTCAATCCAGTAGCTTCAAAGCAGATCCTTGAGGTCTGAGAATTAAATTCTCAGTGAAAGCACTAAAGTGTTAGCACCAAAATTGGTCACTAACCTCGTTGAGAAAGATTGTGTAGAGAGATAAATGATGAAAGCAAATTTAAACGAGGAACAATATGCTAAATTGAATGCAAAGACGAGAACACCAGATTTATAGTGGTTCGGTGTAACTGCGTACGTCCACTTTGAGGTTAATCTTTATTGCTTTACTAGATAATTGATTACAGATACAATCCATTTGCCAACTCCTTGAATACAATTGCTAAGTAAAGAGAATGAGTCTTGAAAGCATCAGAGTCTCCCCAGTGTTCCCGAAAAAAGGTCCATTTCACTATGCCCCTACCTCTCTATTTATAGACAAAGATGGGTTGGACTTCCCTGGCGGGCCTGGCAGCCGAACACCTTGGCCCAAATGGAGTGGTCTCTGTATGCCGAACCGAACAGGCCGAACGGGCGAATGCCGAACCATCCTCCTCATGCCGAATGATGCGTTTGTTGTGTGGGAGAGTAGGCCGAGTAACAATCGAAACCGGTCGTGCTGGGGAGAATACCGAACCATCTTTGACTGCCGAACGTCCTTATTATGCTGAACGAGGACTTCGGCCGAACGATGTCTCTGGCCGAACGATATCTTTGGCCGAACGATGCCTTTGGTCGAACGAAATCTTCGGCCGAACGATGCCTTTGGCCGAACGATATCTTTGGCCGAACGATGCCTTTGGCCGAACGAAGTCTTTGGCCGAACGATGCCTTTGGCCGAGCGAAGTCTTCGGCCGAACGATGCCTTTGGCCGAACGAAGTCTTTGGCCGAACGATGCCTTTGGCCGAGCGCTCCTGAATGCCGAGCATTCCTGAATGACAGTTGCAAAGAGATGCCGAACGATCCAGTTGGGCCGAACTGTGGGTATGCCGAGTACTAAGTTTCCTGGCCCAATCTCTAGGAAACAAAAATATTTTGAAAATATTATTTTAAAGCCCGAATATTTGAAAAACAATTTAAAACAAATTTTAGAGAATGCGAGAGAGATTAGGAAAGTACTATTAGGTTTTTAACATAAATTTTATGACTCTATAACATATCTGGAATATCTTGAAATCATGAACTCGTCAATATTCATGAATCTTCATTTTTGAACTCTGGAAACACTATATCAGTATCTTGAATCTACCCATGATACGATACAATATTCTTAACCAACACCTATCTTATATCCTGCACTATATATATATATATATATATATATCTTGAAAAAACATTAGTATTTATATTTTAAATAATGTCCTTTACTTGTTATCATCAAAACCAATACCTAAGGTACTAACAATCTCCCCTTTTGATGATGACAACTCTGTATATAAAATATAATATAACTCCCTCTGTGTTACAAAACTCTCCCTTAATCTATGCATAGATTTTACATATTTCTCCCTCTTTGTCATCAACAAAAAAAACTAACTAAAACTATAACTCTAACACTAACTCTTGATCTAATTCTAACTCTAACTCCCCTTAAATAAGATACTAATCAATATGTATAAGAATTATATATAATGATGATGAGGAAGATTATATGAAAACAATAAGTGATATGTAAAATTGATAATCATGAAATAATCAATCCAAATATACATCGAATCAAACAAAGTTTATGTTACACGGCATTCAAGCAAATCCACACAAAGCAAACTAATCAAATCTAATCCAAATCAAGTATTATCATTTATATACAATCAAACCTATTTAAACTAGACATTTCGAGGAACTTCAACCATCCATCAACGCCAAAGATTGGATGCGTTTTGATAGCATCCAAATCGTTATCATCTTTGTTAATGGTACACTCTGGATTGGTGGTTTGTTCTTCTTTTTTCAAGGCAAAAATCATCCATCGAATTGCATCGAAATGCCTTTCTTGCTCGTTGATCATCTACATTTGACTCAATTCTAAGTGCCTCTGGTTTCTTAGGATGAAAGTAAGAATGTTCTTGAATGATTTAAGAGTTTGTTCAAGGTTTTTGGTTAGTTTTTGGATAGGAGAAGCCATTATTTTGGTTTTAGAGTTTAGGAATGCAAAGGAATAAGAAAGACAGTAGAACGATTCTTTGGTCTTAACAAGTATTTAAAGGGGTGGAAATTCATTGGAAATGAATAGACATTTGTTGTCTATTTAATTTTCAAAATCAAAATTTTTGACAAATTACCATTTAATGTCGACATACATACCTAGGATATGTCGGCATATATGCAGAAATTTTCAAGTGTTTTGATATTCTAATATATTTAGCTTATACTATTATGCTTGGTATGTTTTCCAGAGATAATAAACAATTTATAACAGCTAGGAGACGGATTTTTCATGAATACTTAGATAGAGATTACATAGAACACAAAGAAATGATACATAAGTTCAAACCAAATTTAAACTACAACACGCTCATAAGCAACTAGATAACAAGATGAAAAGATGTAGATAAGGAAGATGATGAAGATACCCCAAGCTTGTGTTACACTTTTCCAAAGAACTTGTCCATTTTGTTGGAAATAGTGTTTAATTCCTTACTAACCGAATGCTTGAGAGTCTTTTGGTTTTCAATAATCTTCTTTTGATTGTTGAGAAGGTCTTGATTTATTGGTCGGAGTGTAAAGTCAATGCTTTCTAAGGGTTTTCCTCCTCCTCCTCCTCTTCTTCTTCAATATTCATATCTTCTCCTTCTTCATCTTCCTCCTCCTTTTGAATTTCATCCCCCTCTTCATAAGCTAACCTTTCTTATTTCTCCACAAGAGTTTCATATGGCTTGAAAAAGGGTGGAATTTTAATAAGAGCAATGTTAGCTTGATTAAAGACTTTACGAGAGATAAATTCTTCTCCTTTAAAGTCAACAACAAAGTAATTGAAGATTTAGGTAAGATACACACCATGAAATAGTGCGTTTTCACGATTGGAAAGATGTTTGGGATAAAATTCATCCAAAATAACTTGAGCCCAATTTATATCATATTGATCATAAATGGCAAAAAGGGCTATACAAACTTTTAGAGTTGGATTATTAAAATTTCCCTATCGAGAAGTGATAGTATGTTGTAAAGAAGATTTAGAATTCTCGCTTTTGGATGAAAGTTTCGGTTATTAAACTCAAATTTATCATCACCTTCGAAAATGTTGTGAAATACTTCACGATTTTGATCATCAATTTTGAAAGATGTAAGGTCCATTCTGGTAGATTTACATCCAAGAATGGTACCTAAAAGTTCACAATTTAAAATAGTTAAAGTTCCTTTTACACTACTCCATACTTCTCATTCTCTTCCATCATGAAATTTTCCTTTCAAGTTTGCATAAAACATTTAGACCGAGTGTGGATAGCAAACAAAATCATTTTGAAAGCATCAATTAAACCAGAATTCCATTTTGTAAATAAAGAGAATCAAGTTCATAAGTAGAAAAATCATTGAAAGCATCAAACTTTCCCGTAGAAACCTTTCCATAATTCATATAACTAATATATATATATATATATATATTCATAGCCTCTTTATCATATAAGAGACAATTCTTTATACTTTTGGAAAGTCTCATAAATGTAGGAGTGAGTGAGAAAGCCATTGATGATGAGTTTTGAAGAGATAAGAGAGTTAATGAAATTTTGAATTTTGAAATGAAAGTGAGAAATGAATAGACAAGGATAGAGTAAGTAAATAAAGAATCAAAGGACATGTTCTCTGGTCAAAAGACAACATTTTAGAACATAGGAGTTGGTGAAAAAGTGGAGGGACATTCAAATTTTGAAATTGAAATTGAAATTGAAGTTCAAAATCTATCTACATATGTTGACATATTATCGTGCGGTATGTCGACATATAGGTCGAAATTTTCAAAAATGATTTTTGTTTAACTATATCCTGTCTTATTATATTGATATGTTTATAGTTATTCTATTTTTAGAAAAATAATTTTAAAATAACTTTAAATATATTTTATTATTAAAATATATAAAATATTTATATTTAAAATATAAACACACAATATTCAACCAATATTATTATTAACCTATAGGATATTCCAAACAACCAATAAAGCAACCAGAAGAAAAGAAAAGTTCATTCAAGAAATTTAAAAAAACTTTTGATACATTAAAAGCGTACCTTTTTCTGATCCATTTTACCATTTTGTTCTGAATTACGTACTGTTGTGAAACACATGTTAGCAATTTCTGTATCTGATTCATTATCACTTGAGGATGTGTTAGAATTGTCTAATTTTAAAGTATAGGCTCTTCTCCATTTTCTAGGTGAATCAGTGTTTGGTGTGGTTTTCAGTTTATCAGGATGTGGATAGTCTCGTTTTAAATGGCCAAGGTCATCGCTGTTATAACATCTAATGCCATTTCCGTTTCCTTTTCAGCTTCCTAGATTTTTGTTGTCATTTCTTTTGAAATTGTTCATCTTCCTATATTTTAGAAATTTTCTGAAATTACTTGTCATGAAAGAAAATTTTTCATTGTCATCGCTGTCTAGATCTAGATTATCCGTCCTTACATTAAAAGCTATATATTTCTTCTTTATTGCTTTGCTTTCTCTCTTTCCCTGCATTTGTGCTTCAAAAGACATTAAATTGCCAATTAACTATTCAATTTTTAGTGTGCTAATGTCATTAGCCTCATCGGTTGCAAGAGTCTTTTGATCCCATTCAGGTGTAAGTGAATTGAGGATTTTTCTAACTTGATCCTCTTTAGAAAAACTTTTACCAGTGCAATAAGTAAGTATACTATATCTTGGAATCTACTATGCATATCAGATTTGGATTCATTTGGAATAATTGAAACTGGTTTGTTAACATGGAAATTTTGGTCTGTATGACCTTACTTGTCCCTTCATATGTAACTTGCAAAGTTCTCCAAATTTTAAATGGAGATTTTAATATAGATACCCTATAAAATTCATTTCTATCTAGTGGACAAAATGATAAATTCATAGCCTTAGAGTTACTTTGTGCAGCTGCTTTTTGGTCAGCAGTCCACTGTGAAAAAGTAGTCTCGGGTTCAGTGTACTCAGTTTGTATAATATTCCAAATGTCTAAACCAATTGACTGTAAATAAATTTTCATTCTACATGATCAATATGTGTAATTAATGCCATTAAAAAGTGGAGGTCTAGTAGTTGATTGTCCTTCGAAAAATGAGTTACTAACAAGTGTATTAATGGTGTTACTAGTAGTACTATTACTAGTGTTGTTGGCCATTTAAACATTCAAAATAATCAGATGATGAATAATTTGAAAACCAATGCTCTAATACCAAATGTGAGTTAGCGAAATAAGGATCTTAAGGTTAAATTAACAATAGAGGGAGGGTGAATAGTGTTTAATTGGTTATATGAATATTTTTCAAATTCTTTAAGATTCTACTTGGAATGATGCAATTCACAATCACAGAAACAATCACAGAATTAAAGTACAGATAAAAGTAAATGCAGTAAAAGTAAAAGGGAATGAACATGCTAGGATTTTATACTGGTTTGGAGTTACCCTACATCCAGTCCCGCATAATTCCTTATATGGATTTCTTTTCAACTACTAAATGCAAATACAATCCCAATTTCAAGACTACGAAACATACCATCCAGATTCCTGACCTTTGGATAGAGTCGCTTGATTTACGGACCATAAGCACACACACTAGATTTGCGGGCTACTAAGCACACCCAATTGATTTTACATGCTACAATCACTTGGATTTCAGGGATACCAAGCACACCACAAAGTATAAGAGTATGATTTGATAGAGTTAACAGACTTGGATCTTCGATCTTGATTACAATTGATCCTATAACTCTTGAATAGCACTTTGATTTTGAGAGAGATGAGGGAAATCAGAGAGTAGATGAAGGAGAATGAAATTAGTAATAATTGAATTTGTTTCTGGTTGAATTTCAGTAGAGATTTGGTAAAAATTGATTTAAAAATCAAAAGAGTGAAAAGAGGAGAGAAAAGTAAGAAAGTAGTTGATGAAAATTCGGTTGGAAGTTTGGTATATATAGGAAAACAACGATCATGTCCATTCACGAAGAGATAAGATGAAAAGACACTTCCATTCAAATTTGAATTTTGAATTTTACAGCCGCCATGTCGACATACATAGATAGGATATGTCGACATATCCCTTTGTATTTTGAAAAACACTTCAAAAATATTATTTTGAAAATCTGTTGCTTTGTAAAATAATTTGATACTTTGTAGAATCATTTAAATATAGTTTTTACACATTTTAATTAGAATATAACTTAATAAAACTTCATAAAATAATTTTGAAAGATTTAATAAAAATATTCAATATTATACATAAAAATCAATATAATTATAACTTATTAACATATAAAGAAAAATTCAATATATGTATTATGACAACCCGCCTTTTCGACCCTCCAAGATCGACACTAATACATCCTCGGTATTCATGTGTCGCGAATTCAAGTGCTGGAGTGGAAGATAATCAGGAGTTTTAAAAAGAAATAAAGGTAGAAGATAGAATAACAACAGAGTTTCATAATCGTATTAATTCCACATATGGAAAGTACATACAATCACCCCAAATGACTCATCAGAGTTACGTTAACTACTAACACAGCCAGGGATAAGTATAACTACCTATCCTTATAGAGGCTGGCAGATACTAAATACATAATATATGATACAATGGAAATTTGAAATAGATCGCTATTGACAAGAGGACCCCCCAGTCTTCATGCTCCATGCTTCTTCTAAAATGCTCTAAGTTACCTGACTACTTGGATGCCATGAAAAAATAGATCACCCAGAGTTCAAGGGAAAAAGAAAATAAACTCCGGGTCAGCTATGGGACTGGTGTGAGAAACTCAAAATTCAAAAATTTGGAAAACAAAAGGGTTCACTAAGACCACGCCGCACATAAATACAGAACAGATTTTTACCTTATGATAACCAAATCATTATTACGTAAAATTCAGTGATATTATTTTAATGATATTCTTTGAAAACTTTTCAAATAAGCATATTCAAATAGCCAAAATTGTTACATTGGTTAAATCTAATGGCATAATAGGTTTACAACTAAAACCGAAGGCACGTATTGGAGATTTTGATTTCCAATGAATAGCGAGGTAAGAGACTACCACCCGTGAAGTACATTTCTAAGGGAATGTACCGAAGATCGACATCTTCGAAACCTCTATGAATTAAGACCGACTTACCCGAAACCAACAGATGGTACGGATGGCACCGAATATGATATCAACCCGGTTATTATCGACCTATTCAGGATCCCATAACATACACCACATAATTTAGACCCGACATCATAGCGGGTAGAAATAAATAAATCTAGAAAGGTGATATCATACCCTAATGGTTGCGGTCTACTTAGCATTAAAGCAACGCCTGTTTCACAATTCTCCGAGTGTGAGGCTTGAATTTACATTTACCTTTCTTAGAACATTTTCACTTAAAATGCCACATTGCCATTTCCAACAAAACACTATTAATTTCCAAAAAAGTAAAAACTCTTAGCTCATACATCTCAGAGAAAGGTGTTAAGTATAAGAGGGGTTACCTCCTACACTACCAAACAGATTTACATTTGTATAGATCAATGCACTGTGATTTTAGAAATGCAATGTCAGACATTCATCCATACAAGTTGTCCAAGAATAGGACAAAATTAAAGGACTCTCCTACCACATCCTATCAGGCATTACCCTTAGGATTAGTAGCGAGTAGTCCTTGCATACAGAGATCCAAGAACGAAGGGACCACTGCTATTTACTTATCTTGGAAGCTACTCCGAAATTATCAACAAGTAGTCCTTTCGTTATGAAGTTCCCCGCCTTCAACTTTATTGTCTTTAACATGTCTTCAGTTTCGAACTCGTGAATTGGTTCGAAGTGGTTTTTAGATAGGAATTACCCAAATCTGATCTTGATTCTTTCGAACCAATCATTGATAAAAATATGTTAGGTGGGTGATTAATATTCCATTAATTTGTATCCTTTTATCCAAAATATCTTCTTAGAGGTATATAACTTATAAAACCATTTCTTTTTAGCATATAAAGGATCATTAAACCTCTCTTAACCAAATCAAAATCATTTCTCAAAAGTCATATTGCAAAACCTATTTGAGTAAAATGGGCCGATAAAAATTATACTAATTTTACTCAGTATCAATTTTCGTTTTCAACCTTTACTATCCTTCGAATAATGGTGAAATCACCTTTTAAATTTACATAGATAGTACAGGTTCCCTCATCGAAATTGAATAGCAAGTATAAAAGATTATTTCTATACAATTTAAGTTGTATGAAATTTGTAAAAATTAAATCTTTTATACTTGACTCGTTTCCAACATTTCGATCTTATCTATTCCTCATCCAGGAAAAAGGTCAGGTGAGCCAGGGCACTGGTTGTGCCTAAACATCCCCTTAGTTTAAGCATCTCCCATCCAGATCTCACGAATAGAAAAATCCAGTCTACTCATCGGCTTTCAGAGCCAATATTTAATCACTTGGTTATAACAGCTTTTCTTTAAATCATTTATTTAAACTCTTTCAAAATAAATTATAAAACCTTCAAATAATCTTTAAAGTACTTAGCTATTTATTTTAAAACATTTATAAAAGGTTTAGCAAAGAATTCTTAAGTTTAAAGACATATTTCAAAAGTTATTAAAAGTGTTGAAAAAGTGTTGCGAATAGTGCTTTTAAGGCTTATTTGATCAAAACAACTTTTCTTTCATTTAAAAATATGTTTTTATAACTCAAATCTCTTTTAAAACATTTTAAAATATTTATAGAATTTATCCCATATTTTTATAGAACTAGTAATATCACTTTTAAAGAACTTATCGCTTTAGTTTTCGAACTGCCAAACGACGTGTATTTTGTAAACTTGTTTTGCTCATATTCCAAAATTTACTATATGAAATCATGATCCATTTTTTTGTTTGAAAAATATGATTATAAGAGTTCGGAAAATTCTTATTACATAGAATTCCAACTCCATAAGAATCGTATTATAACGAACGCGATTTTTCGTCGCTCGAAAATCGACATTAATACATTCACTATATCAATTGCCGAGCAATCGAATGTCGAAAAACCGAATTGTTATGGAGAAAAAGAAGAGGTAGAAGAAAACGGAAGAAAAAGAAAGAAGAAACAACATGAAAACACAGAAATAGAAACAATATCAGAATCTCACATTCGCAGCGGAACAACATATAATAGATAAATGAATAATCTTTAAATCAAAGAACTATATCATTTTATACATTACATCATCATCAGAGTTTACAACAACAATACAACACTGGACAGTTATATAAACTTGTCCTCATACAGAATACACAGCAGAATAAATAATATCATATACAAGTGGTACGTCTCGCCATCCAGCTCACCAATGAGCTCCACAGCATCTCCTCAATCTAGAATGACCTGATAACCTAACTCTAGACTGCCCGTGTGGAAAATGATGGGCACCCAGAGTTTAGGAAGGAAACAATAAACTCTAGGTCAGTTACGGTGACTGGTGTGAGAACTTAAAACAGTTTGTCTTTAAAAACAAACAACAATAGAATTTTAACATTGAAACCCGCAATGCTTTTGGAAAATGAAACTACCATAAGACCTCCCGCCACACACACAATGCAAACGCAGAATTGGAGGAGATTTCTTCTTATGATAGTCAAATATGCTTACTACGCAAATCATTGGATTATTATTATTAGTGCATAGTGCAGAAAACATTTCGAAAGTATAATATTAATCTTAGCCAGCATAGGCATTTCACGTTATGCCTACTATAACTACAATGTTCAATAGCAGGTTACCGCCACATTCCATAGCAGGTTATAAAATTGCAATCGTAAAGGTTCGTATTGTTTCTTTGGATTTTCCAACAAATGGTCAGGCTAAGGAACTTCCTATGCCACGAAAGAAAACGCCTCTGGCTGGATGCTCTGAGAGACAAACTGCTCTCTGCCAACAAGGCCGGGTTACCCCTGTAACTAGGTAACTCACGAATATGTCATCCCCGGTCCTTTGGGACCTTTATCCGAGCGCTCAGTAACCAACATCACACATAATAAATAAGGTGTGTCCACATGAGTAAGTATCTGGGCTCCATACCATGATACCACCCCTTTCCAGAAGGAAATGACATACCCTAAAGGGAACAACCCTTATAACCTTGCCGCAACATTCCTGTTTCGACCATTTCCGGGTTGTTGAGGACCTGACGAAGTCTCGTCCACAAAGCTACGCTTTTTCACAAAGCCATGCTTTGATCACAAATGATCAATAAATGATCATCATTACAGCAACACTCAGCATGCCACATTACCAAATTGGGAATATATCGCTGATAAATTTCAACTACATAACCTCTGAGCTCGTACGTCTCAGAGAAGGGTGTTAAGCTAAGAGAATAAATTCTCCGCCACCAACAGAAATGTATTTGAAAGAAATCATCTTTATATCTCAAAACGTAATGTCAGACACGTAACCATACAAGTCTGTTCCGGGTTCGAACAGAACCGAAGGCACTTCAAAGAAGCCCTTGCAATCCGGGTATTCACAATCCCGATAAAACTTCCCATCACAAAGGAAATCTCAATACCATAGCTAACGATGCAGAGACAATCGATAGGTCATCCTATCGTTTTTACAAACATCCGGTCTTCACCACCGATCTTCAATACGATCCATATCGTCGTATCACTAATTCGAAATGGGTTATACGACACAAAGGTCCTTTCCCGGCTAACCCGAATAGTGAGCGCTTATTCAAAAATAAGTGTGGCATTCAATTTCAAGCAAATCACAACAAATACCTATTCAAGTTAATTATTGATAGTCGGTTATTTAACTATCAATAGGTCTGCACAGCATCATCAGATTCTAAATAATTTTCCAAATTATTTATCTTCCAAAAATATCTTTACAAGATATCAAATTTTCCACACTTAACCATTTGAAACAAATTTCAATTATTCACTTTCAATTTATCTTTACAAAGATAAATTCTCAAAAAACGTTTCATTTCACATTGGAAAAGCATTTCCATACTTATTCAATAATAAGTAATTCACAAATCTATTTATTTTCAACACTTGGAAAATATCCAATATACTTAAACCATAATTAAGTATATATTTCATTCTTTAAGGAAATCATTTTCTTAAACACATCTATTTGAGTCAAAACGAATGTTACGTAAAACATTGTTAGGACAACTCAAAATCACTAGTATAGGGATTCGAAATTTAGATAGATATATATAAATCCCAATACCATATAAAACATTTCCTTTCGGAAACCATTTACTATAACAACAGTGTTATAGTCCACCATTTCCTTATTCCTCGAAACGTCTATTTCAACAATAAATGTTGAAATCTATGTTTTCGATACTTAACACGTTTTAAAACATCTTTTAAAAAATTACTTCATTTCGTAATATCACTTTCCCAAAACATATCCATTTTATTTAATAATATATTCACTGTACAAAATCGTGAATATACTTTATTTACCCAATTCAATGTTTCTACACATTTTATTTAAAAGATTATCCACTGTCCAAAATCGTGGATAAAATTCCCAACCAAACTCTTATTATTACAACATTTAACTTAAAGGATAATTCGCTGTCCAAAATCACGAATATATCTCCTTTATTATCCAATTCAATTTATATAACTCAATTATATACCGGAAATCTATATTATAAGTTAAGAACTTATAATCCAGTTATTTACAACATCTATTCATTTTATAACTTCACAAATCATAAGTCTATAAATTTCGTTCACTTATGAAATCCAATTTTTTCATTTTAACACTTATAAAAACTCGTTTTATAATTCCAGTATTCTTAATTTATAAAATATCAATTTTATACATCTTTTATATAAATCGTTCATAATAATTCAAAAATCCCAATTTAAACCATTTATAAATTAATCAACTATTTATTTCAAAAATCACTTTTCGCTTATATTTCACAAATCTCATAATTTTCATAACACGAAAATTATAACATTTATTTATTTAAAATGAATCAATTCCAAAATTCAATAAAACGTATACTTTCAAAAATCACTTTTAAAATCCCTTTAAAATCCCTTTAAAATCAAAATCGTTACTTTTAAACTTCAAAAATGGATCCGATGATGCAACAGCACCAATCATCAATCACGACAATCAAACATCATATATCATCATATGATAATCAACAAATATCACAATATCTATAATCAAATAAATATTGGTGAGGAATCCAGTTGGATCCCTCCAACCTGCTTCCCTGCATCCACAGATGTTAGCACAATACCAATTCTGCTCCAGTACGGAATATCGCGGTATATGGGTTTAATAAATAACCTCCGCTTAATATACGGCGTATAATTTCTATTTATCACAATAAATAGCAATCATCATTCAATCATCACAATTAACACTATCAACAATTTTAAATCTCAACAATTTAAAATTTAAATCGAAACAAAACATTCGATTGAGTGAGGAGTTCTCACCTTTGCTTTTAGAACAGTTGCAGCGTTTTATTTCGAATAAAATTAAACAGACGTTTAATTTTACTCGAAATTCACACTAGCTCCAAATGACTACAATCCAGTTCCATAGCGTAGTGCTCGTCCATACGATTCCAACGCAATTCGTTTCGTGCGTTTTCGACCTCGTATGAAAAAGTTATGCTATTTTAAAGTTTAACCGAATTTATATAAAACAATTTCAGCTTTTATTTTTACCTTTTTAACCCTACTTGCAATCTGGACCATTGATTTCTGCTCCATCAGATCTGGGCCACTGGTATCCTTCTTCCCTTTCATGTTAAAAAACGTGAGCTTGAACCCATTAGCCGTTGCCAAACATTGAATTTTCGCGGCCACTACGTTGAAGTTGAAGACGATCGGCGACCTCCGTTGCGAAGCTCATCTCGAACGGCACCATCACCAAATGTACGGTCAAACTTGGTCATCAACAGCCCTCGAAAATCGTGCAAGACTTGATGATGAACGCGGCAATTTTGATGTCGATCCGTAGCTCCAAAAACGATCGTGACCGTTGAATAGAGAGATCTCGTGATGATCTTCAACTTTGTAGTTGACAACTTTCACTAAAAACGTGTGGATTGGAAGAAAATCAAAGAGGAATGAAATGAATTTTCGACCATTAAATTGGAGGGTGGCGGCTGAAGCTAATAGACTAGGGTTTCCTCTTGTTACGTATGTATATACGTATATAAATAATATTAAATTTATTTTAAAATGACTTTTTCAAACGATCTCCAAATCACACGTGCCACCTGGCGTTCGTAAGGTTTACCCCACATTTTGAACACAATGGAACATGTTTCGGGAGCTAATTCGATCATCTGTGCGAGTTACGGCAATAAACGATCAATTTTAAATTAAACTGATTTAAACCGATTTCGATGCGTTTTGGCTTGCCCCGGACAAACCGTACATCCGATTGACATGAAATTTGAAACCATACAATAATATCACATTACGGATCCGATGAAACTAGTTTCGTAGAAATCCGAGACTTTTTGAAAAATGACTATTTTAACTCGCCAAATTAATATTAAAACAATTTTGATGCATTTCGAGCTACCACGGTCAAACGACTACTCCGATTGCTATGAAAATTGAAATCAGATAATAACAAACTATTATGGATACAATGGAACTAGTTTCGTCCAATTCTGAGACTGTCCTAAAAATGGCTAATTTCACTAGTCGATTTAATATTAAAATATTCAATTTTCACAAATTAACTTTTAATTCGATTTTAAAAGTTCTATAACATTACTATAACTTCAACATGATTTAATATAACTTCATAATTCATTTTTAATCACATTCAATCCAGATTTCAATTATTTCTGGAATTTCAACTATTAAATTATCGATTTAATTATCCAGTTAAATCCAGATATTCGAATTTTAAATTATTCGACTTATTAATTTCACTTATTAATATTTAAAATAAATTAAATATTCGAATTTCAAATGTCAGAAATTCTGGGTCGTTACAAACTTCCCCTCTTAAAAGAATTTCGTCCTCGAAATTACCAAGTAAGAAAAATGCCCCAAATTCATTAACTTTCCAAAAATCCACTCCGTGAAAATTTTATATTCACCTTTTTCAAAACTTTTAACTTCAACCAAAACAATGGTTTCCATTTTCTAGTTCAATTCCTACATTTTCATTTCAATTTGGAAATTGACTTTTCATTAACAAAAATTTCCAAAATTTCCCGAAAATTTTCTAAAGCCTTAAATTTTCAGAAAAATTCGTCAGCGTCTCCTTTGCACGGTTCGATCGTAGTAGGATCACAATAGACATAAATATGTATACATCGACCCACCCAGTCGGAAAAGCAGAAAAACAGTTCATATTTCCTATTTTTATTGCGTAGGCGTACCTTTTTAGCATTTTTAAGCAAAGCAGTTATTTATTAACTTGTTAGCGCAACCCGAATAGCCGAACGGTAGCCCCGGCACCTGTACTTACTCAATTTAAATATGTAAGTGACAAATATATAAATTATTAACAATTTTACTCTTTTAAACAACTACAACACTTGCATATCAAATGAAATGCATACTAAACAAGATTTATAAGCAACTTATAAAATTTGAATATCACTTGTAATTGTTTACAACCAATTCATATATAAAGACATTCAATTCTTTGTTTTCAATTAGTTTACATTCACTGATTTACATTCAAGTTGGTTCACTTTCAATTCAAATCAATTACTATTTAAATTTACTTCACTTTCAATTTAAATTTAATTACATAGCTTCTAATTTCGCCAATTCAATTTCATCAACATTTAATGAATTTATATACAATCAACTAACAATCATATAACATCCAATGTATATTCAACACAACCAAATAAATTCAATTTACTTTACATACATTCAATTTGGTTCAACCTTTTCAATTAGCTTTAAATGAATTAACACTTACATTCATTATTCCATATCAATTTATTTACATTTGGTTGATTAACATTCAATCCATTTATTGATTCAATTGCTAATCCATTTAACAAATAAAGTTGAATTTTATTTATATAACTCAAGTTCACATTCATTTAATAAATTCACTTTATTAATTTACTTTGATATCACAATCAACTTCATTCAACATTACTTAAGTTATTTTCCATTTCAAACATCATTTGTTCAAATTAACTTAAGTTTCCACTTATAAATCCAATTCAGATTCAAATTTTATTTAACTTTTAGCAAAGTCAAAATTTATTATCTCATATTATAAGTTCAAACTTAATTACTTATATTTAACAATCACAACTTAGATTTAATTGATTCACTTATAGTTACTTTAATTTAACTCCTTCCTTTAAGTTAAATTTATTATATCAAAAATTCAAACGGTATAAGTTATCAACTCATTATCATTCCCATAAATATTTTAAATAGGATTCCAGAGTCTTTTCAACCTTTCAAAACCATTTTGAAATCAATTCATTTTATCTTTTGAATTTCTAAAACCAAATCCAAATTTTCCAACCAACTTTCATTTAAAATAATCTGGCAGCAATTCCTCTTTTGGAAACCCGAAAATGAACACCAATGATGTCGCGATCATCATCGGAATTATTTTCCGGCGACCTGAAAAGAGTTTAGAGCTTTCATCTCTCCAAAACAATTTTTTTCCAAAATATCAAATCCTTTCAAAACACTTCTCTGGAATTTTATTTTAGATTATAAATCACATTTACAAATCTTTTACTTACAAAATTTCACTTCTTATGTATAAGATTATTTTACCATTGTAAATCATTTCAATTATAATTCATACTTATAATTCATTTTCTTATACAATTCATTCTTTTACAATTGTTGTTTTATTTAACTTATTCAAACAACTTTTATCAACTTATATATATTTACATTTTCAACAACCAAACAATCAATTATATACACTTCAATAATTCTGAAAAATTATTCCTTTATATATAAAATATAATCGATGTAAAATTATTTCATTTACCCAATTTAAACGATATCATGCTGAATTGTTCTGAACAAGTGTTTAGAGATCCCTATCGATAGAGTTGTACCGACAATACCGACCAGAATCCATATACCACTCAACAAATCAATTATCACAATATAAAACAATTTTATATTCACTAACAAATACGCGCTCATATCTATTATTACACTCAACTCATTCTAGAGCACTACTGACTCTATCTCTAATGAGTAACACCCAACAGATCCATAGTTGTCGCTTAACCATATGCTCTGATACCAAATGTAACGAACGCGATTTTTCGTCGCTTGAAAATTGACATTAATACATTCGCTATATCAACTGCTGAGCAATCGAATGCCGAAAAACCGAATTGTTATGGAGAAAAAGAAGAGGTAGAAGAAAATAGAAGAAAAAGAAAGAAGAAACAACAGGAAAACACAGAAACAGAAACAATATCAGAATCTCACATTCACAGTGGAACAACATATAATAGATAAATGAATAATCTTTAAATCAAAGAACTATATCATTTTATACATTACATTATCATCAGAGTTTACAACAACAATACAACACTGGACAGTTATATAAACTTGTCCTCATACAGAATACACAACGGAATAAATAATATCATATACAAGTGGTACGTCTCGCCATCCAGCTCGCCAATGAGCTCCACAGCATCTCCTGAATCCAGAATGACCTGATAACCTAACTCTAGACTGCCCATGTGGAAAATGATGGGCACCTAGAGTTTAGGAAGGAAACAATAAACTCTAGGTCAGTTATGGTGACTGGTGTGAGAACTTAAAACAGTTTATCTTTAAAAACAAACAACAATAGAATTTTAACATTGAAACCCGCAATGCTTTTGGAAAATGAAACTACCATAAGACCTCCCGCCACACACACAATGCAAACGCAGAATTGGAGGAGATTTCTTCTTATGATAGTCAAATATGCTTACTACGCAAATCATTGGATTATTATTATTAGTGCATAGTGCAGAAAACATTTCGAAAGTATAATATTAATCTTAGCCAGCATAGGCATTTCACGTTATGCCTACTATAGCTACTACGTTCAATAGCAGGTTACCGCCACATTCCATAGCAGGTTATACAATTGCAATCGTAAAGGTTCGTATTGTTTCTTTGGATTTTCCAACAAATGGTCAGGCTAAGGAACTTCCTATGCCACGAAAGAAAACGCCTCTGGCTGGACGCTCCGAGAGACAAACTGCTCTCTGCCGACAAGGCCGGGTTACCCCTGTAACTAGGTAACTCACGAATATGTCATCCCCCGATTCTTTGGGACCTTTACCCGAGCGCTCGGTAACCAACATCACACATAATAAATAAGGTGTGTCCACATGAGTAAGTATCTGGGCTCCATACCATGATACCACCCCTTTCCAGAAGGAAATGACATACCCTAAAGAGCGCGACCCTCATAACCTTGCCGCAACATTCCTGTTTCGACCATTTCCGGGTTGTTGAGGCCCTGACGAAGTCTTATCCACAAAGCTACGCTTTTTCACAAAGCCACGCTTTGATCACAAATGATCAATAAATAATCATCATTACAGCAACACTCAGCATGCCACATTACCAAATTGGGAATATATCGCTGATAAATTTCAACTACATAACCTCTGAGCTCGTACGTCTCAGAGAAGGGTGTTAAGCTAAGAGAATAAATTCTCCGCCACCAACAGAAATGTATTTGAAAGAAATCAGCTTTATATCTCAAAACGTAATGTCAGACACGTAACCATACAAGTCCGTTCCGGGTTCGAACATAACCGAAGGCACTTCAAAAGAAGCCCTTGCAATCCGGGTATTCACAATCCCGATAAAACTTCCCATCACAAAGGAAATCTCAATACCGTAGCTAATGGTGCAGAGACAATCGATAGGTCATCCTATCATTTTCACAAACACCCGGTCTTCACCACCGGTCTTTAATACGATCCATATCGTCGTATCACTAATTCGGAATGGGTTATACGACACAAAGGTCCTTTCCCGGCTAACCCGAATAGTGAGCGCTTATTCAAAAATAAGTGTGGCATTCAATTTCAAGCAAATCACAACAAATACCTATTCAAGGTAATTATTGATAGTCGGTTATTTAACTATCAATAGGTCTGCACAGCATCATCAGATTCCAAATAATTTTCCAAATTATTTATCTTCCAAAAATATCTTTACAAGATATAAAATTTTCCACACTTAACCATTTGAAACAAATTTCAATTATTCACTTTCAATTTATATTTACAAAGATAAATTCTCAAAAAACGTTTCATTTCACATTGGAAAAGCATTTCCATACTTATTTAATAATAAGTAATTCACAAATCCATTTATAAACTGCTCTCTGCCAACAAGGCCGGGTTACCCCTGTAACTAGGTAACTCACGAATATGTCATCCCCCGGTCCTTTGGGACCTTTATCCGAGTGCTCGGTAACCAACATCACACATAATAAATAAGGTGTGTCCACATGAGTAAGTATCTGGGCTCCATACCATGATACCACCCCTTTCCAGAAGGAAATGATATACCCTAAAGGGCGTGACCCTCATAACCTTGCCGCAACATTCCTATTTCGACCATTTCCGGGTTGTTGAGGCCCTGACGAAGTCTCGTCCACAAAGCTACGCTTTTTCACAAAGCCACGCTTTGATCACAAATGATCAATAAATGATCATCATTACAGCAACACTCAGCATGCCACATTACCAAATTGGGAATATATCGCTGATAAATTTCAACTACATAACCTCTGAGCTCGTACGTCTCAGAGAAGGGTGTTAAGCTAAGAGAATAAATTCTCCACCACCAACAGAAATGTATTTGAAAGAAATCAGCTTTATATCTCAAAACGTAATGTCAGACACGTAACCATACAAGTCTATTCCGGGTTCGAACAGAGCCGAAGGCACTTCAAAAGAAGCCCTTGCAATCCGAGTATTCACAATCCCGATAAAACTTCCCATCACAAAGGAAATCTCAATACCGTAGCTAACGATGCAGAGACAATCGATAGGTCATCCTATCGTTTTCACAAACACCCGGTCTTCACCACCGGTCTTCAATACGATCCATATCGTCGTATCACTAATTCGGAATGGGTTATACGACACAAAGGTCCTTTCCCGGCTAACCCGAATAGTGAGCGCTTATTCAAAAATAAGTGTGGCATTCAATTTCAAGCAAATCACAACAAATACCTATTCAAGGTAATTATTGATAGTTGGTTATTTAACTATCAATAGGTCTGCACAGCATCATCAGATTCCAAATAATTTTCCAAATTATTTATCTTCCAAAAATATCTTAAAAAGATATAAAATTTTCCACACTTAACCATTTGAAACAAATTTCAATTATTCACTTTCAATTTATCTTTACAAAGATAAATTCTCAAAAAACGTTTCATTTCACATTGGAAAAGCATTTCCATACTTATTCAATAATAAGTAATTCACAAATCCATTTATTTTCAACACTTGGAAAATATCCAATATACTTAAATCATAATTAAGTATATATTTCATTCTTTAAGGAAATCATTTTCTTAAACACATCTATTTGAGTCAAAACGAATGTTACGTAAAACATTGTTATGACAACTCAAAATCACTAGTATAGGGATTCGAAATTTAGATAGATATATATAAATCCCAATACCATATAAAACATTTCCTTTCGGAAACCATTTACTATAACAACAGTGTTATAGTCCACCATTTCCTTATTCCTCGAAACGTCTATTTCAACAATAAATGTTGAAATCTATGTTTTCGATACTTAACACGTTTTAAAACATCTTTTAAAATAATTACTTCATTTCGTAATATCGCTTTCCCAAAACATATCCATTTTATTTAATAATATATTCACTATACAAAATCGTGAATATACTTTATTTACCCAATTCAATGTTTCTACACATTTTATTTAAAAGATTATCCACTGTCCAAAATCGTGGATAAAATTCCCAACCAAACTCTTATTATTACAACATTTAACTTAAAGGATAATTCGCTGTCCAAAATCACGAATATATCTCCTTTATTATCCAATTCAATTTATATAACTCAATTATATACCGGAAATCTATATTATAAGTTAAGAACTTATAATCCAGTTATTTACAACATCTATTCATTTTATAACTTCACAAATCATAAGTCTATAAATTTCGTTCACTTATGAAATCCAATTTTTTCATTTTAACACTTATAAAAACTCGTTTTATAATTCCAGTATTCTTAATTTATAAAATATCAATTTTATACATCTTTTATATAAATCGTTCATAATAATTCAAAAATCCCAATTTAAACCATTTATAAATTAATCAACTATTTATTTCAAAAATCACTTTTCGCTTATATTTCATAAATCTCATAATTTTCATAACACGAAAATTATAACATTTATTTATTTAAAATGAATCAATTCCAAAATTCAATAAAACGTATACTTTCAAAAATCACTTTTAAAATCCCTTTAAAATCCCTTTAAAATCAAAATCGTTATTTTTAAACTTCAAAAATGGATCCGATGATGCAACAACACCAATCATCAATCACGACAATCAAACATCATATATCATCATATGATAATCAACAAATATCACAATATCTGTAATCAAATAAATATTGGTTAGGAATCCAGTTGGATCCCTCCAACCTGCTTCCCTGCATCCACAGATGTTAGCACAATACCAATTCTGCTCCAGTACGGAATATCGCGGTATATGGGTTTAATAAATAACCTCCGCTTAATATACGGCGTATAATGTCTATTTATCACAATAAATAGCAATCATCATTCAATCATCACAATTAACACTATCAACAATTTTAAATCTCAACAATTTAAAATTTAAATCGAAACAAAACATTCGATTGAGTGTGGAGTTCTCACCTTTGCTTTTAAAACAGTTGCAGCGTTTTATTTCGAATAAAATTAAACAGACGTTTAATTTTACCTGAAATTCACTCTAGCTCCAAATGACTCTAATCTCGTTCCATAGCGTAGTGCTCGTCCATACGATTCCAATGCAATTCGTTTTGTACGTTTTCGACCTCGTATGAAAAAGTTATGCTATTTTAAAGTTTAACCGAATTTATATAAAACAATTTCAGCTTTTATTTTTATATTTTTAACCCTACTTGCAATCTTGACCGTTGATTTCTGCTCCATCAGATCTGGGCCACTGGTATCATTCTTCCCTTTCACGTTAAAAAACGTGAGCTTGAACCCATTAGCCGCTGCCAAACATTGAATTTTCGCGGCCACTACGTTGAAGTTGAAGACGATCGGCGACCTCCGTTGCGAAGCTCATCTCGAACGGCACCATCACCAAAAGTACGGTCAAACTCGGTCATCAACATCCCTCGAAATCGTGCAAGACCTGATGATGAACGCGGCCATTTTGATGTCGATCCGTAGCTCCAAAAACGATCGTGACCGTTGAATAGAGAGATCTCGTGATGATCTTCAACTTTGTAGTTGACAACTTTCACTAAAAACGTGTGGATTGGAAGAAAATCGAAGAGGAATGACATGAATTTTTGGCCATTAAATTGGAGGGTGGCGGCTGAAGCTAATAGACTAGGGTTTCCTCTTGTTACGTATATATATATATATACGTATATAAATAATATTAAATTTATTTTAAAACGACTTTTTCAAACGATCTCCAATTCACACGTGCCGCCTGGCATTCATAAGGTTTACCCCACGTTCCGAACACAATGGAACGTGTTTCGGAAGCTAATTCGGTCATCTGTGCGAGTTACGGCAATAAACGATCAATTTTAAATTAAACTGATTTAAATCGATTTCGATGCGTTTTGGCTTGCCCTGGACAAACCGTACATCCGATTGACACGAAATTTGAAACCATACAATAATATCACATTACGGATCCGATGAAACTAGTTTCGTCGAAATCCGAGACTTTTTGAAAAATGACTATTTTAACTCGCCAAATTAATATTAAAACAATTTTGATGCGTTTCGAGCTGCCACGGTCAAACGACAACTCCGATTGCTATGAAAATTGAAATCCGATAATAACAAACTATTACGGATACAATGGAACTAGTTTCGTCCAATTCTGAGACTATCCCAAAAATGGCTAATTTCACTAGTCGATTTAATATTAAAATATTCAATTTTCACAAATTAACTTTTAATTCGATTTTAAAAGTTCTATAACATTACTATAACTTCAACATGATTTAATATAACTTCATAAATCATTTTTAATCACATTAAATCCAGATTTCAATTATTTCTGGAATTTCAACTATTAAATTATCGATTTAATTATCCAATTAAATCCAGATATTCGAATTTTAAATTATTCGACTTATTAATTTTACTTATTAATAATATAAATGGATTTAATTTCTTATGGCGTGAAATCACGAACTGCCTTTATGCGACGCATCTATTTTTGATTCAATTTTCATAACTTGTCAAAACTTCACCAAATTGGGTTTCAATGTTTTTAATACTTTTATAAACCATTTCAAATGGTCTAAATGATTCCATATCACTTTTATAACTTCATTCGAAAAGTGATTTCCTTGTGTAACATCGATGTGTATTTAACGTGATTTGTTTACATAGTTAAACTCTATATTAAAACAACCAATACGTGATGATCAAAGCATAGTAAAAATCCATAGCAATCATATTACATCATCATTCTATGTATATATAAAAAGAGTTTCTCACTTGATTTTCGATCGAACTAACTTTAAAACGGCCATAGCTCCACTATCTCGAAATAAGAGCTCATGATTACTAGCACGAATGCTCCTAGAGGGTTGGCCTTGGTCTTGGAGGATTGGAAGGCTCGACCTTACTTGGAAAAAGGTGGTGGAGGACTTGATTGCACACGGCCTTGGTGGAGGAAAAGGAAGCGATCACTAGCTTGAACTTTGGTTTGAAGTTGTATAGATTTTGATTAAATTTGGCATATCTTTGTTTTTGATTTTGTAATATTTTATTTCTTAAGCTATGGAAGCTATTGATGTAGAGAAGAAGAGGATGAAGTGGTTAGGAATTTTATAAAGAAAAATGTGAATGAAGTGAAGAGAGGTGGTTGCTATTTATAGGAAAAAATGAGAATAAAAATTTTAGGATATTTACACACAAATACATCACCATTTCATCACCACCACTTCCCCCTCTTCCCTCATCATTCTCGGTCGAGCATGCCCCCATGTGTGTGGCCAGTGCTTGTACTTAGGTTGTAAGACATTGACTTTGGTTTTACTTAAGGGTTAAGTTTTAGGAAAATATTTTATATCTTTTCTAATATATATATATATATAATTATCTAAGTATACTTATAAGTGTATATGTGTTCATGTGCATGTGAATGTGTTTAGGTATATGTATATGTATTGTGCATATGCATATGCATATCTTGAATGATTCACAATGTCGCACAACTTTTCTACGTTGAATCGTTACGGATGCCGATTTCGATTTCCGATCATATTTTAAGTTCTTATTTAATATTATATATATATATATATATTTGTAAACAAAGTTTGATAATAATATTTCTATCATTATATAATAATTAAAATGGCTTATTTAATGATTAAAATAATTATTAAATCATTTAAACTCAATTTAAATTCAAAAATCATTTATTCCAAAATAGCGATATCATTGATGATGTCATAAAGAGGTTTTTTTAAAAATAAAATAAATAATTTTATTACATATTATTACTCATATATGTAAATGAATGTATGTATCGACCTCCATGCAGGATGTCGGATGGTCAAAGAGCTATTTATTGATAAAACGTTTTTTGATCATTTTACCGTTGTATCTTCCAAAGTATATATTTTTGTAAATACTGATTTAAAATAATTTTTACCAATATTATTTGTTGTTAAATTTTTTATCATTTATGTTAAAAATATTATATTTGAATATTTTAAATTTTTTCTGACGTGATGAATTTGCGAGTTGTTACAGACTTCCCTCCTTGAAAGAAATTCTTCCTCGAAATTAAAGATGAGAAGATGATAACTCAAGAGGAATATATCGTATATGATGAAAACATATACAAAGCTATGATAAGTGACTACACCATAGGTGGCGAGTACACTATCTCGATACGATTTATACATCCATCCTAAACTCTGGATATGCCTTCTTTATTCTATCCTATGTTTCCCATGTACAGTTATTAGCATCACCACTCCATTGAACTTTAACTAATTTCATAACCTTTCTTCTTAATCGCTTCTCATCACGATCTATAATTTTATTAGGTTGTTTGATAACTGTTGAATTGGGCTCTACTACTAAATCCTCCTAAGCAGTTATCTCTATGATTTGTTCCAGATCATGCACATACTTGCATAAATGCGATACGTAAAATACATTGTGTACATCCACAAATCTCTCTAGTAGTTCTATTGATAGGCTAATCAGCCAATCCGCTCTAGAATGGGAAAAGGCCCAACATATCGAAGAGCTAGCTTTCTAGTTCTTCCAAATTTCATGACTCCTCTCATCGGAGAGATCTTCATAAATACCTTGTCTCCAATAGAGAAATCCAAATTTCTACCCCTTTGATCGGCATAACTGTTCTGTCTACTTTGTGATTTTTTCAGTTTCTTCCCGATCATGTCCACTTTCTCTAAATCTTCTCGGATCATATCAGGAGCAAACTCTAACTGATCTCTGGTTTAAATTCAACATGCTGGGGATCTACACGGGCGACCATACAAGGCGTCATAAGGTGCCATATCAATACTGGCTTGATAGCTATTATTATAAGAGAACTCTACCAAATGAAGGTGGCTTTCCCATGAACCTCCAAAGTCAAATACACATGCTCTCAGAAGATCCTCCAATACTCTATTTACTCTTTTTGTTTGCCCATCAGTTTTGAGGTAATATGCGGTGCTTATATCCACCTTGTAAGGCTTCCCAGAATTGACTTGTAAAGATTGGATCTCGATCACTTACGATGCTAGTTGGAACTCATGTTGTCAAACAATCTTCAAGATATATATCCCAACTAAGCTTGAGGATGTTCTTGTGGGCTTACTGGGATGAAGTGTACGCTTTAGGTAATCTATCAATGATAACCCATATGCCTTCATTCCCTTTCCTTAACGGAGGCAAGCCATAGATGAAATCGATGGATATTTAGTCCCATTTCCACTTTAGAATCTCGAGTGGTTGGAGTAATTTGGCAACCATTTGCTGATTACCCTTGATCTACTAACAATTTGCGCATCTAATCACTTGGATAGAAATGTCTCTCTTTATACCACCCCACCAGAAAGTCTTTTTCATATCTCTATACATCTTGGTAACTCTGGGATGTATGCGAGTGAAGAATTGTGAAATTCTGTTAAAGCTTCCTGTCTAATCCCATCAACATTGGGAACTCATATCCTTCCATTCATTCTTAAAATTCCTTACTTATCTACTTTGAATCCTATCCATCTTTCTAGTATCACATTCTCCTCTACCTCCCTGGCTATCCTTGCAATAATTAGATCCTTACACTGATTCTCCTTTATACGACAAATTAATGTTGGACGTACCACTAAATGAGCTATAATGGCATGCTTTCTGCTTAGCGCATCTGCCACGACATTGGCTTTTCCTGGTGTGTGTATATAGAATATCCAAGTCATACGATGCATGAAATTCTAGCCAACGTTGCTGCCTCATATTCAAGTCCTTCTAAGTGAAAAGATATTTCAAAGATTTTTGGTTCGTGAAGAGATCAAACTTTTCACCTATTTAAAGAAGGAATATTATTTACTAAGTTAAATTAAAGTTTATTAAAATAAACCTTAAAGAATTCTTACCCAACAAATAATGTCTTCATATTTTTAATGTAAACACCACAGCTAGTAGCTCTAAGTCGTGTGTCACATAATTCCTTTCATGGATCTTCAGTTCTCTTCTCGCATATGCAATGACCTCATGCTATATCAGAACTGCACCTACTCCTTCCCTACGAGCATCAATATATACGGTTAAATCACCACTTTCATCAGCAATAGTTAATACAAGAGCAGTAGTCAACCTCTTCTTGAGTTCCTGAAATGCTTCTTTACATTTCTGCATCCACTCAAACATAGCATCCTTCATTGTCAGCTTTGTTAAGTAAGAGGAAATTTGGGAGAAGTCTTAAATTAATCTCCAGTAACATCCTGCTAATCCCAAGATGCTACGGATGTCCTTTGGAGTCTTTGGTTGTCTCCAACCTTGTATGGTTGAGATTTTTCCCGAGTCTACTGAAACTCCAGCCCCTGACACAATACGTCCTATGAATCTTACCTCTTTTTCCTAAAAATGGCATTTTGAAAATTATGCTTTCAGCACATTCCTTCTTAATATCTTCAACACAATCTCCAAATACCTTTTATGCTCCTCTTCAGTCTTCGAATATATGAGAATACCGTCAATGAAGACCAACATGAATTTGTTGAGTACGTCTCTCATTACTCTATCATAAGTTCCATGAAATAGGCAGGTGAATTGGTTAGCCCAAATGGAATAACCAACCATTCATAGAAACTATTTTGCCCTCGAAATATAGTCAAGGGAATGCAATCTTTTGCTATTCTCAAATGATGGAATCTGGTAGCTAGATCCATTTTTGAGTATACCTGAGCACCATGTAATTGATCAAACAAGTAATATATGTAGGGTAGAGGATACTTGTTTTTAATCATTTTCTTATTAGGTCTTGGTAGTCTACACACAATCTAAGGAAGCCATCGGACTTTGCCGCAAAAACCACAGATGCGCCCCAACTTGAGCGACTTGGTCTAATTAGCCGCTTTTTTTTAATAATTCATCAGTTTGTTTTGCTAACTCAATCTTTTCTTTTAGAGCCATCCTACGAATAGGGTGTAACAGGTCTGGAAACTGGGATTAAGTCAATACGGAATTCAATTTCCCGATGCGGGAGTAAACTTTTAATTTCCTCGAAAACATCTTAAAATTCTGTAGCAATCGGTACTCTTTCCAAGTTTATTTGAGATAAATCTAATGTGTACATGAAGTTATCCCTTATTGGACTAGGTCCTTTACATATCATTCGGTTAATGCCTTTCCGGTCGCGACTTTTAATATAATCATTCGATTATTGTAGTCTAGAGTAGCTCTTTACTTGGATAGCCAATCCATTTCGAGTAAGATATCAAACCTAGTGAAATCAAGGTCAAATAGGTCACATAAGAATTGGTGGGTTTGGTAGGTAACTTGTACATTTACACAGATCATATAAAGATTTGTCGTACGGTTTATGGGATTAGATACACCGATAGGGGTATCATTATTTTTGGGGTAAGGTTTAACTTATCAACTGATTTCTTAGCAATAAAAATATTGAAAGCCTCGGTATCAAATAATACTCTAACTGAAATATCATTAACAAATAAATTACCTCCTAGGACTCCCTTGACATTCACATCTTTAGAGGTTGAAGGCTCATTTTTTGATAGCGTAAACCTTGATCTGTTCTCCCTTCTTCGTTAACGGGCACTTGGTTTTCCAGTGCCCCAACTGATGGCAATCATAACAAATACTCTTTTGAACCATAGGAGAGACAGCTCCTTGTTGCTGCTTCTGCACCTTCGGACTCCTACAGTGTGTTGCAAGATGGCCTTTCTTTTGGCAATTATAACATACAACATCTTTATAACGGTTCTCTTGAGATACTTCACCATTCTTTCCTTGCAACGACTTCTTTCTCTTATTCTAATTGTTGTTATTTCCTAGGGCTACCACCGGATTCCTTTTATCCAATACTTCATATCAGAAATCCATATCTAATAGATCCATAAAAGTAACCTTCACATGTGTGGTCATTCGGTCCTAATATTGCTCTTTCATTCCCGTAATAAACATGTCATTCTTCTTTATGGGCGTGTCTATTAGTCCCGGCCCAAAATGAAATAACTAAGTAAAGTTATTTGAGTATTCCTCCATAGACATACCTTCTTGTTTTAAGTCCATAAAATTTCTATAAAGATGGGATTTTCCGGCTGTAGGTATATACTGCTCTTTGAATACTACTTTAATCTAGTCCATGAGAAATTGTCTTTAGTATCATTCATATTGATGGATCCCACCATGCTAGATCTCTTTCCTATAATTGACAAGAAGCTAAGAACCTCTTTTGATCATCTCTTATGTTCAATCCTTTGAATATTCTTTCACACGAGTGGAACCATGCTTGCACTTCAACAGTAGACTCGATTCCTTAGAATGGTTTCCCTCCCAAGCTAGTGTAATTCTTGCAAAGAGTTGCAAAGTTAATTTGAGGTTGCACAAGGATTACCGCTTCCTCAATTACAGTTCATTTGATCGACCATTTGTGGCCGTAGTGTTGCTACTTCCCCTTCATCCTCTTCTATTAATCATCTCCTACTATCTTCATATAGTAAGGAACATCTTTAGAATTATAAATGAAATTATCTTAGGGAATTGATTTAAAGCATAAAATGACATGGATGGATTTATTTGGATAAAACTACAAATATGCTCTCTCATTATCGAAATTCATTCTAGGGTATTACTAACCCTAACTCTAATGAGTCAAATCCATCAAGGCTTAGGTGTTCGCTCAACCTAAGCTCTGATACCAATTGTGATGACTCACCTTTTTGACCCTCGAAGAACGCCATTAATACATCCTCGGTATTCACGTGCCACAAATTAAAGTGCCGGAGAGGCAGATAATCTTTGGTTTTTAAAAGAAATAAATATAGAAGATAGAATAATAATAATAGAATCTCTCATTCGCATTAATTACACATATGGAAAGTACATACAATCACTCCAAATGATTCATCAGAGTTACGATAAGTACTAACCCAATCATGGATAATTATAACTGCCTACCCTTACAGAGGCTGGTATATACTAAATACATACTGCATGATACTGCGGAAATTTGAAATAGATCATTATTGGCAAAAGGACCCTCCAACCTTCATGCTCCATGCTCCTTCAAAAATGCTCAAGTTACCTGACTACTTGCCTGTCCGGAAAAAATAGGGACCCAGAGTTTATAGGAAAAAGAAAATAAAGTCTAGATTAGTCATGGGACTAATGTGAGAAACTCAAAATACGAGTATTTGAAAAACAAAAGGGCATCTCATAAGACCACGCCGCACCCAAACACAGAACGGGTATTTACTTATGATAGCTAAATCATTTCTACGTAAAATTTAGTGATATTATTTTTAATGACATTCTTTGATAACTTTTCAAATAAACATATTCAAATAGCCGAAATTGTTACATTGGTTAAATTTGACAGCATAATAGGTTTACAACTAAAACCAGAGGCACTCATTGGAGATTTGGATTCCCAATGAATAGCGAGGCAAGGGACTACCTCCCATATAGTACATTTCTAGAGGAATGTACTAAGGATTGACATCTTCAAAACCTCTATGATTAAAACTGGCCTACCTAAAACCAACAGATGGTACAGATAACATCGAATATGATATCAACCCAGCCATTACCAACCTATCTGGGATCCTAGAGCATACACCACATAATTTAAACCCGACATCATAGCGGGTAGAAATAAATAGATATAAAAAGGTGGTATCATACCCTAATGGTTGCGATCCACTTAGCCTTAATGAAACCCCTATTTCACAATTCACCGGGTGCGAGGCTTGAGGTAATGTTAAACTTTATTAGACGATTTTCACTTAAAATGCCACATTGCCGTTTCCAACAACACACTATTGATTTGAACAAAAGTACAACCTTTGAGATTGTACGTTTCAAAGAAGGGTGTTAAGTATAAGAGGGGTTATCTCCTACAGCACCATACAGATTTACGTTTATAGAGATCAATGCACTGTAATCTTAGAAATGCAATTTCAGACATTCATCCATACAAGTTGTCCTGGAACAAGACAAACCGAAGGCACTCTCCTACCACATCTTGTCGAAAATTACCTTTAAGATTAGTAGCAAGTAGTCCTCGCATACGAAGATCCCAAAATGAAGGGACTACTGTTATTCATTTATCTCAGGAGTTACTCCGAAATTCTCAACAAGCAGTCCTTTCATTATGAAGATGCATGCCTTCAACTTCATTGCCTTTAACATGTCTTCACTTTCGAACTCATGAATTGGTTTGAAGTAGCTTTCGGGTAGGAATTACCCAAATCTAATCCCGGTTCCTTCTAACCAATCATCGATAAAAAGATGTTAAGTGGTTGATTAACATTCCATTAATTTATATCCTTTTGTCCAAAATATCTTCTTATAGATATATATCTTTTAAAATCATTTCTTTTCAGTATATACGGAATCATTAAACGTCTCTTTAACCAAGTCAAAATCATTTACCATTAATCATATTGCAAAACCTATTTGAGTAAAAAGGGACAATATAAATTATACTAATTTTACTCAACGTCAATTTCCGTATTCAACCTTTACAGTCTGTCGAATAACGGTAAAATCGCCTTTTAAATTCACATGGATAGTATGGGTTCCCTTTTCAAAATTTAATATTAAGTATAAGAAGATTATTTCAATACAATCCAAGTTTTATTAAATTTGGAAAAATTAAATCTTTTATACTTGCCTCGTTTCCGACATTTTGACCTTATCTATTTCTCGCTTAGGAAAGATGCCAGGTGAGCCAGGGCACTGATTTCTCCTGACCATCTCCTTAGTTTAAGGACCTCATATCTGAATCTCATGAATAAAAAAATTCAGTCTACTCATCGGCTTTTAGAGCTAGGATTAAATCACTTAATTATAACGGCTTTTCTTTGGATCATTTATATAAACTCTTTAAAAAAAATTATAAAACCTCCATATTATCTTTAAAATACTTAATTATTTATTTAAAACAATTATAAAAGATTTGGGAAAGAATATTTAAGTTTAAAGCCATATTTCAAACGTTATTAAAAACGGCTAAGAATAGTGCTACGAATAGTGCTTTTAAGGCTTATTTGATCAAAACGACTTTCTGATTATTTAGGAATTCATTTTTATAACTCAAATCTCTTTTAAAACATTATAAAATATTAATGGAGTTTAGTCCATAGTTTTAAAGAATTAAAATATTACTTTTAAAAAATTTATCATTTTGGTTTTCGAACTACCAAACCACGACTATTTTGAAAACTTGTTTCACTCATATTTTAAAATTTACAGCATGAAATCTCGATCATTTTCTTTTGTTTGAAATCTATGATTATAAGAGTTTGGAAAATTCTTGTTACAAATAATTCCGACTCTGAATCAATCGTGTAAATGGTTTTAACTTTCTATGGCGCGAAATCATGAACCGCCACGACTCGCCTATTTTTGACTCAATTTTCATAACTTGTCAAAACTTCATCAAATTGGGTTTTAGTGTTTATAAAACATTTATGAACCATTTTAAAACATTTCAAAGGGGTTTAATGATTCCACATCACTTTTAGAATTTGATTCGGAAAGTGATTTTCTTGTGTAATATCGATGTATATTTAATGTGACTTGTTTATACAATTAAACACTATATTAAAACAACCAATACTTGATGATTAATGCATGATAAACATCCATAGAAATCATATCACATCATCATTCTATATAGATATATAGTTTCTCACTTGATTTTCAATCGTACTAACTTTAAAACGGCTATAGCTCCGCTATCTCGAAATCAGAGCTCACAACTACTAGCACGAATGCTCCTTGGGGGTTCAGCCTTGGTCTTGGAGGCTTGGAAGGCTTAGCCTTGCTTGAAAAATGGTGGTGGAGGGCTTGGTTGCACATGGCCTTGGTGGAGGAAAAGGAATAGATCACTAGCTTGAACATTGGTTTGAAGTGGTATAGATTTTGATTGATTTTGACATAACTTTGTTTTGATTTTGTAATATTTTCTCTCTTAGGCTATGGAAGCCATTAATATAGAGAAGAAGAGGATTAAGAGCTTATGAATTTTGTGAAGAAAAAGTGTGAATGAAGTGAAGAGAGGCGGGTGCTATTTATAGGCAAAAATGAGAATAAAAATATCATGATATTTACACACAAATACATCACCATTTCATCACCATTACTTCCTTCTCTCCTCTCATCATTCTTGGTCGAGCATGCCCCCCATGTGTGTGGCCATGTGCTTGTACTTAGGGTGCAAGATGTTGACTTTGGTTATACTTAAAAGTTAAGTTTTAGGAAAATGTCTTAGATATTTTCTAATATATAAATATATAATTGTATAAGTATACTTGTATGTGTATATGTGTTCATGTGCATGCGAATGTGTTTTGGTATATGTATATGTATGTGTGCATATGTACATCTCAAATGATTCACAACGTTGCACAACTTTTCTACATTGAATCGTTACGTATTTCGATTTCGATGTCCAGTCATAGTTTCACTTATTTTATATATATGTGTGTGTGTGTATTTGTAAAAAAAGTTTGATAATAATATTTCTATCATTATATAATAATTAAAAGGGCTTATTTAATAATTAAAATAATTATTAAATTATTTAAACTCAATTTAAATTCAAAAATCATTTTTTCCAAAATAGCGATATCATTGATGGTGTTATAAAGAGGTTTTATTTTCAAAAATGAAATAAATAATTTTATTATATATTCTCACTCATAAATGTAAATGAGTGTATGTATCCAGCTCCGTACAGATATTGGATGGTCTAAAAGCTATTTATTGATAAAACAGTTTGTGATCGTTTTATCGTTATATCTCCCAAAGTATATATTTTTGTAAATATTGATTTAAAATATTTTTACCAATATTATTTATTTTTCAAAAATTTATCATCTATGTTAAAAAATCATATATTTAAATATTTTAAAAAATTTCTGAAGTGATGAATTTGCGGGGCTTTACGTATATAAACTTAAAAAAATCAAAGTGATATCTTTATTGCAAATCATATTGGGAAATATTTTGAAAAGGTTATTTTAAAACCAGAATATTTTAAAAAACAGTTTAAAACAAAATTTAGAGAATACGAGAGAGATCGGAAAAGTGCTATCAGGGTTTTAACATAAATTATATTACTCTATAACTTATCTCGAACATCTTGAAATGTTGAACTGTTTAATACTCATGAGTCTTCATTCATGAACTCTTGAAATTCTATATCAGCATCTTGAATCTACTCTTGATACTATACAGTCTTCTTAATCAACACCTGTCTAATATCCTGTACTATATACTATATATATCTAGATCAAAAATTAGTATCTATATTTTATATAATGTCCTTTAGTTGTTATCATCAAAACCAATACCTATGGTACAAACAGTTGTAATGCAACTTATAGATAAACATAGCATTTCTATTTAACTTTGCTAGCATGAATTAGTAATGCGGAATGATAGACAAACATATCAATTTATAAAGTCCACGAGCATATATTAGTAATATAGAATGATAAATAAACATATCATTTATATTTATATAGTCCACAAGCGTATATTATTACTTCAGATTGATAGGTAAACAGAGCATTTTATTTTTGAAACCCACTACCATGAATTAGTAATGAAAACGAAATATAAACATAACATTTGTATTTATAAAGTCCACTAAGATGTATTACTAATTTAGAATTATACATGAACATAACATTTGTTTTTAGAAAGTCCATTAGCATGTATTACTAATGCAGAATGATAGATGAACATAGCATTTGTATTTGAATTCCACTAACGTGTATTGCTAATGCAAAGTGATAGATATACATAATATTGATATTTTTAAATTGCACAAGCATGTATTACTAATGCCGAATTATACATATTATTTGTTGTTGCACAAAACTTACAATTTTTCTTTGGTTATTCATATTATCGATTAGTTATTCAAAGTCAAGAGCTATATTAGCATAACTTCACATTCAGTACAATCATGATGGTAACTCTAAGCTTTTGAATATCAATGTTAAATAGTAATAAAAGATATTCTAATACTTACTAATACGTAGTATGCTATAAATAATGTGTTAGATTTTGCTGAATAATATTTTCAAATCAAAGTGGAATTTAAAAATATTGTGAGTTAAGGTGGAATTGTGATTTAAATATGTTCCATTTTTTCATAGATTTTGGAGAGTGATTAAGGAATATTAGTTGCACCTTTTATTGCATTAAAGAAGGCATGAAGTTATTTATATGGAAAAGATTTATTTTTGTAGATGGAAGTAATCAACAGCTTCCTAAAGAAGACAATTTATCAAAACTATTTTTAATAAGCATGTATACGGTTCATTAGATGTGTATGAAAAAAGTTTATTTTTTTGGAGTTTTGGAGATCAAGATTTCTTCTCAATTTTTATGCTTTCTCTTGTAATCCTTTATTGAAACTATAAAGGTTTTATGATTGTTGGAATTTTTTTGTCATTTTTTTCTCCACTTCTTATTTCTTCTATAATCTAATTTTGTAGAAATCATAGAAAAACCATAACAGTTGGTATCAAAGCCCACTACACAAATTTTTCTAAAGGCATTTTTGGGATGGAGAAGATAAGTGTTGAAAACATAATGGAAGAAATTAAGGGTTATGAAAGGCGAAAATGGAGGATTTTCTATACCTCAATGATCTCTACCAACCATTGGAGAGCAAAAAGGAGAAACCTGGTTACCTCTCTAAAGCAAAATGAGGGAATTTGGATAGGAAGGCTGCGACAACTATTCGATGTTTTTTAGAGAATTCGTTGTTTCATGTTGTTGCTAATGAAACACCCTCTTATTAAATTTGGAAGAAATTAGAAGACGATTATGCAAAAAAAAACTCTACAACAAATAAGGCTCTTCTTTGAGAAGATTTGTGAATCCAAAACTTAAGGAAGGTGGATCAGTTGGAGAGAATCTAAATGATTTTCAAGCATTTGTTAACCTATTAGCAGTTGTTAATTATAAGGTGGATTGAGGAAAAACCTTGGTGTTGATGAGTTCATTACAAGAAATTTGGGAAACACTTGTGGTTGGATTGAACAACCCAAACTTGGATGAAGTTGTTTCAATGGGTTCGGTGGTTAATAGCATACTTAATGAGGAGATGCAGAGGATGATCCTCTTTGAAGGAAAGAATAAGGAGGAAAATGAAAGTGGAAATCCAATTGAAGAGGTCCATCTTACAAGGGAGTAACCGTCGAAATATGGAAAGTTGATACAACAGATCGAACATTGAAAGATATTTCCTTTGTTATTATTTTGAAAAACATGGTCATCAGCTAAGATTTTACAAAAAACTTAAAAAGGACAAGGAGGGGAAGAATGCATTGAAAGAAGACCAAAATGAACAAAAAGATAACAGCGATGATGAGGTGCATTGTAACGACTTGCCTTTTGAACCATCGAAAGTCGGCACTGAATACTAGGGCTGTTACGGTAACGGTAAATTTACCATTACCAGTCAATCAGTTACCATTTTAAAGCAAAGTCGGTATACCAGCATAATCGGTATGGTAACGGTAAATTTACCATTTTTTACGGTAAAGCATACGTAATATTTTTTCAAAACCAGCGGTAACGGTAATTTACCAGTCCATTCATAATAAATTGATATTCATATAAGATGTTATATTACAGGCATTTAGAAGCAAGAAAATAGTTCAATTTATTTTAGTAATTCAACTCAAATGATGATAAATACACTTCTTTTCTATGTCCTTTATTAAGTGACCCAATGAGATATATAATGAAGCATCATTCAGTGTAAAAAATATATCAACTTATTATTTTTCTACACAAACGGTAATTTACCATTACCAGTGTAACGGTTACCAGTTTATCGGTATACCACGGTAAACAATTTTAGTTTACCAGTAAAAACGGTAGGGTAACAGTATTTACAAAATGGTAATGGTAACCATTACCATAACAGCCCTACTTAATACATCCACAAATTCAAATGCCAAACACCCAATTGCCGAAAAGGAAGATTGTTAGAGTAAATAGAAAAAGAAAAAGAAAAAGGGAAACAAAATCTCATAGCGGAATGACACCATATAATATAATAAAGACATCGCTGTAAGACACAAGGTATATCAATGTTAAAAACAAACCTTATCAGCCTGGACAGTTATAACTTCCTGACCTTACAATCGCTGATTGGTATATATAACTTCTTGACCTAAAAATTGTTGATGGCTATATATAATAATACAGCGGAAATAAAAATACTACGGCAAGTGAACATCCAGCTATACTCCATGAGCTCCATGTCCCACCAAGGACAACCTGAATAAAAAACACTCTGTCTGACTCGAGCATTATAATAAAATAACACTCGATCAGTCTGGAAAAATCAGCGTGAGATAACTCAAGAGAAACGGGGAACATATAATAATTCTATGAGACCATGCCGCTAAACACGGAATTGGTTTTTACTTCATCAAAACAACATCCATACACGAAAGAAGGGAAAAACCCAAAAGTGGAAGAACATGTATAAAAGTGACCAAATTCCAAACTTAAAGAATGGACAAAAATAATTAAACATCGAGAAGAGCCGTAGTAACTTCTCGATACAACTAACGAAACAATTCAAAGATTTAAATCAACAACAAGGAAAAGGAAGTTTTCCAACAATGACTAGGAGGGTGCACCCCTCTCACCGAAAGTATACCTCTTCAAATACATTTGATAGAGTCGTATGCTCTAGAACTCTCTTAGGAACTCCAAGCCAGACCGTGCCAACCTTAGCGAATATCCAAGTATTTCAATTCTCCATGTGCATACCACCAAAACCAATATAAAGTAGACGTGAAAATACCCTAATGGGAGCAGCCCCACATAGCTTGGCCCTCACTCGCGCTTTGGTTTTAGTCATTTTCGAAAAAGGATGTCAACGCTCTAATAAGCAACAAATCGACGATACACAAAGAAGAAAACTGAATTGATAGTCAATAAATCAACTATCAAGAATAATTAAAATGATCGTATATGGAAATTAAATCTCATATTTTTACTGCTACTCGTTAATTTCGAACTTGTACTATCCCTCGGTTGAAGATGAAAAGGACAGATTAAGGTAGTATTACCTCTAGGTATTGCCTTGACAATAGTTTTAACCTTTGAGATAGAAATGAGTTTCTACACTTCGATGTTTAGTGCTAAAAGTATGATTAAATCCTTTCCATATAAGTGACATCGTTTACGAAAATTAAATTTCTTATCCTTTCCGTAACCGAATCAAACCTTTCAAACTTTTGAAACATGAACTTGTGCTCGGCTTTCACATCACAAATATTTGTAAAACACTTTAAAAATTTCTTTTAAAGAGCAGATTATATTTTTAAGCGTATTAAAAAGAAGGGTCAAAATCAAATATCATTAAAACATTGTTTACTGTAAACCCAAAACAATTTACACTTAGTTTTATTTTTAAAACAATTCCTTTTAAAAGATTTTCTCATTTATAAACTATTATTTATAAATTTCAAACATTTATTATCCCGGAAAATAATAAATCCATTAAAATGCTTTTATAAATTGAAAACAATGTTAATCATCCTGAAAGATAATTGATATAATTCTTTATAAATTTAAAATCACATTAATTATCCTAAGAGACAGTTAATCAACTTATAACTCCTTTAATAAATCCATTAATTTACAACCACATTAATTATCCCAAGTGACAATTAATCAACTTATAACTCCTTTAATAAATCCATTAATTAACTTTAAAAACCTTTATTGAATCAGTTAATTAACTTTAATCATTTTTATTAAATCAGTTAATTAATCTTTAAAACACTTTTATTAAATCCGTTAATTATTCTTCAAAACACTTTTATTAAATCATTTAATTACCTTTAGACATCATTAACAAATTTAATAATTAACTTTATTATAGTTAAATAATAATTAAGAATATATTTAAAGCTCCAATTCTTTTCAAATACTTATACAATCCTTACAAGCCCATTTGAAAACAATTTTAAAATATCTAAGGTAAATAACCTTTATAAATTTGAACATTAATTATCCTAAAAGATAATTAAATCCAATTTATAACCTTTTATAAATTTAAAACACCATTAATTATCTCGGAAGATAATTAATCAAATTTTATAATCTCCTTATAAATTTAAAATAGCGTTAATTATTCCAAAAGATAATTAACAAAATTTATAACTCCTTTTATAAATTTTAATCAACACTCATCCTTTATTTTTCAAAATTCTCAAAATACTTGAAAATATAGTTTAAAAAATATTCAAGTGCAAAAACACGGCCAAATATTTATTTTGTAAAAATACAAGCTTAATTTCAACACAAAATAAGGGTTTAAGGAGATGATATTTCATAAGTGATGGTATAGTGATAATCCCTATAATAACACTTACACAAATCAAACAGTATTTCACAAATATTTTAACCAAACAATAATATCAACATCAGCATAAAAGTAAATCAATATTGGCGAGAAATCCCTTAGGGTCTCTCTTCAAAAGTCCCATGTAAATCACATATATGAATGTGTATTTCGATGTATTATGTAGAGACCTATTCGCTGCGTAAACTTCGATTCTCCTTTTGTTTTTGTTCCTTACAACACAATGTTTATTTATGCTATCCACTTTTCAAGCACGAATTTAAAATCCAAACAAATAATGAAACAATAATATAAACTATCATCCAAGCATTCAACATTAATTTATAGCAATACATATATCATATAATTCATTTAAAGGTCAGTAAACTCACAGAAGTTTCAGTTGACGCTTTTCGGTTTGATCTAAATTCTAGCGGCGTTTGATTTTAACTCAAAATTCTACTTGGTTCAAATTCAACCAATTAGTTCTAGCACAAGATAACATCGATATGAGTCCAACGCAAAAGACAACGTCTGAATCTGACCTCGTAAGCAAAAGTTATTGAGTTTACAAGATTTGAGATTAATTAAATTAATTAATTAATCAATTCACTAATTGCCATTTTAAAAACCCCTTCCCCAAAATTTTCCCTCTACTGTGCACATGCATTGACATACACGACCAAACCCAACTATACCATGACTTCTTTCCTCCCTGATGCCTTCGTTCCTTAAGGAAACCAAGATCCATTCACGCCATCCACTCTCTCTCCGAAATCTCCACACATCCATCACCTACTCTTTGAGCTCGATCGTCCCCTTGCATTCTCGACCTGAAACCCTAAGCTGCAATAGTACTGATGTCCTATGCCCAAACGATAGCCACACCTCCCCATAGTCCAACCGAGCTGCCATTCTCCACCACAAACTCCACGCCAACCTATGATTTGCCAATCATTGCATAACTTCCAAAAATCGAAACCCTAGTTGCCTATTCATGTCGACCTCTACCCAGACCATTACCCCATGCCTCCAAACCCAACTAGATTTGAAGCCTACGACTAAACAAGTTCTAAGGTCCCAACTTTATATTTTTTTGTCGAGTATTTAATTTGATTTCGAAGTGGTGACTTAACTCTATTTTTTTCTTTGTTTACTGTCTTTGAAAGTGAAAGATGCGTATTGGACAAATCTTAGTGTTGACCTTTAGTTTATTTTGTAATTTTCGATGCATCGCCGCATAAAATTTTGTTCGCGTATGAACTACGAACAATACAACAATAATATTATCATGCAAAAAGTGCGACACAATCTTAAAAGAACAACAATATACACTGGTTGGCTTATTATAAGAAATTATGAAAATACCAATGTTTGCCGGAAAATCGTCTGACGATAATTTAAATATTTTCCAAATAAAAGTTATGAAAAACATTCTATAAATTAATTAAAATTACTAAAATAAAAATCAAGTCGTTTTATTAACAATTTTTTTTGTTATTTGTCGAATTATTTATTATTCTAAATAAATTTAAAAAATGAGTTCACCATTATTATTTATTAATTAAAAGGAATTAAATAAGACTATTAAATCCATTTAATTAATATTTAATTCATAATTCAAATATATAAATAATCACTATATTTGAATATAAGTTATTAAGCTTTAAAAGCCAATTATTTTAAATATTTAAAATTAATTGAATATTCAAAATTAAAACAATAAAATTACGAGATGTTACATGCAATTTGGTGAGGAATTTAATGACAATGTTCTATGTGCGGATAAAGGAAAAAGCAAAGACTGGTACTTGATTCAGGTGTTTGTTTCCACTTATGCAATCAAAAGAAATCATTTTTTGATTATGAAAAATAAGATGCTAAGATAAAATCTGCTAATGATAAAGATTTGGATGTTAAGAGCTTAGTTTTAGTTAGGTTGAAGATGCATGATGAAAGGATGGTGAAGCTTATAGGTGTTAGGCACATCCTAGAAATTACAAAATATCTTATTTCAGTGGAATGGTTGGAGGTAAAATGTTGCAACTTTTTAACTCAAAGTGACGTCTCATGAGTTTAGATGGGTACCAGGAAGGTGCTGTGAACAAACAAAGGAGGATGCAATATATAAAAATTGCTTGGAAAAATGGTGGATAATGGAGGGACTTCAAAAGGTAGTGTAAGAGAGGCAAATTTGTCTGAATTAAGGTGGAGTTAGCAACGGAAAGCCACAAATATCACATGGAGGCCTTTGTGGTATTACAATTGGTTCTAATTTATTGTCGATATGCATGTTTAGTTGAGGGCATGCGTAATTTAGCAGATTAGAGGTTAGCTAGTTTTTGGGATGGAGATAATTGTTTCCATGGTAACATTGGATATTGTTTGGAGATTGAGGTTGTAGGTAGAGCTTGGATGACGTTTATGTAAATATAGTATCAATGTGGAGATTGTTAGATTTTGGTGATATAATATTTCCAAATCAAAGTAGATTTTGAAGATATCATGAGTCAAGGTGGAACTGTCATTCAAATATATTGCCTCTTTTACAGATTTTGCAGAGTGATTAAAGAATATTAGTTGCCTCTTTTATTGCATTAAAGAATGCAATGAATTATCTACGTGCGAAATATTTATTTAAAAGATGGAACTAACCAACAACTTCTTAAATGAGACATTTTATCAAGATTATTATAAATAGGTAGGTATACGGTTCAATAGATGTATGTAGAAAAAAGTTTATATTTTGGGGGTTTTGGGACTGAGATTTCTTCTCAATTTTAGGCTTTTTCTTGTAATCTTTTAGTAAATCATTAAACATTTTTGGTTGAAGAAATTTGTCTATGATTACTTTTTCTTCACTTCTCATATCTTTTAAAATTCATAGGAAAAACCCTAACAAAATGATTTGAAAAATGTGACAGAAGATATAGTTCAACCTATAATACAAGCCATTGCCGCAAATGAACTTACAAAAAAAAGTTCCTTCCCGTTGCATTACATAAATCAAAGGATTTTAAAGACTTTGGACTATGTTACAATGTAATGGAGTCATTTCGACTCATCTAGGCAACAGACCATGTCAACGCAAAGATCAACTCCAAGTTTCAAACAAGCTCAAGAAGTGGTAATAAAATTTTCCTTAAAACATCATTCGAATATTAAATAACATAATTAAAATCATTTTTTTTTGCAAAGGAAAAAAAATTGTAAATCTATTCAACAAGAAGTAGTTAGACAACAAAATCTCAAGCAAAGAATTTGGAAAAGAAAAGTAATAAACCAACCAAAATGCCCACATCAAGAACCAGATTTGTAAGTGAATATTAATTTTTTTCAAAAACAAAATACACAAACTAAGATTTAATTTAAATAATGTATTGTATGCTTATATGCTTAAAACAACGGTATCATATACTTATATACAAAATGATAGTCAAGTACATAATAGCATATATACATATAATGCTAATAAAATGCATTGCAAAAATATAGAATTATAAAGACTTATTATGTTAACATAAATAGCATAACTAAAATGATTATATTAGCGGTGTCATAGAAAGTACTAGTAACACAATGAATGCTGAACTATTTTAGCGTTAAACCTAATATACTATTGTCTTACCTAATATTGTTATAACGGTACCTGCAATGATTGTGCATTATTTGTCATGGTAAACATCAAAAAGCTGGATAAGCAATACCTTCATATCCAATATGAAAAGGTGGAAATTGATATAATCAATGCTAAAACAGTTTTTCAAATACTCAATGATGTTGAAAACAGTTAGTCGGTGCATAGATACTTCCCAAACCCATCACAAGAATAGCAGCTGCAAACAAAGAGATAGAAGAATCCAAAAAAACAAACAACTCTAATAGCCTTAAAATTTAATTTAAACTGTACTTGAAATTAACTTGTAGTTTTCTTAGTAATTTGTGTTGTATTACTCTTAAAAACATGTATGACTTCTTATAATGTTTGTACTTTCAGACATAATCAATGTGTATAACTATAATTAATTATTCAAAACTATGTTTGATATTCTTAGAAGTTATTATACTAAAATGCTAGATAAAACTAGCATTAGAATACAATAATTTTTTTCAATATTTACATAAATTCTATTACTATCTATTATATTGAAATGCTATATACAACTAGCATTATCCAGAAATTCACTGTAAAAATATTTGGAATATCAAAGATTACTGAAATGATATATACCACTAGCATTACTGAAAAACTTGTTGTTAAATATTTTTACTATCAAATTTAGAAATAAAACTACTACTGCATAATTAAAGATGTTAAAAAAACTATTTCAAATTTAGTCTCTGATGTTGCTTCCGGTGCTTTTTATGCATGTGTTGTGCATTGGCTATTGAATTTAATGCTCAAGAAAATGTTTATCATGACTCTGCATTCTCCAACACTCTTGTTCAATTGGCTACAACTAATGCATATTCTATAAATGATCCTCATTTTCATCCATTTGAATATCAAACTCCTACTGTTATCTCGGCAAATACTCAAGCTCTCCCCTCTAATCCTCTGATCCCTATATATGTGCATGCACATGAAGATTCCTTTATGATACTGCATGATTCTGCCCAGTCCGAGAATTGTATTGCTTTAGCTCACTTATATACTGTTGTTCAAGGTATCAATGCTCATAATGTTTTAATATATGTTAATTCTGTCCCTCGTACAAGTGCATACGATGCACTGGTCCATGCACAATATACTATACATGCTATATCTGATTATACTCTACATTCTGCTCAACTCCATGCTCATGATGCATATCTTGACGATCGAGCTTCAACTGCAGCTCATCCGTCGATGAAGTAAACTAATACTCATCAGCAAGCTTCCCTTGATCATACTACTACACATGCCCTCATTCCTGTTGTGCATGAGCATGTTTCTACTTTTGCATCTACTGCCATATTCATGAATCTGCACATGTACATTTTCCGGCCAATTTACTCTCTGAAACTTCTTCCATTCCAAATACTTAACAAACAATTACTACTATTGAATTTCTATTATGTGAAAAAGTTATATACAACTAGAACTATACATAAACTTCCAATTAAAATGTTTGAACTGTGAAATTTTTAAAAATACAAGTACTATATAATATTACTTTCTATCATATTAAAATGCTATATACAACTAGTATTATGTAAGAAAAATTGTTATACTATTAAATAAAGAGAGAATTAAGAAGAAATACAAAATTAAAAAAAATTAGACTGAAAGACAACAAGTTTCATTTTTGGACTGAAGGACAAATTTTGAAACATAAATTAGGCTGAAAGACAATGCTATTTATAACTAACATTATATTCAGTTTTTACACTATACAAAATACAAGTTATAACTAGCATTATATTCAGTTTTTACACCACATAAAATGCTAACTATAATTAACATTATCCTTCAGGCTAATTTTTTTTCAAAGTTTGTCCTTCGGCCCAGAAATGAAACTTGTTATCCTTCAGCCTAATTTTTTTTTCAAAACTTGTCCTTGTATCTGTTTTCACATTAAATAAATATATCATATAGTACTTTTAAATCTTTAAAAACATAAGTTACTGCTCTAAATTATTTATTAGTATATCTGATACAAAAATTGAACTATAAAAATTAAGTGCTATATTAAACTAGCATTATGCTATAATAAACACTAAACTAATCATAAATACAGTAAACAGTCACAAATTAAGTAATTATACATCAACTATCTAATACCCAATTTTCAAACCATGAACAAATCTGATTTACATTGAAAAGACAAAATAATTTTTTATCAAGTATCATTATAGTAAAAAAAACTACTTCATTATACCAAAAACACAAAATAGAAATCTTCAACTTTTCTCACAAGTAAGACAAGTCCTTTTACTGTGACCAACTTCATTACAGTAACTACATTTATTTCTTTCATTTTGAGAATAACCAAATCCCCCTCTTCGTGGATGGTCTTCCTCCATCACGGACCTCTTCAAGAGGCCTAAGCGCAACATCATTTTCAATAATAACTAGGTTATCAAAATTTGGAATAAAATTAATAGTTTCAGCATACAAAGAATGAAAAGAATTAATAGTAATATAGTGCTCCACATAATTATAAACGATAACCTAGACCTATTAATACACTTAATTGCATGAGCACATGGAAAACCAATATCTCTTCATTGGTTACAACTACATAAATGATTAAATCATTTTAAAATTGACAACTTGTGACTTTGGATATTTAACTTCTAAAACATACTCCGAAGACTTACAAACATCCTAATCAAAGCCATCATCAACTAATTTAGATAAACGTTCCTCCATAACAGAACAAAGAATCATTATCCACAAACGACATTCCACTCTTCTTTTAGCCTTTGCTCCATTATTTCCACCTGAATACCATTCGAAAAAGAAGTAATTGGCAAAACTCTATCTTTCAAACTCTATAAATTAAAACTTTTAGCAACATTAGAAGAATTTTCATCATAACGCTTGCCTTCAAGAATTAAATCCGCTCAATAATAAAAATGTTTATCTCTTAAAAAAATTCCACAGCAATACCCCCTAGTTTCCATAAATTTTTAAATATATCAATCAAAATCATACAAACTAGAAGCTCTACCATAAAGCGTAAACAACCCAACAATTGACGTATCACTTTTACCCACCTTAACAATAGTACCAATATTTTACTTCATATGAAGTAAATAATAGCCAAGACAAGAAAAAGAAATTTTTTGTAGAACACCTAAAATTAGACCTCATTGACGATCTGACATAAAAACTAAAGAACAATCCTCATGAAGCATTTCTTTCAAATGATACAAAAACCAAAACGAATTAGCATCATTTTCATGTGAAACAGTGGGTATTTCAAGTAGAAAGAAACCTACAATATAAAGAGTTAGTAACTAAACTATTATAGATAATAAATATGATTTTTGTTAACTATTCAAAGCTATAGTCAATGTTATCATTTACTATTGTTAATAAATGCTAACTATAGTCAGCAATCGACAACAATTAACTATAAATAATTATACTATATAATAATTAAAAACATGTACTTCTTTATTTTTCATTGCTAAAGCCCTGTATCATTTCAAATTAAAACACAAAACTAAGCATAAAATAAACAAGTATACTATTATAAATAATTGTTCGCTATTCATAATGATGTTTTCTTGAAATCAAATATTACTAACCATTTTTAATTAATAAAAACATAAATAAAACATTTTCTTTGTTTGCTATTATATTTGGAAAGTATATTTATAAAGTCCACCAACATGTATTAGTAGTGCATAATGATAAATAAACATAACATTTATCTTTATACAGTCCACAACATATATAGTAATTCAGAATGATAGAAAAACATAGCATTCATATCCACTAGGATGCATTAGTAATTCATAGTGATAGATGAACATAGTATTGTATTTATGAACTCTACTAGAAAAAAAATTAGAAATGCTTTATATAACTAGCATTATCCTAGAAAAAATAGATGAACGCCATGAAACTAACCAAAACAATAGTCAAGATCAAATACAACATATTCTAACCATTGTCAAACTGAATTTCACAAAAAACTCAAAGTGCTAGTTACATATATCATTAGAAATATATAAATAAGATGATGCTCATACCTTGATTACACTTTTTAATAGTAGCAGCTAACAAAACACCGAGCCTTTCCTTTAAGCTGCATTTTAAAAAATCAATTGTCGCAAATGCTTGAATTCAAGTAAACAACCACTAAAACCAAAATAAACCCTTTCAAATTGGTTGCTTGAAGAATTAACGGTCATAGCTACGTAACTACCAAGATTATATTTTTGCAAAACCCACAAATACCAATTTAAATCGTTGTATGTCATAACATCATCTCCATATATTTCTTTCAACATCAACTTATTTTCACTATTTTCTAAACTCTTTCATAATATCTTTTAGCTTCTTCATTGGAGCATCTCGAATTTGACCAATAGTTAATTCACAAATCTACTTGAAATATGAACTTTAATAACATTCCTAAGACCAGCACCACATAAATGATCAAAATTATAGGTTTCTATAAAAATGAGAAAGTTGTCCAGCATCCGAGGAAGCATTAATATAAAACTTAAAATCATTCTTAGACCAGGAACAAATAACTGAAATTCTTTCAGGAGAATTTCTAAAAAAAGTTAAATCATATCCATTTTTAATTTGATAAACCATTAAAATCTCCATAAAATTTTCAGCTGCATTAAAAAAAACCGAAAAAATCCATAAGAGTTTTTTGAGAACCTTTTTTCAACATATCTTTCAAATAACAAGAGAAATTAGCATGTGAATCACTATTCGTAGTAGAACTACTACTAGTTGAAGTACTATAAACACTAGAAGCGCCTAAAACATTGTCACCGATATCAAGTTCCAACGCACAAGCATTTGATTTAACGATAAATTTAAAATATTGCCTCCTCTTATACAATAAGAAAGCACATAATACTAAGCAAATCAGAATTGATATCAATAATAATAACCTTATTTCCAAGAATGTTAGATATCTTAATAGAAAAAAAAGTAAATGTGACCAAAATTCACAAATTTCATTCTTAACACCAAACAAAGAAAAATCGATGGTAAGATGAGTAGAATAACAATTTTCATTATGCTTAAAAACAAATTAGTAAAACAAAATAAAAACAAATTAGTACAAAAAAAAAACGAATATATAAAAAAAATTCGTTAAGCAAAATGATAGATAAACACAACATTTTATTTTTGAAATCCACTAGAAAGAATTAGTACCGAAGAATGACAGATAGGCATAACATTTTATTTTTGAAGACCACCATAATGAAAAAGTAATACAGAATAATTGATAACCATAGCATTATATATAAAAGCAAACCAGGAAATAACTTTGCTATTGTTTAAACCCAAATCAGACATGAAAAAATCAACAAAATCTGACGGTGAAATATCAACAAAATAAAAATCAATAAAATAGAACAACAAATCTAATAATGAATCTAACTTTGAACGTATTTCAAAAAAATAAAATAAAATAAATTCGAACTCGTTGCGATCGTTAAGATGGATGTCAAATCGAATTCGTTGAAGTAAACCTGAAATTGTGCACGTTCTGATCCTCAGATCAGAGAAGAAGATTCGACGTAAGAGCATCTCCAACAGATTTAAAATTCTCAAATCTGCACTCAGAAAGCAGTCCAACAGAGCACGAGAATTCCCAATAGTGCAGAAAGGTGGGGCTTTGGTGCAGGGATATGCGATTGAGTGAGGCGCCTGTTGAACAGGCACCTGGATACCAGGCGCCTGTTGAACAAGCGCCTCATTGTCAGGCGCCTGTTCAACAGGCGCCTGGCATCCAGGCGCCTGTTTAACAGGCGCACCAGGCGCCTGTTGTACAGGCGCCTGGGCATCAGGCGCCTGTTGAACAGGCGCCCGATGTTTAAAAAACACGGGCGTCTGTTCAACAGGCGCCTGGCCTCATTTCTGTTGTAGAAATGAGGCCTCCAACATTTCGGAGTGCGAAAAATCTAATTTTCGCACTCTGAACTGTTGGAGATGCTCTAAGGTTCATCGTTGAGATCAAAAAAGGTTCGACATCACAGGAGGATAAAAAATAAAGTTAAGATGGAAGATTCCACGTCGAGATTCAACAACATGATGTTGTGACATGATTTAAATATTTTTTAACATTCTTTCTTCACCCCAAAAAATAAAGCCCGCATGCTCATGAGTAAAAAGTAAAACTTAAGCCTTGAACCCAAAAACCTAAATAACTTTTTTCTTTAGCCTATTTTCCTGTTAATATTTTATCCCTTATATTTTCTATCACAAGAGATATGTGATGCAATTCTGAAGGCTGTGAAAATGTCAGATGCAAAAGCTCCAGAGGAGATGGGTGTTGGGATAAAAGCTTGTGCTTGGTTGTGAAATTCTCGACAAGAATGAAGAAGAATGTGAAAAAAAAAACTATAAATAAATAAGAAAAAGGAGAAGAGGGTTGTTATAACTGTAATTTTGTTCCATACATAGGTTAACAGTGGCTAATGGAGCAGGTGAGTTTCTGAAACAGCTTGCTGGAAATTTTTGCCCGGCCAAGCTATTATTGGTTGAGTAGACTATTAACTATGTTATTATAGAATGTTGTTAATTAATGAATAGGGCTATCAAATAGAAATTTTGGCACCACAATGACAATATGCATCTGTATCACACGCTTTTCTTTATATCAGTGTAACCTATGTCATTTTCGCTAATTTGTATTGCTTTGACTGTCTACAGTTCGAAGATTCATGGCAGTTTAAGAGGACATCTGGGTATAAAAATACAACTGTGATTTTATAAAGTTCAAAAGTGAAATAATGATGCAAATTGTATTTGGAGAAATTATAAAATAAGCAGCTTATATTCTTTATTTTACAGGGAGAACGATAAAACCACATGCTGCTATTATATTTTAACTAAAGTTTTGTTGATTTGATTATTTGTCCGTTCTATTGATGAGTTGCGCAACTCCTGTTTACATATGCTGAGTAACAGTTCAGTGCTGAAAATGCGCTTAGTTGGTACATTGAAGTCTGGTCTATCACAGTTCAGAAGTACATCCTTTCATCTAAATGATTCAGTGCCTTGGCTACCCTTGTATAATCCAAGTGTAATACATACGTTATTATCTGGACTTGATGTTGTGCCTAAGAATCCAACGATGATGTGGATTGATGTTTATCACTTCTTTTCACTATCCTTTTACCTTGTGCTCACTATCAAAATCACATTAATATTAATATATGTATACGTATTTAGTTTAAAATCACATATGTATTACAAGTGAATTTTAGTTTAAAATCTGAAACCTTTTAATTAAGTGTAAACTGAGTTAAAATACTAAAAAATAATAATTTAGTAGCTAAATTAGTTAAAATAAATAAATTATTAAATAATTTTGGAATTTGAAAAATTGTTTTATAACCTTAAGTTCGAAATTAATTCATGTATATATAAATTATATTATTTTTGCATAAATATAAAATTAAATGTTATCCAATGATCATGTCGGTATCCTCATCTTAAACTGTCAAATTTGCGTCTAAGAGAATGTAATACCCATATTTAGCGCTTTGCAATTAATTATAATTAACTGTTTAAACTGAAATTTATCAAACTAATGACCTTAAAAGTAGGGTTTTGAAGATGAATGATAATGGACACGAGACCTATTCCATTTCCTTCGTAATGTCGTTTGTATATTAAATACATATAAAATTTTGTAAAATTAGATAAGAATACTAAATGTGAAAAAAAAGCGAATGTATCACTATAAGGAAAACATTATTTTCCGACGGTTGAAAACCGTCGGCGGCCGTCGGAAGCCGTCGGAAAATAAGGCGTTGGGACGCAGTGTTTCCGACGGCTTCCGACAAAGGGCGCCGAAGATTTTTCCGACGGATTTCGACACTTGTCGAAAGCAGTCAGAAGCCATCGGAAAAAATGGCCTATATGCTGTCGGAAGCCGTCGAAAAACTGTTACCCGGAAGCCGTCAGAAATCTACTGTATTTTTTTTTATTTCCTGCTACAATATAGCCTTCAATTCACATTTCACATCCAAACTCTATTAAACCAATAATGCAGAATCCAGTATACAATATTCCAACGAAATATCAAAACCCAAACTACAAAAAATTCATCAAACACACAAATACATCAAATTACATCAAAATGAAATACATAATATACATAACCATTCCAACATTAACAACAACCCCAACACCAAGTATTCTACCATGTCATACATACACAACATAACACAAAATCATCAACATCCACATCATCATACAATCACATAACCAAGTGTATCAAACATAATCATACAAAAATCAACAACTACCTCCACCGTCTACCAAATCATATAAAACTATAAAAAAACATACCTGAAAAAGCAAGCAATCAATCACTCTCCTCCTGTTCCAGGAAGGGAAGCGGCCACCATACTGCTGCATGTACTCGGCGATACGCCGGTCTAGCAACTGTGTGGTCTGTATGGCCTGTCGGCAGTTCTGCTCCTCCAGCTGGGCCACTCTAGCCCGCAAATCTTCGATCTTTGCTAGATCGGTCTGAGCTCTAGTCTACCGACCCTGTCTCTGACTGCTGGTCTGCAATAAATATTTAATTCAGTTGTGTAATCTTTGTAAGTGTATTTGCAGGTATCCGAATTTTAACTGTAATTCTAAACACACAATCATATGGCCTATTGATGGGCCATAGTGACATTATGGGAATAACTATCCTAATGAAAGTCAAATGACTTAAAACTAGTAAATTAAACAGTTATTGGGAGAGGCGTAGGGTTTTGGGTACAAGATGCTTGTATAAATCCCTATGATTTAATTAATTATGACTTAAATATCAAATTAGCAGTAAAATAAATTATTTACCACTTGATTGCCAAATTTGTATCGTCTGCCACACTCTGATGGATCCATAACGGACTCAAAAATAGCATCCTCCTCATTAGTCGTCAGCTGATCTCGACCCGTATCAGCAAGTAGTTTCTGGCGCTGCTCCATAAACTTTTCCTGCATTAACAAATTAATAACATCATATCTTATTTCATTATAGTTTAACAAGCAGAACAATTACTAATATTGCATAAAATGAAATATGCTTACATGGCTCCTGCTGGATTTATCGTCATGCCATGTATACGAAACAGTCCCGTTCGGATTTACATGCTCGATAGCATCCGTACGAGTGAACACGTCCATATAGCCCACGGGACCATGCGCCTCAGCTTCCTGAAGTTGATTTTTACATACAATTATTATACATTTAAAATTATATAGCATAAACTATTTACAATTATCATTCAGTAAATTTACCAACTCCTGCCGATACTGCTAAAATGACTTCGACCCTCCGTGATGAGTGACGGGATTTTTATTTCTATTTGCAGAGTTTCTATCCGACTCTGCCTGTACATTCAAAATTTGATACATTATTTTTCGATCACGTCAAATTAATAATTCAAAAAAAATTAGTATACTTGCCTTCGCCTCGTCAGTTTCCCAGTATGCCAACCATGCTTGCCATACGCTCTCCCCCATCCACCGTGGTTTCTTACCAGATTTCTTAATTTCAGATATCGAGTCCCTATAGTTCTTGCACATCTTCTTCATCCAGTATCCTCGTGCCAGCAGCATATCGTCTGTTTGGATATCTATCTCAGCCTGTGTTTCACGATAAAAAGCAAAAAAAAGATTACACTACGAACGATAAACAGTAGAAAAACGACAAAAACGAATTAAAAATGGAAAACGGAAAAATATACATACTAGGACATCCTGACATATACATTCTATGATGTGGGGAGGGGTGTTATCCCACTTCGGCCAGCAAGCACTCATCCTACTACGATAAGAAGCTCTAGAGACATCCAGCACAACCTTCGAGGGAAGTAAGTCGAACACCTTGTTTTTAAATACGATACAGATAAGTATGTACGTATATCATAAAAAAATAAGATGATGAATAAAATTTAATTCTTACCCCTCTGCTCTAGGGACTAACGAAACTACTGGACGCTGTGGATCTTGCGATCGGCCACTGCCATCGCCTCTTGATGATCGAGAAGTGCTCCTACCTCTATATGACATTATGATAAACCTGTGACATATATACTTATCATGTTATAAGAGAATAATAACATGAAAATGAAATATATTTCATATGTAAATGACATCAACGGTATAAATTGCATAATTAATGACTGAAATGGAAATAGAAATGAAAGTGTGTTATACCTGATTCATAACGGGTCTACTGTTCCGACGATAAGCATATTTCATTGTATTTTTAATAAAAATTGCTAAATAAATGAAACCTGGAAATGACATAAAACATGTAAACAATGGTAAACATATTTGGTTTCATAGTCACATCAATTTCATAATACATCAGGAATTCAACATAGTTACATCAATTGCAAAAAAATCAGATTCAGATTCATATCAGTCCTCATCGTCTTCTGATTCAGATTCGGTCTCGTTTCTACGATATTTTCATGTGCGCTGTCAAACGATTCTATCAAAACATTTGATTCATCGATCAAAGGACCAAAATCTGTATGATCGTCTGTAATTATTATTTCGTTATTTTGCTCAAGATCTGCCTGATAAGCTTGTTCCTCCGGAATATTCTTCCCATCGAATGTGAATCTGGCATTTGTTTTAAAAACTGCAGACCAATCTGCTTTATCTCTTTTTAGAGACGGATAAGGAGCGTAATAAACTTGCAATGCTTGTTTGGCTAGTACAAATAGATCATACTTGTGATAGTGCGATGTATGCTTTATTTCGATAAGATTATAATCCTTGGGCACATTAATTCCAAAACCTGGAACATTGCTAAACCAATTGCATCTAAATAGAAACACCTCCTCCGTGGGTCGTGAGAAATATGTCAGTTGCAAAATTTATGTTAGAACGCCATAAAAATCATTTAAGTGATTTTCTGGATCGTCAGTACCTTTAACAAATACACCAGTATTATTTGTTAATTTTTCTGCACTGTATTCTTTGGTGTTAAATTTATATCCATTGACGAAATATATTGGATATGTCTTGACCACTCTTTTTGGTCCCATCGCAAGATGTTTCAACCCTTCGTCAACAACACAATTTCTCGGCTCATAAACGTAATTTGAAAACCAACCGGAAAATTCTTTAGTGAGATCTCCGTTCGGACGTTCACGTTCATAAACACTGTATGTATAAACAAATTATTACATTAGGTTATACACGCGCATGCATTATAGAAAAGAATAAAACACAAATTATTATTTCAGATTACCTAACAAACGGTGCAACCTCGGCACAATTTAGAAGAATATAAGTGTGTGCTACATGAAGATCTCTATCGTCTAGCCATATTTCTACACATTTTTCAGAAGGCCGACCATGTTGTCTAAAAATAAATAACATTGCTTGAGAGGACTGTTGTTCGTTGCCTTCATAATTACGAGGAACACTTTCAAATAAAATATTCACATGGTCACTGAAATAGTGAGAGAAAAAGAACAAAGCTTCTTCTTCGATGTAAGATTTACATATCGAACCTTCAACTCATGCTTTTTGCCTCACTTTTTTCTTCAGATGATTCAAATATCTATGAAAAATTAATTTATATTAACTTCAACTTTCAAATGCAATTAAATTACGTGATAACATATTACATACCTCTCAAATAGATACATCCATCCATATTGGACAAGACCTCGAAGTCGTGCTTCAGATGGGAGATGAACAGGTAAATGTTCCATTACATTAAAAAAACCTGGCTGGAATATTTTCTCTAATTTGCAAAGCAATATAGGAATATCCACTTCAAGTTTACATAAACGTTGCACTTTTAAAGTAGTCGAACAAAGCTCTTTGTAAAACATACTAAGCTCCGTTACTACCTTCCAAACTTTTAACGGCGGTACTTCTTTGAACATAACGGGGAATAAATTTTCCATCATTATGTGACAGTCATGACTTTTCATTCCGCTCAATCTACAATTTTTAAAGTCAACACATCTACGAAGATTTGATGATATCCCATCAGGAAATCCTAACCCTTCCACCCATTTTAACATAGCTTTAACTTGATTATTATCTAATTTGTAACATGCTTTGGATTTTTTACTATCATTTGGTTTCATATGAAGCTCAGGACGCTTGCATAATTCTTTCTATATCACGTCTTGATTTCAAATCATCCTTCGTCTTCCCTTTCACATTCAAAATTGTGTTAAAAACATTATAAAATACATTTTCCTCATTGTGCATCACATCTATACTATGACGACGTAGAAGATGTTTCCAATACGGCAACTCCCAAAAAATAGTTTGTTTGCACCTGTTACGAACAACTGATTTGCCTTCAATTTCTGTTTGCTCTCCAGTTTCATATATCTTTGGATAGTCCTTAACAAGTTCATATATGTCTTCGCTTGACCATATCGTCGGTGGTTTTCTGGTTTCTACTCTATTAGCTAAAAAGTTTTTCTTATCTACTCTGAAGGGATGATTTACATGGAGAAAATATCGATGACAGTCAAACCATGAAATTTTCTTACCATGAGGTAAAGAAAACGCTCGTGTTTCATCCATGCAATATGGACATGCTAGACGACCGGCGGTACTTCATCCTAAAAGCATTGCATAGGCAGGAAAATCACTTATAGTCCACAACAAAGAAGCAAACATATGAAAAAATTTCTTCTTGGACACATCGTATGTTTCTACTCCTTCGTTCCACAGTATTTTTAACTCCTCAATCAACGGTTGTAAATATACATCGATTCCTTGTGTCGGATCGTCGGGGCCAGGAACGACAACAGTAAGAAACATATATTGCGTTTTCATACACATCCATGGAGATAAATTATACGGTGTGATGATAATGGGCCAGGATGAATATTTAGAACCAAATTGAGAAAATGGAGAAAAACTGTCCGTACATAATCCTAATCTAACATTTCGACTCTCCGTTGCAAAAATTGGATACGTTTTATCGAAATGCTTCCATGCTTCTCCATCGGCCGGATGTGTCAACGTACCTTCTTCCTCCGTTCTCACACTATGCCATTTCATATTAGATGCAGTTACAGAAGATGCATATAATCTTTGAAGCCTTGGAGTTATGGGTAAGTAATGCATACGCTTGTACGGAACTTCCTTCCCCTTCTTTTTTCTTGGTTTGTATCTCTCCTGATTATAAATTTTACAATTTCTAAGGTTTGCGTCTTCTTTCCAAAACAACATGTAGCCTTTTAAACATGTATCTATTTTCTGATAAGGTAAACCAAAAGCCGACATAAGTTTTTTAACTTCATAGTGATTTTCACACATTAGATTATCGGGCGGCATATGTCTTTTTGCAGCTTGAACAACAGCCGTAAACCCAGCTTCAGTGATGTTGTATTTTGACTTCATCGCAATGTATTCTGCGATTACTGACAGTTGAGTGCCGCTTTTACAACCATCCCAAATAGGTTTCTTAGCAGCATCTAGTAAATCATAATTTTTTTTGCTTCAATATTTAGTTCTTCAACATTTCCATCATCGTCGTCAACTTCAGCCATAGGAAACATTGATCGTGCTGCATCTTCGATCAAATTTTATATATAGGTCATCATAACTACTTCGTTAACGACACTTTCAGACTCTATAGAAGTATTTGCTACAACTTCTCCATGCCGATCCCAAACATAATACTCGGGTACGAAACCATTTTAGCACAAATGAACTTTCACAATATCTGGTAACAAATACTTCAAATGTCTACACCTACTACATGGACAACGAATTTCTGGATCGTTTCCGTTATTACTTAAAGCGAATTCAACAAATACGTTTATACCATTATAAAAATCTTCTTTTATTGAGCCCCTCGGTCCTTTTCTTTGGTACATCCATCTCCTCCGATCAACAAAATAATCAATCATTTTTCCTATTTGAGAAAATGAGAAGTTTAAAATTTAATATTTATTTTCAAGAATACAAATTCGAAAAAGATTATTTTCATGGTCGTATAATATTTGAATTTAAAGAACTACTTCACAAATTTAAAAATATTTTCAAATAGAGCACGTTTTATTTTTTAACGTATCGATACAAAAAATTGTACAAATTTTTTTTTTCCATGGTCAGGCATCCTACTTCCCATTACAAACACAGTAAGCATTTACATTTCGTATATTACTTCGTCTCAAACGATTCAACAAAATTTCAGCAGCATTTCCCTTTTGTTCCTACATTGTACACAATGCGTGTACACATGAAACAAAAAAGATAAAGTTAGACCGAAATTTTATGAACCGTTTGAGACGAAGTAGTATACAAAATTTAAATGCTTACTGTGTTCATAACTTGTCCAATACAGGGACAAATCCAACAAACATTGTACCAGATGAATATAAATGGTCGTTTTTCGAAAAAAACGATATTTATACAACGATCATGTACAACACTCGTCAGATGGGGCCAAAAAATCTCTAAGGGACATTTGTCAATTAGACGTGCGCATTTTAAGAAAAAATACAGTTTTACTAACTGTTCACATTTACAAAAAAATATTTTAATTTAACACATTTATTCGACGTATTACATCAACTTAAGGCTCGTTCGACGTATTTTTTTTTGTTGCATAAGTCAATACGTGCACAATATAATATTCCTAGCCTGTGCATTCATTTTATCTTATTCCAACTAACACAATACAATGATAGCAGCGCTACACACATATACAATTGTAGAATCAAGGCGTACACAACGATTTACATATACACGAACAACCACAAATTAGCCCTAATTTAACAACTTATGCAATCTAGATTTAGGGTAAAAAATAGATTTTTGGCGAAAATAAGAGATTATACCTGACCTAGAGAGCAATAGACGTTGATTACGCAACCGGGGAGGATCCGAAAGCTCGAAATTGATGATTGGAAGCTTGGGGAAGAGATTTGGGGATTTTGGGTTAATAATTTTCGTATGAAAAATGAGGAAGAAGAAGGCTTGGCTGGGCCTGTAATTTGCGATTTTCCGACGGCTTTCGACGGCTGCCGACGGCCCGTCAGAAGCCATCGGAATCCGTCGCCCCCTCCGTCGCTATTTAGCCATTTTCTAGTAGTGTATGTGCTAAATGGTAATTTGTCCAGAATGGTATTATTATTTTTGAAACGAGCTTCTTCCCCTTCACCGTCTCATTCTCTTCTTCTTCTTCTCCATTCTTCTAAAAATAAAATAAAGGGCTTCAAACTTTTAAAACACCATAACTTCTTCATCTCTTCTCTATAATTCCAAATTAAATATCTAAATTCAAGTTAAGAGATTCTATATAAATCAAATCCAGGACTACTAACTCAAGTGGCAAGTGGTATGTGTTGTACATTGAGGTCCTAAAGGTCGTGGATTTGAACTTTCAAGACATTAAAATGAGTTTTTTACTTAAATAAAGTATCACTCTTATTATATATAAAATGACTCTCTACAAATTCATATCATCAAGTTCACGTTTTGGAGAAGTTTGGAGCCAGATTTTAAAAATCAAAGAGGAGCTTCAAAGTGAGTTTCATTGGATATTGGACTTTGTGGTATTAGGTGAGTAGGATTTATAATCTATGATATATGATTACTATATATGTTAGAAATCATGGCAAAATATCTAACGTTGGTTAAGGTTTGAGCAATGAACTTGATTTTGGGTTTTGAGAGGAGAATTGTTAAAGATTGTTTTGAAAGAGTTAATTATAGAATTGAGTATGTTGAATAACTTATGAAAATATGTATGTTTGGTCTTATTGTATAAATGATTGTTGGTTTGGAAGTTGATAGAATGGTTAAGTGATGTTCCATTATATTTTTAGTTGTCATTGTGAATAGAATATGGATTTGAAATGGTGAATTGAGTGGTTGGACATGAACGGTTTGAAACCTATTCATTTCCTTAAGTCGTTCTTTGAATGCAAAGTACCATTAATTCGAATGATGAACGTATTACAATAAGGTATATATTCGTGTCGAGCGATGTTAAGGTGAAGTGTCTCATTGACACGGAGCCTCACGCCGAAGACAAAACAGTGAAAAGCGAACAAGAAGAAGGTGGGGGAGAATTTCCACTGAGGGAAATTCCCATCCAAGTTCAAACCCACGGATATCAGATTTTCAAACATCTATAATGGATTTTCATATCTGGGATTCAAGAAATAAATCTCGCATTAGTCGTGTATATTCATGTGATTTTCAAATGCTTGGATTTGGATATTAGATGTATGTAACCATGTGTGTTCCTTCGAATCCCCAATTTAAATGTTTAAATTGCTGCTATCAGGGCAGCTTATTTTGGATTTTGGCTTTTGATGTTTTGGGATCTCGAGTTTGTTTCAAGGACCCATGCGATGCTTGTAAGGTCTAGAGTGACTATAGAGTGGGATGATGAGTTCGAAGATGGTATGCCTTATCTAAGCAAAATGTGACAGTTGATGTCGGACGAGATAGTGACCATGGTATTGGTTTGAGACGCAATTAAGTTTGTATGGTGGTTTTTGTAGAGTCCAATTTTTTAAGACATGTCGATTGGGGTATTACGTTATACTATTTCATATAATATTGCATATACAGAGTATGTCCATATATCTTAGCTTATGGAGTGGTCGGCATGTGCTTCGGGTTGGCGTAGCTCTAACCACGGGTGGCATTGCATTGGCTTCGGGTCGGCAAGGAGTTTGATGGGTCAGGTCGGCATGAGGGAGTTCTTCGGGTAAGCACTTGAATAGCTTTGGGGTCGGCAACAAGAAGGGTTCGGGAGGTTTTCCTTCGATTTCATGTCTTTGGGCAACATTTGTTAATGAATAAAAGACATTCTAACTTGTAGTAAAGGTGATAGATCTCTCGCTATGTTGTAGCAATGGTTATAGGCCTTCAACCCACTTGTCTAGTCCTAATGGTAAATAAATGGAAGTAGTTAGGCATGTGTATATCGATTTAGGTTTGATAAGATTATAGATGGTAGGCGATGCGTTGAAGCTTCTTAGTATCGGTCTTACATTAGTGACCATTCATGGTAGGTTTTCGTCTTACCATAAAGCCCGTGACCCACTAGCCTAATGTGTGACGGTTGTGCCATGATCGGTGCCACGATGGTTAGTTTATGATAAACTTATCATATTGTGTAGCATTGTAATAAAAATGTGTTAACTTCTTAGACACAGGTAATGATGTCGGTTGAGATATGATTTTATTATCTCGAGTATTACCATTTGATATTATTCATGTAGATTAATGATATTTTTTTCACCAGACATAACGTCTAACGCTCTCTTTGTTTATTATTTTGTTACCTATTCTTTGAGTAGGTTGACTAGAGATGGGGACTTCTGCTAGCTGGAGGCAGTGGTAGCGTCATAACTATCTTACTAATATGATTGTCTATCTAATATTCTAGGATATTGACATGTAGATTATTGACTTGCTTTGAGACATGTTGTAAATGAGATTTGATGTACCATTTACATGTTGTATTATGGTAATGAATCTTATGTCTCTTGATATAATATGCATTTAGTATTTTTACATGTTTATATTGATATTATGTTTTATTCCATCCACTGTTAGATTTATTTGTTGATAGTTTAGATAGATATAATCCGTATATGTTGTTGTTGTGTATTTTACCATTAATGAAACGTCATCTATGACACTTTTGGAAATCTGATTGATTGTATGCATAGTTTTCGGGTGTTAAGAGGGTGAGTTTGTACAGAGCTTTATTTACCTGATCACCATAAATGAGGATATGTTGGTAAAATGTATTTATATTTTGACATACTTATGCTGATAGCATTTAGGTACTCACACTTTTGTTTCTAGTACTCTATACTATCTTTCGGGAAAGTTGCTAATAATTCTCATATACATGAGTCATGCCACTAGAGTAACGACTGCCAACTTGGTTTTGAAGATACTTGCAAGCTGCAATGCTAGGTGCTCCACCTCTAGTTGGAGTTCCTCCTCTATCAATTCCAGTGGGAGTGATACCTATTCCTCCTCTATATCCACCAGTCGTTCTTAATTTCTCTAGCTTTGTAGAGGCTACCTTTATATGGGAGGAAAGCCATAGGACAAATTCATTCATTTAGACTCAAGCATGGTTCCGCACCAGTGAGCGGATCTTTGATGACACGACACTTGAGACTTTGACAAGGAGATGACTTGCTTTCGGGCAACTTCAAGAAAATGCTTTTTGTTGGTGGGATTTGTAACTAGAGAAGTGGAGGAGCATGCTATGACTTTTCAAAGGAGATTCGAGGCTTAGTTTATATCCAAGTCCGAGAAGGGCTTGCAAGAGGAGAAATTCTTTTATCTCTAACAGGGTGAGAAAACCATGAAAGAGTATGAATGAGTTCAAACTTTTGGCCTATTTCTAGATGGATATGATAACCATTCCTGCTAAGAAGGCTAAAAATTTTTCTATAAGACTCAATCAACCTCTCAAAGATCTCTCTCCTAGTTATATTACTATGGGTACTAATGTTGAGAGTCATGTCGAAGTTCCTCTATTAAATTTTGTTTCTAAAGAGGCTCCTAAATTAGAAGAAGCTAAGGTTGAGGTAAGCCAAAGTTCCAAGGCAAGAGAGAAGATAAGTGGAACAAGAATGATCAAAGCCAAGGAATGAAAGGAGTAGTGACTTGCAATTAATGACACTTAAAGGGGTGCATTCGATTGTCGATTCAACCTCCAAGCTAAGAAATATTTTAGTCGTGATCAACAAGGATATTTCAAGAGGTTTGTCCATCTCTTCCAAAGGGTGGATAAATAGTCAAAGCTATGTTGTTCAGTCTACTCCTAGTTCGAGCACTCTACTGAAGCCCTTCAAGGGGAAGAACATCAAGAGCTGCTTCTTATTTATGATTTTCCTATAGGTGTTTTATTTGATATGTGGGCTTCGCATTCTTTTATTGTTTTTCATCTCATTAATCGTTTACGCCTAGTGGTCTATGTTATTGGTGACTAATTTATTGTGTAAAATCCAGTTGGGTGTATGTGCATACTTCTATGATATGTAAAGACATTAAATTGTATCATGGTAGGTCTATGTTTTCTTTCAATGCTTTTATGCTCGGTTTTTCAGATTATAAACTTATACTAGCGATGGATTGGATGATGAAGCCATGTTGTTCATAGGAAGGATAGTGGTGATAAGGGGCTTAACGCTTATTTTGAACCTAATTGTTCCATGATGTTGAGTTATTTATACTCCTTAGATTTTTCACATGATGGTTTTGCGCAAGTTTCGATGGTGTGGAATTTTGTAGGTATTTTTGAAGAGGTTTGGGTTTACCTCCTTATCTGGAAATTAAAGTCCATACAGATTTGAGTGAGATGTGAAGTCGGTTGTCTTACCTATTAGTCGCATGGCTCCAAGAGAAAGATTATAATTAGAATCTCAAATTTCCTAGCTTTTAAAGAAGATCTTATTGGAGGACAATGGAGTGGGGAACATCCGTCATGTTATCCAATAAAGCAAATGGATCCTTGAGCCTAAGTATCGACTATAGAGGGTTGAATAAGTTAGAAGAAAAAACATCATCTTTCTTGTATTGATGATTTGTTTGACCAACTTAGATGAGGGAAGATTTTCTCTCAACTCGATCATGCTATGGGTTTTCATTAACTAAGGGTGGCTAGAGGTAGCATTCTGAAGACTGCCTTTAGAGCTCCTAATGCATCTAATAAATGGTTGGTAATGCAATTCGGTCTTACAAATGCACTGGCATATTTTCTTGATCTTATTAGTCCTATCTTTCAGGACCAACTCAATAAATTTGTTGGGGTATTCATAGATGACATTTTTATCTTTTCTAAAAATGAAGAGGAGCACAAATTACACTTAAGAGTACTATTGGAGGTATCAAGACATAATTGCTTGAAGGAGAAGTTTTCTAAATGTCACTTTCAAAGTATGGAAGTTTGATTCCTAGGCCATACCCTATCTAAGCATGTAATTTCTATTGATCCAAATATGGTTACTGAGTACAAGATTGAAGGGTATCGAGTAGTGTGATCGAAATTTATAGTTTTCTTAGTTTGGCAGGATATCATCAGAAGTTCATTATGGAATTTGGAAAGGTTTCTACACCTTTGACTTAGCTAACTAGGAAGGATCAAGTCTTCTTATGGGATACGCGTAGTGAGGACTACTTTGTTAAGATAAAGTAATCCTTGACTGGTTCTCCAATCGTTGTTATATTGGAAGGAGATAAACTGTTTACTATATACACTAATTCTTCTAGTATGGGGCTCAACGTAGTTCTTATGCAAGAAGGAAAAGGGGTTGTGTGTGGTAATAGGTAACTTGAGAATCATGAAAAAGTATAGACCACTCATGATTTGGAGTTAGCAGCCATTATCGTTGACATAGAGACACTATTTGTTGGTTAAGAGGTTTGAGTTGTTCACATATCATAAGTCTTTGAAATATTTATTCTTCTACAAAAATATAAACAAAGATGGATGGAATTCCTAGAATTTTATGACTTCTATATTTCCTATACTCCCAAAAAGGAAAGAGTTATAGCGGTGAGTTGAGTAGAAGGCGTGCTACGTTGGGTTCTATATTCATTAAATTGAAGGGTTTATAATTTTTTATGGAGTATGATTTTCGACTTTCTTATCCTGTGTTGCCTTGTTTGTTGGCGAAATTGGAATTTAGATACACACTTATTGATCATATTGGATCTAGCCAAATTCTTAATGCAAGAATTATAGAGATCTTGGGCCGATTGGGAAGGGAGAGAAGTCTATCCATATCGATCAGTACGTTATCGACACGAAGGGCTTGCTTCATAGAGACGGAAGATTATGTGTTACTAAAGTTGCATATTTGATTGATGAGGTACTTCAAGAGTGTTAGTGTTATGAGATGACCGTTCAACAAGATGCACAATGATGTAAAGCAGACTTATTATTAGAAGCCTATGAAATGACATGCTATAGAGTTCATAGAGAAACACATGATTTGTCAACAAGTCAAGGCCGAGTAAAAGAAATTTGGTGGATTATTAATTGTTGGAATCTCGATTTTACATCGTTTTGATTGTGACAAACTATATAAATAAATATTTGATGTACTAATCATTTATGTAGGAGATTCATTGTAGATTCACATTTAGAGTATTTTGAAGCTGATAGTCCTTTGTCTAGAATCTTTATATTATTTAGAAATATGTTAAAATCTCTCCTGAAATGATATATATATATATATATATATATATATATATATATCTAAACATATACACACATGCACTACCCTGCACAAAAGGCTGAAACAGCCGGCTGAATGAGATCATTCAGCCGCCTGATTGCAGAAACTATTTTATAGTTTCACAATATTCAGCCGGCTAAATGAGATCATTCAGCCGTCTGAATGCTGAAACTATTTTATAGTTTCACAATATTCAGCCGGCTGAATGACTTTATTCAAATGGCTGAATTAGGCCAAAAATAGCTTATTTCTTTGCTGTTTTCAATTTTTAAATTTCAGAAGGCTGAATAAATCTATTCAGCTGGCTGAATATTCTCAACGGCTATTTTTTTCATGAAAAGACACTTCTCTTCATCGGAGAGAAACATCTTGCACCTGTTTCTTTTCATTGTTACCTTTCATCAATAGTTGCAACTTTTTAATCTCTATAAATAGATTTTAGAATTCAACAAACAATTACAACAACTGATTTTAATATTATGGAATTCTTATCTCTTATTTCTCTATTTTCAAACTGGACTCAAACTGCTTACATTCTCTGATCGTTGATCACTCTATCTTCCACAATTCTTAAGCACATTACACTACATATCATAAAGGAGAAGATTGTAGGAAGATTGTACTTAATTGACTTATCAGTGCTATTCAAAGAGCACACTACAGTTAGATACTTTTGTTATTTGTAAAGAAGTCTTGTTCGGTTGCTCAGGCGGTAGAAGTCCTATTCGGTTGCTTAGGCGGTAGAAGTCCTGTTCGGTTGCTCAGGCGGTGTAAAACTATTCCTCTGGGTAAAGTGTCGGTTGCTAGTTTAAATCCAGAAGGAGTCTGGGACTGGACGTAGAACGGGAGTTCGAACCAGTATAAAAATCTCTGGTGTAATTTACTTTACTTCTTTTACTTTTTTCTTACTTATTCCGCACAAGTAGTTTATCCATATTACACGATCCTATAGCACAGGCACTTTCATTTGGTATTGGAGCAAGACCATCATATAACCGTAACATAGTTATCTGATATTGTTTTAATATGGAAAACAACACCAGCACTGTTTCTAACACTACCTTTTCAGAAGGTCAATCTACTGCATAACTACCTCTATTTAATAGAATGAACTATAACTATTGGGCTACTAGAATGAGAATCTATATACAAGCAAGTAGTTATGAAACCTGGAACATTATGCAATCTGAATATATTATTCCTACTACTGAATATTCAGCATGGTCTAACCCACAAAAATTAGATGCTACTGCAAATGCTAAAGCTATGAATATGTTATATTGTGCATTAGAAAAAAATGAGTTTAATAGAATAAGCATGTGTAAAACTACTCATGGAATTTGGCGTACACTTAAAGTTACACATGAAGGAACTAACAAAGTAAAATTTCTATGCTCAAAAATTAGTTCCATAATTTTAAAATGAAGCAAGATGAAACTATCAACGAAATGTACTCTAGATTTCAAGATATATATCATTCTTTGATAGCATTAGGAGAAACTTACACAGATTTTGATATTGTTTCAAAAATCCTCAACTCACTAATGGATGAATGGGAACAAAAAGTCTTAGCGATCGAAGAAGCTAACGACATTTCGACCATAAAACTAGAAGAGTTGATTGGAAATCTAATGTCTTATGTAGTTAATCTCCAGGCAAAACGAGTACAGGCTCAAGATAAGAAAAATATAGCATTCCAGGCAGAAAAGGATGAATCAGATTTAGATGAAGAAGATATGGCGTTCATTGCTAAATATTTCAAAAGGTTTTTGAGATTTAGAAAGAGCAACAAATTTAGAAACAACAAGAACAACTCCAGCAACAATAACAACACCAACAAACCATTATCATCTACTCTAGAATGTTATGAATGTCACAAGAAAGGTCACATCAAGAAAGACTGTCCTGAGAAAAAGAAAGACAAGTATAAGCACAAGAAAGACAGATTCAAGAAAAAAGCTTTCTTTGTCACATGGGATGATACAGAATCATCTTCATCATCAGAAAGTGACTCTGACAGTGATTAAAAACAAGCCAACATTTGCTTTATGGCCACAAAAGACGAAGTAAGTGATCTAACTTTTAATGATCTTTTGGAAATCAATTCAGAATTACTTGACAAACTAAAAAGAAAAAATAGAAAGTACAAAGAAACTCTTGAAAAATTGAATAGAACTGAAATTGAAGTAGAAATTCTAAGAGATGAAAATAAAATTTTAGAAGAAGAACTCCAAGTTATTCAAGAATATTGTTCTAATATGACATCTCAATTTTCTCTGCTAAGTCAAGAGACAGAAACTCAGAAAGAAAAGAGTGATGCTTTATTAATTGAAAATCATGACCTTAAAGCAAATATCAAGATTTTAGAGTTAGATAACTCTAGCTTTAAAACAAAATTAGAAGACATTACTAAAAATGTTTCTAATTTTAATAAAGGTAGAGAAAATCTTTCCAAAATTATAGAAAATTCTCAAACTGTTTCAAATAAAAGAGGATATAAAATTATTTCAAAGAAAAGGAATTCTTCATATAAAAGGAATAATAAAGTTGAAAAACCTAGTTCTAAAATTTCAAATTTTACTACATCAATTAAAATTTGGGTTCCTAAAACAAATAGTTCTTCAATTAGAAATAAGTATATAAAATCTTTTATAAAAACTGTTCATAAAAACAAAGATTTTGTTTTCAAAAGGAATTCTGAACCCTCTTAGGTTTGGCTTCCTAAAACCTAACTCTTAGGACCCAAAATAAAATAGTGGGTACCAATATTAATTCTATATTTTGCAGGTACCATCCAAAAAGAGAGGAAAATGGATACTAGATAGTGGTTGCTCAAAACACATGACAGGAAATAAAGGGATGCTAACAAACATTAATTATTCAGATGGAGGTTCTGTCACATTTGGAGATAATTCCAAAGGATATGTCATCGGCAAAGGCGATGTGAGCAATAACGGTATATCTAATTCACCTCTTATTACAGATGTCTTATTAGTTAAAAATTTAAAGCATAATTTACTTAGTATCAGCCAATTATGTGACAAAGGATTCAATATTTCCTTTTTTGAAAATAAGTGTAGCATTTTGATCAAAATAAAAACCTTATTTTTGAAGGTTTTAGAGATAGAAATATTTATGTTTTAATTATGAATATAAATCATAACACAAATATGTGTTTAATAGCCAAAGAAAATGATCCTTGGTTATAGCACAAAAGATTTTGTCATATTAATTTCAAAATTATAAATAAATTATCTAAAAATAATTTAGTAAAAGGTTTACCAAAAATGAACCTTAAAGTAAACAATATTTATGATGCTTGTCAATTAGGAAAATTATCAAAATCATCCTTTAAATCAAAAAAAATATTTCTACTTTACAACAACTGGAACTATTACATTTAGATCTCTTTGGTCCAACACAAATTCAATCTATAAATCACAGTAAATATGTGTTTGTTATAGTATATGATTTCTCAAGATATACTTGGACTATTTTCTTAAAAAATAAAAGTGATACTTTTGAAAATTTTAAGAATTTTGCAAAGAGAATTCAAAATCTCAAAAATTTAAAAATTAAGAATAATAGAAGTGATCATGGAGGTGAATTTGAAAATGAAGCATTTGAACATTTTTGTAATAAAAAGGGAATTTTCCATAATTTTCTTTTCCTAGAACACTACAACAAAATGGAGTTGTAGAAATGAAAAATAGAACGTTACAAGAATATGCAAGAACTTTATTAAATGGAAACACATTACCAAAACATTTCTGGGCAGAAGCTGTAGCAACTGCTTGCTATGTTCTAAATCGTATTTCCATCCGACCTTTAACAAAACACACTCCATATGAACTTTTTCATCAAAGAAAACCAAACATTTCATATTTTAAAACTTTTGGTTCAAAATGTTTTATCTTAAACACAAAAGATTAGCTTGGAAAATTCAATCCAAAATCCGATGAAGGAATCTTTGTAGGATATTCATAACGAAGCAAAGCTTATTGAATTTTCAATAAAAGAACAAAAACAATCGAAGAAACACTTCATGTTTCATTCGACGAAAATTTCGAATTTAATAATAATTTTAAGGATGATGAATATATACCTAAGACGGTTACAAATACGGTTACTCAAAATAATTTTGAAGAAGATGAAAACATTGTTTATAACTTTGAAGAAAATGAAAACATTGTTCATAATGAAAATGAATTAAGATCTCCTCCTAGGATTTTACGAGATCACCCAGTAGAAAATGTCATAGGAGAAATTGATTCACATGTTAGAACTAGAAATAAACTTAATCAAATGGGCCATGTAGCTTTTCTTCCTAAAATTGAACCTAAAAATGCAAAAGAAGCATCTACTGATGACTATTGGATTATAGCTATAAAAGAAGTACTAAACCAGTTCGAACGAAACGAAGTTGGGGAACTAGTTCCCAGACCAAGTGATCAAACATTCATTGGTACTAAATGGGTCTTTAAAAATAAAGCAGATGAACAAGGTAATATAACTAGGAATAAAGCTAGATTAGTTGCACAAGGATATAATCAAGAAGAAGGAATTGACTATGAAGAAACATTTTCTCCAGTTGCACGTCTTGAAGGATTACGTATCTTACTGGACTTTGCATGTTTTCATAATTTCAAACTTTATCAAATGGATGTAAAAAGTGCTTTCTTAAATGGTTATATAAAGAATATGTTTTTGTTGAACAACCTCCACTATTCACACATGAAAAATTTTCAGACCACGTCTATAAACTTAAGAAAGCCTTATACGGTCTAAAACAAGCACCCCGTGCTTGGTATGAACGTCTTAGGAGCTATCTAATAGATTCTGGTTTTGAAATTGGAAAGGTTGATCAAACTCTTTTTATTAAAAGAACTAAAAATGATATTTTGATTATTCAATTTTATGTAGATGATATTATTTTTGATTCTACAAATGAAAAATTATGTCAGGAATTTTCAAAAATAACGACCAAAGAATTTGAAATGTCACATATGGGAGAATTATCTTACTTTCTTGGATTACAGATTAAACAAATAGAAAATGGAATTTTTATTAATCAAGAAAAATATTGTAATAATATAATTAAACGCTTTAATATGGAAAATACTTCTGCTAAATCAACTTCAATGAGTACAACAGTTCATCTCGATAGAGATGAAGATGGCAAAAGTGTTGATGAAAAATTATATCGAAGTATAATTGGATCATTACTTTATCTAACTGCTAGTAGACCTGACATAATGATGAGTGTTTGTTTATGTGCACGATTGCAAGCAAATCCTAAAGAATCACATATGCGAGCAGTAAAACGCATATTGCCTTATCTAAGCAAAACCAAAGATTTTGGACTTTTCCATCCGAAAGAATGTCCTTTCGAGTTAGTTTCATATAGTAATGCTGACATTGGAGGATGTCAGACAGATCGAAAAAGTACTAGTGGGACTTGTCACTTCATTGGACAATCCTTAGTCTCTTGGTTTAGCAAGAAACAAAATTGTGTTTCACTCTCAACTTGTGAAGCAGAATATATTTATGCTGCCTTAGCTTGTGCTTAAGTCATTTATATGCAACAAACACTTCAAGATTTTGGTGTTAACTTATCTAAATCAATAATTTTTTGTGATAATACTAGTGTTATAAACTTACCCAAAATCCTGTCAATCACTCACGAACTAAACATATTGACTTACTTCATCATTTTCTTCGTGATAATATTGAAAAGGATTTAGTCAGACTAGAATTTGTATCCTCTGAAAATCAATTGGCAGACATATTTACAAAACCTTTAAATGAAAATATCTTTATAAAATTAATAAGAGAATTAGGAATTATATCCATCAAGTATATATATATATATATATATATATATTTAAAAAATTGTTTCAAGACTCAAACTCGGGATCTCTTACTTGAAAATCTGGTGCTTTACCACTACACTACTCTTTTCTTTACATCTATTTTTGTATTGCATTCTATTGTTTATTTTTTACCTTACAACTTTTTTTACCAACCAATTTTTTCTCTGGTTCTTAACATCCTAACCACCAATGTTCTTTCTATCTATATGAAAGTTTACATATAAATACCTCTACTCCTTTTTTCTTTCTTTTGCAATCAAGTAAATAAAAACAGCTTCAACTCTCTTACTCAAATAATGTCTTCCCAGCATAATTCTAAATCCTCTGCTCTATCTTTTTCTTCACTTAGTTCAGGATCGGTGAATTTACCAACTCCAACATCGATTTATGAACCAGTACCAATTGTTCCTCCTTCTACCCACACAGGTTATACTCCACCTGGTAAAAGAACAAGACGGTCTCTACTTTTTGGTTCACCATCTACCGAAGAAAAAATATGTGACATTCATCATTACCAAAGGGAATCACTGCAATTACAACGCGGACTTTATTATGAACAAAAAGTTAACGCCAAGCATTTAAGCTTTTTGGAACAAGTCGCATTGAAATTCTATGGATCTTCATCCAAAAGCACGGTTCATCAACCGTCTCCTGTTTGTTCTCCATCCCGACGCAATACTTGGGAACTATCACCACAGCGTCCACCAATATCTCCGAATTCATGGGAACGCGGCAAAGATGGTCACCACTCAGGCCATATCAAGAGAACACAAAAATAGAACCGGATAAATATCACACTCCAGGCTCTTCTTCCAAATCTATTTAAAAAATTTTTTTGTTAATATGTAATCTTTTTTGTTTATTTAAATATTCACATTGTTCCTTTAATAATATTTCTTGTTATAAAAATAAAGGGTTTTCTCAAAATTCAACCGGTTGTCTGTAATAAAATAGACGGCTGAATATTATCCAGGGATAAATTTTCCCCCCAGATTCAAACGGCTGAATCACTTCAAACAGCTGTCTGAATTAGTTCAAAAATGAACTATTTTCTCACGGGAAGTAATTCGGATGGCTGTTTACAGTTATTCAGCCGGCTGAATTCTTCCTGAGGCATTTTTTAAACTAGGTCCTATAAATTTTCTTCCCATCTTACCCTTGTTTCCACCTGCCTATAAATTCATCTTTTCACCTTTTACACATTAACTTCAGAACCCTAGCACAACTTTTTCATATTTTCACCTTTTACTCCTCTTTTTACTCTCTAATGGCTCCTAGATCCAAACGAACAAGGGAATTCGCCTCCGGTCCTTCCGAAGATCAGATTCGTCAATGGCTTTGGAATGATGTTGCAATCTCCCGATTCAATTCTACGAAAAATTCCAATATCTTTAAAGGGGGCTTTCATGAAGTTCCCGAATTTCGTGGCCTACCGAATTAGAGAATTGGCCGAGCAATTCCACATCGATACTCTCTTAGCGTATGCTCCCAATAATGTTAGAATTAATCATCTTTTGATCGAACTCTTTCTTGCAAATCTGAATCTAGACCACCATAATCCTCATAATCGACAAGATTGTGTTTGGTCTATAGTTTGTGGCACTAAAATTTTCTTGCCTTTACAAAGATTAGGCAATATTTTAAATTGCCCATTTCAAGGTGTTGATATAGATGATATTGAAGTTGATATGGATCATAGAGATGAAGTTTCACATCGTTTCTTGTCCGATCACCTTACCAATTTAAGTGCATTAAAATCTACCACCTTAAGGCCACAAGCACGCCTTCTTCACTGTGCCTTCATTCGCTCTCTACAACCTCGAACGGGAATTAATGAAAAAGTCTATAAAAGAGATTTTCAAGCCCTCTATTCAATCTACTCCAACCAACAAGTAAATTAGGGAAAAATCATTTTAGATGAATTTCAAGACACCACAATCCGAAGAAATTATAAGACCGTTCATTATGGTGCTTATATTATGCATATCCTTCTCAACTTCGGCATTCCAATGCCCGACTCCGAGTTTTCATGCATTAGTGAGTTAGGCGCAAAAACTTTAGGATTGATGGGTCTTCCTCATAGGCCTCCTCCATAACAAATCATTTCTTTTCAACAATGGTCTCACAATGTTCAACAAGGTATTCCTCAACCTCGTGACACTAGTATTGCCTCTTCTTCGCATACTCAACATGAAGAAGAAGAAGAGGACGATGACTCCATTCAAGTTGTTGGCCCAAAAACTTCCACCAGACAAGTTATCATTGTTGAGTCAAGATTTTTATACAGTTTTGATTTCTGACAAAGGGATAAACCGTGATCGACAAAAAGAAGTCATTCATTGAGACACAACGAGCTTCATATGTTAGAGGTTGATTTTGGTATGTTAGTAGTATTAGTTATGTTAAAATCTATCCTCAAAATAATCATGCATCTCAAAAGAATCGGTGTATAAGCGTTTTGAATGACATTGCACATTCACTGTGCAATTTAACAGGGACCGGTCGACCGGTCCAAAACCAGGCGGTCGACCGTTCCTGTGTAAATTGCACAATGAACGTGCACACATGCACATAACGTCTATATATTTGAAATTTTGTCTACTGGTTATTTTTGACCTGTCGACCGTTTTTAAACAGAAAGCAACCTTTCCGAAAAGACACTTCTTTCTTCAATGGTTGCTTCTCTTACCTTTCATCAATGATCACATCTGTTAATGGCTACTCTTCACAAAGAGTTACAACCATTTATTCTCTATATAAACATATCTAAATCATTGATTAAAAAAAACAACAATTCTTTGCTTTAAAATTCTGATCTTAAATTCTAAATACTCTTGCATTCTAAAAGCTCTCTACTTCAAATTGCTTATTGAATCATTGAAATTATTTCATATTTTTTGATTCAAATAAGTAATATACTTCCTTCAATCTTCACAAACATCATTCACATATTTTGAGGATAAGATTATAGGAAGGGTGTACTACAAGTGACAAATCAGTGTTATCAAGAGCACAAGTTGTCAACGACAATTGTATTTATTTTTGTTGAAGTCCTCGGTGTTGTAAGAGGCACGAAATCCCGTTCGGCTGTTCGGGTGTTATAAACCTGTTCCTCCGGGTGAAGCGAGGTAGTTGGTAGTGAAATCCAGATAGAAGTCTGGGACTAGACGTAGGACGGGAGGTCCGAACCAGTATAAAAATCCCTGGTGTGATTTTTACAGTTTACTGCATTTACTATTCTATATCTGTGAATTGCTATATAGTTAGTTTATTGAATATTTACTTGTATAGCAATTGTAAATAACATTCCGCATATATTAGTCCATATTACACGATCCATAATTAGTGTGCACAAGCATACACACTTTCAATCATCACTCTCACCCGAAATCAATCTAAACTTCATCGGGACATTAAGACTCTTGAAAAAAAAGACGAAAAAGAAATTCAACTCCATAAAAGGTTTTCTTAATAAAATACGGGATAAAATTTCTTGCTCCGGTTCTACATCCACCGAAGTTCACAACCCATCTCCATTTCAATGGTCATCTTCGAGTTCGGATTCCGATGATATTCCAAACCAAAATCAGCTGTGAAATTTCAGAAGAAAGTTGTCAAGACTATCAAAATATGGGTTCCTAAAACAAATAACAATTTGATTAGGAATAAATATATTCAGAATTTCATGAATACTGTACATCTTAATACTAATTATATATATAAAGGGGATACCGGACCCGTATGGGTTTGGACTCCTAAGACCTAACTCTTAGGACCCCATAAAAAGTGGGTACCATGAACTTAATTTTATTTATTGCAGGTCCCACTCAAGAAAAGAGGAAAGTGGATATTGGACAGTGGTTGCTCGAAACACATGACTGGAGACAAGAGCTTATTAACAAATATTACATACTCAGATGGTGGCTCCGTCACTTTTGGAGATAATTCAAAAGGCTATATCATCGGCAAAGGCGATGTGAGCAATTGCGGTACATCTAACTTACCTCTTATTACAAATGTCATGCTAGTTAGAAATTTAAAACACAATTTACTTAGTATCGGTCAATTATGTGACAAGGGTTTTACAATTTCTTTTTCAAATAATAAGTGTAGTATTCTAGATAAAGATCATAATTTAATTTTCGAAGGTTATAGAGACAGAAATATATATATTCTGAATATGAATATTAAACATAACTCAGATATGTGTCTTATAGCTAATGATAATGATCCATGGCTATGGCACAAACGCTTCTGTCATATAAACTTCAGAACTATTGACAAGCTAGCCAAAAACAATCTAGTTAGAGGATTACCCAAAATGAGTTTTAAGGTTAACAATATCTGTGATGCATGTCAATTAGGAAAATTAACCAAATCATCTTTTAAATCCAAGAAAGTCATATCAACATTGCAACCACTTGAGCTACTACATATGGATTTATTCGGACCAACAAAGGTTCAGTCGATAAACCATAATCGATATGTATTTGTAATAGTTGATGACTATTCTCGGTATACATGGTCTATTTTCCTGAAAAACAAGAGTGACACTTTTGAACATTTTAAATCTTTCGTCAAAAGAATTCAAAAATCGAAAGGGATAAAAGTTAAAAACATAAGGAGTGATCATGGTGGTGAATTCGAAAATAACGAATTTGAACATTTTTGTACAAAGAAAGGTATTAACCACAATTTTTCGTTTCCTAGAACTCCACAACAAAACGGAGTTGTAGAACGAAAAAATCGAACATTACAAGAATGTGCAAGAACGCTATTAAATGGATCCACTTTACCAAAACATTTCTGGGCAGAAGCCGTCGCCACTGCGTGTTATGTTTTGAATCGTGTGTCCATTCGACCACTCACCAAGAATACGTCTTATGAATTATTTAACGAAAGGAAGCCAAATATATCTTACTTCAAAGTATTTGGTTCAAAATGTTTCATCTTAAATACGAAAGACCATCTCGGAAAGTTTGATCCGAAAGCTGATGAAGGAATATTTGTCGGTTATTCGGAAAGAAGCAAGGCGTATCGTATTTTCAATAAACGAACCAAAACTATTGAAGAATCTCTTCATGTTTCCTTCGATGAAATCTTTCAGCCCTCTCAACCAAAATCTGATGATGACGAAACTATATTTTCTGACACTCCTATCATCACAAATTATGACTCTGACTCTGAAAATATTGTTGAAAATACTTCTCAACAACAACCAGCTTGTGAAATACGTTCCCCTCCAAGATTATTGAGACACCATCCGGTTCAAAATGTAATTGGGGAGGTCGACTCACAAGTAAGAACTAGGAGTCAATTACATCAAATGGGACATGTTGCGTTTCTATCAAATATCGAACCTAAGAATCCTAAAGAAGCAGCTACCGACGAATATTGGATCATTGCCATGCAAGAAGAACTAAATCAGTTCGTGCGCAATGACGTCTGGGAACTTGTTCCAAGACCAACTGATCAGTCAGTGATTGGTACTAAATGGGTCTATAAAAATAAGGCTGATGAACAAGGGAATATCACCAGAAATAAAGCAAGGTTAGTAGCACAGGGGTATAATCAGGAAGAAGGTATCGATTATGAAGAAACTTTTGCACCAGTTGCTCGACTGGAAGCTATTAGAATCCTATTATCTTTTGCTTGTCACCATAATTTCAAACTTTATCAGATGGATGTCAAAAGTGCATTTCTTAATGGATTTATCAAAGAGAATGTATATGTCGAACAACCTCCTTTGTTTGTACATGAAAAATATCCAGACCATGTGTTCAAACTTAAGAAAGCTCTGTATGGTTTAAAACAAGCACCTCGTGCTTGGTATGAACGATTACGTAGCTATCTTATTAACTCAGGATTTCAAATAGGCAGAGTCGATCAAACTTTGTTTATCAAACATTCTCAAAAGGATATTTTAGTTATTCAGATATATGTAGACGACATCATCTTTGGTTCAACAAATGATAAACTCTGTAAGGAATTTGCAAGTATTATGACCAAAGAATTCGAAATGTCTCATATGGGAGAACTGTCATACTTTCTTGGACTTCAAATCAAACAACTTCCGAATGGTATTTTTATTAATCAAGAAAAATACTGCGGAAATCTTATCAAGCGCTTCGGATTAGAAAATAAATCTGGTAAACCAACTCCTATGAGTACAACTACACATCTTGAAAAAGATGATAATGGTAAGAGTGTTGACCAGAAATTATATCGAAGCATGATTGGTTCTCTTCTTTATCTTTCAGCTAGTCGTCCAGATATAATGATGAGTGTTTGTCTATGTGCTCGTTTTCAAGCAAATCCAAAGGAATCGCATTTACGAGCAGTGAAGCGTATAATTCGTTATCTTAATAATACAAAAGATTTCGGTCTTTTTTATCCAACAGAATGTCCATTCGAATTAGTTTCATATAGTGATGCTGATTTTGGAGGTTCTCGAACGGATAGAAAGAGTACAAGTGGTACGTGCCATTTTATTGGAAAATCACTTGTCTCTTGGTTTAGTAAGAAACAGAATTGTGTTTCACTATCAACATGTGAAGCCGAATATATATCAGCGGCTCTCGCTTGTACTCAAGTATTATATATGCAATAAACACTTCAAGATTTTGATATTCATTTATCAAATTCTATTATATACTGTGATAACACGAGTGCTATAAATCTTTCTAAAAATCCAGTAAATCATTCTAGAACCAAGCACATTGATATCCGTCATCATTTCCTTAGAGATAACATTGAAAAAGGAAATATATGTCTTGAATATGTCCAAACTGAAAATCAATTAGCGGACATTTTTACTAAACCTTTGCTCGAATCTAGTTTTATTAAATTACGAAGAGAGCTTGGTTTAATTTCTTTAAAAGACCTTGTCTAATAATTACTGATGTTAAACTTTTAAGTTCTTTCGTTTGATTTTTTTTATCTATTTTAAGCTTTTTTAAATTTGAGTCTCTGATTATTTTACACCATCAAATTCCTCTTTTCACTCTTAATCATAAGCTTATATATAAGAACTGTCTATATAAGCTGTCAAAAACATTCGTTTTATTCATCTTCCTTTGTCTAATCATAAATACAAAATTTTCTATGGCACATATATGTGATGAGTATGCTCAAAAAACTCACATTTCCATTACAAGTTCTGAATCAGAAGAATATCTTTCTCCTGAAACACCAAAATATAAACCAAAGTGCCATCATCAATGCTCTCGTACACCTGGAAGTACGCCTAAATCAAAAAAGGCAAAGAAAGTGCTATTCTATTCTCCTCAAACCAAAGAGAAGATCGATGAAATTCATCACTATCAAAAACATCAAATAGATCTTCAACGTCAGCTTCATTATGGACAACAACAGCTTCATCATGAACAACAGCAGACTTCGGCTCGATTATCTATTTTAGAAAGAATGGCATTCTTCTTCTGTGGAACAAACAAACGAGATGTTCATGAGCCGATGCCAAATGCACCTTCATCTTCTAGAACCCCAAACTCTTGGGACAGAAACTATGCTCAAAATGAAGGGGCAACTGAAAAATGGTCATCTTGGAAGGCTCGCATTGATGATATCAACGAAGATTCAACCGATCTTCCTTCTCCCACTCTTCATTAATTTTATTTATTATATTGTATTGTTGTTTATTCTCTTTTATAATCACTCATTTAAAAACATTTAAATATTATAATAAGAGTGATATAATATTTACAGGCTGAACTATGATCCAGAACAGCACCGGTCGACAAGGAAAAATGGACCGGTCGACCGTTTTGCTCTCTGGATAAAAACGGTCGACCGCCCCATTTTCACCGGTCGACCGGTTACGTATATACTGTTTTTTTTATTTTACCTTCCGTTCATTTTTCCCCCTATCTCTCCTTTTACTTCATAACCAGTCTTCTTCCCCAAACCAAAGAAACCCTACATTCCCTTATTAAATTTCCTTCTTCAAACTTATCACTAATGGCTCCTCAACAAAAGAAATTTAAGCAAGCTTCTACCTCAGAGACACAACCCATTGATCTCTCTATCAAGAAATGGCTTGTGGATCCAATTTCACTCAAAAGGTGGAATGAAATGAAAGATTTTACTATCCATCCGGGTTCGTTTGTTAAATTCTCAGATTTCTCTAGTTATCGTATTTTAGATTTATCAAAGGATGCCGACATTGAAAACCTAATTGACTATGATCAAAACAATGTGGAAATTAACCATGTCATGATCAAGTTATTCTATGCTAATCTAAATATAGAGAAAAACAAACCCGCAAATCCCAATTATTGTCTTTGGTCTGTTGTATGTGGCAAAGAAGTGTTTATCTCATGTGATAGGATGGCAAGTGTTCTTGGGTCTAGGTTTATTGGTGAAAAATTCTCTAATGACTTTTGCAATATTCATGTCCGTAATCAAATAAGTCATCAATTTACTGAAGATGACAAGGATAGCACTAAGTCTATTGGCTTACGGCCGTCTGCAAGAATTCTTCATCATACTCTTATGCACTCCCTTTTCCCAAGAATTGGAAATTTTGATGCCGTCTATAAAGAAAATTTCAAGGCATTATACGCAATTTATGGGGGTATTCGTATAAACTGGATTGGTATGATCTTTGATGAGATCTTGAAAGTAAATGATAGCTCTAGACCACACTTGTTTTATAACGAGTATATTATGCGACTCTTGCTCGATTGTGGCATTGAACCACCAAAGTCTTCTATTTCCAAACCAAAAGCCATCAACAAAGCTTCGATTACAAGAATGAAGCTTCCAGCTCCATACTTCAATATTATGCCTTTTGAACAATGGAAAGACCAAGGACATAGAGAGGCTTCCTCCCGTTCATCCCGATCTAAACCTGGAGAAGTTAAACTTTTAAGATCATCTTCCTCAACAAAAGAATCACTTAACACTATTGCTCAAAATCAATTTCTTCTCGAAGCCCGACTTAAGCGCATGGACACAAAAATGGATAAACGCTTTAACAAACTTAAGTCGTTCTTCAGTTCTATATGGGAAGCAATATCATGTGGAGCATCATCCTCATCCATGCCAACTCAAGACCCTGGCAAGCGCCCAGCTCCTCCTACTTTTGCTTGGACATCCTCGGAGGAGGGTACAAGCTCGGGAACGAGTCATGGACATGGATATGGAAAAACTCAGCTTGTTGAAGAAGAAGAAGAGGAGGAGGATGAGACAGAGTCAGATTGAATTATCTCTTTATCTATTATTATGGAAAAATTATGAATTTAGTTCTTGCTTTAAGACTTTATCTGGCACTTGTACTAAATAGTGTCACGTTTAAATTCGTTCTAGACTCTTGGGTATTATCATATTATGTGACTCTTAACTCTTGATCTATGGTAGTAGTTTTATTTTGCTTATACTCTGGATTATATAATTTATATCCTCTATTGTTATACTCCTTTTTGTCGATGACAAAGGGGGAGAAAATTGTGCTAACAGTATATATGCAGGAAAATATAGAGTTACAGGTACAATCTCAGGGGGAGATCATATACAGGGGGAGATTCATAACTATGTTGTCATCAATCAAAAAGGGGGAGAATGTTGAGTCAAGATTTTTATACAGTTTTGATTTCTGACAAAGGGATAAACCGTGATCGACAAAAAGAAGTCATTCATTGAGACACAACAAGCTTCATATGTTAGAGGTTGATTTTGGTATGTTAGTAGTATTAGTTATGTTAAAATCTATCCTCAAAATAATCATGCATCTCAAAAGAATCGGTGTATAAGCGTTTTGAATGACATTGCACATTCACTGTGCAATTTAACAGGGACCGGTCGACCGGTCCAAAACCAGGCGGTCGACTGTTCCTGTGTAAATTGCACAATGAACGTGCACACATGCACATAACGTCTATATATTTGAAATTTTGTCTACTGGTCATTTTTGACCTGTCGACCGTTTTTAAACAGAAAGCAACCTTTCCGAAAAGACACTTCTTTCTTCAATGGTTGCTTCTCTTACCTTTCATCAATGATCACATCTGTTAATGGCTACTCTTCACAAAGAGTTACAACCATTTATTCTCTATATAAACATATCTAAATCATTGATTAAAAAAAACAACAATTCTTTGCTTTAAAATTCTGATCTTAAATTCTAAATACTCTTGCATTCTAAAAGCTCTCTACTTCAAATTGCTTATTGAATCATTGAAATTATTTCATATTTTTTGATTCAAATAAGTAATATACTTCCTTCAATCTTCACAAACATCATTCACATATTTTGAGGATAAGATTATAGGAAGGGTGTACTACAAGTGACAAATCAGTGTTATCAAGAGCACAAGTTGTCAACGACAATTGTATTTATTTTTGTTGAAGTCCTCGGTGTTGTAAGAGGCACGAAATCCCGTTCGGCTGTTCGGGTGTTATAAACCTGTTCCTCCGGGTGAAGCGAGGTAGTTGGTAGTGAAATCCAGATAGAAGTCTGGGACTGGACGTAGGACGGGAGGTCCGAACCAGTATAAAAATCCCTGGTGTGATTTTTACAGTTTACTGCATTTACTATTCTATATCTGTGAATTGCTATATAGTTAGTTTATTGAATATTTACTTGTATAGCAATTGTAAATAACATTCCGCATATATTAGTCCATATTACACGATCCATAATTAGTGTGCACAAGCATACACACTTTCAATCATCACTCTCACCCGAAATCAATCTAAACTTCATCGGGACATTAAGACTCTTGAAAAAAAAGACGAAAAAGAAATTCAACTCCATAAAAGGTTTTCTTAATAAAATACGGGATAAAATTTCTTGCTCCGGTTCTACATCCACCGAAGTTCACAACCCATCTCCATTTCAATGGTCATCTTCGAGTTCGGATTCCGATGATGATGAGCCTTCTCTCTCTACCCAATTTTAATTATTTTTCAGATTTCTACTCTTTGTATCAAACTTCTATGATGCTCTATCTAGTTATTTATATAATTTTGTATGAATATTGTTATTCTTCTTTAGTAATGACATCTCGAGTATAAGTTATTTCTTTGTTTAACAAATGATTCTGTGCATATAGTTTATCTTTCTTTTTGTCGATGACAAAGGGGGAGAAAAGTTAGTTAAAAATTTGTGCATATTGACAGGGGGAGTAGCAATGATAATGTAAGTTTTTATGTAAATATATTATTTATACTTATATAGTTGTCATCATAAAAAAGGAGGAGAATGTTGGAATTTCGATTTTACATCGTTTTGATTGTGACAAACTATATAAATAAATATTTGTGTGTATTAATCAATAATGCAGGAGATTCGTTGCAGATTCACATTCAGAGTATTTTGAAGCTAATGGTCCTTTGTCTAGAATCTTTATATTATTTAGAAATATGTTAAAATCTCTCCTAAAATGATATATATATATATAAACATGCACACACATGCACTACCCTACACAAAAGGCTGAAACAGCTAGCTGAATGAGATCATTCAGCCGTCTGATTGCTGAAACTATTTTATAGTTTCACAATATTCAGACGGCTGAATGAGATCATTCAGCCGTCTGAATGCTGAAACTATTTTATAGTTTCACAATATTCAGCCGACTGAATGAGATCATTCAGCCGTCTGAATGCTAAAACTATTTTATAGTTTCACAATATTCAGCTGGCCGAATGACTTTATTTAGACGGTTGAATTAGGCCAAAAATAGCCTATTTCTTTCCTGTTTTCGATTTTTAAATTTCAGAAGGCTGAATAAATCTATTCAGTCGGCTGAATATTCTCAACAGCTATTTTTTCATGAAAAGACACTTCTCTTCATCGGAGAGAAACATCTTCAAACCAATAGTTGCACCTGTTTCTTTTCATTGTTACCTTTCATCAATAGTTGCAACTTTTTAATCTCTATAAATAGATTTCAGAATTCAACAAATAATTACAACAACTGATTTTAATATTCTAGAATTCCTATCTCTTATTTCTCTATTTTCAAACTGGACTCAAACTGCTTACATTCTCTGATCGTTGATCACTCTATCTTCCACAATTCTCAAGCATATTACACTACATATCATAAAGGAGAAGATTATAGGAAGATTGTACTTAATTGACTTATCAGTGCTATTCAAAGAGCACACTACAGTCAGATACTTTTGTTATTTGTAAAGAAGTCCTGTTCGGTTGCTCAGGCGGTAGAAGTCCTATTCGGTTGCTTAGGCGGTAGAAGTCTTGTTCGGTTGCTCAGGTGGTGTAAACCTATTCCTCCGGGTTAAGTGAGGGTTGCTAGTTTAAATCCAGAAGGAGTTTGGGACTGGGCGTAGAACGGGAGTTCGAACCAGTATAAAAATCTCTAGGGTCATTTACTTTATTGCTTTTACTATTTACTTACTTATTGCACACAAGTAGTTTTCCATATTGCACGATCCTATAGCACATGCACTTTCATTAATTATTTTGGAGCTCCCTTATTGAATGTGGTAACATATTTCCATGGACTTTAAAGAAGGTTTTTCATAGAGTTAGAGAGGAAATGAGAGCATATGGATTATTGTTGACCGCTTGATGAAAATCGCGCATTTCATTCTGGTGAAGGTTTTGATAACCACTCATCCTTTAGTGACATTATATGTATGGGAGATAGTGAGGTTGCACTGTGTACCCTATAATGTTATGAGTGATTGAGACCCACTCCTAACAAGTTAGTTTTGGAAAGGCTTGCAATGTGCATTAGACATAGAGATGAACTTAAGTATGACCTATCCTCCCTACCAATAGCCAAACTGAGATATTGAACCATATTCTTAAAGATTTTATGAAAGCTTGTATTCTTTATTTTGTGAGGATCATGGGAGGATCAATTCCCTCTTGTTGAATTTGCATACAATAATAGTTTTCAAGTTAATATTGGCATGACTCCATTTGAAGCTTTGAATGGAAGGCCTTATAAGTCGCATACGTGATGGGAAATAACTGATAAGGTAATATTTGGACTTGATATGAGTTGTGAGACTTTGAAGAAATTTGAGTTGATACAGAAGAATTTAAAGCGTCCAGGATCGTAAAATGTTTTATGTCGATAAGGGATGTATTGATCTTGAGTTTAAAGTCCATGGTTTGATATTTATGAAAACATCACCATTGAAAAGAGTTGTGAGATTTGGCAATTAGGGAATACTTACACTGAGATTCATTGGGACATTTTGTAACAACCCTCATTTTAGTAACATTATTTAGGATATTTAATTCGTTGGGAATACTTACATTGAGATTGGCGGATTGAGATTTGTGTTAATAGAAAGGTAGTCGTGCCATATAACAAATGAACAAAAGGGGAACTAAAATGAAATAGGTTTGGGAATTAGATAAGGGTAAAATAGAAATAAGTCTTATTCTTATACCCTAAACCCTTAGTCACTCTCATTTTACACATTTGTTTCCACAAACTAAAACTAAACAAAAGGTCGACCACCATTAAAGAAGATAAATGGGAAGATAACCAAGAATTAAGAGGGTGAAACTAATCAACTTAATTCAAGAACAATTCTCAACTCCTTAATCACAAAGCTAAGGTGAATAATGACTACATCTCGGGTTTTTGATTGTTTTTAGATTTAGATTAAATCCGAACTATTTTGCAAGGTTTTGCCATGTTTTTTATTGTTAAAATGGTTATATATGCTTGTTGATGATTTATGCTAATTCATATAAATTTTATGATATGTTTTAATGTGTAAACCCTATTAGATGACATCCAAATGCCTTGCGTTTTTAGAATAAGGTCAGACATGATATTTTAGAGATGGGTTTCAATTTTCATAATTTTCTGAATTAATGTGGATTTAATATTAATTTTCTAGTGAAGAAAATGGTTATTCGGGTTTAAAATTAATTATGGCTAATATATGTACGTTTTGGGTAAGAAATTAATATATGTTAGAAAACATATTAAAAACGATTTATGGGAATTTTTATATATTTTTCCTAAGTGTTTTAATAAGTATATTAAATTATTTAAGGTATGAGACTTAAATGTTTTATATATTTATAAAAGAAGAAGGGGCATTTTGTAAATAATTTAATTTGTTTATTTTAGAAATTTTGGCAGTACTTTTAGAAAGAAATTAGCAACCAATCATGTTTTGACAAATAAGGCTGGTTAGTTGAAAAGAATCGCTTTAAAAATTTAAAAATCAGTTTATACATGCTTTTTACATGTCTCGCCACTTTCAGTACCTAGCCTTCGACACCTTACTTCTACCTCCATCTCCATCGAAACCAAAGCACATGCTATCAAAGACTTGGTACGTAGTGAATTGGACGTAGGTGAAAGGTACTGGGTCAAAACAAGGGGTCCAAAGGGGTCAAAGATTTACTTTGACTTTAAATGAAAATGCACCTGCTTTGCTATTGAACGGAATGTTTTCAACTTAGTTAGCTTTTGACTAGGTCAATTTGTTTTGAAGGAATGGTTTCGAAAGAGGTTGCGCTTTTTATTTTAAGTAAATGTTCGAAGGGGTCGAAACCCCTTGTTGTCGCTTTCCACCTTTCGAAGCAAATGGTTTCGAAAGAGTTACTTTGTTTTTAAAACTTTGCCACTTCTCCAATGCTTTTGAAGGTTGGTTTCGACACCATCAATTCTTTACTTAGGAAATAGCTTTCGAATGAGTGCTTTCGACCTAGTTGTTTTAAGACCCCATGTTCTATTGAAAGTTAAACCAGAAGGTTTTAAATGGAATGGATTTAAATGGTTTTGAAAGGTTGTTCCACATGTTTTACTTGAACCCAAATGCTTTCAAAAGGTTTGATTTTATGAAAAGGATTTAGTGCTTTCGAAAGGTTTAAGATAAAGGTTTTGAAGGGGTGGTTCCCCAATGGTTTCGAAAGGTTTTAAGTGGAAGGTTCTAATGTTTTAGAAAGACAATGTTTGTTGTGTTTTGATAAGAGGATGTCTAAGGTTTTAAAGCTTTTAAAAGAAAGGTTTTTCAATGTTTTCGAAAGGTTTATTAAGAATGGTTTCCAAAAGGTATTTTTTGGCCTTTCGGCCTAAGGTTATAAAGCAATGTAGTCACTTTGTTTCGGAAGGGTACTTTCAATGGTTTCGAAAGGGGTACTTTCAAAGGTTCAAATGTTTTCATCAACAAAGTTTTATGTAAAGTATATATAACATGACAAGATGATTTGAGTAAAGCATAGAGTATATTTTCCTTATTTAAGGTATGATTTAAAGGTTTAAATCAATTTGAGAGAAAATGTTTTCAAGGAAAATTTTATGGGTAGATAACCCTAAGTAAAATGACTCAGACATTAGAATACCAGATGAGACTTGTATGAGGTCGTGCCCTATACTTTAGCTAGTAGCCCCTAGCTAATATAAGTCCAAAATTCCAGTGTGTAGGGGTTTGTCACAGGTAAGACTAAAATGGTATTACACACAAAAAGGAATCTATAAAGGAGAGATAGGTTATTGGTTATCCCGCAAAACCATTAGGATCAGTTGACCTTGGAGAACTAAGTTAGAGACAGACCGTCTAGAATAGGAGTATCTAACAGAAGTAAGATTATTTTTTTATTTTGTCTGGGAGGCCCGAGTCAGCCAAAGGTTAGTAGTTAGCCAAAAAACTATAGTGTTCGGACAGGTAGTCGATTACCGGATTTATATGCTTTCATGGTATTGATATTATTGTTTTAACCAGTTTTGGTTGCAGGGTTTTGGTTTGCAAAAGATATGTTTTTAAAAGGGATATTAGTGAGGGGAAACCCGTTCCGCTAAGCGGTGTGATCTCACTTAATATCATATAACCGAGATGTATAATATTATTCACACCAGGCTTTATGTCTAACTCGAAGTTTATGGTTTTCCTCTTAAACTCTCGGGTGTTCAAAATTGATTTGAGTAGGCTGAGGGTTAAGGATTTTCAAGTTTTAGTAGGTGAATGAATAAAGCTTCCGAGATGAGCAGGAGGCTGATGCTAGTTATATTTAGGAGTTGTTATGTTTTATTTCCACTATGTTGTATTAAGTCTGTTATGACTATTTAGTACTCTGGTCATCCAAGGGGGCATCTTCATATGTCGCTCTTGGCGTATTTATGTAATAATTATATTTGATCTGAACTTGGAAAACATTTGGGATTATGTAACTTGGATATGAAATGTTGTTTTGAAATGTAATCAGAAAAGTGTTTTAATATGCAATCTTTTTATTTCATACTCAAGTGCTTCTGATATTATGGATACCATTAACGTTATCGTATTTGGTCATTGAAAGTTAATACTATGGATGACTGCAGCATCTGCAACGCTTAGCTTCGGACCTCCAGATAGGATTGTTACAACTTGGTATTAGAGCATAGGTTTATGAAATACTTTAAGCTAAAAAGACTTTTGAAAACATAATCCTAAGGAATTAGAGATATGATCAGGGTATGGGATAACGCTATAGTAACATACATGTATTTGCTATATATAAGTATATGCTATATCTCTATTCTCCTATCTCACTTAGGCTATTCTTCTGTATCTTACGGGGCTTGAATACAGATATGGATGCTAGAATTGTAAGGCTAACCTTGGAGGGGGAAGCACCACTACAAATGGAAATGACGGACCAAATATGAGAAGGAACCATGGTCAGGCATAAGCTGGCTATGTGGGTGCTTGATTCACGCAAGTTGACATGGGAGCATTGTATCAGTTCTTTGTCAACATGATGCAGGTGGGTGTTGCTGCTAAGGTAGTTGGAGGAAATGCTGGAGGAGGAGTTCAGGCAGCTCCAGTAGTCAACAACTATGCTATTCTGTGTAGGGATTATGCTCGGTTGGGAGGAAATCCATCTATTGGTACTGAAGACACAATCAAAGTAGAAATTGGCTGCTTCATTACGAGAGGATTTTCGCTGATCTAGGGCTCAATGATGAGCAGAAGAGAAGGCTTACTTCTAGACAGCTTCAGGGAGTAGCGTTGTATTGGTGGAATAGTGTGACGATTGGAGTAAATGAAGAGACGATGACATGAGCTGAGTTTAAAAGGAGATTCGAGGAGAGGTTTATGTCGGAGATTGCGAAGTCCACTCTGCTTAGGAAGTTAGCTGAGTTGGAGCAGGGAGAAATAACTGTGCTGGAGTATGCAACAAGGTTTGAGGAGCTAGCGAGATATGGTTATTCTATAGTGAATACTGTGATTAAGAAAAATGAGAAGTTCATCAAGGGGTTGAAGCCTAAGCTTGCTAGGGCTATGTTATCGCACATTAGGGATCCATGTGATGTTGTTGTTGAGATGATATTGAGACATGAGGAGATGCTTGCTTTTTTGGATAGAAATAAGGCAATGAAGTCTAGGTGGGGCAGAGTCAGAAAAGAAAGTCCTTTCATAAGAAAGAGGCTCAGAAGGGTGGAGCTGCTCAGAAATGGAAGGGAGAGGTTGTCTGCTATAAGTGTGATAAGAAAGGGCATTTTGCTAATGAATGTCGTTCTGGAGAGGGAAAGAAGGTGATCAAGAAGAAGAATATCAAGTGCTTTAACTACGATCAAATTGGACATTACAAGAACCAATGTAAGGAGCCTGCTAAGGATGGGAAGGGCATAGTATATGCATTGGAGCTGGCTACCTCGAGGACAACAGCAGAGGAAAAAGGAAAAGTTGTGTTAGGAGGTACGCTTCTGATTCATGGTATGTCAATTAGCGTTCTGTTTGATACTGGTGCATTGCATTCTTTTATATCTCATTGTTTGATAAATAAGCTTAACCTAGAACCCACATACCTAGTTACTTCATTAAGGGTTGCAAATTCGATAGGAGGTTATGCGACACTTGGGATGAAGTGTGACCACCTAGAGTTTGATTTGTTAGGTCATACCTATGTTTGTAGTTTGCATGTGTTTGATTTCATAGGGTTCAGAATTATTTTGGGTATGGATTGGTTAAGTAAGTATGACGCTAGGATATTATTCCATGATAGGAAAATATCACTTAGACATCCTGACTGTGGTGATCGAATTACATACACCTTAGAAAACCCTAGTTGTGAGGTGAATGCTTTGTTGGGTGTTGTGGAGGTAGAAGACGAGTTGAATAGGGTTTTCATTATTAGTGAATACACGGATGTCTTTGAACTTGTAGTGGGACTACCACCGTAACGAGCCATCGAGTTTTCGATAGATTTGGTGCCGGGAGCAGAACTAGTGAGTAGACCGCCAAGCAGGATGACGCCTACCGAGATGATGGAGTTGAAGTTACAGTTGGTGGATTTGGAAGGCAAGAATTTTATTAGGCCAAGTAGTTCACCTTAGGGAGAAGCCGCAGTGTTTGCTAAGAAGCCGGACGGATCGTTAAGGTTATGTATCGATTATCGTAAGTTGAATGAGAAGACGATACAGAATTGATATCCAATGCCTAGAATTGGCTATTTGTTTGATCAGTTGAGTGGAACCAAGGTATTTTCTCAACTGGATTTAGCAATAGTTTTCCGTCGGCTTAGAGTAGCATAGGATAGTACTCCTTTGACGTCGTTTAGAACCAGATATAGATCGTACGAATTGTTAGTAATGCCGTTCGGAATAACTAATGCGCCAGAATTCTTTGTAGATTTGATGAACCGAGTTTTCTAAGGGCACTTGGAGACGTTCGTGTTGATATTTATAGATGATATTTTGATATACTCTAAGGATGAAAGAGAGCATGAAGTTCATCGTAAAGTGGTGTTGGAAACATTGAGGCAGCATCAGCTAAAGGTGAAGTTTTCGGAGTGTCATTTCTGGAAGAAGGAAGTGAAGTTTCTTGGTCATGTAGTCTCAGAGAAAGGGTTGCCTTTAGATCCAACTAAGATTGAAGTGGTGAATAATTGGAAGAGACCCAAGACAGTGACTGAGGTAAAGAGTTTTCATGGATTATCTATGTATTATCGAAGATTTATTAAGGATTTTTCGCAGATAGCAGCACCGATGACCAAGCTAACGTGAAAGGATATGAAGTTTGTTTGGACATATAAGTGTGAGGAGGCATTCTAGAAGCTGAAACACTTACTGACTAATTTACCTGTGTTAGTTGTTCCGAAATGGAATCAGGACTTAGTAGTATATACAAATGCTTGTGGAACTGGGTTAGGAGCTGTGTTAATGTAAAGAGGTAAAGTGATTGCCTATCTTCTAGACAACTTAGACTGCATGAGGTTAGGTATCCAACTCACGATTTGGAATTAGCTACGGTGATTTTTGCATTGAAGGTGTGGAGACATTACCCTTTGGGAGAAAGATTTGAGTTATATACGGATCATAGGTCATTAAAGTATTTGTTCTCTCAGAAGTAGTTAAATATGAGGCAACAGAGGTGGTTGGAGTTTATAGCTGCTTATGACTTTAGAATTGAGTACACTCCGGGAAAAGGCAACAAGGTTGCAGATGCACTTAGCAGAAAACATCAGAATGCAGTGTTGGAAATGATAGCTTAATGGAGAGTTTTGGAAGCATTGATGACATGCATAGTACAGTGGAGATCTAAAGCTGGATCTAGTAGAGAAACTATAGTGTTATCATGTTTAGAAGTTCGATCAGCGATGATTGAAAATATTGTTTCTAAACAGATGGAGGATCCAGTATTAGTTGAACGAATCAGGAAATCAAAGGATGGAACCAAGAGCGATGACCTGAAGGATTTTAGCCTTGACCAGAATGGGTGGCTGAGAAAGAAAGGAAGATTGTGTGTTCCAAATGTGGGAGACATTAGGAACGAATTTTTGGAGGAATGCCATCATTCGAAGTTCACTATTCATCCGGGAGGAAGTAAAATGTATCAGGACAGGAAGAGGAGTTTCTTCTAGGAAGGTATGAATAGGGATGTAGACTTATGGGTAAAGCAGTGTCTAAACTGCCAACAAGCAAAGGCCAAGCATCATAAGCCAAATGGGCTACTTCAGCCATTAGATATTCTAGTATAGAAGTGGATTCTATTTCTAAGGATTTCATAAACGGGTTTCCAAGATCTAATAAAGGAAGTGAAAGTTATGGGCCATAGTGGACAGGTTAACCAAGAGTGCCCATTTCATTCCAATTAAATCAACTAAGACGGTGCCTGTTTTGGCTAAGTTATTTATGAGAACGTAGTTAGACTGCATGGGATTCCTAGTAGTATAGTAAGTGATATAGATTCATTATTCACTAGTGAGTTCTAGAGAAGTCTACAGGAAATTTTAGAAACCAAGCTCAAGGAGTACCGCTTACCATCCACAAGTTGATGGGCAAACAGAAAGAGTTAACAAAGACTTGGAAGATTGGTTACGAGCTTGTGTGTTAGATTTTGGAGGATCATGGGAAGACCATCTACACTTAGTCAAGTTTTTGTATAACAACAGTTATTAGGCTAGTATAGGGATGGCACCGTTTGAAGCTTTGTATGGAAGGCCATGCAAATCTCCAGTTTGTTGGTTAGAGACCTGGGATAGGTTGGTTCTTGGTCCGGATTTAGTTAGAGAAGCTACATAATAGGTTGAGTTGATTCGAGCTAGAATGAAGGAAGCTCAGTTGAGGCAGAAGAGTTAAGCTGATAGAAGACGTGAAGACTTAGCATTCTCAGTAGGAGATCATGTTTTCATTCAGGTATCACCGATGAACGGTGTAATCAGATTTGGAAGGTCAGGGAAATTAGCACTGAGATTGTAGGACCATTTACTATTATAGAAAGGATTGGGAACTCTTATATAGAGTGGAGTTACTGAACAGTTTGGTTGGAGTCCATGATGTTTTACATATTTCTCACTGGAGATTGTGTATTAGAGATCCGAAGACTACTATAACACCGACCGTGTTAGAGGAATTAGTAGTAGTGTCAAATTTGACTATAGTTAGAAAGCCAGTTCGTATAGTCGCGAGAGATGAGAAGAGCCTAAGGAACAAGACAGTTAGATTAGTTAAAGTCCAGTGGAGCGACGATGAGAGGAACTGTACTTCAGAAATCGAGAGCAGGATTTGAGACGCTTATCCTGATTTGTTTGATGGTATGTTTTACTTTTTTGATCGATTTTTTGAGTACCTTATCGTAATTTCGAGGACGAAATTCTTTAAGGAAGGGAGTCTTTAACAACCCTAATTTTAGTAACATTATTTAGGATATTAAATTAGTTAAATAAAATAAAATAATGTGATGATTAGGGGATTGAGGTTTGTGTTAATAGAAAGGTAACCATGCCATATAACAAATGAACAAAAGGGGAACTAAAATGAAATAGGTTAAGGAATTAGATAAGGCTAAAGTAGGAATAAGTCTTATTCTTATACCCTAAATCATTACACACTCTCATTTTACACATACATTTTCACAAACTAAAACTAAACTAGAGGCCAACCACCATTAAACAAGATAAAGAGGAAGATAAGCAAGAATTAAGAGGAAGAAACTAATCAACTTAATTCAAGAACAAATCTCAACTCCTTAATCACAAAGCTAAAAAGAATAATGAATACATCTCATGTTTTTGATTGTTTTTGGTTTTAGATTAAATCCAAACTATTTTGCAAGGTTTTGCAATGTTTTTTATTGTTAAAATGGGTATATATGCTTTTGATGATTTATGATAATTCATATTAATTTTATGATGTGTTAATGTGAAAACCCTATTAGATGACATCCATATGCCTTGCGATTTTAGAATAAGATCAGAAATGATATTTTAGAGATGAGTTTCAATTTGCATAATTTTCAGAATTAATGTGGATTTAATATTAATTTTCTATTGAAGAAAATGGTTATTTGGGTTTAAAATTAATTATGGCTAACATATGTATGTTTTGGGTCAGAAATTAATATATGTTAGAAAACATATTAAAAATGATTTTTGGGAATTGTTATAGATTTTTCCTAAGTGTTTTAATAAGTATATAAAATTATTTAAGGTATGAGACTTAAATGTTTTATATATTTATAAAAGGGGCATTTCACTAGAAGGACAAACTTTGAAGTCCAATTAGTTTCTAGGACACACATCCATAGAAATTAATTTCAAGGCCAAAGTTAGCAGAATAATTACTTTTAAGGACAAAGTCAGCAGTCCAATTACTTTCAAGGACATAATTTTATAGGTTTTTAGGCCTTAGAAAATAATTATTTTGCATTTTGTCCTTAAAAGTAATTATTTCAGTTGTGCGTCCTAGAAACTACTTGCACTAGCTAAAGAGGCCCTTGTGGCTAATTTCCACTTAATAAAAGGAGAAGGGGCATTTTTTAAATAATTTAATTTGTTTATTTCAGAAATTTCGATAGTACTTTTAGAAAAAAATTAGCAACCAATCGTGTTTTGACAAAAAAAGCAGGTTAGTTGAAAAGAATTGCTTTAAAAGGTTAAAAATCAATTTATACATGCTTTTTACATGTTTCACCACTTTCGGTACCGAGCCTTCGACACCCTACTTTCACCTCCATCTGCATCGGAACCAATGCACAAGGTATCAAAGACTTGGTACGTAGTGAATTGGACATAGGCGAAAGGTTCTGGGTCGAAACAAGGGGTTCCGAAGGGGTCGAAGCCTTACTTTGATTTTAAACGAAAATGGGCCTGCTTTATTTTCTAAAGGAATGCTTTTGACTTAGTTAGCTTTCGACTGGGTCAAATTGTTTTAGAGGATGGTTTCGAAAAAGGTTACGCTTTTTGTTTTAAGTAAATGTTCAAAAGGGTCGAAACCCCTTGATGCCGCTTTCCACCTTTCGAAGCAAATGGTTTCGAAAGGATTACTTTGATTTTAAAACTTTTCCACTTCTCCAATGCCTCTGAAGGGTTGGTTTCGACACCATCACTTCTTTATCTAGGAAATAGCTTTTGAAAGTGTGCTTTCGACCTAGTTGTTTTAAGACCCCTTGTTTTATTGAAAGTTAAACCCGAAGGTTTTCAAAGGAATGGATTTAAATGGTTTCGAAAGGTTGTTCCACATGTTTTACTTGAAACCTAATGCTTTCGAAAGGTTTGATTTTAAGAAATGAATTTAGTGCTTTCGAAAGGTTTAAGATAAGGGTTTCGAAGGGGTGGTTCTCCAATGGTTTTTAAGTGGAAGGTTCCAATGTTTTCAAAAGGCAATGTTTATGATGTTTTGATAAGAGGATGTCTAAGGTTTTAAAACTTTCGAAAGAAAGGTTTTTCAATGTTTTCGATAGGGGTATTAAGAGTGGTTTCGAAAGGTATGTTTTCGCCTTTCGGGCTAAGGTTATAAAGCAAAGTAGTTACTTGGTTTCGAAAGGGGTACTTTCAATGGTTTAAATTTTTTCATCAATAAAGTTTTATATAAAGTATATATAACATGGCAAGATTATTTGAGTAAAGAATATAGTATATTTTCCTTGTTTAAGGTATGGTTTAAAGGTTTAAAACAATTTGAGGGAAAATGTTTTCAACAAAAATTTTATGGGTGGATGACCCTATGTAAAATGACTCAGATATTAGAATACCAGATGGGACTGGTATGGGATCACGCTCTATTTTAGCTAGTAGCCCCTAGATAATATAAGTCCAAAATTCAGTGTGTGGGGCTTTGTCATAGGTAAGACTAAAATGATGTTACACACAGAAAGGAATCTATAGAGGAGAGATAGGTTATTGGTGAGCCCGCAAAACCATTAGGATCAATTGACCCTAGGATAACTTAGTTAGGGACAGACCATCCAGAAGAGGAGTATCTAACAGAAGTTTAATTTTGTCTGGTAGGCCTGAATCAGCCAAAGGTTAGTAGTTAGCCAAATAAAACTATAGTGTTTAGACAGATAGTCTATTGGTTACCTGATTTATATGCTTTCATGATATTGATATTATTGTTTTAACTAGTTTTGGTTGCAGGGTTTTGGTTTGCAAAAGTTATGTTTTTAAAAGTGATATTAGTGAGGGGAAACCCGTTCCGCTAAGCAGCATAGTCTCACTTAATATCATATAACCGAGATGTATAGTATTGTTCACGCCAGGCTTTATGTCTGACTCGAAGTTTGTGTTTCCCCTTAAACTCTAGGTGCTCAAAATTGATTTGAGTAGGCTGAGAGTTGAGGATTTTTAGGTTTTAGTACGTGAATGAATAAAGCTTCTTGAGACGAGCAGGAGGCTGATGCTAGCTTTATTTAGGAGTTGTTATGTTTTATTTCCACTGTGTTTTATTAAGTCTGTTATGACTATTTAGTACTCTGGTCATCCAAGGGGGTATCTTCATATGTCTCTCTTGGCGTATTTATGTAATAATTATATTTGATCTAAATCTGGGAAACGTTTGGGATTATTTAACTTGGATATGAAATGTTGTTTTGAAATGTAATCAGTAAAGTGTTTTAATATGCAATGTTTTATATCGTATTCAAGTGCTTTTGATATTTTGGATACCATTAACATTAACATATTTGGTAACCGGAAGTTAATACTATGGACGACTGCAACATCTGTAGCACTTAGCTTTGGGCCACTAGATATGGGATGTTACACATTTCCTATTGTAGAATGGATCGAAAGCTTGAATATAGAGTTGATATTCCCGAAAAGATGTCCGGAGTATATAACATGTTTCATGTTTCACACTTAGGCAAGTGTATACAAGACACAAGTGTTATAGTGGAGTCAAGTCTATTAGAGTAAATTGATGTTGAATTCAAGGTTTCAATGCCTATAAGACCTACACGGATTATAGAGAGTAATGTTAAGAAATTTTGGAATAAGGTTGTTTGGGTCCAAAATAGCTAAGATTCCAAAAAAGCACTTTGGAGCCAGAAGAGAAGATGTGTGCTTCCAATCTGGAACATTTGCCGGTGAGATTCCATTGTCACTAAGTATCTAGTTTCCATACAACTGATTAGTATTCCATGCTAGTGTAGAACTTGCTTTTCTTGCAATGTTTGGTTTGCTAGCTTTGATATTGTTAAGTTTTAGTGACAGAGAACACGTTGTTATAGGTGCAATGTTTTTTTCGCTCTTGATGATTTTAGGAGCGAAATCCTTTTTGAAGGGGGAATGAATGTGACAATCTATATTTTAATGCTTAGCAATTACTTGTAATTAACTATTTTAACCGAAATTAGTCAAACTAGTGGCCTTATGTAAAGAATTTTTAATGACTAATGAATTAGGACTCGAGACCTATTCTATTAAGTTCATAATGTCATTTATATATGCAATATATATAAAGTTTGTTAAAATTAGATAAGAATGCTGAAACGGGAAGAAAAGAAAAGGTATGGGCAACATGTTCATTTGGTCGGACTTGTATTATTTATTTCTGAAATATGCTTTTTCCCCTTCATTATTATATTCTCTTTTACTTAATCATTCTTCTAATAAATAGAACTCATTGTTCTAAAAAGAAAAAGAACATGTTTTAAACTTTATAATGCTATAACTTCTTCACTTCTTCTTTAAAATTCAAAATTAAATATCTAAATTCATGTTAAGTGATTCTATTCAAATCCAATACTTTTGGAGAAGTTTTGGATTGAGTTTAAGAAATCAAATATGAGCTTAAAAGTGGGTTTCATTTAGAGTTTAATTTAGTGGTATTAGGTGAGTAAGATTTATAATATATGATATATGATAACTATATATGTCAGCAGTCATGATAACTGCCTTATGTTGGTTAGGGCTTGAGTAATGAACTTCAATAGGGTTTTAATGAAGGAATTCTTGTTAATGAATGTTTTGAAAGAGTTAATTATAGAATTGAATATGTTGAATAACTCGATATGAATTTATATATTTGTTTTGATTGTATTAATGATTGTTGGTTTTGTAGTTGATAGAATGGTTAGAAGATGTTCCATTACATTTGTAGTTGTCATGTTGAATGAAATTTTGAGTTGAAATGGTAAATTGAATGGTTGAACTCGAACGGTTTTGAAACCGGTTCATTGCCTTAAAGTCATTTGTTAAATGAATAGTTGCATTCATCCGAATAATGAATGCATGACAAAAATGGCATGAATTTGTGTCAAAAATTGTAAAGGTGAAGTGTCTTGGTGGCATGGAGCTACACTTCGTAAGTGGAAAAGAGAAAAGCGAACAAGAAGGTGGGGACAATTTCCACTAATGGAAATTCCCCATCCATTTTCAAACCCGTGGATGTTATGTTTCAGATGTCTAAAATCGATTTTCATGCATCTAGAATTTAGGAAATAAATCCTACATTAATGTTGTGTATTTCTATGATTTTTAAACATTTGGTTTGGAAATTAATTGTCTAAAATCAAGTTTAGACATCTGAATCCCCAAGTCAGGCGTTTGAAACGTTGTGAGTTTGACAGTTTATATTGAGTTTTGGATTTTGATGTTGGTATCTCGGGCTTATTTCTGGGAACCGTGCTTTTCTTATAATGTATAGAGTGAATATATAGCAAAATGATGAGTTTGAGGATGGTATGCCTTATCTCGGGAAATGTGACAATTGATGTCAAACGAGGTAGAGACTCTGGTATTAGTTAGAGTCGTTCGATATTATGAGACATGACAACTAGGATATTGTACCATAATGTTATATACGATATTGTGTATATAGAGTAAGTCCATATTTCTTAGCTTTGGCTTTAGGACTTGGTATTTATAAACCATTCTTACATAGGCGGTTTTGCTCTGATTACATGTCTTTGGGCGACTTCGGTCATGGATAGAAGATATTCAATATCGTGGTAAAGGCGATAGACCTTAGGTTGCATTGTAGCAAGGGGTATAGGCCTTGCACTACTTTTCTAATCCTTACGGTAAACAAATTATAGTGGTTAGGCACATGTATATCCATTTGGATTCAATATGATTGTAGGTGGTATATAATGCATTGAAGCGCTGTAGTATTGGTCTTACACTAGTGATCATGCTAGGCATGTTTTAACGTTACAGAAAGACCCATGACCCACTAGCTTAGTTATGATGGTTGAGTCACAACCGGTGCCGTGATGATTAGTATACGATATACTTGTAACGACCCATAATTTTTAACGGTTTTTATAATGTGATTAATTAAATTTTTCATGAAAATAAATCATTAAAATTTTGAAATGAAAATTTGATATTTGGAATGCGTCTATTTAAACGTAGGAAATGTCAAATTTTCATCAGAAAATATATAAGTTTGTTTTGTTGTGTAATTTTATTTAAATTTTAAAATCAGTTGATTTTTTGAAAATAAAACATTTTCCAAACCTGAATATTTTTATATAATAAAAATGTAAATCATTTTCTGAGTGAGACGTCATAATTCGTTTCGTCAAATTTGGACTTCTCTAGTCCCGTTTATCTTATTTTTGACGAATTTGCAACAGTTTAGCAGCGAAATATCGAGTTCTGATAGGATGGTCATAACACCTATATCTGTGTACCATTCTGTTTGTCTCGGCATGCTGATCTCCGTAGTATATTCATTTGTCAATTTCGGCATCCGGTGCACGGCGAAAAACTGCGAAACGGTTAACCGTATCGGTACCCATTGGAACGTTTTGTTTTCTTTGTCCATTAGTTATCCACCGTGAAACCAATAGCCAATAGTTATTAATATTTCAGAAATGAATATGCGACCTTCACTATTCCCAATAATTCAGCTTTTGGACTTTTACCATTCCCTATATTAAATTTTCATTTGCTGGTTCACTTTCATTTTGGTTCGTTAATTTCTCTCCATCTCTTTCGTTCTGTTCACATATAAATATATATAAATAATACTATGGCATTCTTTTATCTTCCACCTCGTTCGATCCACATTCCCCTCCATTCTACCTCTCTTCTTCCTGTCGGAAATTTTTTTTGCCTTTGCATGCAAGATGACTAAAACCCTACTTTGCCCTTTTTTGTCCGCCTCATCATTCCCCCCGGGTGAATACCAGTAGCCACTATCGAAGTCATCTATCTTCCACGTCATGCTCTTCCACGCCCACCCATGGTAACAGCAGGAACCCACCATCTCCACCCCGACCTAATGTTCTCGGCCCCACCTTCTTCTTCAATTGCAAAAGCCTTAGTTCTGTTATGATCTTATTAGAGAATTTATACAAAAGTGTGTATATATATATATGAATGCTTTGGTCTTTGGTCTGTTCCTTTTTGCCAAACGCGTTCTACCAAGTCCGCTCTAACACTAGCTTTGACAGCTTGTACCCTTGCAAACACCCACCTCGTAAGCTGCATCCTGCTCCACCCTCCTCGTGCTCCACTCCACTTAGATCGTAGCGTGCATGTTTTAAAATATATACGGTTGTGTATATATATAAATAAATATATATATATATATATATGTATATATATATCACACAATAGCCAGATCTACCGCTGGATCTAGGTTGCTCGATCTCTCATCCTTTCCAGCTTTTGTAAGTTTATATAAAAACTTTTGTAAACATTGTGTTTTACGTGATTTCGCATCATATATATATATATTATAATATAGGTATATATGTAGTATTATATATGTGGTAACAATATTTCAACCTTGTTAATATTTTAAAGGTGTGTAGTTATACAAATATGTTCTATTGAATTATATATATATATATATATATTTGTATAAGTTACATAATCTGTTATCTACATATAATATATATATATATATATGCTTACATTTACCTGAAGCCAGCATTCCTTTTGCATCTTTGAAGTATATATTTATAAGGTTTGCTCATTTTCATTGATGGTGATATATATGGCTATGTATATATATATATATATAATTTAAACATTTATATTATATGCTACATATTATATGTTTTAAACGGTTATTCAATGTATAACATTCTTTTAAAGTAGATTTTATAATAACTTTATATGTATAAAATATGTTGAAATATTTATTAGAAAATTTTGGAAAGAAATAATGATTTGGAAATAATATATAAAAGATTTTATTTTGATATGTGTTTTAAATTGAATATTGACTTTAAGAAAGAAAAATTTATGATAATATATATATTTTGTTTCAGTTATATCAAGATGGTTCTGATTCGTTCTCATCAATTCAAACTATAAGCTTTGTTCGTCGAATCTGTGTTTACCTCGCTTTGCTTTGAGATTTGTCGTTTGGATTGGTCGATTGTCAAGTTCGGGATTCAATTCGTAGCTTGTACTGTTGTCAAATTCCTCTAGCCTCGAAAGGTGAGCAATCACTCATGATTAACATTCTTATATTTAGTAAATTTGATTCACATGAAATGGCGATTGAAATATGCTGGAAAAATTTAAATTGTGAAGTTATTTAGTTGTTAAATATGATATGCCATTATCTGAAATTGTTTACCTATGACATATGACACTATAACCGTTGTATATAATATTTAAATTTGTTATTGATGATATATGCCTGTTGTTGATATGTTATATCATTATCGTATATGTTCTCAATCTACAAGTTCCCTGATAGTAGGAATTCCCTATGGGTTAAAATGATACATACCTGAACGATATTATAGATTTAGGGAAAATCATTATGGGTTGAAATGATAAACCCAAGCAATTTTCATTGATTTTAAATTTTGGGGGATTGGGGGTTAAAATGATATACACCCGTAAATATTTAATTTGCGGATTAAAATGATAAATATCTGTATCACTTGATCATAGGATAGAAACTTATATACAGACACCGTTGGTCTATATTTTGAAAATGATTCCAAAAGTTTGAAAGGAAATATATGGGTTTTAATAAATATTGATTTTAAAAATATAATATATATAAGCTATTTTATACATGTATAAAATTTAGTTTTTTAAAATAATATGTTCTGGAAATTTTAAGTTATAAGTTAGTTTTGAAAAATATAAATTTTAAGATTTTACTTATAATTTTATTATTTTAAAAATATATAAAATAAGATTTAATAAAAAATACATTTAATAATAAGATTTAATTTAATAAAATCTAATTTAATTAGTTATAATATGTTTAAGTGTTTGTTTAAATTTATATTAATATTTTTAAAAATTGATTTTCAATAACTTTAATAATAGCGGTTGGGAAGATAAACTAATGTTGACTTGGAATTTAAATTGGTTAATAATTGAATTTAAATAACAATTAATTTAAACTTATTGATTTTTAAGGTTTTGAAAGATATGATTTATAACTTGATTTGATAAAAAGTGATTAAATGAATATTCTCAATTTTAAATAAAATTGAGACTGAATATTTAATATTGATTTAAATTTATAAATTGAGATTTTATTTAATTGTTATTAAAATGATTAAGTGAATATTTTTAAATTTGAATAAAAATAAAGTTAAAAGTTGAAATATAAATGAAACTTATAATGTAAATGTTTGAATATTTAAACTTTGAATCTGATTGGAATTGAAGTGATAGTTCAAACTTGGATTTGAAATCGATAAAAATTGAAATGGTTTATTGAGAATTTGAATTGAATCTTTTACCTTTTAAATTGAAAGTGTTGAACTGGGATTGATTTAAAATTGAATTTTGGAACTTAAGTTGATTTGAATCGATTTGTGGAATTGGATGAAACAATTCTAATTGGGAAACTATTTCAGTATAATCACTTTAAATAAATATAAACAATTTTTAATTTACAACTATTTTAATATAAATTATTTTAATATATAAACTATTTTAATTTATAACTATTTTAATATATAAAAACTATTTTCAATATACAAACTGTTATGATTACGAAAGTGTTATGATTTCGAAAGTGCTATGATTTTTAAAGTGTTATGATTTCGAAAGTGCTATGATTTTTAAAGTGTTATGATTTCGAAAGTGCTATGATTTTTAAGGTGTTATGATTTTTGGAAATGAATATGATTTAAAGTGAATAATGACATCGAATTGATATGATTTTGAAATTTCGAAATGAATATGATATTTTGATATGAAGCATAAACTGTTTGAAATATAAAATGACCACGGTGTGAAATAAGCGTTTGGTTGTTAAAGAGACCGGGATCAGATATTGTCATACTCTCTGTCAATATTGAAAACCACTTTAACAACTGTGTACGTGGTGGAGAATCCAGAACGAAGTAGGATGGTTTGGCGATGATTCTGTATGAGGTATTAACGCAACCCTTACTCCCATGAGTTAGCTTGATGTGGCTAAAACAGGAGCTATACCGGGCCAAGTGAGGTCACACCTCCGATCGGGCACATTTCTTCCATACCACTCTATTACTTTGTGATTTGATTTGGGTGCACCTTTGATTTGGGAGTGTGTCTCGAGGTGGACGGTAGTAGCTGCTATGCGTTACCACCAGTCCGGGAGTGCAAATGGTAGATCCTACCCTGGCATTGCTCGCGTGCCTTGTCACATGCCTTATCGCGCCTTCTACGAGTTTGGTTTGTACCCTACCTATGGAGTGCCCTCTGATAGCCCTTCAATTTACGGAGGAATTACGGTACTGCATAGACTATGAGAATATATAAAATGTGTTAAGGGGGATATGAGTAACGCCTTAACGCTATTTTAATAATTTACTTTACTGATAGACATATTATAATAGTGTATATTACTACATAGTAGATATCCTTAGATGATGGAAATCCCAAACATCCTTTAAGTTACTTATATTTCAGTTAACATTTCACTTGAGTTGAATTTACTGGTATAAGAATGTTAATCCTGACTCAATTGTTTTGTGTTTTGCTTTATGCTCGGGTTAGGCTGAATGTCACAACATTTGAGACTCACCTTTGGAGATTGAAGTTTTTCTTGAAGATCCGTCTTATATATTCTGCTTTTCAGTTGTTTTGTTTAGACTTGTCATATGTTTGTATTCGAGACTACATTGTATTTGAGATATTCTGTTGTATTTTATTTCAAACTCTGTTGTTTATATAGTAGCTTCATGAACTACTATTTATCTTTTCCGCTGCTTATGTTTGTATTACTCTATGTCTGTGATTCTGTGATTGATTTATTTACTTTATATGCTGAGCTTTGCCCAATATAAAATTAACAATCTGTTGTTTTGTGCAATTCAAGTCTGACTTAAGCGGATGATTGTCGATTCGAACGGTTCAAAATGACGGGTCGTTACAATACTTACCATATTGTGTAACACTATAGTCAAAATGTGTTAACGTGTTAGATGTAGATAAAGATGCAGATTGAGGAATTGTTTTATTAACTCAAATATCAACATTTGTATTGTTCATGATATAGAGCCTATTAGAAATCTTGTAGATTAGTGATATTTCCTTTTCACTGGACTTTATGTCCAACCATATCTTTGTTATCTCTTTTATTATTTATTCTTTGAGAAGGTTGACTAGCGATGAGGAATTCTGCTAGCTGGATGTAATCTATAAAGCCAAAACTGTCATACCGCTGTGATTATCTATCTAGTATATTAGAATATCGACATGTAGACTATAGATTTATTTTGAGATAGGTTGTATATGGTATGTTATGTACCATTTGTGTTATGTATTTTGATACCGAATCATATGTCTCTTGATATGACATGCATTTAGTCTTATACTTGTTTATGTTGAAATTATATTTTATTCTTTTTGTTGCGAGACATATTTATTGTTAATTTAAATATTTATGCTCCATATTTGTTGTCATTGCTTAATCTACCCTTAATGGATGTCCTTTGTGACACTTTTGAAAATCCGGTTGCTTGTATGCATGGATTCCAGGTGTTATGGAGGACGAGTCATTACAGAGAACCTTTTCCAAATTTGATAATTGAGTTGCAATGTCTAGTACTGCAATATGATTTAATTTAGGGAACTCAAGTTTAATGGGAACAATGACCTTATGGTCTACTTATAAGAGAGTAAAAGGGACATGGCTCATCACCATCCTTGGAAATCTCATCTACATGAGACTTGTTCTCTCTTATTCAGAATCAAATTTTTTGTTCTATTAAAAAACTTATATAAAATAAACCTCATAATTAATTAATTAATTAATTTTAGCCATATTAAAGTAAATGCAATTAGTTTTAATTATATTACTTTAGGCATGTTTAACTTATTAATAAATGCATAAAAATTATATGTTATTAGTAAAAATTTGTCCATAAATAATAAATATATTAATATGATTATATTAGTTTCTCCATAACAGTTTATAACATATATAAGTTGTTCCATTAAATTAACTATGTTCGAAAATAACCACCAAGGTGGTGCAGTGGTTAGGATATGCGGTGCTCATTTTAAAAGTCAAGAGTTCAATCCCCACCAATTGCATATCCTTGTAAAGCATGTACAGACTTTGTTGATTTATAGTGGTAGACTCTAGCCCTTTGCTTATGAATCAAGTAAGCGAACTCAAACTTAATTTTTTACAGCGGTGTGACACTAACCTTCTAGACCAAAGAAGATGAATTCTAATATGAGTCTCACACATACCCAACTATTATGGCGGCAAGATTTATTTGTCATGTGATTGGGCATAACCAAAATAAGATCTTAACACAAGATTCACAAAATTCTTATGCCAAAATACTATGACACGTAGTCGGTGACATCTTTTATTTGATTTATGTTTGTTTAGTTTCTAGCTAAATCAACATCTTGATGCTTAGAAGATGATTCCAATGTGAAATCATAGTTCCAGAGATTAAAGACAAACGCCAGATCATGAAGCTGCAAGTCAGCAACGACAACATAAAACAAAAATTAAAAATAGTAGTAAAGAACATCAAATTTTTATAGTGGTTGGAGATTTACCATTCATCCACTATTAGCTAATTCTTTATTAGTTTAGCCTGAGAAAATTGAAATTGTCTTGGTAGTCTTTTATTGTATAGAGCTTGATTCTTTAAGTCCTAGAAGGGAATTAAACATGAGATTGCAAACCAATAAAGTTTCATTAAAGCTTTGATCGATCCTTTCTAGTACAATGTATCTTCTATTACTAGTAGTATTGAAGCTCAAGCATTGGTGGAGAACTTCCTCATATGGATTTCTCACTTGGTAAAATGTATGGGTTGTAATAAAAACACTTTTTGTAATCTGGTAGTGCATTAAATGACGTGAATTGATGATTTTTGATAGAGCATGTGACTAACGTTGCTCTTTGCATGGTAGTGGCTTTGCTTGAGGCATTGATTGTCCTATATATGCCGACGTGACACTTAACTTGAAATATATGCTACGTTTGGCGTTGTTGTGCTAGAGTTGATAGACTGAGGTGTGTAAGACCTATAATTGATCCTAAGTAGCAAAGTTGAGTATATTGGTGGCCATCTCAACGACTGATCCACGTAGCAGATTGGTAGAGACTTTCGGTGACCCTTCTTGTTAGTATATGGAGTTGCTTTAGAGCTTGTATCATTGAGCTTTAGAATATGATCACGCACTCTTGAGTTTTGTTTAAGGTGGCTTATACAGTGCTGTAAAGCTAAAAGTATATTTATACTTTATACTGACTGATATTTTATATATTAAACTACATGATCTAAAACTGAGACGCCTAGGCTATGATATATTTCAACCGCTTTGGCTTTCGATATTGGTTTTAACATTCATAATCAAATCATTGATAGATTTATGGCTTCAATTACCTGAAATATAGTAAATCCACTTTAACTATGGACTTTAATATCTCGGTTATTACCTAAATAATCTCAATAATATTTAGTTTGGTAAAAAATTTGGTATAACACGTCCCCAAAGTTCACATTACAGAAATGATTTAAAGGATCATTACGATGTGGATTCTGGCCAGTGAATTATATTAATAGTTTTTGTCAAGCTAATAGTGTTATTCGTAATCACAGAAAGTGTCACGAAACCAACAGTAACTTAACAATGTTACTAAATTATACAGAAATAGTCATGGAATTATATGTCACAAATTTTTCAATGAAATTGAAAAATTGTAACAGCAGAAGGCGTGGCTAAATCTGTAGCAAAATTGGTACGTTAGATAATTACCGGTTGAGGTGTCCGAGTCCAGTAGAAGACTGTTTCCTTGAAACAATATTGTCGCCGTATGTTAGCAATTTGTTTCCCAGGATGAAACGGACCTGCCCCGCAACGTGTTATTTGCAGACGGAGCATCGACGAACTGAAGAGAGTATATAAACCAGAACATAATTACCGGGAAGAAGAGAGAGAGGACGAGAATTATTCAGTGAGTGATCTCGTTTTTGGGGCTGCATATATATAGGCTGGAGGAGGTGCCTATTCGGAGCGGTCACGACTGCTGGAAAGGTTGCGACCCGTTTAACCAACAGCAGTGACCCTTGTGCGCACGCATCTGGTCACTGTTCAATCGAATAGCCACGGCCTTTCAAAAATAACCGTTCAGCGCAGGCCGGTAGCCTATTTAATCACGAGACCCCAAGAGCCCCAAGGCCCAAGGCCCAATCTTTGACGTTTTAATATTGATATGAAGGCCCAAAGCTTACATTGCCACATCCTCTTCTCTTTTGTCCTCATTCTCTTTGTTTTGACATAGTATATTAAGTTGTTATATATATAGTGATTTTGGTACAAATATCCCATGAAGTGGGACTTTGTTTCACTTCAACAACACCAAATACTTTCTTCCCCAACCACTACTCCATTCATTTTCTAACAATCCCCCACATGAATGAGTAGTTGTTCATAGTTTTACGAGACATTTATCGCATCGGTTTAAAGTAGCACATGGGCCTTGAACTTTCCTAGTGATTATCTATATGAATTACAGCAAATCAGTAGACTTAGAATGTCCTTGAACTGTAAGCCTTTTGTGTAATCCTAAAATAGATATCACACGATAAATGTTTCTTATAATCCTTCGTTCTCTGTTTGTGTTCATTTTTGCCTTGAACACCTTCCTGGTCTCATAAGTGCTTAAAGAATTTGGCCTTATAATTCTCTTTGAAGCGGCGCCTTCGCACTTACGTAGGTGATTCTGTAAAGGGTATTCACAATTTCTCAAGTACAGACATCATTAAAAGTATCAATACTTATCCTATTTTCCAACAAATAATGCACTGACTTATCATAGGAATGGTTTGAGTGTAACAGTGCTTTCAAGTTTCTCTTAAACTTAGTTGTCCCTTTGAACCTAGATCTTGGGATCTCCAGTCAACGAGGTGGGGTTTCCATTTTAGAAAAACTTTTATTCTATGGGCCTTAACCTCATTCCCATCGATAAGGTTTGAACTTTCTCTCTTGGCAAGCCTTTTGTTAGTGGAACCGCTATGTTATCTTTAGACCTTATGTAGTCTATAGTGATAACTCCATTAGAGAGAAGTTGTCTTATTGTCTTATGTCTACGACGAATATGCCTAGATTTACCATTGTATAATGTACTATTAGCTCTTCCAATAGCTGATTGACTATCACAATATATACATATTGGAGGCACAGGTTTGCTCCAATTTGGAATATCTTCCAAGAAACTTCGAAGCCAGTCTGCTTCTTCTGCAGTCTTATCTAGTGCAATAAACTCTGATTCCATCGTAGATCTAGCTATACAAGTCTGTTTGGATGATTTCCATGATATTGCTCCATTTCCTAATGTGAACACATATCCGCTTGTAGACTTTGTATCATGTGATCCAGTTATCCAATTGGCATCACTGTATCCTTCCACTGTTGAAGGATAGTTTGTATAGTGTAGACCTTAGTTCTGCGTATACTTTAGGTATCCTAGAACTCTGATTATCGTTTTCCAATGATGTTTACCAGGATTGCTGGTAAATCTACTCAGCTTACTTACAGCGTATGCGATATCTGGCCTAGTGCAGTTCATAACATACATGATACTTCCTAGTATACGAGAGTATTCAAGCTGGTAGATACCGTCACCAGTGTTCTTTACCCAATTCCGGGTCATATCTACTGGTGTTTTTGCAATAGTAATATTATATTGCTTGAATTTTTCAAGTATCTTGGCGATGTAATGTGATTGAGATAATGCATATCCTTGTGGTGTTCTCAAAATTTTGACACCCAATATCACATCAGCCAGTCCTAGGTCTTTCATATCGAATCTAGAGGATAACATATTCTTTGTAGATGTTATTATGGCCTTGTTATTACCTAGGATCAACAAGTCATCAACATAAAGACAAACAATGACATACCCAATATGTGCTTGTTTTATATAGACACATTTATCTGATTCATTTATTGTGAATCCGTTTGATAACATAGTTTCATCAAACTTCTTATGCCATTGTTTTGGAGCTTGTTTAAGGCCATAAAGCGATTTTACTAATTTGCACACTTTATTCTCATTTCCAAAGATCATAAACCCTTCGGGTTGCTTCATATATATTTCTTCCTCTAGTTCACCATTCAAAAATGCAGTTTTAACATCCATTTGATGTATTTCTAAATCAAGTATGGATGCAATTGCAATAAGCATCCTTATCGAGGTTATCCTTGTTACTGGTGAATATGTATCAAAATAGTCCAGATCTTCCTTTTGTCTAAATCCTTGGACTACAAGACGAGCTTTGTACTTGTCTATTGAACCATCAGGTTTCAATTTCTTTTTGAATATCCATTTATTACCTATAGTTTTGCATCCTTGAGGTAAATCAACTAACTCCCATGTGTGGTTAGCCATGATGGATTCTATCTCACTGTTAATGGCCTCTTTCCAGTAAGGGGCATCGCTGGAGGACATAGCTTGTTTGTAGGTTAATGGATCATCTTCTAACATGAATATGTAGAAATCTGGTCCAAAAGTTCTTGAGGTCCTTGACCTCTTGCTCCTTCTTGGTTCCTCCACTTGTTGATCAGCATTATCTTGCCGAAGGTTATTTTGTTCAGTATTCTCAAGAGAATCAGTGATTTCATCTTCCTTTGCTCTCTTCTGAACACAATTGTCAGTACCCTATTTTAAAGGGAATATATGTTTGAAAAATCTTGCATTTCTCGACTCGATGATGGTATTTTCATTAATATCATCAATTTCAGATTTGTGTACGAGAAATCGATAAGCAGCACTGTTTTGTGCATATCCAATGAATACACAATCGATTGTTTTTGGTCCAATTTTGACCTTCTTTGGTTTAGGTATCTCTGCTTTGGCCAGACACCCCCACACTTTTAAGTATTTGTAGGATGGCGGTCTATTTTTCCAAAGTTCATGAGGAGACTTAGATGTTTTCTTTCGTGGTATTTTATTTAAAATATGATTTGCCGAAAGAATAGCTTCTCCCCAAAAATTATCTGGTAAGCCAGAACTGATTAGTAAAGCATTCATCATTTCTTTAAGAGTTCTATTTTTCCGTTCGGCTATACCGTTGGATTGAGGTGAATATGGTGCTGTAGTTTGGTGTATAATACCATGCTCAGCGCAGAATTCCTCAAAAGGAAATTCATATTCTCCTCCTCTATCACTTCTTAAAGCTTTAATTTTCCTATTGAGTTGATTCTCAACTTCGGCTTTATACTGTTTAAACATGTCGAATGCTTCATCCTTGCTTCTAAGGAGATACACATAACAATATCTAGTACAATCATTAATGAATGTAATGAAATACCTTTTTCCACCTCTAGTTTGACACATTTTAAAGTCACATACATCAGTGTGTATAAGGTCTAGAGGTTCAGTTTCTCGTTCAACATGATGAAACGAGGTTCTTGTCAATTTTTCTTCTGCACAAATTTGACATTTATAATTGGAGTCTATATCACATTTTGGTATAAATTCTAGATTAATCATTTTCCGCAGTGTATCAAAATTCACATGCCCTAATCTAGAATGCCATATATTAGAGGAGTCAATAATATAAGCAGAAGATTCACTTTTATTCATATCATTGTTTGGTACAATAGTGGTTACATTTGCTTTGAATAAACCATCACACACATATCCTCTTCCTACATACACTCCATTCTTTGATAACACAAACTTATCAGCCACAAAGGTTAATTTAAAACCATGCTTGCTAAGCAAGGACCCTGAAATTAGGTTCTTTCGAATGTTTGGAACATGGAGAACGTCACTTAAGGTAAGTTCCTTTCCAGAAGTTAGTTTCAGCACAACTTTTCCTTTGCCTTCTACCTTTGATGCAGATGGATTGCCCATGAAAAGTTGTTCATCATCAGTTGTAGTTTTATAGGTCGTAAACATCCACTTATTAGCATATATGTGTCGAGTGGCTCCTGTGTCTACGAACCATTCCTTTGAGTTACCAACAAGGTTGCATTATGATATTACTGCACATAAATCCATATCAGAAATGCCATCTGCAACTTCAGCCATATTTGCTTCTGATTTCTTCTTCTTGGGAGCGCGACATTCGGCTGCTTTGTGCCCCTTCTTTCCACAGTTATGACAAGAACCCTGAAATTTCTTCTTCGACTTCTTAGATGCATTTTCACGTTTTCTCTTGTTAGGGTTATCTGACTCAACAACATTTGCTTTGGCAGCCATATTCGGAGAAATCTTTTTCTCGGAATTCCTATTATCTTTCTCAATCTGCAAATGAACTATGAGTTCTTCCATTGTCATTTCCTTACGCTTATGCTTAAGATAGTTTTTGAAGTCCTTCCAAGATGGAGGAAGTTTCTCAATGGTTGCGGCGACTTGAAAAGATTCGCTCAGTGTCATCCCTTCATCATGTAGTTGATAGATGATTACTTGTAATTCTTGAGTCTGGTTGATCACAGTCTTTGAATCTACCATTTTGAAGTCGAGAAATTTGCCAGCGATGAATTTCTTCATGCCTGCATCTTCAGTTTTGTACTTTCTGTCCAAGACTGTCCAGAGTTCCTTGGATGTTGCAACAGTACAATAAACATTGTAGAGGCTATTATCCGGACCATTCAGAATATAGTTTTTACATATAAAATCTGAATTTTTCCAGACAGTTGCAGCCTCAACTTTGATTGCATCGGGTTCGAGTTCGCCAACTTCAGGAGCATCTTCGGTCAGATATTTGGCGAGCCCTAATGTCGTCAGATAGAACAACATCTTCTGTTGCCAATGCTTGAAATCTGTCTCATTGAATTTTTCTGGCCTTTCTCCATGAGACATTGCCATAGTTGGAACCAGAGCCGTAGGCTGAGCGGTTGTTACCGTCTATGTTGGTGCAGCGTTATTGTTGCTATTTTGAGACATCGTCTGCAACAATAAAATATTGTTTCAAGATTGTTATTCGTAATCACAGAAAGTGTCACGAAACCAACAGTAACTTAACAATGTTACTAAATTGTACAGAAATAGTCACGGAATTATATGTCACAAATTTTTCAATGAAATTGAGAAATTGTAATAGCAGAAGGCGTGGCTAAATCTGTAGCAAAATTGGTACAGTAGATAATTACCGGTTGAGGTGTCCGAGTCCAGTAGAAGACTGTTTTCTTGAAACAATATTGCCGCCGTATGTTAGCAATTTGTTTCCCAAGGCCCAAGGCCCAATCTTTGACGTTTTAATATTGATATGAAGCCCCAAAGCTTACATTGCCACATCCTCTTCTCTTTTGTCCTCATTCTCTTTGTTTTGACATAGTATATTAAGTTGTTATATATATAGTGATTTTGGTACAAATATCCCATGAAGTGGGACTTTGTTTCACTTCAACAACACCAAATACTTTCTTCCCCAACCACTACTCCATTCATTTTCTAACAAATAGTACTCTTTACTTTAATTTTACCTGATCTTAAAAGTGAAAAATAATCTTTTATTTGCATAATGCATTCTTTCATAGTTAATTTTCAAAATGAAGTTTGTTTTCGGATAACCTCAATGCAAAGTTTTTTTAGCATGGAGAACATATAAATTGCGCTACAAAGAAGGGTTTTATTAGAGTTAATTGCAATGCAGTTCACTCTAGTTTAACTATAAAAGTGGTTAAACAATACAAGCTACCCCGACTTGGAGGCATTACTCCGCGAGCTACTTGCCTGTAGCCTAAGGATTTTTCATGGATGTACTATGATATTCCAAACTTTAGTAATTGGAAAGTGTGGGTTATGCTTACTTGAGAGTTATAATTATCCTACATCCTTCTTTGGGTGTTGGACAACAAAACTAACCCGTATAAAATTCCTGACTTTATTTTCAAAATATATTACTACAAAACCATCTATGGTAGGAATTAGCTGGATGAATACTTTTATTTATTATATTTACACAGGCCTTTCAGTAGACTGTACATTTTGATGGGGATACATGTGAGCCGAAGGAATTTATCAAACTGTCCATAGATAAGAGTTTATGAGTTTTGGCAGAAGTCGAAATGGGTTTTGACTGTACACTTTAACACATTCAAATGCGATGAGTAAAAAGCCATTATTTAATAGTAGCGGCTTTGTTATGGCTATAGTTATGAAGACACAACTTTACTTTGGTTTCGGCATCACTAAATGCCAAAGTCCTGGAAATCATTTTTTCTTTGAAATACTTGATATTTGAAAATAACTTCGAAATATATTTTGTACACTATGTACGTATATACAAAATCAATGTTGCCAGAAATGTTATATTTCAAAAGTTTTCGAGGCCCTACTTATTGAGTAGCTTTACGCTACCATATGTTATTAAAGCATAATATTGTTTGAGATTTTTGTATTTCATATTGGGGTAAAGATGTTTCCATTTGGTTATTTTAATCTATAGGTGTAGGGAGGCATTACTTCATGAACAATGAGCGGTCCTTCACAACTTGGGATGAGGGGGGCCATCCGTCGGATCTTGTGTGTTAGGCATGACTTTCTTTAGAATGAGATCACCTTTCTTGAGGATTCGGTGTTGGAATTTTTTATTGTAATCTCGTGACATACATTGCATGCACTCAGTAGTTTGGAGTGTACCTTGATCCCTTGACTCTGTGAGAAAATCTAGTGATTCCGCTCTTAGTTTCTTGTTTTTTTCAGCGTTATTAAACATCCTTCCATGGCTAGGAGTGCCAAGTTCTACTAATAGATCGACCATATGTTTGTAGGTTAAGGAATATGAAGTATGTCATGTTGGTTACTTGTTCTATATGCTCAATGTAACAACCCGAATTCCAGTGTGTCTTGATTTTTCGCATAAATGCTAAAATCCAAGCCCATTGAAGCCCGAGTTGGGTATTTGGTATCCTGCAAATAGGCAAAGATAAATAAATATCTCACAGCGGAACTGACTAAAATATAATAGCAAGTAAATACTCACCAAGGTAATAACACTTTTTAAGAAAGTGTCTCAAAGCTGGAAAATCTCTGCCATCTATCTAACCTGTGGAATGTTATAAGGAGAGGGTGAGAACTAAAGTTCTGGTGAATGGACAAATTATACACTTCTAAGCATAATTCTACATATATCATTCTATTTTCATTTTCTGCTTATATTAGGTTTATTGGGTTTATAATACTCTCGCCTCTGTGCGTGATTCGTACCCATCTACTCTCTAGTAGATTAAGACCCAATAACCAATATATATGTAGCTACATGCCCAAAGACCGCATCGGTCTTAGGTACTACCCATAGTACCTTTCGTATCCTCCTCGAAAAGGACTCCATCGTCTTGCTACTAGAACGTACTGTAACTACATTAATAAAAGACAGCTTCGTGAGGCCTACAATACAGATGTTCCATCGTCAAATATGAAAACGTGAAACTGCATCCGCACTAGCTTATGCTAGTGCTCGGACATCCATAATGTACCACCCAGTCCGTACCTTGAGTACTACACGTAATTGTTCTGTCTACTCCCTGAATTTGGCCAACAAGGTCTACCTTGTACGAAACTCAGTCGGAGATTTTCTATATCTGTAAAGGTCCGCTTCATTAGGCCTACAATACAGATATTCTACTTGGTCTGTCTCTTTTCTCATCGTGGCTATGGACCCACGCAGCCTCCCTCAACTAATCGAAAGACCTTTTAAGAGCTAAGTTGTTATGCCCTACTACAAACAATCTAGACATCCAATTGGCTATGCCCTTCAACCAATGTCTCGATAGTGAAAGAATCACTAACCTGTTGGTTTAACTCTAGTCTTTTCCGAACTCGCTCTGACTGATGATAGATTGATCTCCGCACGCGACAATCCTTTTGAGTCATGCCCACTATAACCTACTCGCAAACTAGAGTATGGTGTCATACGAATATCCTACTCCATCACCAATCTTTTGACTGCCTACAAAGGCCCGCTTCGTTAGGCTTGCAATGCAAAAGCAGTCAAGGCATACTCTCTTGATGGAACACCTACAGACCTGCCGTCGAGGGTGCAGCTTCGTTAGTCCTACCCCAGAGGGCCATCTTAGAGTATTCTCACGTCCCGTTGAAGTCTCGTACTTCCTTCTAGCCCGAACTAACTAAGTTGGACGTGCTCTTTCTGTACTAAAATCTGCGATGAACTGCTTCGTTAGGCTCTTTATCTAGATTCTCTTTCGGGCTGCTCCAAACGCACCTTACCATTTCATTAGACCCTACGTCTAATCTTTTACTATGCGTTTAATTTACTTTTCTTATTCTGTTAGCTACTTATTTACCCTAATCAGCAACACCAGCCCCACCTATTTGTGAGACCATCAGTCCTAGACCTGAAAGGGAATGCTGCTGGTAGGGCCACTTCTATTATTTTGCTTGTTAACTTAATCCAAGATCTAAGCTTGATAAAATAAGCCTCTTCTATTTCTTTCTTTTTAATTATAACCTTCGTGTTACAATTATACTTGCAATTATTACTTTTATATTCTTTTCTTTGTTTTATTACCTAAATGTTATAAATATAATTGCAAGTGTCTCTTTTCTATTCTAGTTTGTCTTCTTTTATTATGATACTAAATTCTCTTTAGTTCTCTTATATTTTATGACAGCTAAAGAAAAAAATCGAACTTTGCTATCATTTGTTGATGGAATTGCTCTATTTATCTTCTTTGTTTTCTGTTCTGCTGGCTGAAAAAGCACCATGTTCAAAAATTCGTATCTTCTCCAATTTACATTATTTGAGTCTGAGTTTTTCACATGTTTTAGTACTTGGATTAGGCAATGTTACTGGAAATATTCAATGAATTTAGTATTGTTTGGTTTTGTATCAGTATATATATATTATTTGTGACTGCTGTTTCTGTGACATGTTATGATATTATTGTGCTTTGTTCTGAATAGATCCGTTAGCCGTATAGTATCGTATTAGTGAATCACTGAGTATGTCAACTATATGGAATTCAAAAAAAAAATTGGTAATATTTCGACGTACTTAGTCATTAGCTAATGCATTACTATTCGGTCGCCCTTAACCAACCCTATTCTCTGCATTAGTAGACGGAATTACTTGATAATTCTCTTTACTAATGTGGGTTTCGGGGCGGGGCGTTACAGCTTGGTCTCGTAGCTTTGGACTACGTCTAACTGTCACAAATTACTTATCATAATAACTGCCATACTTTTTGTTCTACTATCTGTGCAATAAATGCAGATCTAGTCACATCTTCTGTTTATTATTTCTAGTCTTGTCAAATATTTAACTTGATTATTTCCTCTTCTTTAATTTCTTTAATGCTTTATATTATTCTCTTTTATTCTAGGAAGTAGTTCAGTTCTATTTGGTTGGTTACAAAAACTATGCTAAACATCTATTTCCACATTTTAATACTAAATAATGCTATAAACAATAACTCGTAACAGCAAGATATTTCTTTTATTGTTTCTTTAATTATTGGATAATACAAAATACAATAATGTCTCTATTTTGCACTAATTCCATTTTTCTTGCTTTTATTCTTGCAGTTACGTTTATCGTTATTCTTACAATATTAAACTATGGAAATGTATTCCCTTTTCTAAACCAACCAACTAATCTATCACCAACTTCCAAATCAAGTTATTAGATTTTCTCCTTTTTAATTCATTTCTCCCCTTTTAACATAATTTACTGTAAATTTCTCACTTTTAGGCTTATGCCTTTCTCTACAACTTTTAAGCCTAATATTTCTTATATTTAATTGGATTCCTTTCTTTTTTCAAATAAATAACATTTAAATATAAGTACACTTCTCTTATGAAATTTACAGTTTCAACATAACTAATTAGTAGAACTAATTACTGAAATAAATATTTAATGGGAATCTAACAATATTATATATCATAAACATAAAAGAGATATAATTTAAATCCACTCATCGGTCGTCCTTAGCTTTGCTCTATGGCCTTCCTGGATCCCCTTCTAAGGCGCCTAATTTTTTTTATTAAGAAGATCTTCTCCCCAGAAATATTTTCTATTTAGGGTTCAGTCTCAGGCAATGAACCCAATTGGGAGAAAATCTAATTGTGAGAAAATTTCTAGACCTAGGGTCCTATTTATAGCGGCGTTTGGGAATCAGACCGTCGGATTTTTGGATTGAATCTGGTGCAACTACGTCATAGGCTCACCGCGAATCGTTGGATCCAGAAAACAACGCTTCAGATCGCACGAAAATCAAAATTTATAACTTCGGCACGTCCTTGGACCATTTCTCGTCCAGGCAAAACGTGGGTCGACCTAAAGGTCGTCCTGTGTGTTTTGCGGGTCGACCTATATGTCGACCCTTGTGCTTTGCTGGTCGACCGGTATGGTCTTGCTCTTTTTTTTCCGTTTAATTCTGATTTCTTATTTTCTCGTAACATTTTCGTATTAACTCGGATTTCGACAAGTTATATATGGAAATTGATCAGAAAATCGCCACGAACACAATGGTATAAGTTTCGATGCCATATTCTAACAATTCCAAAAATGCATAATTTTACTGTTCATCGCTAGTTGATTATTTAATTATCTAAAAATGCGGGGTGTTACATTCTACCACCCTTTAGGAAATTTCGTCCCCGAAATTCGACAAGGGTAAAACTATGTAATTCCTCGCAACAATCATATCCATTTTGTGTACATCCAATTTTAAGATCATCCGTGTCCTTGTGCAAAGTGTCATTCAACATAAAATATATGCATGTACATAATTTCTAAGAGGTACCTCCTATGTGAATGCTTTCCTTCTTAAAAAACTTCTTTTTAAAATATGATGCACACATCCTAAATATACTTGCAATTTTTATATGAATGCAATCTTTTGAAATCTCAAAACATTTTCATCCAATTTTTCCCACACTCCTACTGAATAGGGGCGTAGTTCAACGAATTTTACATCTAAATCCTACCACACATCTTCTAATATTCGAATTTCAGATAAATCTAATTTTTTTCCAAACTCGATTTCTTATGTCAAAAAGAAGGTAGAAAATGGAAAACCTCACATTTAACGTTTTACTTTAGCGCACCTCTTTCTCCGTGCTTGGAACCTATGCAGCTATTCTATAAAAATCTTTATTTGCTTTCCCAAGCACAGTTCACATAAGAAAAATTTTCTTTTCAAATTTTTCTGTTGACGTTTCTGTCGCTTTCTTTAAATTTGTTGTTTTCCTTTTAGTTACTCTTTTTTTTGGCTTTTACTTTTCTTTCATTACTTACATCCTATATTTTTATTCTCTTCTTGTGAACATCAAAGAAAAAGAGCATTATACTAATTATCACTGATTTACTATAATAGGAACTAAATGCTTACATAGGAGTACAATCTCATAACTAAAAGAGAAAACAAGTCCTACTACAAAGCGATACTTGATAGGTAAATATAGCAGTTAAACACAGCTATCATCTAGGGCTAGAAGGCCTAGGACCATGTCCACTCTGATACAGAAGGGTCCTACTCTAGGAATCCATGTAACGCATATTCTCCTCCTACCGCCTATTACTTGTTACTAACTTACGGTGTGTTACTCACGATGAATAAGATCTATTCATCTCTTCCATTTCATACTCAAAATGGAATAACCAAGTCTCATTTACTGCAATGAATAAGGATTTCAATCTATGTAGTCTCTATCTAAAAAGGCAACTAAGCTTGGAGAAATTTTCACTTTACCTTTACCTTTCATTTTTCCCAACTAAGGTCTACCTATTCCAACCACGTGTGTCTTACTATCTTACTAATATCACCTCACTATTCTTCTATAGTCTACACACATAAAGCAACATTCCTAGGTTCTCACTAGTGTCCCATACACTTTACATGAACTTTTATTATTACTACTAAAAGTAGTCACTACTATCTCCTACACAACCTTACACTTTTCCTATCCCACTTTGGAAATGATTCGTATCTACTCAATTTTTTAAAGTTTGGTTTAGTATTTATCATTTCATTTCAAAAATTAAAGCTTCAAAATTTTTGAAACATCAAATCCCAAAATTCGTGCTTTTAAAAGTGTTACTTTGAACTTTCTATTAAATTCAAAGGTACTTGGTTACTTAACATTTTATCTTTCTAGACTTGCATATTTACAGCTCTTTGAATTTAAATTATTCCCCAAACCTAAAGGGGAAAATTTACAAATTCTAAGTTCAAAACTTATTCCTCTTTTCCTTTTAAAGACCCTTACAGCTTTCCATAAAAAAAATTAGATTTTTAAATTTAACTGTTTACTAAGTTTTTCTCTTCCAAAACTAATTTACTTTTTCACCAAACCATTTCTTTTAAACATGCCTTGCTTTTCCTTTAAATTTTTTTTTGACTTCCAAAAATGTCCTCACATGTTTTCAAAACATCTTCTTTTCATAGATTTTCAAATTTACAAAAACTGGAGTAGATAAGAACAATTATTTTATCAAAGATCCCTTAGCTTTCCTACTTATTCAATTACCTAACCTTGGAGGAGTTTCTAACTTAATACAAATGGGGACTTTCTACAAATGGGGACTTTCTACAAAGGCAAGCAACCAATGTGCATAATCAATGGAAAAACATGAAATTTCCATTGCTTAGCTTTTCTACTAAGATTCTCTATAATACCCCTTCTAACTAACACTGTCTCTAATTATTACACTTCTTATTACACCTAATGGTTTTATACCTTAATGTATTGGAACTACTTTCTCTTATGAGAAACCATTAATGCAAAACCTTCTATGAATCTTTTAAAAGAGGATTTCATGTTCATGTGAAATTACAAGGAACTTATTTTGTATTTTATTGAATTAGGCTATACAAAATATGGTTCTTTCCATACCTTGTACATCTCTTACGTATTCCTTATAACTTGCACAAAACATCTTTATTTTTTATTTGGTTTCATAGAAAATTATATCATTATTCATTTCATTCCAATAGATTAAAGTATGTTTAATCTATATTCACTTACAATAAACACTTTCTACGAAATTCATTAGTTTCCTAATAATTAACTTAAATCTTCTTTTTTTTTTCAAAAGAACTCATTTTCAAAATTGTTTTAATATTTTCATAACTATAAAACATTTCCATATACTTATTTAAATAATAAGTGTACTTACAAACCACTTTATTTCTATACTAAGAAATTATCTTCAAAACACATTTTTATTTGGGTCAAAATAGATGTTGCGTAAAACACCGTTACTACAACCCAAAAATACTAGTATATGGATTCAATTAAAATAAATATTAATAAATCTCATATGCTATGTAAAACATTTTCTTTGGGAGTCACCTACTATAACAATAATGTTATAGTCTATGCTTTCTTTATTTTTCACGAAAACATCTATTACAACAATAAATATTTTAACCTACGTTTTCGATACTTAACACACTCTAAGTTTTTATATTTAAAATCTTTTTTTTACTTACAAAGAAACTAGCGAGCTATACATGCTCTATAAGTCTTCAAAAAGAATTTCATTTTTAATAAAATTTACATCATATAAAAACCAATTTAAATTTCATACCACTTTTTATTTTTCCAAAACTCAACATTTACTTCCTCAAACATATTATATTTTTCAACTTTTCAACTTTTCAACTCCAAAAGTTTCATTTTATTGGGCTAGACATAAAGTGGATTTTCTTCTTACTACCCTAGGAATACCCTTCCTAAACCTGGAAATCTCATTTCCTTACTAAAATATCTTATTCCTTCCAAAATAAAAATACTCTCCTTACTATCCCTCGGGAACTTTCCCACTTCCTATAACACATAGATACCAATCCTCTCTCAAAACATAGCTTATTGTACATTATAAATCGGCAATAACATATGGCTCAACATCCTTGGGTCATCCCAAACCAAACTAGCAAACTATGCACAAATATACTTCTAAAAACTTTCCATATGTTAAAATCTATAACTGGGGACTATTTGGATTTTAGTACATAATATATTTATATTTTATTCAAAAATACAAATACGTTCACTTATATTTCCTAATTTACGTAGGATCTATTAACCTAAGCTCTAATACCAAATGTAACAACCCGAATTCTAATGGGTCCGAATTTTTCGCATAAATGCTAAAATCCAAGCCTATTGAAGCCCGAGTTGGGCATTTGGTATTCTGCAAATAGGCAAAGATAAATATATCAGAGCTCAAATAAATGTCTCACAGCGAGAACTGAATAAATTATAATAGTAAGTAAATACTCACTAAGGCAATAACACTTTCTAAGCAAGTATCTCAAAGCTGGAAAATCCCTGCCATCTATCTAACCCGTGGGATGTTATGAGGAGGGGGTCAGAACTAAAGTTCTGATGAATGGACAAATTATACACTTCTAAGCATAATTCTACATATATCGTTCTATTACCATTTTCTACATATATTAGGTTAATTGGGTTTATAATACTCTCGCCTCTATGCATGAATCGTACCCATGTACTCCCTAGTGGATTAAGACCTAATAACCAATATATATATATGTGTGTGTGTGTGAGTAGCTACATGTCCAAAGACCGCATCAGTCCAAGGTACTACCCATAGTACCTTCCGTAACTACATCTGTAAAGGACAGATTCGTGAGGCCTACAATACAGATGTTCCGTCGTTTACTATGAAAACGTGAAACTACATCCGCATTAGCTTATACTAGTGCTTGGACATTCACAATGTACCACCCAGTGCGTACCTTGAGGACTACACGTAATCGTTCTGTCTACTCCCTGAATTCCACTAACAAGGTCTACCTTGTATGGTACTCAGTCGGGGATTTTATATATCTATAAAGGTCCGCTTCTTTAGGCCTACAATACAGATATTTTACTTGGTTTGTCTCTTTTCTCATCATGGCTATGAACCCACGCAGCCCCCCTCAATTAATCAAAAGACCTTTTAAGAGCTAAGTGGCTGTGTCCTACTACAAACAATCTAAACATCCAATTGGTTGTGCCCCTCATCTAATATCTCGATAGTGAAAGAATCATTGGTCTATTGGTTTAACTCTAGTCTTTCCCGAAGTCACTCCGACTGATGATGGCTTGATCTCCGCATGCGATTATCCTTTTTGGTCATGCCCACTATAACCTACTCACAAACTAGAGTATGGTGTCATACGAATATCCTACTCCATCACCAACCTTTGGACTGCCTACAAAGGTCCACTTCGTTAGGCCTGCAATGCAAAAGCAGTCAAGGCATACTTACTTGATGGAATACCTATAGACCTGCCTCCGGGGGTGCAGCTTCGTTGGGCCTACCACAGATGGCCATCCTAGAGTATCCTCACGTCCCGTTGAAGTCTCGTACTTCCTTCTAGTCCGAACTAACTAAGTTGGACGTGCTCTTTCTGTACTAAAATCTGCGATGAACTGCTTTGTTAGGCTCTTTATCCAGATTCTCTTTCGGGCTACTCCAAACGCACCTTACCATTTTATTAGACCTTACATCTAATCTTTCACTATACGTTTAGTTTACTTTTCTTATTCTGTTGGCTACTTATTTACTCTAATCAGCCAGCACAGCCCCACCTATGTGTGAGACCATCAGTCCTAGAACTGAAAGGGAACGCTGCTGGTACGGGCCACTTCTATTATTTTGCTTATTTACTTAATCCAAGATCTAAGTTTGATAAAATAAGCCTCTTCTATTTCTTTCTTTTTAATTATAACCTTTGTGTTACAATTATACTTGTAATTGTTACTTTTATATTCTTTTCTTTCTTTTATAACCTACATGTTATAAATGTAATTGTAAGTGTCTCTTTTCTATTCTAGTCGGTCTTCTTTTATGATGATAGTAAATTCTCTTTAGTTCTCTTATATTTTATGACAGTCTTAGCTTAGGACTACGTTCAACTGCCACAAATTACTTATCTTAATAACTGCCATACTTTTTGTTCTACTATCTGCGTAGTAAATGCAGATCTAGTCGCATCTTCTATTTATTATTTCTAGTCTTGTCAATTATTTAACTTGATTATTTCCTATTCTTTAATTTCTTTAATGCTTCACGTTATTCTCTTTTATTCTAAGAAGTAGTTCAATTCTATTTGGTTGGTTGCAAAAACTATGCTAAAAATCTATTTCCACATTTTAATACTAAATAATGCTATAAACAATAACTCGTAACTGCAAGATATTTCTTTTATTCTTTCTTTAATTATTGGGTAATGCAAAATACAATAATGTCTATATTTTGCACTATTTCCATTTTTCTTGCTTTTATTCTTGCAATTACGTTTATCGTTATTCTTACAATATTAAACTATGGAAATGTATTTCCTTTGCTAAACCAACCAACTAATCTATCACTAACTTCCAAATCAAGTTATTAGATTTTCTCCTTTTTAATTATTTCTCCCGTTTTAACATAATTTACTGTAAATTTCTCGCTTTTAGGCTTATGCCTTTCTCTACAACTTTTAAGCCTAATATTACTTATATTTAATTGGATTCCTTTCTTTTTCTAGATAAATAACATTTAAACATAAGTATGCTTCTCTTATAAAATTTACAGTTTCAAAATAACTAATTAGTAGAACCAGTTACTGAAATAAATGCTGAATTAAATATTTAACGGGAATCTAACGATATTATATATCATAAACATAAAAGAGATATAATTTAAATCCACTCACCCATCGTCCTTAGCTTTGCTCCATAGCCTTCCTGGATCCTCTTCTAAGGCGTCTAATATTTTTATTAAGAAGATCTTCTCCCCAGAAATATTTTCTATTTAGGGTTCAGCCTCAGGCAATGAACCCAACTGGGAGAAAATCTGATTGTGAGAAAATAGCAAGGCCTAAGGTCTTATTTATAGTGGTGTTCAGGGATCTAAGACCATCAGATTTTTGGATTGAATCTGGTGCAACCATGTCACAGGCTTGCCGCGAATCGTTGGATCTAGAAAACAACGCTTCAGATCGCACGAAAATCAAAATTTACAACTTCGGCATGTCACTGGATGATTTCTCATCCAGGGCATAACGCGGGTCGACCTGTTGTTTTGCGGGTCGACCTATAGGTCGACCCTTGTGCTTTGCTGGTCGACCTATTGGTTGACCGATAGGTTCTTGCTCCTTTTTTCAGTTTAATTCCGATTTCTTATTCCCTCGTAACTTCTTCATATTAACTCGGATTTCGACAAGTTATATATGGAAATTGATCAGAAAATTGCCACGAACACAATGTTATGAGTTTCGAGGCCATATTCTGACAATTCCAAAATGCTTATTTTTACTGTTCATCATTATTTGATTATTTAATTATCTAAAAATGTGGGGTGTTACACCCAAAGTACTAAGTAAAGCTCTTCGGCTTAATTCCCTTTCGCCTTGCTATGTCATATCTTTAAACAATTATTTATAGTTTGGTTAGCGATTCGAAGATGGCATTTTCTTATGGATGCTCCATTGAGGAGAAGCATTTCATGATGCCATTATCCTAATAGTATGCAATGAACACCTTGATTTCAAACTTAGTCCCGTTATCTTATGGTGATCTTGTATGGAAGACCAAATCTTGCAGCTATGTTTTTAATAATGAACTTTACTATTTCTAAGTGGTGATTGTATCTTGGGGTTTGGCTTCAAACCATTTAGTGAAGTAACCAATGGATACTATTATAAATCTTACCCCACGTTTAGCCATTCGTGGTAGGCCTACCGATCAATTCCTTAAATGTCAAAGGGTCTTGGGCTCATCATTCGTACCTACTCGCTTTGGGGACCTATTGTATTTTAGAAAACATTTTGCATTGATCACATTATCATACATAATCAATAGCATCTCGGTTCATGATTGGCCAGAAATATACATGACAAAGCACTTTTATACTGAGTTTAAGATCACTGAATGGTCTCTCCATATACCTATATGTGCTTCTCGTAATTGTTCTTGACCTTGTTCCATTGTAACACAACGAGAGTAAAGTGTAGAATATCCTCTTATGTACAACAATGTCCAGTAAACTTGAAAGCATCATATTTGAAACGACGAACAACATACAAGTCTATAAGGAGAACATTTTTAGTTAAATACTAAATGTATGGAATGTGGGTTGTTGACTTTTGGCTCTAGTAGCATGAACTAGTTATGACAGATTTTATCAGGCATCTGGATGCTAAATTTTTCCAGAAATTCTACCGGTGTAAACTTGTATTCGCGCACTTCTCTTTTAGTGGCAAATCTGGTCAAGGCATCAACTTAGCATTTTTATCTGTCAATGAGCATTTAGTAGTATATGCCTTGGAGCAATTAAGCAATTTTTGCATAATTCTAAATACTAAGCTAACCTTAGGTCTTTACCTTGATAATGACCAAGTACTTGATTGATACTTAACTGAGAATCTCCATAGATTTGTATCTTAGTAATCCCAGTAGAAATTTCCATCTTTAGTCCAACAATTAAGGGTTCATATTCATTCATATTATTAGCTGCAGTAAGCCGAGCTTGATAACACAAAAAATTTGACTATTATCTAGGATTATTAAAACTTATCCAATCCCAACACGTTATTCATTTGAAGCACCATTGACATATAGTTGCCGACATAACTTAACATTGATATTTATATTTTCTATTTTTGAGAGCTCAACTTATCTTCTTATGCATTCAATCATAATATTCGTTTTTGGTAATTCATATATTTTTTGACAATATTCATGTATTTTATTAGTATTAACTGATCCAAAATGAAAATATTAGGGTTTGGATGGGCATAGGAGCAACCAAAGAGGTGATACCATATAAAATTAGCATGTAGATGCTTATTTGTGGAATCAATCCTGATATAGTGCCTATGTGGTGCATGCATACCTATTATACGATTAGATGATGTGGTAAGCCTTGTCTAGGTAGGCCTAGTTCGATGGCTAGGTGGCAAGCCTCTCCTAGAGCATAGACTAGGGCCGAATAAATATATATTAATACATAAATATATATTTAATTAATAAGTATATACGTAATATTTAAATATAAATATGTATTTATATAATATATATATATATATATATTATAAAATTAAAAAAATTATTAAATTATTCCAGATCGAATACACATCATAACCAAAAATTTATTATAAGTTTATTAATTTAATATATACATATATATACGTGTATATATGTATATATATGAATTAATTAGTCAAACAACAATAAGTTAATGATAAAAATATTTATATAATATATTTTTCAAATTTTACACTTTTAGAAATCAGGGATGATATTTTAAGGTTTAGGAAAAAATTCCAAAAATTTTCAGTCAATTTTTTTTTATCAATTTAATAGTTTCGATCGAAATATAAAATAATTTCTTAAAAATATAAAAAATGGTTTAAAAAATATGATTTTTCGGTCGAGTGTTTTTATGATGAAAAATAATTTTATTAATTTGAAATCTAATTTTCAAAGCATAATTTATTTTGTATGAATTTTCAATTAGTATATGTGAGGAATGCGGATTACAGATCTTAAGGCTAGGAATAACACTAGAGGGGGGGTGAATAGTGTTTATAAGAAATTACTAAATCTTTTTGAGTTATTGTTGATTTGTACACAAATGTATGCAATATTCAGACACAGATATAATCACAGATTCAAACACAGATGCAGAAATAAAGTAAGTGCAGTAAAGGAAAGAACACACCGGATTTTATACTGGTTCGGAGTAACCCAACATCCATTCCCGCATAACTAAGTATGGATTTCCTTTCAAAAGCAATTCAACAATTACAACCCTCGGTTTGAAGGCTATGAGGTACACCCTCCAGAATAACAATCCTCTGGGTAGAGATACTTGATTTCTAGGGCAACAAGTTCACCCAATTTATTTCCAAGCCTACAATCACACCTTTTCTTGCTAGATAGATTACAAAGAAGACTATAACTCTGAATAGCACTTGGATCTTATTGAGATAGTGATAGAGAATCAAACTAGAGATTATCTAGTTAGATTCAATGTTGATTTCAGTAGAGTAATGATAGGATTTTGAATAAGAATATGAAGAAGAAGAAGAAGAGAAGTGAAAAACCAGAAAATCTGATCTAAAATTCGTTGAAACTAACCCCTATTTATAGAAGAACAACATTCATGTCCATTCGTGAAAAGTTATGGCGAATAGACACTTCTTTTGAAATTCAAATTTTTGGTCCTAACTAACACTATGTCGACATGGGGTACTAGGGCATGTCGACATCCCAAAGGAAATTTCGATGTTTTGTTTTTCTTTGAAAATAACCTTTATCTTATATTAAAACTATTTTAAACTTTATAAATATACTTGACTATAGATAAAATACATAGATAATTATAGAGAATAATATATATATATAATTTTACTATAATTTTATATTTAAATCTAAGTATAAAGATAGTTTAAAACAAACAAAGTTTAAAAACACGAGTTTATTAAAAACAAAAAACAAAGAATATTTTAAGGCTAAAACATCTTTTTGAAAATCATTTGAAAAGATAATTTTTAAGGCTAAAACATTTTGAAAAGCAGTTTTGAAAATCATTCTGAAGTAGTTTTGAAAATCATTTTGAAGTAGTTTTGCAAGCTTCTTCCTATAAAATATCTCATCATATCAGGACTCGAGAACTTGTACAAAACTAGGATGTTCGTGGGTTTGTAAGCCACTTGTCGTGGGTTTGTAAGCCACTAAAAAGGTAGAAATGGGTTCCATCCCAAAAGAAAAATGGAGTGAAGATTTCAGTGCTATTGTGAAGTTTTAACATAATTCTAGACTCAATACTTATCTTGAAATCTTGAACTCTTGATAATCTTGATACTCATGAGTTTTCAATCTTGATATCTTGAATCTCTATACTGTACAGTCTTCATTCTTTGTACCTGCATGGTTAAATCCTGCATATACATATATATATCTAAACTATAATGTTAGTATTTATATTTTATAATCTTATTCTAAGGTTGTTGTCATCAAAACCATCAACTCATGGACTAAAAATCTCCCCCTTTTTGATGATGACAACCTTTGTTTATAAAATATTACTTCTATCCTAATAACTCCCCCTAAATCTAATAACTCCCCCTTAATCTATGCCAAACTACCCTATTTTATATTTCTCCCTCTTTGTCATCAACAAAAACAAACTAACTCTAAACTATATAACTCTTAGTCTAATATCCTATATGATGATAGTGTTATCATTAATACTTACTTGTAAACCTAAAACTTAGTCCTAAACTACTAACATTCCTAACCAATTACCTATATAATACTTATATATAACAAATATAGGAATCATATATAAGAACACACAATATTTATATATATATATGTATATATATGTTTAAATTTACATTTTCGTAACACGTAACAAGTATACACAAAACGATAAAAAACGAAAGAGAAGAAACTACGGAGTATTTTTGACAATTGGAGATCTATGGATCGAACAATTTGGATAATGGAAACAGAAATTTCCACGTTGTTCAACCAAGTTTCCGTCCTTGTCAAAACATACTTCGCCAACGCAAATGACTTTGTCGTTGTCTTTCGCATGCTCTTCTTCCATTGGTTCTTCTTCTTTTTCTTCACTTTCCTCTTGTTCATGATCTCCTGAAGAGTCCTCGTCAATCAAGATTGGGTTAGCATGATTATCCATAAGAAATTTTTGCAAATTCCTAAGGATTTTGCCTTGCCTCTCTTGTTCTTTGGCCATTCGAAGTTGCATCACTTAGATTTCAGTCATTAACTGAAGGGTATCCTTCAAAGAATCCTCCATTTTCGTCACACGAGCGAGCGTTGATTGTTGAAACGGACCAGAAGTAGGCGATGTGAACGAAAAAGTTGATTTTATGTTTGATTTGGAAGAGGAAGCCATTGATAAATTGATTTCAGAAGATAGAACAGAAAGAGAACAGAGAGAATGAAGAAAATTTTGAAATAGGAGAAATTTATAACCACTTATTTGAATTTTGGTGGGAAAAATTTTAAAATTAAAAAAAAAACGTTATATGTCGACATGGGTATAGGGGGATGTCGACATGGTTCTCAATATTTTTACTATTTGATTTATTTTGATTTAATTTTTAATTATACTTTGTTATTTATATTTTATATTTAAGTTAATAAACAAATACCTAATTCTCTTCTTAATTTAGTAAATGTAGATTCATTTAAGGGTTTTGTTAAGATTTCAGCAATTTGATTTTCAGAATTGATATAGTCGAGAGTAATTACTTCTCTACTTATATTATCTCTAAGAAAATGGTGTCTGATATCAATATGTTTAGTTCGAGCATGTTGAGTAGTATTTTTGGATAAATTTATTGCACTAGTACTATCACATATTGTACTTTTTCGGTTTGATTTACAACCAGCATAATCAGCATCACAGTAAGATATTAAGGCAAACGAATCATTTTTAGGATAAAATAAGCCATAATCAAAGGTGTGTTTAACATAGCTTATAATACGTTTTACAACTTTTAAGTGAGTTTCTTTAGGTTGGGATTGATACCTTGCACAGAGACAGACACTATGCATGATATCAGGTCTACTCATAGTGATATAGAGTAGTGATCCAATCATTCCTCTATATAATTTTTGATCTACATCTTTCGAGAGATCTTCTTTACTAAGGTACTCATTGGTTGCCATGGGAGTGGGTTTTCCACTCACAGTAGTCAAACCAAATTTACTAACTAGGTCTTTAGCATATTTTCCTTGACTAATAAAGATACCATTATCTAATTGTTTTACTTGTAATCCTAAAAAGAAGTTTAATTCACCCATATGACTCATCTCAAACTCTTTTGTCATTATTTCAGAAAATTCTTTATTCATTTCAAAATTAGTTGATCCAAAAATGATATCATCTACGTAGACTTGTACTAGTTGAATATCATTTTTATTTCTTTTAATAAAAAGAGTATTATCTACTTTACCTATTTCAAAATTTGATTGTAACAAGTAAGATCTTAGTCTATCATACCAGGCTCTAGGAGCTTGCTTTAGACCATACAAAGCTTTCTTAAGTTTGTAAACATGATTTGGAAATTTATCATTTTCAAAAAGTGGTGGTTGTTTAACAAATACTTCTTCTTTTACAAAACCATTTAAAAATGAACCTTTAACATCCATTTGAAATAATTTGAAATTATTATGATTTGCGAAAGCAAATAGAATCCTAATGGCTTCTAATCTAGCTACGGGGACAAAGGTTTCATCAAAATCTAATCCTTCTTCTTGACAATAACCTTGAGCGACTAACTAGGCTTTATTTCTAACAACCTATCCTTGTTCATTCATTTTATTTTTATAAACCCATTTAGTTCCAATTACTGTTTTATTTTCAGGTCTAGGAACAAGTTCCCAAACATCATTTCTAGTAAATTGATTTAATTCTTCTTGCATAGCCAAAATCCATGAATCATCAGTTGATGCTTCTTCTGGATTTTTGGGTTCAATAGTTGATATAAAAGCTACATTACTCATTTGACTTAGTTGGTTTCTAGTTTTAACAACAGATTTCATATCTCCAAGTATATTTTCTATAGGGTGATCTTTTAAAAGTTTAATCCTTTTATTAGGATGATTTAATTCATTATTAGTTCCAGTTGACTCTTGGTTTTGAGTGATTAAATCCTCTTCATCATTTATTTCTTCAAAATTTTTGAAATTTTCATCAAATGAAACATGCATTGTTTCTTCGATGGTATTAGTTCTTAAATTAAATACTCTGTATGCTTTACTTCTATTAGAGTATCCGATAAAGATACCTTTGTCGGATTTAGGATCAAATTTATCTAAGTTATCTTTTGTATTTAAAATAAAACATTTACTTCCAAAAATTCTAAAATAAGATACCTTAGGTTTCTTTGAGTAAATAAGTTCATAAGATGTCTTATCAGTTAAAGGTCTAATTAAAATTCTATTTAAAATATAACAGGCGGTAGAAACTGCTTCTGCCCAAAAGTACTTTGGTAAATTACCATCAGAAAGCATAGTTCTCGCACACTCTTGAGTCGTCCTATTTTTACGTTCTACTACTCTGTTTTGTTGTGGAGTTCTTGGAAATGAAAATTTGTGAATTATTCCCTTTTTATTGCAGAATTCTTCAAATTTTCATTTTCAAATTCACCACCGCGATAACTACGGATAGTTATAATTTTTTGAGAAAATTGATTTTGAACCCTTTTTGAAATTTTTTTAAAATATTCAAAAGTATCACTTTTATGTTTTAAAAATATTGTCCATGTAAATCTAGAATAATCATCTACAATTACAAAAACTTATTTACTGTGATTTATTGACTGAATTTGAGATGGACCAAATAAATCAAGATGAAGTTATTCAAGAGGTTTTGAAGTTGAAATCAAATCTTTTAATTTAAAGGAACTTTTTCTAAGTTTTCCTAGTTGACATGCATCACATAGACTATCTACTTTAAAATTCATTTTAGGGAGGCCTCTTACTAGATCATGTTTTGACAGTCTAGATAAGAGTTTGAAATTCAAATGCCCAAATCTCTTATGCCAAATCTAAGGGTCACTTGCATTTGCCAAAAGACACAAGTTATCATTTGAAATTTTCATACTACGAATATAAATATTCTTTTTCCTAATTCCCTCAAATATTATGGTTGAATTATTATCTTCAATGTGACACTTATCTTTTTCAAATTTAATTTTATATCCTTTATCGCATAGTTGACTTATACTTAGTAGATTGTGTTTCAAATTCTTAATTAGCAAAACATTAGTAATAATAGGAGATTCAGAGTTACCGACTTTGCCGATGTCGATCACATAACCTTTTGAATTGTCTCCAAAGTTAACCAGTCCTCCGTCTTTGTATATTATATCATTCAACATATCTGTATTCCAAGTCATGTGTCTAGAACATCCACTATCAAGTATCCATTTGTTCTTTTTGATCTCCACAGTTTGTTTGTTTTGGATTGATTCCTCAACTCCCATAAAGCATGATTCCTGCATATCAAACAATCTTAGTAGACAACTTGTATTTGAATATTGATTATATGCAGACTCAAGAAACAATGATGATCTGAATATTTCTAAACATGCATTAACAAAGTTCTTAAACATAGCCATTTAAAAAAAAACTTTTTCAGAAATCAGATTATGAAACTTTTGAAAACCTTGCTCCGATACCAAATGTGAGGAATGCGGATTACGGATCTTAAGGCTAGGAATAACACTAGAGGGGGAGGGTGAATAGTGTCTATAAGAAATTATTAAATCTTTTTTAATAATTGTTGATTTGTACACAAATGTATGCAATATTCAGACACAAATATAATCACAGAATCTAACACAGATGCAGAAATAAAGTAAGTGCAGTAAAGGAAAGAACATACCGGATTTTATACTGGTTCGGAGTTACCCTACATCCAGTCCCGAACAACTAAGTACAGATTTCCTTTCAAAAGCAATTCAACAATTACAACCCTCGGTTTCAAGACTATGAGGTATACCCTCGAGAATAACAATCCTCTGGGTAGAGATACTTGATTTCCGGGGCAACAAGTTCACCCAATTGATTTCCAAGGCTACAATCACACCTTTTCTCGCTAGATAGATTACAAAGAAGCCTATAACTCTGAATAGCACTTGGATCTTGTTGAGATAGTGATAGAGAATCAAACTAGAGATTATCTAGTTAGATTCAATGTTGATTTCGGCAGAGTAATGATAGGATTTTGAATAAGAAAATGAAGAAGAAGAAGAGAAGTGAAAAACCAGAAAATCTGATCTAAAATTCGTTGAAACTAACCCCTATTTATCGAAGAACAACAGTCATGTCCATTCGTGAAAAGTTATGGCGAATAGACACTTCTTTTGAAATTCAAATTTTTGGTCCTAACTGACACTATGTCGACATGGGGTACTAGGGCATGTCGACATCCCAAAGGAAATTTTGATGTTTTGTTTTTCTTTGAAAATAACCTTTATCTTATATTAAAACTATTTTAAACTTTATAAATATATTTGACTATAGATAAAATACATAGATAAATATAGAGAATAATATATATATATAATTTTACTATAATTTTATATTTAAATCTAAGTATAAAGATAGTTCAAAACAAACGAAGTTTAAAAACACGAGTTTATTAAAAAAACAAAGAATATTTTAAGGCTAAAACATCTTTTTGAAAATCATTTGAAAAGATAATTTTTAAGGCTAAAACATTTTGAAAAGCAGTTTTGAAAATCATTCTGAAGTAGTTTTGAAAATCATTTTGAAGTAGTTTTGCAAGCTTCTTCCTGCATAATATCTCATTATATCAGGACTCGAGAACTTGTACAAAACCAGGATGTTCGTGGGTTTGTAAGCCACTTGTCGTGGGTTTGTAAGCCACTTGTCATGGGTTTGTAAGCCACTAAAAAGGTAGAAATGGGTTCCATCCTAAAAGAAAAATAGAGTGAAGATTTCAGTGCTATTGTGAAGTTTTAACATAATTCTAGACTCAATACTTATCTTGAAATCTTGAACTCCTGATAATCTTAATACTCATGAGTCTTCAATCTTGATATATTGAATCTCTATATTGTACAGTCTTCATTCTTGGTACCTGCATGGTTAAATCCTGCATATACATATAGATCTAAACTATAATGTTAGTATTTATATTTTATAATCTTATTCTAAGGTTCTTGTCATCAAAACCATCAACTAATGGACTAACATTATATTTATATAAATAACAATAAAAAATTTAAAAAATTATAGAGTCATCGAAATTTATAATTAATATAAATATGCATTTATAAAATATAAATTCAATCATTTACATGATATAATTATATAATTTAATACAAGTCATATAATTAAATTAAGTAACATGTTAATATATATTTATATATTAATTAATAAAATACAATTTATTCGGCCTTTTACATTAGGTTTACACAAAAAAATGTTTTATTTATTTATTTATTTAATAAATACATACAAATAACTAATCTAATTTGTGACAACATCAATATATATATAAGAATCTCACATAACTAACAATATAATAATAATATATGTATGAACATTATATTGTTATTCAAAGATTATATATCATATAGAAAAATAAACATATACTTAAAACTAATGCCCTTAAGTGCACCTTGTAATGATGAGTTCTCCATCCTTTAAAACTTCCTCGATTCGGTAGATTGCTAATTCTTTAACCATGAACCTTTTACTATCAAATAGTTGTTGCTTTGAATTGATTTGAATATTGATAGAGTTCTTAGAGGCACAAATTAGCCGGTAATGGAAGAAATGAGGCAGCCAAAAAAACTCTTCTAAAGTTTAGGTCAAGGGTCTTTTTATAGTGGTTGAAATAGAAAGAAATGTGGATCACATCTTATACCATTTCTCATTAAATCACAACCTTCCATCTCCAAACCCCTTTTTCCTTTTTGATCCCCCACTTATACATCATGTGGCTACCAAAATTAACCTCGTAACATCATGGGATAATAGCCCATTTAAGCCCAACTAAATATATTTAATTAAATCTAATTTAATTGCTTGTCGATATTGTATATCGATTGATATATTTATAACTATTATAAATATATACGATAATTTTGTTTCCACAAATCAAATTTAAAATTTTATAATTAATGTTTCATAAGCATTAATTAATATAAAACAATTATAAACTAATTAAATATTTTGGTCTAAAGAGAATTCATCATTTTGGTTGTGTGACTCGTCGGGTGTAAATTCGATCAGCGATTAACATTGAACTATTCGAATGTTAATATACACACGTCACTTAGCAAGTGGTGTGACATTTTGGCTAAATTTATTGCTTACTTGGTTTTGGTAAAACTCATTTTTACATTATTAAGCACTGCCCGGTAGTGATTTTTATTTACATCAATTATCTTCGTCAAAACTATATCACTTTGGATTTATGGAATTTAGTAATGGTCAAAATTCCATTATCATCAATATTAAACTCTATAATCCAAACATAAAGTCATTGGTTCAATAACAAAATTATTATTAACCAAAATGCTTTGGCTAAAGGCTTTGACTTTCGATTGACTTGAGTTGACCGTGATACTAACCCCATATAACCGAAGAGATGAATCCTATCTTGAATATTGCTTCACTCCCAATACTTCCACTCGATCCAACTATAGTTACTAGATGGACGGCATGCCATGATTTGACTATAATCAAAACGGAGCTTTCATATTGAAGATCCATGGTATACTCAAGTCGAGAGAACTGTGTAAATCAGTCACATCAGTATTTTCTGTTTGAATTAGTTATATTAACTAACAGAAAACTATCAAGTGGGTTATTCCATAGTTATCAATAACTATGAGTACGTAACCTCTTGGTGCCCCCAGTAATCATGAGTAATACATTGCCTAACATTTGGAGAGCGTTACATACTCTAGTCTTAATGGATACGTCGATATCCAGTCTCAATGCATCTTGACTAGGAACATTTAAAATGGTATATTTATTTTATTGTGATAAATTACTCATGGTTATAACACTTTGTAATTACTATCACAAAAAATACCATTTATGGATTTTCTATCAAATATACTTTTAGTTAAATTAATTAATTAATATAACATATTATATCAAGTATATAAAAGAAAGAAAACACCTTTTATTTTGAACAAGATTGGTTGTCGATTTAGAAATATATAACAAATTACATAATTGCCCTTAGGGCTCTTAACTCTATCAAGTACCAACTTTATTCTTCTCGAGATTTATCTATTCCCCAAATGCTCACCATAAACTCTAAAAATCTTTAGATTGGATGATGAAGGAGCTTTTTTATGGATTTGTTTCATTTTGTGTTTTAGTTAAATTCCAAACGTTTCTACTAAGTCTTCAATGTGATTGGCTACTTTTTTAGATTTCACCAATATATATTCTATATTGATCTCTAAATTTTGGCATATCTCTCCAATAATCATTTTATTAACCAAGTGTTGATATATTGCCTTTGCATTCCTAAGACTGAAGGGCATAACCTTAGAGCAAAACAAATGCATAATGGTTATAAAGTTGGTATGTTCTTTATTTGGTTTACACTATGATCCAATTAAACCAAAAGTTAGCATCATAAAAGAGAGTGGCTGATGTCCACTGGTTGCATCCATTAGTTGATCAATTTGATACAAAGTAAAGCAACCCTTGATACAAGCTTTGTGCAACTCTATGCAAGTTTTGTCATTTACCATTTGGCTTTTTTACCAGCATGGGGTCTATGATCCATTTCGAAAATGGACTTCTTAAATAAAATTGTTCTTCAAGAAACTTTCCACCTCTTCTTATACTGCCACATACTTACTTTTTTAGGATGTCTTCATTTTTGCAGTTCGATGTTAATTTTGTATCAATATTAAATGCATGAAACATACTGGTGGATCAAAACCAACCATGTTATTAGGCAACTAAGCAAAAATATCCAACTCTTACAGTGGAATATCCACTCTTTTCTTAGCTCAAACCCAGTTAAGTTTTTGCTTTTACTGTCTTAGTAGTATCATTCAGATTATTAACTATATCTTCAAGCATCTTTACACATTGAGATTTCTCTACTTAGATCCGGGGGTCTAGTCTAATTCTATATAACCTTGATATTAAGATCTTCTTCTATGGTATGTATCTATTTCCTCTTTCGAGTTAGTATAATACTACATTCGTCGAATTGCATATCTTCAAAACATACCCATGTACATGGTACTTGTCTTACTGGCTCAATTGTACAGCTTCATTAGTTGTCCTTCGGCTATCCTTTTAAACTTTCATCATATAATTATATTTTGTTGAGCGTTAGCACCTTGACTAATACATTTGGATCATCCTATGTTGTTATCGTAGCATTATCTTCCTTCACCGTCATTTCTCCCAACTTAATAGGTAATAATGATGTAACTTGTGTAGATTTTCCCCTTTGGTAGTAGGATTAAAGTGTTTGATATGATTTAGTGTTTGAATATTAATATCATACACATAATTCTTTCTTTTTTAAACTGCTTAAATGTATGCATAATACAATCTCTAGGATATTAGCTAGCCCTCTTACATTTTACTCACAATTACGAGCTAAAAATTTAAACTAAAAATGTTTAGTTGAAACATAGCAATATATCGCATTGAAAACCAGCCTCCTAAAGAAGGCATTATATACTAAGGATTGTTTCATTACGAGGAACGTTATTTCAAACACCTTGTCGCATGGTGCCAAGCTGATTTTGACAAGCATCTTATATTCATTAATGGGAACAACCATATAACATCCCCTATTCCGAAACCAAAGGATGGAACCCTAATGTATTGCAGTCATATTGGAAGTATCTTTCGGCGCTGAAATGAGGTCGGTTATATATTACTTTCAACATTTTATGTGGACAAACTAGCTAACAAATGTCGTATACAATCATTTATTACATTCTCAAAAATGTTCCCGTAAAGGTACCCATTAGGGTTCAAAAATATAATACAACATAGATAATAGTGCCATGTCCATCCTATGAAGATGCTATATGGACATTTCATACACTGGAATAAATACAAACATATGTATTGGCAAAGCCACTTGCTTTGTCTTCAAAATTCTCCTTTTGTCTTTTGAAAGCAACACGTCTTATCTCATAAACTCAACCTACTCGAATGAGTACCTGTTAATTTATGGAGAAAACAATAATAAAAATGTGGGTCAGACATAAAGTCTGGAAGGAGTAATATATTATTTTAAACTTAACATATAGTGAGACCACGCCGCTAAAGCATGGAATGAGTTTTCCCCTCTTTATTGCACAACATCCATTCATCAACATGAATCATGAATACATTTCATAACAATGTGTGCCTAACACTCACAATTATACCATGACTAGGCTTTATAGTCAATTCGCTTAATTTTCCACCTAGTCCTTATTCTCTTTTCTTCTCAAAATCCATATTACAATGCTTGCGGTCACCGCTAAGGCCTTACGAAATCTTCTCTCCTTTAGGTATTGTCTATTGTATATTCGGCTACCACTGAGGCCTTATTCCCTACCTTCATGTCTTGGTTGCCACTCTAAACCTTGTACCTTCACTTTAAGTCTTGGTTGCCACTCTAAGCATTAGACCAATGCTTTCACTTCTTGGTTGCCGTTCTAGGCCTTACACCAAAACTTTTGGTTTTGGTTACCACACTAGGCCTTACACTAACTCTTTTGTGCTTTGCTTGCCACTTTTGGCCTTACACCAGAGCTTTCATGCTTTGCTTGCAAATTTGTCCTCAACAATTCTTTTGGTATCAATTGTCACATTAGGCCTTACTTCAATGCTTTTGGATTTGCTTGCTATGCTTTCGGTTTTTTTGTCATACTAGGCCTTACACCAATGCTTTCATTAAATCTTTCAGTTCTTGGTTGCTGCATCATGCTTTAAACCAAGCTTTTAGTTCTTAGTTGCCACTCCATGCCTTACATCATTTACCCAATACTCCACCTAATCATTCATTTATAGGTACTATCTTTAACTATTCATTAAGCTACTTTGAGGTCGAAAACTATCTTTGGCCTTCTAAAATCCCAGAACCATCTCCAATGCACATTATGTCTCATATAATGTTCAAAGTACTTGTTTCTTCCATCTAAAGCCATAGTATTACTCTCCCCTTTGGAAGCCAATAGATTTCAATATTGACTTTCCATTGAAAGTTAGTACATCTTAGAAATCAGTACTCTTTGTCTCATCTATGCAAAGCTGGTTTAAAAATATAGTTTCATTTCATTATCATGTAGAGTCTCCATGTTAGGTCTTAGAAATCACCTCTTTTACCTATGATTCCTCAACCGCCCCCATGTATTTCATCCACCTTCGGTTCTGGGCTATCACCTTCGGTTTATTATACCTAGATTCATACTTAGCATTTCCTAGTTCATTTTTCTTAGGTCTTATACTTAGTATTCCCTAGTTCATTCTTTCGATTCAAGTGCTCAAAGCTCAGTATACCCTCTTTGGGTAGACGTATAAAGCACACTGTCTGAGCTTATCTAACACCATTTTTACATATGTCATCATTGCATTCATTTTGACTTCGTTCATTTTCAGTTAGTATAGTACTATCCTGATTTTTCCGCACCTATTATGGATATGGTCTCTTAACCATTTATCATATATCTTACTCCTATAATGTAACATCCCCTATCTAGAGGCCCAAAACTAAGCGCTACAGATGCTGCAGTCATCTATAGTATTAGCTTCCGACAACTAAATATGGCTATGTTAATTGTATCAATAATATCAGAAGAACTTGAATATGAAACAAAACACATATTAAAAAACACATTTACTTCATTACATTTCAAAATCAAATGTTTCACATTCACAACGCATAATCCCCAAATCGTTCCCAAGCACGGATCAATTATAATTATTACAAATTATGCCAAGAGTGATATATGAAGATACCCCCTTAGTTGATCAGAGTCATATGGTCATAATAGACCTAATACAAACAACATAGCGAAAAATCCATCAAAACATAACAAGAACAGCAAATCCTACGTAGCTATCGTTGCCTCCTACATGCCTTCGGTAGCTTATTCGTCGACGTTCTAAAACCTAAAAAAGAACCTTAACCCCTCAGCCTACTCAAATCAATTTTGAGCACTCGAGAGTTTAAGGGGAAAACATAAACTTCGACTCAGACATAAAGCCTGGTGTGAATAATATTTTACATCCCGGAATAATTATGTTAAGTGAGACCATGCCGCTTAGGGGAATGGGTTTCCCCTCACTAACGTCCTTTTAAAACATATCTTTGCAAAACCTTTCATAAAACCATATACTGTGCTTCTGCATCCACAATGGTTAAATACTGTAAAGCAATCATTATGTAAACATGCATTAATATAAGGTAATAATGAACTGTCTGTTCAAACACACAAGTTTTGTTTGGATAACTTTTAACCTTTGGCTGATTCGGGTCTACCAAAAAATATAATCAAAATTAACCTAACACCTATTAGATATTCTTCACCTGGATTATCTATCTTTAACTATCCGTTAAACATTTCCCATCTGGATGGTCTGTCCTTAACTATATGTTAAATACTTCACTTTTGGAAGTTCTATCCCTAACTTAATCATCTCCCAGGTCTTCCCAATCCTAATGGTTTTTTGGGCTCACCAATAACTTATTTGTATATAAACATATATTCCTTTTGATGTGTAACCATAATTTTAGTCTACCTATGACAAAGCCCTACACTCTAGAATTTTGGACAACAATTAGATGGGGCTATTAGCTAATGTATAGGGGGCGACCCCATACTAGTCCCATCTGGTTTTCTAATATCTGAATCATTTTCACTTAAGGATCCCCTCCCATAATTTTCCTTGAAAACATTTTCAAAATGATTATAAACCTTTAAATCAAACTTAAACAAGGAAAAGTATATAATCTTTATACTTTACTCAAAATCATATCACCATGTTATATATATATATATATATATTCTTTACTCAAAATTTAGTTGATGAACATTTAACCATTTCAAAGAACCTCTTTCTAAAATTTTGAAATCCTCTCGTTCAAAATCAAACATTAAACCTTTCGAAACTTGTTAGCAAAAAATTGGACTAACACCTCTAAGTTCGAATTTGACTATATCACGTTTAAGTTGGTTGATATGAAGTTTTTAATGTTTCGATACGTTAACAGATAATTTTTGCAGTCACAGAATAGTTAACGGATTCAGAGTTGGAAAGTATTTAAAGGAAGTAAATAACACAAAGTTTTATAGTGGTTCGGCCAAAACGTGCCTACATCCACTGTCCATCTTATTATGCTTGCTTCGATTTGATTACGAGTACAAGTTTGATTGGAAAGAGCAAAAAACTTGGAGCAGCTGTAGTGGTTAAGTCTCAGCGGAGTTTTCCCTCTTTTCTCAAAAATTCGGTCCCTGTTAACGGTAAAAAGTGAACGCTAACACCCGGTGTATGTAATAGAATTGTGAAAGCACCACCCGTTGGTACGGGAACAGAATATAAGTTGAAAATAGCAGAAAAGCAGTAAATGAACAACAGATTTATAGTGGTTCGGCCCGTAATTGAGCCCACATCCACTTTATAGACTTTTATTGCTGATTCGATTACAATTTGATACAATATCCTTCAAAATACAATACAACTTGATCATGAAAGCACTCTTGACTACTAGCTCGATCTTTGATGATGAAACTCGACGAATCCGTGTTGGATGTTAGGAGCTCTTCTCGAAGATTGTTGTAGTGTCTCGAATGCTTGAAGATCTTTGATTGCTGAATGAGAGGAGGTTTCGACAGCGTAACGGCGCTTGGAGAAATGAATGGCCAAAAGTCCCCCCCAAGTTGGAAGTGGTGGGGTATTTATAGGAGCTGATTTGGACTCAGAAAATTCGCCTAAGTCTTAGGTCGCGTACGACCTTAGTTAAGTCGTAGGTCGCGAGCGACCTAAGCTAGGTCGCAGTCTTCTTGCGGCTTAAAAGATTAGCTGGTGAAGCAGTGCCTGGCTTTATTTGATTAAGTGGTAGGTCGCAGGCGAGTTAAGGGATAGCTGTGGGAGCTCTAGGTCGTAGGTCGCTGAACATGCTTTATCAGTTAGGTCGCTACCCTCTTTAGGTCGTCAAGTCCCTTAGGTTGCGAAGCTTTCTGGATCTTAGGTCGCAAAGTCTCTTAAGTCCTTAGGTCGCAAAGCTTCCTTACAGTTAGGTCGCGAAGTCCTTCTGGATCTTAGGTCGCAAGCTTTCCTGAAACCTTAGGTCGTGGACTTCCTTAGGTCGCAACTTCCTTAGGTCGCAACTTCCTTATGTCGTAGCTTCCTTAGGTCGTAGGTCGCTGGGATACTTCAATGAGTTAGGTTGTGACATTCTTAGGTCGCGACGTTCCTGTGGCTTAGGTTATAGCCTCACTAGGTCGCAGAATTCCCTAGGTCGTGACTTCGTTAGGTCGCAAACTTCTCTTAGGTCGCGAAGTTTTAGGTCGCTGAAATAAAGGGATTAACATTTGCCCCTCGAGGTATATGACTATGCCATAGGTCGTATACTTCGATTCAACCTTGCTAAGTCGTGGACGACCTAAAACTTCGTGCCTATTCACCTTCCATTCTCAGCCCATATAAACTGTTAAGTCGCCTTCTTCCTCCTAATCCTTCTGCTCTAATTTCCCATTGCTATTGACAAATCTTTGAACCCCCAAGAGAGAATTCAACTTGTTTAAACGACGATTCATCCTTTCTAACAAACTACGTAAGTGAGTTTCGATCTCCATTCCATCATAATCGCCGCCCAATTACGAGTTTATGTTGTCTAACCCAAGTTTAATTCCATGCATTTGTGTTTCGTTTTTTGAATGATTGTCACGATCGACATGTTAACATGATTCGTGAATGCACGGTAATGTTTGTAATGAATCGAAGAACTTGAAATTGATTTAATGGGCGATTTGGTTGGTATGTAGAGATGAATAGGATTCAAGAAGAGGATGAATCATTTTCTTTATACTAGCAGTATCGGGTTATTGGATCAGTAGGATTGTTTGGAGAAGAAGCCAGCGACCTAGCAGATCTGTATGGCTTTAAAAGTTAGGTCGTAAGGTTCTTAGCGACCTAAGTCTTGCGATCTAAAAAACATCTGCAACTAAAACGAAGCTGACCAACCTCTTTTGCGACCTAAGGATTCTCAACCTATGCTAAGTCGTATGCGACCTAGGACATGGAGTAAATTGCATTGTCTTGATCCATAGTTACATTGTGCGACCTAAATATGTCTCGACCTACGATAGGTCGCTGAACGACCTAGTACTTGAAACAAATTTGTAAAGCCCTGAACACTTCAAATTGGACAGTACGACTTAAAATTGCTCCGACTTATGTTAGGTCGTGAACGACCTAGAACTTAGAAATTTAGGCAGAATTTGGCTGATTTTCGAATTTGAATTGTTTTAGACTTCGTTGTACTTCTTTTTAGATTGCCTTAACATTAATGCTGATAACCTGTTTAAAAGCAACATTCACAGAAAAAATGGGACGAATATACTGCCATTGATTGCCCACATCGAATGACAGATTAGTCGACAAAGAATAACAAACCTAAATGAACTTCGCGAATGAAATGCTGCGAACTAACAAATCTAAGTGAAGTATTAAAGCAAAATTGAAACGATCAACTAAAGCTGATTTATTTGCATCAACACAACACTGTTCTTGGACTTAAGATATCAAGCCCCGAAACTTTATAATTGACAAGTATCAACTAATTTAGTTTCATTTATATTTGCTTGTTATTGCGTTAGTTTTGCACAACACTTCACTCTTTTTTAGGAAACGTGCACCTTAATATTTGATCGTCCAGTTCCTTGTGTAGAATGGCATCTCAACAGGAAGACTTGGAAATAGCTGGAGAAGCTTTTCCAATTGCTACTCCACTGAATGACCCTCCGGAACGGACTTCCACTACTCTGAGCCACAAGGTCTTCAGACAATTGTGCATCCAATTCGGCATTGCCGAAGCAGATGCTTTACTTCCTGGATCAAGCGACACTGCTGACAGGCCGCCTCTTGGCTTTATCGCTGTGAATCGTCAGATGTGCTTGAGCGGAGCTATTCCGCCCTTTAATGATTGTCTTCGAGAACTTCTCCTTCGGCTATCTATCTCCCCTTTTCAACTGCACCCTAATGGATACTCCATCCTGCTGGGACTGTGTGTGCTTTTTAGGAGAACGTTGGGCCGTTTCCCCAGTTTTGCCGAAATTCGCTTCTTGTGCACATTTGCAAAGAACAAAGATCATCCCTCTATTACACTTGTGAGGAGTTCTAGGAACCGTAAATTAATTCTGGACTTGCCCGAAAGTGCCCATGGGTTTTTAACTCAATTCTTTTATGTCCGCTGTCCTCCGGGATTTTATGCTATCTGGAGAGTCGAAAGTAAGATTGTCTCTTTCCGATTTGTTTTTAAGACTTTCCAGAACTCGAACTGTCAAATGCTTAACTCCATTCTTTCTTTTTGCAGCACTTCCTCCTCCACTTCGAGATACCAGTCACAAATTAATTTTAGATACTTTGAGTGCCGTGGATGTTGAAGAGAGGAGTGTTCAATTTCTATTGAGAGATGAGTTCCTCCACGAATTTGGACTCTTACATCCTTCCCGTTCCACTCGGCCACATGAAGTCCCTGATTCTCCTACTGAGGAGTCAGATGCCCCTGTTCCTGCTAAAGAACTTTTACCGCAAGATCTTACCGCTGAGACTTCATTGGTAAAGTGTTCTACTTCTACCGACATTGCTGGATCGCCCAGTAAGCTAGCACTTGCCCCGGTTTTTGAAGAGGAGGAAAATCTTCACACTCTTGAAAAGATGGCTGAGGTGGAAGTTGAAAAAGATAATTCTCCCATGCACCATGGCGATGATACTTTTCACAGTCTGAGCGACATTATGATAACCTCTCAGGAGCTCTTTAAAGATGATGTTTCTAAAGTGGTCCCTCCTGTTATCGAAACAACTTCTTCCTTGCAACAAACCACAACGCCTTCTATACAAGCCGTCATCATTTCCACACAAAAAAGTGGTTTGTAGCCCGACGCGCATAGTCCACACGCCACACACACTTAGGATTTGAGCACTTATAAGCATTTACTCTTTCTTTCTGGAAATTTCTAAACTTTACTTCTTTTCTGTTTTCAGATTCTCCGATGGGGCGCTCCGGCTCATATTATGACTCATTTCAGCGCCATGGAGGTCGCGGATCCTATGACTTTAGGAAATATCTTGACGACCAGAGAGAGACAGATGAGGAACGGGCCCAAAGGAAGGCTCAAGAAAAATGGGATTATGAGCAGCGGCAGAGAAGGAGAGATGCTGACCGATATGATTCTTCTCATAGAACTTACGATTCTCATAAGCGAAAGTCCTACGATGACAAAGGGAAGACTCATATTACTGATGAATCGAGCAAACGGTCTAAGCCAAGTGACGCGTCTGCTATTTCTGAGAAGACTAACGCTCCCATTTCTTCTGACATTCCGGCCGGTTCTCCTCCTCTAAAGGAATCTGATATTCAAACCATCATTAACAGGCCACAATATCAAGTTAAAGACGGCCCTTCAACGCTTCAGAGCCGATTTCCGAATTGGAGTCTAAGAGGAGTCCGTTTCGACTTAGATCTGGTTCCCATTGATAAGCAGGCAATGCTGAGAAATGTCGATGCTGTCAAGCTTGATATTGAAAGAATGTCTGGATGGCAGAAGCTGGTTGATGAACTCCAAAGGATCAACCACATGAATCTTGAGGCGATGATGACCATGGAGAATGATAAATCAGAATGGGACAAATGGCGTAAGCAACATGATGCGGAGATGACGAGCATCGCAGACGACAATGCAAAGCTTGCGTCTGAAGTTAAGCAGCTTAAGGAAAATCTCGCTTCTTCTTCTGCATCATATACTCAAAAAGAAGAAGTTTTTCAGAAGCAAGTACGGGATGCACATGCTGCACAAAGAGACGTAGAAATGAAGCTTGCCGCCGAACAGCATGTCAATGAGAAGTATCGTGCAGAAAACGCCGAACTGCGGGAAAAAGTCACCTCCCAGAACGTGGAGATTGAGTTATTAAAGTCTCGACTCGCTAAAGCTGAGGCAGCTCGTGATGAGGCTATTACTGGTAGGGTTGCTGCCATTGCCGAAAAAGAAGCGGCTGAACAGTCACATGAGGCAACGAAAGCAAACCTCGGTTCTACCTTATTCGACTTTTATTTACACTGCGTTCTGGGTCGTTGAAGCCTTGCTTTTCTGGGTCCAGATTATGAAATCACCCTGGCGGAAGTGTGGGAGGCCGCACTTGATATGTTTAAAGGTGCCGGCTATGATGAAGCAAAATTTGAGGAAGCAAAATTTGAGGCTCGCTATCTTGATGATGAGGCTCGCGCCGCTCTGGTTAGAGGGAAGGAGCAGCTTGCTAGGGCACGGGCTGAATCATTGGGAGAAGAGCTCTCAAAAGAGGAAGCTCTTTTAACTGCCTCTGTTCATGCTTCCACTTCGGCTGATGCAAACATTATGGATTCCAGCTCTCATCCTTCACATCCAGTTGTGACCACTCCTACAGAAGAGGAGGCAATGAAGGACTTTCAGGTTCGGGAATTTGAGATTGATCTCGCCAAACCGGCTTCTCCAGGTAACTTTGACGATTCACGGTCTTCTTTTTTTTTCTCGAGGAATACTAATTTTGATTTCTTTTATTATGCAGTAGTCGTGCCGGAAACTGCACCAATTCTTCCTTCTTCAGCTGCCATTCCTTCTTCTCAAGTTACTCCTCTTCCAGCTTCTCAACCAGGTTCACAGGAAGAACCGATAGCAGCCCTTCAAGGTTTGGACGAACCATCTGCTTCCGAGGAACAGAAAGCGGAAGATCTGGAAGATAGCGAGAAGACCCCGGAGCAGTCTTCCGATTATGACACAAAGCTTTCTACATTTCTTGCTCCGGGGAGTGAATCTTCTTCCAAGAAGAAGGGGAAACGTGTGGTTTCGAAGAAAGGAAAGAAGAGTTCTTCTGCTGCTGGGGATGAGACAGAGATTGATCCAGCTGAGTCTCTTTCTCCTTCTTCTCCGATACGGCCTACGAAGCTAATTACCAGGCCGGGTAAAAGCTCCAAGGGTGGGAAGAAGGGGAAATGAGTTTGATTTTGTATTTTCTGCTTTTTGTATTGACCGGGGATTGTGCGGATACCGGTCTCCGCTTCTTTTTGTAACCTGTACAATGTAAAAAAAATTCTCATAGTGTTGAAATAAATAGATATTTTTCTTGTACAAATCCTTGTGTATGTAGGAATACATCTGTTTTTCATTTGAAGTGTAGAGTAAACGATTCTTTCTATTTGTACAAACTTTTGGTCTGTGTTTCAAGAATGCATTTCTCCACATCTTTATTACGTGATATTGCAATGAACTTGTGGTATGTCGCTTGTATATTACTTTTATTACTGTAACTGAATTGTATAATACTGCCCCCATACCACAAGTATACTGTAATACTTCTTGCTTTCACAAGACCGATACTCTTATTTTAGAGAATAACTTTCCACTTTTTTCAGAAAAGAATTATTCTGCTTTTTAATAGAGTATATCTTGTCTTTGGAGAAATTTTTATTTTCTTTTTCTTCCTGAAGAACATTTCGACTTCTGGGAATGATCACTTTTATTTGTTTGAAAGTGAATTTTCCTGTACAATGAAATGAGCTTCTGAAGAAGGTCTTGATTTTATGCCCCAGTAAAGGGTTTATTTTTGGTATTTCAAGCAAGGTGAAGTACGCCTCTGAAGAGGTCTTTTGGTCTCTGAAGAGAAGCAATTTTGGTCTCCGAAGAGAAGCGATTTTGGTCTCCGAAGAGAAGCAGTTTTGGCATTTCAGCACAGGTGAAATGTGCCTCCGAAAAGGGCTTTTGCCTCCGAAGATGGCTTGTGCCTCCGAAGAGGGCTTGTGCCTCCGAAGAGGGCTTGTGCCTCCGAAGAGGGCTTGTGCCTCCGAAAAGGGCTTGTGCCTCCGAAGAGGGCTTGTGCCTCCGAAAAGGGCTTGTGCCTCCGAAAAGGGCTTGTGCCTCCGAAGAGGGCTTGTGCCTCCGAAAAGGGCTTGTGCCTCCGAAGAGGGCTTGTGCCTCCGAAAAGGGCTTGTGCCTTCGAAGAGAGCTTGTGCCTCCGAAAAGGGCTTTTGATTGCCTGGAAGTTACTTTTTCATGGTCGGAGGGGTCCACGGGACAGGCGCAAGTTGCTTGATTGGATGTTTGTTTGTACAAACGATCGTAATCAATTAACGAGGTGCCCCTTCGGTGGTCCTACCAATCTTTTTGATTGAGTAAAGCACTCCCATTTATTGGCGTGCCTCGTTAGAGGGCTTTGGTTGGTGTGCCAGGAAGGTTGCGTCTTAGGGGCAAGTAGATCCATGGGATGGACACAAGCTGCCTGATCGGATGCATCACAATCAGTTAGCGAGGGTCTTATTCCTTCTGCTTGGGAAGGTATCCCTTTAGTGGATCTATCTGCTTTCCTATTGAGAGGCATACATCCCTTTGGCTGTTTCCACGTTTGCCCGCTCATGTTGTATCATCATCCGCCAATCTGCGATCCTTTATCATCGTTTCCAAGCGCGTCTTCCTTTCTTTTGCAAGTAAGTTGCTTTATCCGAAGAAGTAGACTTCACTGTTGAATGACTCCACAGAGTAAACGCAAGTTATTTGGTTGGATGCCTTTTTATATCAACGATCGCAACCAGTTAACGAGGGCTTGACACAGTGGAGCCGTCAACTTTTTATGTGAAGTTCCTCTTGTATGGGATTTGAGTTTGGAATTTTTGTTGCTTGAAATTTTCTTTAATAAATGATTTGTACAGCTCGCTTAGCTTTGCGATGGGTGGGCTTTGCTTTAATGACCTGCAGTATTAGATCGATATTTTAGCAATACATTTAGAGTATTTACACATCGAAATATAACAGGCATTTTATAATAGAAAACACAGAATGCATAGTTTTTTATTATTGAGTCACGCTGATTTCCCAGCGGTTTACAATGCAGAAGTTACACATCCATCATTATCTTTACAAATTCAAGCAATGTTGTTAAGTAAAAAATGAATGCTAGTTATTGTTGTTTCAGAATCTCCAAGCTGGATTTCCATTTGTGCTTGATTCATAGCTTTTGGATTTTTATGCCAGAGAAAGTGAGAGATGCCCCAGTCGCAGTTTTGTGGGTAATTAATAGTCATCCCAACCTCTGCTTGCTGGGTATGGTCCCCCTGTGATAGCATTAATGACAAGCTTTTCTGAATCTTGCACTGCAGTGTTGTTGTGAGAATCAGATTGATGGGTAGGGTGTTGTTGATCCCGAGTGGATGAGGTTGGATCGACTCCGCTTTTCTTAACGTATTGTTGGAGTTTACCCTGCTCTAGCAATTCTTCAATCACCTTCTTTAATTGGCGACATTGGTCAGTGTCATGGCCAGGTTGATTGTGAAATTGGCAGAATTTTCCATTACTCTTCGCACCTTTCGTCATCTCAGGTGGCTTAGGATACCGGACAACGTCTTTTGTTGCAAAAAAGATATTTCTTGGTGTATCAGTTAAAGGAGTATAATCCGAAGAATTAAAGCGGCGAGGTTTCTTTTCATTTCCCTGGCTCTTTCCTCCTTCATTCTCCCTTTTCTGACTTTCAGATTCTCTTTTCTTAGATGGGACACTGTTGTTATTAGTTTGGGCAGCAACCACCTTCGACGTCGTAGAAAGGCTTTCAAGGCGAATGAACTCGTCGGCCTTTTTATAGAATTTATCAAGTGAGTTCGGTTCCTTCATTTTTAGCCATATTCCAAATTTACTTGATTTATCAATGGCTCGCATCAAATAAGTCAGGATCATGCGTGGTTCCGCATTTTCTACTTCGGCTAAAGCTATATTGAAACGGCTCAAGAAAGATTTGATTGATTCTCCGGGTGCTTGTTCAAGGTTAGACAGTGACATTATATCCTTAGCTTTTGAAGCATACAATCTGAACTGTTCTTTAAACTTTTGCGTTAAGTCGGAGAACTTATCTACAGACCGAACTGGAAGCTTTGTGAACCAAAGTAAAGCCACGCCTTCGAGGTATACCGGAAAGTATCGACACTTGATCTCGTCTGATGCTCTTGCACCGGTCATATGCCAATCGTATTTGTATAGGAAATGATTAGGGTCAGTGGCTCCCCTATAGGCTTGGATAGTAGGAGGTGCAAATTTCCTTGGAAATTCCGCTCTCAGGATCCTTTCAGTAAATGGAGTTCTGCTTGGCGCGAATCCCCAATCAGCCTCATCCTCTTCCCTTTGCATGCTCTCTTTCATGATGCGGCCAACCATTTCAGACAGGTACTCTTTATTGTTCAAAGACACCTCCGGGCAAGCACCAGTTCTTCCCTCGGAAGTTTGCCTGGGCATATGTTCATGACAAGTTGGTTGCGGCATAGAACCATCAGCTTGGAAAGGTGGCATTTCAGGAAGGGTGGTTTGATGGTTTTCTGGTTGACGATTTTCCCCGAGCAGAGCAGTTATTCTATCCATCATCAAAGCATTTTGAGTTTCAATTTGTTGGTATAATCCAGAAACTGCGTCATCCAATTCAGCCCTGGTGACTCCAACGGTTGGAGTTGCTTGATCTGCTGTTGGGGAAGCGGAAGTTCCTTCGTGAGCATTTCCGGATCTGATAGGTCTACCTCTTCTTCCAGGGGCCATTATTTCGGATCTGGTTTTTAAGAGAGGTTCTTTTTATGAGTCTTTACGAAGCAACGGTGGATGATCGCCTGAGTTGGGTTCTCAGTGAAAGCACCAAAATGTTAACGGTAAAAAGTGAACGCTAACACCCGGTGTATGTAATAGAATTGTGAAAGCACCACCCGTTGGTACGGGAACAGAATATAAGTTGAAAATAGCAGAAAAGCAGTAAATGAACAACAGATTTATAGTGGTTCGGCCCGTAATTGAGCCCACGTCCACTTTATAGACTTTTATTGCTGATTCGATTACAATTTGATACAATATCCTTCAAAATACAATACAACTTGATCATGAAAGCACTCTTGACTACTAGCTCGATCTTTGATGATGAAACTCGACGAATCCATGTTGGATGTTAGGAGCTCTTCTCGAAGATTGTTGTAGTGTCTCGAATGCTTGAAGATCTTTGATTGCTGAATGAGAGGAGGTTTCGACGGCGTAACGGCGCTTGGAGAAATGAATGGCCAAAAGTCCCCCCCAAGTTGGAAGTGGTGGGGTATTTATAGGAGCTGATTTGGACTCAGAAAATTCGCCTAAGTCTTAGGTCGCGTACGACCTTAGTTAAGTCGTAGGTCGCGAGCGACCTAAGCTAGGTCGCAGTCTTCTTGCGGCTTAAAAGATTAGCTGGTGAAGCAGTGCCTGGCTTTATTTGATTAAGTGGTAGGTCGTAGGCGAGTTAAGGGATAGCTGTGGGAGCTCTAGGTCGTAGGTCGCTGAACATGCTTTATCAGTTAGGTCGCTACCCTCTTTAGGTCGTCAAGTCCCTTAGGTTGCGAAGCTTTCTGGATCTTAGGTCGCAAAGTCTCTTAAGTCCTTAGGTCGCAAAGCTTCCTTACAGTTAGGTCGCGAAGTCCTTCTGGATCTTAGGTCGCAAGCTTTCCTGAAACCTTAGGTCGCAACTTCCTTAGGTCGCAACTTCCTTAGGTCGTAGCTTCCTTAGGTCGTAGGTCGCTGGGCTACTTCAATGAGTTAGGTTGTGACATTCTTAGGTCGCGACGTTCCTGTGGCTTAGGTTGTAGCCTCACTAGGTCGCAGAATTCCCTAGGTCGTGACTTCGTTAGGTCGCAAACTTCTCTTAGGTCGCGAAGTTTTAGGTCGCTGAAATAAAGGGATTAACAGTCCCCATTGTTGTTGAGGAGCTCTGGTATTTATAGAGTGGAGCTGTGAAGTGTGGAAGTTGTGATTATAACTTTCTGAATCTGGTTCGGCATCTAGGTTGGAGCATTTGGATCGGCATATGGGTTGGAGCATTTGGATCGACATTTGGGTTATGAAGCTTGCTTCGCTTGATTGCTCTTTCATGTCTGGTTCGGTATTTCTACTTTGGAGCCTCTTATTTGCCGGACCAAACATTTGTCCAGCATGCCTGGGTATTGGACCAAATGTTTAGTTCAGTGTTGGACATGTCATGTCGGACCAAACATTTGGTTCGGCATATCAGAGAATGCCGGACCAAATGTCTGGTCCGGCAGTTCTGCCTTCTACATCATAATTCACTTCTGCTTCCTTTCTTTCCTCTCTCTCTGCCCGCTGGAAAACCGAGCCAACAAAACTATTCTCCAAACCTTTCAAAACCATTGAAAAGCAAACCTTTCGAAAGCTATAAAACTTTGGACATCCTTCTTTAAAATCACTTTAAAAGATTGCCTTAGAAAAACCTAGGAAAACCTTCCATTTAAACCTTTCGAATCCATTGAACTAGACCTTTCAAAATCACTCGAAGCAAACCTTTCAAAACCATTCAATATAAACCTTTCGAAATCATTGGATTCAAACCTTTCGAAATTTTTCAATAAACAAATCTTTTGAAACCATTCAATATAAACCTTTCGAATCCATTCAATATAAACCTTTTGAACCCATTCAATATAAACCTTTCAATACCATTCAGTTAAACCTTTTCAAGTCATTCAACTAAAACCTTTCGAAATCATTCACTTAAACAAACCTTTCGAAATCATTGGAAGCAACCTTTTGACTAAGTCGAAAGCTCTGCTTCGAAAACTTTAAACATATCCTTTGAAACAACTCTTTCGAAAGTATTGGGTTTTACTTCAATTTATAAAACAAGGGTGAATCACCTAAGTCGAAAGCTTCCTTTCGAAAGCATGGAAAAGCGGCTAGTTTTTAAAACAAGTCAACCTTTCGACTTTGTCGAAAGGTTCAAAAAAACATTTATAAAGCGTCAGTAACCCTTCGACTGTGTTGAAGGGTTTCAGAACAGAATAGTGTTAAAACAACAGTAACCGTTTGACTTTGTCGAAAGGTTTAAAACCCTTACTTTAAACATTTGACCTGGTCGAAAGCAACAAAGTCGAAAGCTCTTATTTGAAAGCAAAGCAGAGGTGAAAGCTTATGGTTTATAAAACAAACATACCCCAACCTCTTTGGCCATCAACCCTTCAACTTAGAACCCTTCGACTCTGTCCAATTCATTACGTACCAAATAGCTTGATAGCATATGCATTGGTGTGACCTTGTCAAAAGCTTTGAACCTCTCGACCTTGTCGGAAGGTCTGGGTCGGAAGGTTTATTGCCGTAAAGGCTGAAACATGTAAAAAATGTGATTTCTTCGTTTTTAACTTAAAAAGGAAATCTTTTCAACTAACCTGCCTTTGTCTGTCAAATTCTCATTGGTTAACAATTACTTTTCAAAAATGTGCTGCCACTAGTTTAAAATTAAATAATCATTTTATTTTACAAAATGCCCCTTCTCCTAATTAAATATATAAAACATTTAAGTCTCATACCTTAAATAATTTTATATATTCATCAAAACACTTAGGAAAAATCTGGAAAAATTCCATAAAATCTATTTTAATATGTTGCCTAACATATAAAAATTTCAACCCCAAGTAGTTATTAATTTAGCCGAAATAATTTATAACCCAATAAACAATTTCCTTCACTAGAAAATTAATATAAAATCCATATTATTCAGAAAATTATGCAAATCGAAACTCATCTCTAAAATATCATTTCTGACCTATATTTAAATTTTCAAGGCATTTGGATGTCATTTAATAGTGTTTTCATGTCAAACATATCATAAAACTAACATGAACATATATAATTCATCAACAACACACACACACACACAGATATATATATATATATATATATATATATATAATTTTAGTCATCAAAACATGGCATATACTTGCAAAATCATTTTGGGTCTAATCTTAAAACTGAAAACTAAAAGAAATTGGGATGCAATAATTATTCACCTTAGCTTTAAGATTATAGATGTGAGATTTGATGTTGATTTATTTGATTGTTTCCCTTCTCTTGAATCCTAGCTTTAACCTTCTTCTTGAGAATGATAATGGTGGCTGGCCTTACTATTTTTAGTTTGAGTAAAATGAAATGAACATGATCATTCTATCTCCTAAGGGTTTAGGGTATAATCTCCACCCATTTCCCATATTGCCCTTCTCATATCCTAACACATTAGCTTAGGTTATTTCATTTTAGTTTGCATATTATCATGGCATGGCTACCCTTAGCTAATCAATTATCAACTTATTAATATGCACATTATTTATTTAATTTACCCAATTAATTATTCTAAATAATGTTATAAAAATATATGGGGTGTTATAAACTCCCCACCTTAAAGAATTTCGTCCTCGAAATTATGATAAGGTACACAACAAAACAATCAAAGGTAGAACATACCATCAAACAAATCAGGGTAAGAGTCCCTAATCCTTCTCTCCGTCTCCCAAGTACAGTCTCTAGCATCGTCACTCCACTGAACCTTTACTAACTTGACTGTCTTGTTCAATAACTTCTTCTCATCTCTAGCCACAATCTAAATCGGCTTTCTAACTATGGTCAAATCTGGTTCTACTACTAAATCTTCTAGCACTTTAGGTGCTATGGTAGTCTCCGGGTCTCTAACACATTTCCTAAGACGAGAAACATGGAAAACATCATGGACTCAAGCCAAACTACTCGGTAATTCTACTCTATAAGCGAGTTTCCCGATCCTCTCAACAATACAGAAAGGTCTAACGAATCGAGGTGCTAACTTCCCTGATTTCCCGAATCTCATCACACCCTTCATCGGTGAAACCTTAATAAACACATAGTCTCCGATAGAAAATTCCAAATCTTTCCTTCTTCTACTAGCATAACTATTTTGCCTAGATTGAGCTTCCTTCATCCTAACTCGGATCAATTCAATCTTCACCGCAGCTTCCTTAACCAAATCTAGACCAAGTTCCAATCTATCACCGGTCTCTAACCAACATACGGGAGACTTGCATGGTCTTCCATACAAAGCTTCAAATGGTGCCATCCCAATACTAACCTGATAACTATTGTTATATGAGAACTCGGCTAGATGAAGATGGTCCTCCCATGATCGTCCGAAATCCAATACACAAGCTCTTAACAAATCCGCCAAGATTTTCTTATCTCTTTGCGTTTGCCCATCAGTCCATGGATGGTAAGCGGTACTCATGTTGAGCTTGGTTCCTAATGCTTCCTATGGACTTTTCTAGAACTCACTAGTAAACAAAGAATCTCTATCACTGACAATACTACTAGTAATCCTATGCAGTCTAACTACATTCTTCATAAATATCTTCGCCAAAATAGGTGTCATCCTAGTTGACTTTATCGAAATGAAATGGGCACTCTTAGTCATTCTATCTACTATGACCCATATGCTTTCATTTCCTTTATTAGACCTTGGCAACCCATCAATAAAATCCATAGAGATGGAATTCCATTTCCACAAAGGAACTTCTAACGGTTGAAGCAATCCACTAGGCTTCTAATGTTCAGCCTTTGCCTGTTGGCAATTCAAGCACTGCTTCACACATAAACCAATGTCCCATTTCATACCTTCCTAGAAGAAACTTCTCTTCATATTCGGATACATCTTCGTTCCTCCTGGATGGATAGTGAACTTTGAACGATGGTACTCATCCAAAACTTCCTTCCTTATGTCTCTTACATTCGGAACACACAACCTTCCTTTCTTCCTCAACCACCCATTTTGGTCAAGACTGAAATCCTTTAGGTCAGCTCTCTCTATTCTTTCCCTCAACCTTCTGATCCGTTCAGCCAAAACTGGATCTCCTTGTGAGAAATGCGGATTACGGATCTTAAGGCTAGTATAAACACTAGAGGGGAGGGGGGTGAATAGTGTTTTAAGGAATTACTAATTCATTTCGAGTTTATATTAATTTGAAAACAAATGTATGCAATATTTAGACACAAATATGATACAGATTCAAACACAGATGCAAATATAAAGTAAAAGCAGTAAAGGAATGAACACACCGGATTTTATACTGGTTCGGAGTTACCCTACATCCAGTCCCGCACACAAGTACGGATTTCCTTTCAAAAACAATCTTTACAATTACAACCCTCAATTTCAAGGCCACGAGGTACACCACTCCAGATTCACAATCCTCTGGGTAGAGATACTTGATTTCCCGGGCAACTAGTTCACCCAATTGATTTCCTAGGCTACAATCACACATTTTCTCACTTGATTGATTTCCATGGCTACAATCACACCTTTTCTCACTTGATTGTTTACAAAGAAGCCTATAACTCTAAATAGCACTGGGATCTTGTTGAGATAGTGATAGAGAATCAAACCAGAAATGATCTAGTTAAATTTAATGGTGATTTCGGCAGAGTAATGGTAAGAATATATATAAAGAAATGTGGAAGAAGAAGAAGAGTGAAAACCAGAAAAAAATTGTTGAAAATTCATTGAAAACATCCCCTATTTATAGAAGAACAACAGCCATGTCTATTCGTGAAAGGTTATGGCAAATAGACACTTCTTTTGAAATTCAAATTTTTGAAACCAACTGCCACTATGTCGACATGGGTATCTTGGGTATGTTGACATCCCAAAGGAAATTTTGGTGATTTGTTTTTCTTTGGAAATTATTTCTATCTTATATTAAAACTATTTTAAACTTTATAAATATACTTAACTATAGTTAAAATACATAAGTAAATATAGAGAATAATATATATATAATTTTACTATAATTTTATATTTAAATCTAAGTATAAATATTAAATTTATTATTAAAGATAGTTTAAAACAAATGAAGTTTAAAACAGGAGTTTATTTTAAAAAAAAATCAAAGAATATTTTAAGGCTAAAACATCTTTTTGAAAATCATTTGAAAAGATAAATTTTTAAGGCTAAAACATTTTGAAAAGCAGTTTTGAAAATCATTTTGAAGTAGTTTTGCAAGCTTCTTCCTACAGAATATCTCATCACATCAGGACTCGAGAACTTGTACAAAACCAAGATGTTCGTGGCTTTGTAAGCCACTTGTCGTAGGTTTGTAAGCTACTTGTCGTGTGTTTGTAAGCCACTAAAAAGGTAGAAATGTGTTCCATCCCAAATGAAATATGGAGTGAAGATTTCAGTGCTATTATGAAGTTTTAACATAATTCTAGGCTCAATACTTATCTTGTACTATTTGATAATCTTGATATTCTTGATACTCATGAGTCTTCAATCTTGATATCTTGAATCTCTATACTGTACAACCTTCATTCTTGATACCTGCATGGTTAAATCCTACATATACATATATATCTAAACTATAATGTTAGTATTTATATTTTATAATCTTATTCTAAGGTTGTTATCATCAAAACCATCATCTCAAGGACTAATAATCTCCCCCTTTTGATGATGACAACCTTTGTTTTATAAAATATTATTTCTATCCTATTGACTCCCCCTAAAACTAATAACTACCCCTTAATCTATGCCTAACTATCCTATATTTTATACTTCTCCCCCTTTGTCATCAACAAAAACTAACTCCAAACTATATAACTCCCCCTTAGTCTAATACTATGTGATTATAATGATAGTGTTATCATAAATAATCAACGCTTAATTCTAAAACTAAAACTTTAGTCCTAAATTACAAACTCTCCTAACTAAGAATCTATATATGATAATATTTGTAATATAAGAACACAAATCATTTATATTGTTATATTTAGATGAGCGTAGAGAACGTAAATAAAAACATACAACAATAGGAAAGAGGAAAGAGAAACTAATGCGTGTCCTTAAAAATGGGAGATCTATGATCCGAACAATTTGGATAGTGGAAACAGAAATTTCCATGTTGTTCGACAAGATTTCCATCTTTGTCATAGCACACTTCGCCAACGCAAACGACTTTGTCGTTTTCTTCAGCGTGCTCTTCTTCCATGGGGGCTTCTTCTTCTTCTTCCTCATTGTCCTCTTGCACTTCATCTCCTGAAGACTCTTCATCAATCAAGATCGGATTAGCATGATTGTCCATTAGAAAATTTAGCAAATTTCTAAGAATTTTGCCTTGCCGTTCTTGTTCTTTGGCCATTCTAAGTTGCACCACTTGAATTTCAGTCATTAGTTGCAGTGCATCCTTCAAAGAATCCTCCATTTTCGTCACTCGTGCAAGTGTAGTTTGTTGAAACGGTCCAGAAGTAGGACAAGGGAACAAAAAGATTGAATTTTTGTTTGATTTGGAAGAGGAGGCCATTGTTTAAATGTTTTCAGAAGATAGAACAGATAAAGGACAGAAAGAATGATCCAATTTTCGAAATAAGAATAATATATAACCACTTATTTGAATTTTGGTGGGAAAAATTCAAAACTAAAAAATCGTTATATGTCGACATTGTTAGGAGGGGGATGTCGACATGGTGCTTGATATTTTTACTATTTGATTTATTTTTAATTTAATTTTTAATTATACTTTGTTATTTATATTTTATATTTCAGTTATTGAACAAATGCCTAATTCTCTTCTTAATTTAGTAAATATAGATTCATTTAAGGGTTTTGTTAATATATCAGCAATTTGATTCTCAGAATTGATATAATCGAGAGTAATTACTTCCTTACTTATATTATCTCTGAGAAAATGATGTCTGATATCAATATGTTTAGTTCGAGCATGATGAGTAGTATTTTTGGATAAATTTATTGCACTAGTATTATCACAATAAATTGGTGATCTTGAGATATTTAAACCAAAATCTTTTAAAGTTTGTTGCATATATATTACTTGAGAATAAGCTAAAGCAACAGAAATTTACTCTACTTCAGTTGTTGATAGAGAAACTGTGTTTTGCTTTTTACTAAACCAGGAAATTAGAGAATGCCCCAAAAAGTGACAAGTTCCACTTGTACTTTTTCGGTCTGACTTACAACCAGCATAGTCAGCATCATAGTAAGATATTAATTCAAAAGAATCATTTTTAGGATAAAATAAGCCATAGTCAATGGTGTGTTTAATATATCTTATGATACGTTTTACAGCTTTTAAGTGGGTCTCTTTAGGTTGGGATTGATATCTTGCACAGAGGCAAACCCTATGCATGATATCAGGTCTACTAGCAATGATATAGAGTAGTGATCCAATCATTTCTCTATATAATTTTTGATCTACATCTTTCGAGAGATCTTCTTTACTTAGGTTCTCATTGGTTGCCATGGGAGTGGGTTTTCCACTTGCAGCAGTCAAACCAAATTTACTAACTAGGTCTTTAGCATATTTTTCTTGACTAATAAAGATACCATTATCTAATTGTTTTATTTGTAATCCTAGAAAGAAGTTTAATTCACCCATATGACTCATCTCAAACTCTTTTGTCATTATTTCAGAAAATTCTTTATTCATTTCAAAATTAGTTGATCCGAAAATGATATCATCTACGTAAACTTGTACAAGTTGAATATCGTTTTTATTTCTTTTAATAAAAAGAGTATTATCTACTTTACCAATTTCAAAGTTTGATTGAAGTAAGTAAGATCTTAACCTATCATACCAGGCTCTAGGAGCTTGTTTTAGACCATATAGAGCTTTCTTAAGTTTGTAAACATGATTTGGAAAATTTTCATTTTCAAAAAGTGGTGGTTGTTCAACATATACTTCTTCTTTTACAAATCCATTTAAAAAGGTACTTTTAACATCCATTTGAAATAATTTGAAATTACTATAATTTGCAAAAGCAAGTAGAATCCTAATGGCTTCTAATCTTGCTACGGGAGCAAAGGTTTCATCAAAATCTATTCCTTCTTCTTGACAATAACCTTGGGCGACTAACCGGGCTTTATTTCTAATGACCACACTTTGTTCATTCATTTTGTTTTTATAAACCCATTTTGTTCCAATTATAGTTTTATTTGCAGGTCTAGGAAAAAGTTACCAAACATCATTTCTAGTGAACTGATTTAATTCTTCTTGCATAGCCAAAATCCATGAATCATCAGTTGATGCTTCTTTTGGATTTTTGGGTTCAATAGTTGATATAAAAGCTACATTGCTCATTTTACTTAGTTGATTTCTAGTTGTAACAACAGATTGCATATCTCCTAGAATATTTTCTATGGGATGATCTTTTAAAAGTTTAATCCCTTTATTAGGATGATTAAATTCATTATTATTTTCAATTGACTCTTGAGTTTGAGTAATTAAATCCTCTTCATCATTTGTCTCTACATAAATTTTGGGATTTTCATCGAATGAAAAATGCATTATTTCTTCAATGGTGTTAGTTCTTAAATTAAACACTCTGTATGCTTCGCTTCTATTAGAATATCCGATAAAGATACCTTTGTCGGATTTAGGATCAAATTTATCTAAGTTATCTTTTGTATTTAAAATAAAACATTTACTTCCAAAAATTCTAAAATAAGATACCTTAGGTTTCTTTCCGTGAAGAAGTTCATAAGATGTCTTATCAGTTAAAGGTCTTATTAAGATTCTATTTAAAATATAACAGGCGGTAACAACTGCTTCTGCTCAAAAATGTTTTGGTAAATTACTATCCGAAAGCATAGTTCTCGCACACTCTTGAATCGTCCTATTTTTACGTTCTACTACTCCGTTTTGTTGTGGAATTCTTGGAAATGAAAAATTGTGAGTTATCCCCTTTTTATTGCAGAATTCCTCAAACTTTTCATTTTCAAATTCACCGCCGTGATTACTACAGATGGTTATAATTTTTACAGAAAGTTGATTTTGAATCCTTTTTGTAAAGTTCTTAAAACATTCAAAAGTATCACTTTTATGTTTCAAAAATATTGTCCATGTAAATCTAGAATAATCATCTACAATTACAAAAACATATTTATTGTGATTTATTGACTGAATTTGAGATGGACCAAATAAATCAAGATGAAGTAATTCAAGAGGTTTTGAAGTTGAAATCATATCTTTTAATTTGAAGGAACTTTTTCTAAGTTTTCCTAATTGACATGCATCACATAAACTATCTACTTTAAAATTCTTTTTAGGGAGATCTCTTACTAGATCATGTTTTGACAGTTTAGATAAGAGTTTGAAATTCAAATGCCCAAATCTCTTATGCCAAATCCAAGGGTTACTTGTATTTGCCAAAAGACACAAGTTATCATTTGAAACTTTCATACTAAGAATATAAATATACTTTTTCCTAATTCCCTCAAATATTATGGTTGAATTATTATCTTCAATTTGACACTTATCTTTTTCAAATTTAATTTTATATCCTTTATCGCAAAGTTGACGAATACTTAGCAAATTATGTTTCAGATTCTTAACTAGCAAAACATTAGTAATAATAGGAGTTTTAGAGTTACCGACATTGCCGATGCCAATCACATATCCTTTTGAGTTGTCTCCAAAGTTAACCAATCCTCCGTCTTTGTATATTATATCATTCAGCATATCCGGATTACCAGTCATGTGTCTAGAACATCCACTATCGAGTATCCATTTATTCTTTTTGATCTGCACAATTTGTCCATTGTGGATTTATTCCTCAACACCTATAAAACATGTTTCCTGCACATCATAAAAACCTTGTGAACGATTTGACTTTGAATATAGATTATATGCAGACTTATGATACAATGATGATTTGAATATTTTTAAACAAGTATTAACGAAATTTTCAAATACAGCCATTAAAAAATTTTCAAAATTCAGATTATGAAACTTTGAAAACCTTGCTTTGATACCAAATGTGAGAAATGCGGATTACGGATCTTAAGGCTAGTATAAACACTAGAGGGGGGGTGAATAGTGTTTTAAGGAATTACTAATTCTTTTCGAGTTTATATTAATTTGAACACAAATGTATGCAATATTCAGACACAGATATGATCACAGATTCAAACACAGATGCAGATATAAAGTAAAAGCAGTAAAGGAAAGAACACATCGGATTTTATACTGGTTCGCAGTTACCCTACATCCAGTCCCGCACACAAGTACATATTTCCTTTCAAAAACAATATTTACAATTACAACCTTCGATTTCAAGGCCACGAGGTACACCACTCCAGATTCATAATCCTCTGGGTAGAGATACTTGATTTCCCGAGCAACAAGTTCACCTAATTGATTTCCTAGGCTACAATCACACCTTTTCTCATTTGATTGATTTCCAAGGCTACAATCACACCTTTTCTCACTTGATTGATTAAAAAGAAGCCTATAACTCTTAATAGCACTGGGATCTTGTTGAGATAGTGATAGAGAATCAAACCAGAAATGATCTAGTTAAATTCAATGGTGATTTCGGCAGAGTAATGGTAAGAATATATATAAAGAAATATGGAAGAAGAAGAGGAGTGAAAACCAGAAAAAAAATTGTTGAAAATTCGTTGAAAACATCCCCTGTTTATAGAAGAACAACAGCCATGTCTATTCGTGAAATGTTATGGCGAATAGTCACGTCTTTTGAAATACAAATTTTTGAAACCAACTGCCACTATGTCGACATGGGTATCTTGGGTATGCCCAAAGGAAATTTTGGTGATTTCTTTTTCTTTGAAAATTACTTCTATCTTATATTAAAACTATTTTAAACTTTATAAATATACTTAACTTTAGTTAAAATACATAAGTAAATATAGAGAATAATATATATAAAATTTTACTATAATTTTATATTTAAATCTAAGTATAAATATTAAATTTATTATTAATGATAGTTTAAAACAAACGAAGTTTAAAACAAGAGTTTATTTAAAAACAAAATCAAAGAATATTTTAAGGCTAAAACATCGTTTTGAAAATCATTTGAAAATATAATCTTTAAGGCTAAAACATTTTGAAAAGCAGTTTTGAAAATCATTTTGAAGTAGTTTTGCAAGCTTCTTTCTGCAGAATATCTCATCACATCAGGACTCGAGAACTTGTACAAAACCAGGATGTTCGTGGGTTTGTAAGCCACTTGTCGTAGGTTTTAAGCTACTTGTCGTGGGTTTGTAAGCCACTAAAAAGATAGAAATAGGTTCCATCCCAAATGAAATATGGAGTGAAGATTTCGGTGCTATTATGAAGTTTTAACATAATTCTAGACTCAATACTTATCTTGTACTATTTGATAATCTTGCTATTCTTGATATTCTTGATACTCATGAGTCTTCAATCTTGATATCTTGAATCTCTATACTATACAGTCTTCATTCTTGATACCTGCATGGTTAAATCCTGCATATACATATATATCTAAACTATAATATTAGTATTTATATTTTATAATCTTATTCTAAGGTTGTTGTCATCAAAACCGTCATCTCAAGGACTAACACTCCTCATGTTTAGAAGCTATCTTCTCAATCATTACTAGTCGAACTTCTAAACAAGACAACATAGCACTTCCTGCACTTGAACCTACCTCGGATCTAAACTGCCCACTACAAGCTGATAATGCTTCCAAATCTATCCACTCAGCAATCATAGCCAATACTGCATTCTGATGCTTCCGGCTGAGTGCATCTGCCACCTTGTTTCCTTTTTTGGGTGTGTATTCAATTCCAAAGTTATAAGAGGCAATAAACTCCAGCCTTCTTTTCTGTCTCATGTTCAACTCCTTCTGAGAGAACAAGTACTTCAACGACTTATGATCAGTATAAAGCTCAAATCGCTCTTCCAAAAGATAATGCCTCCACACCTTCAAAGGAAATATAACGGCAGCTAACTCCAAATCATGCCTAGGATACCTAACTTCATGTGGCCTAAGCTGTCTAGAAGCATAAGCAATCACTTTATCTCTTTGCATCAACACAGCTCCCAATCCAGTTCTACACGCATCAGTATAAACAACTAAATCTCGATTCCCCTCCGGAACCACTAACACCGGCACATGGGTCAATAAGTGTTTCAAGCTCTGGAATGCTTCCTCACACTTATCAGTCCATACGAACTTCACATCTTTTCAAGTAAGATTAGTCATCGGTGCAGCTATCCCTGAAAAATCCTTTATAAACCTTCGATAATATCCAACCAATCCATGAAAGCTCTTAATCTCTGTCACCGACTCGGGTCTCTTCCAATTATTCACCGCCTTAATCTTAGTCAGATCTATAGACAACCCTTTCTCTGAGACGACATGACCAAGGAACTTCACTTCCTTCTTCCAAAAATGACACTTCGAAAACTTAGCCTTCAACTGATACTCCCTCAACCTTTCGAGCACAACTCTAAGATGAACTTCATGCTCCTTCTTATCCTTAGAGTATATCAAAATGTCATCTATGAAGACCAAAACAAATCTATCCAAGTACCCTCGGAAAATTCTATTCATCAGATCCACAAAGAATGTCGGCGCATTAGTTAGTCCGAACGGCATAACTAACCATTCGTATGATCCATATCTTATCCTAAACGCCATCAAAGGAGTGCTATCCTCTACCACTCTAAGCTAATGAAATCCCGTCGCCAAATCCAGCTGAGAGAATACCTTGGCTCCACTTAACTGATCGAACAAATCGTCAATTCTCGGCAATGGATATCGGTTCTTTATCATCTTCTCATTCAACTTACGATAATCGATACATAACCTCAATGATCCATCCGACTTCTTCGCAAACACTGCAGCAGCCCCCCATGGTGAACTAATTGGTCGGATAAAACTCTTGCCTTCCAAATCCACCAACTACACCTTCAACTCTCTCATCTCAGTGGGTGTCATCCTGCTCGGGGGCCTACTCACCGGCTCTGCTCCAAGCACCAAATCAATCCGAAACTCTATGGCTCGTTTCGGTGGTAGTCCAACTACCGGCTCAAATACATCAGCAAATTCTCTAACTATAAAGACTCGATGAAACTCATCCTCCAACTCCATAATACCCTATAAAGCATTCACTTCACAACCAGGGTTCCCTACGGTATAAACTATCTGATCACTATAATCCGAGTGACTAAGTGATATTTTCCTATCATGGCAAAATATCCTAGCATCATATTTACTTAACCAATCCATCCCAAGGATTATCCCAAATCCCACAAAGTCAAACACATGCAAACAAGAATCAAAAGTATGGCCTAGCAAATCAAATTCTAAATGGTCACACCCCATCCCAAGCGTTGCATACCCTCCTATCAGATTTGCAACCCTTAAGGAAGTAACTAAGTATGAGGGTTCTAGGTTAAGCTATCTACCAAACATTGAGAAATAAAAGAATGAGATGCTCCAGTATCAAATAGAACGCTAACAGGCATACCGTGAATCTGCAGTCAGCCTCCCAAAACAGCCTTCCATTTATCCTACACAACTGGCATTGAGGTTGTGGGCTCCAAAGCATAAACTTGACCCCTTCCTTCTCTTGCAGGCTCTGGGCACTTGTTCTTGTAATGACCGATTTGATCACAATTAAAACATCTAACATTCTTCTTTCCACCAGCCTTTTTTCCTTTTCCTTTACCGGTTCGACACTCATTAGCATAGTGTCCCTTCTAATCGCATTTGTAGCAAATTACTTCAGCCTTTCCTTTCTTCTGTGCTCCTCCTTTCTAAGCATTCTTTTTCTGGATAAACTTCCTTTTCTAGCCCTGTCCCATCTGGGCCTCCTTCATATTCTTCCTCAAGCAAGCCAACGCCTCTTCTTGGCTTATTGCCATTTCAACCACTACATCACTAAGATCTCTCAAATGCGGCAAAGTGGCACTTATCAGCTCTGGCCTTAAGCCCCTTATAAACTTTTCATTCCTCCTGATCACGGTGTCTACCAAAGAATACCTATATCAGGCCAACTCCTTAAACTTCCTCGCATACTCCAAGACCGACAAATCTCCTTGTTTAACCTCTGCAAACTTCCTCACCAACGCCGACTGCGCCATTACAAACATAAATCTTTCTGAAAACCTTCTCCTAAACTCCTCCCAAGTTATTATTTCCTCATCAACTCTAGCAGTAACAGTATTCCACCAGAATAGAGCAGCTCCCTGCAGCTGCCACGAAGCCAATTTCCTCTTCTGTGCATCATTCAATCCTAAGTCAGCAAAAATTCTCTCACAATGCAGTAGCCAATTTTCCACCTCGATCACATCTTCAGTACCAATAAACGGCTTCCCTCCAAGCCTGGTGTAGTCTCTACTTAAGTTAGCATACTAATTGACCATCAGAACTTCCTGAGCTCCTCCTCTAATAGCATTACCTCCGACAACTCTGGCTGCAATTCCAGCCTGCATCATATTTACAAAGAACTGATACATTGCTCCTATGTCCATCTGGGGAACTCCTGCACCAACAGTTTTAGCTTGTGCCTGACCGAGACCTCTTCTATTGTTTGGTCGAGCATTTCCATTGGTGGTGGTGCTATCTTCTCCGAGATTTACTCTGCCTCTTCTTCCTTCCATATCTATATTCAAACCTTGTGAGATACAGATGAATAGCTTAACTAAGATAGGAGTCTAGAGAGATAGCATATACTTATATATATATAACAAATACAAGTACGTTACTATAACGTTATCCCATACCCCGATCTTAAATTTAATTTCTAAGGATTATCTTTTCAAGAATCATTTTTAGTTAGAGTATTTAATAAGCCATGCTCTTCTACCAAGCTATAACATCCCCTATCTAAAGGCTCAAAACTAAGCGCTACAAATGCTGCAGTCATCTATAGTATTAGCTTCCGATGCGACTAAATACAACTATGTTAATGGTATCAATAATATCAAAAGCACTTGAATATGAAACAAAACATAGATTTCAAAAAAACATATTTACTTCATTACATTTCAAAATCAAATGTTTCACATTCACAACGCATAATCCCCAAATCATTCCTAGGCACAGATCAATTATAATTATTATAAATTACGCCAAGAACGGTATATGAAGATACACCCTTGTTGATCAGATTCATATGGTCATAATAGACCTAATACAAACAACACAGCGGAAAATCCATCAAAACATAACAAGAACTGCAGATCCTAAGTAGCTATCCGTTGCCTCCTGCATGCCTCCGGTAGCTTGTTCGTCAACATTCTAAAACCTGAAAAAGAACCTTAACCCCTCTGCCTACTCAAATCAATTTTGAGCACCCGAGATTTTAAGGGGAAATATAAACTTTGAGTCAGACATAAAGCCTGGTGTGAATAATATTATACACCCCAGAATAATTATGTTAAGTGAGACCACACCACTTAGCGGAATGGGTTTCCCCTCAGTAACATCCTTTTAAAACATATCTTTGCAAAACCTTTCATAAAACCATATACTGTGCTCCTGCATCCACAATGGTTAAATATTTTAAAGCAAGCATTATGTAAACATGCATAAATATAAGGTAATAATGAACTGTCTGTTCAAACACACAAGTTTTGTTTGGATAACTTTTAACCTTTGGCTAACTCGGGCCTACCAGAGAATATAATCAAAATTAACCTAACACCTGTTAGATATTCTTCTTCTGGATAATCTATCCTTAACTATCTGTTAAACATTTCCTATTTGGACGGTCTATCCTTAACTATCTGTTAAATACTTCATTCTGGACGGTCTATCCCTAACTTAATCATCTCCTAGGTCCTCCCGATCCTAATGGGTTTTTAGGCTCACCAAAAACCTATCTGTAAACAAACATATATTCCTTTCGGTGTGTAACCATAATTTTAGTCTATCCGTGACAAAGACCTACACACTGGAATTTTGGACAACAATTAGCTGGGGCTATTAGCTAATGTATATGGCACGACCCCATACTAGTCCCAGTTGGTTTTTTAATATTCGAGTCATTTTCACTTAAGGATACCCTCCCATAATTTTCCTTGAAAACATTTTCAAAATGATTTAAAACCTTTAAATCAAACTTAAACAAGGAAAAGTATATAATCTTTATACTTTACTCAAAATCATATCATCATGTCATATATATTCTTTACTCCAAATTTAGCTGATGAAAACATTTAACCATTTGAAAAAACCTCTTTCTAACTTTTGAAATCCTCTCTTTCAAATTCAAACATTAAGGCTATGTTTGATTTACCGTTTTTAGTTTTGAGTTTTCATCCATACAAAAATACGCACGACACATGTATATTATGAAAAATAACCATTTTAGAAAATGAATTTAACACACAAAATAGAAAACAACTTTTTTTCATTTTTCGTGTTTTGAGAAAAACGGAAGCACGAACAACAATTCATCCTTCCGTCGTTCCTCCATCCACTTCGTGGTCTCCTCCAATCTTCCGTTCATCCCTTCCAACCTCCCTTCATTCTTCTCATATTTTGTAATTAATGTTGAAAACTGAAAACATAAAATACAAAATAAACCAAACGACCCCTAAACCTTTCGAAACTATTCTCCAAACCTTTCGAAACCATTGAAAAGCAAACCTTTCAAAAGCTATAAAACTTTGGACATCCTTCTTTAAAATCACTTTAAAACATTGCCTTAGAAAAACCTGGGAAAACCTTCCATTCAAACCTTTCGAATCCATTGAACTAAACCTTTCGAAATCACTCAAAACAAACCTTTCAAAACCGTTCAATATAAACCTTTCAAAATAATTCGATTCAAACCTTTTGGAATCGTTCAATGAAAAAATCTTTCAAAACCGTTCGATATAAACCTTTTGAATCCATTCAATATAAACCTTTCGAACTCATTCAATATAAACCTTTCGAAAACATTCAATTAAACCTTTTGAAGTCATTCAACTAAAGCCATTCAATTTATTTTTTGCTTTCCCCTTAAACTCTCGGGTGCTCAAAATTGATTTGAGTAGGCTAAGGGGTTAAGGTTCTTTTTCAGGTTTTAGAATGTTAACGAATAAGCTACTAGAGGCATGCAAGCGGCAACTGATAGCTACTTAGGATTTTCAGATTTTGTTATGTTTTGATGGATTTTCCGCTTTGTTGTTTGTATTAGGTCTATTATGACCATATGAATCTGATCAACCAAGGGGGTATCTTCATATACCGCACTTGGCGTAATTTGTAATAATTATAATTGATCTGTGCCTAGGAACGATTTGGGGATTATGCGTTGTGAATGTGAAACATTTGATTTTGAAATGTAATGAAGTATATGTGTTTTTTGAAATCTCTGTTTTGTTTCATATTCCAGTGCTTTTGATGTTATTGATACCATTTTTATAGCCATATTTAATTGTCGGAAGCTAATACTATAGATGACTGCAGCATCTGTAGCACTTAGTTTTGGGCCTCAAGATAGGGTATGTTACATATAAATTACCCCTAAGCCCTCTATTTTTTTCCTTTTGGCACTCGTATTTTCCTTTCGGCTATGTATTTTTTAATTCAAAAAATCAATTATAATCATTCTAGAAAATATTAAATATTTTTTTAATGTATTTTCATATTTCATAAAATTTTCCAAACTAAATATATTTTCCATTTTCTATGCAGGATAGTTGCATTAAAATTTCATGATTAATCACTTATTAATGCAATATTTTTCAAAATCAAAATCCATCTCTAAAAACATGTTTGGATCAACATATTATACCTTCATGCTAGTTTAATCATTACTCACTGTGAGCCCATCATATAAATCATGGCGGTGTTTAGTTATGGATGAAAATGGTGAAATATGAGATATATTACTCACCAAGATCTCTAAGTTGACTTGACCTTTGTTCTCTTTTTGTTTTCTTAGCTTTAATCTTCTTAGTTTCCCTTTTTTCTCTCTTAGGCCGCCACCATTAAAGTGCTCTAAAGATCATATTTTATTTTGTAAGGGTAATCTGAATAAGGAAAAGGTGGTTAAGTTTATTAACCTATAATAAGTTGGGCCACTAACCCTTTATTCTCTATTTTTTATTTAATTCTTTCAAATAAGTTTTATTTGGTTTCCTTCTCTTTTCATTAATGGGTGGTCATTAATAATATCTTTAGATTATAATTTTCATAGTTATTTTATTATTTTAAATATGAGTCACTAATGGTAAAATAATCTAGTAACTATATTTAATATGATTGTAACAAACCGTCCTTCGTAGTACCTAAAAATCAACGTCGAATGACAACGTCTGAATTTCGAATACCACAAAAGAAAGTTTGTCGAGAAAAAAATAAATCAAAACACTATACCAAGGAATATTGATGGAATCTCACAACAGAATGATGACATATACTATATTGAATATACATGTATAGAATAGGATAAACAATATATATAAGTGACTACACTGATGGAAGTAACTGATAGATAAACATCAATATAGAAAGTCAAAATATAGTATTTAATACAATAAGTCTCATATATAAATAACATATTTATCATGTACTACTACAATATCAAGTATATTTCCAAAGTATCAACTCACGCTTCTAACATGCTCTAGCTACGCCATTATGATATGGTATCTCTAAAAGCACCTGATTTTCAACTACTTAATCGAGTACCCGAGAGTTGTCAAGACATAAAAAGATAAAGACAAAATGCAAGTTGGACATAAAGCCTAGTTTGATGGGAACTATTTATATCTGGTGTGATGGGGACTATCTCAAAATACTGTATATCAAAACTATATGCATAAATAAAATAGGAAGCTACTAAGGCACATCTAGTCCTCTCCACAAACGCAACTTAGGGGTAATCCGAACAGCCCATAAACAAGTAAAGTAATCTCATCTCAAAGGTAGGAAATCATACTATAATGCGCTCTTCTCCTGTAGTCAATGAGTTAGCAAAAAAAATATAATGTGACTGATGTATAACGATATATCAACATAAAGGAAACCTAATATACAAATGCAAGGACAAAATAAATATCATATTATAAGCCTATCCTATAATACACAATAATAATATCAAACAGCTACTATACTACTCATCGTCTACTACATAACGATATACGTCAAATAGAGAAATATAAATTGGTACCAATCATTGCCAATGGGTAGAGTCTATCATGGACATCAATTGTGATTCAATGATCCTTATCTAGCACCAAAATAATTAGAGTTAGTACCAAATTGTATTATAAACATCAATCACAATCCAATGATTTCCTTTGTGGGTCCAAAATAAATAGAGTCAGTACTGAAATGTACTATAGATGCCAAGATGCATCCTCTTGATGAAACTTGTGTAGATCTCACTGTATCTCTCATCGAGCATTAGTGATATACGACGTACTCAAGATATTGAAACCTATGTGGATCTTACTATTTCCCACATTGAGCATAAGTTATATGCAATCCACTCTCAGACGATCATCATCATCTCCTCCTTGGCCGTTATGAATTTCTTAACAAATTTGCATAACATCTCTACAAAAGAGAACGACAAGTGTGTCCCATAATAAGTTATCGAGACTACAAAGGAACACCAATGGCATATAGATATATATTAATCAAATATAATGTTACGTAAGAAAATACGCCTAAGATGAACGAAGATCGATATCTCATCATCATATGTCTACAAGGATGGCCACACCTATTACGCCAATAATACGTACGACCACTAACATAAGGCCAATACAATGTATGGTCACTAATATAATACCAATACAATGTACGGTCCCTAATACAAAACCAAAAACTTTCATCAAAGCATAGCTAGCCCAAGGTGGGAAATAAGAGGCATGGATTAACTACGCTCGATCGTACACACTCGTCGGATATAATTATGTGATCGGGCAACTAAACACCTTATCGATCGCATGTCCGATCGTTATTGATCACATAAGCACCAATTAAATTAGCATCCATATCCTAAGCTTCTCCTTTCATTCCACTCTCCTGAGTAGCCCAAAGCTTTCGTAAAGTCACACCAAAGCCTCATGCCAAATTGCACCTAAAACGGGAGAAAGAATTCCTCGAAATTTCAACCCCCTAGGCGTCATTGCCTAGGAAAGTTCCCTACCAGGGGATGGATTATATAAAACCCCAAAAATTTAATGATAATCAATAAATAATTACTAAGGCACAAAAATAGAATTTGAGGAAACATTGGAATTTGGCCACAAAACTTGCACCATTATTTTCGTGGCAATTTTCTAAGCAACTTTCGTATTTGATGTTTTTGAAAATAATAGGATGGAAGCTATATTAGGACGAAAAAAATAGGATGGAAGTTTTTGAAAACTTAATTTTCCCTGGAAAATAATATGATGGTAGCTATAAAAGATGTTCTTGAAAAATGATTTGATATGACAATTAAGTTTTTGGATGCGAAAAGCGATAAATATTTTGAATTAAAAATCCTACTTTTAAAGAAGTAAATTTATGTTATAGAAATTCTTTGTAAAGGAAAGTTGGTTAGGATGAGAAAATTTTCATCGCTCCTTTTGGAAATTAAGAAATTTATGAATTTGATAAAGAAGTTTCTAAGTTTATATTTTCAGAGGTAAATGTTTCGGATTAAGCACTTCATGGTTGTGTAGCTTTAATTTTTTATAAGGTGTGGTGAAAACCAAACGAAATTTTAATATGGTGTATATACAGATGTCTGCCTAGGTAGGATGGGGTAAAGATTTAAGCTATGAATAAAATAGCTACGAATGCTCGTAGGGTAGCAATGAGGAATCCATGTTGAATATAAGGAATATTAGTAAGAACCTAGGATTGGTTATTAGATATGTGTGGAAGCCATAAAAAGGATCATCAAAGGGATGATAATGGTTTCAAAGTACACTTTTGCGAGTCCTAAGGTATACTCGCATGAAAGATCAAGGGTAAAGAAAGCAGATACCAAAGTTTGAGAATACTATCAAGATGTTTTGATTGAAAGAATATAGTAGTATGATTGGAGAAGAGGGTAATGAGATGGAAAACACACATAGAGGACGTTGGCTGGCTCAGGATTAAAGGGGGCAAAATAGGTGGTAGGAAAGTATTCCACCAAGCTAATTTTCCGATGATTTATTCTAAATGTGCATAGTTAGTATTTCTTACCCATTGCAGAGTGGGAATGCACAATTTATCCTATAATCGGGTGTAATAATTGAAGTAGTGGATGAACCTTATTTAATAGGAGCCAAGGACAAGATAAGTCATGTCAGTTATAGTAGAATGACATATGAGAAATGTTCATCTTAATTGAGTAAGAAGTGATAGGAGCACAACATCATTAATACTAGCTGATGTTGATGGAAGCTTCCAGTAATTGTTTTTTAGGATATTTAGGTAGTAATCGGTAGTTGTCTCCCTTAGAGTATTGGAAAAGTGTACAATATGATATGAAATATGTTCCTATTTTATTACTGTATTGATTTTTTGGATGATCCTTGACTTCTATTTATATACTGGGAAGCAGCATAAATAAGAAAAATCTCATAAGGACACTTAGTTATTGATGAATGCACATAAGGCTAGAAGTTTTAGGAAATTAAATTAGCAACTAGAAATAAAGAATGCTTACATCCTAAAACTTTAGAATTTTGGAAAAAATAAATTTTAGCAAGCGAAGGATAAGAAAGGTTATTGCAAACTCACGGGTCACTATCCCTATGCCTTGAAAGCTAAAATTAATAAATATGCTTGTTTGTTGTTTTATAGTAAAATGAAAGGTTTCCCAAACCAAAGCTTAATTGCACAATGTTAGGGTCAATCATATGCATTAACTCATTGATTGAGTCCCGGTTATGTTACGACGTGGCTTGATTTGTTTTATAAGGCAATGCTTTTGAAAAATTGTATTCAAATGCTTTTGAAAAATTATGTTCAAACGTTTTCGAAAATTATGTTCAAATGCTTTTGAAAGGTTGTGTTTAAATGCTTCTAAAAAGTTGTGTCTGAATGATTTTAAAAGTATTAATTTTTAAACTACTTTACAAGTTTGATTTTAGGGTTTTCAAATGCCATATGCTGAGCGTTGGGAGGGTCAATTTGTTAATGAATATGAGTTTTACTATTCGGTAAGGGTGATAATAGATAAAACATATGGAATAATAAGAAAAAACTATTTTAGCCTTGGAATTTCTATTTTCATACCTTTTTGATAGCGAAAGAAACTTGCATTTAGAATAATTCCATTTTAACATTCAAAAATAAACCTCCTTATACAAATTGTACTTGGAAAAGTTGGGGAAGATTTAGGGGCAAAAGAGAAGGTTCCAAAGTGCAATGGAATAGGTATCTAAAAAAAGGATGGAAATGTAAAATTTTCCATTTAAACTCCTTTTTCGGCATAGGATTATGGATTTAAGAAAATTAGATTTTCAAAATTTTGAATGTTAGAAATAGTGTGTAAGGTATTGGATGGTTGGGATTGGGCGAAAAATTCGTTGAACCATACTCCTACTTGTAGGAGCGTGGAAATTGTAATGTGAAAACAAAGATTTTTGATTTTTGAAAAATAGCATACATAGGAACTGCTAATATATATAGGTTTTTTGCATCATGTTTCAAAATGTTTTTAAAAGAATGCATTAATAAGGGAGGCGTCGATTTAGAATTATTCAACATGCATGTCATACATTTTGTGGTATACTATGCACTTGTACACATTTAGCTGCAAAATTGATTGTACACTAATTGGTTAGATAGTTTAGAATGGTTGCACGCTATGTTACATGATTCAACCAATGAGGAATTTTGGAGATGAAATTCTTTTAAGGGGGAATGTAACAGCCCAAAAATTTAACGGTAATTAATAAATAATTATTAAGGATCAAAAATGGAATTTGAGCAAACATCAAAATTTTGCCTTGAAACTTGTACCATTCTGTTCATGGCAATTTTCTAAGCAACTTTCATATTTGAAATTTTGCGATCGGAGTTTAAACGGAGAAGTTATCAGTATTTGAAGTATTCGGAATGAAAGTAATTAAAAAGAAACAAAAGGAAATAAATAATATTAATTGCATGGACCCCACCCATCGACTCTCTTCTTGGGCTGGTTGACCTGTAGTGGTCTATCACCTATAGGGGAGTGGTCGACCGATTGAGAGCATGGAAGCTAGTATTGAACCTTAGCCAAATGACCTGGATTTAATTATTTTAACATAACGTATACAATTGATTCGAGCATCTATAAATACAGGCCTAGCTCCTCAGTTTTCTTCTCATATTTTCTGATTAAAGCAGCGAGCTCTGCCATTTTCGCTTCTCCATTATTTCTATTAATTATAAAATATTATATTATATGTATGTTTGTACCAGAATTGGGCACAACACTCTTCGGAAGTTTTTGAAGAGATAAAATGAAGAAAGTAAATGGAAAAAGAGGATTATCTAACAAAAACTCCAAATTTCAGAAATGGGAATAATTAAAATGCATAGAGACACAAGAATTTAGAGTGGTTCGGTGTGTTTCCTACGTCCACTATGAAGTTGGTTGCTTTATTGATGTTTCTTTGATGATTACAAGTGAATTCAACGAATTACAGCAGTTAATGATGATTTACAATAGTGAATTTCGTTATTGGCAGCAGCTATGGAGTTTAAATCTGGATCCGGTAGAGTCTGGGCGTTGGAGATTTCAAAGAAGAAGAAGCCCCCTTTCTTTATGCCCTGCGGCTCTATTTATAGGTGTAGGAGGCTGGTATTTCGCTCAGATATCGGGAGACCCTCTCTGGCACGTGACCAGGCCCGCGCATCCAAGCCCGTGAAGTTTCGGTCCGATCCGTGATCGATATGAACGGATTTTGTATCGATCAAGATTTCATCCAATGGAGTCGAAATTTGGCGTGGACATTCTTTAGCATGCACGTAAGCTTCTGTGAAAATTTCATAGCATTTGGACTTGTAGATTATGAGATATGATCGATACGAAATGGGATTCTCGGTTGGCTGTTTCGTTCGACTCACTCTGTTCGACTCGCTCTTATTCGACTCGGTATTGTTTGAATCGCTGTTCGACTCGATGACATGGCATTTGAATCTCTGGATCACTCCGCCTTTGATGCTGCTTTGATCGAGTCGTTCTAGGACTTTTCGCCCTGTTCGTATCGATGATATTGCTTTGTTCGTATCGATTGTTGCGCTTTGCATTGAGAGATACGAAGTAGAAGTCTTCGGAGGGATGCGAAGCGGAGCGAGTCGAAATGTGGCTCTCTGATGGAGTCGAACTATATGGAGTCGATCAATGGTTCTACGATGGAGTCGAACTAGATGGAGTCGAACAGTGGTTCTCTGATGGATGCGGAGCGAGTCGAACTGAGCGAGTCGAAGTTGGCTTCCTTGATGGATTCGAACTGAACGAGTCGAAGTAGGCATTCCTGATGAATGCGAACTGAGCGACTCGAACAATGGTTAGTTTTCATCAAATTTTGTATCGTTCATAACTTGAGCATACGAGCTCAGATTGACTTGAGATTTGGAACGTTGACTCTCATAGCCTTGCTTGTCGTGCCATATCAATTTTAGCTCGATCCGGACTCGGACAAAATTCGTCGATAACCATAGTGAGCCTGTGAATAACCGATCTCTGGGATGGACCGTCATTGGTTTACTAGTCAATTTCTCGGTGTCACGGCCTTGCCAAAAGGCGAGATAACATTTGCCCCCCAAAGTACGTCTTGTGGAAACATGATGTGCTTTGAAATGCTGCAATCTTTATTCTGAATAGTTATTGTCTTTTCGATGAAAGCTGTAATCTTCGACTGATTTTCTTGATAATGTAAATTGTTGACTGTCAACTGCTGTACCCTATATTGTTGAAACTAATTGTTGTATGCCAGTGATTAGCCGTTGTTGTTGTAATCTTTATCAAATGAGTTTCCAATTCCCGTAAATCTAGAATATAGAATATTAGTCCGACATATACGCATATATGTTAATCTGATTCTATACATGTTAACCTGACTCTCGCTGACGTTCACGAGTCGTTGTCAGTTTATCATATATTGAATTCCGTATCGATCCTCTCCTGAACCGACGTGAAATTCGTTGTAACAACGCTCGATGGTTGTTTAGGTTTTTTTCTTTTGAATGTTCCTTCTTAACGATTTTCTCCTGAATCGATGTGAAGGATTGAAATATTGTTTTCGCATTGGTATCCATTGCATTGACGGATACAAAATGAGCAGCCTGCATTGATGAATATTGGCCTTTGGATGCCTTGGTTTGATGGATTCGAACTGACTGTTTGTATCGATGTTCTGGGGAAGGAGTTGGAAACGATCGATACGACCAAGGATTTCGTATCGATGGACATGGGGTACGATGGATACGAAGCGCTTGTTTGACTCGATGATGGACACGAAGCGCTTGTTCGACTCGATGATGGATTCGAACTGCTTGTTCGACTCGATTTTGTGGTGACACTTCGTAGCCAGTTGAACTCACTGGGGAGGCGAATCGTTTTTTACCTTTGTGCTCGAGTTCATATAAATACTCTGTACTTAGCCTTTTTTCACTTTTTTACTTTTCTACTCTTGTACTCTCGCTTTCGTATTGCTCTGAGACTTAGAAGAGGAAAACTGCTCGACTCGAATCGACTCCAATTCTTCAATCCCTTAAACTAGTTATCGAACATAAGGTAATCAATTGAATAACATCAGCCCTAAAATGATGAGATTCGTATTCTTACGCCATTCCATTTCAACTCGCGCCTGATCGTTGTTCGAGGAAGTAGGTTTTGTGCGAGGTCGAAGGAGGAGAATGATGTTGTTCGAATCGATTTGGGGAAGAAGGAGTGTGGATATAAAATGATTTTCTGGTCCTCGTTTTCGCATCAATCGGGAGTCAGGGTTTTGAGATGATGAGACGGAGGTCTTCGTATCGGTCGATGGCTAAGTTGTAGCATCAAGTCGATAAGTATCGATGAGTGTCTTGAGCAGGTTGATCGATACGAAGGGGTTGTGTCTGATGGAGTCGAAACCCGGGGTTTTCGATCGATTTGAATTATGCGGCCGGGACCGATACGAAGACGACTTAATCTATGGATGCGAAATGAACGCTCCGGATCGATTCGAAATCTGCAGTCTTTAGACCGAGTCGAACTCGCACCTTGGTGAACAAAATCTCCAGTTTCAAGACCGAGTCGAACTCGCGCATGGATGAACATGATTTATCGATGCGAACAAGGCTCTTGTGACCGATACGAATTTGAATGTTAAAGAATTTGTAATTCCTTGCACACTTGAACAACTAACTCCAACGAGCTTCAAACTTGCATAACTGGACTTGACCGTTGAACTGCATATTTGATTTCCCTTCGAAGCTCGTCGATGTAACTGCAACTCTAACAAAATTTTAACAAACTTTAACTTGGACTGATAGTTAATAATTGGATAGCACGGTTGTGACGGTTAGCGAGTACTGTCCTTCCGACTGAATTTCGAAGTCTCATCGTTTTCAAGTTTTTCTTCAATCCTATAGATCTTCTCAAGTGATATAAAGTACTGCACTGCATGACACACTCACACACTGTACACTGGGGGATGCACGAGCGTTATTGTCTATTTAACAATGATTTTTCATAAGCTAGCTAATCATGGAACCTTTAAGTTCTCAGCAGCAGGAACTCCCGAATTCAATTCCTCCAACCAACGAAATACCGGTCATTGACGCCGAAGTTATAGACCCAGCTCCCGACGAGCGTCCAGGTGCCCGGTTCATTTGTCGTCCACAAGATTCTGTGCCGTCCGGTATCTCCGAAGATATGCTGGGACGGATTTTTTTGAGGCACGACCTGTCGCTTGATGACATGCTACTGCCTGGGCCAAATGACAGGCCACATGATCCCCCGGAGGGGTTTACTGCTTTTAATCGACACGCTTGCACAGCAGGGACACTTCCTCCATTCAACCAATATATAAGGGAGATGTTATCATTCCTTGGAATAGCTCCATCCCAGCTACATCCCAACGGGTACGCTTTGTTAAACAGCACCTTCTTTCTGTTTATGGAGATCCTCTTTCGACCACCAAAGCCGATCGAGATCAGATATTTATTTAACGTTAAGAGCCGTGGAGACAGCCCTTCTTTTACCTTCTTGGAAGCGGTCAAGAACTGCCACGTTGTAATGGGCTCGTGGGGAAGGCTAAGTTACTTTAAGACCGAATGGTTCTACGTTCGGTGCCCCCCTAGATTTGCTAGGCGGTGGTTGGATAAACGTAAGTGTTGCCATTTTTCTCTTGAATCATCGAGATATTGGTAACTGACTTCAAAACTGACATACTTATCCTCTTTTATAGCTGCAATCTCTTGACCTGACGGTGCATACTTCAGAGAGCTAGTTCGGATTCTCCAAGCGTTTCCGGGCGAAGAGAGGCATATCGACTTTGTTCTGACCGATAGAAATTTGAGGACTGTTGGGATGATAGAACGGAGGCAGAGCATACGGCTGGAAGGGACACTTAGAGTGGTCTTGAAGAAACGGGTGAAGCGCAAAGCGCCCGTAGTCGTGATAACCGAAGAAGTTGACCCAGAAAGAACGCCTACCGATACCGAGCTCCCAGCTGGGCCTTCTTCCGATGTCCAGGATTCAGGAGGAAAGAGAAAGGGCAAGGATGTTGCTCACAAGCGTTCTAAACCCAAGAGATTTATATCCGTTGTTGTGTCCTTGCCCGTCCCGGGGATTAGAATTTCGGAGGCACCTCCCCCGCAAGTAGAGAATCCTTTTAAAGGGCTTGCTGATATTCCGATTCCGGATTATGTGTCGTTTCAACACGACACCGGGATGGAGGAGCTTGACTGTGCTCTTGAACTGAGCGGGTCGCTGGCTATGAGTGCGACCGACATTTCCGGTTGGTCAGGGGGTTGCACATGCATACACTTCACTATACTACATGATTCACAATTGTAAATCGTACAACTTAGGAAATCACTAACTCTTTCTTCGTTTCTCATTTTCAGGTACTATGTCTCAAAAAGGATCGATGCTCGGGAATCTTCGCTCGACCCGAAAAGCTTCTAGTTATTATGATTCCCGCAGGAGGGATTCAGATAGAGATCGCGATCGCGATCGCGAATACTCTAACCAGGACAGGTATGAGCGTGACAGAGAATACATACGTCGATCTAAATCACGCTCTCCTCCTCTTCCATCTCCACCTCCCGTTTTTGTTCCACACCCGCCAGAACCTCCTCGTCACAGGCCATCTTCTCATACTTCTAAATCTGAGACTCATCTTCAGAGAGTCGAGACCACGGCCTCCATAATTACAGAGTAAGTCCCAGCTAAGCCCACAGGAGAAGAGGCTATTAAACTGGCTCAGATGAGGAAGGATTTTCCGAACATTTGCTTCGATGGCTATGTCTTCCCACCACACTTAAAGAGAATTCCATCAAGGGTAGAAGGCATGATGCATGATTATGTCCATGACATCGACACCCAGTACAGAGAGTGGGTTAAGGCTACAGAGAAAGCTTCTAAGGTGGTCTTTGAGCAAGCCAAAGCACTTGAGAAAATGGAGACCGAACTCGCCCAAAGGGATCGGATCATTCAAGTGCTCACTGCTGAGGCCGAGTCTTCTCGGAAATTGGAAATTGAGGCCACCAAAAAAGCTGACGAAGCGAAGGCGGCAATGGAGAGGTTGGGGTAGACACATGTTGCCCTGGTGGAGGAGATGGGCTACCGGAACACTACAGTTACCGCCGAGCAGGACGCGACGGTCAAGGAACTCAATGAGCTCAAGGAAAAATTCGCCGACATGGCCAAGGAAATAGATGATGCGAACAACGCAGCCCAGGAGGCGTGCGAACAAACTGTTCTGCTCAGGGGTGAACGGGATGCGGCTATGGCTAAAGTCCGCAAGGTGGAGGCTGAGGTTGAGGAGAAAGTGAAGTTGGCCGAGTCCAGGCTAGAGGCTGACATCGAAGACCTTCTCGTTGTTTATAACGCTAACGTGCTGAGGCACAAGGGTCTAGCCTGGCTCGATGATTATCCAACACATCTTTATAACGCTTGGAGCCGACCGGTTGAGGAAGAGAAGGAGGCGCATCAGGGCGAGTCTGTGGATGAATTTGAACTCGAGAATCGCATTCTGACTGAAGATGAAAAGAAGATTCTTCACGAGTCAATGATTCTGCATGAGAAGGAAAGACTTGGTGCCCAGCACTTTGAAGTAGGAGAGGGTTCAGGGGTTGACCACCATGAAGCAAGTCTTGAAGTTCCCGCGTCAACCCAGCCCGAATCCTTGTCTGCGGTCGATCCCCAGGCTGTTCCTGCTTACAATCCTGATCAGCCGTAGATGTCTCCGGCTGTAACGCAAGTCACTGATGCCGCTGTGCCGCCTTCGAGTCAAAGTGAGGAAGGTATTCTGAACATTCCACATATCTCTCTTAAGTCGAAATCTTCGATCGAGTTAAGTTCTAACAGTTCTCTTATTCTTTGTCCCGTTATCGATGCTGCACATGTCGGGCCTCCTGTTACTCGAGAATCACATCAGACACGGGAGGCCATCATTACCGAAGCGATCACCATGACTACAACTGCCCCGCTTGACGATATGCAGGGGAGTACGATTGTGTTTGATGAGCAGCTGATGGATGAACTCTTTCGCCGTCATGGCGATCCTTTTGCCGACTTGTCATCTGTAATGAGTGGAAGTGATCCTGCTACAAGTTCTTCAATGCCAACTACTGATGCCCCCAGCGGGGCTCGAGCAGTAACTGAAGAGGAGATGTTCGCTCAAATCAACGCTGAAATGGCAGCAGCGGCTCATGGTGGCAATTTTGGAGGTGGGATGGCAGCACCGGGACCTGCTCCGCTTAGAATGATATCTCCTGATGGTACTGTTTTCATTACCAGCGTGCTCATTCCACCTTCTGTACTTGATCCTGTCCCTCCGACTCCGCCCGCAGGGAGCATTCCTATCCACTCGAGTTCGGGGGAGGATGTTGATATAATGCCCTCGCCTGGAGACCAACCACCGAAAAGCAAAGGCTCGAAGAGGAAGATTAGCGGTGGCTCCAGCGGGTCTACACCGAGGAGGAAGCCAAGGAAGAAGAAAGATTAGACATGCTTCCCCGGTTTATTTTGACTTGCATTTTGTTGGCCGTGTATAGATGCGAGTTTGGCCCCTGCTAGTAGGAATTTTTTTGGAACAAACATGTATACCAATTTCTTTTATGAATAGTAGAAATGAAACTTTTTCTTTTTGAGCTTCTTTGTGCCTTTGTTTAAGTGTTTCAATGTTTGAAATGCACTTGTAAAGTTTCAGCTTTCGAGTCAAGTTTGTCCTTTCGTACCAAGTCTGGAAATTGCAGACCTGGTTCGCGATTGGGAAGCGAGTTGAATTTTGATGTCACACCGTTTCAGTCAATGGTCGATGCTTAAGTCCTGCCCCCCAGTCTTAAGGGGTGAGTGGTTGAACATCGGTCAGCGGTTGCTTCTTGTTTTCGTCATGGTGAGTCTAGTGCCGCTGAACGGATGTTTGAGTCAAGTGGAGACCGAGTGGTTTTTCCACGTTTGTCTGATTGTCGATGATCATATCCACACTCCGGGGATTCTCATTTGTTTACTGGCGGTTGGTCACGCTGGCTTAAGTTTTAATCATATGTCCACGATCTGGGGACTTGGAATTGACATTTGTACTCCGTCTCGCGCTCTGGGAGTTTGGAGTTGATATTTATACTTCGATTCATGCTTCGGGAACTTGAAGTTGGTGTTTACGCTCTGTTTTGCACTCTGGGAATCCGGAGTCGATGTTTATACTCCGACTTGCACTCTGGGAGTTCGGAGTTGTCGTTTATACTCCAATTCACGCTCTAGAAATTTGGAGTTAATGTTTATACTCCGCTTCGCGCTCTGGGAACTCGGAGTTGATGTTTATACCCCGACTCGCACTCTGGGAGTTCGAAGTTGATGTTTATACTCCGCTTCGCACTCTGGGAACTCGAAGTTGATGTTTATACTCAGACTCGCACTCGGGGAGTTCGGAGTTGATGTTTATACTCCGCTTCGCACTCTGGGAACTCGGAGTTGATGTATATACTCCGACTCGCACTTTGGGAGTTCGAAGTTGATGTTTATACTCCGACTCGCACTCTGGGAGTTCGGAGTTGGATCAAGATCATGGATGGTCGGATCACATCCACCCTGAGTTGACAAGTGAGGTCAGTAGATGGACGGGTCCATCCTCCTCAAAATTGGTGCGGATATGGACGAAGTCGTTGGGCGGACGGATCCGCCCTCTCCGTAGACGTATTTTTATACTCCAGTTCGCACTCTGGGAATCTATAGTTGATGTTTATACTCCGACTCACACTCTGGGAGTTCGGAGTGGATGTTTATACTCCGACTCACACTCTGGGAGTTCGGAGTTGATGTTTATACTTCGTTTCGCACTCTGGGAATCCGGAGTTGAACGAAGGATTGTCGTGTATCAATCCTTTTTTGACTTTGATGTGATGGCTGGTCCCCGAGCTCGGGTTTTCACTTAGCGAGTGACCGGTTGCATCGCAGTCACTCCCTATTTGAATAAATTCCACCGTATGGCGAAACTTAGCTCTCCGTACATAGTGATGATCATATGAAGCATTTCAAGTAAATCACAGCTCTGGCTCGAAGAGATTGCATTTTATTGCTGAAATAAGAAAATATGGCAAAGTCAGTTGCCTTATTACAAATTCTAATTTCGAAATGCAGAAACAAATTGCAAAACGGGAAGTAAATTAAATGGATAAACATAGCTTGTTATGTGTAGTAGCGACGAAGACTCTCGCTGTTCCAGGCTCTTGGCAGAGTAAGACCATCAACGGTCGATAATTTGAATGTGCCATCTCCAAGCCTTCGTTCAATAACATACGGTCCTTCCCATATCGGTTTCATATGCGAAGGAATCAGATAAATTCTTTTTAGGACGAGATCGCCTAGTTCAAAGGTTCGCGGGTGGACCTTGGTGTTGTACAATCAGGCGACTCGACTTCGATGCGCAACTTCCCTCAAGTCAGCCTCTTCACGCTTCTCATCTAGTAGATTGAGAGATTCAGCCAGTAATATAGCATTTATCTTTGGATCATAATATGTCACACGATGAGAAGGTACTTCTAACTCGACTGGAATAACGGCTTCTGAACCATAAGAGAGAGAGAATGGAGTGTGACCAGTCGCAGTTTTATGGGTTGTTCGGTAAGCCCATAAAGCCATAGGAAGTTCATTGACCCACTTGCCACCGACCTTTTCCAGTCGTTTCTTCAGGATGGATTTTATAACTTTATTAACTACTTCGACCTATCCGTTTTCCCGAGGGTGTGCAACTGCAGAGAATTTCTTTTGGATGTGAAATCGTTTGCAGAAATCTTTAAATTCAGCACTGTCGAATTGGGTTCCGTTGTCCGTAATAATGGTGTGTGGGAGATCGAACCGACAGATGATGTTGCGAACTACAAAGTTGATAACTTTCTTCGTTGTTATGGTAGCAAGAGCTTCGGCTTCAACCCACTTTGTAAAGTAATCAACCGCGACGATGGCGTATTTCGCACCACCTTTTGCTAGAGGTAGAGCACCAATGATGTCGATGCCCCATATTGCAAACAGCCATGGGCTGACCATTTGCGTTATCTCGGTAGGAGGAGCTCTAGGAATCCAGGCATGTTTCTGGCACCTATCACATTTCTTTGCATAATCTGACGCGTCGCGATTCACGGTCGGCCAGTAATATCTGTATCGGAGTATTTTCTTGGCAAGTGCTTGCCCCCCGGTGTGATCGCCACATTCTCCCTCGTGCACATCATGTAATACTCGTTTAATTTCATCGTGAGCGATACACCGGATTAGAGGGACTGAGTACCCTCTTCTGTACATGATTCCATTCTGAATGGTAAATCGTGAGGCCTTCCGAAGGATTTGTCTCTTTTCACTCCTGCGCTCCGGCAGGGTTCCGTGCTCAATTTAGTTTCTGAGTGGACTCATCCATGAATCCTTTTCGAGGACGGTTTCACATACCCAGTCTATTTCTGCTCGGTCAATGCTTGGTGAGGATAACGTTTCTACGGGAACGACTCCCATTTGTTGAGCTTCGCCTGTGCTGGCTAGCTTTGACAATGAATCTGCTTTTTGGTTGCATTCTCGAGGTATACAATAAATGGCATAATAATCAAACTGATTTAGTACTTCCTGAACTCGAGCTAAGTAAGTAGCCAGTCTTCGATCTCTTGCTTGATATTCTCCCCATACTTGACACACAACTAACTGTGAATTGCAATAAATTTCCACAGCGATAATTCTCAAATCTCTAGCAAGCTTCAAGCCAGCTAGGAGGGCTTCATATTCAGCTTCATTATTGGTTGCATGAAAGTCAAACTTCAAAGCATAGCATATAGATCGGCCTTCGGGGGTTTCAAGTACAACTCCAGCGCCCGAACACCGGTCATTTGATGCACCGTCGGTATAAAGCTTCCAGACTTATTCGAGGGATTCACTAGTTTCGGGAAAGTCCTCTGGAATGGTAAATTCAGCTATGAATTTGGCTAGGACTTGTCCTTGGATCGCTCGTCTTGGAGTGTAAGTAATATCAAACTGGCTCAGTTCGATGTTCCACTTGAGTAACCTACCAGACGTCTCAGGCCGCGAAAGGACCTGTCGTAACGGCTGGTCGGTGTAAAAAATAATTGGATGTGCTTGGAAATATGGTCGGAGCTTCCTTGATGCAATTACGAGGCAATAAGCTAACTTCTCTAGCTTCAGATAATTTCTTTCAGCCCCAGTCAATCGCTTGCTGACGTAGTATACTAGCTTCTGTATCCTATCTTCTTCTCGGACTAAGGCAGCACTGATAGCGTTTTCTGATATCGCTAAGTATATGTACAACTTCTCATGATCAATAGGCTTTGATAGGATAGGTGGTGTGGACAGGTGCTGAACTAGTGCTTGGAAAGCGCCCTCACACTCCATGGTCCATTCAAAGTTTCATTTTCCTTTTCGGATCAGATCGAAGAAGGGAATGCATTTGTCAGTGGACTTTGAAATGAACCTGCTCAATGCTGCTACTTTCCCATTGAGACTCAGGACTTGTTTTATAGTGTTCGAAGTTTCAAGATTCCTAATTTCCCAAATCTTTTCAGGGTTAGCTTCGATCCCCCGAGCGTTGATGATGAACCCAAGGAATTTTCCGAAAGAACTCCAAAGTGACACTTCAGCGGATTTAGCTTCATTTTGTATTCTGGAAGTATGTTGAACATAGTTTCTAGGTCTTTAACATGGTCAGTGGAGAGTCGTGACTTCACAAGCATGTCGTCTACATATGCTTCAATTGTTTTCCCGATTTGATTGGCAAACATCCGATTGACCAATCGTTGATAAGTAGCCCCGACATTCTTGAGTCCGAATGGCATAACTTTGTAGCAATAAAGTCCCCGATTGGTTACGAAGCTGGTATGTTCTTGATCAAGTAAATGCATCGGTATCTGATTATAGCCGGAATACGCATCCATGAAAGATAGAAGTTCGTGCCCAGCTGTTGAATCTACTAGCTGGTCAATTCTGGGAAGTGGGAAACTGTCTTTGGGACACGGTTTATTCAGATCGGAGTAATCGACACATGTTCTCCATTTTCCGTTCGGTTTTCGGACGAGTACGGGATTTGAAACCCATTCAGGATACAGCACATCTCGAATGAACCCGTTCGCTTTATGCTTTTCTACTTCTTCTTTAAGGGCGGCAGATCTCTCTGGATCCATACCACGCCTTTTTTGTTTGACTGGGACATGCCGCGGGTCAATATTTAGAGTGTGGCTCTCGATGTCCGGCGAGATCCCACACATATTAAAATGTGTCCAGGCAAATACGTCAAGATTTTCCTGCAGAAATTCAAGCAATTCCTCTTGAGCTTGCTGGCTTAGCAGGGACCCAATCTTTATCATTTTCGAATCATCATCATTGTCAATTGGGACATCGATTGTCAGCTCGGCCAGGGATGCTTGACTTTCTTTAGATTCTCCTTCGTCTTCAGTTTCTCTTGGGTCAAGATCCTTGAGGAATTGCCTGGGGTGCCCGGGCCTAGGCCCGGGCGTTAATTGTCAATTATCTGCAAAACGGACGCATAGAGATTCCTCTACGCCCTTTCCTTTCTCCTTTCGCTGCGCCTCCCGCAGCTCAACAACATAACAAGCTCTAGCAGCAGCCTGATCTCCTTGAATGATTCCCACTCCACGATCAGTGGGAAATTTTAAAGTCAAACACCATGGGGCAATGGCTGCCCTGAATTCAACGAGGGTCGGTCGGCCCAAGAAAGCGTTGTATGGGGAGTCTATGTCCAAAACAATGAACTGCAACATCCGTACTCTCTGACGTTCTCCAACTCCCAACTCTACTGGCAGTTCCACCATTCCCGTGGGTATAGTAGCGCTTCCGTTGAAACCATGGATTCGGGATTGACACGGTTTCAAGTCCGTGGCTTCCATTCTCATTTGATCATATGCTCGCTTAAACAAAATATTCACAGAGCTTCCGCTGTCAACTAAGATCCTCTTCATCCAAGCGGGACTTACTTGAGCTGAGATGACCAGTGGGTCGATAGTGGGGGCTTCGACTTTTTCAGCGTCTCTGTTCCTGAACACGATGTCATATGTCATCGTCTTCTGTTGCTTGGCCGGAGCCCCTTCATCAAAGCTACTATAACATTCGAAGTCTGCATGCCTGATAGAACTGGCATACGACTCCATTTCCTTCCATCTTCGATCTGTTGGGTGAGGACCACCACTTATCGTATTAATAACCAACCTCCCGTCTGTACGAGCGGGTTCCTCTTGTCTTTCCTGATTCGGCGCACGATTCTGATTCGATGGGCCCGCACCACCAGACTGCGGCGCCCGCACATACTGATCCAACTTCCATTCACGTATCAGTTTTTCAATGAGGTCTTGTAAGTGACAACACTCATTGGTGTTATGGCCGTAGCTTTCGTGGAACCTACAAAACTTCCCTGTCTAAATTTGTCTTTCAGTTGGTGGATTCGGGGCAGGTTTCTTGTATTTCATGGTATTGCAGGTTTGCAAATACACATTTTCCAATGACGTTTTCAATGGAGTGTAATTATCGTACATGGAAGCTCTACATCGTGGACCACGATTCTGATCGCATTTCTTGTTTTGATTTCCATTGTCTCTCTGCTGATTCTGTTTATTTTGTACGTTCAACTGAACTTTTCTAGAACTATCCCCAGACTGTTTAACAGTGATGTTACTTTGGATTCCTTCGATGTTGGGCCCTACATCATCATGCTTCCTAGACTGTTTCACATCCTCCCTTCTCAAGAATTGGGCTTCTTTGGAATAGAAATGGTCCAATGACGCAGGTGGTTTTCCGGCTAACCAATTTTCGAACTCAAAATCAGCATCAATCCCCTTAGTCAATGCCATCAGGATAAAGTTATCATTGGGATTGCTTATTTCTGCACATGCAGCATGGAATCGCTCCAAGTAACGCCTAAGTGTTTCTCCAGGAGCTTGTGTAACACTAGACAGAGTGTTAACATCTTTAGGCCTCACTACGTGCATACGGAATTGTTCGACAAACTTGGTGGCCATCTGGTCAAAATTGGAAATGGATCGTGGTGGCAAACGAGTAAACCACATGGTTGCAATGCCCCCTAGAGAAATGGGGAAACTGTGGCATTTTACTGCGTCATCAGCTCTCGCAGCATTCATCAGCCATTCGTACTTCAGGATGTGTTGATTGGGATCAGAACTCCCTTCATAGACTGGCAAAGTTGGCATCCTAAAGCGCTAAGGTGGTTCAACACATAATACATCATCGGTGAAAGGGGTATGACTCCGGGAGATTCGCCGGTCCTCATTACTGAGACCCTGGCTTTCACGGATCATTTGACGAATCATCGTTGGTATATCCCGCATTTGGATACTTGGAGCATGTTGTGCCAAGGTGTGGTCGGGTTCCACAGCGCGAGTCTAGACCGGACGCGGTCGACGGTCCGTGCCTCGCCTCCTTGGTTCAACATTCTCTGGGACATAAGGCTCTAGAGTCTGCTCTCGTTGGTTACGTTGAGGATCAGCTTGGTTTCTAGCATCACCTCCTTGTTCGGTAGTGGTGGTAGCTGCAATGTTGACTGTGACATGGTAAGGAGCAGCACCTCCTCGAGACGAAGGTTCTGTACGGAGACTAGCGGATGGTCCAGTTCTAGGTTGTTCTAGATTCGAAGCAGGTTGGTTCTCGGTGGCCTGGGTGTAGCTTACACCTAGCCGTGGGCGTGTGGATCTGGTTTGGCCATAAGAGGAGGCTGAACTCTCTGTGGAAGAATAAGAGCCTTGGTCTCTTCTGGATCTTCTCCGCCTCTGGCGATTGAGCTGGTTGGTCAACTCTGTGTTGGCGCGCAGTTGTTCAATTAGCTGTTGTCGACTCTGGGTCAACTCTTGAAGCAACGTCTGAAACTCTTGTCTGGTAACCAGACCTGTTGGATCTGAAGGTCCGGCGGCATCTTGGTTTGATGGAGGCAATTGCGCAGGATTCTGCCCGTCCCATCCTCCCTGATCAGCAGCTGTAGAGGAAGTTCGTGTACTTACCATGGTGAATTGATGAAAGTCCTTTCCTAGATCTGATGCAAATCTGAATAGAATGGAAGGGCTTCAAAGTTCTAGATCTGGATCTTCTTCTTGGATTTATGCAATCCGATATAGATAGGAGATCCAAGGAGCAGGAGAAAAATTGGGTTTTCTCAGTGAAAGCACCAAAGTGTCTGTACCAAAATTGGGCACAACACTGTTCGGAAGTTTTTAAAGAGATAAAATGAAGAAAGTAAATGGAGAAAGAGGATTATCTAACAAAAACTCCAAATTTCAGAAATGAGAATAATTAAAATTTACAGAGACACAAGAATTTAGAGTGGTTCGGCGTGTTGCCTACGTCCACTATGAAGTTGGTTGCTTTATTGATGTTTCTTTGATGATTACAAGTGAATTCAACGAATTACAGCAGTTAATGATGATTTACATCAGTGAATTTCGTTATTGGCAGCAGCTATGGAGTTTAGATCTAGATCCGACAGAGTCTGGGCATTGGAGATTTCAAAGAAGAAGAAGCCCCCTTTCTGTATGCCCTGGGGCTCTATTTATAGGTGTAGGAGGCTGGTATTTCGCTCAGATCTTGGGAGACCCTCTCTAGCACGTGACCAGCCCCGTGCGTCCAAGCCCGTGAAGTTTCGGTCCGATCCGTGATCGATGCGAACGGATTTCGTATCGATCAAGATTTCATCCAATGGAGTCGAAATTTGGTGTGGACATTCTTTAGCATGCACGTAAGCTTCTGTGAAAATTTCATAGCATTTGGACTTGTAGATTATGAGATATGATCGATACGAAATGGGATTCTCGGTTGGCTGTTTCGTTCGACTCCCTCTGTTCGACTCGCTCTTATTCGACTCAGTATTGTTCAAATCGCTGTTCGACTCGATGACGTGGCGTTTGAATCTCTGGATCACTCCGCCTCTGATTCTGCTTTGATCGAGTCGTTCTAGGACTTTTCGCCCTGTTCGTATCGATGATATTGCTTTGTTCGTATCGATTGTTGCGCTTCACATTGAGGGATACGAAGTAGAAGTCTTCGGAGGGATGCAAAGCGGAGCGAGTCGAAATGTGGCTCTCTGATGGAGTCGAACTATATGGAGTCGATCAGTGGTTCTACGATGGAGTCGAACTAGATGGAGTCGAACAGTGGTTCTCTGATGGATGCGGGGCGAGTCTAACTGAGCGAGTCGAAGTTGGCTTCCCTGATGGATTCGAACTGAACGAGTCGAAGTAGGCATTACTGATGGATGCGAACTGAGCGAGTCGAAGTAAGCTTCCCGATGGATTCGAACTGAGCGACTCGAACAGTGGTTGGTTTTCATCCAATTTTGTATCGTTCATAACTTGAGCACACGAGCTCGGATTGACTTGAGATTTGGAACGTTGACTCTCATAGCCTTGCTTGTCGTGCCATATCAATTTTAGCTCGATCCAGACTCGGACAAAATTCGCCGATAACCATAGTGAGCCTATGTATAACCGATCTCTGGGATGGATCGTCATTGGTTTACTAGTCAATTTCTCGGTGTCACGGCCTTGCCAAAAGGCGGGATAACAATGTTTATATATAATTGGAGAAGGGCAGAAAATAAAAGAGAGAAGGAGAAGGAGCGAATCAATACTGCGGAAAAAGGTAAATTTTATAATTGTAAATCTGTATTCCCCTTAACCCCAAATCTGTTCTCAAATCTATAATTCTAATATTATGTATATATCTTATTATATGTATTCTCTTAGATTGGAATGGACAATGAGTCAATTAAAGGGATGAATTCAGATCTGGGAGATTTGAAAATCTTGAAAGTTGATTGGGAAATTATACGATTTATGCATAATATTGAAATATATACCATTGAGTTTTATTTAATTATTATGCCCATGCAATATACAGTTGTAGGCTTAGGAAGAACTTTTCAATTGGAATCTCGCCTACATATTCTGTAAGTTTAATAATTGGAATAGGAATGGTATTTACACCATAATATGAAAGTTTGGAAATCAGTCCCTGAATTTTTTAAAGTAGAATGTTGATAAGATCATAAGATTTATTTTAGATTTATGATAGTTGGTCTGAGTTTGTTAGTATTAATTTAGATTGTCCCAATTGGTTTGGAATGTGAATTTCTATGTTTTAATTTGTTGGGAGTGTTGTGGGTACAATTTAGTTGTATCTGTTTCCATCTTATTTCATAAATTATCTAACTCCAAAAATATGTACAAAAATTGCCTCGTTGAATTTACAAGGAATATACCAAAGAAAAAGATGTGTAAAGTACAGATGTTCTCCTTCCTAGTTTTCACTGTCTATTTCAATAAAAGAAAACGAATAATTCCCTATAATTTCAAACTGAGCACAAGTCTGACTTTTAGGTAATTTATGGAAAGTTATAACGATAATCCTTTTTGGGAAGGATAGCTCTAATATATTAAAATGTGGAAATAAACGTTCTTTAATGAATATACATACAAGAGTATATTTTGAAATTCCTAGGTGTATGAATTAATGAGCTAGAAATAAGAATACACACATAGAGTGACTCACACACGTATAACCCCATCCACCAATTATATATCTAGCGTAATATATATTAATACTCATACTAGTTATAATTAGGACGTCTAGTTATTAATGGCATAGTAAATTATAGGACTAGAAGCTGTAAATGGAAAAAGATAGTAACTCCAAAATCAGTACGATAATAAATATGAAGTTAATAGGGAGTTACGTGAATTAAATAGGGATATAAATGCGTTTAATGGGACCAATGAACGAGTTTAATAGGGCATTTATGGGGCAATGAATATGCATAATAGGTTGAATTAGGACAAATAAATAAATGTGATTAGTGATTCTCCAATTCGAATAAGAATAACCCTTTATTACGGAAACTTGACATATATGGAATGTAATAGGAAAATAGAAAATATATGTACATATATGATAGGAATTAAATGCTAGGAGGCAATATAATTTTCATAGTAAGAAATTATATAGCCTTAAGAATACATTTAGGATGAGCGTGAATTAGTGAGCCTAGGCATATACTTAACCTAGGATAATTGGTTTGGTTTAGTATTGGTTAGAATGCGAGGTCAGTAGAGTTACATAATAGAAGTCTACCCTTTACCTACAGGCCACCAGCAGTTGTGTATACTTACTCCTGATGTAGGACATCTCCAACCATAGAATTTGTAGAGAAGAGATATGCGTTTGCATATAAAAAAGGGAAAATATACCAAGGGTTTTCTTAGGATTTGAAGTATTAAATGGTTCAGTGAATTTACAGATGTCAAGGGGTTTACTTCTGGGTGGAAGGTATTAAATGACCATTGAGTCTGCCTCCGCCTATATAAGAAGTCTTAAATAAACTATGACAGTACCTACTATGGAAATGGGGTCAGCTCATTTCCAACAAGAGGTATTAAGTAACTAGAATAGGACTTTTCCTTGAATTACATTAGGTTCATCTAAATGAGATTTCAGTTGTAGGAGGTTGGCGAGCTATGTCAGTATTATTATTGAACCTACGTATAGTAGTAGGGCTAGCGTATAGACTATGACCACCAATGGTCTCGAGCAGTCGTTAGCAAAGGTTTGGGTTAAGCCTTGATGGTTTCACTTACTACTAGTGTAGAATCCATATGAGATACACAAAGACCTCGAAGTTTAACTAGTTAGTTATTTGTTTGTCGAAGGTGGGCTAGTTAACCCTTTGATAAGTCGTTGAAATGCATTGGTAATAAGACAATTATATTATGGAGTCATATCTAGCGATCATCGGTCTCTGTAGTTAAAGTCGAATGACTAGCGATTATGTTACGGAAGGCCCACTTCAAGGTTGAGGTTTTAAATAGCTATTGGGTTTGCCTCCTTATTATTTTAGAAGTATTAAGTGGTTAGGGTATTCTTTTGGGTAGTACAAAGTTTAGATATACAGACACACACATATAAGCACAAGGTTAGGCATATCGTATGCGTAGATGGAATGAATAATGTACATAACAATTAAATAAAAATAAATCAGCATAATTAGTGATAGGGATAATTTTCCAATCAATAGAACATTGTTCTGACCCCCTCCTTGTTACAAACCAAGGATAGATTTAGAGGGAAAGACTGAGTGGTGCAAGATGGGAATGGTTGATGGTGAAGTTTTCTCATTCATGCTCGGCCCTGGCAAGGCAATCAGATACTAAAGGAATAATATTGATTCCAAGTTAGTAGCCTTGGTCAGCATATATTATATTATATTTTTCTATTATGCTGTGAGTTTGTGTCGATAGCTCTCAGATATACTTATATTTATTACAGGTTAGTAAAACCAACGATCTATATCCTAATAGACTTGGGATTCAATTTAGTCGGAGTTCGGGCCCATTAAGGTACGAATTGTTACATATTACCGGTGGGAGCCAGCTCCTAGGAAGTAAGCTTGGGCAGCAAACTTTCTTGCTCTATTGACTATTTTTTTGTGCATCATTTCCTCCGCAGCTTCACCCAATGCAACGCCTAGCTCCACTAGCCTGTCTTCACAAATTCAGATCTCTTTTGTAGTCCATTGGTTAATATATTAAGAGTGGTTCCTTATGTTTTGAAAACCGATCTCGATATGGTATCCGCTCTTTTATGCGTAGAGTTTCGCAAAACGATTCTTCAACCTAGTTTCCTCCAATATGCCAAAAAGTAACACACTTGGCCTTCTCGCCTCGTGTGATGCACACATGTGTGTTGATGCACCTACTTGTACATGCATAAGCACACATGTACACGCGAACATGTATAAACTTCACAAATCACTTTTCGATCTTCATCGGAGCGATTACTATACCCGACATTCTCTCAAGCAACATAGTGCACTTAGTAGTTGCTATTGCTACATGAGTTTACTTGTTACTTACTTATATACACATATGGATATTCCCATACACGTATATAATTATTCACACAAATACATTTATATATACACACATAACCACATTAAACGATTTTACTTAAAATACATAAATTGTATTGATTATTATATAACTCCAAATACATGTATATGTATACCTGTCCATATACATACCCATACACATATATTTAAATAAGTCTTTAAATTACTACTTAAATCAATTCTTACTTTTATTTACTAAATATTTTCAAAAAAAGTATAATATCATTTTCCATTATTTTATAAAATCATGCGGCCATTTTATAAAATGCATACTGGCTTATAAATCATTTTGAACCTTTGTAAATTTAATTTCTTCACTAAAATTAGATATTCACCACATAATTATTTTATAAAACCATATAACTATTTTATAAAATAATTCCTTCATACTATTTTATAAAATTTCATGCTTTTATAAAATATCACATTTAAACTATTTTATAAAATATTCTATGCAACTTTATAAAATATATCATTTATATTATTTTATAAAATATTTCATTTCTACTATTTTAGAAAATATCTCATGCTATTTTATAAAAGGGGCAGTTCACCAGAAGGACAAACTTTGCAGACCAATTAGTTTCTAGGACACACATTCAAAGAAATTACTTTCAAGGCCAAAGTCAGCAGAATAATTACTTTCAAAGACAAAGTCAGCAGTCCAATTACTTTCAAGGACATAATTTCATAGGTTTTTAGGCCCTAGAAACTAATTATTTTACGTTTGTCCTTGAAAGTAATTATTTCAGTTGTGTGTCCTAGAAACTAATTCCACTTGCTAAAGAGGCCCTTGTGGCTAATTTCCACTTTATAAAACATATCATCTCTACTATTTTATAAAATATCTCATATTATTTTATAAAATATATCATTTACACTATTTTATAAAATCTCGTACCATTTTATAAAATATTCCATTTATACTATTTTATAAAATGTCTAATACAATTTTATGAAATATTTTATTTATATTATTTATAAAATATCTCATACAATTTTATGAAATATTTCATTTATACTACTTTATCAAATCTTATACTATTTTGTAAAATATTTCATTTATACTTTTTTATAAAAAAAATTTTATTTTATAAATCTCACACCACTTTTTGAAATATTTCATTTACTTATAAAATTATTTCTTTACTTAAACAATATCTACAAGCACTAGTTAAGCTTCATTAAGCCCATAATCACTTTAATAATAAGTGTAGAGCTCATAGCTCACTTAATTAGCTTACTAACTTTTCTAAAATTAATTCAAAGGTTTAATAATTACTAATTAACAACATACACATCATTATATCATTTTATTAGTTATAAATCAAACCATAACATCACACACAATCATTCATTTAGCCTAAACCCATTTCTAAACTTACTAACTTTTCTAAAATTAGCAATCTAGGTTTCTAATTAATAATGAGATGATATAAGCATATTTTTAACATGAATACAGGCCAAAACCATAACCTAACATGCTCTAAATCACTTCATATCACTTTGTAATCATAAATAAATAAATTATTGAAGTATAACAAGTAAATTAGGTAAGAGAATCACCCCACTCACCTTCTTCTTCACCAAATCAAGCTCTAAATCACCAATATCCATTTCATGCTCTTTTGAAATTTGAGATGTGGTCCAAATTTGATTCAAGCTTATTTAATGATGGGTTTCGTAAGGAATGAGTAGAGAGGAATTATGATGATTTTTCAAAGTTTATTCGAATTTATTTAAGGTTAGGTAAGTTATTTAATTTTAGGTAATTAAGGAATAATTAGAAAAGAGATTAGGAGATGAAAATGAACAGTAATATGGAAAGAAAAGTGAATGAAAGAAATAAAAAGCGGTCAACCACTTATAGGCAAACTAATGGGCCTTAGCCCTAAATACATTTCATCCACATGAAATCACTATTCACTCCAAAAACTTATCGAATCCAAACACAACCAAGTTTATATTCATTCTTTTCGTGATGAAATTATGGTTCAAATGACGGGTGCCTGGAGTTCTAATTAATCTGTCTTCGAAAAATTGAGTATAACGAGCATTCTGCCATTATATTTTTAAATTAATTAATTAATTATCCAATTGTTAAAGATTACGGGTTGTTACATTCTTCTTTCCTTAAAAGAATTTTGCCCCTGAAATTCCTATGGGTATGAGAAAGTAACAAACTGACCAAAATACTCGAACCTCGGTTTCAAAAAAAATTCAACAGTACTTCCCTTACGCTGTTAACATTACGGAAACTACCAATCTAGAATGTATCTCGTATTAAGGAAATATGTGATACCCTACGTTATCCTACATTTCCCAAAATTACATACCCCTTTTAAAGAAAGCTTCTCACCATTCAAATGCAAATCTAAAAAAAATAAGCATTTGGATAGTTATGCTACAGCTCTCAAGTACCTAACAATACTCTACAAAGAGGATTATGTACTAACTCTACAACAACATAACATTTAAACATGTAAAATTAAGCTTGGTAACCGATACTACCACAATCATACATGACTATCTATGGGAAAATAAGCTAAAATACATTAGTATATAAATATATCATAGACTCTGAGTCACATCAAAATGCAATCTACTCGTATATATCTCACCTCGACTAGTACAATGGCCATAGATGATATGTGATCCATCCAAAATAGCTATTGCTATCTCCCTCTGAACATGCTATAACATGTAACTAAAACTAGTATACAAGCAACCAGACACTCAAAACAAGAAACGACAATGAAAAATCAATCAAAAAGCAAGACAAGCAACAAAAAGTAATGACAAACAATAAAAACAATAACAAGCAATAACAAGTGGTAACATGCAACCACAATCAGTAAAAATCAATCAAATAAGCAATAATGAGTGACAACAAGCAACAATAATCAATAAAAATCAATCAAAAAGCAACACCAACAACAGTAATCAACACTAATCAATCAATCGACCAATTTACAAAAAACAGCAATAATCAATTATTAAGCGACAACAAGCATGAACAAGCAATAACAAACATTAAGAAATAACACAAGCAAAAGTTACTGGCATACAAACAACAAAACACAAAAAAGCATCTATACAAACTTGCACGGTAACCAATAATAGTCATAGCATGCATGCCAAGCTATAAACTCTCATGGGTATTTTTGACATTCAGGAGGAACGATCTGCCTGAGTGGTGCAACCACTTTCATGGATATAATACATAAAAGACTATTACACCTTCAGCTATGAAAATAAAAACTTATATGATATGGTGGAACATCGATCTTCAAAACTCTCGAATTAACCTAGCAATTTAAGTCTCAATTTCCCTTTACTTTAAAAAAGAACTCATTCTCAAAAGAAGCAAATTTTATAAATTAAACCATTATTAAATGCAAGGGCTCGCTCGAGTTCAAACTCACCTCAACCGCACAATATTAATAAGGATAATACGCTAAGTGTACCACGCTGCTCACCTAGGCAAGTATTATATCACCGCTTAGAAGAATATCTAAATCTTTACAAAACTAGTTAAGAAGTCCTTCCCGAAATCTCCTAGTTCCAATCCTTTTTTATCGCACAACTAGAGTCGTGCTTCAAAAATATCCTAGTCACCTCAAGAATGGCTCAAGTGCTCGTTGTGAAAAACCCTTACCTAACTGGTTGTAATAACCCAGAAACCCTCTACTCGAACTAGTGATTGGGAACTAGTACGTGAATGGATTGATCCATAGAAAACACCTTTTCAACATATGGGATTGATCCTGCCAACAAAGTTTTACAAACACAAGGACAAAAACTTCTAATGCGAATGACGCAATGCAAAACATATAAGTCACTTGCTCAGTCTTTACTCATTACTCGACATCCATCGAATCCTACTTGGATTTAAATCTAAGTTATACTTCATGGACCAACCCCACTTAGCTCGAAAACTCATCATCGATTTCAAATGGTAATACTCTTGATCGCTACACCACCATCTACACATACCGCGACTTTTGAAATGTCCATGGACAGTGGAACATTCCATGCAATATCCAACTAGCCTCTGAACAAATCAGGCACCTTAGACTACCTATTCCTAGTTACTCTGTATCCTGTCTGCTCATATTGATAGCTTGAATGAAGATAACCAAGAAACTAGCAATGGAAATAATTTAAAGTCCAAAATACAAGTGGTGTATGTAATATAATATTGAAGAAAAGTACAAGTACGCTCTCTCTATGTATCTCCATCTACAAACTGGTATACTTGGTCCTTATTATTGAACCTAGGCTCTGGTAACAAATGCAGTAAACAATCCTTTGTAGAAACAAGAAACCAATGTCGAACGACAACGACTGAATTTCAAATGCCACAAAAAATAATTCATTGGGAAAAAATTTATATCAAAATGCTATATCAAGGCAAATCGATGGGCTATCACAATGGGATGATAACATATAATATACTGAATATACTTGTACATAATAGGATAAACAATATATATAAGAGACCATCCTAGCGGAAGTAAGTGATAGATACAATATAGAAAGTCAAAATAGATTATCTAATACAATAAGTCTTGTATATAAATAACATATTTGTCATGTACTTCTACAATATCAAGTACAAATCCAAAGTATCGACATCACGCCTTGAATATGCTCCAACTGCATCACTTGGATTACGTATCCCCAAAAGCACCTGACTCCTAAACTACTCAATCATGTATCAAAGAGTTATCGTGACATAAACAGACAATGACAAAATGCGGGTCAGTAAAGCCTTTTATGAGGGGAGCTATGTCAGAATACTGTATATAAAAACTATATACATATATAAAACAGGAAGCTCTAAGCACATATGGTCCTCTCCATAAATGTGGCTCAAGGGTAATCCGGATAGCTCATGAGCAAGTAAAGTAAATGCATCTCAAAGGTAGGGAATCATATCATAACTTGCTCTTTTTCTGTAATGAACGAGTCAGCACAACTAATATAATATGACTGATACGTAATCGTATATCATGATAAAAATGACCGAATATACAAATGCATGGATAATTTATCATAATATAAGTATATCCTAGAATACATAATAATAATATCAACCAACTGCTAAACGATGCGTCATCTACTACATAATAATAAACATCAAATAGAGAAATATAAATTGGTACCCATCATTGCTAATGGGTGGAGTCCACAATGGACATTAATCATGATTTAATGATCCATATATATATATAAACTAAAATAACTAGAGTCAGTACCAAATTGTAATATTGATATTAATCGCAACCTAGTGATTCCCTTTGAGGGTCTAAAATAAATTGAGTTAGTATCGAATTATTCCATGGGCCACGAGTCACATCCTCTTGATGGAACTTATGTAGATCTCACCATATTCCACACCGAGCATTAGTGGTATATGAACTAATGTAGATGTTTGAAACCTATATGGATTTCACCATATGTCACATCGAGTATAGGTGATATGTAATCCACTCATAGATGATCCTCATCATCTTTTCCCCTGGCCATTATGGATTTCTTAACAAATTCGCAAAACGTCTCTATAAAAGAGAGTGACAGGTGTGTCTCGAATAATATGCTATCAGGACTAGATAGGAACATCGATGGCATATAGATATATATTAGTAAAAAATAATGTCACGTAATCAAATATGCCTATGATGAACGAAAAGCAATATCTCGTCATCGTCCAAATACACGAATGGCCACCATTACAAGGCCAATAACACGTATGACCACTTATAAAAGACCAATACGACATGGACACTAATATATGACCAATACGATGTACGGTCACTAGTATAAGACCAGTACCATTCATCAAAACATATCTACCCAAGGTCAAAACTAAAAGCACGGACTAACTCCGCTCGATTGTACACACTCGTCGGATGTGACCGGGCAACCAATCACTATATCGATCGTGTGTCCTATCGTTATTGATCATATGAGCATTGATCAAATTAGCATCCAGATCCCGAAATCCGCCTTGTATTCCAAACCCCCTAGTAGCCTAAAGTCGTCCTGAAATCATGCCAAAGCCTCACATCGAATCATACCCGAAAAAGGAGAAAGAACTCCCCAAAATTTCTTCCTATCCAAGCCACATTGCCTGAGAAAGTTCCCTGCTGGTGGACTGGTTAGGCACACTGGTGGACTGATAGGAGCCTGGTCCAAGGCAGTAAGCTTCCACGATCCACCGACCATCATTTCATGTGTCGTTTCCTTCGTAGCTTCACCAGAGGCATCGCCTAGCTCCTTTAGCCCACCTTTACCACATCTGACCTCTTTCGGAGTTTATTGGTTAATATTTTTAAATTGATTCCCTATGTATTCTAAAACAGATTTTGATATGAAATCCACTCTTTAACGCATAGCAGTTTCCGGGACAATACTTTTGACTCGGTTCCTCTAACATGCCAAAATGAACACAATCGGTCTTCCCACCTCACGTGATGGTCACACATGTGCTGATGCACCTACTTGTGCATGCATTTGCACACGTACACACAAACACGTATAAACTTCATAAACCATGTTTCGAGCTTCATCGGAGAGATTACTCTACTCGGTATTCTCTCATGCCACATAGGTCACTTGGTAGTCGCTATGGCTACATTAGATTGCTTATAACTTACTTATATACATATATGGATATTCTCATGCACATATATAATTATTTACACAAATACCTTTATATATAAAGACACAACTACCTTTTTCAATTCTACTTGCAATACATGAATTTTATGGATTATTATATAACTCCAAATACGCGTATATGTATACCTATCTATACACACACACATATGCACATGCACATATATTCAAATAAGTATTTCAATTATTACTTAAATCAAATTTTACTTTTATTTACTAAATCTTTTCAAAAAAAGTCCAATATTTTTTTTATTTTATAAAATTGTGCAACCATTTTATAAAATACAATATTTACTTATAAATCATTTAAAGCCTTTTTAAAACTTAATTACCTCATTAAAATTAGGTATTCACCTCATAATTATTTTACACAACCTTATAACCATTATATAAACCAGTACGTTGGCACATGCTTCGCATGTGCGCCAAAGAAAATTTGTGGGATTAGCTAGTGTGATAAAGATAAAATGCTCTCAAAATGAAAAATTAGTTTATTTAGAGGAATTCAGGGACAATTTGATAATTTGCTATGTGGTCCCTCGTTAAAATTTGTTAATGGTGTATAATTTGATAGAATAAATTTTTCGTCATGGTATCATTTTTGAAATTTGAGTATCTTTTGATCAATAAATAAGTAGATTTTAAATAGTTCATCACTTGCGCGCGCGCACATATATATGTATGTGTATATATATATATTGGAGATAACATATATATATATATATATATATGTTTATATATATATGGTGTGCGTATTGTCAATTGTTAGGCATCAAACCATTCATATTGTTTTTTGCTCATGTGAATTTCATTTCACCCATTCCTTATCAATTACAATTACGCTACTTCGTTTCATATATTTATTGTCAAGAATAAAAATGCAAGAACGCTTTTCCCCAAGCACAGCAATAAGTTTCTTACTGGAATGCCTAAACATGATAATTCTTTACTAATTACAATCGTGCAACAATGATGGTTTAATTATACCAAATTATAAACAATTAGTAATTTCTTCATGTAAATTTTAAAGAAAGTCACAATAATTAGTACATTTGTTCAAATGGGAGCAAATACTTTTTTCTCGAAAACACAATATTTTTGTAAAAGAATAATGCATAACAAAACATCATATTGGTTGTTTAATAGTTGTTTTTATGAACGATATCTTAAATGCCTAATATTAACGGTATATATAAGTGTAACATGGTTAAATATAAATGGTATATAATATGCTATTGTTATTTAAGCATTTGCATTATGCTTTACATAAACTATATATAACTGAAGGTAGCAGGTTATGTAGACAATACATATTTATTCCTTATCTCAACATAATTCCATGTTGTGGCTGCTTACTTCATTTGAATGCCATAAACTCATACTGTGATTGTAGGTTGCGCTTGATTTATATGTTAAGTAAACTTTTCATATTTTGCAAAAACATTGCTGCTTGTAAAACATTTGACACTTAACAAATGGAAAGTCATTGATCACTTAGTATCATTGGGTAACTAAAATATTTAAAAAGCTAAAACAGCAAATCAACTAAATAAAGTAAAAACATTATTGTTAGTAGGTCGAGACCAAGAGCAATTGGAACAAAACAAAAAAGAAAGAGAAAGAAAGGTAAAATAATCTACAAGCTTACATTTAAAGAAACAACATTTGTGAAATAATATTTGTTCAATAGTAACTCATGAATAATATATTTACGTATATCTTGTCTCTCATACTAACATCATCAAAATATGCTAAGAAAAATAAAAAAACACCTCCGTTTTTCCAAGATGAAACAAATAACAGTTATTTTGACTTTGATCTGGTAAGCGAGTTGAATTGCTTTGGCTTATAAACATGAAGTAATTATTGTTAATTACCCTATGCTAAAAGTGATATGAACGATCATATGTTAGCTGTTAAGGAATCTCCTTGAACCTTTGCTTAAACGCTGTTGTGATTGCAAAACTAATATTTTCGTTTCCTTGAAATGGTTCGTTTCCTACACCATAGTATGATTTCACTGGGGCGATTGCTAAATTTGGATGTTGTCGGATCTTTTGCAGTCTAAGTTGAGACTCCAATTACTGCAGCCACACATATGAAGAATCATTGGTCGATTGAAGGTGAATACTTTGCTTTTTATTGTTATTGCCTTCTCAAATTATTTTTCTAATGGCTTTTAAGTAATTAAAGTTTGAGCTTTTGTTGTGGGCATATAGAATGGGATTATGAACATGGTAAGATCAAAAATTTTGTTACTAAGAAAGTGGTGATTATGCATTACCAATGTATCCTTATCATGGAACACAAATTAAAAGGATACATTAGTCATTTCAAAAGCTTCTAAACTAAGGTTTATTTGTTTACTTTACATGTTGAATATTTGGCTTTGTATTTTGATTTAGAACAACGTTAAACCTAACATACTTTGGAATAAAGTTTATTTTAAAGTGTTGTGTTATGCTTTGTTCCAGTTGCATAGAGCAGTGGAGTATCTAGTAAAGTAGCCTAAGAAAAATATATCCAAATATATCATGCAAAATACCGGTATTCACCACATTCCAAATTATTTAGAAATTCTAAACATCTTGGTAGATTGTTGGGCAAATTTAATTAATAGTAATTCCACCACATTTGACTTTGTGTATCTTAAGCAATGATGTAACTTCTATATTACAGGACAAAATAAGCTATATAAACTATCAAAAATTATAAAATTTTGTTCCTTCAATGCATAGTAAGCAAGTTGAATTTTTTTTTTTGTTATTTTTTACCCAACTTATCATTTTCCAAATATACCACTGAAATGCACTGTCAAAAAGGTACGATCTTACCCAATATTGACTGGATTCGAAATTATATTAGCTTAACAAAAAGAATGCTAATGCACAAATAAAGTAACATCGCATGTAATTCTAAATTTTAGAAAAAGAAAAATATTTTAAAATAACATCAAAGAATATGCAAAGAATGTTACATAGTTTTCTGGTTTTTTGTGTCCTGCAAATTATGATTGCATTGGAAACCTCGTATATGTCTATAACCATGCCTCAGGCTCGAAAGTGAAGAGATTATAAATTATTAGGTCATCCAAATGAATATTGGTGTCTCACATCAAAGTATATAATTCCCAGTTAGGAATCATCATAGGGATCGTGTAGTTTGATATCTTACATAAGGTTAACTCATAACTTATTTATTAGTTCACTTGCACTCATTGTTTTTTTGTTAAATGTGATAAAATATATGATGAAAGCAAGTATGTCAGTTAATAAATCATATGAAAACTAAAAAAAAGGCTTAAATAACTTAAATTAAATAGTTTTAAGACTTGCATCAAAATGTTGTATATGGACCTTAGAATATCAATTCACATTTCACATGCCCTATTTTCGAAAAATTAATCACGTGTATAATATGATCACAGAGCTACACAATAACATCCCCGATTACGAACAGAAACAAAACCGCACTGCCTTTAGCGGCATATCTGTGAAAATAAGGTGATAAGGATATATTACTATCAAATGGAATTCAATAACAGAGCCATTAGTGAAAAGACACATAACAAAACCACAGTTTGCAGGATTTTCGAACCTAGAGTAGTAAAAATGTTACTAACACCTTGCTCCTTAAAGGTTTTCACCACCTCCGCTGATCGAAGAGCATGTCGATGATAGCTATGGCATACTGTTGAAGATTCACGATGGTCGGGAGGGTAGCAGTGAGGTTGTTTCACTTTCACCGTTTTTTCTTGTATCTCTTTTGATCTTCTGATGAGGAGAGTAATTAGAACATGAGAGGAAAGGATCTGGAATCATTAGGAGGGGTAATAGAGTAGGAGAAGCTACGGTGAATGAGGACAAAAACGTGGAAGATGGAACAGAGTAAAACGTGTTGATATTTGTACTCGGTTATTGATTATTTTGTATGATTTACAAAGATATCCTCGAGTTATCGTTCAATTTATAAAGGGGTAAAAGGGGCATTGGTGTAATTTCAAAAGCTTCAAAATAGGGTATTCCCATTATATATAGATATTTGCTTTATACTATTTTACAAAATCTCAAACTTTTATAAAATTTCACATTTAAACTATTTTATAAAATATATCATTTAAACTATTTTATGAAATCTCATACTATTTTGTAAAATATTTCATTTCAACTATTTAGAAAATAACTCATACTATTTTATAAAATATACGTTTTCTACTATTTTATAAAATGTCTCATACTATTTTACTTTCATTTATACTGTTCTATAAAATATCTCATACTGTTTTATAAAATATTTCATTTATATTACTTTATAAAATCTCATACTATTTTATAAAATATTTCATTTATACTATTTCATAAAATCATAGATTATTTTATAAGATATTTCATTTAAAATATTTTATTACATAACTTATACTATTATATAAAATATTTTGTTTACTTATAAAATTATTTCTTTACTTAAATAATATTTATAAGTACACTTAAGCTTCATTAAGCCTCTAATCACTTTAATAATAGGCATAGAGCTCAAAACTGACTTAATTAGATTACTAACTTTCCTAAAATCAATTCAAATTGTTTTGATTATTACTAACTAACAACATGCACATCATTATATCATTTAATCTGTCATAAATCAAACCATAACATCACACACAATCATTTAATTAAGCACAAACCCATTAATAAACTTGCTAACTCCTCTAAAATGAGAAATTAAGGTTTCTATTTAATAATGAGATAATATAATCATGTTTATAACATGGACACAAGCCTAAACCATAACATATCATCCTCTAAATCACTTCGTATCACTTTGTAATCATAGATAAACAAATTAATGAAGTAAAAAAGTAAATTAGGTAAGTGAACCATCCCACTCACCTTCTTCTTCATCAAATTAAGCTCTCATAACCAAAACCATTTCATGCTCTCTTGAAATTTGAGATGAGTAAAGAGGAATTATGGTGATTTTTTAGGATTTTTTTGAATTATTTTAAGCTTGTATTAGTTGATTTAGCATTAAGGGATTAAGGAATAATCAAGAAAGGGATTGTGAGATGGAAACGAAAAGTAAAGTGGAATAAAAAGTGAATGAAAGAAAAGAAAGCGGTTAGCCACTTATAGGCAAACCAGTGGGCCTTAGCCCCAAATTCAGTTCATCCACATGAAATCACTATTCACTCCAAAAACTTATCGACTCCAAACACAACCAAGTTTATACATATTCTTCTCGCTATAGAATTGCAGTCGCAATGGATGGTGCCTTGAGTTCCAATTCTTCCATCTTCGAAAAATCAAGTATAATCGGAGTTCCATTAATTAACGATTAAATATTTAAATTAATTATTCAAATATCCAATCGTAAAATTGTGGGTTGTTATAATAATGCGGGGTATTACAGGCTTCATCCCTTATTCAAATTTCATCCTTGAAATATTTAAATGAGGTACGATACCAATTCTCATCTTTTCCATGCCCATCCTATAATAATCACATAGGTTCCCAACAAATGTGCAAAAAAATGTAGTAGTGCATCTACCAATACAAAATCAACAATAATATTACATATATGCATGGTTTACAACAAAACTTTGCAAACATACATGCTAAGTTTAAGCAAACAATCCAGGATAGGTTCTCCTAACCTTATCCTTTGTTTCCTATGTAAAATCATCTCAGTCTTTACTCTACTGGACTCGCACAAGCTTCACCACCTTATTTGGAGCTTCTTCACATCTCAGTCTTCTATTCGAATGGGCCTTCTCATATAAGCCATATTTAGTTTGACTACCAAATCTTCCACTGCTTTCGAATTCACAACATCATTTGGGTCTTAGATACACTTCCTTAGATGTGATACATGAAACACATTATGGATCTTAGCAAAAATACTTGATAACTCAACCTTATAAGCTACCTTCCCGATTCTTTCATGTATCAATGGGATTACATAACCCTATGCTAATTTTTTGGTTTTCCCAAACTTATCATGTTGCACATTAACAAAATTAGAACACATACAAGATCCCCAATCTCAAACTCTCGCTCTTCCCTCCCCTTAAAGGGGTAGTTATTCTACCTCTATTGAGAATCTGTCATCCTTCGTTGAATCAACTCAAACATTTCTAAAGGTTCTTTTATGATATCCAGTCCCAATACGAGTCTATCTACCATCTCACAAAAATATGTTGATGATTTACAAGGTCTTCCATACAATGCCTCAAAAGGTGTCATCCTAGTACTGGACTGATAACAATATTGTATGAACATTCTACTAGATACAAGTGATCCTCCCAAGGTCTAATAAAGTGTAATGCACATGCATGCAAGAAATCCTTAAGCACTCTACTAACTCTCTAAGTCTACCCATTTGTCTAAGGATGATATGTCGTACTCAAGCATAGCTCTGAAGCTATAGTACTTCGTAGGCTTTACCAAAATTCACTAGTAAACAATGGATCTAGGTCACTCACTATATTACTCAGAACTCCATGTAGTAATATTATAGTCTTTACATGTATTTCGGCTAACTTTGTTGCTGTTCTCATAGATTTCGCTAGTATGAAATAGAAACCTTAGTCAATCTAGCACTACGACCCATATACTCTCATTCCTAGCCCTTTTCCATGGCAAACCATCTATGAGTTCCACAAAAACTATATAACATCCCCTACTTGGAGGCCCAAAACTAACGACTATGGATGCTGCAGTCATCCATAGTTATTAATCCTCGGCAACCAAATACGATAATGTTAGATACATTGATACACAGAAACACTTGAATATGGAAAAAATTTAAAACATCAAACAAGTTCCACTTTCCAAAACATTTCAAATTCATTACATAATCCCACAATCATTAATCATGTTCAGAGAAAATATATTACAATATACACCAAGAGCGACATATGAAAATGCCATCTTGGATGATCAGAGCATATATTGGAAATTTAACAACTTCGCCTTTACAACAACAACACAGCGGAATCAAAATTAAAGAGAACTCTAGATAGCTATCATTCCTTCTACACGTCTCCGGAAGCTTATTCGTCTTAGGAGGTACCTGAAAACCTCAACTCTCAAACTACTCAAAATCAATTGAGTACCCGAGAGTTTAAGGGGAAACATAAACTTCGAGTCAGACATAAAGCCTGGTATGAATAATAATCTACCATCTCAAACCATTTAGATATCTAGTGAAACCATGCCGCTTAGCGGAACGGGTTTTCTCCTCACTAGTATCCTAAAACCTTTATAAAACCATATACTGTGCTCCTGCATCCACAATGGTTAAAACAATTCAAAACAATATGATGACATGCAAAACAAGTAAATCGATTCTAAATTATCCATCCCTATTCATTTTGATTATCTGTCTCAGTTATAGTTTCTAGGATCACTATTAACCTATTAGTTTTCATGGGCTTACTAATAACCTGTTTAATGTTTAAGGATTCCCTGTCCAATTACATAGTTTTCATAGGATCACTAAGAACCTATTGGTCCAATATCTTTATTGTTTCATGGGTACTCCCTGAACCTATTGGTAACTCCAATATCTTTCCTCTTATCCTAGTTTTCATGGGTTTACTTGGAACCTATTGACTTCTTTCAATATCTTAATCCAGATATAGTTTTATGGGCTAACTACAAACCTATTAGCCCCTGCCAATATCAAATCATAGTTTTCATGGGCTAACTATGAACCTATCTTCCTGACATCTTTATTTATACACAGTTTTCATGGGCTTACTATGAACCTATTGACCCATGCCAATATCTTTTCCTATACACAGTTTTCATGGGCTTACTGTGAACCTATTGGCCCTTGCCAATATCTTTAATTAATTTAATTTATTCACTGCTGGGCCAACCTAGCTGGTTATTCTGCCCTTCCCTAAATTATCGTTGTGGGTTCATCACAATGTAAAAATATACATTTAAAGAAGCAAACATAATAACATAACAATACCACTCCTGTGGGTTTAATATCCTTTAAATTATTTTCATATGAAATATGGTTAATCCCTTAACCTAATATTTTAATAAGAAAAGCTTTTCCTTAAAACCATTTCAAAACCCCTTTACTTAGCCATGGGTTTTTCCTTTGAAATGAGATTGGGTAATTTGTTTTGAAAAACTAAGGCTTTCGGAACCTTCAAAAGCTTGTTTTCGACTTCACTGGATAACCTCCTTCTAAAGCATATAAATCTCTTTTCAAAACATTAGGCCCCTGCCTTTCGAAATACTTTAAAGCCTCTCTTTCTAAACCTTTGGAATGTAATAAAGTATTACTTATTAACTCTTAGAAGCATGGCTTCTAAACCATTTAAAGTACCCCTTTTTGAAACCATTAGTTTTATATTTAAAATATAATTTGGGTCAAATTGAATATAAACGAAAGTATCTCTTTCGAAACCATTCTTTATCATGTAAAAGTATTAGGGAAAACTTGATGGAGTCAGCACCATCCTTTCGAAAGCTTCAAATCATTTAAGTAAAACACTAAGGGATAGCATTGAAACCCCCTTTCGAAGCCATTGCCTTTGAAACCCTTGGACCCTTTCGAAAGCATTTTGAAAGTGGCTTAGAACATCTTTAAAATAAAAAATACCCTTTGAAAGAATTGATGACTTCAATATATTCAAAAGGTAGAAGAACGACAGCAGGGCTTTGACTAGGTCATAATCCCTACTTCCGAAAGCATTGTTTTACAAATAAAGGAACTCATTCGAAAACTCTTACTTTTAAAACATAAAATGGCAACCCCTTCGAAAGCTATTAGAAAATCACTTTCGAAAGCATAAGTTTCGAATCCTTCGAAATCTTTAATAAAACATAGGCAGGCACTTAGCATTTTAAAACAAGGCAAAGGTATCGACCCCACCGGAAGCAATGCTTTCAACACCATGCCTTCCGCCTTTCTCCAATCCACTACGTACCATCTAAGTGATACCTTGTGTATCGGTTTTGGCTGATTCGAAGCAGAAGCTATGAGTCGAAAGGTACTTCTAATAGAGGCGGACCTGCTTTTCTGAGTAAAAGCTGATTAATGCCAATTAAAGCAAATTCTATCTAACCTACCTGCCCACGTGTAAACATGTGATTCGTTGCCTTAACTTTTTAAATTCTTTACCAAAATAACTGCCACTTAATTTCAGATCCAAACCAAGGTTTGTTTAGTAAATAAGCCCTTTCATTAAACAAGAATAATTATGCAATTAAGTCCTTCCTTCTAAAATGATTTAATTTCCATAGTACATTTTTAGAAAAAATCCCCAAAATCATAGAAATTCACTTTCATCATGTTATCTAACATTTCTAAATTTTAAACCCAAATCCTCAATATAATTTCTGAAATAAATTTATAAACCCAATTAACCATATTTTCCTTTGAAAATTCATAATAATCTTTCCATAGCTTGAAAAATTATCAAAATTAAAACCGAACTCCAAAATCTTGTTTTACATAACATAATTATTTCCAATGCATTCAAAGATTATTTACCACCGGTTTTTCCCTAAAACCGCATAAATCCCCATTTAAACTATCTTGTTTAAATTAAACAAATTATAATTCAAGCATATCATCATCCAAAGCATCATAGAAACGAATTTAATCTTAAATCCAAAACATTTTTTCATAAATCAAAATAGAGATGGTATAAATTATTATTCACCTTGATTAAGATAAGGAGATTGGATTGAGATTAATTTCCCCTAGCTTTCATCCTTAGCTTTACTTTGATTTCTCTTCTCTTTTCTCCCCAGCAATGGCCGACTCCTCTTTATGTTTGCGTTTAACGTTTTCTGTGAAAATGAGAAAATAAACGTGAATGGTATAAGGAACGGAAAAATATATATAGGGTTATGGTAACATGTGCGGCTAATTCCCAATATGCCCTTATGTAATTTAATTAGCTTAGAAACCATTCTTAAGCCCATTTAATCAATTAATTGAGCAAGACCCCTAAGTATTTATTCAAATCTCAATCGCCTTATCACTTAACATTTACATTATTCTATTTAATTTATCCAATTAAATCTCCTAAATAATGTTATTAAAAATTAGGGGTGTTACAGGCTCCCATCCTTAAAGAATTTCGTCCTCGAAATTCCGTAAAGACTAAATACTAAACATAGCAATCATCTATAACAACTCCTAACCACCATACTAGTCTACCTGACTAGCAATTATCAATATAAATCTAAAATAGACATACCCACAAAGCAGATCAGGATAAGTACCTCGAATCCTGTCCTTTGTTTCCCAAGTACAGTCCTTCTCGTTGTCACTCCACTGAACTTTCACCAACTTGACTATCTTGTTCCTTAATCTTTTCTCATCTCTCGCTACAAATCCAAATGGTTATCTAACAAAAGTCAAATTAAGCTCTCCTACTAAATCTTCCAACCCTGTTGGAGGAATTGTAGTTTTTGGATCATGCACATACTTGTGAAGAAGAGACGCATGAAGTACATTATGGACACCTCCCATACTACTTGACAACTCTACTATGTATGCGAGCTTTCCAATCTTCTCTATAATCTGGAATGGACCAACATATCTCGAGGCCAGTTTCCCTGACTTTCCAAATCGTACCACACCCTTCATTAGTGCTACTTTAATGAAAACCCTATCTCCAACTGAGAACTCTAGGTCTTTACGCCTCTTATCTATGTAACTTTTCTGTCTGGACTGAGCTTCCTTTATCCTTTCTTGGATCATCTCAATCTTCTCTGACGCCTTCCTAACCAAATCTGGACCTAAGACCAATCTGTCTTCAGTCTCCAACCAACACGCTGGTGAATTGCATGGCCTTCCATACAAAGCTTCAAAAGGCGTCATTTTTATACTAGTCTGATAACTATTATTATAGGAAATCTCAACCAAATGTAGGTTATCTTCCTAAGATCCACCAAAGTCCAATACACAAGCTCTTAGTAAATCCTCGAGTACCTTATTGACTCTCTCTGTCTGCCCATCCATTTGAGGGTGATATGCAGTACTCGTCTTGAGCTTAGTGCCTAACACATCCTGTAGACTCTTCCATAATTCTCTAGTAAACAAATCATCTCTGTCGCTGACTATGCTACTAGGAATTCCATGTAGTCTAACTATGTTCCTCATGAACAACTTAGCTAAAACAGGTGTCGTCCTGGTTGACTTAACTGGAATGAAATGGGCACTCTTGGTCAACCTGTCCACAATAACCAATATACTTTAATTTCCCCTATTTGACCTTGGCAACTCATCTATAAAATCCATGGATATCGAATCTATATCCAAGCAGGAATCTCTGGAGGTTGAAGCAATCCACTCGGCTTCCGATTTTCGACTTTCACTTGTTGACAGTTTGCACACTTCCTAACCCATAAGCCAACATCCCTCTTCATACCTTCCCAATAGAAGCTCCTCTTCATATCTTGATACATCTTGGTACCTCTAGGATTAATCTTAAATTTGGATCGATGACATTCTCCAAGAACTTCTTTCCTCAAGTCCTTGACATTTGGAACACACAACCATCCCTTCTTACTCAACCATCCTCTCTGGTCAAGACCAAAATCCTTAAGATCATCGATCTCGATTCCAACCTCAAGCCTTTTGATCTTCTGGGCTAATAATGGATCCTCCTTTTGCTTATAAGCAATTCTCTCGATCAACACTGGTCGAACTTCTAAAGGAAAACATGGCAGTACTCTGACTAGAACTAGCAGCCGATCTTAACTGCACACTACAGGTAGTCAAAGCTTCTAAATCCTTCCATTCTACTAACATAGCAAACACCACATTCTGATTTCTTTTGCTAAGAGCATCTGGTACCTTATTACATTTCCCTACTGTATACTAGTAACACCCCATATATTTAGTAACATTATTTAGGATATTTCATTAACTAAATTAAATGAAATAATGTAAGATGATTAATGGATTGGGATTTGATTTAACGAAGGGTAGCCGTGCCTATATGTAAAATGAACTAAAGAAATAAGATGGAAATAAGTGTTAGTAAATAAGGAAGGGTAAAATGGGAAATAGGATGAACTTATACCCTAAACCTTTAGTAAACCCAACACACGTTCATTTCATTTTTCTCAAGCAAAAATACTCTAAGGTGGGTCACCTTTTTCAATCTCAAGAGAAGATAAAGCTAGGATTTCAAGAGAAGAAGTAGATCAACTTATTCAACATCAAATCCCATATCTTTAAGCACAAAGCTAAGGTGAATGATTACTACATCCCATTTTTCTTATAGTTTTCGGATTTGAGGATAATCCAAAATGATTTTGCATGATAATGCCATGTTCTGGATGATTGAAAGTTTATATATGGTTGTTGATGATTTATACATGTTTATATTAGTTTTTATGATATGTTTGATATGAAAACCCTATTAAATGACATCCAAATGCCTTGAAAATTTAAATTTAGATCTGAAATGATATTTTAGAGATGGATTTCAATTTTCATAATTTTCTGAATTAATGTGGATTTTATTTTAATTTCTAGTGAAGAAAATGATTTATTGAGTTATAAATTATTTACGGCATAATAAATAATTATTTGGTCTGAAATTTATATATGTTAGAAAACATATTGAAAAGGATTTTTCGGAATTTTTATAGAATTTTCCTAAGTGTTTTGATGAATATATAAAATTATTTAAGGTATGAGACTTAGATGTTTTATATATTTAATTAAGGAGAAGGGGTATTTTGTAAAATCAAATTATAGTATAATTTTGAAATTATGGCAGCACTTTTAGAAAAGAAAATTTAGCAACCAATAAGTATTTGACAAACAAGGTAGGTTAGTTAAAAAGTTTACTTAAAAAGGTTTTAAATCAGAAATTCATGCTAAAAGAATGTTTCGCCTCTTTTGGTTTTGTCCAGGTAGCTTTCGACGAAGACCCTCCGCCTCCATCCACAACCAATGCATATAGTACCAACATGTTGGTACATAGTGAATTGGATAAACGCGGAAGGTAAGAGTCGAAATCAAAGGATTTCGAAAGGGTCGAAAGGCCTTTTTGTTTTAAAAATTAAAGTAGCGCCTGCTTTGCTTTCGAAAGGATAGCTGTCGACTCGGTTGACTTCCGACTGAGTCAAGCGTTTTAAAGAAATGGTTTTGAATGGGTTGCGCTCTTTTATTTTAAATGATGCTTTCGAAGGGGTCGAAAACCCTAGCTACCGCCTCTCTACCTTTTGAAGTCAATGGTTTCGAAAGGTGTACTTTGTTTTTAAATTAACCACTTCTCCAATGCTTTCGAAGGGATGGTTTTGACACCATCACTTCTTCACTTAGGAATAGGTTTCGAAAGGAAGGCTTTCGATTTAGATGTTTTAAATGACCCTTTTTATTCTGATTGAAGTATAACCCAAAGGTTTGGAAAGAGTTGGTTTAAATTGTTTCGAAAGGTGTTTTCCACATGTTTTAAATTGAACCCAAGTGCTTTCGAAAGGTTTAAGTTTCAAAAGGTTTAATGCTTTCGAAAGGTATTTAAAATGGTTTCGAATGGGTGATTACCCAAAGGGTTTCGATGGAGTCGAAAGATGCTATTTTCTGATGGTTTCAAAAGGATTGAAGTGGAAGTTTTTCCTTTGTTTTCTAGAAGCAATGTTTTGAAGTGTTTTAAGATATGATGTCTAAGGTTTCAATGCTTTCGAAGGGAAGTTTTTTAAAGGTTTCGAAAAGGTTTAAGTATGGTTTTGAAAGGGAAGGTTTTGGCCTTTCGGTCTAGATAAATAAAGGGTTTTACATGGTTTCGAAAGAGACGCTTTCAATGGTTTTGAAAGGGGTACTTTCAATAGAATCGAAAGGGGTACTTTCACGTGTTTAAATGTTTTCATCAACTAAGGATTGAATAAAGTATATATAACATAGCAAGGTGATTTTGATTAAAGCATAAAGTATATGTATTTTCCTTATGTAAGTTGATTTAAAGTTTTTAATCATTTTGAAAAATGTTTTCAAGGAAAATTTTGGGAAGATATCCCTAAGTAAAATGACTCAGATATTAGAATACCAGATGGGACTGGTATAGGGTCACGCTATATACATTAGCTATTAGCCCCGGCTAATTTAGTCCAAAATTCCAATGTGTAGGGCTTTGTCACAGGTAAGACTAAAATTATGATTACACACAAAAGGGAATATATATTTGTATGTAGATAGGTTATTGGTGAGCCTGCAAAACATCAGGATCATGTGACCCTGGGAGATGTTAAGTTAGGTACAGATCGTCCGAAAGAGAAGTATTAATAGATAGTTAAGGACAGACCGTCCAAAAGTAAAGTGTCTAACAGATGTTAGATAAATTTTGTTACTTTGTTTGGTAGGCCCGAGTCAGCCAAAGGTAAATAGTCAACCAAACAAAACTAAAGCGTTTGAACAGATAATTCTTTTGTTACCTGATATGTATGTTTACGTAATAATGCTTTACAGTATTTCACCAGTTTTAGTTGAAGGAAATGATTTGCAAAAGATATAATTTAAAAGAATGTTAGTGAGGGAAAACCCATTCCGCTAAGCGGCGTGGTCTTACTTAACATTAATAACCGGGATGATAGTATTATTCACACCAGGCTTTATGTCTGATTCGAAGTTTATGTTTTCCCATTAAACTCTCGGGTGCTCAAAATTGATTTGAGTAGGCTGAGGATTGAGGTTCTTTTAGGTTTTAGTAGGATGACAAATAAAGCTACCAAAGACGAGCAAGAGGCTAACGGATGGCTATTTAGGATTTTTAGTTCTTTGTTTTGTTATTTGTTTCCGTTGTTATGTATTAAGTCAATTATGACTATATGACTCTGATTATCCAAGGGGGCATCTTCTATCGCTCTTGGCTTATTTTGTAATAAGTATATTTTATTATTGCTTGGGAAACGTTTTGGAATTATGTAATATGAATATGGAACCTGTGTTTTGAAATGTAATGGAAAATTCTATTTTGAAATTTATGATTTGTTTCATATTCAAGTGCTTCTGATATTAAAGATACCATTAACATAGCCGTAGTTAGTTGGCGGAAGTTAATACTATAGATGACTGCATCACCTGTTGCGCTTAGCTTTGGGCCTCTAGATGGGGGATGTTACAACTTGGTATTAGAGCATAGGTTTATGAAATACTTTAACTAAAAAATGATTTTTGAAAACATAATCCTTAGGAATTAGAGTTAAGATCGAGGTATGGGGACAACATTATAGTAATGTACTTGTATTTGCTATATATAAGTATATGCTTTATCTCTATACTCCTAACTTTGTTAGGCTATTCTGCTGTATCTCATGAGGCTTGAATACAAATATGGACGGAAGGAGAGGTAGAGTTAATCTAGGAGAAGACAACACCACCACAAATGGAAATGCCCGACCAAATGCTAGAAGAGGTTAGGCTCAGGCTGAGAATATTAGTGCTGAGGTTCCCCAAGTGGACATAGGAGCCATATATCAGCTTTTCGTAAACATGATGCAAGTTGGGATCGCTACTGGGGTTGTTGGAGGAAACGTTGCTAGAAGAGGAGTTTAGGAAGCTTCGATGGTCGATCAGCATGCTAACTTGAGCAGAGACTATGCTAGGGTTGAGGGAAAGCCATTTATTAGGACTGAGGATGCTAACGAGGTAGAAAAATGGCTACTACACTATGAGAGGATTTTCACTGACTTAGGGCTCAATAACGAGCAATAAAGGAGACATGCTTCAAGACAGCTTCAAGGAGCTTCTTTGTTTTGGTGGAATACTATAACTATTGGTGTAGATGAAGAGACTATGACGTAGGCAGTGTTTAGGAGGAGGTTTCAAGAAAGGTTCATGTCAGTAATGGCGCAGTTTGTGTTGGTTAGGAAGTTTGCTGAGCTGGAACAAGGGGAGATGTCTGTTTTGGAATATGCTAGTAGATTCGAGAAGTTAGCCTGGTATGGGTATGCCACTGTTGACATAGCGTTGAAAAGGAATGAAAAGTTTATTAGAGGTTTGAAACTGGAGTTAGCTAGGGCTACTTTATCCCACATCAGGGATCCAATTGATGTAGTGGTGGAAATGGCGTTGAGACATGATGAGATGGTAGCTAGTTTGGAGAAGAAGAAGGAGAAGGAAGTCCAAGTTGGACAGGGCCAAAACCACAAGAAGAATGCATAGAAGGGAGGAGCATTGAAAAAGGGAAAGTCTGAGGTGGTCTGCTATAAATGCGACAAGAAAGGACATTATGCTTATGAGCGTCGTACAAGAAAAGGAAAAGGAAAGGAGGTGATTGTAAAGAAGAACATCGGGTGTTTTAATTATGATCATAGTGGCCACTACAAGAACCAGTGCAAAGAGCTGGCTAAAGGAGACAAAGGCCAAGTGTTTGCATTAGAGCTTGCTACTTCAAAGCCGACGGTGCAGGAGAAGGGAAAGGATGTGCTAGGAGGTACGCTTCAGATCCATGATACATCTGTTAGCGTTTTATTTGATACTAGTGCATCTCATTCTTTTATATCTCGATGTTTGGTAGATAAACTTAACCTAGAACCCACATATTTAGTTACTTCCTTAAGAGTTGCAAATCCGATGGGAGGGTATGCGATTGTGAAGCTCCACCTCTATACTCACGCTAGTCAAGAACACCACGGGGTAATGCCGTCGACTAGCGCGAAGAATAAGGCTGTTGAGGAACGACCATCCGTGTAATTGCTTTGGGCGAGTACCGATATGTCAGATAATATAAGATGCATTTCATTTCAAGAGGAAATCCGACATATCTAATACAAACTCAAAGCTACCACATAGTGGCTAAGTGGACCTCGGAAACAAATATAGAAATAAACATAACATAAATCAGTCACAGATGTTCATATCTCAAAGGCGGAAACAGATATGAATATAACACATAAAAGTGTGCATCAGAGTAGTGGTCAATCAAGATCCACAATATCACAAAAGAATAGATACAAGTGCTAGACAAAAGAATAAGTATACATCATGGAGTCTATATCTCGAATGTATAACAACAAAAACTACAAATGTAATGTAGTTAGAAAAAAGTCAGAAGATGATCCCAGATAAGGAGTCAAGCAGAAGCACCTGTAACATCTCGGTCTGACCCGAGTATTATTTAATAAGAAAATAATAAACGGATCAGTCTAGCTATAAATATCAGATAAAAGAATGAGATATAATAAGAATGTATGGTAACAATAATGTCATACTAGAACAAATATGGTATAAAACAATAACTAAATCATACAGTATCTCAAAGATCGCAAAGCACCAAAAAGAATATCATATTCTTTATTTTATTCACCAAACTACAAATATTGACAAACATATTAATGCCAATCGCAAAAATTGGTGAAACACAAATTCTAGAAATCATCGATTAGAAATCCAGAAATCACAAAAAGGGGGGAGGCCTATCACAAACGGGAGCATGAAAACTCACCAACACGTGTATCACAAACAGAACGCTATTCCATAGTTGCTAACCATAAATTTTGAGCCGAAGCTCCACAAACGGTCCGAAGACCACGGGTCGCTACCCCGCCAAATTGAACCGAAGTTCCACAAAATGGGGTTTAGTCTCCCTCGCAGACAAATAGACATCGCACATCGCTAGTCTAAATCACAAAATGATCATCATCGATCAATAAAAAGTGTGAATTACACTAAGCCAGTAAATATAAGAGTTTAGCTTCATGTCCCATAACCACTAGCTTAACTTAAATATTTACGAACAAATTGTAAATTTCCACTAGAAAATTGTCACAAGAGTTTCAATCGAACAAGTCCAAAAATTAACCGACGAAGTACGCAAGTGTTTCATACCAATTGTTTTGCTAAGCTGCTTAATTATATTTTCTCATACGAATGATGTAAAGGTTTGTATATACTAATAGATTGGAAAACGGTTTTGAAAACAATCTTATATTTAAAAATAGAGTTGAAATCATCTTTGTAAAAGAGTTTGAATATTTACTACTAGTATAGAAAACCTTTATATTTTAAAGCGACAAATCACAGAAATGATTGTAGAAACAATCAATCACCAAAATCCACGTTCGAAGACGGGAATCAAACCCAAAGAAATCGATACCAATTCCATTAAAATGGACATTCTCAAAAATTCCGAAAAAGAAGTCATCAAAGTCAATAATAAATTATAACAATAAATCGGATAATCACGAATCGATAAAAGTTGGAATCTCAAGTTAAATAGGCAAAATAGGCAAAATGAAGCAGGTCAGTCGACTGACTGCAGAGGGTCAATCGACTGAACCAGAAACCAGAGATTTTCATTTCCTGCAGTCAGTTGACTGACTACAGGGGGCCAGTCGACTGACTGCAGAAAACAGAGACTCTCTGTTTCTGTAGACAATCCCAGATTTGCCTGGTTTCTACAGCCAATCGATTGACTGCAGAAGGTCAGTCGACTGACTAGCACTGGGGCTGTTTTTCAGCTTATTCAAGTGAAGAGCAAACTCTTCCAAATTGCGATCGGACGAGCAATGGGCACTAAGGGTTTATGCCAATCGACAACCCAGCCCTATATGCTCTTCGATACACCACCAAAAGCATGATCAAATATCAAAGCTAAGATTTTTTTAGAGTTTTGGACTCCAAAACACCAAAAATTGAAATGTTCACCAAATCAATCCAAACCAAAATCAAATGAACATGTAAAGACGTTAGGAATCCATACCTAACAATCAAAGATAGTTATAGACAAAGATGTGAGATAAAAATCTCACCTTTAAATCCAAAACGATGAAGGAGAAGCTTGAAAGTGAAGGAAGATCAACTACTCTTCAACTTCAACTCTAGGAGCTTGAATATAAGCTCAAAAGAAGAACATTGCCTAAGTTAGATTTAGGAAATTTCTGAAATTAAGGAGAGAATGAGTTGGAGAAGAAGAAGGAGATACTTACCTTAGCTTCTCTTTGAATTTGGAGCAAGAATTTGGTTTTGCAGATAAGGACTAGGGCTTGGAATTTCTAATTCCTATACTCTTCTCCCATTTTCAGTTTTGCTTGAGTGTTAGAGAAAATAGAAATGAAGTGAAGAGGAGAGGAGGGGGATGAACAAGGTTATTGTGTGAGTTGGGGTGAAACCCAAACCCAAAGCCCAATAGAAAATGTCAAAATTCAACTTACTCCAAATATATCGATGTTTATACTTAAAAAAGTCGAAAACGTCATTTTGGACTCAATGGAAGTGGTCTTGAGTCCCAATTCGACTGCTTACAAAAAGTAGCTTTTCGAACTTTAATCAGATTAACGATTCTATATTTAAATAAAATATTGCAACCTCGCAATCTTTAAGAGATAAATAAGAAGTAACAACAACAAAAGCATATCAACACAAAAAGAAGAAATTTGAAATAAAAAGTTCACCTTATGGAGCACGAGAGAGCAAGTCCGGATGTGTTCGCTCGATGAATTCTCTGATTCCCAAGAGCAATCCTTAGGATTTGAGGACCATTGAACTTTCACAAGAGGGACGTCTTTATTTCGATGGCGTTTAACCTCCGAAGCAATGATTCGAATAGGATGTTGCTCATAAGTCAAATTAGGCGAGACTTCAATTTCTTCAATAACCCCAGGCTCAAGAATAGAGTCGGAATCTCGAAGGCATTTCCGGAGTTGAGAGACATGGAATACGTCATGAATAGCAGAAAATTGAGCCGGTAATAAAAGGCGGTAAGCCACGAAACCAATGCGTTCGGTGATGGGAAATGGTTCAATATATCGAGGTGCTAATTTTCCCGATCGACTGAAACGCACAACACCTTTCATAGGTGAAACACGAATAAACACAAAATCTCCCACAGAAAATTCTAATTTCCTTCTTCGATTATCGGCATAGGATTTTTGTCTACTTTGAGCTTCTTTCATCCTATGATGAATAAGATCAATCTTTTCTGTGGCATCACGAATAAAATCTAGACCTAAAACCAGCTTCTCACCGGCTTCAAGCCAACACGAAGGTGATCGGCATGGCCTTCCGTAAAGTGCCTCGAAAGGTGCCATACTAAAACTAGATTGGAAGCTATTATTATAGGAAAATTCAACAAGAGAAATATGATCTTCCCAACTTCCAGCAAAATCAAGAACACATGCACGAAGAAGATCTTCAAGAGTTTGATTCACATACTCGGTTTGTCCATCGGACTGAGGATGATAAGTGGTGCTAAAATTAAGCTTCATTCCCAAAGCTTTTTGAAGACGTTTCCAAAATCCACTAGTAAACAATGGATCACGATCGCTAACAATAGAAGTTGGAACTCCATGCAATTTAACAATTTCTTTGACAAAAAGTTTAGCCAAAATAGGTACGGTCTGATTAGACCGAACAGGAATAAAATGGGCGGATTTTGTAAGTCTATCTACTATCACCCATAGGCTATCATGGCCAGAACGAGAACGGGGAAGACCATCAATAAAATCCATGGAAATTTGATCCCACTTCCATATTGGAATTTCCAAAGGTTCCAATAACCCACCGGGCCTTTGATGCTCGTCCTTTACGAGTTGGCAAGTCATGCAACGCTTAATAAAGTTAGCAATATCGGATTTCATTCCCTCCCAATAATAAAGTCGCTTCATATCCACGTACATTTTACTACTACCGGGATGAATGGTAAATTTAGAACGATGAGAATCTTCCAAAATATCTTTACGAAGATCAATAATATTTGGAACAATAAGTCTACTAAATTTTCGAATACCGCCACGAGCATCAATATCAAAGTCTATCAATCCTTCAATATTAATTTTATCCCTACAACTTTGGCCAAGAAGAACTAATTCGGGATCATGCATTTGAGCTTCAAGAATTCGGTCTAAAAGAGAAGGATGAGCCTCAAGGCTACATAAAACAAGAGATGAGCATAAATCAGATTCACGATCTCGAATCTCACAAGTGGATAAAGTCGCGAGATCATTCCACTCGGATATCATCAAAGAAACAACCGCTTGTTGCTTTCGACTAAGGGCATCGGCAATAAGATTTCCCTTTCCAGGAGTATAAAGAATATCAAGATCATATGATGCAAGGAACTTGAGCCAACGTTGTTGACGCAAATTAAGTTCCTTTTAAGAAAATAAATACTTCAAAGATTTATGATCGGTGTAGAGAACAAATTTCTCTCCCAAAAGATAATGACGCAAAATTCTAAGGGCGAATACGATAGCCGTGGGCTCTAAATCATAAGTGGCGTATCTAGTCTCGGCAGGCTTTAGTTGCCTAGAAGCATAAGCGATAACACGTTCCCTTTGCATAAGAACGACTCCCAAAACAACACGACTCGCATCGGTATAAACAATAAAATCTTGGTTCCCATCGAGAATAACAAGAATAGGAGCATTGGAAAGGAGTTCTTTTAATTTTTGAAATGAAGCTTCACATTTGTCTGACCAAATGTAATTAACTCCCTTCTTTGTCAAATTAGTAAGAGGTACATAAATCTTAGAAAAGTCTTTTATGAACCGACGGTAATAACCCGCCAATCCGAGAAAGCTACGAATTTCCATCACACTCTCCAGTCTCTTCCAATTTTGAATCGCTTCAATCTTTGAAGGATCCATGGAAATTCCGGATTCAGAAATAATATGCCCCAAAAATTTCACACGAGATTGCCAAAAGTGGCATTTAGAAAATTTTGCTTTCAATTGATTGCTCCTAAGAGTTTCCAACACAATCCGAAGATGATTTTCATGCTCTTCCTCGATTTTAGAATAAATAAGAATGTCATTTATAAAGATGAGAACAAATCGATCGAGGAAGTCTTTGAAAACTCGATTCATAAGGTCGACGAAATAAGCTGGAGCATTCGTCAAGCCAAATGGCATAACAAGCCATTCATAAGATCCATAACGAGTACGGAACAATGTCAAAGGAATGCTATCCTCTGCAATACGGAGCTGATGAAAACCAGTTGTTAAGTCTAAATGTGAAAAGACTTTAGCACCACTAAGATGATCGAATAAGTCATCAATCCGAGGCAATGGATATTTATTCTTGATGGTGAGATCGTTAAGCTTGCGGTAGTCAACGCAAAGCCTAAGTGTACCATCAGATTACTTCACGAAAATAGCCGAAGCTCCCCATGGAGAGGAACTAGATTGAATAAATTGCTTCGCTTCCAATTTGGATAATTGTTTGTGCATCTCCTCATTTTCTTTATTGGACATACGATAAGGAGGACGAGTGATAGGTAGTGCTCTAGGGACTAAATTAATTCGGAACTCAATTGCTCGCTTAGGTGGTAATCCTAGAATGGACTCAAATATGTCGGGAAATTCACAAACAATGTGAATGAGAGAAATAACATCTTCCTCATCATCATTATCATCGTTATGAGGACTGAGAGAATATAAAGATACTATTAAGTTGGAATCCGAATCTTTAAGAACGAGAGAAATCTGCTTAACAGATTGAGGATGCTGAAGATATATAGTCCGCCGCGGGCATAGGATATGGGCTTCATAACGGTTAAGCCAATCCATTCCCAAAATCATTCCGAAACCTAAATAACGCATGACATGAAAATCGGCACGAAAAGAGTAATCACATAAAATTATTTCGACATCTTTACACAATAAACTGAGTGTTGCGGATCCACCGACCGGATTCGCAATTCTCAAAGAAGTCATCAAGCCAATAACATTCAATGACAAAGCATCGACAAGTTCTTTTGATATAAAAGAGTGAGATGCACCCGTATCAAAAAGAAATCGAATAAGAAATTCACGAAATATAATAATGTCATCGAGGATAGAATGAGAAATACCTTGACCACGAGAAGTGTTAGTAAGAGCTTGTATAACATTTAGCTTGCCCTCCTTCTTGCCTTGAAGTTTGGGACACGAATATAAAGTATGACCCGAACTCTTGCACTAGCGGCATGAAAGAGACTTCGGGCACTTGTTTGCATAGTGGTCCTTAGAACCACAATTGTAGCATTCTCCCCGACGAGATGTAGGAGTATTTGCTACCGGTGTTGCTTGCTTTCCCTTTTTATTGGGATTAGGCTTGAATTTAAAAGATCTCTTCTTGTTGATGTTTGGTTTGACCTCAGCATTACTATCTTTATCCGCCTCTTCGAGACGAAGAGAAATATCAACAAGTTGATCAAAAGAAACTTCTAATTTCAGAAGTAATGGCTTTTTGAGGCTTTTGTTCAAGCCATAAACAAATCTCTGGTTTTTCTTCAATGGGGTATTAATGTATTCAACCCCATATTTTGAGAGAGATTCGAAAGAAGCGACGTAGTCGGTCATAGAAGATTCACCTTGAACAAGGTCTATGAAGCGTCGGGCCAAAGATACTTTTTCAGCTTGCGGCACGAATTTCACCTCGATCCTTTCCCGGAATTGCTCCCAAGTAAGGTCCGCTTCAATAATTTTGGAGATCAGAAGCTCATACCAGTCTAATGCTCTTTCTTGGAGCATACTAGAAGCCACTTGGACTCGATGAAGATTAATAAGATTCATGCGAGAAAAGATACGGTCGCATGTTCGAAGCCAAGCCTGGACTTCTATAACGCTCTTGGAACCTTTGAATGGCTTTCCACCCAAATTGGTGTAATCACTGCACAAGCGTGCAAACCCAGACTTAGGATGAGTGGGCTCCGGAATAGGTCCGACAGCTTGAGCATTTCTTAAAAGATCAAGAAGTTGCTGAGTAGACATAAATACTCCATCCTAGGGAGTAGCACTAGATTGACCGACGCTGGGACGGCCAGGTTTAACCATTTCTTTTCTTTAAGAAAGAAAGAAAAGAGAAAAAGTTTAATCTTAGAATGAATATCAAACAAACTTGATTGATAAAGCAAGGCATCATAAAAAGAAATAGGATAGAACTGGTTCAATGACAAGAATTAATCCTAAACAACGACTCCTAAGAAAAACTTAGGACAATGATCCTTGCTAGATTATTCTACATTGTTCCGAAGTTTGGCTCTGATACCAAGCTGTGAAGCCCCACCTCTATACTCACGCTAGCCAAGAACACCACGGGGTAATGCCATCGACCAACGCGAAGAATAAGGCTGTTGAGGAACGAACATCCATGTAATTTCTTTGGGCGAGTACCGATATGTCAGATAATATAAGATGCATTTCATTTTAAGAGGAAATTCGACATATCTAATATAAACTCAAAGCTACCACACAGTGGCTAAGTGGACCTCGGAAACAAATATAGAAATAAACGTAACATAAATCAGTCACAGATGTTCATATCTCAAAGGCGGAAACAGATATGATTATAACACATAAAAGTGTGCATCAGAGTAGTGGTCAATCAAGATCCACAATATCACAAAAGAATAGATACAAGTGCTAGACAAAAGAATAAGTATACATCATGGAGTCTATATCTCGAATGTATAACAACAAAAACTACAAATGTAATGTAGTTAGACAAAAGTCAGAAGATGATCCCAGATAAGCAGTCAAGCAGAAGCACCTGTAACATCTCGGTCTGACCCGAGTATTATTTAATAAGAAAATAATAAACGGATCAGTCTAGCTATAAATATCAGATAAAGGAATGAGATATAAGCAGAGATATAATAAGAATGTATGGTAACAATAATGTCATACTAGAAAAAATATGGTATAAAACAATATAAAAATCATACAATATCTCAAAGATCTCAAAGCACCAAAAAGAATATCATATTCTTTATTTTATTCACCAAACTACAAATATTGACAAACATATTAATGCCAATCGCAAAAATTGGTGAAACACAAATTCTAGAAATCATCGATTAGAAATCCAAAAATCACAAAAGGGGGGAGGCCTATCACAAACGGGAGCATGAAAACTCACCAACACGTGTATCACAAACGGAACGCTATTCCATGGTTGCTAACCATAAATTTTGAGCCGAAGCTCCACAAACGGTCCGAAGACCACGGGTCGCTACCCCGCCAAATTGAACCGAAGTTCCACAAAACGGGGTTTAGTCTCCCTCGCAGACAAATAGACATCGCACATCGCTAGTCTAAATCACAAAATGATCATCATCGATCAATAAAAAGTGTGAATTACACTAAGCCAGTAAATATAAGAGTTTAGCTTCATGTCCCATAACCACTAGCTTAACTTAAATATTTACGAACAAATTGTAGATTTCCACTCGAAAATTGTCACAAGAGTTTCAATCAAACAAGTCCAAAAATTAACCGACGAAGTAAACGCAAGTGTTTCATACCACTTGTTTTGCTAAGTCGTTTAATTATATTTTCTCATACGAATGAGGTAAAGGTTTGTATGTACTAATAGATTGGAAAACGGTTTTGAAAACAAGCTTATATTTAAAAATAGAGTTGAAATCATCTTTGTAAAAGAGTTTGAATATTTACTACTAGTATAGAAAACCTTTATAGTTTAAAGTGACAAATCACAGAAATGATTGTAGAAATAATCAATCACCAAAATTCACGTTCGAAGATGTGAACCAAACCTAAAGAAATCGATACCAATTCCATTAAAATGGACATTCTCAAAAATCCCAAAAAAGAAGTCATCAAAGTCAATAATAAATGATAACAATAAATCGGATAATCACGAATTGATAAAAGTTGGAATCTCAAGTTAAATAGGCAAAATAGGGAAAATGAAGCAGGTCAGTCGACTGACTGCAGAGGGTCAATCGACTGAACCAGAAACCAGAGATTTTCATTTCCTGTAGTCAGTCGACTGACTACAAGGGGCCAGTCGACTGACTGCAAAAAACAGAGACTCTCTGTTTCTGCAGACAGTCCCATATTTGCCTGGTTTCTACAGCCAGTCGACTGACTGCAGAAGGTCAGTCGACTGACTGGCACTGGGGCTGTTTTTCAGCTTATTCAAGTGAAGAGCAAACTCTTCCAAATTGCGATCGGACGAGCAATGGGCACTAGGGGTTTATGCCAATCGACAACCCAGCCCTATAGGCTCTTCGATACACCACCAAAAGCATGATCAAATATCAAAGCTAAGATTGTTTTAGAGTTTTGGACTTCAAAACACCAAAAATTGAAATGTTCACCAAATCAATCCAAACCAAAATCAAATGAACATGTAAAGACGCTAGGAATCCATACGTAATAATCAAAGATAGTTATAGACAAAGGTGTGAGATAAAAATCTCACCTTTAAATCCAAAACGATGAAGGAGAAGCTTGAAAGTGAAGGAAGATCAACTACTCTTCAACTTCAACTCTAAGAGCTTGAATCTAAGCTCAAAAGAAGAACATTGCCTAAGTTAGGTTTAGGAAATTTCTGAAATTAAGGAGAGAATGAGTTGGAGAAGAAGAAGGAGATACTTACCTTAGCTTCTCTTTTAATTTGGAGCAAGAATTTGGTTTTGCAAATGAGGACTAGGGCTTTGAATTTCTAATTCCTATACTCTTCCCCCATTTTCAGTTTTGCTTGAGTGTTAGAGAAAATAGAAATGAAGTGAAGAGGAGAGGAGGGGGCTGAATAAGATTATTGAGTGAGTTGGGGTGAAACCCAAACCCAAAGCCCAATAGAAAATGTCAAAATTCAACTTACTCCAAATATATCGATGTTTATACTTAAAAAAGTCTCAAACGCCATTTTGGACTAAATGGAAGTGGTCTCGAGTCCCAATTCAACTGTTTACAAAAAGTATCTTTTCGAACTTTAATCCGATTAACGATTCTATATTTAAATAAAATATTCAAATATTCTAAACTTTAAAATATGCGAGTTGTTACAGCGACGCTTGGGATTAATGTGACCACCTAGAGTTTGACTTGCTAGGTTACACCATTGTTTGCAGTTTGCACATATTTGACTTTGTACGGTTCAGAATTATATTGGGAATGGATTGGTTAAGTAATTACGATGCTAGGATATTTTTCCTAGATAAGAAAATATCACTTAGCCAGCCGGATTATAGTGATCGGATAGTTTATACCGCAGAAAATCCTAACTGTGAGGTGAATGCTTTGTTGGGTATTATGGAGTTAGAAGATGAGTTAAATCGCGTTTTCATAGTTAGAGAATTCGAAGATGTTTTTGAGTCGGTAGTTGGACTACCACCGAAATGAGCCATCGAGTTTCAGATAGATTTAGTGCCTGGAGCAGAACCGGTAAGTAGGCCGCCAAGCAGAATGATGCCAATAGAGATGAAGGAGTTGAAAGCTCGGTTGGTAGATTTGGAAGGTAAGAGTTTTATTAGACAAAGCAGTTCACCATGGGGAGCAGCAGCAGTATTTGCTAAGAAGCCGGATGGATTGTTAAAATTATGTATCAATTATCATAAGCTGAATGAGAAGACGATAAAGAATCGATATCCATTGTCGAGAATTGATGATCTGTTCGACCAGTTGAGTGGAGCCAAGGTATTCTCTCAGTTAGATTTGGCGATAGGATTTCATCTGCTTAGAGTGGCAGAAGATAGTATACCTTTAATGGAATTCAAAACAAGATATGGGTCGTACGAATGGTTAGTTATGTCGTTCGGACTCACTAATGCGCCGACATTCTTTGTGGAATATTTGATGAACCAGATTTTCCGCGAGCACTTGGATAGGTTCGTGTTGGTTTTTATAGATGATATTCTGGTATACTATAAGGATGAGAAGGAGCATGAAGTTCATCTTAGAGTTTTGCTTGAGACGCTGAGGCAGCATCAGCTAAAGGCAAAATTATCGAAATGCCATTTTTGGAAGAAAGAAGTGAAGTTTTTTGGTCACTTTGTTTCGGAGAAAGGATTGTCAGTTGATCCAGAAAAGATCAAAGCCATTAATAATTGGAAGAGACCAGAAATGGTAACTGAGATAAGAAGTTTCCTACTAACCGGTAAGTTCCACATGCATCGGTATACACCACCAACCCTTTGTTTCCATCTAGAACTACTAACATAGGTGCATTGGTCAACAAATGCTTTAACTTAAGGAATGCTTCCTCACATTTGTCAGACCAAACAAACTTCACCTCCTTTCTGGTTAGCTTAGTCAAAGGCACTGCTATCCGCGAGAAATCCTTAATGAATCTCCGGTAATAGCCAGCAAGTCCAAGAAAACTTCTAATCTCAGTCACTGTCTCTTGTCTCTTCCAATTATTAATAGCTTCGATCTTATCTGGATCGACTAACAAGCCCTTCTCTGAAACCACGTGACCAAGAAACTTAACCTCTTTTTTCCAAAAATGACACTTGGAAAACATTGCTTTTAGCTGTTGCTGCCTCAGCGTCTCAAGCACAACTCTAAGATGATCTTCATACTCTCTTTCATCCTTAGAGTATACCAAATTTTCATCTATAAACACCAACACAAACTTATCCAAATACCCTTGGAATACTCGGTTCACCAAATCCATAAAGAAAGAAAGTGCATTCGTCAACCCGAAAAGCATTACTAACAACTCGTACGAATCATACCTAGTCTGAAATGCTGTCAAAGGAATAATGTCCTCTGCCACTCTTAACTGATGGAAACCTGTCGCCAAATTCAACACATTGGCTACACACAACTGATCAAATAGATTATCAATTCTCGACAAAGGATACATATTCTTGATCGTCCTCTCGTTCAACTTGCGATAATTGATACATATCCTCAACGACCCATCTGGTTTCTTCAGGAACACCGCGGCCGCACCCTAAGGCAAACTGCTTGGTCTAATAAAAAAATTTCCTTCTAGATCCACTAGCTGCACATTTAATTCCTTCATCTCAATCGGTGTCATCCTGCTAGGTGGTCTACTTACAGGTTCAGCTTCTGGCACAAGATCTATCTGAAACTCAACAGCTCGTTTCGGTGGTAGTCTTGTGACCGGCTCAAAGACATATGCGAAATCTCTTGCTACTCGAACTTGACGTAGCTCTTCTACCACTTCCATTGCACTTAACAAAGCACAACTACTCCGGTCAGAATTCTCCACTGAGAATATGATTCGGTTATGACTATCAAGGTGTCTTAGTGATATCTTCCCATCCTGGAAAAATATCCTAGCCACATACCTTCTCAACCAATCCATACCCAAAATGATTCCGAAATATACGAAATCGAAAACATACAGACTGCATGCAAACTTATGACCTAGCAAATCAAGTTCTAACTGGTCACATCTCATTCCCAAAGTTGCATACCCTCCTATTATATTCGCAACCCTTAAGGAAGTAACAAGGTATGTGGGTTCTACGCATAACCTATCAACCAAACACTAGGATATAAATGAATGTGATGCACTGGTATCCAATTGTATCCTAACTGATATAATCTAAATCAAAAACTTACCTTCCGTCACAGTCTTCCCCTTTTCAGCTGCAGTTGACTTAGCAGATGATGGTCCAACAGCAAAAACTTTTCCCTTGCCCTCCCTAACCGGTTCTGGACACTGATTCTTATAATGCCCAACCTGGTCATAGTTGAAGCACTTCACACTCTTCTTATCTGCAGCCTTCTTCCCCTTGCTTGATCGGCACTCATTTGCATAATCACCCTTATTGTCACACTTGTAGCAAACTAAATCAGCCTTTTCCTTATTGGCAGCTCCTCCCTTCTGGGCTCCCTTCTTCTTAAAGAACTTTCTCTTTTTTCCTTGAGAACCCTGGTTTCAACTAGCTTCTCTCTAGCACAAACATCAAGCAACTTTTCATGGTCGATTGCCATCTCCACAACCACATTACAAGGATCACAGATATGTGTCAGGGTCACCCTAGCAAGCTTAGGTCTCAATCCTCGAATGAACCTCTCATTTCTCCTGATGTTAATTTCTATAGTAGCATGTCCATATCGGGACAGCTCATCAAACTTAGTAGCATACTCAATTACCGACATTTCTCCCTGCACCAAATCCATAAACTTCCTCAACAATGCTGACTTAGCAACTTTGGATAAAAACCTCTGTTCAAATCTCGCTCTAAAATCCGCCCAAGTCAACTCCTCTTCCGGAACCCCGGCAGTAAAACTATTCCACCAATGAAGTGCTGCCCCTTGTAACTACCTAGAGGCTAGCCTCCTCTCGCGTCAACCAAACCCAAATCAGCAAAGATTCTTTCACAATGTAATAGCCAATCCTCAACTTCAATAGCATCCTCTGTTCCCATAAATGGCTTCCCAGCAAAACTGGTGTAATCTCTGCTCAGCTTAGCATAATTATTCCCAACTGGAGCCACCGGATTAGCTCCTCCAACATTTCCAGCAATTCCAGCAGTAGCTTCTTCTTGCATCATATAGACAAAGAACTGATACATCGCCCCTATATCTACCAGTGGATTTCCAACACCCACATTGGCATCAGCATTTTGGTTAGCATTAGCCTGTCAACCTTGGTTCCTTCTGGTATTAGGTCGAACATTTCCGTTGCTTGTGATGCTTCCTCTACCGAGATTTCCTCTCCCTTTTCCTGCTTCCATATCTTCTTTCTTGTAAATCTGCATATGAGCATTAGTAAGATATAGAAGAACGGCCTAAGAGAGAGGGAAATACGTTCTTATATATATATATATACACACAAGTATGTTACTATAGCGTTATCCCAAACCCCGATCATATTTCTTATTCATTGGATCATATTTCAAAAAGCTTTTAGGTTTTACTTTTCTTTTATGTTTTCATAACCCTATGCTCTGATACCAACTTGTAACATCCCCTACTTGGAGGCCCAAATCTAACAGCTACAGATGCTGCAGTCATCCATAGTTATTAATTCTTGGCAACCAAATATGGTAATGTTAGATACATTGATACACAGAAACACTTGAATATGGAAAAAAATGAAAACATCAAACAAGTTCCACTTTCCAAAACATTTCAAATTCATTACATAATCCCACAATCATTAACAACGTTCAGAGAAAATATATCTATTACAATATACGCCAAGAGTGACATATGAAGATGCCCCCTTGGATGATCAGAGTATATATTGGCAATTTAACAACTTTGCCTTTACAACAACAACACAGCAGAACCAAAATAAAAGAGAACTCTAGATAACTATCATCTGCACGTCTCCGGAAGCCTATTCGTCTTAAGAGGTATCTGAAAACCTCAACTCTCAAACTACTCAAAATCAATTGAGTACCCGAGAGTTTAGGGGAAAACATAAACTTTGAGTCAGACATAAAGCCTGGTATAAAAAATAATCTACAATCTCAAACCATTTAGATATCTAGTGAGACCACACAGCTTAGCGAAACGAGTTTTCCCCTCACTAGTATCCTAAAACCTTTAACAACCATATACTGTGCTCCTGCATCCAAAATGGCTAAAACAATTCAAAACAATATGATGATATGCAAAACAAGTAAATCGATTCTAAATTACCCATCCCCATTCATTTTGACTATCTGTCTCAACTATAGTTTCTAGGATCACTATTAACCTATTAGTTTTCATGGGCTTACTAATAAACTGTTTAATGTTTAAGGACTCCCTGTCCAGTTACATAGTTTTCATGGGATCACTAAGAACCTATTGGCCCCTGCCAATATCTTTACCGCTTCATGGGTTCTCGTGAACCTGTTGGTAACTCCAATATCTTTCCTTTTATCCTAGTTTTCATGGGTTGACTAGGAACCTATTGACTTCTGTCAATATCTTAATCCGAATATAGTTTTCATGGGCTAACTACAAACCTATTGGCCCCTGCCAATATGAAATCATAGTTTTCATGAGCTAACTATGAACCTGTCTTTCTGATGTCTTTATTTATACATAGTTTTCATGGGCTTACTATGAACCTATTGGCCCCTACCAATATCTTTTCCTATACACAATTTTCATAGGCTTACTGTGAACCTATTAGCCCCTACCAATATCTTTAATTAATTTAATTTATTTTCACTACTGGGTCAACCTAGTTGATTATTTTGCCCTTCCCCAAACTATCGTTATGGGTTCATTACAATATATATATATATATGTGTGTGTGTGTGAAGAATCAAACATAATAACATAATAATACCACTCCTGTGGGTTTAACATCCTTGAAATTATTTTCATATGAAACATGGTTAATCCCTTAACCAAATATTTTATCAAGGAAAGCTTCTTCTTAAAACCATTTCAAAATTCCTTTACTTAGCCATTAGTTTTTCCTTTAAAATGAGATTGGGTTATTTGTTTTGAAAAACTAAGGCTTTCAAAACATTCAAAACCTTGCTTTCGACCTCACTGGATAACTCCTTCGAAAAATATAAATCTCTTTTCAAAACATTAGGCCCCTTACTTTCGAAATAATTTAAAACCTCTCTTTCAAAACATTTCGAATGTAATAAAGTATTACTTATTAACTCTTAGAAGCACAGCTACGAAACCATTGAAAGTACCCTTTTCAAAACCATTGGGTTTATATTTAAAATATCATTTGGGTCAAAGTGAATATAAATGAAAGTATCCCTTTCGAAACCATTCTTTATCATATAAAAGTAATGGGGAAAACTTGATGCAGTCGGCACCATCCTTTCGAAAGCTTCAAATCATTTAAGCAAAACACTGAAGGATAACATCGAAACCCCCTTTCAAGGCCATTGCCTTGGAAACCCTTGGACCCTTTCAAAAGCATTTTGGAAGTGGCTTAGAACATCTTTGAAACAAAAACTACCCTTCGAAAGCATCGATGACTTCAATATACTCGAAAGGCAGAAGAACGACAGCCGGGCTTCGACTAGGTCAGAACCCCTACTTTCGAAAGCATTATTTTACAAATAAAGGAACTCATTCGAAAACTCTTACTTTTAAAACATAAAATGGCAACCCCTTCGAAAGCTATTAGAAAACCCCTTTCAAAAGCATATGTTTCGACTCCTTCGAAAGCTTTAATAAAATAAAGGCAGGCACTTAGCATTTTAAAACAAGGCAAAGGCATTGACCGTATTGGAAGCAATGCTTTCGACACTATGCCTTCCGCCTTTCTCCAATCCACTATGTACCATCTAAGTGATACCTTGTGTATTGGTTTCAGCCTAGGTTGGTTTTGACTAATTCCAAGCGGAAGTTATGAGTCGAAAGGTACTTCTAATAGAGGCGAAACCATCTTTTCTAAGTAAAAGCTGATTAATGCCAATTAAAGCAAATTCTATCTAACTAACCTGCGCACGTGTAAACATGTGATTAGTTGCTTCAAAATTTCAAATTCTCTACCAAAATAACTGCCGTTTAATTTCAGATCTAAACTAAGGTTAATTTAGCAAAAAGCCCTTCCATTAAACAAAAACAATAAAGCAATTAAGTCATTCCTTCTAAAACGATTTAATTTCCATAGTAAATCGATAAGGAAAAATCCCCAAAAATCATAGAAATTCACTTTCATCATATTATCTAACATATCTAAGTTTCATACCCAAATTCTCAATATAATTTCTGAAATAAAGTTCTGAATCAAATTAACTATATTTTCCTTTAAAAATTCATATTAATCTTTCCATAGCTTGGGAAATTATCAAAATTGAAACCCAACTCCAAAATCTTGTTTTACGTAACATAAAAAATTTCCATGGCATTTAAAGATCATTTACCATCAGTTTTGCCCTAAAACTGCATAAATCCCCATTTTAACAATCTTGTTTAAATCAAACAAATTATAATTCAAGCATATCATCATTTAAAGCATCATATAAACGAATTTAATCTTAAGTCCAAAAACATATGTTCATAAATCAAAATAGAGATGGTAAAAATTATTATTAACCTTGGTTAAGATAAGGAGATTGGATTGAGATTAATTTCCCCTAGCTTTAATCCTTAGCTTTACTTTGATTTCTCTTCTCTTTTTTCCCTAGCAATGGCCGACTCCTCTTTATGTTTGTGTTTTATGTTTTTTGTGAAAATGTGAAAATAAACATGAATGGTATACGGAACAGAAATATATATAAGGTTAATGGTAACAAGTGCAATTAATTCCCAATATGTCCTTATGTAATTTAATTAGCTTAGAACCATTCTTAAGCCCATTTAATTAATTAATTGAGCACGACCCCTAAGTATTTATTCAAATCTCAATCCCCTTATCACTTAACATTTACATTATTCAATTTAATTTATCCAATTAAATCTCGTGAATAATGTTATTAAAAATTAGGGGTGTTACAAACTAACTCCACTTTCATACCAGAACCTCTAAAGTCTGTAAAATTTCACTTGACTTTTGGTGTTCAGCCTTACCATGTTGGCTTGTGAAACATCTCTTCACACATTCTCCGACATCTCTTTATCTCCTTCTAATAGAAGCTCTGCTTTATATCTCGGTACACCTTAGTAGCGTCAGGGTGAATCACAAACTTTGAGTGATGACATCCATCTAAAAAAACCTCTAAAGGTCTTCATATATGGAACATATAACCTTCCCTTCTCTAAAGCCAACCTTTCTCACTAATATCGAAGTCTTATAACTCTTCAGTCTCGGCACCATTCTTTAGGTTGTTATCCTCTCAGCAAATAACGGATCTTCCTTTTGCTTCTCGAAGATTCTTTCCATGATTAATGGGTGAGCTTTCAAACATGAAAATGTCTCAAAAGCTCTACTTAAACCAACATTCGACCGTAAGCTACTACTTATCCTCTTTGCATGAACACTGCTTCTAACTCCAAAACCAAAGCTTTCATATAAATAGCCAGACTTATTTCTTTTGGGTGTTCCCAAACTGGAGCGTTGTTTGCCAAAGCTTTAATTCTTGGAATGTTGTCTCGCACTTCTTCATCAGAACATACTCGCATTCCATCAGGCAGTCTTGTCAGTGGTGTTGAGAAGTTGTTAATAATTCTTCAATAGTACCATGTCAATCTTAAGAAACATTGAATCTCGGTTATACTGTCGGGTCTCTTCCAATAATTCTTGGCCTTAAGCTTTGAAGGATCTACGACTAACACTTCCTTTGAAATTACATAGCCTAATAATCTATAAATCTTGGTAATGGCCTCATGACTCTTCCAACTATTTACATCCTCAACCTTTAAAGGATCTACAGCTAAACCTTCTTTTAAAACTACAAGGCCTATGACATAACTTCACATTTCCAAAAGTGATACTTTGAAAATTTAGCTTTTAACTTGTGTTGTCTCAAGGGATCTACCACCAATCTGAAATGAACTTCATGGTCTTGTTAATCCTTAGAATATACCAAAATATCATCTATGAAGACCAACACAAACCTATCCAACTGATGATGAAAGATCTGGTACATAAGATCCACAAAGAATGTTGGAGTATTAGTTAGTCCAAATGGGCATGACTAATGACATATATGAACCATATCTCATTCTAAATGTGGTCAAAGAAATACTTTCTTGAGCAACTCTTAGTTGATGGAATCCTGTAGCCAGGTCTAGTTGTGAAAATATCTTGCCCAACTCAACTGATCAAATAAATCATCTATTCTCGGAAATGGATAATGGTTCTTTATCGTTATCTCATTCAACTTCCTATAGTCAATGCACATTCGGAGTGATCCTTCTAACTCCTTTACAAACATCATGTAAGCTCCCCATGATGAACTACTCAACATAATGAAACTATTATGCTCAAGTTCCACCAACTTCTTCTCTAGTTCTTCTATTTCTTTAGATGACATTGTGCTAGCTAGTCTACTAACAGGTTGTACCCTTTGCATCCAATCTATATAGAATTCATTTTCCCTTCTCCGCGGTAATCCTGTAACAGCCTCAGAAACATCTGCGAACTCCCTAATCATTAAAACTTTATTAATCTTGCCACTACAAGGAAACTCGAGTCTAGCAATGCCAATATGGCGTCAGTGAGAAGTTGGCAAACACAATATCGATGCTCCGCTGATGCCATACCAGGCATCGGTAAAAAGAGCATTGAAAAATTCTTATCGATGCCATGTCGATGTATTTCATGGGATACTAACCGATGCCAAACCAACACCATACAGATACCATAATTTTAACGCCATTTCAAAGCCTTGCCGATGCCTTTTTGCCGATGCCATAGCTATAACATACCAACACCAATAAAATATATTTGCCAATGCAATGCGGACTTCGTACCTTGCCAAATTAAAATGCTAAAATTAGATTTTATTCACGTCATGCCTATGCCATTGTTGAAGCATTTTTGCAGCATTTCCACTGCCTTTTCACCACAGTCACAAATTCATATATAAATGATATTTTATCATACAAATATAAACAAATAATATCTAGCACACATACTCAAACATCAATATATAACAATACATGCCCAACGTCACAAAACCAACATGATCACACGTCCATTAATACAAACATAAACATTCATATAGAAATATACATCAAACATCAAAAATATCCATCCAACATCATAAATATCCAACATACAAGACTGTATCTATCAATACAAACAATATCCAAATAGTAGCATCTACAGAAATATCCAAACAATATACAAACAACAAAAATAATAACTAATCCCTACTAGCATCATCATCATCAAAAGAAGAAATATCATGTGCGAAAACTGTTGCACAAACACATCAGTGAGCTTACCGAGTTTCACCTCTAACTTAAGGACATATGACTTCAAGCCTGAATTTTCTTCTTCTATATCAGCTAATTTAACATTCACTTTAATGGCGATCTTAACATTTTAACAAAATCTATTTATTAATAATAAATAAAATTTTATTTTAACTACTGTATTTATATATTAAAAATGTAATAGAGAAATTTATTAGACTTTTTTGTTACTTTTCCATACAAAACAAATGCAAAATCCTTTCGTTAATCTATTGTTAACCGGCTTTTGACCAAGCGGATTTTCAACTGGAATTAGAATATTAGGATGAAGACAAAACGATTCACGGACTTGGGAACATATTTGGAAAAATAAGAAGATCATACTCAACAAGTTTTAAAGGAAAAAGGAGCAAAGTGGACTACTAAGTACCAAGAGAAACCACTCGGTACCGAGAGGTTTTACTTCACTTTAGGCCTTCTAAACCACTATACTTGGAGCATTACCTCAAGTGATTACCCTGGAGTGCTTTTCTCAAAAATAGACTAGCAACTCTATGGATTTTCTAGAGGAAAACAAAAAAGCAGAAAAGACAAGCAATATCAAGGAAGTTATCAGGAATAACTCAATCTTCAAGAAAAATTGTTTGAAACGCAACAGATCGGAGATAGGAAGCAGAATGGAAGAGAAAGGAGAAGTTTCCACCAACACAAATGTAAGAACCCGTTTTCTGGGGTGTTTACAAAATGATATTAGAGCAAGGTTTATAACAATACATTATTAGAGACATGAGTCAAGACCTTAGTAAGAAATAGAGTCCATATCCCTTTAGTATGTTGGGTAATTCCTTGAAATAAGGGATAGATATATAGACATAAGATGGTTGCAAGAATAATCACTTGGCGATGTATTTGTTACCTTATATATATAAGACATTTGGATTTTGATATTTAAGTACGAACAAAATATAAAATGATTATATTTAGTATTTATAAGTATGGAGTTATTAGTCTTGTTATAGATTCCTTTTTTGGAAATTGCGAGGATGCAATTTTATTAAGGGGGAGTCTGTAACAACCCGGTTTCCGGGTATTTACAACAAACCTCTTAGTAACAAGAGAAACCTCTTGGTACCGAGTGGTTTTAGTTAATGGTTGGGCCTAGAACTACTTTCCAACACCTTTGGGCCTGCATCTAGACCTTGGCCTTTGTAGGCTTCTGATTCTATTAGCGAATTCCCCAATAACACCAACCCTATAGCAACCAAGAGAGAACTTTTGGAACATCTTCTTCATCCCTTATCTCTCTTTACAATAGTTACCAAGGCTGACATTATTAGCAGTTCTAAGCTTAAGAACCTGTCAATTCCTTATACTTGTGATTTCTATCTTTCTCAAATCTCTAATAAATTAAAGAAAAAGTGGATGTAGGTCGGAGATTGCCAAACCACTATAAAGATCTTGGTGTTCTTACTGGTTTACATTTATTTTCTCCTAAATCTTGATATTTCTACAAGTTATGGGCATTGTGCCATTTTTGGCGTCAACATTTATATTTTAAGTCAAATAAAATTTGTTTTATTTATTGAAATATAATGTGTAATTTAATTTATTTCTTTTATTTATTGAGTGACTTAACATATTTTTTTTAAATTTATTAGGTTATTTAACTAATCTATATTTTAACTCAAATAAATTTGTAATTTGTTGAAACAAAATGTATAATTTAACTTCTATTTTTTTAACCTATTAAGTGATTTAACTTATATACTTGTTTAATTTATTAGGTGATTTAACAAAATCTATATTTTAACTCAAATAAATTTGTTTGATTTATTAAAACAAAATGTACTTTAACTCGTATATTTGTCTAATTTATTGAGAGATTTAACTTATATATACATATATAAAATTATTTATACTTATCTTTAAATATTAACAATATACACACACATCTTTGTATGTGTGTGTGTGTGTATGTATGTATGTGTATGTATATACAATGTATTATTAATTTTAATTTCACATTTATATATCATGGGTTTATAATTAGGGATGCTTTTAGAGATATTATTTATGTCATACCTATAATTATCTATTAAACCTCTTATTTTAAACCTATAATCACCTTATCAAATCATATCAAAAAAATAATCATAATTATGGATTACCTAATTAAATCTGGCGAGCGTAGAGCCAACCATCGGTGGGGATGGTGGCCTACAATGCTTCGACTACTACAGGAGGCTTTGATGGTCATGTGTGGGTGGAGGGAAAGAAGACTTGGACGGTCTTGCAGATGCATGGAGAGCTAGGAGGTCATGCATCATGGTAGGCTTGTGAGGGTTAGGCAGCAGTTAGTGAGGGTTGGAGCGACTAGGCTATAGCGGCGGTTGGTAGGGGCTGGAGAAGTAGTGGTAATTGAGGTTTTTTAAACTAAAATTAAACTGAAACAATATGGAGAAGAAAAGGGGGATGTCATGGGTTATTTCTAGGATGGGATCGATGGATTATTGATGCTATGCCAATGCTAATTATATGGAGTCGACTAGCATTGATACTATATCATAGGAAATTATATACCTATGGTGTACCGGTGTTGTGCCAACGCCATAAAATTTGCATCTTCGCAACATCGGTAATTCTAGGTAGGTAACTAACCATTTTTTTAGTAGTGTACCTTCCTATTCCTCCACCACATACAATAAACCCTAGACCTTTTTCTTGTCGCATCCAACGTTATCATGATTCTTTCTCCATCCATTGGGTTTCGAAGCGATAACTTACTCAACATAATAAATTCTGGCATTATTCTGCACTAAACCGTCCACGCATAAAATTATTCTGCATGTTGCAATGTCAAATACATATGGGTGACAAGGGAATGAATGTACACATAAAAAAATCTAAATTATAGCACCTTAACCCGAGAGTAGTGTACCCACTAATCGGATTAACTAAGAGCAAAGAAGCAACAAGGTAGAAAGTAACTAACCATAACCTATCGACCAAATCTTTTGAAATAAAAGAGTATATAGCTTGTGTGTCAAATAGTACTCTAACTAAAAGATAGAAATCAAAATCATACCTTCAAAAACAGTAATCTTGCCTTTCTCCTCGGTCGACCATAGTTGGTTGTGGACTAATGGTTATCACAGTTAAGATACTTAACCTTGACCACTCATGTTGATTATGGACTAATGGTTGCATAGCATCCCTTTTGACCATAGTTGTAGCAAACAACCTCTAAAGCATCCTTTCAGCCTCCTCCCCCCTAAGCTTTCTCTTTTAGCTGTTGCACCCTATTGTCCTTCTGGTATGGGAGAAGCTCTTCTTTTTCTCTACTTTGGACTTCCCTTCAACTCTCCTCTCACTTGATACATGATGTCATATTTAAGTGCCACGTCCATAAAAAAATCACAAGGAGATGCTAAATTCTCCCTCACCTTATGACATGATAGGTGCTTCAAACCTCGAATGAACTTTTCATTCTTTTTCAGCGACGTATTAATCATCGCTTAGCCATACCTAGATAAGCCATCAAACCTCTGGATACACTCCTCTACAGAATGATCTCCTTGCTTCATATCAATAAACTCTTGTAGCAACCCAGTTCTTTGGGACTTTGAAAATAAACTAAGCCTTGAACTTTTCCTTAAATCGATTCCAAGTAATCTCCTCTTTATGGGTCTCAGTTGTTACCATCTCCCACTAGTCCATTGCATCCTTATGCAACTACCTTGAAGCCATACTCTTCTTCTATGCATCATCAAATCTTAGAACATTGAAGATTCGCTAAAATACCTTTAACCAATTTAACACCTCAACAGCTGGCCTCTTTCTAGTAAATATCTTACCTTCAAGTTTCGATAATCTTGATTCATCTTTGAGAAGTGTTCTTTAGCTATGGGTCTTAAATCGATAACCTTAGGGAATATTCTCCCTTATCATTTGCATCATAAATTGTTGAAATAAAGTATTCACATCCATGCCCATGGCGTTGGTAATTGGAAGAACTTCATGTTTAGTTACTCATGGTACTTCCCTTATGTTTTCTCCATCCATTTTGAGTACTTTCGATTTCTCTCCTAGCATTATCTCCCCTTACAGTAATCCTTCCACTTCTCATTTCCGTTCTTGCTTTATGTTAAGGAAGTCTCAATAAAATTGAACAGAAAGAGATTGAAACAATAGTAGAAAGATAGATATACTTACCTACATATACATATATATATAGCAAAACATAAGTACATCATATAATAGCGTATACACTCTCCAAGTGTTCATTTTCTACTACCTAAACCATTACCTGGCTCTGTTTTACTTAGGCGTCCCCTAACCTAAGCTTTGATACCAACTTTAATGTCCTTTATTCTGAAACCCAATGATGGAACCCCAATGTGTTATAGTCACCTTGGAATTATCTTTCGGTGATGAAATGAAATCAGTTATATATTATTTTCAATAGTTTAAGTAAATAAAGTAGTTAACAAATGTCATATGTAATCATTTACATAGGGGTCAAAAATATAATACAAAATAGATAATAGTGTCATGCCTAACATAAATGTTGACATGAACACTTTATATAGTGAAATAACGCAAACATTCATACCGACAAAGCCTCCTCCTTTGTTTTAGAATTCTTCTTTCGTCTTCCGAAAGTAACCTAACTGCTATTACAAACCCAACCTGCTTGAATGGACGGTCATTAGTTTATGGGGAAAACAATAATAAAAATGGGTCTGACATAAAGTTTGGTAGGAGTAAATACTACCTTAGACATAAAGTTTGGTACAAGTAAATATTACCTTAAATATTGTGAGACCACATGCTAAAGCATGAAATGGGTTTTCCTTTGACTATTACATAATATCCATTCATTAACATGAATTATAATTATTTCATACCTTAGTGTCCCTTATGCTTACAATTATACCATGATTAGGTGTTATAGTCAATTAACATATTTTTCCACCTAAGCCTTATTCTTTTTTCTTTTCAAAACCTATATTAGTATGCTTTTAACCGCCACTAAGGTCTTATGCCTTCTTCTCTTCTTTATGTATCGTTTCTTGTTTTGTAGGTTGCCACTGTTGCTATACGTCCCACCTTCGTGTCTCGATTGCCACTTCAAACCTTACAACTTCACTTTCAGTCTCCGTTGCCATTCCAAGCCTTACACAAATGCTTTCGTTTCGTGGTTCCACTCCAGGCCTTACACCAACGCTTTCGGTTTTGGTTGCCACACAAGGCCTTTCACCAACGCTTTTGTACTTTAGTTAACACTGTAGGCCTTACACCAATGCTTTTGTTCTTTGGTCTCCACTACAGGACTTACACCAATGCTTTCGGTTTGGGTTGCCAAACTAGGCCTTAAACTAATTCCTTTGTTTTACTTGCCATACTAGACCTTACACTAATGCATTTGGTTTTTTGCTATACTAGGCCTTACATAATCGCTTTTGGTTTCGATTGCTACAATAGGCTTTACAGCAATGCTTTCGATTCTTGGTTGCCACTCCAGGCTTTACACCAACACTTTCGATTCTTGGTTGCACTCCAGGCCTTACACCATATACCGAATACTCTACATATCATTCATTTATTAAGTTCTATCATTAGCTATTCATTAAGCTATTTCGAGTTTTGAAACTGTCTTTGGCCTTCTAAAACCCAAAACCATTTCCACTACACAATATATTTCATAATGTTCTAAGTGCTTGTTTCGACCATCTTAAGTCTTAGTATTACTCCACCCTTTGGAAGTCAATAGATTTCAGTATTAGCTTTCTATAGAAAATTGATAGGTCTCAACAATCACTACTCTCAGTCTCATCTAGGGAATCCTAGTTTAAATATACTTTCATTTTGTTGTTATGTAGAGTCCTCGCACTAGGTTTCAAAAATCACCTCCTCTACCTATGACTTCTTTACCGCCCTTGCGCATTTCTATCAACTTTAGCCCTAGGGTATCTCCTTCGGTTTATTATACCAAGACTCATACTTAGCATTTTCTAGTTCACTTTGCTTAATTTTTATACTTAGCATTTCCTAGTTGATTTTTCTTTTTGTTAGGGTGCTCAACCCTCAATATACCTTCGGTACACATCAAAAGCTTGCCTTTATGTGTATCTAATGCTCCTTTTACATGTGCCATCACCACATTCATTCCAACTTCGTCCTTTTAAGTTAGTATATTAATTTCCTGACTTTTTAGCACTTATTGTGGATCCGATATCTTGTGAATTTATCGTATATTTTATTCTTATAATTATCTTCGATGCCCTATATTTGCTCTTTCAGTAGTCATATTTTCCTTTTGGCTGAGTGTTCCCTGATTCAAAAAATCAATTATAATCATTCTAGAAAGTTCTACATATTTTTCCTTTTTATAAAATTTTCCGAACTTAATATTTTAGCCATTTATATACTAGTCGTTTCCATTAAAATTTCATCACCAATTACTTATTCGTGGAATTTCTCGAAATTAGAACCCTTCTCTAAAAAAATACTTTTATCAACTCATTAAATCATCGCATTAACTTACTCACTACACATGTGAACCCATTTTATAATTCATGGCCATGTTCAGTCATAGATGAAAATGGTGAAATATGAGATATATCACTGACTAAGATCTCTTAGTTGACTTGATTTTTGGCCTCTTTTAGCTTCCTTAGCTCTAACCTTCTTCTTTCCTTTTTCTCTCTCTTAGGCTACCACCATTAACGTGCTCTAAAGCTTATAATTTATTTTTTAAGTGTAAAATGAATAAAGAGAGGGTAAACATATTACCTCCATATTAAGTTAGGCCGTCCACTCTTTATTCTCTCTTTCTTATTTAATTTTTTCACATATGTTTTATTTGGTTTCCTTCTCTTTTTCTCAATGGAAGTCATTGCTAGTATCTTTATATTGTGATTGTCATATTTTTTTTTATGTTAACTATGAGTAACCATAGGTAAAACGATTCTGTAAAATTATTTAGTATATTACCGAGTGTTGCATTGAAGCCATAAATTGGAATTGGATTTAGTTGAAACATGTTCATCAGAAGTTGCATTTTTTCAAGTGTACCTTTAAAAAATACATTCATATTTATCCTAATATCTAATTTAACCTTTGCTAGATTCGAGAATCCAATCTGGGCTTTTATAATGGGTGGATCATTATGGGTTTGAGTCACCCCCTTATATTAGCTTTGATGAAAGAGACAACAATTGTGGTCTTCATTTGCTTGCTTATCCTTTCGGCAGAAAACTTAAACATGAGGTTTTTCTACCTTATCAATATAACTGTCAGATCCTATTGCTCGTTCTGGCTATGTATATCCTTATATATTAAATTAATAAAATTTCAAGGTGCGGGTAATATACTATCCCCATTCTGAAACCCAAAGATGGAGCTCCAATATGCTGCAGTCACCTCGGAGTTATCCTTCGATGATAGAAAGAGTTATCCATGTATGTGTATTCAATAGTTTAAGTAAATAGAGCAACCAACTAAATTTCATCACAGATAATAATCTTTACATTTATTTCCACACATCAGAAACAGTTCCTACTTAGGGTAAAATATAAATTACTACAAAGTAGCATCAAAGATCCGAAATATGAAGAATCCAAACCCTTGTGGTCTCTTGGACTCAATATATATACAAAATACAACAGAATTTAAGCTATTTCTAAAGAAAAAATTAAAAAGGCTATATGCTCGTCTTTGTCTTCGGCATAGTCCCGAAAAAGTTCTTACCTTCGACTAATAATGCTAATCCGCAATCATATACATTCAACCTACCCAAATGAGTATCTGTAAAATTATAGGGGAAAAAAAATAAACACATGGGTCAGTCGTAAGTCTGGTATGAATAGTATTATTTCCCATCTATGTACCTCCGCTAGTAGGACCGTGCCGCTAAAGCATGAAATGCGTTTTCCCTACACTAGTCTTGGTTACACCATCAATATAAGACTAACATAAGCCGTATGTCACAAAAAAACATATGCTAACATAAACATACAAAACATGCAATAAAAATTACAACCGAAAATATTTTGTTGGTTTTGCTTATTATAGTTTATATATCGAAAGGTATAACTCCTCCCGGTCTCAGTAATCCATTTGTTAATTTCATACTATAATGTACAAACCCAAATGTCTTTGTTGGTCTTTTCTAAGTTTATGACGTAAGGTACAACCCCAAGCAGTCTCAGTTCCTCTATATATACTACAAAGTACAACCCTAAGCAGTTTCAATTTCTTATATTTATACTACGAATTACAACACTAAGCAGTCTCGGTTTATTATGATTACATCAAAAATTACAACACTAAGGAGCCTTGGTTCATTAAGTTTTATATAGTGAAGTACAACCCTAAGCAGTCTCGGTTCATTATGTCTATAATACAACGTATGTGAGACCCACCTTTCTGACCCCTAAGAACGACACTTAATACATCCATGGTATTCATGTGTCGTTGCCCATGTATTTGAAAGACGAGTTGTCATGGGGTAAAATGTAAGAACAGAACAATAATCTCACAACTGAATGGTTAAATATATAACATAAAAATAAGACAGTGCATAAGGTTACTCCCTAACATGGAGTTATCAGAGTTACAAAAAAAGTACTACTATCAGTCTAGGTAGTTATAACAACCCGCCTTTAAATATACATACATAAAGCCAACATCTTTTAACAGCGGAAATAAATAGCTAGATAAATAAGGAGCCTCTTGCTCGTCCACCATCTTCAAAAGAGCCCAAAGAAACCTGTCATTTTCGGACTACTCAAATATAAATGTGTACCCGAGAGTTTAGGGAAAAAAACAATTCGGGTCAGATAATAAGTCCGGTATAAGTAAACTCCAAATAAAAAAATAGAACACATAGAATAACCAGTGAGACCATGTCGTAAAAACGCAGAACGGGTTTCCTCTCACAAGGACAACATCCAAGCATAAAAGAATGGACACAAATAATTAAACATCGCAAAGAGCGCAAGACGCTTCCTGATGCAATTAAGAAAGAATCAATCCAAAGATATGAACAAAAAATAAGGAAAAGTAATTTTTCCAACAATGACTAGGAGGGTGCGTCCCCCTTATCGAAAGTAGACCTCTAGAAAATATACTTGAGAAATACGTTGGCTCTCGGAAACCTCCAAGCTGGACCCTGCCAACCTTACCGAGTATCCGAGTATTTCACATCTCTGTGCGCATACAACCAAAACCAATCTAGAGTAGATGTGACAATACCCTATTGGGAGCAACCCTACATAGCTTGGCCCCCACTCGCTCTTTATTTAGTCATTTCCGATAAAGGATATCAATGCTTTAAATGAGCAACAAATCGTCTTAGATTGATGAAACAAAAACAAAAGGAAGAAGGGTATCGAAATCAATAGTTAAGATATCAACTATCGAAGATAAAAAAAATGATCGTATATGGAAATTAAATCTTATACTCTTTCAATGCTTGAAAATTATCCATATACTTATCACATCGGTATAAGTATATTCACAAAACTTTTGGGAGGATTTCATATTTCAAAAGCATACTTAAATGGGTCAAAAATAATTATCTATAAGAAAGGCGAATGTTTTCCATACCATCATAATTATAAAGACCATTTATGGAAATCAAATCTCCTACACTTATCACATTTTCGATATTCTCGACTTACTCTATCCCTCGCCCAGAAACAAAGTCAAGGAAGTCAGGGCACTGGTTGCTCCTTGCCTTACCTAGACACTTTGGTTCTGGATCTCATAGATAGAGGATCAACCTACTCATCGGCTTTTAGTGCCAAGTATAAGACTACTTACTTTCCATAAATAACCCATTTAAATCATTATATAAATTTCAAAGCTCCTTTAAAATACTTTAAACCAAGATTTAAAACTTCCATTCAAATCATAACTTAAACTCAGCATCTTTAAAGGAGAATACGACCAAGAGGGTTGAAGCTCCCTCTTAATCAAATGAGATAGCTAAAAGGGGTGTTATTTTATTTTAACCAAAAAGTCACTAAATGTCAGTCCTAAGTTAAAATGTGGTGTAAGTTCCCTTTAACTAAACGTCAAGGTTATTGCTCATAAACTAGCCGAGCACAAATCAAACAAACAAACAAGAATAATAACAGACCCATTATTATTAACAATTTACAGTCAATAATTAGCACAACGTTTATTAAAATTTAAATGAGTCAATGGAAAGAGATTAAGATTACACTCACTATAAAATAATTAAATTGCACTCACAGAATAAGTTATACCCACTAAACTATGAAAACAAGGAATATACTCACATCCTATTTGCTTTGCTAGAGACATGGAATACTTCGCCTTTGATAATGAAATTTATTTCTTTTCTTTAGTTTGTGAATGAATTAAAATAAGATATGGACTTAGCTATTTATAGGTGAAGAGAAGGGTACTTTAGTAATTTCCTATAGCCTAACCTATTTCAACCAGATTTTGGTCCAATAGAAACCAATCTTATGGCCTAATTTGATTCGATCACATTTTGGTCCAATAGAAAACATCCTTATGGATTAATTTGATATGACCACATTTTGGTCCAATAGGAATCCTCCTTATCAACTATAGCTTAATCTGATTCGACCAGATTTTGGTCCAATGGCAACCATCTGCATGGCATAACCTGATTCGACCAGATTTTGGTCCAATGGCAACCATCCGTATGGGATATAATAATCATTATGCGATTTTGTTTTATTAGGTAAGTAATTATACTATTCTGTTTTATTAGGCAAGGTTAATAATTCTTTCTTATTTTATTAGGTAAGTAATTATACTATTCTGTTTTATTAGGCAAGGTTAACAATTCTCTTGTTTTATTAGGCAAGTAGTTATACTACTTTGTTTTATTAGGCAAGGTTAATAATTCTTTCTTGTTTTACTTGGAAAATTCTTTTCTTAATTAATCATTCTCATTTGGTTTATTTGGTAAACTTATTCTTAAACAATTCGGTACCCTTAATCGCCTTATAATTCGAATCGTCTTTAAACTAACATTTTACATCAGTTTTAAAAATCCATTCGAGATGTTTTATCCAAAATTTTATTTTAGATATAAAATACATTATTTAATCATTTAAAAACATATTAACTGTTCAAGTTTAAAGGCATTAAATTATGGGTCGTTACATCCTCTCCTCCTTAAAGGAAATTTCATCCTTGAAATTTATCAGATAAACTCAAGGTATCAAAGAAACCCAAATGATATCATATATACCATATAAATATGCAAGAAAATTGACCTCAACACAACTGGTGAGTACACTAAAAAGAAACAACAAAATACAAAAAACAACTACATCAACTCCGGATAAGAATCCCGAATACAGTCCTCTGTTTTCCAAGTACAATCTCTAACATCTCCACTCCACTGAACCTTAACAAGATTCACCACCTTCTTCCTTAATCGCTTTATATCTCGAGCGACACTACGAATAGGCCGCCTAAGAATGGTTAGGTTAGGCTGAACCTCCAAATCAACTTGTTGTCCCGGTTCTACTATCATCGAGGGGTCGTGTGCATACTTACATAAATGAGATATGTGAAATACGTTGTGCACATCTGATAGTCGATCTGGTAAATCCACTTTGTATGCAAGTTTACAAATCCGGTCCAGTATGGGAAAAGGGTCAATATATAAAGGGGCTAACTTCCAGGTCTTTCCAAACCTCATGGCACTTCTCAGAGGAGAGACTTTTATGAATACCAAGTCCTCGACTAAGACCTCTAGATCCCTACGCCTTTGATCTGCATAACACTTTTGCCGATCTTGCGCTTCCTTCATCTTTCTTCTAATATCAGCTACCTTCTCATTGGCTTCTAAGATTATGTCGTGTCCAAGAACAAGTCTATCTTCAGATTCAACCCAACACGAAGGAGAATGACATGGAAAACCATAAAGAGCTTCGAAAGGGGCCATACTAATGCTTGCTTGATAGCTGCTGTTGTAAGTGAATTCGACTAAGGGTAAATGATCTTCCCAAGGACCCACGAAGTCTAGAATGCATGCTCGCAATATTTCTACCAAGATCCGGTTCACTCTCTCCGTCTTCCTATCTGTTTGGGGGTGGTAAGCCGTATTTGGACTTAGCTCAGTCCCTAAAGCAGTCTGCAGTCCCTTCCAGAACCTACTAGTGAATATCGGGTCTCGGTTACTTACAATACTATAAGGAATCCCATGGAGTCTCACAATCTCCTTCACATACAAACTCGCCAGACTCGTAGCAGTCCCAGTCAGCTTAACAGGATTGAAATGGGCACTTTTGGTCAGTCGATCGACTATAACCCAAATGGCATCGTTACCTCTTCTTGACCTAGGAAGCCCATCAACAAAGTCCATAGAGATCTGCTCCCACTTCCAATTTAGGATCTCAAGTTGTTGAAGCAAACCAGCTGTCTTATGCTGGTCACTCTTAATCCATTGGCAGTTTGCACAACGACTCGCAAAGATTGAAATATCTCGCTTCATCCCCTTCTACCAGAATACCCTCTTCATATCTTTGAACATCTTGGTCACTCCTGGATGAAAAGATAACTTTGAATGGTGGCATTCGACTAACACTTCTTTCCTAAGTCAATCAAAGTCTGGAACACAAATACGCCCATTCATTTTCAATATGCCCTAGAGATCAATCTCAATGCTAGAAACAACACCTTCTTCAACATCCTTCTTAAGTTGAGCCAAAATAGGATCTTCCTCTTGGCTGGATGTAATTCTCTCTTACAATACTAGCTTAACTTCTAGGTTTGCAACCATTGCTACATTCCTACTCAATGCATTAGCAACGACATTTGCTTTTCCAAGGTTATAAAGAACCTCTAGATCATAAGAAGCAAGAAACTCCAGCCATCTCTGCTGCCTCAAATTCAAATATTTCAGGGTAAAAAGGTATTTTAAGGATTTGTGGTCCGTGTATAACTCGAACCATTCACCCAAAAGATAAATGCCTCCACATCTTTAATGCGAAGACAACAACCAAAAGCTCCAAATCGTGCGTAGAATAATTTTTCTCATGCGGCTTTAGCCGTCGACTCGCATAGGCAATAACTTTCCCATGCTGCATCAGAACTGCTCCCAATCCGGTTCCACAAGCATCTATATAGACGGTTAAACCATCGCTCCTATCTGGAATGGTTAAAATAGGAGTGCTAGCCGAATGCTTGATCACACTTAGAAGTCCAAACGAACTTAACATCTTTCTTTGTTAACTTTGTCAGATGAGATGCAATCTTCGAGAAGTCCTTGATAAACCTACGGCTAAAACTAGCTAATCCCAAGAAACATCTAACTTCCATCGCACTTTCAGCCTTATTCCAGTCTTGAACTGCCACAATTTTAGTTGGGTCCACCGATATGCCTTCTCCCGAAATAACATGTTCTAGAAACCTAACTTTGTATTTCCAAAAATGGCACTTGGAAAACTTAGCCTTCAACACATGGCTTCTTAAGGTATCGAGTACGATACAGAGATGATATTTGTGTTCCTCCTCTGTCTTTGAATAAATAAGAATGTCATCAATAAAGACGAGAACAAATTTATTAAGAATATCATGAAATACTCGATTAATTAAGTTCACAAAATAAGTGGGTGCCTTAGTCAATCCAAACAGCATAACTAACCACTCGTAGAAATTTTCTGGAGTCCAAAAAGTTGTTAAGGGAACACTCTCCTCTGCCACTCTTAATTTGTCGAAACCGGTGGCAAGATCTAATTCAGAAAATATCCGAGCACCGTGGAGTTGGTCAAACATATCGTCGATCCTTGGTAAAGGATATTTATTATTGATAGTCCTTTTTTTTCCAACTCCCAATAGTCTACTTATATCTTTAGAGAACCGTCCGCTTTTGTAACAAAAATGACTGGCGATCCCTAGCTCGAGGTACTACGTCGGATCAAGCCCTTCTGCAATAAGTCATTAGTCTACCTTTCTAACTCCCTCTTCTCTTTCGAGCCATCCTTCGTAAGGGTTGTCTTATATTTCTAGTTCCTGGAACCAAATCAATAGGCAACTCGACTTCACGGTGAGCAGGTAAACCTTGCACCTCACCAAAAATATCTTTGAAATCTCAAACAACCGGCACATCTCCTAGCTCTGCTTTAGCCATTTCGAGTGAATAGAGAAAACCGCTCGTTAACTTCTTAGGCTCTTCACAACTAATATCAACACCAACATCTCCAGCATCACTAACTTTGATGAGCCTTATACCACAATCCAAGGTAGCTTTAAACTTAGATAACCAATCCTTTCCCAACAACACTCCAAAACCCATAAACCCAAGAACAAAGAAGTCAAAAGGAAAGAGATGATTTCGACAAGAAATAGGTACATTTAGACATACAGTGTCAAGGTTTGCCGGACCTCCAATTGGATTTGACACACAAAGAGGATTACTTATGATAACGTATTTAAGGTTTAGTTTGTTCATCAAGAAGGAGAAAGGCATAAAAAGGTCAAGCTCGTAAACCGGTGAGAGAGCAGGGGTATTCAAATCGAAAGCAGGTGATTATGAATTGGTTGGATAGCAGTCCTCCCCTAAGAGTTCTCCCGGGAAATAGCTTCCTCTAGGCATGCTCCCTTATCTGATGCGGGTTCGATATTGGTTCATTTTTCCTGGCTACGGAAAAAGAGGTGCCTAGTATACCAAGTCCAGTATATTAATTGGGAGGTGACCCCGATCAATTGGGGAAAGTGGATTGAGTTAACCTAACTGATATTCTGTCAAGTGAGCTAACTTAACCCCTATTTGCAGGATGAATACCGGGAAGGGACGAACGAGAACGCCTATATTACTTGGGGAAACCAGATTGAACATTGGCAGTTATACCTATTGGACACTCACTCTGCCATTACTCTTACCAGAGCAGGCAAGTATCTTATCTGTTGATACGAAGTATTCCGGCGATCCCCACGATCCGAGTCCGAGCTGTTGGAATTGGAACAGGTTCGGCAGCAGATCACGAAATCTTGGTGATCTTCTCTATCTAATGAATGAGGAGTCCGTTTGGAAATCGTCCACCCCGCGCCACCCCCCGAGTATATGATTCAACAAGAATCACACAGGGGTAGATTGATAGAAACCTCTAAATCATAAGAAATAAAACTATGGGAAGCTCCTGTATCAAATAACACCGTTATAGGAATATCATAGATGGATAATGTACCTTGCAACACTTTCTTCCCTTTTTTATTTGAAGAAGTGGATGGTATCTCTTCAATGGTAAAAGTCTGTCCTTGAGATCCCTTTTTAGGAAAAGGGCACTCATTCTTCATATGTCCTGGCTGGCTGCAATTAAAACATATGGCAATTGGGCAATGATTTGCAAAGTGGCCCATCTTATTGCACTTGAAACAAAGAATGTTGGCCAAGTTGGTCTGCTTCTTCTTTGCTGGAGTGCCATCTTCGGGTTTCTTCCCTACACCCTGCTTCTTTCCCTTAAACTTACGCTTGAAGTTTGGTTGTCCTTCAGCTAGTATAACTGATAAAGGCTTGGCACTTACTGGTGGTACTAAACCCTTCTGGACTCCTTCCTTAATATCAAGAGCCTTAAACCTCAAAGCCATGCTAATAATGTTGGTGAACATACCCATAAGATGATTGGTCATTTCACGATGGAACTCTGGTCACATTCCATTCACAAACATTTCATTTTTCTTGAGCGGTGTGTCTACCAATCCAAGTCCAAAACGGGACAAAGAATTGAACTTATGCTGATACTGCGACATCGTCATATAACCTTGCTTTAAGTCAATGAAACTTCTAAATAACTGAGTTCTTCCGGCTTCTGGAATAAACCATGCTTCAAAAAGTTCCTTGAACTGGGCCCAAGAAAACAACTCCTTTGGAGTACTAGCTGTTTCTGAATCCCACCAATCCATCGCCAACTTTTGAAGTTGTCGCGATGCCAACAGCAGTTTCTCCGCATCCTCCAACCGAAGATCTCCAAATATTCTTTCACAAGTTCGAAGCCACATCTGCATTCCAAGAATATCTTCAGTCCTATAGGATGGTTTCCCACCCAAAGTGGTAAAATTCTTTCACAAAGCCACAAAGTTCATAAAGGGCTGAACTTGCACTACCATTTCCTATACCGGATCTACAGCTGACATAGTAGCATTTCTAGGTACCCTGCCATTGGTAGTCGTGCTAGTTCTAGATCCTCTCCTTCCTCCTCTTATTGTATTCATTTTCTATTATCTGAACAAATAACATGTATCTTTAGAATACAAAAATAGGATTAAAATGGTTTAAGGAAATAACACCAAAGGATCTAAAATGAGATTTTAGAGGATAAATATTATTATTATAAAAATTACAAATATACTATCTCAAGATTAACTCATTCTAGGGCATCACTTGCCCAATCTCTAATGAGTTGTACCACAATCAGGCAAAGGTGTTCGCTCAACCGAAGCTCTGATACCAACTGTGACGACCAACCTTTCGGATCCCTGAGAACGACACTTAATACATACATTGTATTCATGTGCAGTTGCCCAAGTATCTGAAAGACGAGTTATCATGGGGTAAAATATAAGAACAGAATAATAATCTCACAACAGAACGGTTAAATATATAACATAAAAATAAGACAGTACATAAGGTTACTCCCCAACATGGAGTTATCAGAGTTAAAAGAAAAGCACTACCATCAGTCTAGGTAGTTATAACAACCTGCCTTTAAATATACATACATAGAGCCAACATCTCATAACAGCGGAAATAAATAGCTAGATTGATAAGGAGCCTCTTGCTCATCCATCATCTTCAAAAGAGCCCAAAGAAATATGTCATTTTCGAACTACTCAAATATAAATGAGTACCCCAGAGTTTAGGGAAAACAAACAATTCGGAACAGATGATAAGTCCGGTATGAGTGAACTCTAAGTAAAAAAAATAGAACACACAGAATAACCGGTGAGACCATGTCGTAAAAACGCAGAACGGGTTTCCCTCACAAGGACATCATCCAAGCATAAAAGAATAGACACAAATAATTAAACATCGCAAAGAGCGCAAGACGCTTCCTGATGCAATTAAGAAAGAATAAATCCAAAGATTTGAACTAATAATAAGGAAAAGGAATTTTTCCAACAATGACTAGGAGGGTTCGCCCCTCTTAGCAAAATTATACCTCTAAAAAATATACTTGAGGACTACGATGGCTATCGGAAACCTCCAAGCCAGACCCCGCCAACCTTACCGAGTATCCGAGTATTTCACATCTCCGTGCGCATACAACTTAAACCAATCTAGAGTAGATGTGACAATACCCTACTGGGAGCAACCCTACATAGCTTGGCCCCTACTCGCTCTTTATTTAGTCACTTCCAATAAAGGATATCAATGCTCCAAATGAGCAACAAATTGTCTTAGATTGATGAAACAAAAACAAAAGGAATAAGGGTATGGAAATCGATAGTTAAGGTATCAACTATCAGGGATAACAAAACGATCGTATATGGAAATTAAATCTTATACTCTTTCAATGCTTGGAAAATATCAATATACTTATCTCATCGTTATAAGTACATTTACAAAACATTTAGGAGGATTTCATATTTCAAAAGCATACTTAAATGGGTCAAAAATAATTGTCTATAAGAAAGGAAAATGTTTTCCAAACCATCATAATTATAAAGATCATTTATGGAAATAAAATCTCCTACACTTGTCACGTTTCCAATATTCTCGACTTACTCTATCCCTCGCCCAGAAACAAAGTCAGGTAGTCAGGGCATTGGTTGCTCCTAGCCTTGCTTAAACACTTCGGTTCTAGATCTCACAGATAGAGGATCAATCTACTCATAGGCTTTTAGTGCTAAGTATAGGACTACTTACTTTCCATAAATAACCCTTTTAAATCATTATATAAATTTCAAAGCTCCTTTAAAATACTTTGAACCCAGATTTAAAACTTCCATTTAAATCATAACTTAAACCCATTATTTTTAAAGGAGAATACAACCAAGAGGGGTGATGCTCCCTCTTAATCAAATGAGATAGCTAAAAGGGGTGTTATTTCATTTTAACTAAAAAGTTACTAAATTTCAATCCTAAGTTAAAAGGTGGTTTAAGTTCCCTTTAACTAAACATCAAGGTTATTGCTCATAAACTGGCCAAGCACAAATCAAACAACCAAACAAGAATAATAACAAGAATAATAACAATAATAACAATTTACAATCAATAGTTAACACAACGTTTATTAAAATGCGAATGAGTCAAAGGAAAGAGATTAAGATTAAACTCACTGTAAAATAATTAAATTATACTCGCAGGATAAGTTATACCCACTAAACTATGAAAACAAGGAATATACTCACATCCTATTTGCTTTGCTGGAGACTTGAAATACTTCGCCTTTGATAATGAAATTTAGTTCTTTTCTCTAGATTGTGAATGAACTAAAATGAGATATGGACTTGGCTATTTATAGGTGAAGAGAAGGATACTTTAGTAATTTCCTATAGCCTGACCTGATTCGACCAGATTTTGGTCCAATAGAAACCAGCCTTATGGCCTAATTTGATTCGACCACATTTTGGTCCAATAGAAAACATCCTTATGGCTTAAGTTGATTTGACCACATTTTGGTCCAATAGGAATCCTCCTTATCAACTATGGCCTAACTTGATTCAACCAGATTTTAGTCCAATGGTAACCATTCGCATGGCATAATCGATTCAACGAGATTTTGGTCCAATGGCAACCATCCGCATGGCATAACCTGATTCGATCAGATTTTGGTCCAATGGCAACCATCCATATGGAATATAATAAGTATTATGCTATTTTGTTTTATTAGGCAAGTAATTATACTATTCTATTTTATTAGGCAAGTAATTTTACTATTCTGTTTTATTAGACAAGGTTAATAATTCTTTCTTGTTTTATTAGGCAAGTAATTATACTATTTTGTTTTATTAGGCAAGGTTAATTATTCATTCTTATTTTACTAGGAAAATTCTTTTCTTAAGTAATCATTCTCATTTGGTTTATTAGGTAAACTTATTCTTAAATAAATCGGTACCCCTAACCGCCTTATAACTCGAACCGTCATTAAACTAACATTTTACATCAGTTTTAAAAATCCGTTCGAGACGTTTTATCCAAAAAAAAATTAGATATAAAATCCGTTATTTAATCATTTAAAAGCATATTAACTATTCAAGTTCAAAGGGATTAAATTATGGGTCGTTACAACGTACAACCATATGTAGTCTCGGTTATATTTATATTACAACGTACAAGCTTAAGTAGTCTCTTTATCTTTAGTTTATATGCAATGTACAATCCTGAGCAGTATTAGTAAATCTTATTTACTTAAGTTGGACCTCAAAGAGAGTTACATCCACTCTCGCGAAAGAATATAACCCACTTGGTCGTCCCACTCCTCTCGAAAGTCGAATGCCAAATCATGCCCTTAGGTGGTCATTCGAGTGAGCATCCCTGCTTGGTGTCAATATTTATTCTAAACCCGCATTCTTTGTAGGTTCTTACTTATTACATCTTAGTTAACTTTAACTTTCTAAACTTCAACTAGTTGTACATTTATTAGGTTTCGACTTAATTTGTCTTTTTAGCTTCGTTAAGCTTCCAACCTATTTTTGGCCATCTTAAGCTCAGGACTTCTTTCGCAATGCAACTTGCTTTAGAAAACTCTAAACACTACCTTTGGCCATCATAATACTTAGGTCTCGGCATTAGCTTTCCTCCAAAATCTAATGGGTATCGGTATAAACTCTCCTGGAAAATCAATTGGTATCGACTATCGAATCACTCCTCTTGGGTTTGGTCCTAAGGAAGCTTGGTTTATATACTCTCGTTATGAACATCTTCTTCCGGAATCCAGACCTGGAACCTTCGGTGTCTTCTTCAGTTATTATCTTACATTATTCATTTACCTAGAACTTCTTTTAGTATTTCTTAGTTCATTTTAGGTTTCGGATGTTATACCCCTACATTATACTTTTGGCTAGTTTCTCCACTGAATACATCGTAATAAAACCCGCATTACTTACTGCTCACATCTACACGTCTGTGCACTGCTTTCCATGTGTCACCTTGTTATTTGTGCTGCCTCCACTTTTAATTAGTGGCAGCATCCTTTATTTATTTTTCTAGTGCTTTTATAGGATTTTGTCCCATTAATACTTAATCACATAACTGACATGCATAAATTAGTTTTGGTAGCCTTATTTTCTAGTTTTGGCATTCCAATCTAGCTTCCATGAATGATTATTCTTGCTTAGAAAAATGCTTATTAATTTCTAGAAATTCAAATAATTACTATAGCACAATTTTACTCATGTTTCCAAATTTAATCCATTTTTTCTTAGTTATTTAATACATGGATTTCCTTCAAAAATTAATAATAAATATTTTAATGTTGGAAAATTTTCCAAATCAAAACTCATAACTAAAACATGTTTTATCCATCATATTAAATTTTGATTGTATTTCAAAATCATTCGGGTGGGGAATCATGAAAAATCTTCTGAAGTAAAGCTATTTATACCCAAAACATTTATATAATCAAGATATATCATTTAAAATACATATTATATGAATTCTATCATGAATAATCAAAGTCGTAATCACTTAGATGTAAATATCATAAAAGCAAATGATATTACTTAGCTAGGTCTTTGGATTTTCTAGATCTTTACTCATTTTAGATTTTCTTAGGTCATTTCTTTTCTTCTTTTTCTATTAACAACGGCAGTAGGCTATATTTTTCTATTGGTTTAATTTAAGGATAATGAATGAAAATAAGGAGAATATGTTTAGTGGTGTTTATATAGTAAGGGTTTTGGGCTTTCTTAGTTTATTTTATTAATTTATTTCCTCCTTTAAAAAATCCTCTCTATTTATTTAATTGCCTCATATATGGTCGCATTTACCTTTATACCATTTCCTCATAACCAGCAGTTAATAATTTTACTATCATTATTAATTTAATTATATATATATACAATTGATAAATAAATGCCCCCTAACTATTTACCTTGTTTAATTAATTCTTCCTCTTATTTAATTCCTTAATTAAACCAATCAACCTTTGTTTCATAGTTAATATTTTAGTTAATTATTTATTAATTTATGGGTCGTTATAGGTAACATATTATTTACTAGCCCTAGGGCAAGTTTTGTTGCCACCAGTGTTTGAATAGAACCATCATCGATAAAATTCATAGGCTATATAGTCGATGGAGTTAGGTTTCTTCTTATGAACTCTTGCAGCTTTCTCTTTTTGATCATCTTATCTATTATCATTTTTAAATTATGGTTCTCTTCAATCTTATGGCCATTTAATTTGTGAAACAAGCAGCATGGACCTTCTTTATCAGCTTCTAATTGCTTTTTGGTGTGGGTACTTAATATCACTCTTGATCTTGGGTCAATGCATAAATTGGAGAGTATCAATAGGTGAGGGATTAATGTGTAAATTTGAGAGTATGAATAAGTGCAAGAAATAAATTAAATTTGTTGAAATTCACTCTATTACTTTTTCCCATCAAAACCACCTCTTACATCAGTTTTACCTCTTTTCTTCCTAGCATAATTCTTTATATTGAAGCTAAGAAACTTACAAGCTCAATGGAAAAACTTATGTAAGCTACTACACTCATTATGGATAATATCTTCCAAAAATTGAGTGTTTTTCCATAACCCTGAAATTATAACAATAAGACCGTAGTCGTCATCAAACCTTTTTATCCTCATAGCCAAATTACCGTATTCTGGATATGATTTATTTCTTTGTTGTTTCACATTAGCTAGAACACTTACTCCCATAAAGGTATCTATTGATGCACATAACTTATTAGAAAATCAAAAGTGAGTTTCTCACATGTACTCATAAATCTCTCAAGACAATGTTGAAACCGTTGTAATGTAACACCCATGAAGTTTTTTGACAAGAAACAACATTTATTCTCATCAAAAGCCCTAATGGCTTCATAATGCATCGCATATCTACTCAAGAAATCTTTGGGGTCAATGGACCCATAATATGTAATCTTCAAAATGCAAAACCCCAAAGGAGCTCGCATTATATTTTTAGTGAATGGATGAACTTTGCGAACCTTGGTTTCCACCAAAGACCCCTAGATTCTTCTTGCATCTTCTTAACCTCTCAACCAAAGTGTAGAACACTTTTCCCATTCTTTTATCTTTAAAAGTGTGATAACCCACTTGTGACAACCCACCATTCATGATGCTCGTAATCCACACACAAATGCACTTGGTTTCCATGAGTATCACGAATTATGGTTCATAAGTTATTATTTGAAACAAACAAAGAATATCTATTATAATGTATATACTAACTACCTCATAACAAAAGAAATAAATGTAATATAAGTATAAACATATGTGGGACTAAATGCATATCATATAAATGAGACATAAGATTCTACATCATAGTATATCATATTCTAAACAAATGGAGTCACAATAGTACATCAAATATATATACAACTTGTCTCAAAAACGTATAGTCATACAGGTACCCAAAAATATTAGATAGATATAGTGAAAGCGGCTATAACATTAAAACTTGCTTCCAACTAGCAGAATCCCATTCCTAAATCAACCTATCCAAGGAACAGATAATTAAAGAGATATATGGAGAAGGTCGTACATAATGTCTGGTGAAAAGGAAATATCACTGGTATACATGATTATCAATATGCTAATATATCATTTACAATATCAAATGGTATAATACGAGGTAATGAAACCATACCTCAACCTACATCTTCACCTGCATCCAAAAAGATAACACATTTCTATTATAGTGCTATGTAATATGTAATAAGTGTATCATCTACTAATCATCATAGCAATCAAATATTGCATAACCACCACACACTAGGCTAGCAGACCTTGAATTTCCTGATGAGACAAATACCCATTAAGTAAGGTCATTAATGTAACACCAACACCACAACACTTTATCACATCTTCCACAACCTATATTCAAATCAAACTTAAATTAGTATGCTTGTGCCTAATCGCTACTATTTATTTACAAGGAGGACTTAGGGAAAGTAACTTGAGGCCAATAACTCTTTCTACAATGTGGATAGAGGTTTATTGCCAGGCTACCAAGATAGGACATCTCCTCTGAATTGATGTTGTCCAACATGTGCTATCGAGACAACCATGCCTCATGCAATAAATGGTTTATAAATATTGAATTTCAAGGCCATAATAAAAGGATACATGTTTACTCTTTATATACAACACTATATAGAATCATATATCAGGATATCCTAATTGCCTCGCCTCAAAGTCACTAGACAACTATATAAAACCAACACACGAATCGAATCGCATCCCGAACCATCACTTATTTTCTATATTGCTTAACATCAACCACACGTTTTCCAAGACTTAGCATACCATTCTTGAACTCATCAAATTTCTCCTTGGTCACTATGGACTTTATGAACATCTCTTGAGTCGACAAAATGAACTCTAACACCTAAAATCTAAACATTCCATTGGCCCAATTGTTTAAATCTACAACTAATCAGATGTCTGGACTAGAAAGTCTGGCATTTTGATTTCTAATCCAACATCTAGTATGAGGACCCTGACATTTAATACATAGGAAACTAGGTTTCAGCATTTCAAATGACTGAATGAGATCTCGAACTTCTAAATAGCTGATGCAAACGGAACCTCAAAATTGATGGAAGAATTTCCCTTAGTGGAATCCATTCCATATTCTTTCCCTTTTGTCATTCTCCTCATCTCTTTTCCTTCTGACGCGTTGCTTCATATTGTCCAAACACTTTGCACTTATGTCTCTTCATCCAAATTCATGCTTTTTTTATAAGTTGTTCGCTAATTGAACGAGTGTTACTTTATGCTTGATGAATAAATTTGAGGCCGTGAATTCCGTTTGACAAAAATATGAGTATCACTACTCATTTTCCATTCCAACTCTCACACACATTTAAAAATGTCAATCTCGAGTGTCCTAACCCATCCTCTACTCATTATATCATTTCAAAATAAAGCAACAATCAATACAATCAATAATAAACATAATAATACTCTACATTCATTATTATGTTTTCAGTACATTCATTTTATGATTCAACATTTATAAATACTCATTTAATCATGATTATCATCTTTAAAATCTTAGCTTGCATACATTCATCAAGCCCTAACCCAACATCTAATATTAAAAATGAAATATTGCATTAATGGTGATCATATAATATATAGAATATATCTGACTCACCAAGTCCAAAGAAATCCTAACTTCAAGTTCTTCAAATCAACTCTTTAAGCTTTTGCTTAAAATACAAACCTAATCTTTCACTAAGTTTTCAATTTGAATAACTAAATTTATAGAGAATCTTCTAACTTGAATTTAGATTATTGTGTTTTATGTTAAGAAATGAGAAGTCACAAGGATTATAAGTTTTGAAAACCCATTTCTTCTTTTGAGAAGTAGAAGAGAAATATAACAAGAGAATTACAAGAAAGTGCTAATTTCAGAATTCTAAAGACCTTTCCTGACCAAATTATTATCATTTTGCCCATAGCTTCTTTTTTGTCTCTTTTTATCATATTATTCGATTTTACAAAACTTTACTTGTTTTTCGTACATAAATGACATTACAAATGTATTAGAATAGTTTTCAAGTCCTAATTCATTTGTATTTTAAAATTTACTTTTAAAGGCATTCTTTGTTTAACTCGTTCAATTCAATTTGGGTTTATTATTCTAATTATTTATTATTTAAAATATAGGTTTTTACATTCTTCCCCTTTTGAAAGGATTTTACCCTTGAAATCATCATGAAGTGGAATAATGTGTTGTATCCATCCCAACATACCCAACAACACTAATATTTAGCATCAAAGTATCAAAAGTAGCAGTAAATCTTAAGAAAGCAATTTCTATACTAGCATGGAACTTTAAACAATTATATTGAAACAAAATATTCTCAGTAGACAAAATCATACCGGTGGTTCGGATGAGAAGGACTTATCTTCTTTTCTTATTCCCATGTACTATTTCTAGAATTTTTGCCCTATTGGATTTAAACAAGTTTAACAACCTTGTTCTGAAGTATCTTGACCCTACTCTTGACAACATGAACAAACCCTCTAGTCATCGATTCTTTTTTGAACATCCAACTCTTCTGATTGACTTGAGTCTGCCACTACACTCGATTTATGTACATAGTAGCAAAAGTGTGAGACATGAAATGCATTGTATACTTTGACCATCTTTTTAGGGAGCTCCACTCTATGGGTAAGATTTTGGATATGTTTTAAAATTGGAAATGGTCCAATGGACTTGGTGCAATTTCGGCTAATCTGCTAAATCTAACAACTCTCTGCAATGGTGACCTTTTCCCAAATACTATGTCACGTACATTAAATCCTTTCTTAATACATTCTTTATCGACATAAGACTTTTTTCTATCTTGAGACATCTTCATTCTTTTCTAGATTAACTCTACTTTCTACAGAGTCTTACTAATCATATCTTGTCAAGTATTACCTTGTCCATTGTTTCCCACCAGCATGTACGTGATTTACAAGGTCAGCTGTATAAACACTTCAAATGGTGCCATGCTTCTACTAGCTTGATAGCTAATATTATATTTGAATTCAACAAAAGGCAAGTGATCATCATATGATCCTCTAAAATCAAGTATACTAGCTCTTAAGAAATCCTCAAGCACACGATTCACTCATCGGTCTGGCCATCCGTTTGGGGATAATCTGCCATATGTTCAATATCAATTTTATGCCTAGTGCATGTCGCAAGCTCTTCCAAAAATCAATTGTGAAGAGTGGATATTTATTACTCACTATACTAGAAGGTAAATGGTGCAACCTCACTAATTCCCAAACATACAACGTAGCAAAAGATGGAGCAGTCCTAGAAACCTTTACTAAAATGAAATAAGTATTTTAGTCGAGTGGTATACAATAACCCAATTGCTCTTACTTTTTGTCATACTCACGGCAAATCATCTATAAAATCCGTGGATATATGCTCCCATTTCCAATGCAGAACCTCCATAGGAAATAACAAATCCCCGGGTTTCTTTTGTTCTGCTTTGACCCTTTGATAAGTCATACAATTCTTTATGAACTCTGAAACATGTCGTTTCATTTTCTTATACTGATTGGTGCATTACATCATTACACATCTTATTGCTACCAGGATTAATAGTTATTCTAAAATAATAGCACCCTTGGAGTACTTTTTCAATCAAAAATTTCATCTAGGGAACACATAGTCTCCCATCTTTACGAAGCCAACCCTTCGCATCAATCGAATACATATCCATATGATTAGACTTTTACCCATCCCATGCCAATCCATGGTCTCTTCTAACTTTGCATCGAGTCTTTGGCAAGATCCAATCCAATTTCTAGTGTAGGCATAACCTCAAATGTTGCCAACAAATTGGGAAACATATAATAAGAAGGTTAGAAATCAAACTTCACAATATATTTTACACCCTTCAACTCAACAAACATATAGGCCCACACTACATGTCTTGTACTTAAAGCATCCGCTTTTATATTTACCTTCGAGGAGTAAAATTAATACCAAAGTCATACGTTGCTAGGAATTCCATCCATCGTTGTTGCCTAGGTTGAGATATTTGGAAAAATAAATATTTAAAGATTTATGTTTTGTAAATAACTCCATCCTCTCATCCAACAAATAATGACTCAATGATTTAAAAACTAAGAAAATGCCCTCTAATTCTAAATCATGAGTTAGATAATTACTTTTGTGAGTCAAGAGTTTCTTACTCGCATATAGAACCATTTTACCGTCTTGCATAAAAATCACACAGATTTCGTACCACAATCATCGGCATATGTATGATAAATGAGTTAGTTACATTTGGTATGATAAGAACCAAAGCACTAGTCAACAATTCTTCATTTTAATAAGATTGTCTTTACTACGTGAATCCCATAAGAAAACTTGGTTCTTCTTAGTTAGTCATGCCAAAGGTGTAGCAACCTTTTCGATGTCCTTAATGAACTTTCTGTAATACCTTGCAAACCCAAGAAAACTACAAACTTTGGTCGCATTACTCCACACTTTCAAGTATTGCACCATGGCAAACTTGTTAGGATCAATGAAAATCCCATGCGCAGATATGACATGACATAAGAAGCGCACTTCCCTTCTCCAAAATTTACATTAGAGAACTACGCTTTGAATTGATTTTGTCTCAATGCTTCTAACACTTCATTCAAATCAAGTTTAATTTCTTCACTTTTAGAAAATATTAATATATCATTATGAAAAACATCATGAATTAATTAAGTTAGTCCTTAAAGACTTAACTCTTATGGTCTATAAAAGCGCTGGTGCATTCGTAAGACCGAAAGGCATAACTAGCCATCATAAGATATACTGGGAGTTATAAGGGCGGTTCTTGGAATATTGTCTCTAGCCACACTTAGTTGATGAAAATCCTTAGCAAGATTGAGTTTGGAGAAAATCCTCGCTTCTCCTAATTGGTATAATAAATCATTAATGTGAGGTATACAATATTTGTTCTTCTTTGTCAAATTATTTAATTCTTTATAGTCAATACACAATCCCAAGGAATCATTAGCTTTAGTGGCAAACACAATGGGTAATCCCAACTTTGATGTACTTCTTCAAATAAGACTCTTCTTAGAAAGATCAGAAATATGTGTTTCCAACTCCCTTCTTTCTTTCACTGTAACGACCCACTATTTTGGAACATTTGCATCCGCACATGTCGGACTTGAATAATTCAAAATACCGAATTGATAATTTAAATTGGCAAAACTCAGCATATACAGTAAATAGATATAATCACACACACGGAGTAATAAATGCAGCGGAAACAAAAGATAGTAGTTCATGAAGCTATTATATACATATCAGAGTTAAATAAGGTACAACAGATGTCTCGGATACAATAATCAAATACAATATCAGAATACATCACTAGAATCAACTGGATATCTGCAACTGGATAGATGGCTGGATCTCCAAGCGAAGCTCCAACTCCAAAGGTGAGTCTCGAATACTGGTACACTCAGTCCGACCCGAGCGTAAAGCAAAACACAAAACACTCGAGTCAGGATTAACATTCTTATATCAATAAATCCAACTCAAGTGAAATAGCAACTGAAATACAAGTAACTCAAAGGATCTTTGGAATAACCGTCCTTTAAGGATCCGTTAAACTATCTACTATATAGTAGTGTACGATAAGTAGATAATGCCTATCAGTAATATAAAATATCAAAATAGCGTTAAGGCGTTACCATTATCCCCCTTAACACATTTTATATAAGCGTTATAGTCTATACAGCACTGTAAACTCCACCGTAAACTAGTGGGATATCAGGGAGTACTCCATAGGTATAACACAAAACAAATCGTAGTGGTCGCGTATAGGGATACAAGTATGACAAGGAACATGAGGCAATACCCAAGGTAGTAAAACTACCGTTTGCCTGATCCGTACTGGTGAGAACGCATCGCCGCAGCGATCGCAACACCGCGAAACAACACTCCCAAATCAAGGGTGCACCAATTGATAACAAGTAATGAGCAGTTTTCGAAGAAGTGTATTCGCTCGAGGTAGCTGACCCCATTTGGCCCGGCACGGCTCCGGTTTTAGTCATTTCCAATTTGACACAAGTGTCAAGGCTATCCATTATCGTTCTCTTTCTTCAGTCATCACGTACATCATTCCAACCACATCATTCTGGATCACACTTCGCATGTAGTTATTAAAGTGGTTTTCGGTTTAGACAGAGAGTATGTCCATAACCGATTCCGGTTTCTTTAATAACTTTCGTAATTATTACACCGATTGGTCGTTTAATATATTTCAAAACCAAATCAAATTCAATTTCAATTAGAATTTGTAAACCGACATTTCATTTGTCTTTCTAAACAATTTCCAAATTTACATTTCATAACTTCAAAAATTCCATTTCAAAACTTTATAATTCAATTTCAAAATTTGATTTAAAACAATTCAAATATTGATTCAAGTTCGTATATAAGTTTCATTCCGAAATCATTTAAATTAATTTAACTTAACATTCAAATAAATTTAAATTCATTGATCGATTTCATTTAATATTCGTTAAGTAAATTTGTCATTCAAAACAATTTCTATTTAATTTCCAATTCATTAAATCAATTACTTAAGTTCAACTTCATTATATCAAAACTTCAAATTGAATTAAATTTAAATTCGTCAAATCAAGTTCTTTAAATTACAAGTCTTACATTGATTCAATAAATCCCATTTTATTTCTTGTCAAAGAAATTCAATTCCACTTATTCATTTACTTAGTTACAAATTTCAAAACTCAATTAATAAAGAAACTTAATTTCACTTACTCAAGAAGTTCAATTTCACTTATTTAAAGAATTCAATTTTATTTAATTATTAAATAATTCAATCTTATTTAATTATTAAATAATTTCAAAACTTAATTGTTAAATAATTTCAAACTTAATTAATGAATGATTAAATTAAAACAACGTTCTTTTATCAACTACAATGTTAATATTTTTGTTTCAGATTATTATATATTAACATTTTCCTTTCATAAAATTCAGATTCCAACTTCATTTCAAAACCTTATTATTTATTCAAATAAAATCTTTATTCTATTTTTAAATCAAATTATTAACCAATCGGGTTTTATTTAATTATCTATCCTAGGTCAAAGTTTATTTGGGTATTTATCATTTCAACCCGATTCCATTTCAATTCAAGAATCAAAGCATAGCAAAGGGAACTTGCAGTGTGATAACTGGGATGGTGTCAAATTAAATAAACAAGCAATAACAACAATCAATAACAATCCAATAATCAATTCAAATAATCCCGAAATAATCGTATTAATTTACATTGTAGTTTGTGTAAATTAATATAATTATTTCTAGAATCTACACTATCATTTCATGTAGATTAAAGATTATTAAACTAATTATTCTATGCAATTCTACACTTGACATCAATTATTAAATTTCATGCTTCATCAATTAATACAACATAAATTCAAATGGTTCAAGTATAATTAACCATTTTTCAACGTGTCAAATAATTAAACATTTAAGGGGTCATATTGTACAAATTTAACTAATCAAATTCAACACATATGTCAATTCAAATTTTTAACTATCCTACGTCAATTTCAATTGCATAATATTTATCACTTTATACATTACAATTTACATCCAATATAAACAACAAACAATCAATCAATTATCAACCAAACAGGATTATCATCGTATAATTAACAGATAATGGTGTTAGATGTCACAGGTCAACTGATATAGGTAATAACATATAAAACAGTGTAAATAACTAACAACAGCATATTTCAATTGTCGTTTCAATTGAAATCAAATTTAATAAATAAAAGAACATTAATCGTGAGTGATTTCTCACCTTTCGAGGCTAGAGAGAACAGACAATGAAACGAGTTACGGATCCTTGCACAAAATTCTAAAGCAGAGCACGATGGATACAAGTTCGATGGACAAGCTGATAGATAAGAAATCGATGTGAATAAATCAATTAGTTTTGATATAAACTGAAAATATATACATTATTATTATACTATATATATATATACTTATATAAAACGCAAAGTATTAACATATATTACATATCTTTAAATCGATATTTTAAAATAAGATGAATATACTTACTTTGCTATAACGTATACAATTTTCTACATAAGACGTATATTACAGACATATATTAAACTATACGTATTATTCATACAAATACAACTTTCATAACTATATATATGCACTGTAACTATATGTGAAATATATACTAGCAAAATAATACTTATAACAACATACATATAACATATATTATATACAATAACTTTATATATATAAAATTTTGTTTTTATATCATACAAACAGCCCACAGTAGGTAGCATACAACTATATATAAACTAATATATAACTTGCGTACCTTTAAAATAGCATACAAACATGATACATAAGATATAAAACAAATCAAGTTATCAAATTTCTATACATATTATAATATTATATACATTATGAACATAAAATACTGTTACTTTTATAAACAAACAAAGATACATAACTCTTAAAATAGAACAGTGAGCATTATATATATAAATCTTATATAATAATAAACATAACACCCATGACAAAAAGTTTGGATATAATTAAACTTATATCGAACAACAATAACTTAAAAATCTCATAACTCATAGCATATGTATTCGAACGTGTATATACGTATATAGTTAAGATTTATATCCATTATGATCAAACATAGTTATCCAATATTCAAGAAGTGCACGCAGTCTATACAAAATATATTACAAAATTATTTCCCGTTTTTCATGAAACAGAATTAACAAAAAAAAACAAAATAATAATAATAATAATAAGTACACAAACACTATACACTTACCTTATATAAGCTTTTATATATACAAAACAGAAGGAAAGGTTATGTGGAGATAAGTATATGTATACTAACAACAATATATAGGAAGTCATGAATGGACTGTAACTAACATATATAATATAATCTCTACAAGCTATTATAGATAACATATATAAAATTTTATACATAAAATTTACATAACTTTATATATAATACACCTCTTATACTCTATACTTCTGACATATCTTTAAAATATATAAATATGATACCTTGTAAAAGTATGCAAGCTGAGGGATAGGTGATTGGCTGCCACAGCCAGAGCTCGTCTAGAAGGAAATGCTAGATCTGGGTGGAGTTGCTGGCGAGAGGCCGAAGGAAAGGATGTGGTCGAATCGGTGATGGGGGAGTTTGGCACTAGCAGGCCTGGATGCGCACATCACTGGTGATGGGGTCGGAGCTGCCATCGGGTGGCGAGCCAGTAAAAGACGGCGGGTGAGATGGAAGGTCGATGGCGATGAGTGAGGTAAGGGGTGGCTTCGGAGGGTTGCTTTAGGCTGTTGGTGGAGTCTCGGCAAGGGGTCTGGGTGGTGCAAGTTGGTTGGTACCATGACGGAGAGGGAGGAAACGGTGACAGTTGGAGTTTTTACGAGGCGTTGGCTGTGAACGACAATGGGAGGCGGAGAGGCTAAAGGCCGGAGTTCGGTGGCACTATGCCGTGGAGAAGAGGCCGGGTTTGCTGAGGTGGCGAGGCACGTTACTGCATTCGACAAGAGGAGGAGAGGTAGGCTGAAAATATGAGGAGATGATGATGTGTTGCTCTGGTTAAAAAGAAGGACCTATTGTAAGAATTGAGAAGGAAGAAGAGAGAAGAGAGAATGGAAAGTGAGAAGTCAGGAAATGTTCTTTTGTGCGCATGGTTCATAACTGGTGGCTTTTGAAGAAGATAAAAAGCTAAATACACTAGTTTATATTATTATAATTCAAAAAGGAAGAGCAGAGAACGATTGAACCGATTAAAATATTGAAACTAGTGGAAACCAAAAGTCAAGCACGCGAATTTAGAAAAACATTGGGACCATGGAAAAGCAAAAGTCACTGATAAATTTCTAGGAATTATAAAGGTTGTGACCATTCACTATCTCACGTCTAAACAATTGAAAGGACGCAGAACAATAAAGGGCTCAAAACGGGTACTGGTGCAGCAAACCGTTTTGTGGATTTCGTCGTGCACCGGACGCCGAAACACCCAAATGAATATACTGCGGAGATCAGCACGATGAGACGGTCAAAACGGTATACAGATATCAGTGGTATGATTGAATTATAAAAAAATTCGAATTTTCCACCAGTGAAAAATGCAGCAAAAATGCAGAAAAATAAGTTCGACGGAGCTAAAGAAGTCCAAATTTTGAAAAACGAAAAATGACGTCTCGCTCAGAAGATGATTTAGAATTTTTCTATGTAAAAATATTTAGGTTTCGAAAACATTTTATTTTCATCAATTCCCAACTGATTAAATTGAAATAATATTACACACGAAATAAGCTTCCATATTTTTGGATGAAAATTTACCAGTTGCTATGTTTAACTAGACGCATTTCAAATATTAAATTTTTATTTCAAAATTTGATCGTTTAAAATTTCACAAAATTTCAACTAATTACTTTATTAAAATAGTTAAAATTTGCGGGTCGTTACACTCTCCCTCACTCAAAACTTTTCGTCCCCGAAAAGGAATGAGGTAGGAGAGTAGTAACAACCAAAAAGAAATAGATTGAAAACAAAATAAAACACTTAGTTCTAACCATATAAATTTCAATTTAAATTAATTGATATTCACCAATTTATTTAAACCATTTGATTTCACTTAAGTTAAATCAAACTCAACTATTTCTAAATTCATTATCTTTTTATCTAATTATCCTAAATCAACAATTTTTAAATCATCAATTTGTATAATCATTTATCATACTCATATTTTATTTAACAAATTTAATTCTTTTATTCCAAATTATTATTAACTTTATTCCACTTAATATATCTTATTACATATATTTAAACCATATAAATTAATTTAAACCATATAAATTTCAATTTAAATTAATTTATATTTTTCAATTTGGTTAAATCCATCTATATTAAATCAATAAATAGTCATTCGATTTAAATTTGTTAGTTCAACTGTTAATTCTAATCATATAAATTTCATTTTAAATCAATTAATATTCAAATAATTGATCTTAATTCAAGGTATTTCATTAAGCTGATTCAATTCAATTTGTTAATTTTTTCAGAACAAAATTTACTTTTTTTATCTCATTCAATTAACTTATTATTCTATCACCTTTATTAGCATTTTTTTATAATTAAAATCTAAGTGCATAACATTTATTATAAACACTCAAATTTTATTTATAAAATTATTTTATATTGTATATTATCCAATTACATTTTAACTTATGAATAATTTAGGTAAGTTATATTGAAATGCAATTTAGTACTATACAAATAAAATTTTCAAATTCAATTATTTCAAGTTTAAATATTTATCCAAAATTTTAGCTTTATTTATAATTAAAATCATCATTTAACATAAATTCAAGAATTAGATTTCCGATTCACTTCAAACCATTTAGAGATAATTATGTATATACTATATATATCAAATCAAATTAAATTTAAAATAATATACATATATATATATAAATCAAATCATACTTAAGAAATTTAAATCGATTTAATTTCCAAAACAAAACTGTAGCAAAGCTACGAATTGGTCTCTCCACTTCGAAACTCGAAAATGAATGTCGATGATGCGGCCGTCATCATCGAAATTTTTTTCCAGCGACAAAGAGAAGAGCACTGATTAAACATCTAAAATTTCTTTGGAATGATTTCTATTTGAAAATATTTTAAATACTATACACTTTAAAACTTTCAAATCAAAGTTTGAAATCACCGGAAATTTAAATTCTCAGTTTCTTGATTTAAATTCATTACAATTTTCAAATAAATTATAAACCATGTTTTTATTTCAATTATTTATATATGAGACAAAAGCCAATGGTTTAGATGACATATTTAAAATCCAATATTATTTATTACCAAACAATTCAATTAACTATCAAAATTCAGAAAATCATACTTATACATATAATATAATTATTCAAAATTTATTTCATTTACCAAATTTAAAAATAATATTGTGTCAGTTTGCTCTGTTCAAGCGTTTTGGAAATTCTATCGATAGCGTTGATCAGACGAATCGATCGAAAACCCAAATCAACAATAACAACTCAAACAACACAATATCTAAAACATTTAAATATAGATTTACAAATACTCTATACAAGAATAAATTTTCAAAGCAAGGACAGAGATTCAAATTTGATTAATTCAATCAAAGAAAATTTTTATTTGAGAATAAGATGGAACGAAAGATAAGATGATTATTTAACCGAATAAGGAAATAGATAATCTTATATAAATCGCGGGCAATCATAACCGGGTCGACTGTGACTTCAAGAATAAGATCAATGTGGAATTCCGAGGTAAATCGACATTCGATCTCAAGAAATAGAATTCAGGTATAGCAGGAGATATATAGCATCGTAAACCGAGGGTACAGAAATCTCCGGTAAATCAAAGCCTATTGTAAAGGAGTTTCACCCCTTTACAAATCATTCGAAGTTTGGCGAGACCGTCGATTCATTGTAAGGGTCATTCGAAGTGGAGTTATGTGATGCTCCAGAATTGAAAGAAGACGAATAGTGAGGGACACGAATGAATTTTTGGAACCGCAGGGAACGTTCCAAAATTCAAAGGAATCGAGTCAAAAGGAAAAGATTCAAACTCGAATGAAGTGATTCTGTAAATACATTTACCCTATATGCTGAGTTTTTCCTAGAGCTACCAAAGCTCTGATACCAACTGTAACGACGCGCTATTTTGGAACATTCGCATCCGCACATGTCGGACTTGAATAATTCAAAATACCAAATTGTTAATTTAAATTGGCAAAACTCAGCATATACAGTAAATAGATATAATCACAAATCACAGACACGGAGTAATAAATGCAGCGGAAACAAAAGATAGTAGTTCATGAAGCTACTATATACATATCAGAGTTAAATAATGTACAACAAATGTCTCGGATACAATAATCAAATACAATATCAGAATACATCACTAGAATCAACTGGATATCTGAAACTGGATAGATGGCTGGATCTCCAAGCGAAGCTCCAACTCCAAAGGTGAGTCTCGAATACTGGTACACTCAGTCTGACCCGAGCGTAAAGCAAAACACAAAACACTCGAGTTAGGATTAACATTCTTATATCAATAAATCCAACTCAAGTGAAATAGCAACTGAAATACAAGTAACTCAAAGAATGTTTGGAATAACCATCCTTTAAGGATCCGTTAAACTATCTACTATGTAGTAGTGTACGATAAGTAGATAATGCCTATCAGTAATATAAAATATCAAAATAGCGTTAAGGCGTTACCATTATCCTCCTTAACACATTTTATATAAGCGTTATAGTCTATACAGCACTGTAAACTCCACCGTAACTAGTGGGATAGCAGGGAGTACTCCATAGGTATAACACAAAACAAATCGTAGTGGTCGCGTATAGGGATACAAGTATGACAAGGCACATGAGGCAATACCCAAGGTAGTGAAACTACCGTTTGCCTTATCCGGACTGGTGAGAACGCATCGCCGCATCGATCGCAACACCGCGAAACAACACTGCCAAATCAAGGGTGCACCAATCGATAACAAGTAATGAGTAGTTTTCGAAGAAGTGTGTTCGCTCGAGGTAGCTTACTCCATTTGGCCCGGCACGGCTCCTGTTTTAGTCATTTCCAATTTGACACAAGTGTCAAGGCTATCCATTATCGTTCTCTTTCTTCAGTCATCACGTACATCATTCCAACCACTTCATTCTGGATCACACTCCGCGTGTAGTTATTAAAGTGGTTTTCGGTTTAAACAGAGAGTATGTCCATAACTGATTCCGGGTTCTTTAATAACTTTCGTAATTATTACACCGATTGGTCGTTTAATATATTTCAAAACCAAATCAAATTCAATTTCAATTAGAATTTGTAAACCGACATTTCATTTGTCTTTCTAAACAATTTCCAAATTTACATTTCATAACTTCAAAAATTCCATTTCAAAACTTTATAATTCAATTTCAAAATTTGATTTAAAACAATTCAAATATTGATTCAAGTTCATATATAATTTCATTCCGAAATCATTTAAATTAATTTAACTTAACATTCAAATAAATTTAAATTCCTTGATCGATTTCATTTAATATTCATTAAGTAAATTTGTCATTCAAAACAATTTCTATTTAATTTCCAATTCATTAAATCAATTACTTAAGTTCAACTTCATTATATCAAAACTTCAAATTGAATTGAATTTAAATTCATCAAATCAAGTTCTTTAAATTACAAGTCTTACATTGATTCAATAAATCCCATTTTATTTCTTGTCAAAGAAATTCAATTCCACTTATTCATTTACTTAGTTACAAATTTCAAAACTCAATTAATAAAGAAACTTAATTTCACTTACTCAAGAAGTTCAGTTTCACTTATTTAAAGAATTCAATTTTATTTAATTATTAAATAATTCAATCTTATTTAATTATTAAATAATTTCAAAACTTAATTGTTAAATAATTTCAAACTTAATTAATGAATGATTAAATTAAAACAACGTTCTTTTATCAACTACAATGTTAATATTTTTGTTTCAGATTATTATATATTAACATTTTCCTTTCATAAAATTCAAATTCCAACTTTATTTCAAAACCTTATTATTTTTTCAAATAAAATCTTTATTTTGTTTTTAAATAAAATTATTGACCAATCGGGTTTTATTTAATTCTCTATCCTAGGTCAAAGTTTATTTGGGTATTTATCATTTCAACCCGATTCCATTTCAATTCAAGAATCAAAGCATAGCAAAGGGAACTTGCAGTGTGATAACTGGGATGGTGTCAAAGTAAATAAACAAGCAATAACAACAATCAATAACAATCCAATAATCAATTCAAATAATCCTGAAATAATCGTATTAATTTACATTGTTGTTTGTGTAAATTAATATAATTATTTCTAGAATCTACACTATCATTTCATGTAGATTAAAGATTAATACACTAATTATTCTATGCAATTCTACACTTGACATCAATTATTAAATTTCATGCTTCATCAATTAATACAACATAAATTCAAATGGTTCAAGTATAATTAACCATTTTTCAACGTGTCAAATAATTAAACATTTAAGGGGTCATATTGTACAAATTTAACTAATCAAATTCAACACAAATGTCAATTCAAATTTTTAACTATCCTACGTCAATTTAATTGCATAATATTTATCACTTCATACATTACAATTTACATCCAATATAAACAACAAACAATCAATCAATTATCAACCAAACAGGATTATCATCGTATAATTAACAGATAATGGTGTCAGATGTCACAGGTGAACTAATATAGGTAATAACATATAAAACAGTGTAAATAACTAACAACACCATATTTCAATTGTCGTTTCAATTGAAATCAAATTTAATAAATAAAAGAACATTAATCGTGAGTGATTTCTCACCTTTCGAGGCTAGAGAGAACAGACAATGAAACGAGTTACGGATCCAAGCACAAAATTCCAAAGCAGAGCACGATGGATACAAGTTCGTTGGACAAGCTGATAGATAAGAAATCGATGTGAATAAATCAATTAGTTTTGATATAAACTGAAAATATATACATTATTATTATACTATATATATATATACTTATATAAAACGCAAAGTATTAACATATATAGTATATCTTTAAATCGATATTTTAAAATAAGATGAATATACTTACTTTGCTATAACATATACAATTTTCTACATAAGACGTATATTACAGACATATATTAAACTATACGTATTATTCATACAAATACAACTTTCATAACTATATATATGCACTGTAACTATATGTGAAATATATACTAGCAAAATAATACTTATAACAACATACATATAACATATATTATATACAATAACTTTATATATATAAAATTTTGTTTTTATATCATACAAACAGCCCACAATAGGCAGCATACAACTATATATAAACTAATATATAACCTGCGTACCTTTAAAATAGCATACAAACATGATACATAAGATATAAAACAAATCAAGTTATCAAATTTCTATACATATTATAATATTATATACATTATGAACATAAAATACTGTTACTTTTATAAACTAACAAATATACATAACTCTTAAAATAGAACAGTGAGCACTATATATATAAATCTTATATAATAATAAACATAACACCCATGACAAAAAGTTTGGATATATTTAAACTTATATCGAACAACAATAACTTAAAAATCTCATAACTCATAGCATATGTATTCGAACGTGTATATACGTATATAGTTAAGATTTATATCCATTATGATCAAACATAGTTATCCAATATTCAAGAAGTGCACGCAGTCTATACAAAATATATTACAAAACTATTTCCCGTTTTTCATGAAACAGAATTAACAAAAAAAACAAAATAATAATAATAATAATAAGTACACAAACATTATACACTTACCTTATATAAGCTTTTATATATACAAAACAGAAGGAAAGGTTATGTGGAGATAAGTATATATATACTAACAACAATATATAGGAAGTCATGAATGGACTGTAACTAACATATATAATATAAGCTCCGCAAGCTATTATAGATAACATATATAAAATTTTATACATAAAATTTACATAACTTGATATATAATACACCTTTTATACTCTATACTATTGACATATCTTTAAAATATATAAATATGATACCTTGTAAAAGTATGCAAGCTGAGGGATAGGTGATTGGCTACCACGGCCAGAGCTCGTCTAGAAGGAAATGCTAGATCTGGGTGGAGTTGCTGGCGAGAGGCCGAAGGAAAGGCTGTGGTCGAACCGGTGATGGGTGAGTTCGGCACTAGCAGGCCTGGATGCGCACATCACTGGTGATGGGGTCGGAGCTGCCATCGGGTGGCGAGCCTGTAAAAGACGGCGGCTGAGATGGAAGGTCGATGGCGATGAGTGAGGTAAGGGGTGGCTTCGGTGGGTTGCTTTAGGCTGTTGGTGGAGTCTCGGCAAGGGGTCTGGGTGGTGCAAGTTGGTTGGTACCGTGACGGAGAGGGAGGAAACGGTGGCAGTTGGAGTTTTTACGATGCGTTGGCTGTGAACGACAGTGGGAGGCGGAGAGGCTAAAGGCCGGAGTTCGGTGGCACTATGCTGTGGAGAAGAGGTCGGGTTTGCTGAGGTGGCGAGGCACGTTACTGCATTTGTAACGACCCGTAAATTTTTGATAATTAAATTAGTTAATTTAATAAGATTTCATGGTTTAATGTTGGAAGAATTAAAAATTTGTAATTTACTTATGATAATAATAACGAGAATGAGTTGCAACAATAGTTATCTGAGTTAATTATTAATGAGTTGAATGAAATTCCAAGCACTTGAAATGTCTCAAATATTATAACTTGGTTATAAGGAAATATAAGAACAACAAATGTAAATATTGAGTTAACTAATAAAATAAAATATATTCATCAGTAATGGAATCAAATTGGTATTGTATAGGTAATTGTGACACTTGTTTGTAAATAATAAACTTATAAGTGTGATTAAAGATAAATGGTGATAATTATTTAAGTTACTTGTTTATTTGTCAGTTGAATTGAACTTGAAAACCAATTGTAAATGAAATGAAATTTTATATATTAACTGGGTTTACAATCAATAACTGAAGTTGAATAACAAATGTTGGATGCACTGGATGTGAATAAGGTAATTGACTAATAACGGAAATTTATTTAAAAATCCAATATTGAAATATAAATGCTACTTATTGAATGAGTTTACGATTAATAGTTGGACTAAATAATAATGTTGAATTTAATGGATGTAAATAAAGTAATTGATTGATAACGAGAATTCATTTAAAATGTAATATTGGAATTTGTTGAATATTTAACAATTAAATTGTTTAAATTTAATATTGGAAATTAATTGAATAATTGAATAAAATTTAATAATGGGAATTGAATAACTGTATAACGGAAATAATTGTTCCATAATTTGAATTCGTTTTTAAGAATTTATCTTATAAGTTCATTTTCAAATATTTCAGAAGATGGTGAATTTTTGGATAATCTAAATTGTTTAAAATTTAAATTTGCAAATATTGGAATAATTGAATTTTGAATATAATATGATTGAAAATGATATCGAAGATTGATATAAAATTTTATTTAAGAAACAATGAATTTGTTAACATTTAAAATTTGAATTTTAAGAAATTCTGTAAATTTTGAAAAGTCGTCGATTTAATCGACGAGTAAAATAGCCTTCCGAGGCACAGTCTCGGAATTCGGCGAAACCAGTTCCATTGGATCCGTAATAGTGTATTATTATCGGATTTCAAATTTCGGAGCAATCGGAGTTGCCATTTGACCGTGGCAGCTGAAAACGTTTAGAAATTCATTTAATCGATTTAATTTAAAATCGATCGTTTATTTCTATAACTCGTACAGACGATCAAATTGGCTTCCGAAACACGTTCCATTGTGTTCGGAAGGCAGGTAAAACCTTACGGACGCCTGTCGGCACGTCTAATTTGGAGTTCGTTCAAAAATCATGTTATTTGTGGATAATAATATTATAATAATGTGTATATACGTATATAAATACGTTTACGCATCGAAACCCTAGTCGTTTATCTCGTGGCCGCCTGAGATTATTTCGATGGCCGAAACCACACCTCGTTCCCCCTCGATTTTCTCGAAATCCACGCGCCGATGGAGGAAATCTCCAACATGAAAGATGTAGAGCTCTCTGAGCTCGTCAGATCCAATGGTTGAGATCGGCAACGGAGTTTCGCGGTGATCATGATCTGGGCTCGAACGCTGGACGTTCTCGCGCGTCGTTCGAGTGAAGATGGTGACCGAGTTCTGCTAGGCTTTGGGCGGCGGTGCCTTAGCCTTAGGGCTTCGAAACGAAGGCAACTGATCGTCTTTTCGACGACCGTAGGTGAAGCGACATCGAACCCTAGGTGGCGGCTGATGGGTGCGTTCGAACCTGGTATTGTGATGTTTGGGAAGAAGGAGCTTGTGGCCAGATTTCTTCATCTCCTGATCGAACGGCCAAATTTCGATTTAGGTTTAAAATTTAAAGTATAAAAGAAAATTGTTTATTTAATTTGTATTCGAACTTTAAAAAAATGTGTATCTCTCTCATACTTTATCAGAATCGGACGAAACTGGCGACGCCGGAATCGCAGAGACGAGAGCTACGCTGCAGTGCAGATCCGGGACTGTTTCGAGCTCGTTAAATTTTTTGGTTAAATCGAACTCGCTCGATTTAATTTAAAATTTGAACGATTGGCCACGTAAAATCAAGGTGAGTGTTTTATAACGCTCACAACGCACTAGAATATTCTTGATGCTTGTTAAATTTAATATTGTGAAGTGATATGATTTTTATTAGTCGTTGTTGATAAAATATAACTGTCATCTAAATTGTCATCGAATTTAATGTTAGAAATTTAAATCGACAGTCAAATTTGAATTGAAATTGACAGTCATATTAGAATTAAAATTTAATCGCAATTAAATTACCGAACATTTATAACTATGAAATTTTCGTGATTTATATTGTCTGTTTGGATGATTGGTTGCGATGGATGCTATTGATTGATGTTTGGATGTTTATTTGGTTGTCAATATCCTGTCATCACCTTTTTTTTTATAAATTACAGCTGTAAATTGATTCATTTTGAATAAATTGAGAAATAGGTTGAAATGATATATACCTATGACACTATTATTTAAAATTGAAATGATTTATATTTATTCCTGAAATTTAATTGAAATAACTGATCACTTGGCCATAGGGTAGAAAATTATATACGGGCACCGGATTGGTTAAATTAAATAATTTTTAAAATCTTTGATTTGGAATTTCTTTAAATGGTTGGATTTAAAGGAATAAAAAAAATCAAATTTATAGAATTGAACTTATTGCGAATTTGAGGTTGAGATGTTGAAATAAATTTTTGTTAAACAAAATTGTTAAATAATTGAAGTTGAGACTTTGGAAGTTAAAATGGTGATATGATTGGATTTCGTAAATTGATTTGATTTTTAAAAGTATTTAACTTTTATTCGGACTTTGAATATTATTAAGTAAAAGTGTGATAAGGATAACATTTTGAAATTTGAGGAAATTGGATTTGGGATGGAATTGAATTAATTTGGAATCGAAATTGATTTGAATTGAAATTGAGATTTGAATCGACTGAATGAAAAGTTGAATTTGATTCAGATTGGTAAGTTGGAAATTAAAATGGTTGACTTTGAAGCTATTTCAAATTTGGTTTTCCTAAGTTATTCTGCTATATAAGCTATTTTAAATACTTAAACTATTTTTGTTAAACTATTTTAACCTATATTAACTATATTAAAATTTTTCAACCTATCTTAAACTATGTTAACTTATTTTAATCTACTTAACCCAATTTAATTTATTTAAAGTAATTTATCTATTTTAATTTATTTTAATCATATTTAATTTATTTTAAAGCTATTTAACCTATTAACTTATTTTAAATCTATTTTAAATCTATTTAACTATATTAAATCAATTTAAACTATTTTGAAATCTATCTTTAATATTTAGAGTATTTTAACTATTTTCAATTATTTAAGCTACTTTAAAACTATTTTTCCAAAATTTCCAACTAGTCAATAAGGTGAAATGTTATATTTAAATCTTGAATTTAAATACAAATTGGGCTAAATGAAGTTACAACCTAAATTGGAATTTGAAACGATTTTTGAAATTGAAATGAGATATTGAGGCGAAAATGATTTTCGAAATGGAATCGTATATTTTGAGTAGATACGGTGATTTTGAAATGGATTTGATTTTGAAGCGAACTTGATATTTTGATATCAATTATGAATTTATTTTGGAAATGTAAAAGAACCATCCGGTGTGTAATAAGCGTTTGGTTGTTAAAGAGACCGGGATCGGATATGGGCATACTCTCTGTCGATACCGAAAACCACTTTAACAACTGTGTACGTGGTGGAGATTCCAGAAATGAAGTAGGATGGTTTGGCGACGATTCTATATGGTATGACGTGACCCTGACTCCCGTGAGTCAGCTTAGATGTGACTAAAATCAGGAGCCACGCCGGGCCAATGTGAGGTCATTCCTCTTATCGGACATATTTCTTCGATACCATTCTATTGCTTTTGTGATTGTTTTGGTGGCCACCCCTCGATTGTTTGGGAGTGTGTCCGAGGTGGGCGGTAGTAGCTGCTATGCGTCACCACCAGTCCGGATCCGCAAACGGTATATCTACCCTGGCATTTCCTCGTGTGCCGTGTTCACATGCCCTAGAGCGCCTTCTACGAGTTTGTTTTGTACCATACCTATGGAGTTCCCTCTGATAGCCCTCCAGTTTACGGAGGAATTACGGTACTGTATAGACTATGGAAATATTTATAAAAATGTGTTAAGGGGGATATGGGTAACGCCTTAACGCTATTTTAATAGTTTATTTTACTATAGACATATTATAATAGCGTATTGTACTACATAGTAGATAGTTTAACGGATCCTTAAGAGATGGAAAATCCCGTAACATCTCTTGAGTTATTGCACGCACGTTGACACTGGATAGGAGATGTCAAACCCCGTAAACATCTCTGACGCCGTTACACTCATTTTTATTTACGATTGATTTAACTTACATAAGGATATTTTAGTCCTGACTCGAGTGTTTTGTCTTTTCATTACGCTCGGGTCAGTCCTGAGTTTTTCAGCTTATTGAAGATCTATTCTGGAGGACGAAGACGAAGATTTGGTATACTATTACTATTATTATCCATGCATCATGTTGTCTGCTGCATTGTTTTATTTGTTCTGTTGTATATGAATAACTCTGATAAATGATGTATAAATGATAATCAAAGGTATATTAAACAGCTTCATGAACTGTTTATTTGATTATTATATTTTATCTTTCCGCTGCGAGATTCTGTGATTGTTTCTTGTTTCTTTTCTCTTCTTTTTCTCATTTACCCCATTAACAATCCTCCCTTTTGAATGGTTTGAGTTGACAAGAGTGTTTGATTGTCAATTTAAACTGTCCAAAAAGGTGGGTCGTTACAGCATTCGACAAGAGGAGGAGAGGTAGGCTGAAAATATGAGGAGATGATGATGTGTTGCTCTGGTTAAAAAGAAGAAGGACCTACTGTAAGAATTGAGCAGGAAGAAGAGAGAAGAGAGAATGGAAAGTGAGAAGTCAGGAAATGTTCTTTTGTGCGCATGGTTCATAACTGGTGGCTTTTGAAGAAGATAAAAAGCTAAATACACTAGTTTATATTATTATAATTCAAAAAGGAACAGCAGAGAACGATTGAACCGATTAAAATATTAAAACCAGTGGAAACCAAAAGTCAAGCACGCGAATTTAGAAAAACATTGGGACCATGGAAAAGCAAAAGTCACTGATAAATTTCTAGGAATTATAAAGGTTGTGACCATTCACTATCTCACGTCTGAACAATTGAAAGGACGCAGAACAGTAAAGGGCTCAAAACGGGTACTGGTGCAGCTAACTGTTTTGTGGATTTCGTCGTGCACCGGATGTCGAAACACCCAAATGAATATACTGCGGAGATCAGCACGACGAGACGGTCAAAACGGTATACAGATATCAGTGGTATGATTGAATTATAAAAAATTCGAATTTTCTACCAGCGAAAAATGCAGCAAAAACACAGAAAAATAAGATCGACGGAGCTAAAGAAGTCCGAATTTTGAAAAACGAAAAATGACGTCTCGCTCAGAAGATGATTTAGAATTTTTCTATGTAAAAATATTTAGGTTTCGAAAACATTTTATTTTCATCAATTCCTAATTGATTAAATTGAAATAATATTACACATGAAATAAACTTCCATATTTTTGGATGAAAATTTGCCAGTTGCTATGTTTAACTAGACGCATTTCAAATATTAAGTTTTTATTTCAAAATTTTATCGTTTAAAATTTCACAAAATTTCAACTAATTACTTTATTAAAACAGTTAAAATTTGCGGGTCGTTACAACAGCCATATGTCATGTAAGACAACCGTCTTTGCATCTCTCACCAAATTGGGTTAGGATTCAATTTCCCTATGAGGAGTTAAGCACGAAACCTCTTTAAATAGGATTGTAATATTCCTCATCATGGGAACTTGCGACAACAAATCATGTTAGGTATTCAATGAGCCCAAATAACTTGGTACCGGGGAACTCTTCGACTCACAATAAACATTGTGCCCCTCACCATCGCCACCTTTGTGTGAACTAAGCGTTCATCACAATCAATATCAACACTATTCCTCTTCATTCTATCCATCCTTAGAATAATTCCATAACCCAAAAAATTAAGCCGTAAACATCACAAGAAAATTGGACCTGGCATTAGATGATTTAATATTCCTAAATATTGTAAAAAGATATGTCATGTCCCTAATGTGATTTAACACTATAAAGAATCATAAATAATTGGAGGGGGGCGAGGCACCATGATTTTAAAGCCTCACTAAAGCTCTTCAAAATCCCGGTTATAGTGCATAGCACTCTTCGAGCGGTACGCTATTTCAATTTAGCGCTATTAAATAGTAGTTCTATTTTAAACTTCGCTATTTTCCGCTACAACCGCTAAATCAGGATTTTTAGCATCCGCTTTAGCAACATTAATGTACAAAGGTTGATTTGACTAGTTATCTTTTAAAACAAATCAAAAAAATTAAGGTAAAGACCTAATTTTAAGGCATAAGTGCTCATTATAAGTTAGAAATCTATTGCAGCCACCAAATCTACTCTGCATAAATCAAGATATTCTTTGGTTTTATTATACAAGATTAAGCAATATTTCTTTTTTCTACATAAATGATATGAGAATAGGAATAAATTAACTTTATATATTTTGTTTTACATCTAATGAATCTTCTTGCACCCCCACTGTTTTTCATTATATCCCTGCTATAACTTTTTGGACCTCCTTTACTATAGAACCACTAAGCACTTTAACTGCACATGCTAGGCATAAACTATAAATAAGAGGACAAGAAATATAATAATGTGAAGCTCTCATATAAAAGAAAACATGTATCAAAAAATCATAAGTAGAAAGCATACATTCCAAGACGATTTTCTTCCCTTTGTCGAGCTTTGGAGGAGAGCTCGAATTTGGAGTGGCATGGACAATAGAAGCCTTGACTACAGTCCACTATTTGGAAGAGGTGGATAATCCGACTTGAAATGATCCGGTTGGTTAAAATTCGTAATATGCATCGGGAGTTCTAAAGCCGGTTCTTGGAATACTATCTCTAGCCACACATAGTTGATGAAAACCCTTAGTAAGATCGAGTTTGGAAAAAATCTCCGCTTCTCCTAATTGGTAAAATAAATCATTAATGTGAGGTAGATGATATTTGTTCTTCCTTATCAAATTATTTAATTCTTTATATTCAACACACAATCCCAAGGGATCATCAGCATTAGTAGCCAACACAACGGGTAATCCCCACTTTGATGTACTTCTTCAAATAGGACTCTTCTTAGAATGATTAGAAATTTTTGTTTCTAACTCCGTTTTTTCTTTCAGAGCCATATGTCAAGTAAGACAATCATCTTTGCATCTCTCTCCAAACTGGTTCAGGATTCAATTTCCCTATGAGGAGTTAAGCTCGAAACCTCTTCAAATAGATTTGTAATATTCCTCACCATTGGAACTTGCAACAACCATTGGAACTAAGCGTTCATCATAATCAATATCGACCCTATTCCTCTCCATCCTATCCATCCCTAGAATAATTCCATAGCCCAAGAAATTAAGTCACAATCATCACAAGAAAATTAGACGTAGTGCTAGATAATTTAATATTCCTATGTATCATAGAAAGATGTGTCATGCCACTATGGGATTTAACATTGTAATAGAATTACAAATAACAGAGGGGGTGTTAGGCACTATGATGTTAAAGCCCCACTAAAGCTCCGCAAAGTCCCCGCCATAGTGCATAGCACACTTCTTGTGATACACTATTTCAATTTAGCCCTATTAAAAGTAAATCTATTTTAAGCCCTGCTATTTTCCGCTACACCTACTAAATCAAGGCTTTTTAGCATCTGTTTTAGAAACATTAATATACAAAGGTTAATTTGACTAGTTCTTTTTTAAAATAAATCAAAAATATTAAGGTAAAGGCCTAATTTTAAGGCATAAGTGCTCAATATAAGTTAGAAATCTATTGTAGTCACCAAAACTAGTCTACATAGATTAGGATATTCTTTGGTTTTATTATATAAGATTAACAATATTTCATTTTCCTACATAAATGATATGAGAATGAGAATAAATTAACTTTAAATATTTTGCTTTACATCCAATGAAGCTTTTTGCACCTTTACTGTTTTTCGCCATATCCCTGCCTCACTATAAATTTTTGCACCTCCCCCACTATAGAACTACTAAGCGCTTTAACTGCACAGGCTAGGCATAAACTATAAACAAGATGACTAGAATATAAGAATTTGAAGCTCTCATATCAAAGAAAACGTGTATCAAAAAAACATAAATAGAAAGCATACATTCCAAGACAATTTTCTTTCCTTTGTCGAGCTTTGGAGGAGAGCTCGAACTTGGAGTGGCATGGATAATAGAAGCCTCGACCAATTGTCCACTATTTGGAAGAGGTGGATAATCCCTCTTGAAATGATCCAGATGGTCACAATTAGCATTTTCTTACATGGAGGTTGACCTTGCAATAATTAGCAATATTTCCCTTCAAAAGGCACCTATTGCAAGTCACTCCTCCCTTCTTAGCTTGGCCTTGGTCACCCTTGTCCCATTTTCATTTTCTCTTGCCTTGAAATTTGAACTTTACTTCAATTTAGTGTCCTCCTCCTTTTGGGTATCTCTAGAAATAGAATTCAGTAATGATACTTTGAAAAGGCTCTCAAAAGTAGCGTCCATGGGACTATGATCAGAAGAAAAATCCCTAAGAGGTGGGTTGAGTCATGTTGTGAACTTCTTGGCCTCTTTAGTGGGAGTATTAATCCATATCCATCTTAAATGTAGTGAAAAGCGTAAACTTGTTAAATATACTCATTTACAATCTTATTGCCTTATTTAAGATACATAATAATCTCTGTTTGCAAGCCCTTCTCGACTATAGAAATAAATTAAATCTCAAACTTCCTTTAAAACTCTTCTCAGGTCATAGCATGCTCATCCACCTCCCCTATCACAACATCCCAACTACACAAAGCTTCCTCTTTTAGTTTTCTAGAGGTAAGTCACCTATTTACCAAACTCTCAAGCATTATATCATTAAAGTACGCTTATTAGGGAGGAGGAACACTTGGATCTCTATGAATGAATCCATCCTTATGTACGGCTTACCTTCTATGTGAAGGTAATCCCAACAAAATCTAGAGAAGTCAAGAGTGGGTGGTGGTGAAAGAACAGACATCACTCTACCTATTTCACGAACAAGAGGGATTCCCGCTGGAGGTGGGGTGCCCTATTTTGTAACCCATAAGTACCTGTAGAATGATGCTAGTATTTAAAAATTAGGAACCTCGGTGTTGTCTCTAGCGACCGCTGCTTAGTCAGCACAACTCATAGTAGCTATCTATAGATGGAAATTATTAGCAACTTACCAAAAGAAAGTTTGGAGTATGAGAAACAAAAGTATGGGTTCCTAATTGCTACATGTATAAATATTACAAGATATAAGTACACCCTCTCAATTTTGTCCTAATTTATGGTGATTGGGTAACCTAAGCTTTGATACCAAATGCAATGACTAGCCATTCATAACACTCGTAATCAAGGCACAGATGCACGTGGATTCCGTCAGTATCAAAAATGACGATTTGTAAGTAAGTATTGATAAAAAATGAACATATCTGTAACAATATTTGTATCTAACTATCTCATAATGAAGGAAATAAATTTAATATAAATAAAACATATGTTTGACTATATGCGTATCATATAAATGAGTCATAAGATTTAACATCATTGTACGTCATATTCCAAACAAATGTATTCTCGATAGTACATCAAATCCATGTACAACATGTTTCATAATACATATTGACAATGTTTATAACCAAAATATACTAGATAGGCATGATAATAGTGATAATGACTCACCTCTAGCTAGTAGAATCCTCATTTAAGTCAATCTATCCAAGAAATGGATAACAAAAGAGATAAATATAGAGGGTTAGACATAATGTCGGATAAAATGAAACTATCACTAACCTACATGATTACCAATACGCTAATATATCATACACAATACCAAATGGTATAGTGCAAGGTAATAATTTCATAACTCAGTTTTCATCTTCACTTGCATCCAATAAGTTAGCACATTTTTAATATAATGCTACATAATACGAGATATGTCTATTAACTACCAATCATCATGACAACCAAGCATGACTTTGGATTAGCTAATGGGCCAAGGGTCTCCTAGTAAAGCCCAGACTTGGCATAGCCCAGACCTGGCAAGTATGGTCATCAACGTAACACAAATATCAAAACACTTTAGCGCATAATCCACCACCTAAATAATATCGAATGCAAACTGATATACATATGTCTAACCATTACCATTTTTTTATCAGAGGACTTAGGAAAAGTAACTTATGATCAATAACCATTGCTACAAGGTAGCTCGAGATATATTGCCTTTGCTACCAAGATAGGACACTCTTATCTCTAAATCGATACCGCCCAACACATGCTATCAAGACAGCCTGCCTCATGCAGCAAATAGCCTATAAATATCAAATCCCAAGGCTGTAGATAAGGTATACAAAGTTACAAACTAACTTTGTATATAGTGTTGGATCAGGTGCACCGGCAGCAAGGATAAAAAGGTGACATTTGAAATTTTTACCTTTTGTTAAATTTCACAAGGTCTTTATTTTGTATTTATACAAATAGTATTTTGTTTATACTAAATCAAGTTTAGTATATAATTAACAAAAGAGTTTTGAATATTTAATCTTGTTAATTTGATTAAAATATTCATTTTTGTTAATGTTTAAAAAAATTATCGCTAATTTAATCTATATTGGTTGATTTTTTAATTTTAGTTTTTTATTTTAATATGTTGTGATATTCACATTCATAATATGATCATCACAAAAATACAAATTACTTGTTCGCAGCAAAATGTGGGTTAACACCTAATAAGACTACAAGCAGAGATTAATGAAGAAATAAATCTAAAATGAGATTAATTAACACAAGAGAATTTATAGTGGTTCGAATAATACTCTAGCCAACGTCCACTTAAACTTTCTTGATTATTTCTGAGTTTCTTTATAACTTTGATTTTATAACTCGGTTGCTTACAAGTCAGGTACGAATCCAACAGAGTGTGGGGGCAAAATCAGTTAATTCAGAAAGTAAATAAAAGATTCCATTTTTGTGCCTCTCTCACTCTATTTAGATGAAGATTGGTGAAATAAGCTCTAAAACCTTCTTCCCATGTTCTCCACATTCGGAAGGAGGCTCTAGAAAGAGATCATGGCTAAATCAGCATTTTTCATCTCAACTCGGTACCGAGTTGAGGCCTACAAGTTGGTAAAAACTTGTGACTTTCCTTGGCTTTGCACTTTTACTTTGCTTTTGCTTTTAACTTCTTGAAGATGTGAACTATGTCAGCTACATGACTTAGTACCGAGTTGAGGGATTCAGTCGGTACTGACTTGAGACTTTGAGTTGTGCCTTTTGATTTTGTCCTTTACCATTTGACCCATTTGGAAAATTGTTAGTTGTCCTCAGGTAGCAAGTAAGGTTCTACAAAGATTCTTTGGACTTTACTTGAACTCAGGCTTGCAAACATGCGCTTCAGGACTTCTAGCTTACCCTATGACTATTCAATGGTTCTGACTCATCTAGATATGGCTTGGTTCAAAAGTAGTATAACACTTGCTTTCCAAAGTATACCTTGTAGTTACAAGGTATGCTTTGGATCAAGACAAGCAATTTATTTTAGACTCTCATCTAAATGAATATTTTCATCCTTTAAATTATTTTCACAAAGCAGTGTGTCTTCTTTGGTTCATCATCACGTCACTTTAAAAAGTTATGGATTCATATCCATTGGATGATATAGGTGCAGAAGTGAGTTGTTTGAATTCACCATTCAGATTATGGAAGTTCTTCGGAAGTCTTTTCTTTTAATTGATTAGGTAGGATCACTTTGCTTTAATTGCTACTAATTTAGTTGTCCATTTCCTTCAATTCCACTTCTTTCCTTTTCTTTTCTTCTCTCTCTTTTCTTTAAAAAAGTTCTCAAGTCGGTACCGAGTCAAGACTTATGACTCAGTATCTATTTTTACTATGACTTTTAGGCTATTAAGTGTTTAAATACTACTTAGGTTATTTTCCTTTCTTAAATTTTTCTTAGTAACTCTCAGACCCAAGCTTCCAGCCATAGTTGTCTTCTGATATGAGGACTTTAATTACATCACAGACACTTTATAACCTCTTCGTTGATTCTCATAGCCATAGACAATCATCCACTATCACCATTAAAGATGATTCTTTGATTTGGTCCCCAATCTACATGGATCTTCCTCAGATCCAATTAAATTTTTGTTCAACTTCTTCGCTTCGTCACCTCCGCCAATATCTATTCGTACTTAGGTAGGTGGGGCATTGCAATAGGGGGTTAATGGTGCTAGCTAATGTTCATTGACTACTCTTGACCATAATAGTTACTTTGTCTTCTTCCTTTGGATAAGCTAAGGCATATAAAGAACTAGTGCCTGAATTTTAGCTACAAACACCCGAAGTTTTCCTATAAATTTCTTAGGCACGACTCGGGCTGTGGCCTCCTCTAAGTTGCTTTGGGTTGACTTCGTCTTTTGTTAGGCCTTAGCTTGGGTTTTTATGTGGTTTTGGATTTTCAGAACTTAAGCAAAAAAATTTCTAGGTACAAAAAATGGGGGAAGATGAAATAATTGGGCAACCTTTGGTCGTGTGTGAGTTGATGATTGAGTTTTGATGGGATGTTTTTGAATAATAATCACATTGCATGCGTTTTGGCATTCAATGAACTTTTTCATCACTTCTTTAAGTCAGACACTTCTTTCTAGTGTCCCTATAAAGAGAAACTATGTGTCGCTCCAGATGACGGTTCTGTTATCGTAAATTCTATGATAATGTGTAAAATCAGATATATTGTTTCATTGTATAATGATGTTCGTTTTCCATCATAAGTGAGCTATCTACATATAGTGTTCACATTCACTTTGTTTTAGACATATGACACATGACACACACTGCATCGAATGAATTGCACATCATTAACCCCATCAATATATAAGATCCGGTCGGTCAATACACGCTGACATCCATTGGGTTTTATATATGGCCACATAGGGTTTTATTTCAGCATGAAAATTAGAGTTAAATTCTAATTTACCTTTCTTATCTATGGAGTTTTTCAATAGTTATGGATCTTAGACACTCCTCGCATCTCTCTGCAATGGAAGCAAGTCCATCTAAATAAAATTTTGTTTCATTCGCAATAGATTAGGCCCCTACTTACACATCTTCTGCAACATCAAATTCGTCATCTTTCCGGCCTCAATCACCTTGTCGTTCGACTAGGCAATCTTTAAAGGCAGTTCCATTTGTAATGGTGTGAAGCTTCCATAGAGGTTGCCCCCGATATTGATCTTGGAGGTGCTATAATCCTAGATAATCCTTCGGACTCTCCAGTGTCCAGGTTAGAGGAAGCGGGCGTCAAAAGAATTTTTGAGAGGCATGGTGTTCCAATCGAAGATGTTCTAATCCTAAAGCCCTTTTAGTGGTCCCATAATTTGCTCGAAGGGAGTATAGCCTATAATCGTTATATGCGCCTATCTTAAGGTATTCCTCCTTTTAACCACTTTGTCTGAATTGTTCTCCAATTCATTAGCATGCCCCTATCCAACTTCATGCAAATAACTATGCCTCATTAATAGTATACACATGGTATGTCTTCACATTTGGGCAGGGTGCCTACATTAGAGGAGGTTCGTTATCTATACAGCTTCAAACAGCAAAAAGAAAGTCCTTATCTTACTTATTTGAACTATCTAAGGACCTGTGCATCATCATCGGTCTTTCGAACAAGCTTAGTGATTTCAAAGAAGAATATTTCTTCGTAGGCTCCCCACCTGGTTTTGCTTAGAAGTGACTATCAGGGTGAAAGCTCTAATATCGTCCTTTATCTTAATGGAGTTAATTTCATCCAAGTCGCTAATTCCACTGTTTCATAATTTTACAGATATTCTAACAAGGCCTAGTAGTTTAACTTTGGCATGTACTCTTCAAGATCTACAGGTAATTCCTATTAAAGAGCGAAAGATGAAATATTTTCTAACAGACAAATGGATGTGGCAATCCCATCTTTTGGTCTGTGTTTGTAGCCTTGGTCTTAACCCTACTACCCATGGAGATGCATAGCCTACTCAAGAGGCTGAGATTGTACCTTAGGTTGATAAGGACCAAGAATTTTTTTCTTATGTTCGGTACCTTCTAGTCAATCAAAGGGAGGATGAAGAAGGTAATGGTAATGATGACTGTTGAAGGAGGAGATAATAATGACGACGACTACGATGGTGATAAGGACAGGAGTGACGGTGATAATGTGAACCTTAGTCACAAGTGCGATGGAGAGATTAATGATGATGATCAAGCACCACTTATTCCCCATCACCCAAAACTAAAGATCATTTCACCCTGTCTGGTTCCACAGCCACATAAGGCTCCGATCAAGGAGGAAACATCGGCTCCTCCAATTGGTGACATATATGGTTCCCTCAGAAGCATACCTAATAAATTCCCTTCTTATGGTCTTAACAATATCAGTCTTGGTGAAATAGATTCTTCAATTTGAACTACTATAGGCGTGCCTTGGACTTCTGTCGGGGAAATAACCCATATTAGTAAACTTCAGGAGCATGGTCTGTGGGGAGCATTAGGATTCATTGCCACTACATGACACTTAAAGTCATCACACATTTACACTACATGTGTTGTTTTAGGATTTCCAAGTTATAACTTGATCATGTTTTCATTTCAGGTACAATGGGACGCCCTTATCTCTTCGATGACCTCCAAGGTCACTCTATTGGTTACCGCAAGCATGATTCCTCATGCCAACATAGGGAGTCATCACATGAACCTGAGTCGATAAGGCATGTAGTAAGGAGAAGGAAAAATGAGAAGGAGAGCACAAACGTCATGATGATCATGATAGAGGGTCGGGTAGGACATCTCCTTCATAATGTAGAGCTCGCTCTCCTCTGTTAGTAAGTTTGGATCTGTACTCATCAAAACTCGATCATGTTCCTTCGTCCAAGGCTTCAGCTACACCTACTTTAGCATTAGTTATCATGTAAACAGCAATGTCTACTCAGAAATTTGAATAGCCTACTCAATCGTTTGGGTGTGCAACTTCTGATCCCTCTAAATGAAAATCCAACAAAGAGCTCGCTCCTGCTCATGTTACTACGATAGTGACAGAATCTGCTCCTAATCCATAAATCACCAAGCTATAGAGAGCCTTCCCAAAATTTATGCTTTGATTGAATTAAATTTTCTTACCATTTGAAAGATATTCCTTATGAGGAAGCCACAAAGGTCATGGCTTATGTGAATGATGTGTATGATCAGTATACATATGGAGGAGACTCATAGAAGCTCTTTCCAACATTGAAAGGGAAAAGATGGCAACTCTCCAAGGAATGAGCTATTGAAGCAAGATAACAAGCATATCATTACAAATCTGGATAAGTAAATGAGCTTAAGGAATCACACAAAGCCATGTAAAAGAAGTTAAAAGAAGAAAGAAAATCTTTTGAAGAGAAGTCTTAACTGCAACAGATTAAGCTTGAATCTGCTTAGCACAAGTGCTATAATCTAGCTTTGGAAAATGCGGCTCTTCAAAAAACCATTAATGAGCAAGCTTTGGAAATTCAAAAATTAGAGGCCATGTTAGAGGCCGAGAAGAGGGAACATATTAACGCTCTCGTTCAAGCTTACGGGTACGTAGAGCAACTGCTTGATGATTGGCTAGCATAGAAGACATATAAATTCATGTGGAAAATGCTAAGGATAAAATTAAGTCTAAAATAGGGCCTATTTTGGTTCACTTTTGTGCGAACATCATCAAGTTTTAAAATTTGAGGTGGCTTGACACCTAAGTGCTAGCCATGGCTTGGGAATAGATAGTAGGCAAGGAAGAGAGCATTCGAATGGTGTCAAGGTCGATGAAGATAAGTTGAAAGATGACCTATTAGACGATGAGGATTTGGATGTACTTGCTGTAGGCAAAATTATATTGGATGCCGAGGCTTCTGCTCCTACTGACTGCGCTTTCCTGGAGCCTTCTCGAACCTTGATCTAAAGATTTGGGCAAAAGTTCAACTTTCAATTTTAAGGTATTCCCAATCGAGACTTCCATCGTAACAACGACTACTTCCAGTGACGTCACTTCTACCACATTAAAGCCTTATACTTCTGATTCTATTATTCCTCCTTTTGGTTCTTCCACATCTCCAACTACCTTTTTGACTTCAGAAACAATGACTTCCTCAACATTTTTAGCTAATTTCCAATACAATTTCGAGGAGACTGGTTATACCATACCCAAGTCGCTCCAAAACTGCCTGTTTTGTCCCCATCATCGAGGGGAGTTACATGAGGACTCATTCTCTACTTCTTCTGGAGATATATCACTAACTTCTCCTATATTCAAGAAGGTTCAGATGACACCCATCGTGTTTCTAATCTCTATTTTTCACTTTCTCAAGTTTGAAGTCACCCTGCTCTTGCCTCTTACCGGTAGGAAATTTGGCCTCGTGCACTCAAGATTCAATGGCAGAATCAGTCATCATATCTACCCCACCTCTAATTCTAACTTCCTTAGCTGGGTCTGCTATGGGTCCGCTATAGGTCCCGATACTAAAAAGATTCATGTGTTGGAAGAAGAGGCTATAGATGATCCCAATGTGATGTAGGGTGATGAAGTCATGGCTATTATAAAGCCATCGAGTATAAATCCGGGCCATCAATGCTAAAGGAGAAGACCTACAAGTCAAGAAAGTAAGGGAAAGTAAAAAGGAAGAGATTGATGATGTTCCTCCTCCTCTTTCGGTTGTTTTCCCATTCCACCACTTATCATCGGTTTCTAATCCTGCAAAGACGAGCATCCAAGATGAGGCTCTCATGTCCTAGAGAGATAATTATGATTGGGAAAAAGATCCCAAAAGTTATCTGTCTCGCTAAAAAAATAAGATTAAATATGGAAAAATACCAACTACATCCTCCTCCGAGGGAAAGAAGGGAAGGAAGAAGAAGAGGTTAGCTTTGATGTTTTCTTTATGTCGTTACTTATTTTAGCTTTTTTGTTTCACACGTGTATATAAGCCGTTGTTGTGTGGGTTTGGCACTTAGTTTTGCATTTAAAGTTCTTCAGTTGTTAATAAAATAGTTTTTCTTTTAGAATTCCATGTTATCTTACCCATATACATAGTTTTTTGTTATTGGTAATCGTATTTGGATTAGTGCAATGATATATTCGCCATAACTTTATATTCATAAATTTTTTTCCATTGCTTAGTAATAATTTCATCACTTCACTCAATTTATCACTGCTAAAACATTTCTTCATTGGCGAATATAATTTTTATTACTTGGCTAGATCTTGGCTTATCTTTCTTGCTTTTGGTCAAGTTCCGTTCAACTAAAAACAAGGTTATTACATATCATTGCTCCCTATTTCCGAGAAGTAAGGCTTTGGATTTCTGTTTCTGGACATCTGTGCTCAATCTTGCCTACCTCTGGGAAATGATTTATATGGAAAAGGAGATTCAATCTTCTATTGGGTCCTATCTCTGGGACCTTAATGCTTCAGATGCATGTCTTTGGGCATCATCATCATCAGTCTGTGCCTGTCATTCGGCTATAGTCTAGGCCCTGCCTATCTCTGAGCACTAGTCAAAAGGTTAGAGGTAAAGGGAAAATCATCTCAATCATCTCTAGCATCATTATACTACCATGGTTCGATTATGGTTTGAAGGAGTCCACCGATACCTATCTCTGGGTACCTAGATATCTACATTTTGGAAAAACAAAATATTCAATTTTGCTGTTGTTTACATAACATAAAGTCAAGCTATTGAGAATGGAGTTCCATCGATCCCCAAGCCAATTCCTTTTATAGAAATAAGAATGGCAGACTCAGCCTTATTACATCGAAGCCCAGTCATATATTTACAAAGATACATCTAAGTAAAATAGCATCTCAATGTCTTGTGATTCCACGCTCTCAGAATCAAAATTACATCAACAGTCGCTTGGTTGAAAGTTCTAGCTCCAAGCTTATGTTCGATTATGAAGGGACCTTCCCCATTTAAGACAAGTGTGCTTAGACTAGGAAAGACTTGTTTCAAAATGAGATCACCAATCTTGAAGGTCAAATTTTTGACCTTGACATTGGATTGTCATACTACTCTTTTCTGATGAGCAACTACCCACAAATCTGCTTCTTCTCGCTTCTCATTGATCATGCCAAAGGACTCCAGTAAGAGTTCTTCTTTCATCTTGGCATTATAGTGGGTTCTTCAATGTGAAGAAACTTCCAATTCATTAGTAATCACGACCTCTAATATGTTGGCCAAAGTGATTGGAGTATGGTTGGTCGTAGACTTATGAGTCATTCAGTAAGCCCATAATGTTAAGGGTAATTCTTCGACCCAATTGTCCTTGGCCTTTGTCAATCGCTTATTTGGGATAGATTTAATGATCTTGTTCACCATCTCCACCTTTCCATTTTCTTGTTGGTGTGCTACGGCTACAAAGCTTTTTTCAATCTGATATCTTTTGTAGAAATCTTTGAATTTAGCACTTTTGAATTCGGTTTTGTTGTTGGTGATAATCTTCCGAGGAACTCCAAATCGGCATATGATATTCTTTACCGCAAAGCTCATCACTTTTTTCATAGTGATCATAGCCGATGGTTACTCTTCGGCCCACTTTGTCAAATAGTCAACTGCAACAATGGCATACTTCGCTCCTCCTTTAGACATTAGTAGAACACCAATTATATCTAGCCCCTATACTACAAATAGCCATGGGCGGACCATTTGTGTAAGTTCTATGGATGGGCACTAGGAATCTTTGCAAATCTTTGGCACCTATTGGACTTTCTAGTACAATAAGCCACATCACGGTTGACTGTTGGCCAAAAGTATCCATAGCGAAGAATCTTCATTGCCAAAATCCACCCTTTGTGTGATTACTACAACTCCCTTCATGTATATCGACTAGTATCTTCTTGGCTTCTACCTTGATGACACGTTGTAGCAGATAAGTGGAGAATCCTCTCCTATATAGCACTCCTTCTTGGATAATAAATCGTGGTATTTTTCACATGAGTTTTCTTCGTTTATTTCTTTCATTTGATAGAGGTCCCTTCAACAAATATTCCTTAATCGAAGTCTTCCATGACTCCATTTCCAATTTGGCCTCCAAGATCCGATCAACATCCATATAGTCGATGCTCGGGGCTGAAAAACCCTTCATTGGAACCAATCCCATAACTTGTGCATTCCCAAAGCTAGCCAGCGTGGCCAATGATTCAACTTTCGTGTTCTCCTACTTAGGAATGTACGCTATTATGTAATACTCAAAATCATTCAACAGTCAAAAACTCCATCAAGTAATGCACAAGTCTCGCTCCATTAACTTTAAATTCCTTCTTCACCCAACAGGCTACCAATTGATAGTCGTTGTATACATGCAATGCTTTATAATTATTTCACTACATTGAGCCCCTCGATTAGTGCTTCGTATTTAGCTTCATTGTTTGTTGTGGGAAACTCAAGTTTTAAGGCATAACATATTATATATTCCTCCAAGGTTACTAAGATAACCCCTTCCCTAGAGTTGTGTTCATTGGATGCCCCGGTTGTGCACAGTTTCCACTGAGCAAGTCAGACCACATCTTCCTCCGCTTATCCATCTCGGGTGGTGAACTCGGTAATTAAATCAGTCGATGTTTGTCCTCATATTTTCCTCTTGGGATGGTAGGTTATATCATACTAGCTCGGCATACTGTTCCACTTCAATAACCTTTCGGATGTCTTGGGTCGGTGCAACACCTGTCTCATAGGTTAATCAGTCAACATTTTTATTGGATGAGTATGGAATTAGGGTCACAACTTTCTCGAAGTGATCAATAAGTAGCAAGTTGGCTTCTCTAACCTCTGATGATATTTCTTTACTCCAGTGAACCACTTGCTGATGGAATATGAGAGCCTTTTAATGTTGGATTCCTCATGCAATAGGGATGTACCCAGTGCGTGTACAGATACTGCCAAATACATGAAAAAGTCTTTTCCTTCAAAAGGCTTCGATAAGACCGGTGACCTCCCCATATAATGAAGTAAGGCCTAGAAAGATTTTTGTCATTTCTCCCTCCAGAAAAACTTCCCTTCCTCTTTTTTGAGAGAATCAATAAATGACACACATTTATCCATCACTTTTGAGATGAACTGACTCAGTGCAACATCCTTTCCATTCAAGCGCTGCATTTCTCTCTTTGTCTATGAGGCTTCAACATATCTCAATGCTTTGATTTACTCCGGATTAGATTCTTACCAATTGAGTTTACTATCAAATTCAAAAAATTTGCCTAATGCGATGTCGAAAGAACATTTCAATGGATTAAGCTTCATCCCGTACTTTCGAAACTCATCAAACATCTCCGAGAGGTCACACATGTAGTATACTGATTGTTGTGACTTCACTAGCATATTGTCTACGTGGACATCCATTGTTCGTCCGATATAATCCTTGAACATTGAATTTAGCAATCTTTGAAAATCGGTCCCTACATTCTTCAAATCAAAGAAAATGACACATCAATAATATAGTCCTTAATCAATAACGAAACTTCTATGTTCTTGATCTAGAATATACGTTGCTATTTGATTGTAAAAGAAGTATGCATCCATGAATGATAATATTTCACGTCCAGTAGTTGAATCCACCGATTGGTCAATCTTCAGTAGTAGGAAGTTGTCCTTTAGGCATGCTTTATTTAAGTTTGAATATTCAATGCATGTCCGCCATTTTCCATTAGGCTTCTTAACCAGACTGGATTCGATTCCAATTTAGGGGATATAATATCATGGAGGAAGCTGTTAGTCCTCAGCTTTTCCACTTCTTCCTTCAACACAGTAGATCTCTCCGGACCCAAATTGTGCCTTTTCTGCTTTATAGGAGGGCATCGTGGGTGCACATACAATACATGGCACGTGTTAACAAGAAAACTTGTCAACACCCCAAAGTAGAGTTTAAGGAAAGTGTTAGTTCTATTAGGTCTCTTTTGGTTAAGTAGAGGGAGCAAGGATATGAATACTTCCTTTAATTCACCTTTTTGAATAGGTCTTTATTGTAAAACTTTTCTTTATTGATTTTTCGACCTAGTCGAAACACTTTATTTCTTTTCTTTCAAGTCTTTCAAGCTTACTGAAGTTGTTTAAATATTCCTTCGAAACCTTCCTTTTGAAACGGTTGTGGAACCCTAAAAGTTGGTTCTAAGGATTCGAGAGTACGGTTTGTCTAGATGGGTTTTGACCTTGTCGATAGCGGGTTTCTTAAATGACTTGGGTCTGATTCTGATATCTAAGGGAAAACAAGTTTGGTTTAAGGTTTCGATCCACTAAAAGGTGGGTGTTTGGTGAGTGGTGATTTGAAGTTAAGGATTTGAATCGCTTAGAAAAGCAGGGGTTTCGACCCACTCAGATGGTACCTTTCAACAAGGTCGATACCTATAAACACAGTTAAATCCAATAAAAGCCTTCAAACAGCTATATAATCAAAAATATTGAAATCTTCCCTTTATTAATTCGATGATGACTATGCCGATCAATTTCCCCAATTTGATTTACAGATTAAGGTTTACAAATCTGCAAAGTTAAGAAAATACAAGTATAGAGTCAATGAATTCGGATCCCAAAACCAGCCCTCTTGGGTCTTATTTATAGATGCGGGTTGGCAATTTTCGACCCAGTGCTTTCGGGTCGATAGGTGGTTTCAGACACCTTCCGACTCCTTTGACACTTGCGCATCCCTCCACAATGCTTTCGAATGGCTTGAACACTTCCATCTTCGTCGAAAGGGATGGTTGCGCCTTTTCTCTTCGTGTTGCTTTGTTGTCATAAGAAGTAAAGGTATAAGCTTTCGACTCTGTCGATAGGTAGTTTCCTATGGTTTAAAAATTGTTGAAGTGTTGATGGTTCCGACTCGGTAGGCAGCTTCCGAATGTATGCTTGTGGATTGATGCAGAACCTTTCCTGGATATCAAAGGCTTCAACCGATTGGAAAGGCTTGATTCTGCTTTCGAAAGGGTTGTTCTGATCATGGCATATGTCTGAGTAGTTTGAACGAATGTGAAACCTTTGATTTCGAAAGGTTTGGCACGCATATGAAAGGTCATTATTCATTGTCTTCAAAAGGTGTTTCTTCAACTCATTCGAAAGGCCTTTATGCAAGCGGAAGCACCTGCTTCGAAAGGGAACCACTAAAGCTGAAGGGTGCTTTTGACCCTTTCGACCCCTTCAAAAGGTTGCAGTACTTTTGGCCTTTGGCTGTGGCATCCCTTCGACTCCTTCAAAAGGTATTGCTAAAGCTATTATCTCTTATTCTTCTTTGTCTTCTGCTCATTCAAATTTCGTCAAGGTCGAAAGGGAATTTGGTAGTAGCATATGCTCCCCCCTTGTGAAAGGATGCCCTTGAATTTCCAAGTCAATCATTCGAAACCCTCAATGTTTCCCGCCTTTTCATATTCCATAGTAAATCTTGGTTGTTCATTTAAACTCGATTCAGCGGTTTTCCGTCTTTGCTGAATTTTCTTATAAACCATGTTCTCTTCTTCTCCTCTTTCATTCATCTGTAATCAAAACAAACTTCGAGCATGCATTAAGTTCTTAAACTCTCAAATAATCTTCATCTCCAATAAACAAAAATTCAGATCTAAAGTAAGTTTTTATTATCTTGCTTTTCGAATTTTTCATTTCACGGTGAATTTTGATTTCTAAAACCTTTACAGTTCTATTTGAACCACAATTTTGATTCATTTGAAATCGTTTAAGTTTTTATTTGTTTGAAAGAATTCTATAATTTACTTTCATACCTTGATTCAATTTATCTTATGTTAATTTTCATTCTAAACCTACCCGATTCGAATCTTATTATTATCACTATTTGTAAAGAATCTAAATATTCATCTTAAAGATTTTACGAGTACAAATGGTTAATTCGCGCTCAAATCCACTTTGTTATTGATTTTTTATTTAATTTTTGGGTTGAAATCGGATTTGGGGAAGAAGGAAACTTCTGTTTACTTCGCAAAGTAGTTTTGAGCTATACGAATCAAAGTTTGGCACTACTATTTTACCTTTCTACCCCTTCAAAAGAGATTAAGGTGGCAACTTTTGTATTGCTTCTTAGCCTCTTTCGATGGGGTCGAAAGGTAACCTAGCGCTTCATTTAATTGACCTCATCGAAAGGTTGTATAGTATAGTTAGTATGAAGTCGACCTTTTCGAAAGCAGTTTTGTACTATAGTGTATTCTAATACCTTTCGAAGAAGTTGGCTAATGTGTCCTACTAAATAATTACCTAATACATTCTTTCGGAAGTATAGAGTTTGTCTTATAGGTTTCGCAACCTTTAGTACATACTTATTTCCAATTTGTTTTAGTTAATGATGCATATAATTTATAAATTGGGTGGAAGAAAATATACTCTGTATAAGTTGTGAATTAAGTCAAACGTTTCGACTTAGTCGAAACCTATTGTATTGATTAAAATTTAGTTGTTGGTATGCTTTTGAAAACATGCGCCCCTTTCGACTCCGTCGACGCCTTTTATAACTAATTGTGATTCGATCATTATCCTTTTCCATTATCGTCAGAACGTTCTAGGTCCTTTTTATTTTTATATCATCATGACTCAAACTCAAAAGCTTTTGACTTAATTGACATGTAAGGTTTCGACAGCATTCATATTCCCTTGGAAAAATAAAGTTGATGGCTTTCGACACCGTCGAAAGGCTCTTTCAAATTGTTTATTGGATGTTTGTAACATATATTTTATTAAAATTTGTTGTGTAAGTCTCAACTATATTTTTCAAAAAAAAACTTTTATTGAGCCTTCGACATTGTTGAAAAGTGTTTGTTGGACGTATACTTCCGACCTCCCTATCGACCATGTCGAAAGCTCAGTAAATTTCATACTTGGGCTTTCAACATTATTGAAGGGTGTTTGTTGGGAGTTACTTCTATTGTCGAAAGGTCAACAAATCTCATCATTTTTCATTTTTTTTAACTTTAACATTCTTTCAAGAATATTTAATTTGTTTTTGTTTGGCATTCTAATTTCTGTAATAGGTTTTTAATATCTTTGAAAGAATGTTAATTTCTTAACGTACTATAACTTCTAACTGAAATGATTTCACCTAGCAGAATTATGAATTCACCCAAGAAGATTGAAGCTGTCTCCAAACATTCCTTAATATCCACCTAGGATGAGGTTGATACGGTTCTCAATGACTTTGGAATTACTAGGGTGGAAGCCATCCCCCCTTCTGAAAACGACATCATTCACAACCCTCTTGAAGAGTTCTTTACCTACATAGCAATCCATATTTGGCATGGAGGATTCCTTCCCTTCCCGAACTTCTTGTCCAGGTTTATAACCTACCTTGGAGTTGCTCCCATTCAACTTTCACCCAATGTGTACACCTATCTTCCGTCCTTAGAGCTCACGGCCTTGGAGTCTGGAATTCCTTCTCTTAATGCAGAGTGATAAATTATCTTATTTGGTTGGTTAAGCTTAGCAACTTGAACAACCAAATCTTTAGAGCCAACCCCTTAAGAAGCTAATATCTGAGGGGGTAAATAATTTCAAGGATTGGGAAACACAGTTCTTTTTTGTCAAGTACATTCCCAACATTACTGGGTTTTCACTTCTCCCCGTAAGTTGATTTCAGACTTTAATTTTCCATTTAATTACTTTCCTTTGCCAATCTATGTTTCTTTGTTAGGTGCTTCTACTAAAGGGCTAAATGAAGAAGATAAGAAAACAGTGCAGTCGTTGATTGCAGCTTCGAGTAAGATTGGGAACAGGCTAACTTTGTTGAATCCCACAAATTTACAAAAACATTTCCTCTTTCCAGCTGGTCAGAGGATACTTAGTCAACCACCTCTAGTCCAGCATATACCTCAGAGTAAGCGCTTCCATTCCTTGGGAGATCCAAAAAATTTCTCCCCGATGTCACCGATCTTCCTTGATCAGTCTAGTAAGTTTAAACGTTGTACTTGTAGTTTATTGCAGTATTATTTTTCAAATCACTTTGCTGACTCATAACTTGTTTGAATTTTCTACAGCTGCTCCTCAGGTTGAACAAACTTCAAGTGATCTAGCTCTTCCTACTTCAACTTCTCGTGCGCCACCTTTTTCCCAAGCCATTGCTAGATCGAAGATGGCCGCCAAAAGAAAATTGGGTAAATCGACTATGGTGGAACCATCTCCAAAGAAAGCCAAAATTGTCGAAGTTCCCGATTCCACCACTGGAAGAAGGGGAGTTTGTCGATATTGACAAATCTTCGGAAAGTCCAACCATCAAAGCTTCTCGTGATCAACCTAAGAAGACTCCTACAAAGGTTGATCCACTTTCTCCCATCACTACTACAAAACAGGCCATTTGCATCGGTTGTTTACCCCCCTTTTGCATCAGTTCAACAGCCGATGCATATGCAACCGATGCAACAAGCTTAACACTTTTGCATCAGTTTTGAAACCGATGCAAAAAGGTCCTTTTTGCATCGGTTGTTACTAACAACTGATGCAAAATATCATGGTTGGTTGTTTGAACCCAGCCCCCATGTTGCATCGGTTGTTACTAACAACTGATGCTAAATATCATGGTTGGTTGTTTGATTTTTGTTTGTGTGAGTGTAGTTGTTCTAGTTGTTTACTATTTTCATACTGCATTTGCATATTAAAAAAAATTATACATCAGTTCATTTCAAAAAAAAACAAAAATATTTCATTTTATTGCAAATTGCATTTCATTCTCTGTTTTTACATTTCAGTTTTCTTTTTCTTCTTTTTTTCTTTTTACAGTCTACATTGCAAATTCCTCTCTGTCTCTCTGCCTTACAAACTATTCACTACAAACTTCTCCCCTTATCACCATCCTAATCTCTCCATTCACTGACATGCTCCCCTCTCCATCAACACCTGATCAAACCATACATTACAACCATATATGTGCACAACTGTGCATTACTGCACAAACAAAAAACTTCAATTCAATCAATCATCACTTTAGTTAAACCATTCCATACAACAACCATTCCATACAGCAGCTGCATACATTGACAATACTTCTTCCTCTCGACAATCCAGCAAGCATCCACTTCTTACTCCATCTATAATTCTGCCCTGCCATTACATCCTCCATTTACCACTGTTGCCATTCACTTCTCCCCTCACAAATAACCTCCTGTGCACATTTCTGTTATCTCTAGTACATACCACTGTAGACCCAACACATTCAACAACCACACTGCATTTCCATTACCTTACACCGCACAATCATCTCTGCCTTATCACATAACTATTTCATCACATTTTACTACAGTAACCAATCCATCACCAAACTTGCGAACCAATAATATCCAATCTCTGATCCTTAAAATTACTCCTTTTTCTATAATGAAAAGGAAAAACATGGAAATTAATATGATGTATCAATATTTCATTTAGTCTGCCGAACTCTGTTAACAAATTAATTGTAGCAACATTGTATATAATAACATCTATAACGACTGAAAAATATGAATCCAAAGATTTATGAATGCTAAACTAATATGCTGGTAAGTTGTTGTTTTTAAGGTGTGCAAATGATCAAGCTAATCTTAATGGAATAGAGGATCACATTATAATACTTGAGCATAGACAAGAGTCCTTGTTTGATTACTTCAAATACGAATATGGCATCCTTGCTGATTATACCAAGTACATAGAAAGAGATATTATTTATCGGTGTACATTGTTTATAATTTATATATGAAATAATTGTGTAAACACTGAATACATGGTAGAATGTAAAATGGCTGATTTGAAAAAGCAAACAAGACTATCATAGTTCACATAAGGGTGGATTAATTATAAATATGTAGACAGAAGATCGTTGTTCAGAATTGACTTAAGAGTATTATCATTCGACATTTAACGCACAATCATGGAGAAAAACGAAAGGGATTAAATATCATATAACAGCCAATTTCTAAGAATATCACCTACTATGTACAACAAAAAAGCGTAAACAACAGTAAAAGAAATGATATTTTACTCACCATATAATCATTTGGTTATCCCAGGAGTGAAGATCAAAGGATCAGATATCAACCTTGCAACAGAAGAAACGATAAAGTATTAATAGCCAGGAAATAAGATAAAAAAGACATATCTACTGTGATCGTTAAATATAGGGAAACCAGAAATCACCGGATATAGAATACAGAAAATAGTCTAAGACTTGTTCATAGAAACAACATAGGAAGAAACAAAATCTGCAATGAATCAATGACTAACACACAGAAATTGCACTGAAAGAATGTCAACAGTTTGAATATATTGCATGAACCGTATGGTTGTGCCGTTTTAGTTTATCATCTATGCTTATGATGTACATAAATATCAGTATGGCCATCATTAACAAAATTCTTGGGAACTATCAGATCAACATGCATCGATTAAGTTACTTATTTCAGCATTTTTTTAATTTTAGTACTTCGAAGATAAAAAAGAATTGTTAAGCCAATCAATTCAGAAGCGAACATTTTCTCAAGGTTGTGGAATTCTTGCAGGTGAAAACATTTGAAACTAATTCAAACAAAATGTTAGATTTAGTGATACAATATTTCCATATTAAAGACTTAGTTTTCTTTTGTGATAAACGTGCTTCCTTATTTAAAGATCTAATTATAGAGAATCAACATATAGAAATAAGAAGAAACTAAATGTGGAAATAATTATAAACAAATGATGATACTGAGTAGTGTCAGTTATACCAATTAAACATATGTATTTATAAAGTAAGAAATACTAGTAATGAACTATTAAAGTAATACATGTTCAAAAATTACACAAATTAAATTTTCTCCGTATAAGGTTGTGAGATTAATACCAACTATTTAAGTACAAGTAGACTCGCACTGTACAAAATGCCAATAAGGATATGGTAATAAATAGGGTATATGAATATCAAAAAAGCAGCCGATACAATAAATGCGCTACTTTAACTGATCGGCCTTTATGCGATATAATAAATAATAGCAGAGAAGAAGCATTTATTCTGCTTGGCATATCAGCAAAGATATTTGAAATGACATTCAACTTGGTTGCTATTTAACTGGTTGAACAATCTCATAAAAATAAAAAATGAAATCGTGCTACATTTTTTTTCAATTGTGCTTAAAATGAACACAAAATGGGATTATAATCTTCACAGCCTGTTCATGCTCAAGTAGAAGCACTTAGAATGGAATTACATATAGCCAAAATAAGATACCGGTCTAAACACAGGTTATGAAAAAAGGAGTAAGACGCCAAGGTAAAAATCATGAACAAATGATAATTTTGTCATTTTGTTGACATTTGAAATTGGAAAATTCCAGTTAGCATCAATGGTAAAGGCAGTCAGCTAAATTTATGTGGTAAATGGAGAATTAGACCATCATGGAAATTTGCCATGAAAAATAGGTTGCACATATGATATTTTAATATAAGGACTTTGGACAAATATACTTTACATTTTTCAGGCTATAAATATATTGTAAAGGTGGAAAATAGATTAAAGTAACTTCATCGTTATTTGCTATGTTTATATCTGAACCTGTAGGGAATCTTTAATGTAAGAATCTGAAGGAGTGATGAATCTTACAAGAGTCAAGAGCATAGCACCTGAGCTTGGAAGTTGACTTAGGCTTTGAAGCAAAGCTCTTGTACTGTTTGAGATATATATAATAATCTTTCCCTACGTGCAAGAGTAGAACTTATTACCACTGTGAATTCAATGATACAAACAATATAATTATATGGGGACGACATACATCATGACAATTAAACAAGATATTTCACAACTATATTGCATGTATCATATTGGACACAAGATCACCTTCAAGATAAGATATTTCCTTTGCAAACGAACCATATATCACATGACTGTGGAGCAAACAGACTCACAGGCTGCAAGCGGTTTGTGATTTTGGTACACTGATTCCCTGTAAATCAGATTCTCAACACTGGTATTAAGGGGATATCATTATGCAAATAGATGTCATTCTAAGATTAAGAGTTTATAACAATTTTCTACCCTTAATCATTTTGATGAATGACGGTATGAAAATAAACACTCATTGAGTAATAAGCACCACCTATTCTGCAAATGTCCATACTTTTTATACAGAATACATGACATCTATAGTCGAGTTTATGACTGATGACACAATGACATTTACTAGACCTTGAGCTTTTATACTAATTAAATATCAATCATATATTTCTAAGGTTATAACTTCAAAATTTTTGATAAAAGTGCGCAGAAGCTCAAATCTTTACATAAAGACCAAAGTCTAGCTCTGCATATGGTTAATCTAAACAGAAAATGACTGGGACCGTGTGGTTGACAGCCCATTTATAGTGCTCGTCCGATGCTGCTCCCATTACAAGTTTGGTAACCTTGCGTATTTCTGTAAGCTCCAAAGCCCTTTTGCTACATTTCCTGCTAAATGCACTAATATTTCAGAATCTACCTACATTTGCATACAAGAGTTTAAGGCTTTTAGCATCATTATCTAACTTCTTGCTCCCAACCTAATTTTAGTTAAGGGCATAGTTCCCTATCCTATTATTATCAAAAGAATGCTATGTAAAAGCAAAAGGAAACAAATAAAAAACGAGAAAAGATGAACCTTTTGTTTTGAGCACAATTTCACATACAAACGTCCGTTTGAAAATAGCTAAACACATCACTCCTTTTAGTGCTTCAATTATTACATCATTTCAACAAGCCTTTTTATAACCAAATTTTCAAGTAAACAAAAATGAACTACAATTAATTGCAAACTTATGCGGAATGAAGATATATTTAAGCAAGTTTTGCTTCCTGCTACAACCGAATCATAAGAAATCGATAGCTGAACATAATTTAACATGATAAATCACTATAACCAATCAACAATAAAGCATACGATCACATAAAAAGGAATAAAAATAACTTGTCTATTGTATATAATCACATATTCTAATATTACAGGTTCCAATTGACCTCAAAAGGAAAATCCCTAGATTAGAAGGAGGCGAAAAATACATGACTTAAATTCAAAAATCAAAAATCGATCTACATAGAATATATTTGAATTTGAACTTCACAGAAAATATGTGAAATTGAGATAAAATGTTTGTAACAACCACACAATGATTGCCATGATTAAAGAGGAGAAAAACTACTGCCTAGACCCAGAAATTGGAGAATCTTCAGTATGGGTTTGTAGGCCTGTGAGTGTGGATTGTACTGGGTCAGTTTGGGCCTGATTGAGCCGAACATGCTTATGCCTGAATTGTGTATATAAGTATTCCTGTATTGGTCATTTGAAGGATATGAAGAAATCTGAAACAATTTACTTTCATTTCTGTTTCCAGTTCTTTGCAATTTGTAAGAGCAGTTCCTTCTTCATTTTCTAGCTTACAGTATCTTCTTTTTTTTTAGTTTTAGATACAAGATTAGTTCTACAATTTCCAGTTTGCAATCTTATTACAATTCTTGTTAGTTCTTGCATTTTGAATTCCTGTTCTTCTAATATCCTGCAACTTACATTTCCTGCAATTTTTAGTTCTTTTGCTTGTTACAAACTTATTTCAATTCTAGTTCATTTCTTGTTCATCTTTGCAATCATACTTCCCCGTTCTTTACATTTCTGCAAATATATAGTTACATATCTTGTTAATTCCTATATCCCTTTATCTGTTCATCTCTCCTGCAATTCTTTTCAATTTAGTTGCATGGTAAATCCTCAGTTTGTATTTTCTATCACATTCAAATTTTAACCATTCTTGCTCCGATTCTTTTGCCTGCACATCAAACAACCACTTTATTGTCACTTCTTGTTACACTTCTGAAATCTGTACAAATTTTGCCACATTGTCATCATCACACTTCATCAAATCATTACCCACCATCACCAGAAAATACATCCTGTCACCATGAATAAAGCAGCAGGTCTGTTTGGAGCCTTTCAATGTTATTGAAGAAATGCGATATATTAAATAATAGCAAAGAAGAAGCATCCAAAACGGAATAAAACAACTCCGCTCCTTCGGTATAATGACCTTCCGCTAAGTTATTACCGGCTTTGCTTTGCCAAATATGAAGTTATCGGGACCAAAGATCTGCCCATAACTATATCTCTCTTATCTTCGTTGGGTTTTTTCTTCTAATTAGAGGAAATTAGGGTTTGAGATGAGAGAGAGGAGAAGAAGGTGAAGGAGAAAATAGGAGAGGAATTCGGTTGATTAAATCATGGATTTGGTTAAGGTCTAGGGTTTTTTTTGGAGGCAGGCGAAATATTGGAAACGAATGGGAAAATAAGAGGCGGCAGAAAAAATTGAGATGGCGGGAATTAACGAAAGTGTGTAATGAAAGGGATGCAAATTAATTTAGTTGCATCAGTTAACTTTAAAACCGATGCAACTACAACTATTTGCATCGACATATTTGCATGGTTGTTGGTGACAACTGATGCAAATTTGATTTTTTATTACCTATTGCTTTCTACGTACCAATTGCATCGGTTATTAAGATAGAACTGATGCAAATAGTTCTATTTGCATCAGTTTTTACTTCAACCGATTCAAATGAGGCGATGCAAATGGCCTGTTTTGTAGTAGTGCATTGCCATCTCCAGCTCTCTAAGTGTGATTGAGCAAATGCAGAAAGATTTGGTGACTTCGATCCCTTCTCAAGAGCTGAATCCTCTTGGACCTTCATCTCCTATGCCTTCGAGCGACTTTGAAAAGGCAGTCCAATCTACCTTAAACTCTTCATCTTTTGCTTCAATTCTGCCGTCTTCCTCTGTTCCTAACTTAATGGATCATTGTCGCTCTTTAATTGAACAACAACTTCTGGTAGGCTTCTTATCACTTAACCTTATTATTATTGCCTTTCCTCGGTTTTTTGACTTATGTTGTACTTTTCCTTTTAGATTTCCAAGAGCTGGTTCTCCTTGCATGAAAATGCATCAAAATCCTTCGCTAAATTGTCTAAGCTTCGAGAGGAAATTTCTAACTAAAACAATCAAGTTTCCTCCTTATCCGTGGAGAAAAATAAAGTTATGATTGAATTAGAACGATTGAGGGCTTCTCTCGCCCAATTAAAATCTATTATTTTAGAGGAGAGAAAAGCTCGTCAACTCCTCACTGATGAAAATTTAGCATTGAAGATGGCTCTAAAAGAGTCCGAGGAGGAAAAGACTAGAATGGCTGCCAAACAACTTCCTCAAAGGAAAAGCTGAATAAAAATAAAGATTCTTTAAAGTTGGCCATCGACACCATTTCTGATGCAAAGCGGTATGTGTCTCAATTTCTCGACACTTCTCTTGAGAATAGCATCATAAATTCTTTTGAAGATGCTATGAAGCTCGCCTATGCTGACAACGTCGATAAGTGCTCTGAATTGAGCTTCCCTTCACTCGACCCTGCTCTTGTTAATAGGGTCATGGACAAAATCAAAAAGATGGAGCAGGGGATTGAAATTGTGGTAAGAGAGGAGATCGATGCCTCCAAAATTCTATCTTTTGAAGTTCCTTCCTTCGATATAGACTCTGATTCCGAGGATAGAGATGACAAGGATGAAGTTGCCGAAGGTGAGGCGGCAATGATGATGACGATGACAATGATGATGACAACGTTGATGGGGGTCAAGGTTTAAGTGGCAACAGAGGTGGCCACACTGATGCTCTTGAGAAAGATGGAGATGACAACATGAGAACTTCTAAAAAGTCAATCCTGATCCATCTTCTCATGAAGCAAGCCCACCTGAACCCCCTATGCCTTTAAACCCTCAAGAGGAGCCTGCTTATATTAATGTTGAAGAATCAAGAGAGAAAGCGCAGTTTTCTCAGGCGTCAATTCCTGTTTATCAGGTATGGGATTCTTTATTTAAACTACTTTCACTTCGAAGATAGTAATAGTTTAAATTCTTTATTTTAGATAAGGAGGAAACCCGTTCACCCCTATAAAACCAAGCTTGAAAGAAAACAAGCTGAAATAAATAGAGTTAGATAAATAGCTGAAAGAACACAGCATTCCTTTGGATAAATATCATAGGCTTAACAGGAGTGCGGTAGTGTTAGCATCCTTCAAACAACAAGAAGTTGCCCCGCGATTGAGAAGGGCTCGCCTCCGATATGACGGTCTTTTAAAAGAGAATGTGGAGTTGATCACACTCTTCTGGACGTTGCTTGAGGAGAGAAACATATTGGTAGATTTCCTATACAAAGCCTATTGTAGACACCCACCTGTAGATTTCTCATATTTAGGTGACTTTAGTGGGGGTCTACTTAGGCGTCTACATAAGAGATACTTGTACGAATTTGGATCCGACCTGCATCCTAGAGCATGTTGGAACTTTCCACGAGTCTGATCAATTCCCTAAGATTTTCCTTTAGATAAACTCAAATACTATAAGGACAAGTTTATTTCAAAATTATTTATGAAGTCGATTTTGTAAGAACTAGATGAATAGTCGTAATTATGTAATAATATTGATTTATGAATGTTCGTTTTTTAATTTACCTTTTATACTTAGATGTATTTCATTACGTTATCGCAGAGTGAATGTCCCTAAGGTAATTATGTCTCTAGAGATTATCTAAGCCAGTATGTTAAACTAAGAAGAGATTATCTCGTAAAGGCATCAATTTTGAAATCTTCAAAACTAGCTAGATATTGTTTTCTTAGAGATTTGCAAAAACTTTATATGGAACATCCTCGTCTCCGCTTTGATTTTCTCGATGAAGAAAAAGAAAAGCTACTTAAGGAAATCCGAACATATCATACCAAATTAATATGTGGTTGTGATAGTCATCCTGCTGGGGAATGGGACCATAGCAAATATCCTCCAGTTATTACTTTGGAAGGACTTAATGCTCCTTTTGACTCAGCAGTCATTCTTTCGGCTAATTCATTGAATAAAGTCAGAAATGCAGTTTCCCAACTTTAGATGTAAAACAAATGTCTAATTGTACTTTTAGTTTCATTTTTACTTAAGTTGTAATCTTCTATCTTTATAATAAAGAGATGGATTACTCAGGTCTTGACTTTATTTTCTTTTTTTGTTTATTTAATAGGCATTATAGTTATTCGCAACGCCACTCTCGTTAGATTTAGCATCACGCTTTATCAATATTAAAGATAGGTTGTTAGCGGATCTTGAAAAGAGAAACTTCCTAACGATACTTTACTTGCTCGTTTCCAAGGAGACACAGAGCATTAGAATGACATAGGAGATTTTTGCTTCAGAAAACCATTATTAGGAATCTCAACGATCAGATTTCCAATTTAGAGGTAGGTGTTAAGAGTAATAACGAAGTGATTTCCACGTTGAAACATCAAATTAAGTCAAACCCTTCAATTGAATTTGACCAGAAGATGTCAGAACTTCTTCAATAGGTAAGTGATTGGAAATTAAGTTGAAAGATAGTCAAGCTCAGCGTGAATCGCTCAAATTCATTATGGGAAATAATATTTCAAACTTCGATTCACCGGCTTCTTCCATTGTTCCCTCTGTTGCAAAATTAACAAGGTCTACTTCTCTTGCCATCCAAAAGGTTCCTACTATGACTAACCCTCCTCCTGCTTTAGACAAAAAAGTAGTAGGAGAATGGTGCATGAAATTCAAATTCGAAATGATGAAGTATTTTGATGAGGAACAAAAGATGAGATACTCGCAGCGCATAAATGATTATGCTACTAGAATACAAAAACTTGAACGCGATAGGTATCTTCTTCAGAAGCGTATCACTGACTTGGAAAGGGAAAATAAAACCCTTAAGGTGTAAACAAAGCCTTTAACTGTGCTTTGAAGACCAATATCGAGGCTATTGATGATGAAGACAAATTAAGGAAGAAAGATAAGAAACTTAAAGAGGTTCTACACATTGCTATTCATCACATCGTGAATCCTTTAATTGTTGAGAATTTAAATAAAGTTGTTCATGATTTATGAACGATGTATATATTTGTTCTGTAAATTTGTAAATAATTTCATATTTTATGAAAATCTTGTAAATATCACCTGATTTGTGATCCTTTCTTATCAGGTTGTTGCTGAATCATCTCTTTGATAACTTGTTCCATAATTTTGGTATTTGCTGGATCTTTTGATCCTTTTTACTGTTCTGCTTTCTCTGAAAAGCATGAAGCAAACAATATTTCTTATCGTTAGCTTGAAACCTATATAAAAGTTTATCCATATCATCTGCAGAGATTAATAAATCATTATGTCAACATATGACAATAAGTGAAAAGTAATCGCTTTTGATGAAATGCTTTGAAACCCATCTTTGGTAATGATAAGTGATAACTAAGAATTCAACTTTAAACATATTGCTGGAATATCTGAAGCCTGATGGTAGAAAACCATTGTCTCAACCAAGGATATAAATATGTTTAGAAATTCATCTTCTGGAGATAGCTAACGGAAAGTTAATAATGACCATGTAATTGAAATCCAGAGATCATTGTCTGAACACTTGTGGTAGAAATCCAATGACCCGGATTCAGGCATTAATAAATGAAATTCAAAAGTTAGGAAGTTTGGAAGCTAGATTAGGGTATTAGCAGATGATAACCAGAAATCCATGATAATCTTCTTTATAGAAGTATTAGGCCCAAATTCGGGTAGTAATGAGTGAAGTTAAGTAATAGTCTCAAAATCTAGAATCGGGTATTAGTGGTGGATAATCAGAAATCCATTGATTGACATGTAAAAGTGTTTATTTTTGAGCTCATATCTTACCTTTGTTGAATATAAATAAATGTTACGTTGGGTATTTTTGAGTCTTTCTACAGATATACAGATTTGAAGAGCTTTCCTGTTAAATGGAGCAAAAGAGAAGAAAAATGAAGATTTTCATTGGATTATACCAGCTACTCTGAAAAGATTGAACAAAAGAAGTTGTAGCTGTGTGGTTAAGGCATCTCCTAAATGGCGGAGGGAGTTGAGTTCGAATCTTGGAAAGCACATTATTTTTGCATATGAAAATGGAGGATTTTTGAGAAGATATACATATACATATGAACATACTTGTGATTGATTATATACATACAAATCAACAATCTCCCAATCAATCACAAATCTTCTTCCAATCAAATCACAATCAATCAAAATCTTCCAATCAAATAGAGCAATCACATTCAGATGACTATGCCAATATATCATGGATTTGATTCACATTAACAAATCATCCTCAAATCTCAATCACCCATCATGCCACATGTCAAAGATCTGAAGACAAGCTATTTCTCATGAATATTTATATTCACATGGTCAAAGAGAAGATATTCATTTTTATGGCAACATATTTTGTAAATTTTTAATGGGAAACAACTTGTACTATATAAATACCCAGGTGTATTCTTTGTAAAAGAGATCTCATATCTCATCATTTTTAGTGTAGAATAAAGCTCTTCTTCTTCTTCTTTTTTTAGTTACACTTAGATAATTGTGGCTTCTATCGATTAGTTTTGTTAGACATAATTATCTAAGTTTTTCTTCCTTTTTCATTAGTGATAGACCGTTAATTAGTTTTAGCGGCTATCCTAATTTTCTTTTTTGTTTATTTGAATTTCTGTTTGTTTTTTTGTTTTTTTTGTTTTTCCATTGTGTAGAACTTGTGAAAGTGTTCTGATTTAACTCTCAACAGCTCTTCCATGACAAATAGTTGGATCCTTCTGTGAGAAAATGATTGGAGTTTAAATCAATATTTCTTCACTTGTCTATTTTTCTGTATTTTTTGTAGTTTAGGAATCACTTCCAAATTCGTCTAACTCGCCCATGAAATTACATAAACAATAGAATTTAATTTTCCTCCCCGTGTTCGACCTGCATACTACACACCTGTGCGCTTGCAGTATTATAATTTGTGTTTTTCTAATCCCATAGAAAAGTGTCAAACAAGTTTTTGACGTCGTTGCCGGGGAGGAAGTTATTAAATTTTACTGTTTATTAAATTTTTGATTCGAGTTAGTTTTTTTTTGTTTTTTTATGTATCTAATCAAGAGAAGGATGAAAAAAAGAAACAAATCATTATCGATCTTTTTACAGATTTGGTAATTTATTTCCTTTCTTTTAAATTACACAATCTCTTCTTATTTTTGTTTCCTTCTTTTTAGTTTACAAAGTCTCTTCTCATTTTTTTTCTTTCTTTGTTTCCCTTTGCCTATTTTAGGCTACATATATTGTAGTGTTTTAGCTGCAACAAAAAAAATCTGCATTTTTTTTAATTTCCTTTTGCCTGTTCCTTATTTTGAGAATTCCCCTTCCTTTGTTACTCCTACTAAAATAACTTTCTTTCTTTTTACATTGTTTTTATTTTTGCAGTGTTTATACTGCAACAAAAAACATATCGTGTAGTATTTTTACCACAACAACAAAAAATCCTTTTTTTTGTGCTTATTACTCTTTTGCAACTTTTTTTTCCATATTTATAAAAGTTTTCTTGATTATTAGATTTGGTAAATCAATTCCATCTCTATAGCAAGATTACAAAACAACAAATTTTCTACTTCTGATTTTTCTTTTTACATAAAACATTCCTTTCTTCAAACTCCGTCTATAGACCTTCACCTTTGCCAAACAACATCACAATATCATGATCGCCATTCCAACCTACAAACACTCCAACGCCATCAAGTTTTTGGCACTATCAAGTAACATTGGTCGTCAAGTTTAATTTTGTAAGTATTTCCTTTCTTTACAGGTACCATGCTTTTGTGAAAAATTGCTTGTAAAAACAGGTTGCTGCAAATTGCAAATCGACGATGCTTGTACAATTTTTTATTTGCAATTTTAATTGTTCTTTGCAAAATTGGTCGCGAATTTGTAATTGAATTTCAAAATAATGAAAATCGAAAAATTGTATTTTGTGAAATTGACTATCTCAAATAGTTAGATCGTGGATATATAGTAGTTCAATTTATTGAACTATTAGCAAAAGTGGTTGCATACTACCTGTAAAACATTGGTCGTATGCCTTTGTATTTTATACTATACGTGAACGGCTATAAGACCCTCTTTCCCCTTCTAATTGAGTCTGTCAACTAGAGTACAATTTAGTTTTTTTTTACTATTTTGAAGTAAAAACCATTTTTGCTTAAACTTTTCAAACTTAGAAGAAATCAACATGGTTCAAACGGTTGGAAACGATAAGTTTAGCGACACTACTGAAGCATGGAATGCATGCTTAAACCATTTCAACTCTGACTTCGATGAATACGAATATATTTATGAGTTAAACAACATGCTTGATTCACACACTTCACCACTAGACTTGAGTTATGAATTACAAACAAAATTGATGATTGATAATGAACATACAAACTCTAGTGTTTTAAATGAAATCGTGCTTAGTCACACAAATGTATGGGATTATAATGGAAAATATTTGGAACACATGAACTTTTGTGTTGATAAAATCTTTATAGGTAGAGTTTTACTACGGGACACACCTAATTTCAGATCTAAGCATAACGACAAACCATTCATCGAGTCTATTCTCCATTTGAGTGCAAACTCTAAAAATAGTGCTAAAAACAAGTGTATGGGAGAAAGATGTGGGCGTTCATCACAATTCATTCATCATTTGCACAAATCACATTTTATATATGATCCATGTCCGCATTTAGTTATTAAACTACATTTCATTTTACAAATCATTTTACACCTCATCCACCTTTGGGTACTCTCATTCAAATTTAGGAAACGTTTTTACAGTGCAGACACTGTCTCAACTAAGTGTGGGGGAGGGTCTTCATTGCATTTAATCTTTTTCATTCAATTTTTTCTTTCTTCAAAAAAAATACAACCTTTTTTTTATTCACATCAATTTTTTTTAAAATTTTCATCTCATTTCCCAAACTTTGATTTATTTTAAATAGTCACGACATAGTAAGTTAAATAGTTTTATTTATGAGATGGAAAATTTTGTGAATCACTAATATCGAATCGAAAACGTAATGAAAAGTTGAATTACGAATGATAATAGTGTAACTAGTATATAGGGAGACTCATAGGTGATGGTTATGAAATCTATTCTAAAATTGTAGTCTTTGTTTAAAAAGTGGTTGCTTTAAAGTACTTGCGTTGACACTTGTTTTTTCAGTAAAGTTAATAAGTGCTAAGATGATTTTGAATAATACTCTCTTCAAAAAAAATGAAAAAAATGTAAAAAAATAATAATAATAAAATTCCAAGGGTATCCAACATTGCTAGTACATCTAGCGCTGGTGTGCAAACCCGCCAAGCTCTTTCCCAACTCTCACGTAAGCCCGCGAGGTAGTGCATGGGTGGTATACCTTGGTCTCATTTTATGAGTTGGACACCTAAGGATTACCGACACCTTGTTGACATAGTCAGCGTCAGTCTGCTTAATCCGCCAAGCTTTGTCCTGACTCTTACGTAAGCCCACGGGGCAGTGCATGGGTGGTATACCTTGGTCTTTTAAGTTAGGTGTATAAAATTTTATTTTTGTAAATAAAGAGAGAGTAAGCAATTGAAACCCAAGCACCTTCTTAACTTTATTGATTTGACTAGTTATACCAAAGGAAATAATAATACCACTTTGCAAACTGTGACAAGCAAACAAAGAATCTATTTCATGGTTGCACTATGTTATCAACCGAACCAACTAGCGAAACTAGAGTTTAACGTATGAAATCTTGAATTATGTTGGAAAATTGTGACTAGTTGAGGAACAAAAATTTCTAGAAAATGACTTAGACTTGTATACATTACTGTGTTGCAACTATTCTGAAATAAGTCATGTTGTCATTTGTATATATTCGTTGCATCCATGTAACTGCATTAGAATCATCAAATATTGCATTGGGATTTTGTGGGTAGTATCTGCTGAAAACCCTTACGAGAAACCGCTCGTCCTACTACGGACACCTAGAGGTTTAACGGCTTGTTGCATATGCTCACTGCAATCGTGATTCCTATGAAAGTGCGACCTACCTAGTTTAGTTTTTATTTTTGTTTACTCAAGGACGAGTAAAAAATAAGTATGTGGGTATTTGATTGACATGTAAAAGTGTTTATTTTTGCGCTCATATCTTACCTTTGTTGTATATAAATAAATGTTACACTGTGTATTTTTGAGTGTTTCTACAGATATATAGATTTGAGGAGCCTTCATGTTAAATATAGTAAAAGAAAAGAAAAAGGGAGATTTGCATCGGATTATACCAGCTACTCTGAAAAGATTAAACAAAAGAAGTTGTAGCTGGGTGGTTAAGGCATCTCCTATATGGCGGAAGAAGTTGAGTTCGAATCCTGGAAAGCACATTATTTTTGCATATGAAATGGAGTATTTTTTAGAAGATATACATATACATATACATATGAACATACTTGTGATTGATTATATACATACAAATCAACAACCTCCCAATCAATCATAAATCTTTTTCTAATCAAATCACAATCAATCAAAATCTTCCAATCAAATCAAGCAATCACAATCACATTCAGATGACTATGCCAATTTATCATGGATTTGATTCACATCAACAAATCATTCTCAAATCTCAATCACCCATCATGCCACATGTCAAAGATCTAAAGACAAGCTATCTCTTATGAATATTTATATTCACATGATCAAAGAGAAGATATTCATTTTTATGGCAACATATTTTGTAAATTTTTGATGGGAAACAACTTGTACTATATAAATACCCAGGTGTATTCATTGTAAAAGAGATCTCATATCTCATAATTCCTAGTGTAGAATAAAGCTCTTCTTCTTCTTTTATTTTTTATTTTTTTTATTTACACTTAGATAATTGTGGCTTCTATCAATTAGTTTTGTTAGACATAATTATCTAAGTTTTTCTTCCTTTTTCATTTGTGATAGACCGTTAATTAGTTCTAGCGGCTATCCTAATTTTGTTTTTTGTTTATCTGAATTTCTGTTTTTTTTTTCAGTTTTTTCTATTTTTCCATTGTTTAGAACTTGTGAAGGAGTTCTGATTTAACTCTCAACAACTCTTCCGTGAAAAATAGTTGGATCCTTCTGTGAGAAAAGGATTGAAGTTTAAATCAATATTTCTTCACTTGTCTATTTTTCTGCATTTTTTGTAGTTTATAAATCACCTCCAAATTCGTCTAACTCGCCCACTAAATTACATAAACAGTAGAATTTGATTTTCCTCCCTGTGTTTAACCTACATACTACATACATATGCTCTTACAGTATTATTTTTAATTCATGCTTTTCTAATCCCATTAGAAAAGTGTCAATCATCCATGATAAATATCTTCGTAATAAAAATCTCAAGCGCAGAATAGGGCATTAATAAGTGAAGACCGGTAATAGTTTCGAAACCCATTCGGGTATTAACAGATGAAGTTTAGAAATAAGAGACCCGAAACTAAGATTTTGGTACTAACAAGTGGAGTTCTGTTCTACCCCTTAGATTTTGTCTTCTTTGACATGTGTAAACTCTTTAGGTTTTGTATGTAGTTGCGGTTTGATTGGCTGCTTCTTGAGCTTGGACGTCTTAGTCCACCATTTGATATGCCGCTTTTCGGGCTTGGACGTCTCAGTCCAATGTTTGATGTGCCGCTTCTTGAGCTAGGACATCTTAGTCCGACGTTTGATGTGTCGCTTCTTAGGCTTGGACATCTTAGTCCATTGTTGTCCGGTGCTCTTACTTAGGTTATTCTCAAGCTGGAACCAAGTACTTACCCAACCTCTCTCCAGGAGGCGCCTTGACTCGGCCATAGCGTGGCATGGCCAAGGACATGTCGATGCTTTAACCTGACCATAGCATGGCGCGAATAAAGACTTACACTCCTCCCTACAGGAGGTGCCTTGCCCTGGCCATAGCGTGGCATGGACAAGGGCTTGTCAATGCTTTAACTAGGCCATAGCGTGGCGTGGATAAAGACTTACACTCTTCCCTCTAGGAGGTGCTCTGCCCTGGCTATAGCGTGGCGCGGATAGAGGCTTGTCGATGCTTTAACCTGGCCATAGCGTGGCGTGGATAAAGGCTCACACTCCTCCCTGTAGGAGGTGCTCCACCCTGGCCATCTCGGTGCGGACAGAGGCTTTGAAAGTTAATGTCCAAATGAAAGGAGCATTTCACTCCCAACCATATAGAATTTTCTTAGTAAAGTTGTTCTTTATTGACTTCATTCATGATCTCTTTACAAACTCATTGATTTTTTCTTGACGGAAAAAGTTGATTATCTTCCCTTCTAGCAGTGGTTAGTTTCATGAACATTTATCATATGGTAATGGCAGTAAGGTCCTCCCAGATTCTTTTCTTATTTTGGTTTCTTCTTTTATGATGGCCAATAGCTGAGCTCATCTTTGGTTAGCAAGTAGGCATTCTCAATAGATGTTTTTAAGTTGCATTCTTTTGGAAGCCTTGACTTTAAGCTTGTTTCTGGACGAAGATTTCTAGATCTTTTACTACTTGGCTCTAGAGTTACATCTTTGCAACTGGTTTTCTCTTTAAAACTCTTTGTAGTTCCGGTGCAGGTAGTGTTCCAATTGTTACTTGATCCCATTTGAGTGCAAAGGCATTGTAATCAGCCACTATTCCTTCTTCAAAGATTGTACCTTTGGTATAATGTTGAATTGTTTTCATCATTTGATCAGACAAGTTGTCACTCCCAGTTTCCTTTTCTCCTAAGGAAAAGATTAGGATGGGACCAATATGAAAAGGGTTTAAACTACATTTAAGTGGATCATAGGCTTCGACTTTCTTTTTCCTTATGATCCTTAAAGCCTTCATCCTTAACAGTTGTTCTTCTTACAGATTCCTATCATTAGTTGTCTCATGGGAGAATCCAATCAGATGTGGCTCCGAAGAACCTTGCTCGTATCTTTTGATTTTACCAATCATGATGAAGTAAAGTCTAAAATGGGTAAGCTTCAAATAGAATTGGGTTATAGGAAAATGGTGTTGGATGTTTAACAAGATTGGAGTTTCAAGCCCTCCTTCTAGCGCCAAAATGTTAACAAGAAAACTTGTCAACACCCCAAAGTAGAGTTTAAGAAAATAGTTAGTTCTTTTAGGTCTCTTTTGGTTAAGTAAAGGGAGCAAGGATGTAAATACTTCCCTCGATTCACCTTTTTGAATATGTCTTTATTGTAAAACTTTTCTTTATTGACCTTTCGACCTAGTCGAAACACTTTACTTCTTTTCTTTCAAGTCTTTTGAGCTTAGTGAAGTTGTATGAATATCCCTTCGAAGCATTCCTTTCAAAATGGTTGTGGAACCCTAAAGGTTGGCTCTAAGGATTCAAGAGTACGGTTTGTCTAAATGGGTTTCGACCTTTTCAAAAGCTAGGTTCTTAAATGACTTGGGTCTGATTCTGAAATCTAAGGGAAAACAGGTTTGGTTTATGGTTTCGATCCACTAAAAGGTGAGTGTTTGGTGAGTGGTCATTTGAAGTTAAGGATTTGAATTACTTGGAAAAGCAGGGGTTTCAACCCACTCGGAACATACCTTTCAATGAGGTCGATGCTTGTAAAAACAGTTAAATCCAGTAAAAGCCTTTAAACAGCTACATAATCAAAAATGTTGAAATCTTCCCTTTATTAATTCAATGATGACTATGACGATCAATTCCACAAATTTGATTTAGGTTTATAAATTTGCAAAGTTAAGAAAATAAAAGTATAGAATCAATGAATTCTGATCCAAAAACCAGACCCCTTGGGTCTTATTTATAGATGTGGGTTGGCACCTTTCGACCCAGTGCTTTCGACCTGATCGAAAGGTGGTTTCAGACCCCTTCCGACTCCTTTGATACTTGCACATCCCTCCGCAATGCTTTCGAATGGACTTGAACACTTCCATCTTCGTCGATAGGGATGGTTGCGCCTTTTCTCTTCGTGTTGCTTTGTTGTCATACGAAGTAAATGTACAAGCTTTCGACTTTGTCGATAGGTAGTTTCCTGTGGTTTCAAAGTTGTTGAAGTGTTGATGGTTCCGACTCGGTAGGTAGCTTCCGAATGTATGCTTGCGAATTGATGTGAAACCTTCCCTAGATATCAAAGACTTCGACCAGTTCAAAAGGCTTGATTCTGCTTTCGAAAGGGTTGTTTTGACCATGGCATCTGTCTAAGTAGTTTGAATGAAGGCGAAACCTTTGGTTTCGAAAGGATTGGTGCGCATATGAAGGGTTGTTATCCATTGTTTTAGAAAGGTGTTTCTTCAACTCATTTGAAACGCCTTTATGCATGCGGAAGCACCTGCTTCGAAAGGAAACCACTAAAGCAGAATGGTGCTTTGGACCCTTTCGACCTCTTCGAAAGGTTGTAATACTTCTGGCCTTTGGCTGTAGTATCCCTTCGACTCCTTCGAAAGGTCTTGCTGAAGCTATTATCTCTTATTCTTCTTTGTCTTCTACTCATTCAGATTTCAACAAGGTCGAAAGGGAATCTGGTAGTAACAACACGTTATCTTCTGCGATATTCCATATATATCAAAATGCATCTAGGAAAATATGGCCAGGTTTTCCCAGAGAAATTCTATCAACTCCTTCTTTATTTTCATGCTAAGTTGAGATCCAATCTTCAGGATTCGAGTGGGGTCATCCTCCTTGACTAGGATGTTAATCGTCAGCTCAGTTGCGGCCGCCTTAGCATCCTCTATCACTTTCCTTGGGTTTATAGATTTTTAATATTTACTATGTCGTTTAAGCCAGGGCTTAGGCGGTGGTTGCTATGTATCAAGTGATTTGATGCAAAGAGTGCCCTCTGCACCTTTTCCCTTTCCATATCGCTCTACCTATCTCAGCTTGCGATGTCGCATTCACGTCCTATTATCCGATCCCTTTGAATTACTCCTAATCCATCTTCTATTGGAATTTCATCATCAAGCACCATGAGGCTAGGGCTACTCTGAAACTGCCAACAGCTAGTTGGCCTAAGAAAGCATTGTAAGCATAGTACGTATCTATCATATAAATGATCTACAACCGCACTCTCTTGCACTCACCTTCACCAAGCTCCACTAATATGTCAACACACCTGATAGGATTGACAACCTCTTCGCTAAACCCCTAGATAAGGGATATACATGGGTTTAGATCCTATCTACCCAACATCATTTGATTATAAGTTTTCTTAAATAGATTATTGACAAAACCGCCACAATTAATGAGAACTCATTTTACAAAAGTTGATCCAATCACGGCTGTAATCACTAAGGGGTCATGCGTTGGCACCTCTACCCTATCTGAATCACGATTCCTTAACACAATTTCATCAGCCATCAACTTCAGTTATTTTTTTGGAGCTTTGTATTCCACAGTAAAGCAACTCTCTTGAAGAATATGTTTTAACGAACTTCCATATCGCTCCATCTCATTCTAGGTTTTCTTTACTGGTTGAGGTCTACCAGTAATGGTATTATCATAAGTGTCCTTTTAGGTTGCCTAGGTCCTCCCTCACTAGGTTCAGCATACCGCCGCTCAGTCATCTGCTCTTAGGGTCTATTGTTCACTTGCTTGCCATCCTATGGGTCCTTCACATGCTGTTGAAGTTACTTCTTCTTGATTAGGTCATTAATTATATCCTACAAATGTCGACACCCATTTGAATCGTGTCTGTGGATTTCATGGAAGCAAAAATACTACCCATATATCTTCCTTCATTTAGTCGAATCCCTCCAAGTTGACTTTCTATAATTTTCAGTGCCTTGCGTGGCTTGGTAAATGTTCTCTATCGTTTTGCTCAAAAAGGTATAATCTTCATGCTCTGGATACCAGGGAAGCTTCTTGAAAAATGGCTATCTACCTCCAAAGTCGTGGTTTCCAATCTGCTGATTATTATTCTTGTTCCCAACACTAATCGCAACGTTAGCAATACTCTTAGTGGTTTGCTTTATAGCGACGTTGCTCTACACAACTTCATTAAACAGTCTTCCACCAACTTTTCCAATGGTTATATCTGCCTCTTCCAAGCTTAGAAATTGGGTTGCTTTTCAATAAAACTCCTTCATGGTTGGTGGTGGTTTCATTTTCATCCACTTACCAAAATTAGTATTTGGATAAATTCTTTGAATCAATGCAATCAATATAGTATCTTTCTTGGCATTACTCACTTTAGTCACAGCGGTGTTGAATCTACTTAGAAATTCTTCAAGAACTCTCCGAGACTCTAAAAAATGCCTAATAAGGACATCACATCCTTTAGTCGGGCAGCGTAAAGTCGGCCCTGCTCTACAAACTTCTTAGCTAGCTGGTCAAATAAAGATATGGATCTCAACACGAGCCGAGGGAACCACATCATAGCCACTCCTTTGAGAAATATATTGAAACATCTACATCTCACAACGTCAGTTGCTCTGGCACCATCCATGTTCCATTCATACTTCAAAAGATGTTAGCCTAGATCGGTTATTCCATTTTATGATGGCATCATAGGCATCATAAATCTCCTAGGAGAATCCTCTCACAAAATGCTTTCAACAAATGGTTCATAATAGATGAAGAACCCCGGTCATCGTTACTTTCTATGATGGTTCTCATCCCTAGCCTCCTCACCATATTAGCAAGATACTCCGGATCCATTGAACTGACTGGACAGTGATCATCAAGGCCTGCCCTAACTATTTGGCTCTACAACGCTCTTGGTTAATTCCATTATATTTGGGTTCCCTTATCTCTGGGAGAACCTTTCATCCAATCCTTGAGTATCTATGTTCTATTTTGATGGCTCAACGACAACTGTTTGAATACCACCACTCTGGCCACCAACTACTTGCTCAACATCAACATAAACTCCATCCCACAACTCAACATCCAAATCATTAATCATAGTTCTGGGTCTTAAGTCAGTAAAACTTGTGGAGTAGACTCAGTATCAAGTTGTGATTTCCCAACTTGGGTTTTTCCAGATCCCATCATTGAAGTCCCAATGTCCCCTCTTTTCATCTTCTATTTTGCATCACTTTGTTTTTTGTTCGAGGAAGAAGAACTCTCTTCTTTCAAATCAAAAGATTATAACTTCTTACAACTCTTCCTTCATCTTTGGGATAGCTGAGTCATCAAATCAATGCTTCCTTCATTTGCTTTAACATAGCATTCTGGTCCTCCATTATCTTTTTATTCATTTCCATCATCATTCTGTCTGAATCAACCTTAGTCACAATTTTTGGTGCACATGAAATTCTAGTAGAAATAGATTGATTTGTCTCTTCCTTGAGAGCCTTCATTTTCAGCGTCGTTTGTAGGTCTAGAAGAAGTTGATTTCTCCTTGGCATTTCTGGTTGCCCTAGCTTTCTTGGATCGAATGACAGATTTTGATGGAAATCTAAGCAATCACGGACCTTCCAATAGTGATTTCTAGATATAACATTTAGATAGTAGTAATCCAAAGGTTCACGATGGATTCAAGAGTGATAATTTTGAGATTTCTTTGTGAAAGCACCAAAATGTTTTCATTAAAATATGGGACAAACACCTAATCAGATAAGAGATTGATGAAGAAACAAATCTAAAATGAGGTAACTAGCACAAGAGAATTTATAGTAGTTCGACAAATACTCTAGCCTACAGCTACGTAAACTTTGTTGATGATTTCTGAATTTCTTTACAACTGTAATCGGTTGCTTACAAGTCGGGTAAGGATCCAATAGAGAGTGGATTTAAAATTAGTTAATTCAAAAAGTAATGAAAAGATCCTATTTTTACGCCTCTCTCCCCTCTATTTATAAACGATGATCAATGAAATAAGCTTTGAAACCTATTATGCATGTTCTCCACATTTGGAAGAAGGCTCCAGAAAGAGACTGTGGCCAACTCAGCATTTCTCATCTTAACTCGGTATCGAGTTGAGGCCTATAAGTTAGTATCGACTTGTAACTTTCCTCGGCTTTACACTTTTTCTTTCCTTTTGGCTTTTATCTTCTTAAAGATGTAAATTAAGTCAGCTTCATGACTCAATGCTGAGTTGAGGGTTCGACTCGGTGCCGAGTTGCGGGTTCGACTCGGTTTCGAGTTAAGGGTTCGACTCGGTTCCGAGTTGAGGGTTCAACTCGGTGCTAACTTGGCATTTTGAGTTGTGCTTGTTTATTTTGTCCTTCACCAATTGACTCATCTGGAAAATGGTTAGCTATCTTTAAGTGACAGGCAAGGTTCTACACCGATTCTTTGGACTTTACTTGAATTTTGGTTTCTTGAATTACGTCCTAGGACTTTTGGCTTATCCTAGGACGATTCAATGATTTTGACTTTTCTAGATATGGCTTGGTTCAAAAACATGATAACATTATCCTAAAGGTCCATGGGAAAATTGACCACTTTATCATATAGTCAATGAGATGTCAAGATGTGATGAAATAATATTAACTTAATATCATAAAATAATTCATGTAGTATTATATGTATACGTATACAATGGAATTGGTTTTTTCGAGCATAATATTTTACAAATAACATTTAATTTAAAACATATGTGCAATGAATATAAAAATGTATTTATGTATAAACATATATTGATACAAATACATACATAAATAAATATATATATATATATATAATAATTTTATTTGTTGTAAGAAAAAAGTTAAATAATTTTATGTTTGAATATATATATATATATGTGTGTGTGTGTGTGTGTAGTTATAATTATAGTTTTTATATTTAACTTTGGTCATTTAAGGAAATAGTTTTAAATTCAAATTAAAACATTTTGACTTAAAATAATTATTAATATATATACATATATATAACCTTTATATTAATTATACATCTGATCAAAAACCAAAAATATAAGTACGATAATATATATATATATATGTATGTATGTATATATTAGGTACATACATGCAAATACAAATATATATTGAATTATATTAACGTTCAAATGGTTTTACAATATTAATTAATAATTTTCAAAATGAAAAATTCTTTTAATATGGCTGAATATAATAAAATATGTGGTGATGATTATAGTAGATATATAGATGTATGAAAATTTGAATTTACACCTTTCACCAAAAGTCCTCCTTCTCTTCAATTTACAAAGTTAAAGATTTAGCTTCACCAATAGAGAGTAGTGGCGGCTAGGGTAGAGAGAGGTCAGAAGAAAAGGTTGTATTGTTGATGGAGTGGAAGATATCCTTTTATAGGCACTTTGGGCTATCACTAAAAGCCACTGTCATGTATACTCTCTAGCCAACAACTAATTCTCTCCAATCAACAACAGATTGTAAAATCAATTAAATATTTTCACTCCTATTCCTCCCTTGTATGGTTGTTATAATATCCCATTTAGGATTCCATATATTGTCTCAATAAATGATTTAAATTTTAAATCATATATTCAATCTATTTATCCAAAGTTGTATATTAATTAATAAACGTACAACGTTCATAAATCATTTTAAATATTTTTTCAACCTTAGGATAAATAATCAAATGCCATAATTTTTTTAATGTTTGTATTGAAATTTATTAATAATTTATAAATTTTATAAGTTAATTTTACCATTGATCGAATTCAAAATAACTAACAATGCAGTTGTATTGGCTCTCTAGTGTAAACTTAATCCACGGTCACTATTTAAACAATTTAATTGCTAAAGCCTGTACGAACTTTGTTGAATTACAATGTAGGGTTAGGTTTAATGCTTATCAGCCATTTAGGTGAAATTGTATTTTTGATCTTAAAATAAGTGCACCTAGTAAATATAATTTATACTCGTATTCTTTTCATCGTCACTATATCACGTATATATCTAGAGTTTTGTCCAAGTTTAAAAAATTTACTAATATTTGTATTAATTGCATAGGTCACTTTAAAGTCCCTTGTTCAATTCGATAACATTTAGTAATTAACAATTTACTCCGGCTATAGATTTTGACTTTAATTTGACTTGCAAATTCTGGTGATATTGACCTTCTATAACGAAGGAGACATATCCTCCCTTCGGTTGTGTTTCAGTTCATGTGTTTCAATGTGTACTCAATAATGGCTGTAACAGGATTGCCATGCCATGTGGTTAACCATAATAAATGTATAGCATACATACTTAAGTTTGACAGTATTCTCAAGTCATGAGACTACTATACATCGTTACTCTAAGATTTTAAATTTTAATTTAGTTATACTTACCTATAGAAGACTCTCATCGAGTCGTTCTGTAATTACCAAACAACCACAAGTACATTAGCCATTAGTGTCCTTGATGGTCATGAGTAAATCATTGACCATTACATGGAGAGCATTACACACGCTAGTCTAAACAAACGTATCGTTATTCTTTTCTTGATACATCTTGACTAGGAACCTTAAGGAGTTAATGTTTATGTTTATATCAATTTAATACTCATGGTTACAATTACATTCATAACTGTAGTCCGTGAAACACTAGTCTGCAGTTGTTAAAACACTAATCCGAAGGATTTTCTATTTATACATAATTAATGCAATTAATTCATTATTTAAATAACAAAATAACTACATACATAACAGGAAAAAAAATCAAAAAGCACAATATATTTTAAGCAAGAATATTTACAGAGTTGAGATTATTTAACAGATTACAAAATTTTCTCCAGGGCACAGCCTTACTCTATCAATCTCATAATTGCACTTAACGCCAATCATGGAGCTTTATCCTCATGCCCTTCTTAAAAAAAGACAAAGAAAAGCCTTAGTGGATGGATCTATAATGTTATCTTTTATGTTTAATAATTCGATCACCTTCTCTCTTTCATTAATAAATTGTCTTATCACATGGAATTTTTGAAGGATGTGTCTCAACTTCTAATGCGATTGCGATTCTCGAGAAATCAATATTATTGCATTATTATTCACAATACACGAGCAATGGACCTTCAATGCATAGGACCACATCTAGCTCTTATATGAGTTTATACATCCATACTACTTCATTTGTGGCATCATTCAAGGTGATTTAATCAACATCCATTGCAGAATCTACCACAATTTCATTTTTGGAACTTTTCTTAATAATGACCCCTCTATTGTGAGTAAAGACAAATCCAAGGTTGACTTAATGTCATCGGTATCACTTTGAAAACTTAAGTTGAAATACCCCTTTGCAAGAAGTTAGTTATTTCCATAAATCAAACAAAAATCCTTAGCATTTCAAAAATTCATAAGGATGACTTTAACTTTCATACAATGGTTTTCTCCTGAACTATATTGATATCGACGTACTAAAGCTAGTGCAAAAGCGACATCTAGTCAGTTATGTAGCATGTCATACATGATCGATGTATTACTAAAGCATCAAGAGTCTGAACCAGGTGTTGCATTTCCTCATCTGTATATCAGGATTCATTTTTAGAAAGAACAATTCAATGTCGCACTGGAACATTTCCACGCTTGGAATTTTCCATGCTAAATTGTCTTAGTATGATATTTTATGTACATAGATTGGGATAACCCTAGTATCCTCTTAGATTTATCCTGGGAGATCTTTATACCTCATATATATGATGCCTTAGTTTAGAAGTAATTAGGTAGCCAACCTTCACTAGTTATAACATTGGTACATCATTAACAATAAGTAGCAAATCATCAACGTGTAATACTAAGAATGCAACCACACCATTTTGTTATTTTTTACATATGCATGCTTCTCTATGTTTTGATAGAAACCAAACCGTTTGATTAACTTATCAAAACATCAGCTCCAACTTCAAGATGCTTTCTTAAGCCCATAAATGGATCTTAAGAGTCCATATGCCTTATCGCAGCTCCCACTGACTTCGAAACCCTCTAGTAGGGACAAAAGGTCTCTTCTAAATCACCATTTAGAAAAAGCTTTATAACATCAATTTTCTAGGTTTCATTCTCACAGTATGCAGTGATTGCAAGTAGAATCCATTCAGACTTAAGCATGGCGAATGTGTGACACCTCGAAAATTTAATAAATTAATTAAAATAATAATAAGAGAAAACTTGTAATTTTGTATTAAGAGGTAAAAATATATAATTTTAGAAATGTTGGAATTAGGCCATGGGACCTATTTCATTCCGTCTAAAATGACGTGTATAGTTATGAAACATAAATAACTCGTTAAATTTAATAAAAAGGGTCAAAAATATTAGGAAATATGGTCAGTGGAATTTTCGTAAATATGGATTTTTGATCTAGATTGGAAAACCCTTATTTTCAGCTATAAAAGGACCCTAACCTCCAATATTTCTCATCCTAAACCCTAGCAATCGCCTGTACATTAAATTCTCCTTCCTTATCCTCAAAACTTCTTAACCTAAAAAAAACTTCTCTCACTTCCAAAATTCTAAATAAAAATAAAATCAAAGTAAAATCAAGATAGAGAAAGAAAATCAGAAAATAGAAGAGAAAGCAAGAAGGGAGGCAATTCATATTAAGCTAGGAAGAAGAAAGCTTTAGAAAGGTAAGTAAATTAATTATTAGGATATGTTGATTCGTGGGTAATTGAATTATTAATATTTTTACCCGATCTAAAATATATTGTTTTAATTTGATATAAAAGTTCCAATCCAAATTTATTTTAAATGGATTTACTTCAGCTATTTACAGATACGATGGGTGATCTTACCTTGCATTGATTGATAACTTGAAATGTACGTAGATTTATAGTCAAAACACACTACGTAGTTTATTGAAAAGAATATATACAAATGTATAATCCTTGAAATCAACAAGTTGAATTAGTGTAATGAAGGGTACGAAATACATATAGAAATCTGGTTGAAAATAAGTCCCTAAACTTGTATGCATAATAACAAAAAGACAAACAAAAAAACCAAAACAAATTAAAATCAAAAATCTAGAAAAACTACGTATAGACGTCTAACCAGAAGTCTTAAAAATCAACCGGACTTCTAAAAAAAATGGTTCAGACGTTTGGATTTCAGGAAATCCCAATCCAAGATTTTTAAATTGAAATTTGACCTAATTCAAATGTCTTCAGTTTCAGTCACACGTCTAAAAGTGAAATTAGATGTCTAAGAAGGGGATTCGAACATCTGAATATTTGGATTGTTTTTCATATCATCAGGTAACTGGACAACTGAATTGGATTTTTTGACATTTGAATAGTTTCAAAAACCCAAAGTTATCTATTTTGGACTACTTTCGGTATTTATATTTTATTTCCTTCCATTGTGAGATCTGAAAATGTAGAATATATTAATTTATAATTCTCTCCATGTAAACTTTTCCAAATCCAATGACTCATACTTTTTGGCGAGTTAACCGCCACTTTAGGCCATGAGGCGATATGTCCAAAGGTGCGGGTTATTGCATTTGGTATCAAGGTCAAGCTTTGGGATTCTTTAAGCAGTAGATGCATACCTAGAGAGCATACTTACATATGTTCGAAATTATTGTTAAATCAAAAACTGGTATAACATTCATGATGCCAATAACGATGAAATAATCCCTGACTTAAACAAACGTGGTAACATGATCAAGCATAACTCAATCAATATTGACTTAGTTATATCATCAGGGACTAATTCATCACTTCAGACTAAAAGTAACTATGCTATAGGATCGTGCAATATGGAATATATACCAAACTTATTAACTAGTGCAGAAAGTAACTATAAAATAAAAATAGTAGTAAAGTAAAATAACACCAGAGATTTTTATACTGGTTTGAACTTCCTGTTATACATCCAGTCCCAGACTCCTTCTGTAATTCAAACTAGCAGCCCTCTCTTAACCTAGAGGAATAGGTTTACACCGCCTGAGCAACCGAACATGACTTTGACCACCTGAGCAACCGAACAGGATTTTCTCGCCTGAGCAACCGAACAGGACTTTGATACAAATGAAATGTTTTCTTGACTTTGCGTGCTCTTGTTACAACACAGATTTGTCAAATGAAGTACACCCTTCCTATAATCTTCTCCTCAAGTAAAATATGTATATTTGTGTGTACGTGAAGATAAGGAAGATAAGATTGCTTTAGTGTTAGAGAAATAAATACGCGATTGCTCAAATATTCAAGCAATAAAGCAAGAAACTCAGAATTCAAGAAAGTATGAAAATAGAACTAGAATTGTTAATTTAATCTTGAATTGAGTTTGTATATATAGAGATTACAGAGTTGCAACTCCTGGTTAAAAGTTCTGTTGGAAAGAAATGGTTGCAACTCTTCCTGGAAGAGATTTCTCTTCGTTGAAGAGAGATGTCTCTTCAGGAAATTCGAAAAATTGACAGTTAGAACATATTCAGTCGACTGAATATTATTAGTCAGTCAATTGAAATGAAACAGAGAAAAATAGTCCAAAAATATTCATATTCAGTCGACTAAAATTTTGATTTAGTCGACTGAATATTTTGTAAAGTCGGGTCTTTGAATATTTAATCGACTAAGAGTAATTCAAAAGTAATTTAATATATATATATATATATATGCACGTACACAGCTTCAATCGACTGGGTGGGTTAATTTAGTCGACTGACCTGGAAGTTTCATGCATATAAAAGCTTATTTCTGAAAATAAATTTTGTCGTGCTTGTCTGTGTTTGTGAACTACTTTTGGATATATTTTAACATAGCTAACACTAGACTTCGACTCTAAACAACATATAGATGAACCATACTTCATATTGTTAAGTCTGGTCTTCGTAGTTCTTTGTCGTAGATTAATGAATCTTCGTGTCAGTTGAATTTCTTGTCATTAGTCAAAACATAAGATCCAACATTCTCCCCCTTTTTGATGATGACAACTCCATTTGTGATATGAATGAATCTCGATAATATTTTTCCGTAGTTCTATATCTCCCCCTGAATATATGCTATCCTTACCTTTCAGTTTCTCCCTCTAAATCTGTGCTTTTATTCCTGCTGCAAATAGTGTTAGAGCAATATCTTTCTCCCTCTTTGTCATAGACAAAAAGGAGAGTTTATATGATGAAATAATTCTACTAAATATATGGAACATTCTTTGAAATTCCAAAATCTATCATTTTCCTTTTGTTTCTCCAAGTACCTGCAATAAATAATAATCATTTTGGTACCCCCTTACTATGTTAGGGTCCAAGGGTTAATCATAGGATGAAAACCTTACCAAAATAGGTGTGGTTGTACCCTCTAAAAGAAAAAAAATAATGAAACAATTTTAAAATTAACTACTACATAATATAAGGTATCAGAAAAAAAAAATTAAAGCTTGTGATACTCAAATTTCTTATAATTTCCTAATTTTTAGGAAACCATGCCCATTAGGGTGTGGTTGAACCTTTATAGATATAGTTTCCACTACAAATCACATTCTTATAATAGTTGCTAATATAAAGTTCTTTATCATGATCAATCATATTAGCCGAAATCCATATCTTAATATTATTAGTCATTTGCTTAGTACTTGAAAAATAATTTTTATCATTTCTAAACAAAGTACTATGATGATTGTAACTGGTTTTAAAACTATCTTGGTTACTAGCACTAGCACTAAAATTAGTATACAAGAATACATATCTAGTACTATTTTTACTTTTAGCTTGTTTATAGCCCAAATTGCTTTTATCATTGTGAGCTTTCGAATTTGCAACTAAGGAAGATAAGATATCTTTACCTTTGTTAATATTAATGATTTTTTTATTTAATTTTTCAAAATTTGCTTTAGAATTATAAACTTCTTTTTGCAAAATATTACTATTATCTTTTAAAATCTCGCATTCTTTAGATAATTCTAAATTCTTTTTAATTAAAGATTCGTTCTCTTTTTCAAGAGACAAAAATTAAAGATCTAGAATTATTTAAAGAATTTTCAAAAAAATGTATTTTTATTTTGCAAAACATTGATTTCCTCCAAAAGATCATTGTTTTTATCTTCTAACTGCTCATTTTCTTTTTGTAGGAAATCTTTTTGTAAAACAAGTTCTTCTACGGTATTTTCAAAATATTTAGTTTGTTTTACCAAAAATTTATTTTCCTCTTTTAAATTGGAAATTTCGTGCTCACAATCTTTTAACTTAGCTAAAGCAATTCTATTAACTTTATTCAAAGTTTTACAGTCTTTTAATAATTCATCATGTACTAATAAAGGATCTTTATATAAAGAATCTAAGCATACCGATTGTGATCTGAGTTTAGCCATGAAGCATTTGTTTGTTTACTCCTTTGATTCTTTTTTATTGCTCTTCCTCTTCCTATTGCCTTGATTAGATCTCTTTATGGCCATTTATTCTGGGATGTTGTTACGATCTCTAGATACCCAGGCTTTGATACCAAATGAAAGTAACTATAATATAGGATCATGCAATATGGAATATATACTAAACTTATTAACTAGTGCAGAAAGTAACTATAAAATAAAAGTAACAGTAACGTAAAATGACACCAGAGATTTTTATACTGGTTCGAACTTCTCGTTCTACAACCAGTAACAGACTCCTTCTGGAATTCAAACTAGCAGCCCTCTCTTAATCCGGAGGAATAGGTTTACACCGCCTGAACAATCGAACAGGACTTTGACCACTTGAGAAACCGAATAGGATTTTCCCGCATGAGCAACCGAATATGACTTTGATACAAATGAAATGTTTTCTTGACTTTGCGTGCTCTTGTTACAACATAGATTTATCAAATGAAGTACACCCTTCCTATAATCTTCTCCTCAATTAAAGTATGTATATTTGTGTGTACCTGAAGATAAGTAAGATAATATTGCTTTATAATTAGTGAAATAAATACTCGATTGCTCAGATATTCAAGCAACAAAGCAAGAAACTCAGAATTCGAGAATGTATGAAAATAGAATTAGAATTGTTAATTTAGTCTTGAATTGAGTATGTATATATAGAGATTACAGAGTTGCAACTCCTGGTTAAAAGTTCTGTTGAAAAGAAATCGTTGCAACTCTTCCCAAAAGAGATTCCTCTTCGCTGAAGAGAGATGTCTCTTCAGGAAATTCAAAAAATTGACAGTTAGAACATATTCAGTCGACTGAATATTATTAGTTAGTCGACTGAAACGAAATAGAGAAAAAATAGTGCAAAAATATTCATATCAGTCAACTGAATATTTTGTAAAGTCGAGTCTTTGAATATTTAGTCAACTAAGAGTAATTTAATATATATATATATATATATATATATATGCATGTACACAGCTTCAGTCGACTGAGTGGGTTAAGTTAGTCTATTGATCTAGAAGTTTCATGCATATAAAAGCTTATTTCTGAAAATAAATTTTTTCATGCTTGTCTGTGTTTATTAACTACTTGAGGATAGATTTTAACATAGCTAAAACTGGACTTCGACTCTAAGCCACATATAGATGAACCATACTTCATATTGTTGAGTCCGATCTTCATAGTTCTTTGTTGTAGATTCATGAATCTTCATATCAGTTGAATTTCTTTTCATTAATAAAAAAATAAGATCCAACAAAGACTATTGCATGAAAGAATCATTATAGGATGGACCAATGATGGCATTAGGCTCGATAATGGGCTATGTAATTCGTACTTATGTTCGAAGCCCTTGTTCATATAATTATGCACATATATGCTTGTCATAGTTCAAGGCATTTCCAAACAGTCCACGTCAAGTTTGATTTAGATAATTTCATTTATACGCAAGTCCATATCAATAATGTTCGAAATAGAGCATAGTCGAAGTCAATGAATATGTCCAAGTCCTTGTTCATTTAATTTAATATGATTACAGTCAAGTAAGATTTGTCCCCAATCCGATTTAGGGTTACAAGTCTTTGATTTAAGAAAAGAGGGAGAGAATGAAAATCGTCCTCCAAATGTCACCCTTATCCATATTTATAAGAGATGAACAACTCCACTCCGCCTCTCATGTCTTTGGCAAGGTCGACTTCGACAATGCTTGGCACTAGCTTCTTCATTGGATAATACCAATAAAATGAGGCACCGAACATTGATAAGGAGCAACGTCGTCATTGGGCAGTGCTGTGAAGGAGCTTCTTCTTATTATATGATGTCGAAGTCGATGACTCTCGATGTTGATGGTTGGAACTTCTCATTGGATGATGGCGATATGAAGTTGAAGCGTTACTAATTATTGATGATATCTTTATAGACAACACATAATATAATTCTGGTCGAACGAAGCGATTTTTATTTGGCACGATATTCATCTTGACCTTGTTGACTTGCTACATTTCTTGTTCCATATGAAAGTAGAGTGGCATCGTTTGAGGCTCGGTGATGGATGAAGGTGTCATCGCCATTGATGGAAAGCGGTGTTGTATAGGTGCGGTATCATGGAGGAGAATTACAGTTAAAAAGTGGTATTTCCATAACTTTCATGTTTAATAATGACATGAACATTGACATTCACGATAGGTGGCTCCAATGAACTATAAGGTTGTTTGAGTAACAACATCCACATTATTGTCGTTGGTCCCAGACTGCCATACTAGACCAGTGTCGACAATAAGCTGCCTTAATAGAAGATAGTAGCGGTACCAATGACAAGCGGTACTGAAGAGGTTTGGTCTTAATGTGTAACGATGTTCAGGCTATCCCTATTGATGAAAGTTGATGTCAATTGAGCACGATGTTGGTAATAGGAAGTGTTTGATTTGGGGCAGCATCCCCCCCGACCATGTAGGCATGCGATACTGTTAGCATGGTTTTGGGGCTCTATACTGATTGAGAGTTCATCGTGTGTCATCGAAGGAAGGTGACATGATGGAGTGTGATGTGAATGGAGGTCAATGTAGCATGAAGTGCGACATGGTCGAATTGTATCTCTTCATAGGATACGGTAATGCCGATCTTTTTCTTTGTTGGTGAAATGCGACGCTGATGAAGCATGACGTGATGAAGTGTGATGTGGTTATGAGGTGATGCCGAAGAGATATATCACTAATTTTATACATTATTGATCTAATATGGCCCTATTAATCATCGACATAAAACCTATTCACACCAATTCCTTTGCTATCAGTCGTGGCATTACCTTTTTATTGAAAATATTATGGGTAACATTTAACCCTCGGTATAACGTAAGATTTTTACTCTTTAGGGTAAAATCATAAATTTCCTTGCTTTGCTCAATCGTTTGCGAGATCTCCCTTCTAGTGCTATTTTCCTGCAAAACAACATGATTTTTATTATTTACCTTTTGATTGAACTTTTTAGGAGATTATGAAGGATCTTTTGCTTGCAACCTAGTGTTACTTTTGGAGTTTATCAAGGTTAGAAATTTATATAACAAAGATTTATATGAATTGAAGACTAGATAATTATTTGTGAATTGTAGTTTCCTAAATGGAAATATCATAGCCAGGAAAGACTATAAATCCTTCTAGCAATGATAATAGAAGACCAATAGGTTCGTTCGATGGTTATAATAGAAAACCATAAAACACATTTGATAATAAAATGTCCTTCTGAAAATAAGAGAAGATCAGAAATCCATGTCAGAAATAATAGAAGAAGACAGGAAATCTATATCTGGCAATAATAAGAGACCAGAAATCCATATCTAACATTAATAATGGAAGTCTAGAAATTCATTTCTGAAAATAATAACAGAAGACCAGAAATCCAAATCTGGCAATAATAGTAGAAGACCAGAAATCCAAATCAGAAAAAATAGAAGATCAAAAATCCATATCTGACAATAATAGGAGAAGTCTAGAAATCCATATCTAGAAATAATTAATGAAGACAGAAATCCAAATCTGGTAATAATAATAGAAGACCAGAAATCCAAATCTGAAAATAATATAAGACCAGAAATCCATATTTGGAAATAATAGTAAAAGTCCATAAATCTATATCTACAAATAATAAAAGACCAAAAATCCATATCCAGCAATAATAGTAGAAGACCGAAAATCTAAATCTGAAAATAATAGAAGACCAAAAATACATATAAGGTAATAATAGGAAAAGTCTAGAATTCCATATCAGAAGGTAATAGAAGACCAAAAATCCATATCTGGCAATAATAGTAAAAGTCTAGAAATCCTAATCTGAAAATAATAGAAGACAAGAAATGGCAATAGTAGTAAAAGTCTAGAAATCCATATCTGGAAATAATAAAAGACCATAAATTCATATCTACCAATAATAGTAGAAGTCCAGAAATCCATATTTGGAAATAATAAAAGAAGACCAGAAATCCAAATCTGGCTATAATAATAGAAGACCAGAAATCCAAATCTGGAAATAATAAAAGAGCAGAAATCCATATCTGGCAATAATAGTAGAAGTCCAGAAATCCATATTTGAAAATATTAAAAGAAGACCAGAAATCCAAATTTGAAAATAATAGATAAGGTTTGTCAAAAAGCATAAACGGCTCATACTAGATTGATCTTTACCTAGAAGGCTATTTGTCTTGAAGCGCTTACTGACTCTAGTTTTAATAGGTTTCCCTCTCATAGATTGGCTAGTTTAGAGCACTATTGACTCTAATTTTGATAGATCTTCCTCTTGAAGATTGATTGGTTTGAAGCACTACTTGGCTCTACTTTTGAGAGATCTTCCTCTTGAAGATTGATTCGGTGCTTTAGTGAGGCCTTTGATGACTAGCACTAAAGGCTTACTCTGTCCTCCCTCTAGGAGGTTCTTTAGCGAGGCCTTTGACAATGACATTGAAGGCTTGGTTGGTGCTTTAGTTAGGCCTTTGATGATGGCACTAAAGGATTATTCTATCCTCCCTCTAATAGGCACTCCAACCAGGCCATGTAGGTAGGGGTTGAAGGCTTTCTTAGTGCTTTAGTGAGGCCTTTCATGACGGTACTAAAGGCTTACTCCGACCTCCCTCTATAAGGTGCTTCAATGAGGCCTTTGCTGACATCACCGAAGGCTTAGATACGACCTTTGATGACCAGGGACCTCTTGTGGTCATGAGCCTATGATGGCTAGGGCCCTCTTGCGGTCATGAGCCTTTGATGGCCTGAGCTATTTGGTGATCATGAGCCTTTGATGTCTAGAGCTTTCTTCCTTGAGAGAATCTTACTCCTTTTTAGGATTGAACCGAAATTCTCTTTATTCATCCATCATTGGAAAAATATGGCCACAAATGTTCAGCATTCCATGTTCCTGCTATGACGTTGCCATATGATCGATAGAGTTTATAGGTACTAGGCGGGATTACTTTGTGTATGATTAAGGGTCCTGCTCAATTTGGTCCTAGCGGCTTGTCCACCAGATTCTTAGTATTAGCCATGACTCTTTGGAGAACTAGATCTTCCTTTTGAAACAATTTTCCTCTTAATCTGGAGTTACGTTACTTGGATATTCTTCATTGATACTCAGACGTTCGAATGGCTACTTCATCTCTTAACTCATTAATTAAGTCTGAAGATTCTCTCTTTAACTCTTGATTTAGACTGAATACATATACAATCCTTCGATGGGAAGGTACTTCAACCTCAATTGGAAGCATGGCTTCACACCCATATGTTAGGGAGTATGGGGGTATGCCTTGTCTCAATTTTAGTAGAATTTCCACATTCCCATAGAATGAGAGGTAACTCTTCTTCCCAAATCCTTTTGCCTTGTCCAACCGCTTCTTTAGAATGGCCGTTATAGTTTTGTTAGCCGCTTCAACAGCTCCAATTACTTTGAGATGAGCTACAAACAAAAAGTTTTTGATGATTCCATTTGTATTACAGAACCGAGTAAATTCTTTACTTTAAAATTGAGTTCCATTGTCAGATATTAATTGGTATGGAATCCGTAATCTGGTAAATATATTCTTGATTACGAACTTGAGAACTTTTTCAGATGTGATATTCGAAAGTGGCTCAGCTTCTACCTACTTCGTGAAGTAATTAATGGCTACTACCACGTACCTAGCTTCTCCTTTAGATATCGGTAGAGACCCAATTATGTCAATTCCCCATGATAGGCCATGGGCTTGGGATAGAAGTCAATTCGTTTGATGGTAGGCGTGTGTTCTTAGAGTTGACATTTTTGCATCTTCTTACATATTTAATATCTTGACTAATCATTTGAAGCCAATAGAAGACTTGCCTCATAACTTTCTTGGTCAATTTCAATCCCTTGGTATGGTCTCCTTCGTGGGCTTCCCTTAGTAATTTTGCTCCTGTTTCTAGAACAACACATCTTGGATAAAGGAGAGAATATCCCTTTTTATAAAGTATGTCATTTGCTATGACAAAAGTTGGAGCCTGGCATTTTATTCTCCTTGCCTCTTTTTTATCAGTTAGGAGCCTTTATATTGTTATATATTCGACAATAGGAGTCATCCAATTATTCTCATATTGATTATCAGTTTCCGCATGTGGAAAGTTTTCTTGAAGGATCTTAGTTCGTCTTTATTTTCCTTGCATGTTAAGGATTAAGACCTGGTCAACACTAAGTTCTTATTTTAAGGATTGGAAATTTTCTCCTCTATACTAGGATTCTCCTTGTAACACACTAGAAAGATTCGGGCTTATGGTGCCCCCGTGAGGTTACTAACTTTACCAAATAATCAGCTTAGGAGTTCTTGCCTATTGGTACTTAATGTATTTAGAAATCTACAATTTGGGTCAGCATTTTCAATCTCTTTTTGACATATAGAGTCAGTTTGGTGTCCTTTCTCTGATATTTGTGGTTTAGCTGATTTACCATTATTTGTGAATCAGTGATAATTTCAAATCTAGGGATTTTTAATTAGAGAGCTAGAGTAAGTCCCGCTACCATGGATTCATATTCTGCTAAATTTTTAGTAGCTAGAAACCCTAACTTCATTGCATAGTGCAAACGATGTCCATCAGGTGTTATAATTACATATCCGGCTCCGGCTCCTTTTTGTTTGAAGCCCTGTCTATGAATAATTTCCACTTAGGTTTTAGGTCCTTTTCTTTTTTTGATTTCTCTTTAATAAATCATGTACACTCATTGACAAAATCGGCTAACGCTTGTCCCTTAATTAACAACCAAGGCAGGAATTTGATATTGTCTTGGTTAAGCTCAATTCCCTAATTAACCAACCTTCCTGAAGTTTCTGGTTTACTAAAAACCTGCTTGAGTGGGAAATTAGTTATGACTTTGATTGAGTGTGCTTGGAAATAAGCCCGTAACTTTCGTGCGGTAAGCATTAAACAGTATGCCAACTTTTCTATAACTGGATATCTAGTTTCTGCGTCTTTGAGCCTCTTACTGGTATAATATACTGGAAGATGAATTCCCTTCTCTTCTTTTATTAGCACTGAGCTAACTGCGTGTTCAGAAACTGTCATGTAGAGATAAAGACTTTCGCTATCCACATGGCTAGGGAGAATTGGCGATTTTTCCAAATGATCTTTCAGCTCTTTAAAAGATTTTGCACAATCTTCACTCCATTCGAAGTTTTCTTCTTCTTGACCGCATTGAAGAATGGAATGCATTTATCGATGGCTTTGAAAATGAATCTATTCAATGCTGCCACTTTTCCATTCAGGTTCATTGCGTCTTTGCTTTTTTAGGTTCTACCATATTTCTATTAGCTTGAATTTCGTAAGGGTTAGGTTCGATTCCTCTTGCACTAACAATATATACCAAGAATTTGCCGAACTAAATTCCAAAAGAACACTTTTGTGGGTTAAGCTTCATCTGGTATTTTTGTAATACACCAAACATTTCTTCAAGGTCTTTTAGATGACTGCCTCTCTCTTGAGACTTGACCAACATGTCATCTATATATACTTCTATATTCCAACCAATTTGTTCCCAGAACATTCTATTCACTAGCCTCCAGTATGTTGCTTCTGCATTCTTCAATCCAAAAGGATACACTTTATAACAATACGTTCTCCAATCTATTATAAAACTGGTGTTTTCCTCATCTGGTTTGAACATTGGAATTTGATTGTATCTAGAATACACGTTTATGAAAGACAAGAGTTGGTGTCCGCTTGTTCCATCGACTAACTGTTCTATCTTTGGGAGTGGCTAGTAATCTTTAGGCATGATTTATTCAAATTAGTGTAACCAACACATATTCTCCACTTCCCATTAGATTTCTTGACTAGCACTAGATTAGCTAACCATTTCAGATAAAGTACCTCTCTAATAAATTCATTCTCGAGCAATCTTTTGACATCTTCATCAAAGCACTAAATCGAACTTTATCAAACTGTCTATCCTTCTGTCGGACTGGTGTGATATTTGGGTCTATATTCAAAACATGGCAATGACAGTTGGATCTATTCCAATCATATCTGAGTGGGTCTAGACAAATACATCTTTGTTAAACCGAAGGAACTAAACTGGATCTCCCTTGAGTTTTCTATCTAACTCTCTTCCAATTTTGACTATCTTCGTTGTATCGGTAGAATCTATGGATATTTTCTCAAGGTCTTCTGTAGGCTTCATTCTTTCTTGTTCATTTCTACAGTCTAGTTCAGTGACAATTTCCTCATCTTTTATTTCATCTTCCACTAGATTTGCTTCCTTCCCTTTTCTTTTCTTCTTTGAGAAGTCAAATTTTCTCAATACACATTTAGTCTTCTTAACAGGCTCTATTTTCACTTTGGACGATGAGTTTAAAGAATCACCATCCAAAGGCTTTTTAGTATCATTTAGGATTAATTTATTTTTATCTGAATCATAACAAGAAAGCTAATCTCATTCATTTTGTTCCATAGTTGCAAAGTACATCTCGCAAGCACTGAATTGTTCCCATCTTATGGTTCCCCGGTCGCTTTTAGTCAAGAATTTCACCATCTGATACTTTGGGGAGACAAAAGCATCAAATTTGTCCAAAGTTGGTCTTTTGAAAAAGGCATTTATAATACAAAGGTTGATCCATGACGACGAAGAGAGTTTCAAAGGTCCAAGAGCACGGAGGAACTCCCATTTGCACAAGAAGTCTTATCTATCCAACACGAGTATCCTTTATTATTGAACCGAAAAATAGGATTAAAATTTGGTTCGAACTTTTCTTTCGAAGTCCCCATTTGATCAAATGCATGTTTGAAAATTACGTTGACAATACTTCCGGTATCCACCAAAATTTTGATAACCACAGAAAGTCCATTTGCATAGTAATCTGAGTGGGTCACTGTGCGGGAGGCGTGCCCCTCTTAGCTCTTGTAGGGTGATGGTCAGATTATGCATCCGGATTTGAAAACTTGGATTTTTGAGCGATGATCCCTCTTGACTAGTGACAATCCCTTCCTTTGCTTCCCCAATATAGTGACTCCTGGCTCCTTTGCTATTTCCAACTAGGTGTAGGCCTTCATGGATTACGTCGGTTCTATTGAGAGGTGGAATGAAATCCGGTTGAACATCATCCTCTATCAAATTTACAGTGTTGCTAGGTTACCTTTGGTTGCCATTTTTAGCTTTCCGACTATTCATAACAAATTCTTTCAAATGCCCAGAATGGATCATGCATTGAATGATGCTTGCCAATACCCAACACTCATCTGTTTTATGCCCGTTCGATTTGTGATAAGCACAATAATCCCCCATTTTCTTGGTTCGGGATCAGTTTTAGCTTTGTAAGAGATCGGAAAGTCATCTCTTTCCTTCATTGCAGTATATATGTAAGATATTGGCCTGTTCAAGGCAACATGGTTAGTGTTTGAGTCTTCTACCCATCTTAGCTTCTTGCGTTGCGGTTGTTGTTAAATTTCCCTTTTTCCTTCTAGGCTTGGACCTTCTTTCTGGCATGATACATTTCATCCTTGCGGATGAACTTATCAGTCTGGAATTGTAAATCTTACAACTACTTGCACCCGTGTATATAGAGTTCCCACCAGAATTGATTTTGTTAGATCAGTCCAGAATGTACCGCCACCAACTTATCTCTATCAGTCATATTCTTCGCCTTTAGTGCTTCTGCATTGAATCTCTTATATTAATCGTCCAACAACTCTCCTGGTCTCTGTTTGATATTAGCTATCACAATGTAGTCGGTGACAAGATCTTTACAGATACAGAACTGCGTTGAAAATTCATAACAAAACTGTTTCCAAGAATAGATAGTCCTATCTTGGTATTGTCTGTACCATTTAGCTGCCGATCCTTGAAAGTAGTTAGGAAAGCCTACAACGCAAAGCTTTGGATGCATTGTATAGGTCCATTTGGCTGTCAAAGGCCAATAAGTGATCGTTTGGATTGATTGTTCCATTATACATAATGGATGGGAACATAATGGATGTGATCTTGGTATGAGAGGGGATTCTCACGGACATGATTTCATCTATGAAGGGAGCTTCTCGATGATTATCGTTGATTCTGTCATCTAGAGTTCTTTTTCCTTGAAATTAAGCATATCTTTTGCCATTATTTCTACCAAGTCTCTCAAGTAAGATTCATGATCATGGTAGTTGCTTCTTTCAGGTTTGTACCCTTTAGACTTTTAGTGTAACATCCCTTATTTGGAGGCCAAAAGCTAAGCGCTATGGATGCTGCAGTCATCCATGGTATCACTTTCTGGTGATGAAATACAGTAACGTTAACGGTATCCATAATATCAAAAGCACTTGAATATGAACAAAGTCACAGATTTCCATAAAACAATAATTTTCAGTGATTACATTTCAAATAATATCATATCCAAGTTACAAAAATCTCCAAACGTATCCCAGGCATTGATCAAATATAATTTACAACAATACGCCAAGAACGACATATGAAGATGCCGCCTTAGATGATCAAAGCAATATAGACATAATTGTCTTAATACACAATGGAAACAATTTAAAACAAAATTCCTAAATTAGCTATCCGTCAGCCACTTGCTAGTCTTTAGATGTTTTATTCGCCAAAACCTGCTAAAACCTGAAAACCCAAAACCTCAGCCACCTGAGAGTTTAAGGGGAAACAAAAACTTCAAGTCAGAGATAAAGCCTGGTATGAATAATATCTGTTACATCTCAGTTTATAGATAAATTGTGAGACTAGCCGCTTAGCGGAACAGGTTTCTCCTCAATAATATCTATTTTCTAAACATATATTTTGTAAATCCTTTCATGCAACCAAACTGGTTAATCAACTGATTATAATAATAATATAGCAATATCCATTATGCTAAAACAGGAAATAAAGTAGACTATCTGTCTAAAATCCAAGCTATCTACTCTATACTAGACTACCTGTCCTAAATTCTGATTATAGCAATATTCATTTATGCTAAATAATGGGCTATCTGCCCAAAACAGGTAAAAAGGGTGGACTAACTGTCCTAAAAATAGCAAAGTCTGTTATGCTAATAAATGAACTAACTGTTCATATCAGAGTTGACTGCTCTTTCTGGGCTAACTGTCCTCTGGACTAGTTATCCTCTAGGCTGACTGCCCTCAAAATGGACTAACTGTCCGAATTTAAATGAGCTAACTGCCCGATTTTCTATTCGGTTAACTACCCTTCAAAATGTGTGGGCTAACTGCTCTTCAAAATTTTCCTCGAAAACCTTTTCAAAATGATTTAGTCCTCCAAATCATATATATACAAGGAAAACATATCTTTAGCTTTACTCCAAGCTATTTTTGTCATGTTATATATAATTTACTCAAAATAATGTTGATGATGTTCAATAAGGATTATCCATCCTTTTAAAATAAGTTAAAGTCCTTTGTAACATAAAACACTTAGGCTATCTGCCTAGCCCTTATATTCGAAACCCTTTTTTAAAACTTTTAAACAACCTTTCGAAAACATAGAAGGTAACTCCTTCTAAACCATTAATAAAACCCTTCGAAAGCATTGAAGGTAACTCCTTCATATCCTTTAATAAACCTTTCGAAATCATTGGAGGTAACTCCTTCAAAACCTTTTAAAAGCCTTCCTTTTACAAACTTTAAAACATATGACATCCGCCTTAAAATCCTTTAAACCTTAGCCTTTCGAAAACATTAAACCATACCTTTCGACCTTGTCGAAAGGTCCTACCTTTCGACCATGTTGGAAGGTACCTTTTCGACCTAGTCGAAAGGTTTCACATTTCGGCTTTGTTGAAAGCCTGGGGTACCTTCCCTATAAAACATTTATAAACCTTTCGAAAACAACGTAACTCAAAACCTTTCGAAGACATTGGGTTCAATTTAAAACAAGTGGAAACCTTTCGAAACCTTTCGAAACCATTCAAAGTTAACTACTTTGAAACCATTAAAACGTTTCGACTTAAAACATTTAGATTATGCAAAAGGATCAGAAAAACATTAGAGTCAAAGCAACTGCTTTGAAACCTTTATAAATCCTTTCAAAACCTTTCGAAAACAATGAAGTGTTGGTGTTGGAACCAACCCTTCGAAATCAATGGAGGGAGGCGATAAGTTTTAGAAAAAAAAAGATAACCTCTGACTCCATCTGTGTCGAAAGGTTAGGAAGCGGCATCTGTGCTTCCGACCTTGTAGAAAGCTAACCTTTTGACTTTGTCGAATGTTTTCATTTAAAACAAGAAAACAAACCAATCGAAACCTTTTTCTTTTAAACTATTTGACAATGTCGAAAGCCCTTTGTCGAAAGCTAGCATGCGTATTTTCCATTAAACCAAAACATACTTTCGTCTTCTTCGAAAGCTCTAACCTTTCATCCCCAAACCATTCGACTTCATCCAAATAACTATGTACCAGTTGCCTGTTACCATGTGCATTGGTTATTGACCTAGCCGAAAGGTTTGATACCTTTCGACCTTGTCGGAAGGTTTAGAATGAAGGCGGAAGCTCTTGCCGAAAGGGTTGAAATAGAAGAAAAACTATTTGTTGTACTTTAAAATAGTTCTTTCGTACCAAACCTGCCTTGTTTGTCTAAATCTGATTGGTTACCAGAATTTTATATTCAAAAATGCTGCCGACTTTCCTTATTGAGAAATTTAAATAATTTTGAAAAAGCCCATTTTTCCTTTATAATTATATAAAACATTTAAGTCTCATACCTTAAATAATTTTATATAACTATTAAAACCTCTTGAAAAATTATGGAAAAATTCCAGAAAATCAATTAAAATGTTCTCTTCAACATATAAAATTTTCAGATCCAAACAATAACCGTTATTTCCATAAATAATTTAATAATCCAAAGTACCATTTTCTTCCTTAGAAAATTCATAACAATTCCACAAAAATTCTGAAAATCGAAACCCATCTCTAAATTAACTTTTTAGATCATCATAAAAATTCGCAAGGCTATCATATGTCATTTAATAGGGTTTTCGTCTTAAAACATGCCATAAAATCTATATGAACATGCATAAATCATCAACATGTATATATATATATATATCATTTTATCACTCAAAAACACAGCAAACCATTGCAAAATAATTCGGGTTTAATCTTAAAGCTGAAACCATAAAAGTTTAGAGATGTAAACATTATTCGCTTTTGCTTTAATGGTTAAGGGGCTTGAGATTTGTATGAGTTTGATTTGAATTTGCTTTCCTTAAGCTTTTCTTTTGTTTCCTCTTCTTCTTTCTTTGTTAATGGTGGAAGACCAAGCTTTTAAAAATTTTAAAATGTGAAATGAACGTGTGTTGGAATACACGACCTAAGGAAGATAATATAGGAATGGCCTCTTTCCCATAATACCCTTCTTCTAATTCATTTTAAACCCTTCATTTAATTTATTAGTTAAAAAGGCACGGCTACCTTAATTAAATCAAATCTCAATCCCCTTATCAACACATTAATTTTTTTTAGTTTATCTGACTAAATCTCCTAAATAATGTTATCAAGACTACCCTTCTTAAAGAATTTCATCCTCGAAATTACAATAAGGCTCAAAACAAACAAGAAGGTAAAAAATACCATCAAAACAAGTCAGGATAAGTATCTCTAATCCTTCTCTCAACCTCACAAGTGCAGTCATCGTCACTCCACTGGACTTTGACTAATCTAACCGTTTTGGTTCTAAGCTTTTTCTCATTTGTCACAACAATGCGAACTGGCTTCCTCACTATGGTCAAGTCCGGTTCTACCACTAAATCATCTAGCACTATCGATGCAATAGTAGTCTCCGGGTCTCTAACAGACTTTCTGGGATGAGAAATATGAAAAACATCATGGACACCTTCCAAACTGCTTGGTAACTCAAGTCTATATGTGAGCTTCCCGATCCTCTCAAGAATAGGAAAAGGTCCAATTAACCTAGGAGATAACTTCCCCGACATCCCAAATCTAAGCACACCCTTCATGGGTGATACTTTGACGAAAACCTGGTCCCCAACTGAGAACTCCAAATCTTTCCGTCTCTTATCTACACAACTCTTCTGCCTAGACTGAGACTCCTTTATCCTAGCTCGAATGACCTCAATCTTTTCTGCAGCTTCTCTAGCCAGATCTGGACCAAGAATCAACCTATCCCCGGTCTCCAACCAACAAAACGGGATATCTACATGGTTTTCGATCCAAAGCTTCAAATGGTGCCATCCCAATACTAGTCTGATAACCGTTGTTATACGAAAACTCGACTAGATGCTGATGATCCTCCCACGATCCCCTAAAATCCAGAATACAAGCTCTTAACAGATCTTGTTAACCCTTTCCGTTTGCCTATCTATCTACGGATGGTAAGCGGTACTCATCATAAGTTTGGTTCCCAAAACATCCTGCGGACTCTTCCAAAACTCACCAGTGAACAAGGAATCTCTATCACTAACTATACTGCTAGGAACTCCATGCAGTCTAACCACATTCTTCATGAACAACCTTGCTAAAACAGGTGCCATCCTGGCTGACTTAACTGGAATGAAATGGGCACTTTTGGTCAATCTATCCATTATAACCCATATACTTTCATTTCCTTTGTTCGACCTTGGCAACTCGTCTATGAAGTCCATAGAAATAGAATCCCACTTCCACACTGGAATATCTAACAGCTGAAGCAAGCCACTTGGCTTCTGGTGTTCGGCCTTTACCAACTGGCAATTCAAGCACTTCCTTACACATAAACCAATATCCCACTTCATTCCTTCCTAGAAGAAACTCCTCTTCATATCCTGATACATCTTGGTACCTTCGGGATGTATAGTGAACTTCGAACGATGGCATTCATCTAAGACTTCCTTTCTTATGTTTCCTACACTCGAAACACATAATCTTCCTTTCTTTCTCAGTCACCCATTCTGGTCAAGACTGAAATCTTTCAAGTCATCGCTCTTGGTTCCTTCTTTAGCTTTAAGATTCGTTCAGCTAAAACTGGATCCTCTATCTTCTTAGAAGCAATCCATTCGATCAACACTGGTCGAACTTCCAAACAAGACAATACAACTGTATTACCACTAGACCCTGCCTCGGATCTCCACTGCACTCGGCAATCTGCTAATGCTTCTAAATCTTTCCACTCAGCCATCATAGCCAACACTACATTCTGTTGCTTCCTGCTAAGTGCATCTGCAACCTTGTTGCCTCTCCCTAGTGTGTATTCAATCCCAAAATCATAAGCGGCTATGAACTCTAACCACCTCTTCTGTCTCATGTTCAGCTCCTTCTTAGAGAACAAATACTTCAGCGACATATGATCTGTACACAGCTTAAACCTTTCTCCCAAAAGGTAATGTCTCCACACCTTCAAAGCAAAAATAACTGCAGCCAACTCTAAATCATGCGTTGGATACCTAACCTCATACGGTCTAAGCTGTCTAGAAGCATAGTCAATCACTTTACCTCTCTACATCAGCACAGCTCTTAATCCTGTTCCACACGTATCGGTATAAACTACCAAGTCCCGATTCCCTTCTAGAACAACCAATACAGGTGCATGGGTCAATAAGTGTTTCAAACTCTGGAATGCTTCCTCACACTTATTGGTCCACGCAAACTTCACATCCTTCCTCGTCAGCCTGGTCATCGGTGATGCTATCAGTGAGAAATCCTTAATGAATCTCCGATAATAACCAGCTAACCCAAGGAAACTCTTAATCTCGGTTACTGTCTCGGGTCTCTTCTAACTATTCAGTGCCTCGAACTTACTCGGATCTACTGATAACCCTTCCTCTAAGACTACATCACTAAGAAACATCACCTCCTTCTTCCAGAAGTTACACTTCACAAACTTCGCTTTAAGCTGATGCTGCCTTATCGTCTCAAGCACCACTCTAAGATGAACTTCATGATCTCTTTCATCCTTAGAGTAAATCAAGATATCATCTATGAACCTGTCCAAGTGCTCTTGGAAAATCCGGTTCATCAAATCCACAAAGAAAGATGGAGTATTCGTCGGTCCGAACGGCATAACTAACCATTTGTACGATCCATATCTGGTCTTGAATGTTGTCAAAGGTATATTATCGTCTGCTACCCTGAGCCGATGGAAACCTGTTGCCAAATCCAACTGAGAAATACCTTTTATCCACTTAGCTGGTCGAACAAATCGTCATTTCTAGGCAATGGATATCGATTCTTTATCGTCCACTCATTCAACTTACGATAATCGATACATAGCCTTGACGATCCGTACGGCTTCTTAGCAAACATTGCCACTGCACCCCACGGTGAACTGCTTGGCCTAACAAAACTCTTGCCCTCTAAATCCACCAACTGCAACTTCAACTCCCTCATCTCTGAAGGGGTCATCCTGCTTGGCGGCCTACTCACTAGTTCAGCTCCCAGAACCAAATCTATCTGAAACTCAATAGCTCGTTTCGATGACAGTCCAACTACAGGCTCAAAAAAATCTGCGGATTCTCTAACCACGAAAACTTAGCTCAACTCATCATCTGAATCCAAAGCACCCAACAAAGCAAACACTACACTGCTAGAACCTCCTATGGTGGAAACAATCCGATCGCTACTATCTGGGTGACTAAGAGATATCTTCCTATCTTGGCAAAATATCTTAGCATCGTACTCACTTAAACAATCCATACCTAGGATAATCCCAAACCCCACAAAATCAAATACAAGCAAACTGCACAAAAAAAATGTCCTAGCAGGTCAAACTCAAACTGGTCACACCTTAACCCTAGAGTTGCATACCCTCCTATTGGATTCGCAACCCGTAAGGAAGTAACTAAATATGTGGGTTCAAGGTTAAGCTTATCTATCAAACATCTAGATATAAAAGAATGCGATGCACCAGTATCAAATAAAACACTACCAGACATACCATGAATCTAAAGCGTTCCCCCAAGAACCGACTTCCCCTTCTCCTGGGCTGTAGGTTAAGAAGCAGCAGGCTCCAATGAATACACATTGCCCTTTCCATCTCTAATAGACTTTTTGCAATAGTTCTTATAATGGCCTATCTGGTCACAGTTGAAACACCTGACATTCTTCCCCTTAGCCACATCTTTCTCTTTCCCTGAGCGACACTCATTAGCAAAGTGCCCTTTCTTGTCGCATTTATAGCAGACAACTTCAGGCTTCGCTTTCTTGGCTGCTCCACCCTTCTAAGCACCTTTCTTGGAAAAGAACTTCCTCTTCTGGCTCTGCCCAAACTGGAACCATTTTGCCTTGCTTTTATCTAGAGACTCAAGGACTTCTTTCTGCCTCAAAGCCATCTTTATAACAATATCAGAAGGATATTTAAGATGACAAAGTAGTACTAGCTAAATCCGGCTTCAATCCTCTAATAAACTTCTCAATCCGCTTCAACACAGTATTTACAGAAGCATACCCATACCGGGCCAACACTTCGAACTTCCTGGCATACTCAACAACAGACATCTTACCCTACACCAACTCAGCAAACTGCCTAATCAAAGCTGATTGTGCCATTACTTACATAAACCTCTCCTGGAATCTCCTCTTGAAATCCTCCCAGGTCACTGTCTCCTTATCGACTGTCACTGTTACATTGTTCCACCAGAACAATGCGGTTCCCTAAAGCTGTCTAGACGCCAACCTCCTCTACTGCTCATCATTGAGCCCTAGATATGCAAAAATCCTTTCGTAGTGCAACAACCAGTTCTCAACTCTAATGGAATCCTTCGTTCCCACAAACGGCTTCCCTCCTAGCTTCACAAAATAACCACTCATCTTAGCGAAATGATTAACTACTGGAACTTTTGGAACCCCTGCTCCTGCAGCATTTCCTCCTAATACTCCGGCTGCAACTCCTTCCTGCATCATATTCCTGAAAACTGATATATGGCTTCCATTCCGACCTGCGGGACTTCAGCACCAACATTCTCAGCCTAACCTTGACCTCTGCCTGCATTAGGTCCGGCATTTTTTTCGGTGCTTCCACCTCCTTGGTTAACTCTGCTTCTTTTACCATCCATATTTGTAATCAAACCTCAAAACATACAGAGAGATAACCTAATCAAAGATAGATGAATGGAGATAAAGTGCATACTTATATATAGAAAATACAAGTACGTTATTATAGCGTTAACCCAACCCCAAATCTTACTCGAAATTCTTTGGATTTTTATTTTCAAAACCAACTTTTAGTTAAATTTTTCATAAACCTATGTTCTGATACCAAGTTGTAACATCCCTTATCTAGAGGCCAAAAGCTAAGCGCTATGGATGCGGTAGTCATCCACAATATTAACTTCTGGTGACGAAATACGGTAATGTTAATGGTATCCATAATATCAGAAGCACTTGAATATGAAAAAAGTCACATATTTCCAAAAAATAAAAAATTTCAGTGATTACATTTCAAATAATATCAAATCCAAGTTACAAAAATCCCCAAACATATCCCAGGCATCGATCAAATATAATTTACAACAATACGCCAAGAACGACATATGGAGATGCCTCCTTGGACGATCAAAGCAATATAGACATACTGCCTTAATACACAGCAGAAACAATTTAAAACAGAATTCCTAAGTTAGCTATCCGTCAGCCGCCTGCTCGTCTTCGGATGCTTTATTCGCCAAAACCTGCTAAAACCTGAAAACCTAAACCCTTAGCCTACTCAAATTTTGAGCACCCGAGAGTTTAAGGGGAAACAAAAACTTTGAGTCAGACATAAAACCTGGTATGAATAATATCGGTTACATCTCAGTTTACAGATAAATAGTGAGACCATGCCACTTAGTGGAACGGGTTTCCCTCACTAATATCTCTTTTATAAACATATATTTTGCAAATCTTTTTCTACAACCAAACTGGTTAATCAACTGATTATAATAATATATCAATATTCATTATGCTAAAAGTGGAAATAAAATAGACTATTTGTCAAAAATCTGAGCTATCTGCTCTATACTGGACTACCTGTCCAAAATTCTGATTATAGCAATATTCGTTTATGCTAAATAATGGGCTATCTTCCCAAAATAGGTAAAAAGGGTGGACTAAATGTCCTAAAAATAGCAAAGTCCATTATGCTAATAAATGAACTAACTATTCATATCAGAGCTGACTGCTCTTTCTGGACTAACTGTCCTCTGGGCTGACTGCCCTCAAAATGGACTAACTATCCGAATTTAAATGAGCCGACTGTCCGATTTTCTACTGGGTTAACTACCCTTCAAAATATCTGGGCTAACTGCCGTTCAAAATTTTCCTTGAAAACATTTTCAAATTGATTTAGTCCGTCAAATCATATATATACAAGGAAAATATATCTTTAGCTTTCCTCCAAGCTATTTTTGCCATGTTATATATACTTCACTCAAAATAATGTTGATGATGTTTAATAAGGATTTTCTAACCTTTTAAAATAAGTTAAAGTCCTTTATAACTTAAAACACTTAAGCTATCTCCCTAGTCCTTATATTCGAAACCCTTGTTTAAAGCTTTTAAACAACCTTTCAAAAATATAGTAGGTAACTCCTTCTAAAACATTAATAAAACCCTTCGAAAGCATTGAAGGTAACTCCTTCATATCCTTTAATAAACCTTTCGAAATCATTGAAGGCAACTCCTTTAAAACCTTTTAAAAGCCTTCCTTTTACAAGCTTTAAAACATATGACATCCACCTTAAAATCCTTTAAACCTTAGCCTTTCGAAAACACTAAACCATACCTTTCGACCTTGTCGAAAGGTCCTACCTCTCGACCATGTCGGAAGGTTTCTTTTCGTCCTAGTGGAAAGGTTTCACCTTTCGGCTTTGTTGAAAGCCTAGGGTACCTCCTCTATAAAACATTTATAAACCTTTCAAAATCAACGTAACTCAAAACCTTTCGAAGACATTGGGTTCAATTTAAAACAAGTGGAAACCTTTCGAAACCATTCAAAGTTAACAACTTTGAAACCTTTAAAACTCTTCGACTTAAAACATTTAGTTTATGCAAAAGGATCAAAAAAACATTGGAGTCGAAAGGAACTGCTTCGAAACCTTTATAAAACCTTTCGAAACCATTCGAAAACAATGAAGTGTTGGTGTTGGAACCAACCCTTCGAAATCAATCGAGAGAGGCGGCAAGTTTTAGAAAACAAAAGATAATCTCTGACTCCATCTGTGTCGAAAAGTTAGGAAGCGGCAACTATGCTTCCGACCTTTTCGAAAGCTAACCTTTCGACTTTGTCGAAAGGTTTCATTTAAAACAAGAAAGCAAACCAATTGAAACCTTTTTCTTTTTCGAAAGGTTAAATTATATCTCTTCATGGGATATATTGACGCTGATCTTTTTCTTTATTGATGAAATGCGACGCGGGTAAAGCATGACATAATGAAGTGCGATGTGGTTATGTGGCTACCTCGAAGAGATATATCACCAATTTTATACATTATTGATCTCATATGGCCCTATTGATCTTCGACGTAGAACCCAGTGGTACCAATTCCTTTGCTATCATTCATGTCATTCCCTTTGATATTGAAAATATTATGGATAACAATTATTATTATATATAAGTATAACGTGAGCACACCCTTATAACACCAGTAATGCTTAACATTATATGAGGAAAATTGCCAATTATTCCTATTTACAGATATCTGAAAATAAGCAATCAAGCTGGAAATAGTCCTGATGAGGCAGATAAGACACCATAAGTGAATGACTTGATGTGGGTCCGCCGGTATCTACGGGCAAGTAGCTAAGATGAGCTTAACTACAATGAAAGACCCGTATTGCAAGCAATAATGCAAATCCACCTCTATGAATATCGCCAAGCTATGTAGAGACTTTTTGAGCCTTATGTTGTGACTAAATCTTTCATGGAGTCAAAGGCAGGGTTGCATAATTCTAAGAGGATTTTTGGATTTTTTGGCCAAGGTGATGCCATTAGGAGGCATCTTACTTCTTGGCACTTATAAGTGTAGACTCTAAATTGATGGAATGTGGTAGTGACAGAGACTAATAAGGAAGAAATAACTTAGGTATATTTAAAAGGCATTTTGAGACAAGGTTTCTTTCCGTAGTAGAGCAAGGAGTACAGTTGGAGAAATTTATTCATTTGCAACAAAAAGATATATCAGTGAAAGAGTATGTGAATCAATTCAATGAGCTGACTAGATTTGGATTTGACATGATTATATAAAAGGCTTTGAAGTTTGCAAAAGGGCTGAAGTAACGTCTTTAAGATTTTCCCCTTAGCTGTATTCACATGGGAGCTACGTATGAGGATTCGGTGGAAATGGCTCTATTAAATAGTGTTTCTAAGGTTGAAGAAAATAATCGGTCTAAGAAGGTAGGAGGAAAACCATTCCAGCGGAATTCGCACAAAGGTGGAATGGGAGCTCAAGCAAGATAAAAAGGAAGGAATAAGGTGTAAGAGATGAAATAACAATGGGAATATGGTAAATGATTGCAAGGTGAATCTCACCAAGATCAAATGCTATAACTATAATCAATTTGGGAATATGAGGTGGGTATCCGTTTGCACCCAAGACATCTATCCAGGTGGTTCTAGTTTATGCACTACTTTTCCTAGCTCTAGTGTAGCTCCTGCTGTAGATAAGGGAAAGAAGGGCGTCATAGAAGGTGTGTTAAATCTCTTCAATTTAACTACTCACACTATATTTGAAATCGGAGCATCACACTCATTTATTTTGAGTAGATTAGTAGATAAATTGTATCTAGAAACTGGTATAGTTACAAAACCTATAGTTGTATCAAACCTTGTTGGGGGATCGATTCATTTATCCATGATTTATAAGGGTTTGAAATTTTATATTTTGGGGGTTGAATTCAATAGTGGTGCTTTAGTTGGGCTTTTCTAGGTTTGGTTTAATCCTTGGGATGGACTAGATGGCTATGTATAGGGCAGTGCTAGACTGTGATAGGAAAGCGATTCGGTTACGTACTCGTAGTGGATGTAGACTTGATGTTTACTATGATCTCAAAAGTTCAGTTATATTGAGTTACCTATATTTATTTAGTGCTGTCACATGATGAGTTTTCTTCAGTACCAATGGTTCGTTACTACCCAGATATCTTTGCCGAAGTTTATAGTCTTCCTCCCTATATGAAGATCAAGATTTGAATTTACTTTGAAGAGAATGCTAGACCCGTTACCCTATGTCTTAAGAATATAGCTCCTAAAGAAAGATGCAAGTTAATAAGCAAGGGAATGAAGTATTGGAGAAGGTCTTTATCCAAAGAAGTATTTAAGAACGGGGAGCACCTATTCTCTTTGTTACTAAATCAGATGGCTCCTTAAGGCTTTACATCGATTACCGTAAGTTAAATAAATCGACAATAAATTTTTTTTATCCACTACCCTATATAGATGATCTCTTTAATCAATTAGTTGGAGAAAAAGTATTCTCTTAGCTTGACTTTGCTACTGGATTCCATCGATTGCGTGTAGCAGAGGATAGTATTCAAAAACCACTTTTCGTACACTCGATGGATTTTATGAGTTGTCAATCAAGCCATTTGGACTGACCAATGCGCTAACATATTTCGTCGAACCCATGAGTCGAGTCTTTAGAGGGTTTCTAAACAAGTTCATGGTAGTATTTGTTAATGACATACTTATCTATTTGAAAAGCGAGGAGGATCACCAGTTGTATTTAGGAGAAGTTCCCAACATTCTTAGTGGGCATAAGTTAAAGATGAAATTTTCCAAATGTCACTTTTGGCACAAGGAGGTTTGCTTTTTATGACATGATGTCTTTGAGCATGGACTATCAGTCGATCCCAGGAAGGTGGTTGCTAGAACAGGATTGGCATATACCAATGAATTTTACGGAGGAGAGAAGCTTTCTTGGTTTGGCGTGTAACTATAGAAAGTTCATTTAGGACTTCGCTAAGATTTCCGCACCATTGACACCCCTTACTAAGAAAAGTTTGGTTTCCCAAAGTATAGATCGAATCAAAGACAAAATGACTCTGAACTGAGAAGCACATTTAGAAGGACTAGAGAAATAACTCGTCGAAGTTTCAGATGGATTGCAGCCAAGAATATAGCTTGGTATCGAGCTACATAGGTCGATACCGACCTATAATTCCTCTCTGAATCACCTCCTAAACTCCATGCTTCTCATATACTACTCTAATAGCTCGTGATCAAGTTTTTTTCTAAAGTATAGACAACCAGTTCCATAGTTGATGAGAAGAAAGTAAATAAAGCTGGGTAACTCAAGTGATAAAGGAAAGATTACCAGAATCAACCAAAATCAATAAAAAGAGTTTGAAACCTATCAATTAAAAGATAGAAGAGCAGAGCAAGAATTGAAGTTGAATTTGTACTAACACTTAAAACTTAGTACTGAGCTATATAAGTCAGTACCGATCTATCCTATTAGGTTATGGTGTTCTGATTTCTTTTGTACAACATCGGCCTTCATCTAGACTCCAGTGCATGTTGGCTTCTAACCCCTTACCTTTGTTTCCCTATAAATACATGCCCAGCTGCAACCAAAACTGGATCTGATCTCTTTGCCATTAGAGACTCCTTCTTCTTCACATCTTACCTCTTCTCCATTAAAGTCACCTATGAAGCTACTATTTGTTTTCCTAGAACTTAGATTAGCAAATCCTCGAAACCATTGACCCTCAAACACTCTAGAACCTTCATTGTAATTCTGCGATCCACTAGATTTGGTCAAATTTGAGATGAGTACTTGTAATCCAGAGGGAAAACAACTAATAAAAAAGATTAAACTAGACATAGGCCGAAGATTACACTGAACCACTATAAAAAAATTTGTGTCTCCTTTTACTTTTCTACTTTTTTCTTTATTTTTACTAGAACTGGTGCTTTCATCTAATATCTGGGTGTTGATCCATTTTCCGGGTTAATAATTCAGGACTTCACTAAGATTTATGCACCATTGGCACGCCTTACCAAGAAAATTTTAGTTTTCTCGTAGGACGCAGAATGCGAGGATGCTTTCATAAAGCTAAAGGATTTGTTGACTAGTGCACCTAGTTTAGTACTCAAGTTGATGGTTCGAAGACATTCATAGTATATACAAATGCTTGTGGAAAAGGATAGGGTGTTGTGTTGATGTAGGAGGGTAGAGTTGTCTGTTATGCTATTCGACATTTAAAAGTTCACAAGTAAAACTATTCAACCTACTATCTTGAGTTGGCGGCTATTGTCTTTGCTCTCAAATTGTGGAGGCGTTATCTTTTAGATGAGGGGTTTGACCTATTAATGGATCATAAGTCTCTAAAATACTTATTCACCTAGAAAGATTTGAATTTGAGGTAGCAGAGGTGGATGGAGTTCTTGGCTTCGTATGACTTAAGTATCTCATATACTCCGAGCAAAGGCAATGTTGTAACTGATATCTTAAGTAGGTAGCATGGATGCTAAACACTATGTTTTTGTAGTAGAAGCACTTAGAGTTCACCTTTACATTTGATTTTCGACCTTCATTGAACAATACTCTAAGATTGTTGGCAGCTTTAGATGTTTAGCGTTCACTTATGGACCGTATTGGTTCGAGTCTGAAGCAAAAATATGAGTTGATGGATAGTTTTGAGAAGATGGATAGGGAAGAGCATCCGAGTCATTTGGATTGCTATTCCATAGATTCGAAAGAGTGGTTATGGAGAGATGGTAGGTTATGCACCCCTCTTATTGTGGAGTTGACCGACATGTTACTAGCAGAGTCCTATTTTTCTTGGGTGATCGTCCATCCCGGTGGTGACAAAATGTATTGTGATGAAGAGAATCTTTTATTAGCCTAGCATGAAGAGACATGTGGCATAGTACGTTTCCAAATGTATGACTTGTCAGAGAGTAAAGACGGAACATAGGAAGCCCGATGGAATATTACAACCATTGGATATTCTCTGGTGGAAATCGAAAAGTATCTCTATGGACTTTGTGGATGGTCTCCCGAAAAGTAGAACGAGGAATGAGAGTATTTGAGTCATATTCGATCGATTGATAGAATATGCTCATTTTATCCCAGTCAAGAGTATGAGAATAGTTGCATCTTTGGTGACTTTATATGTGAGAGGGATAGCTCGGTTGCATGGAGTCCCTTCTTGCATTGTCACTGCTGAGACCCACTTTTCACTTGTGAATTTTGGAGTAGACTTCAGAAGGCCTTGGGCATTGAATTAAATTTTATTACTACTTATCACATAAAGATGGATGGACAGACAAAAATGGTGAATCGAGTACTGGAGGATTTACTTTTAATATGCATTTTGGACCTTGGAGGTTCTTGGTAGGATTACTTTCCATTAGTGGACTTTGCTTATAATAATAACTATCGCAAGTCTTGGAATGGCAGCATTTGTGGCATTGTATGGGAGGCCTTGTAGACCACCATCTTGTTGGTGGGACACTATAGATAGGATTATTCTCGAACCAAATCTGGTAGGGTAGACTTTAGAGAAGATAGACTTGATCCGTAGGAGAATGAACATTGCATAGAATTGGTATAAATAATATGCTAACAAAGACGCATAGAGTTAGAGTTTGTAGTGGACGACATGGTCTTTGTGGAAGTCTTTCCGCTTAGACACATTATGAGGTTTGGCAGTTCAGGAAAGTTAGCATCAAGGTTTGTAGGGCCTTTTCCGATGATGGAGAGAGTATGGAAGTTAGCTTATAGGGTGGAGCTTTCTGAAAAGTTGGTGGGAGTTCACAATGTTTTCCATGTGTTACACTTATGGAATGTCTACATGATTCAGCTACTAAGGTCGAGTCGAGTAGGGTAGAGGAAATTGAAGTAGAGAGAGTCATTAATTTTCCATGCACCTACTCGCATTATTGAGCATGGTACAAAGTAACTTCGCAATAAAGTCATTAAGCTGGTTGAGTCTAGTAGAGAGATGACCCGGTTGAGAGTACATAGGAGTCAGAGGAGAAGATCTGAGCTACCCATCCCGAACACTTTTTTGGTACATTCCCATTTTAGTTAGTATAAATACTTTTACAGTTAGTACTTAGCTTAGTGTATTCCATAAATAGGTATGTATATGGATGCTAAGCATGGTTTTGGACGTGTTGTTGGGACAGATTTTGAATGATGGTTGCCAATGGATAAATTTTATTAATTAGTATAGTACCCATAGGTTGATATGTTCATGTTGGCCTATGACACACATCACACTATCCACTTTGTTTTATTTGTTTTATGCATATGGTTGTTGCATTTTTTTCATATGTATTGAATGGTTGCTTATCCGTATAGAATTGGAAGTATAGGGTATTGCACACATTTTGCACATGGCATAAGCACTTGCATTCAGGAGGTTCACTAGTTCAAAAGACCACCTAATTTTACGTTACTTATATATTCATATGCATTCCATACCTATATGTGCATGTTGCATAAGAAATTTGAATTTAAGGACAATAGTTGCGTGTGGTTAATGGTTGAGTAGATGGCTATAGATATTAATTGTATGAGTGAATTACATTTCTTCATCTTTATAAAGTTTGGAAACGAAATTCTTTTAGAGGGAGAATGTAACACGTTAGAATTTTTAATAAATTAATTAAAATAATAATGGAGGGAAAATGTAATTTTACATTAAGATGTAAGTATAAATTTTCACAAACGTTGGAATTAGGCCATGGGACTTATTCCATTGCGTCTAAAATGGTGTTTATAGTTAAGAAACATATATAACATGTTATATTTGACAAAACGGGTTGAAAATAGTGGGAAATACAACCAGTAATATTTTCACAAATATGGATTTCGGACTAGATTAGAAAACTCTAGTTTTAGCTATAAAAAGGATCATAGTCTCCACTTTTTCTCATCCCAAACCCTAGCCATCACTTGTATGCACAATTCTCCTTCATCTTCCTCAAAACTTCTCTATCTCTTCCAAAACTCTAAATCAAAGTAAAAATAAAATCAAAGTAGAATCAAGATAGAGAAAGGAAATCAGCAAATAGAAGAGAAAGAGAGAAGAGAGCGCAATTCAAATCAAGCTAGGAAGAAGGAAGCTTTAAAACGATGAGTAAATTGATTAACAGAATATGTTGATTCATGGATAATCCAATTTATTTATATTTCTACCTGAACTTAAAATATACTCTTTTAATTTGAGATAGAAGTTCAAATCCAAAGTTACTTCAAATCCAAAGTTACTTTTAATGGATTAATTTAAATTATGTACAAATATATGGAAAAATCCTAAATTAATATATTGTAATTGTAGAAAAGGGGAAAAGGTAGACTGGGTTAATCCACTCTAAATTATATAAGTATAAATCCTTATTTGACTGAAGAAAGTGGATTTGGAATTGGATAAATGAATGAAATTGAATACTTTTTTATCTCGCCTTGGATTGATTGATAACTTGAAATATATGTGGATTTCTTGTCTGAAAACACATACATATTTTATTGAAAGAATATATGCATATGTATAATCCTTGAAATTAAAATATTAAATTTGGGTAATAAAGGGTACGAATACACATAGAAATCTAGTTGGAATCAAGTCCTTAAATTTGTATGTGAAATCATAAAAAGATGAATAAAATTAACCAAAGCAAACAAAAACAAAAAAAATCTAGAAAAGGTATGATTAGACGTCTAACCAGACGTCTGAAAAATCAACTAGACTACAAAAAAATGGTTTTAGACATTTGGATTTTAGGAAATCCCAACCTAAGAGTTTTACGTTGAAATTCAACTTAATTCAGATGTCTGAAATTTCAGCCAGACATCTGAAAATTAAGTCAGACGTCTGATATGGAAATTCAACCATCTAAATATCTAGGAATTTTTTTATAGCATCAGATAACTAGACATCTGAGTTGGATTTTTAGATGTCTGAATAGTTTTAGAAATCACAAGTTGAACCAAGACTGGTGCAGGCCAAGTAGGACGAATCGAGGAAACATGTTCGCACTCTTTGACTTTGGAGGCATCTATGGAACTGAAGGAAGTCATGCAACGAGATGGAAAAGTATCACATTGGGTGGCATCCTAGGTCACACTTCATGAAGTTATAAGGCATGGCCTTCAATGTCATGTGTGGTTCTACCACAATATGGTGTTTTAGAGCACATGGCACTAAAAGGTGGTTACTCGATGTCTTAGGGACAACTGGGTCTAATCCTTTTCTGGTGCTATGCATAGTTGTGGGCACCAACAGGAGGTTACTCAATGTTATTGGGAAATTAGTCATAGACATTATGGTGTATGCTTGGTGCAGTTAGTAAGAATAGGATATCAAACACCAATGGAAGGTTACTCAATTTTTTTGGGGGCAATTGGTCCTAGACATTGTTATGTATACCCAGTGTTATGCATTTGATAACGAACATGAGCGGATAGGCTGCTCGATGTTTTTGGGGCAAGAAGGCTTAGGCATTATGGGACAAGCTCAATGGAATTAGTGGATTATTGGATTTTACACTTGGGACTCATATGTGAGGATGACTACTTATTTTAGAAATTTTATGGTTAATTATTAAGGACATTTATCAGATGTTAAATATACTTATGGAAACTATTACTTCTAGTAATATCCTATAGTACCTTGGTAGGAGATTACTTACAAACTTACATATATATCCACACAAACAAATAAGCATTCTAGGTCATGTAGACCATAAATGAAGTTAATTGCTTATAAACACTATACACTAGTAATACAATTCATCCACCAGACTTTGTCTGACCCACTCCTTTTCTTTCCCTTTATACCCATTATAGGAGAATGGTCCAACAAGTGATTGGTCAGAGTTCAATATGTGGAGGAGCATACCAGGCACTCCGACCTATATTATTTACAGTTATTCTCTATGTATCTTATATTACACTATTTTGATCAGTCAGACTATCTGTATTTCTAATTTGGAGACATACTTGTAAGAGCTACATTTTGTTAAGACTGTTACCTATTTTGGACTATTTTCAATATTAATATTTTAATTCCTTCCACTGTTAAATCTAAAAGTGTCAAACTAATGGGTTTACGAAAACTAAGAGATGGTTACGTGAAAACAAATGCAGTGAACGAAAAAAACTGTTTTTTTTTTAAATATGGTGACAGCATATACTAAAGGTGAAATATGAAATGGAAATAATGTATTAACTTTATAATTATCTCTGTATCATGCAAACTTTTAAAAATCCAACGACTTGTACTTTTTAGCACGACGTGAGTTCAATGCCACTTTAGACCTTGAATCGGTGTGTTCGGAGGTACAAGTTGTTACAAATGGAAAAAGTGTTTCATCATAATCAACACCTTCAATTCAACTAAAATCCTTCGCTACTAACCTTGCTATGTAAGTCTCGATCTTTCCATCTACACCAATATTTTTTTAAAGATTCATTTGCAGCCGATGGGTTTTACACCAGCATGTACATTTTCCAAAGTATATACTTTGTTCTTTTACATGGAATCCATCTCGAATTTCATTGCATCAAGCCATAAGGTAGAGTCTTTTATTCTCTAAGGTTTGTCATACACGAGGGGAACATGGTCATGAATGTCATACCTCATTCTCATGACCAATGAAAAACCCATAGTATCTCTTCGACACACATGATTCCCTATAGACCTTCTAAAACATTGGATATTTTCTTTGGGTGTTGAGTTACTATCGATGCATTCAGTTTCTACAGGAATTTTCCTGGATCTCATCAAAGAATATCGTACTATCACTAATTCATGTGAGAGAAATTCCATCTTCAAAACGGTGGTATGTCTAGAAACAAAAACCTTTTGTTCCTTGACATGGTAGAATACATGTCTATGAGAATCATTTGGATACCCTATAAACTTACATAGGACTGATCATGCTTCTAATTTAATGGGGGTTTTTGTTCTTAACATAACTTGGACAACTCTTAGTCCTACGATAATTAAGGTGGGGTTTCTTTCCAGTCGATAACTCATATGGTGTTTTAGGAAAATATTTAGATGGTACTCGATTCAACATATATGTCATGGTTTCATGTGCTTATCCCCTAAATGAAAGAGGTAACTCAGGGTCACTCATCATTGATCGATCCATGTCTCATAAATTTCGGCTTCTTTTCCCTAAACCCTTGTGTTGTGGCGTATATGGAGAAGTGACTTTACAGAGAATCACATTCTCTTTTAGGTGCCCTTGGAGTTTAGATCCAATGTACTCGCCGCCTCGATTAGGTTGAAGGATTTTTATTTTCTTATTACTTTGGTTTTCAACTTCATTCTTTTATTCAACGAATGTTTCATAGACATATGATTTCTGTTCATGAGATATACATATCCATATCTTGAAAATCTATATGTGAATATAATAAAGCATGAGGTTCCGCGTTTGGTCATTGTAGATACCATACCATGTATATTAACATTTGTGAGTCCTAAGAGTTTGTTAGCTCTTTCATTGCTCCTACTGATTGGGTGGTTGGCCAATTTCCTTGAAGACACAACTCATAAGTGCCGAATGATTCATAATCAAATGATGGTAGAATCCCTTTTTTCTTAGCTCAATAAGTCATTTCTTTCAAATGTGGCCTAGTCTACAATGCCAAGGATAACAATCATGTACTATAGACACATTATTATTTTCCACAACAATACATGATTTAAATTAAGAATATAAATCCATTATTTAAAAGCACCAAAATCAATTACTTTATTTCCATAACAAATATTCATAATATTGCAATTGCAAATAAAACTACAACAATTTTCTGTCAAACGAAAGATTGATATTATTCTAGACATAAAATTTAATATATAATAGAAATTGTACAAAATTTAGCCAAATCCACTAGCCAGTTTCACATGGTAATCTCCTATTGCGATCGTAGCTACTTTAGATTCATTAGCAACTTAAAATTTCATGCCCCCTCTTATGACGTGCCTCTTGCTCCAATGTCCATGTAACAAGTTACAAATATGAGTTGTAGATCCAATATCTAAAGCCCAACTCGAAGTACATATAGATAAACAATTTTCTATATATAAGATATCTTTAGGAGCAGAATCTGATTCCTTCCTCTTAAACCTATTTAAGTACTCTATATAGTTCCTCTTTCAATGTCCCTTCTTCGAGAAAAAGTGACAATCACCTTGCTCCTGAGCCTTTGACTTCCCCTTTCCACTCTTTGACTTACGTTTTCTCTTCTTTAAACTATTTGATAAAGAGCTAACTTATATAGCGAGCACCACACTTGTTTCTTTGTGAACATACTCTCGAAAATTCTTAACATGTTAAGGAGTTCATCGACAGTACACTTCAACGAGGTAGTATTGATGTTCAATATGGACGGGTACCCATGGAGATAATGACTAAAGGATTAAGTCAGTTTGAAGTTCGGTATCAAGTGTAATACCAAGCTTAGCAAACTATTCATTATACCCAGTCATATTGAATACATGGTCTAGAGCTGAGGAACACTTTGCTCATTTCCATGTGGAACGGTTTCCACGGTATCTTGTACCTCACGATACAAGATTGTTCATCGTACAAATTTTGTAGGTCATTGAATAATTTATGAATATTCATTTTTTCATGTTTTCTTTGGAGCTCAACACTCAATGGACAACAAACATAAGCTAGTTTGCAATTCATTGAGCAACCTTCAGAATCCTTACTATGTTCGGACATGGCATCTTTATTGGGTTTAGTTAAAGGGTTATAGGATACAACATACCAAAGCTTTTTTTTATGTGAGTGCAATTTAAAATTCCTTAGCCAGTCTTTGTATTTTATGTAGTTGCTGTGCTCTTTTTGAAAAATAGCTTCATAGTTGTCAATGATCTATGTAAATTTATTAGAGTAAATTAAATATTATCGCATATGTTCTTATACCAGTTATAATGGTTTGTCATATTTTCTAATAAAGTTCCCATAGAATTTTTCATCTCTTAAAAACATAAAAGAGATATAGGAATTTCATAAATTCCTTTAATAAGTGTTAGGATCCATTTATCATTTTAATACAAACTTAAGGTTACTCAACAAATTGTAGTTCGCATAAGCGGTAATAACGATTTACTAATTATATCTTATGTATAACCCCTAAATTAATTTTTAATATGCTCCTAATCATCTTCTTTACCTTGAGGTTGCTCGAAAAACCATAAAGTACATTAGACACCCCAGATACATCATTTTGTGATATCTTAAGTGTAGTTAATTTAACCCCTGAGGTTGCTCAACAAAGTTAATTAACAATTTCACTAGTCTAGAGATAATATAAAGATTACCATGGATATTCTATGGCTTGGGTTTGCTCAACAGCCATAGATATGTCAAGTACTCTATTGTAAATGATAGAGAGCATCATTATTCTAAATTCATAATTTAAAAAAAATTGTAGAGTATTATTGACTATTTAGAGGAGATGATAACTCATGATATCAAATATCTTTTGGATATATAAATATATATATATATGTATATATATCTGATATATACTCCTTTAAGTGGGATTTATTTATTTTGACCTTCCATTTTCTTTAGACATAATACACACACACACATGTACACACACACGCACACACATATGTACATACACATATACACGCATACACATACATATATATAATTATAGCATTTATAACACATCAAATTATAAATATTTTATCCAGCATTTGGACTACGAGACGATGAGGAAATAAACCAAGAAACTTAGAAGATGTCTAGAATGCCAAGATTGCAAAACTCCAGAAATTAGAGCCAGAACTCAAGTCACGTGGGTCGGTACCAGACCCTATGGATTGGTACCAAAAAATATGTATTGGGGGACCCATGCATTACTTGAAGCAAAGAGATAATTTTGAATTTAAAACCATGATTGAAGTAACATAGGTCTGTATTGATCCATATGGATTAGTACTAACCCATAGAGGATTCCAAAAATTTTTACATTAAAGAGCTCCGAGTGCTTGCCAAAAGAGGAAGTCAAAGTAGAGTTAACAAGATCGGTTGGTACTGACTCACATAGGTCAATACCGAACCATACTAGTTACTAAAACTTGCATGATTTGACCTGTTCTTCATGTTAAAACTTTAGATTTGAAATTCTTACTTGTTTAAACATGATTCTTCTACTCTGATTGTGGATTTCGCCTACAAATAGAGAGCTATCATCAACAAGAAAATGAATTTTTTGAGACTACACCAAATTGATGCCATTTTTCATTGTCAACTAGTTTAGAGAACTATACTTATTTTAAAATTGGTTGTAACTGCAAGGATCATAATAAAACTAATAGTTGAGATAGGAAATCGAATTGAGGACAAACCACTTTAAAAACTCTCATGTTTCTTCTCTTACTTTTGAATTCTTAGCATTTAATTTTCTTTTTTTATTTGATTAGGTTGTCTGCCCAATTCTTGTGAAAACATCTTAGTGCTTTCACCAAATGTATCTTTCTTAGGCATAGATTTATGCTTTCACATTGGATTTAGCAAAGTCTAAATGTAAGATCTATAGGATATGGCTTCTAGGAAAACCAGATCTATTGTAATTGCCGAAGGTGATAATTAAGGCTCTTAGCATAAAGAATAAACGAATCAAAAGTACTCTAGCTACTTTGCTGGAATTCTCATCTCAACAAGAATTCATGATGAAGACGTTGTTAGATAGAAAGATAGTTAAGATAAAAAAAGGCCACCATGGATTAAATGAAGAAAAGCTTTGTTATGATGTCCCACCACCTTAGAGGCATCGGAGGAGCAGTGAAGTTATAAGAAGAAATGAATCAAAAAGTTCATCTGTAATGGAAATGAATCAAAGAGACGACAAGCAAAAGATGCAGAGGAAGGAAGCAGGGAGGTCACGGAAGCAAAGTGCTGGAAATGGAGCGGTTTTTCTAGCTACTCGATTGGTCGGTACGAAGGAGTTCGAAAGCAAGTGAAAGATGGTCAACAAGCGAAAGGTTAAGGTTGGTTTACAACCTAATGAATGAGGCTTAAACTGCAAATATTCCTTTTTACATAATACCCCTCTTAATGGCCTGATTACATAATAGATAGATGGATCGACCGACCCACAAGAGTTGTCACCGATCTATCAGAGACAGTATCATTGAATGATTCAGAAGAAGAGCTCCAAAAGAATGTTGATGCTAGTGGAAATGGACGAGCTACTAGTGCACATGATAGTAGTGTTTAGGCTACGCTGTGGAACCAACTAGGATAGAACGAAAAGGGTTAGGAAGAATGGTTCCTCTGGAGACCGACAAATCTAGACATCGGGCAACTAACCCAGAATGTTTGCAGAATGAATACTCGGGGTTGTTCCTGATGATCACTGTCCAACTGCCTAAAGTAGTGATGTGTACATTGCACACATGTTGGAAAGGCCGTTGAATGAAAGTCAGCACATATGAGATGTTGATGGGGTAAATTTCGCAAGCTGAACCCTTTTCATTGAAGACATTCAGTAGCTAGGCATCCTACAAAATTTGTACTACCATCAATGATGAGTTATAACAGCATCATAAACTCTAGGCAACATCTGTTGAAGTACAGATGTCATATGGATACTGCTTGTGCGACGGATGTTGTAAGATGCAGATGTTTTCCAATCTTGTTAAAAGGAACAACGACAATGTGGTTTACTCAACTCCCGCCAAGATCCATCTCATTGTTTAATCAATTGGCTAAGAAATTTATGGAGCAGTTTCAAGCCCATACAGGCCAACCAAAGGACATTATGTCACTGCCAAATGTTTATCAAAGGCCTTGGGAGACCCTGTAAACTTTCTTGGAAAGATTTAACACTCTTATAACTTAAGTGAGCGACCCTAAGGAAGATATTGTATTGATGGCACCGATGAACGGGATTCACCCAAAGAGTTATTTTAGCAGGTGGCTCAGGAGAAAAGAACCTCCTACTTTGAAGTATTTTTACTATAGAGCATCACAATTTCTGTGCTGGGAAGAGGCAGATTTGGCCGTTGGATTAGATACTGACATTCGAGAAGGGCAGAGTAGCACTATAGAAAGCAATGTTGCTGTCAAATAGAATGGTGATAGTGCTGGAAATGGTGTAGTGAATATTTGCAACAACAAAAATAGTAAGCAAACAATGTCAAAACATGAGTGGGAGGAAACAAGATACTAAGAAGCGTATTAGGTATGCTCATTCTGGGGATTATACAAAATTAACTGATTCCATCTAAAATATCCACCTTGGCACACAAGGTATAGAGAAATATAAGAGACCACCTCCATGGGAGGCTACTGAAGAAGAAAGATGCTTGGGAAAGTATTGTCGCTTCCATAAGACCCATGGGCATAATATGAATGATTGTAGGTACCTGAGAGATGTCATTGGAGATTTGATTTTGAAAAAGAAACTGAAGTGGTATGTGAGGAACCTACAAGCCGACAAGCCTTCGAACAATTAACCCTAAGTGTATTCTACCCCAGGGAACTAGGTTGGATCTACCAGAGAGGAATCAATTTAGTAGGCTTGAGGAATTGTGATAAATACCATTTCTAGAGTTTTGCATGCTACGGAGAAGAGATAAAATGAAATGGAGCACTATGGCAGCTCGTTGAAGAATAAGCCTCAAGAAACATGTTTTCCCATTGAGAACAGACTCCAACATATCAATTGAGAATAATAACTGATGATATTGTGTTTCGAAATTGAGATGCTAACAGGGTTGAAGCACCGATGCTTGACCCTATGGTGATAACGACCACGATTGGGCCGACGACTGTGCATCGAGTCATTACTGACTACGGGATTTTGGTGAACATCTTATTCATACAAACCTTTAACAAGACGCACCTTGATGAAAAGGATACAAAATCTTTTAAACACCGCATCTAAGGATTTATCGGAGAGTGTAAGGAGCAGTGGGGAATGTTTAGTTGCTAGTTGAGTTGGGACAAGGAGACCACATGGTTGTGTAGGTGCAAATGTTTGTTATGGTGGATGGATTTTCAGCTTATAATGCTTTTTTGGGTCGAACGAGCTTTGCTAGTTTTTGAATTTCACTTACTCTATGGTATCTAGTGACGAACCAACTGGGAATGGAGTGGGGGCAATTCAAAGTGACTAGAGCACAGGACTAGAGTGCTACGTCGCTAGCCTAGAGAGTTGAAGCGATGAGAGAAAGGGAAGGATGTATATATGCCTCACTACATCAAATCTTCAAATATATAGTAACCTCTGTCGTAAAAATCCTTCTAGGCTCTCATCTAGGCCTTGCCTAGACGGTAGGCTAGCTTTACTACCTAGTTATTCACCTAGTCAGCCTATTTGAGACTTATTGCATTATTTTAGCATATAGAAAGGTTTATAGGAACCATCTATGCACCAATTTAGGTTTGATGCCTCTTATATGCATCAAGATATTTGTTTTAAGTGATTTTGTCTAAACAAAATACTAAAGTTTTATCAAAAATGCATGAGTTTATCAAAAACAACCAGCTTTGATTAATCCTCGATTAGTCCCCGCCTAAGCGATTAATCCCTAGTCCACGCTTACCACCTAACATCCACCTACCGATTTTTACATCCTTTATAGCAACTACCACCCAACCTCTGGCTGAAGTCCTAAAGAAATTTTTAAAAAACCCATGGACCCATGTTGAGAGGAAGTGAGGCGGCATTGGCAAAGCTGACCATGCATTGAATGTGGACATGTTTGCTTGGACGGATTCTGATATGTGTGGAATTTCACTAGTGATAGCGCACCATGCATTGAATGTGGACCAAAGATACCCTCCTATGAATAAAAAAGGCGCAGTATGGAACTGAAGTGATCAACTATGCTGATAGAATAAGTGCATAAGCTGAAGGGAAACGATTTCATCCGCGATAAATTACACTCAGAGTATGCATTGAATCATGTGTTGGTCAATAAGGGGAACAGGAAATGGAAAACATGCATTGACTATTCTGAATTGAATAAGACATGCCTAAAGGACTATTTCTCCTTATCAAGGATCGATCAACTTGTAGATGGAACAACCAAACACGGACTGCTTTTCTTTATTGATGCATACTCCGGCTACAATCAAATGGTGATGCACGTCCTAGATCAGGAGCATACTAGTTTCATCATGGACTTGGGGTTGTATTTATATAAAGTCATGTTGTTCGATCTAAAGAATGTTGAAACTACTTATGAGCGCTTGGTGAACATGACGTTTAAAGATTGGATCAGACAAACTATGGAGATCCATATGAACGATATGCTTGTGAAGCCAAAGTGATCGGCATATCGCGTAGATGGTCTCTCAAAGATTTTCGATATTTTTCGGTAGTATGGAATGAAGCTCAGTCCACTAAAATGTTCTTTTGGAGTTGCATCAAGCAAGTCTTTTGGTTTAATTGTAAACTCAAGGGGCACCGAAGCTAACCTAGAATAGATTAAAGCATTAAGAGAGGTTACTACTCCGATGATAAAGGGGGAGATGCAAAACTTGAATGGGAAGGTTGCCGCATTAAAGGCAATTTATTTTATAAGGATAGACAAATGTTTATCGTTCTTTGATGTCCTCGAGAAGGAGAAAGGAAAGATTATGTGGACGAAGGAATGCAAAGATGCTTTCCATATTTTATTAGACCATGCGAAGAGACGATCGATTCTATCAAAGCCTTTTGAAGAAGAATATCTATTTATCTATTTAATAGTGTCCACTCACGCACTAAGTGCAACCTTGGTATGTACGAACTGCAAAATCCATAAGCCGGTGTATTATACCAGCAAGTGTTACATTGAGCGGAAAAGAATTATCCAAAGTTGGAGAAGATGGTGTATATTTTGTTAATTGTTGCGAGAAAGTTAAGGCTATACTTTCAGGCTCATCTGATAAAGCTGTTGACTAACCAGCCACTTAGACAAGTTCTATGTCGACCCAAGACTTCGAGAAGACTAATACAATTGAATACTAAGCTTAACCACTATGATATATCTTACTATCCTAGAAAGATGATTCACGGACAAACATTGGCATATTTCATTGCAGAGTTCACCATCTAGGATGATGAAGTGAAGAAGATTTAGTCCAACCATCCTAATGGAAGTCGTATATAGATGGATCATCCAATGAATATGATACCTAGTAGGTTTGGTTCTCATGACCTTGGAAGGACATAAGATATGGTACGGACAGAAGCTAGCGTTTCGAGCGATAAACGATGAAGCTAAATGTGAAGCATTGATTGCGTGACCTAGGATAGTGAAGGAACTGGGAATCAAGGCATTGCATATATTCGTACTCTCAGTTAGTTGTCTGCTAGGTTAAAATGGAATTTCAAGCTTAGGTAGTAAGATTTGCCCCTTACCAGATGAAAGTGTTGAAAAATGATATAGAGCATTATAAGATAGCACACATCCCTGGGGAAGAGAATATGAAATTTAATTCAGTAGCCAAATTGGCTAGCACTGGGAAGCATAGCTATTGGGAATCATTCCAGTAGAGTTTTTATCGGCTTCAAGCATTGACGAGATGGATTTTAATTGGAACTTGGAGGTCGAGAAGGAGTTGTGAATGACTCTGAGTAAAGAATATTTATTAAAAAGGGACTCTTACGAATAGAAGAAACGAACGACGAAAGCTCCTTCATAAAGTACTCAATTCATTATGCAAAAAAGAGTGTTATACATGAGAGGATTCTCAATACCCTTTCTGAGGTGTGTCACTAAAGAGGAAGCTAAGAAAATTCTTGCATATGTGCATAGTGAAAGTTTTGGTGATCATACTGGGGCCAAACGTTAGCAAAGAAACTCTTTGCTACAAATATATTTGGCCTAATCTTGGTGCAGCTATTTTAAGAAGATGTGACAAGTGCTAGAAAAGATACCTTGTGCCTCATCCACTGAGCTTATGCAAATAATTAGTCCCTGGCCATTTGTGGTATGAGGAATACATATCATTGGTGTGCTACATATAACACACCATCACTTTAACGATAATTAATTAAAAAGAAATTAATCAGTAAATAATAGCATCGAAAAATAAAATATTTAGAAATGTCAGAATTTGGCAACAAAACTCGCACCGTTGGGTTTGCATTGATTTTTGTGATCAGTTTTCATATATGAAGCTTTGCGATCGGAGTTCAAACGAAAAAATTATTAATGTTTGAATATTTTCGATCGTAAATAATTATATATGTAATTAAGGAAGTAAAGTGTAACTAAAGAAATAAATTAATTTTAATTAACGTTAACAATTGCTTCGGGTTTAAGTAAGCTTAAAGTAGAAATAAATTATCTCGAATGAACTTATAAAGTTGGAAATTAGCGAACATTGATAACAGATGTTAATTAACAAAATAATGAATGGTTGTTCGTCCCCTAACTTGGGCGATGGTTGACCGGTTGGGATGTCGATTGTGAAATTTGATGTGGCCAAATGGTCTGGATTTTAATTAAAAGAATCTAATAGCTGGCATCGATTTGAACCCCTATAAATACAGGCCTAACCCCACACTTTCCTTCTGATAGTTTCCAAAGCAACAACGAAGCTTTTCCATTTCCTTTTCCCCACAATTCTTAAGTCTAAAAAAATCTATAGTTTATATACGGGTGGAGAATAGCAGAGAATAATTGAGAAGCAAAATAGGGTCGAATCAAATAGTCAAAGCCAAGGTAAATTATAAATTCGAACCTAAAACCTAAATTAAATCAAAATCTCTTCTCAGATCTAGATTTCTGATAGATATATGTATGCTTGCTATATATGTATTCAAATAGGGAGAATAAGTGTTGTTAAAGGGAAATAATAGGGATTAGATCTAGAGATTTGAAAAGCTTAAAAAGTGAGTGGAAAATTATATATTTTTATATACTATTGTATTTATATTGTTGTACATCTATTTATATATGCCTAAATGTAAACTAGGAGTTGTAGGCCTAATTGTATACATGCAATGAATTTATAAATCCTTCCTTCGTATTTTTTGATTGATAACTTAAATTTAATATTTCAAGTTTGTGAAGCTGGAATATATTAGGTACTAGTAGTACCTAAATTTGATAAATATTATGGTAGTTCCAGATTTTTAGATTAAATGACTTATGTAAGCAAAATGTAAATTTGAAAGTTATCGCAATAAATTATACGGATTTAAGTAGTATTTAAATTCATTGGAATGCAGGGTGTTGCAATGTAAATTTCTATAGGTTATCAAGTTCAGATTCATAAATAAAAGTGTATCGTTTGAAATAACAAGGAATATGTCTAAAAGAAAGAGATGCATAAAATAATGATATTTATCGTATTTTGTATTACCTATTTCAATAACTACGAAAAGATAACTCCTTGTAATTCTAAACATAACACAAATTTTCTTTTTGGATAAAATATAGAAATTTATGGTGTTAACCTTTCCTTTTGAAGGAAATGAATTCCAATTCATTAAAATGTAGAAATCCTAAAGGATGAATTAAATAATTGTAAATGTGGTAATAATAGCAGGTTAAGGGAAAAATTAATATATATGCAATATAAATAGGAAACTAATAATAAATGATAAAAAAGTAGGCAAGACATAGAATGAATAATGGAAAGTATTAAAAAGGTAATGGAAAGTCCACTAAATAAGGAAGCGGTGGTAAAAGTTGAAAAGAATAGAAATAAAAGTTCAATAATGAAAAATGGAGGCGAATAAGAAAAGATATTTGGATATTTTACAGAAAGTGGAAAAAGAAAAGAAATTAATATAAATGGAGTAAGAAGTAAATGCGTGAAAAGTAAAGGGATACAATTAATAGTTGAACATGGGAGGCGTAATAGTTAAACAAGTGTGAATACACACACATATACGTAGCCTCAAATATGCGTTTATAACAGGTGTGAATTATTAAAGTTAGCTCATAACTTATATCTGATAAGAATGACATAGTCATTAAAATGGATTGGAATATGAGGTCAATAGTGTTACACAATAGAATTCTGCTTACTACAAGAGGCTACCAGCAGTTGTGTATATATTATACTGATGTGGGACATATCCAACTGTAGGACCTGTGGAGTTATATACGTTCACGTATAGGTGAGGGATACCTAAGTTTGAAGGTTTTCCTCACTCGAAGTGTTAAAGGACAAGTATAGTCTGCTTTAACTTTTAGGGAGTAACAAGTAGTATTACTTTGATTGCGTTAGGCAATTTCAATGGGATGGTGAGCGAGGCCAGGCGCTATGTCAGTTTGTGTTTGGAACCATATTAGGGAGTATGAGCTACACAGCTCGAGAACTTCATCAGTCCTAAGTGGTCGGCGGAAAGACAAAGGTTATGCCTAAATAGCCACACCTTCTACTAGTGTAGATCACATTTAGGTCATGCACAACCACAGTTGTTTGCTAGATTGTTCGTTAGGGGAAAAGCAAGATAACCCTTTATGGAGATCTATCAAAATGGAAAAAATATGGCTAACTATTATAACGTTGTTATTAGACACTACAGGAGTTCCTTGGTATGCATGACGATGAAGACATGATACTGTGTTGATGATGAATACTGATGAGGTGCTGGGTTACGAAACTAGTGAAGGTAGTATCTTGGTCCAAAAGGGGACTATGGTATTTATATATGCACACACATATCATTTTCTAAAAACAATATAGACACACACACATATGTAGTTATAGTCTACTTCGGGTAGATGGGGCTTATCATGCGCGTACATAGAGTCGAGGTGACTAAGTAAAATCAAAGGACTAACATATGATGGAGAACAATCATCATAAATTAGTTTTACGTATAATGTGTGTAATTTACCAGTCACTAGTATGTTGTTCTTACTCCCCTCCTTAGTACAACCCATAAGGTAGCTTTGAAGGGACAAATACTGGTGGAAGGAGGGGAAAGTGGAAGGATAGATTTTCTTATTCATGCTCGACACTGACAAGGACATTTAATCTTAGAAGTGTCAACCTTGGTCAGTAACTATATGTTTTATTATACTTTACTATTCCACTATAAATTTATATCGATAGCGCTCCGATATGCATTCGTTTATTTGCAGGATACCAAAAACTAATGATTCATACTTTGGTTGACTTGGATTATCGATTTAGTGAAAATTCAGGCCATTAGAGTGTGGGTTGTCACACTACCGATGTCAAAAAGTGGAGCAAAAAACGCGATAGTGGCTGTGGACTAGTTTATGAAATGGGTTAAAGCAGACACACTTACAATGACTACTTCAAAGAAATTGATTGATTTTGTAATAAAGAACATTTTTTACATATTCAAAGTCCTAAGGAAGATAATTACTAATAACGGAGCTCAATTTGAGAGTGTCGAGTTTAAATATTTGTGTGATCAATATCGAATCGAGAAGAGCTTCTTAGTAGTATCACACCTACTATAACATCCCACCTCTGTACCCATACCACCAAAGAATATTACATCGTAATATTGTCAGGTAATATGGAGAATAAGGCTTATTAGGAGTGACCATCCATGAATATTTCCTTAAGCTAACACCGACATGTTTTACTTTACCTCATATAACAATATATGATGTGTATAGTATTGGCACAAAGCAATAAACACATTGGCTCATTCGGTATAGAATGATATATAACATATCAGAGAACATAAAATCACTAAAAACTACAAAAATATAATACATGCCAGAATATACATATATAAGCGAGTCTACAAAATAGAAACAATAGACCCACTTAATACATATATATAACCAAGTACTAGATGGGTACCAAAATGAATATACTTCATGAATTACGATATCTCATATAAGAACCATACAAATGCATACATAAGTAACAAAACAAATGATATATATATATATATATATATATCAAAAGCTAGCCTATTATCCTTGAAAGGTGATTCCCTGTACCTATCATATTTAATACTGACTCATGTATTATAAAATCCATATTATTTGGGGACTGACCCATTCTATTGACCGAAGGAAGGGCCCAGGTACGCTTTTAATCTCTACGATAATGGATTCTACAGTGGTTGTTGTAGGTGTTTTCCATAGGAAAGCCTTAGCGACCTGATAATAGCGATCACCCAGTGAAATGTATAGTTCCACCTCTGGTAACACGGTTGGATCACTAACATCTTCTTTTTCATTAGGCTGGTTCCGGGGATCAAGCTTAGAATGAAAGGCTCAGCCTCACACATCCGCATGATCATTCGCTACGCTCCTTCCTCTATGCAAACATACAGATCAATAAGAATGAATATTTGGTGTATGTTATCCATTATCTTTTTGGACCTTTTCCTAGACCCCGGTAGAAGAGCCAGATATAATAGAGGTTGCCTAGCCATGAGTACGCCAAAATGGTCTCGTGAAGCCGGTCACCGTCTGCCCTAAGATTGCAACTCTTTCAATATGCTAAAGTTCATACTCCCATCGAGGGGAGAATAAAAAAACAAAAATAAAAGAAGTAGTTTGGCTTCCCTTCCTAAATGATGTTTTGGAGTTGACCCAGTAGCAGGAGTTGAATACAGCTGATATTGATCCTTTTTATTCTTAAATTTCATAGTTAATCTTGTATTTAGATCTTGTTTATATAGGTAAGATCTATACATAAGAAAGATCTATACAAATAGATAAATAAAAATAATTAATCTTTCAATGAGATGAAAAAAAGATAGAAAATCCTTCGATTCGTTATGCACTTAAAGTTGAATAAGCCGAGTGAACTGCGTATGTCCTGCCTCCGGGGAATCACGTCTATCGAATTCTTGCATCATTCCATCCACCTTCTTTGATTCCTAGGCCATAGTATTCTTCATTGACTTCCTGCCTTTACCCCTAGGGTTAAGCAAACCAACATCTCTGTTCGTTCCATTTGAAGAAAGGAAGGATCCCAAAGAATCGATCTTTCTTTTAGTTTCCAAATCTCTATTTGATCAAATAGGTCATACTATCTCTTGTACAAAAAGGGTGAGATTGTAGAAATAAACATATGGGAATCTCAATGATATAGGCATAACTATATAATATGTTAACACCCAAATATTAATCGACATAATTATAAATAAATCACTATGTTATAAAGCCATATAATGCCAATCATTGGCAATCATTGCAAAATATTGTGAAACAACATATCCAAATCAAAATTATATGACTAGCATGAAAGTGAGTCAATCAGAAAGACGAGCACTAAGCAAGTCAACATCTAAAGACAAGCACAAAGCAAGTCGGGTAAAAGTAACCAATCCATATAACACCATGGAAATTTACGTGAAATTTAACAAAAATAAATAGAGATTTTAAAAGGAAATTTAATAAGAAAATTAAATAAACTAAAATAAGGACTTAAAAGCAAATCTTCACAGATGTCTGATTTAACTATAAAACTTGCACCATTGCGTTCATAGTGATTTTTTTAACGATTTTCATATATAATACTTCCTAATCTTAATTAGTATGGAGGAGTTATGGGAGTTAGAAAAAAATCATAAAAAATTAAAATTTACAATGCATTGGGCCGACCTAGGAGGATTCCAGGTCGACTAGTAATGGTGGATTAAGACCCATGAGCGGTCGTCCCATGACGATAAATATCGAGTGTTAATCGCTCAGTGATGACTTGTTTGAACGGCCTGGATTCGTTGCTTGGTAGAGAAGGGTTAGACGAGTGGTTAAGATGACAGCTGAGGTTAATCTAATGGCCCTAAAGCTAATACTTCCTCTATAAATAAGATGTTAATGGAACTCAAATTCTCTAATGAAAACTTATAGTAATGACACTCTACCAAATTTTCTATTGTAGATCGTAGTTCTCCTAAAAATCTTAATTTTCTTAAATCCAAATTAAAACCCAAATAAAACTAAGGAGCAAGATACGAAATCAAGGAGAAGATTAAGGAGAGCTATCGATTGGATGCCAAATTCAAGATCTAGCGCATAGGCTAGAGGTGAGTGGGCACAAATTAGGTAATTTGATTAGGTAATTAAATTTAATCTATTTTAATTGATCTACGATGTTAGAACCCTAATTGAGATGTTAAATCCAAATTGAATATGCTAGAAATTTAAAATTGAACTTATTAACTTAATTTGAGATTGAATAAATACTAATACTAATTTGATCCCTAAAACCCAAGAAATCAATTTATAGTAAATGGATTATTTAATTAACTAATTAAACACTTGTTTAATGTCAAATTTGTAACCCTAGTTCAAAAGCCTAGAATTGATTTGAATTGGAAAATTAATTAACTGGAAATTAAGGATTCACTAGGGTTGATTAACTGTTCAAATTAATGGAATTAATTATAAAAGAATCGATGATTAAAAATAGCTAAAAACCCCAATTATTATTCTTCAATGGTCGACCTGGGTGCCCTAACGGTCAACCGGTAGAGGTCGACTTGGGGTAAGTCTTGGTTAACCGTTTAATTGTATAATGCACAAATTAAACCTCAGCCCGAGGCCCAAGTTTAAAATAAAATTTATATAATTTAGTATAAAAATTATATAAATAGAAAATTGATTGTTTGAGCCTATTTTTGAGCTAAGTAGACAGACTAGAGATGGTAGGGTCATAAATCATCTATCAAGAAAATTGTAGGGCCGTAAATCTCCTACTAAAGAATAATAGTCACTATGATTTTCGTAATGGTTAAATACCAAAATAAGAGAAAAGAGTTGACCAGGGCGATGTATTTTGCAGACACTCAAGGGGGTATTCCATCATGGTGGCGTGCAGCACTAACGGAGATACCGGGTGAGTTAGTCTGATCCTAATGGGAGTTCCTATATGCATGGTTCTTACACGACGTGGTACAGGTGGACGCCAACGTAGGATGGTAAGTAGCTACTGTAAAGGACGTTTGGCACTACGATCGAGAGGTGGACGGTGGGTGCATACAATGAGTCACTTTACGAGTTTGCATTTCGGGGTTCTCCTCTACGGCATGGTGACGATAGGTATTCTTGGATAGTTTAACAGACACTGGTCGATCGTTAGTGTGAGGTTCGGATTGTAGATCAACCTATTGTGTTAGATAAGAATCCGTAGGCATAGAAACTTAGGAATTCACAAACACTTGTTACACACTTTACATCACTGAGAGTAGTTGTGAAGTTAATCGCACTTAATCTTCATTTATTAAACTTGTTCTCATTCACCAGACTTTATGTCTAACTCGTTCCTTTTCCATATTTTCCCCCGCTATAGTTGGACAGGGTGGTAGGTGATTTGCCCATTATGGATACTTGGGGAGAGTCGTGCTTTTCTTGGAGTTTGCATTATAGTCCTCTCTTTATGTATCATTTTATCATATTAGTACAGTAATTTTCTGGTATCGGACTATGAGGGATGTTTTGCTATGTACTCGGTTTTGGATCATGTACTCGTATTTTGAGACTATGTTTTGAGATTTTTTTAGACTGATATTTTCTATGATATTCATATGTTTTATTCCTTCTGGTATGAGTTTTGAAATCTAATAATTAAATTATATCTATCTTTGTAGTCTTTGAATTATTGAAGGTTAAAACCTCAACGATCCATATATCTCAGTGTGACATCTTTTGAGGCATGTTGGGAGGTGCTGGTTGTCACAGTTGGTATTAGAGCATGGGTTCAATGTTCTTTAGGATTAGAACAATATTGAGAGACGTATATTGAAAAGTTTTTGAAAAAAATGTTTTCCAAAGTGGATTTGAAAATAGTTTTCCGAAAAAGTTTTTTGAAATGGTCTTTCTTTTCTCAAAGTATGCATATATATAAGTAAATATTTTTCAAAGAGCTTTCCCAATGATTTTAGACAAGCTATAATCTCTCTTTTTCATGCCTATGCTACCTTTGATTCGTGTCTATACTATCTCTTCTATTCGTGCCTAAACAATATGTGAAAAGTTGCTAATAAAACTCTTGAAATTCACAAATAGAAGATGACTAATCCCATAGGTCTAGGCTTTAGCGATGCAGCCAAAATCCCAGGCATGAACATTCCCATATGGTTCCGCCGATACCTTCAGGCTAGGGGACATGTCAAGCGCAATCCCACTAGAGGATCTATGGAGGAAGCGACAAGTGCAGTTCCTACCCACCCGCCGATGTGCACGTAAATGTGCATATATTTACATCCATATTTTATCTCTTTTTATTTAAATAAACAACATATTTGGGCATTTTTACATGTTAAAACCAAAATTCAATTATTTTCAAACCATCGTATTTTCATCTTCATTCAGGGGCAAAATGATCATTTTTGTGCATGTATCAATTTAAGAATTTTTACTTGGACAATTTTTATGATTTTTATAGGATATTTTGATGCATATGGAAGAGGGATTCATGATGATATATGCATGCACAAGGAAATGCAAAGGAATGAAGAGGAAATAATTCATGTTCAAGATCATGGAGGATCCCACCCACTTACTTAAATGTACAATTAAGAGCTAATGGATAACTAAGTGGAGGTTAAAGCTTCATGCACATTAAATGATGGATTAATTAGTGGCTAATGGTTACTTGGTGGCCACACTTCCTAATGGGCATTTTAGGAAGCTCCCTAAAAATAGAATTAGGGTTTTATGCATGTATAAATAGCCCTCTTATGTATATGAACATATCTTCTACTCTTTCACATTAGTTAGGAAATTAAAAGAACAAGTTGTAGTGGCAATATTTCATGAAATAAAAATGGCTTCCAAGCCTCTTTCTCTTCTCTTTTCTACATGATTTACTTTGCTTTTATGTTAATGTTTATTTTTAGGCTCTCTTTCTTTTAATGTTCATAGCTTAGAATTACATTCATGCAAGTAGTGTAGCTTTAATTTCTATGCAAATAGTTAGTAGTTAATCTCTCTTTCTTCCTTTGCTTAGTTCTCATTTCTTTGCTTTTTAATGTTGAAATTTACAAGTGTTGATTTGATAACACAAATGATTAGCTAAACCCCTTCAATTTAGGGGTAATGAAGTTCTCTAACTCTAGGTAATTTCAATTTAGGGGTAATGATTAGCTAAACCCGTACTCGCCACGTACTAAAATTGTACGCCGTGCGCTTGCAGATAAATTTATTTCAAAATTTATCGGTGATTTTTATATCGACGGAAAATTTGTCGTTAAACAAGTTTTTGGCGCCGTTGGTGGGGAGTTGATTTGATTTTTATTTCTATTCTTCGAATTATTTTCATTTGATTTTTATTGCGTGTTTTTTGTGTGTGTTAACTTGCATTTTAAAAAAAAAATATGGTGTGTTTGTTGTGTGAATTTTTTTCATCATTTTTGTTTGTGTGCTTGTAATTCTTTCTAGTTGCTTTTGCATTTTTATTTAAAAACAAAAAAAACTTCCTTTTATTACATTTTATTTATTTTGCATTTGAAGTTCTGTTGGTTCCTTAGAAAAAAAGTTACACAGTGATATCATTCACATTTCCATTTTACATATACATTGTGCACTACATCTGTCACTTCTCTTCTTGTTTCATTTTCACACCTCTGTTTCATCTTGTTTCATTTCAGTTTGCATTCACACTTCATTTTAGTTTGCATTTCTTACACAAAACTCATTTTCTATTCAAAACTAACAAATATATTTCTGTTTAACATTCCACAATTACAAATCTGTTCCAAAAAAGGCAATACACACATTTGAATTGAAGTCTGTGTTGTGTTCACTGAACATCCCTGCCTTCCTCTACAACTAGAGCCAGTCTTCACCATCCGCAAACCAAACCTGATCATCCACAACTTGTCCACACTTCACTACCTCTCCACCTTCAACTAGAACACTGCACTGACCAACCTTCCAACCACCTCAGCTAGGCTCAACCACCTGGTTGTCTCATTAAACATTACAGTTTGCTCTACTATACTCAACCACAACTTTCGACACAACACCCTTCCTTCACCTTCACCATTTCACTCACACTTCATCCCGCCTGATCAACCAACAACCTCAACCACCTGCAAATACGTACATCACAACAGCAGCAACTTCACCACTGTTCAGACTTACATCGTCACGAACCAGCTTCACTTTTCACAACTTCACTGTTCAGTCATATTGCTTCAACTAACAACAGTACATCTCCATTTCTACCACTAGTAAACATCATAACACCACCACTTCCTCATCTACATATACATTACCACTTAACTTTTTCACAACTTTAATGTTCAGTCATATTGCTTCAACTAACAGCAGTACATCTCCTGCCTGATCTCTACACCCATCTCAACTTTCAACACAACACCCTTCCATCACCTTCACCTTCACCATCACATCATCACAGTTGCTACAAACACCCACTATCCACTGTCAGACCACCATCTCTACCATTTGCATCTCCACCAGAATCTGCCTTGTCCGACATTACTTACTGCCTTGCCATCAACTACAAAGCTTGACCCCCCCCATCTCACTGCCTACACAGTGCAGTACAACCACCATCCTCAGTTCGATCCACAACTGCCATATCTTAGTCACAGCCATATTCACATCAACTTCTTCAATCAACCCATCATATTCTTGCATCACTTACATCCATCACTTACACCACCACTTCCTCATCTACATAAACCTTACCACTTCACTTTTTCACTACTTCACTGCCTGATAACTGATACCACATCACTTGACAACACCACAGCTTCATTCAAATCCACAACAACACCAGAACCACATACTGATCATACCACTTGCAGTCATCACCCGCATTCATCATCCCCTTCACTGACAACAAACAAGCCTTCCATCTTCCCCTTCAACCATACTGTGCACATCAACATAGTCCTGACCAAAACTTGACACTAACCACCACTTTCCCCTTGTTCAAATATCACCAGTCATCTCTACAAACCCACCAGAACTCAACCATCCAACGTCTGTCAATACTTTTTCCACTACCTAGCATCTGCCGCTAGTAGCAACCCTGCAATAGAAACCCCATCTCCAGAACAACCACACCCGACAACCCACAATACAAACACCTCAGACTCCTAAAAACCATCGCCTCCTTCATACAGTCCCCCACTGAAATTCTCAAATCCATCACCTTCATTACCTGAAGCTCATCATCACCTCCTAATTCAATCACCTATCATAAACACTCAGCCTCAAAAGCCGCTCGCCTAAAATACCTCCTTAAATCTGTAACCACCAATGACCACCAACCCGATTCCCAAACGAAAACCCAAAATCACAATTACCCACTACAATCAATTCCAATTTCAAACCGCTACCTCAACCTCCTCAGTCACCACAATCGAGTCACCTCTTCGAATTTCAAACATCGAAGCACTACCTTAGTCCCCTCGAACCAAAGAGGAATTCAATTTGCAATTTTATTTCGTGAATTGCATTTGAATTTTTTTTTGAAGAATGAGGCGAACTGATTTCGTGAATTTACTCTAGTTATCTGTTAAAAAAACAAAGAAAAAAAAACAATAGTGGGTTAGTAAGCTAATTGGGCTTGGGCCGGTTATATGTGTGTGTTGAGTGTTTAAATATATTTTTTTGTTTGTGCCTAGTTTTGTTTAGTTTGTGTTTAAAATAATAATAATAATAATAATTTGAATTTGTTTTCATGCATTTCATTTATTTCATTTTCACTTGTTTGTTGTCGTTTTTATTTTTTTTATTTTAAGTCTATCTTTTTTAAAAAAAACAAAAAAAGAGGATAAGGTTTGTTTTTCTATTAGTTCTCTAGTTTTGGTTTTTCAATTTATTCTCTAAAAAATAAAAGAATTCTATTTTTCGTTCTTTTCTTTCTCTTCAAAAAAAATTATAGATAAAAATTGTGTATATATATTGGTTTTTTTTTAATTTCAGGTTGCCAAAGCAGAAAATTGCAAGGAAGAACCGCTTGCCAAAAAATAAACCGCTTGCTTGCTTAAATAATTGCCGCTGGAAAAAAATTTGCTAATAATCTGCACGCTCTGGTATCATGCCCTTTTCTTTAGTTTTATTTTAATTTCATTGTTGGTTGCTTGCATTTGCATTTATATATAAAAAAAATTCAAAATCCATAAAAAAACAAACTTCATTTTAGTTGCATTGTAAATTAACGTTTAATTTTTGTTTTGCATCCATCTCATCTTATCTTCTTTTCTAAGGGCAATACCCCAATTCTCATAATGTGAGGGATTTCATCACCCTTTCCTTAGCCCACAAACGCATTTCATCGTAGAATTTGACTAATAATAAAGGTTAGACATTCGACTTAAGTGTGTCACGAGCTCACCTAGGGCTTAATTGTATCTTCACAATTGTTTTCCTTGAATAATTTTATTTCTTAGTGTCTAGGCTACGGCAGAGTAATAACCATTTATAAATATTACGATGATTCGTAAATATTATAGTGGTTGTTCCTTTGAAGGTACTTAAACCTTCGGTTGCATTGCTATGATGATTCGTGGTGCACCGATAACCCCTGCCCGTTACCTGGCTGAGAAATATTTTTCTTGAATTAAGACAAAGTGTGATTATACAATTTTGGGTTAGGAGCTACTAAGGACAGAAAATTGTAATTAAGTCCTTTCCATTCCTTTAGTTGCATTAGTTCATGCATATTTTAAAAAAACAAAAAAATCCAAAATCCAAAAAAAAATTGTAAATTTTACTGTACTTAGTTTTTAATCCAAAAAAATCCTTTTTTTCCTTCCCTTTGAAAATTTTCAATCAAAAACAAAAGTCCAAAAAAAAAAAAAAATCTTTTCAAAATGAAAAAAAAATTAAAATTCAAAAACAGAAAGAAAAAAAAATTCAAAATTTAAAAACAAAAATCAAATTTCCATTTTCTAAAAACAAAAATCCTTTTGGTAAATATTTGAAAATTTGAAAATTCAACAAAAAAAATTATAAAAACAAAAACATATAAAAATTTGAAAAGCCAAAAACAAAACAAAAATCAAACTTCTCTTTTGAAAATAAAGTTCATTTGGTAAACATTTTTCTTTTCTTTAAAAAAAAAGAAAACAAAAACAAAATAATTTTTCACTTCGTTTTTCAAATCTTCTTTCATTCTCTAGACTCATTTCTAACTTCTTTCTCTTCTCGATTTTCACTTGTGCATGAGTACTTGGACTCGTGACACAACAACGAATACTTGGATTCGTGACCCTTCTACAAACCGTTTAACTCGAACAGACGATCCTCCCGAAATGGCGAACGAGAATGCCCCTCGAACTCTTATGGATAGAATCTTTCCCGATAGAGTTTCTATTCCATCTTGCATCACGTTACCCGCCCCTACGGGTACCATTTCGAAATTCGCTCGAACCATATTGCCACGCTTCCAGAATTTGGCAATTTTGAACATGATGATCCATACATCTTTTTGACGAATTTCGAACAAGTTTGTGCAACCATAAAACTCCAACAACTTTCCGATGATGGAATCAAACTTCGATTAATCCCATTTGCTCTTACGGATTACGTTGAAATGTGGTTGTATAGCTTACCATCAAACTCAATTAAAACTTGGGAAGAATTAGTCAAAGCTTTCTTAAAAAAATTCTACCCCTTGGAAAAGAACGAGTAGAGTCCGAAACAAAATTGTAAATTTTCATCAATTCAAGAGAGAATCATCTAGAAAATATTTTGAAAGATTCAAAGAGCTTTTGATAAAATGTCCACACCATAACTTTGAAAAATGGACGATTTGCCAAATCTTATACGATGGACTCGAAAATAGCTCACGAACCATGCTCGAATCAATGTGCCAAGGCAACTTTCTTGCCTAACATCACGACGATGCTTGGCAATTTCTTGAAAACCTTGCCGAAAAATCATCCCAATAGGAAAGTTCGAACGAAAAATCAATTTACTCACGATCGAGTGCACACTCGATAGGATCTTCTTTTGCTTTGGAAGCTAAGATCAACGCAATGATTAAAAAATTTGACAATGTTTTCTCATCAAATCAACTGAACTAAGCTTCCCAACCAATGTGTTATAAATGCAACGATCCTAATCATATAGCCGATCAGTGTCCCAATTCTGTCGAACAAATCAATGCTTTCAACAAAGCCAAAAATGACCCGTTTTCTCCAACGTACAACCCTGGTTGGGGAAATCATCCGAATTTTGTGTGGAACCAAAACAATCCAAACACGAATACGATTCGTCCCAATTTTCAAGCATTCCCAAATAATGCTTCAAATCCTCCCTTTCAACCCAATCATTTTCAACCAAATTTTGCAGGTCCGTCTCATAAGCAACTGCAACAATCGAATTTTCAACCAAATTCTGCTCATCCTACCCAAGATGATAAATGTTTAACTTCATTTGAGAAAACTCTTGAAACATTGGCTAAAGCAACTACTCAAAGCCTTCAATCAAACAGCAATTTGCAAAATTTATTGACTTCATATATGCAAAACACAAACCAATCGATTGCAAATTTGAAATGCAAATGTGTCAATTAGCCACGTCTGTAAGTGAACACGAACGAGGAACTTTACCAAGCCAGCCCCTTCCAAATCCAAGAAATCAAAACGCAAATTCAAATCAAGCCCATGTTGTTCAAGATAGCAATGTCACCCAATTGAATGCTATCACAACTTTACGTTCTGGTAAACAAATTGATAATCAAGTCGTTAATCCGAACGATTTACCAGAAACCTCTCTCGACACTTCTAAAACAGTAAACGAATCTGAACATAACGTGGAGCCAAATGTTGAATCGAATGCCAATCAAAATTCTTCTTCTTCTACTCGAGTAGACCTGCCTACCGAGTATCGTGTTCCATTTCCACATCGTCTTCGACCAAAGAAACACTCAGACAAAATGGAAAAGATGTTGGAAATTTTTAAACAAGTCAAAGTTAACATTTCGCTTCTTGACGTCGTTCAGGAAGTCCTCACTTACGCGAAATTTCTTAAGGACTTATGTACCCAAAAGCGACACATTCAAGTGCCCAAAAAAGTCTTCTTAGCCACCATTTTGAATGAAGTATTGTCACAATCCATGCACGTTAAATACAAAGATCATGGCTGCCCTACGATTTCATGTACAATTGGAGACAAGACGATTAACAAATGTTTGATAGACTTAGGCGCTAGTGTCAACTTGATTCCATACTCCGTGTACAAACAATTAGGCATAGGTGAGCTCAAACCCACAAAAGTTACACTTCAATTCGCCGATCGTTCCATTAAGAAGCCCATGGGAGAAATCGAAGACGTGCTCATTCGAGTAGGGCAATTCATATTACCAGTTGACTTCATCGTTCTTGAAACACAACCCATGACAAATCCCAGGAGTCAAATTCCATTGATTTTAGGCCGACCATTCTTAGCCACCTCAAATGCCTTAATCAATTGTCGTAACGGTTCGATGAAAATCTCTTTTGGAAACATGACTTTGGATCTCAACATTTTCAATCTTGAAAACCAATCGAACGAACCTCGTGACCAAACGTTGGAAGTTAGTGCCATTCACGAAAACTTTGAAAACGAGACACTTGACCTTAACAACGAACGCGAAGCTGAGTACGAAAAATTGTTTCCTGAAATTCCCAACGAGATTGCATATACTCTTCCCTTTGAATCACTTCAAGTTGAGTCCGAATCTCAACCCAACTCTTTGATCGAAAAACTCCCAAAGTTGGACCTCAAACCACTTCCCGATCACCTTAAGTACGCATATTTAACGTTGCCCATCATAATTTCCGCAACTCTCTCTCTCTCTCTTGATCAAGAAACCTCGTTACTCTCTATTCTTTCGAAAAATAGTGAAGCAATTGGATGGTCGATCTCCGATATAAAGGGAATTAGTCCCGCTCTTGTTCAACATCGCATCTATTTAATCGATGATGCCACGCCTGTTCGCGACGCGCAGCGAAGAATTAATCCAAAAATGAAAGATGCGGTGCGTGATGAAATTCTTAAACTTCTCGACAACAGAATCATTTACATAATCTCCGATAGTTCATGGGTCAGCCCAATTCACGTTGTACCGAAAAAGTCTGGGCTAACCGTTGTCAAGATCGATTCAAACGAACTTATTCCAACTCATACTCAGACGGGTTGGCATGTTTTCATTGACTATCGAAAATTAAATGCCGCAACACGTAAAGGTCACTTCCCTCTTCCCTTTATCGACCAAATGCTCGAACGTTTAGCCGGCCATGAATTCTACTGCTTCCTTGATAGTTATTCTGGCTATAACCAAATTCAAATCTCCCCTGAAGATCAAGAGAAAACGATTTTCACGTGTCCATTCGGTACCTTTGCTTATCAATGCATGCCATTCGGACTTTGTAACGATCCTGCGACTTTCCAACGATGCATGGTTGGCATCTTCTCCGACATGATTGAACGCTTTCTAGAAGTTTTTATGGATGATTTCTCTATCTTTGGCGATTCTTTCCTCGAATGTTTACATCATCTCGAGTTGGTTCTAAATCAATGCAAATAGAAACATTTGACTTTGAATTGGGAAAAATGCTACTTTATGGTCAAACAAGGCATAGTCCTTGGACATTTCATCTCAAATAAAGGCATTGAGGTAGATAAAGCGAAAATCGATGTCATTGCAAATCTACCCATTCCCAAATCTATTAAGGACATTTGATCATTTCTAGGACACGCTGGCTTTTACCAACGCTTTGTAAAAGACTTTAGCAAAATCGCTCGTCCTTTGACGACTCTTCTTGGAAAAGACGTTCCTTTCGATTTTAACTCTGATTGTATCTCTTCTTTTGAACTTCTTAAGAACAAACTCATTTTTGCTCCAATCATTTGTGCACCCAATTGGGATCTTCCTTTCGAAATAATGTGTGATGCTTCGAACTTTGCCATTGGTGATGTCTTAGGACAACGCATCAACAAGATCCTTCATGTCATTTACTATGCGAGTATGACTTTGAACGATGCTCAACTCAACTACATAACAACCGAAAAAGAGCTTCTAGTTGTCATTTTTGCGCTCGAAAAGTTTCGACCTTACTTGATAGGTTCACACATTACTGTGTACATGGACCGCTCTGCGCTTCGATATCTCTTCGCTAAAAAGGATGCTAAATCCCATTTGATTCGTTGGATCCTTTTACTTCAAGAATTTGACCTTACAATTAAAGACAAAAAAGGATCCAATAACGTCATAGCCGATCACTTGTCCCGTCTTCCGAACGCACCATCTTCTTTGTCGATCAATGAAAACTTCCCCGATGAACAACTTCTTTCAATCTCTATCGATCCATGGTACGCTGATATAGTGAACTACTTAATCACTAAAGAAACTCCCTCATTTTGGTCCAAATAGGACAAATACAAATTCATGTCCCAAGTGAAATATTTCCATTTGGACGAGCCATACTTGTTCAAATATTTTCCCGACCAAATCATCCGACGTTGCATTCCGGATAATGAGATCAGGAGTGTTCTTTCATTTTGCCACGATCAAGTGTGCGGTGGACATTTTGGTCCTCGAAAAACTACGGAAAAGGTGCTTCAGTGTGGTTTCTATTGGCCTTCTCTTTTCAAATACTCGTTTGAATTTTGTAAAACTTGCGATCGATGTCAAATGATTGGACGAATTTCTCGATGAGATATGATGCCTCTAAACCCCATTCTTACGATCGAAATCTTTGATGTTTGGGGTATCGACTTTATGGGACCTTTTCCCAATTCTTTTGGAAACTTGTATATCCTTCTCGCTGTCGATTACGTCTCAATATGGGTCGAAGCCGTTCCTTGCAAAACCAACGACCATAGAATTGTTGTGAAATTTCTCAAAGAAAACGTCTTTTTGACGTTCGGCACACCTCGCACAATAATCAGTGATAACGGAACCCATTTTTGCAACCGTTCTTTTGAAACTTTAATGAAAAAATACCCGATAACCCAAAAGTTATCCACTCCGTATCATCCTCAGATTTGTGGCCAAGTTGAAGTTTCAAATCGACAAAAACAAATTTTGGAGAAAACTGTTAACAAAAATCGAAAAGATTGGCCTCAAAAATTGACTGACGTGCTTTAGGCTTACCGTACTGCTTTTAAAACTAACCTTGGGATGTCCCCATTTAGTTTAGTTTACGGTAAAGCTTGCCATTTACCGGTTGAAATCGAACATAAAGCTTTGTGGGCAATAAAGAACTTAAACTTTGATCTTGAGAAAGCTAGCGAAAACCGAAAACTACAACTCAATGAACTAGAAGAACTTAGGAACGATGCGTATGAAAACGGAAAAATTTACAAAGAAAGAACAAAAGTTTTTCATGACAAGTCAATCCTAAGGAAAACGTTTTCGCCTAACCAGAAAGTTCTTTTATATGACTCAAGACTTCATTTATTCCCTGGGAAACTTAAATCGAGATGGACCGAACCATTTGTGGTACGAACTATTTTTCCCCATTGTGCCGTAGAAATAGAAAATCCGAGGGATGGATCAATTTTCAAAGTGAAAGGTCATCGTTTGAAACCTTTCTTGGAACTTCCCTGTAACCAAGAGGAGGAGCTCATGATCCTTCATGAGCCAAGCTACGTCTAGTAAGAATGTTAACCCTCTTTTGTAAATATGTACATATTTTCCCCGTTACACTCAATATCATGCATTGACTATGAGGACACAGTCAAAATTAAGTGTGGGGTGGAGTCTCATTTTCATTTTCATTTTTTTAGTTTCATGGCAATTTTGAATTTTCATTTTCTTTTAACGTAAAAAAAATATCTAAATTTCTAAATCTCAAAAACATTTTCTTTTTAGTATTTTGATTTATTTTTGAAGAAACACTATGGGATAAGTATAAGTTTTGGTTAATAAATTAAATTTCTTTGAAAATTTATTTGTCTTAACAAAAATAAAAATGAAGTTTTATTACAAATAATAATGGTTTAACTAGTATATAGGAAGGTTCATATGTGTTAATTATGAAGTATGTTCTATTTGAAAATCTTTGTTTAAAAAAGTGGTAAATTTAAAGTAAAGGATATAACATTTTTATCTTCTAAGTTAAATGGTACTAAGATGATTTTGCAAAATTCTCTCTTTCTAAAATATATATATATATATATATAAGTAAAAAACATTTGTATATATGTATATACATATTTTTAACACCTAGAGTTAGGGGTGGGCATGGTCGGTTAACCGACCCGATCGGTTAAATTTTTCAGTTAACCATATAATTAGATCGGTTCGGTTAACCGATTTTCGGTTAATTCTGATCTGCTTATACCGACCGACCCGGTTAATTTTAACCGCGGTTAACCGCTTAAGTTAAACGGTTAACCGTTAAACTACTTAAACGGTTAATCGGTCAACGGTTAACCGTTAAACTTAAGCAGTTAACCATTTAAACTAAGACATAATATAATATATACTACACATCACACTGTAGTAAGCTAGTAACTGTTAAACTATTCATAATATCACACATAAATATTCTAATACATAACTATAATCATAATGCAATAATCCAATAACTTCATTTATACATAACTGTGCACCAAGTAATTCATACATAACCATAACTACTAATTCATAGTTTCACACTTCACTCTGCATTTCCCAGAAATAATTCAAAATGTTAAACTCCAAAGTCCAAAACAAAATACAATTATACAACTTTAAAGTCCAAATAACATGAAGTCATAAACATACAATAGTACTACAATGACAATGCGAATGAAATCATTGATATTAACTTAGTGCATCAGTCTCCATTCTCCAAGATTTCAAACTATATTGTAAGTCAGTCTTCATTCTCCAAGCCCGTCTAAAGATGAACAGTTAGTGAACCATAAAGAACTATAAACAACATAATAACGAGTTAGTGGTTACCATAATCACAGTTACACTTGAGCTAGTGGTGCTACTATGCTTTTCCTTAACAATAATATAATTTGTATAGTACAATTCAAATTCAATTTATGTTACACTTATCGACGGCACTTAAAATACGATAAATGTTGTACACACATTCATATGAACTTCAAATATAAGATATCTGCAGATGCAAATAAATATCAAATTTTATCTCATTTTCTCACAACTAATACTTCATAGCATAAATAATTTTCAAATTATTCAACATGAAATTATTTTAGTACCAACACTTCAAAAAATTATGAAAAATATGATAACAAAAATAGTTTGAGCAGCTACTATTCATCTATAGACGCCCCTAATATAAATTCAAATTTATAAAAGAGTCTATACCAATCATTTTACTAGGTAAAAGTGCACATACTGTAAACTGTTATTTTTGTAAAAAGGGAACGTGTAATTTTCTAATGCGAAAAACATCATATCTGCATCCTTGTCACTATTTTCTGATTTTGAACATCTTCAATTTTTACGGATTTCGGATTTTTGGATATTTATTAATTTATACAAAGATCAACACAGTGATAATTGATAAGACTACTTGTTTATTCATATAACAGATAACACATGATTTGATTCGTATGGCAGTACACAAGATTATGCTCAACGGTTCCATGTGAAAACAAATAATGTACAATTAGTATAGTTGGCATTGGTACAAGGCTCTTGTTATCTTCAAGTCTAGCTGTCCAGTCTGAAACTATAAAAAAATGAATATATAAGTATGGTTATGTAGATCATCATATACATATGCTTAACACAGACAATTGTTACCAACAATAGTAAAAAGTACCAACTAAAACCTAAGTCTGCATTTACGAAAAATAAACTATATAACAGACTTGATACTTGGCCTACTATGCCTGTTGTAGTTAATCTGGCAAGAAAATATGATATGTACAACAAAATAACTTTACCAAAACATATCAGCATTTAAACAAAATCATGAAAACAATAGCTAATGTATGACGAATCTAACCTTCAAGATATGGTAATAATAAACTGAATATGAAAGCTTGGTGTAGTTTGATAGTATACCTTCCTTCATCGTGACATTTATAGTTGGGAATTTCAGGAAATGTCAGCATATTGTAAACAGCTGAGCAATATGGTAAAAGATGCATTCCTTCCCTGCTCTTCGTGTATCCAACAGTACCAAAAACTATTCATTTTATGGGATGCCAAAAATGATGGATATAAGGGTGCATTGAATAATACTATACAAAACTGGAAATATGCTTAGGAACTATAATGTACAAAGTACAAACAACTGTCTTTTGACATAATAAAAAAACTAAACGCACAACTCCTATGAAGTCAACTGTAAACTAAACAAAATTGAGCCATGTGTTCATATCAAATCCTATGAAGTCAAATAAGAATGAGAATCATGTAAACTAAACGACTATCTTTTCGATTGTATGTATTCACATTACATCCTGTGAAGTCAAATGAGAACCTTAGGCTACTTTGGCAGTTGAGCCATGTGTTCGCAATAAACAAAATGTAAACTAAAAAAAATTCATAACTCACAGTTTTAAATATAAAATGACTAAATGCACGGTTTAATTCACATTTAATTTAGTTTGAATTGCAATTTAAATACAAATCGACTAAATGCGTAGATATAAACTGACTAACTAAATTGTAAATTCAAGTTTAACTTCATTTCAAATGGATAATTTATATACACATGTAAATTCATCAGTTGACAGTTTATTTCAAGTTTAATTGTATAGAAAATCTATATAAACAGATCGTATATGTGTATACAAACTAAGAATAATGAATTTACTTCATAATATTTCAAACCAGGCCCGAATCAACATATTTTACTCATTCTGTTAAAAACATCAAAATTTGAAGTTATTTTATAAAAACTGAAGTATATAGTAAATTAGTAATTATAATCAAGTAGGCATTAATTACATTTATAATGTTTGCTTACTTTTGACATTGGATTAAGTATTCATATATACCTATGACTAGATATAGCACAACTAGATATTGTAGTGCTTGGCTCAAATATACCTGTATATATATTCATGTTTTTGCTTCAACCGAAGGTATTCAAGTATTCCTATAATTCTATTAACTTATTGTAGTGCTTGGCTCAACTTAAATAATAAGTTAATTGATGAATTTTTTACATATGAACAATATCATAATCATTAGACACCATATGCAGTTATAGCAATTAGGTATCACGGGCATATTACACTAATTTAATATATACCTAACAATTACATATTACCAGCTGCAGTAATTAGGCATCATGAGCAGATTATACAGATTGACAGAGAATATATCACAAGAATGAATGAATATTCAATAATATCACCATCATTCAGTAATCAGTATAGGAAATTAGGGGTGCCTTCAAGATAAAACCCTCTAGAACCAAAGCATGTTCAGTAAAACACTTATTACAAGTACACTAATTTATAATAAAATTACAAATAAAGTAACCAAATCAAAACAAATTCAGTAAAACCCTCTATGGTTAAGTAACTAGTAATTACATTAATTTATAACTTAATTAGTTGGCTAAGTCGTGAATTTACATTAATTACACTATTTTAGAACTTAAGAATGGAATCAATAGATTAATTAATAATTATTTTAGAAAAATATACTTACATGCTTTGATTTAGACCATGGAGAAAAGAAGACCCTGACGTCGGTGATTTGTAGATGAGACGATGAGCAGATCTAGGGTTTCGACTTCTTTTGTGTTTTTTTTCTGGATCGAGAAATGGGAAGTGAGAACTGGAGAGAGCACTAAGCGTTAGTTATTAGGGCATGCCACTTTTCAGTTCGGGCATGGATGTTTACAAATGGGCTAACTGGGATTTGGGCTATGACATTAAAAATGAACTTAATTTTTGGTCGGTTAACGGTTAACCGACCAACCAAATTTTTTTAACCGTTAACCAAACCGAAAATGATCGGTTAATGTCGGTGAATTAATCGATGATGTCGGTTAACCATATTTGTAAGTTAAGTCGGTTCGATTAACATCGGTTAAATCGGTTAAGTCGGTTAAATGCCCACCCCTACCTACAGTCATGTGTTCACACTCGTGTGTTCACTCGCCATGCTCTGTACCCTTCTCATGTAAGCCCGCAAGGCAGTGCATGATCGGTATATTTGGCCTCAGTTTATCTGAGTTAGGTGTATGTATATAAAAATTCTTTTTAATATTGCCTATAGTCGATAAGTGTTCACACTTGTGTGTTCACTCGCCACGCTCTGTATTCCCCTCACATCAGTCCGCAAGGCAGTGCACGAGTAATATATCTGGCCTCAGTTTACCTGAGTTAGGCATATGTAAATATTGTTAATATCAATGAAATTTTCAAGTAAGAGAGAGTAAGCAACTGAAATCCAAGAACCATTTTAACTTGTTTGATTTAACTTGTTATTGAAAAGAAATGAGAATACCACTTTGACAAACTTTGATAATCAACTAAGGATTTATTTCATAGTTACACTTTGTTATCAACCGAAACAACGAGTTAAACTATTGTCTATTTGCTATAATAACTTGATTTTTGTTGGAAATTTAGACGAGTAAATGACTTAAATTCTCAAGATAATGACTAAAACTTATAATTAACTTATTTGTGTCGATTTAAAAGTAAATCCTTCATTTGTAAACATTTTCAAAAACTCGCATTCATCTCTTTGTAAATAAATCTTGCATTTTGTAAATATTTTCATCCTGCATTTGAATTTTGTGGGTAGTATCCGCTGAAAATCCTTACGAGACAACACTCGTCCTACTGGGGACACCCAGAGGTTTAACGGCTTGTTGCATACGCTCAATGCAATCATGCTCCCTATGAAAACGGATTTATCTTAGTTTTCCTTTATTCGAGGACGAATAAAAAAATAAGTGTGGGGGTATTTGATGTGCACGTAAATATGCATATATTTACATCCATATTTTATCTCTTTTTATTTAAATAAACATCATATTTGGGAAATTTTACATGTTAAAACCAAAATTCAATTATTTTCAAACCATCATATTTTCATCTTCATTCAGGGGCAAAATGGTCATTTTTGTGCATGTACCAATTTAAGAATTTTTACTTGGACAATTTTTATGATTTTATAGGATATTTTGATGCATATGGAAGAGAGATTCATGATGATATATGCATGCACAAGGAAATGCAAAGGAATGAAGAGAAAATAATTCAAGTTCAAGATCATGGAGGACCCCACCCACTTACCTAAGGTACAATTAGGAGCTAATGGACAACTAAGTGGAGGTTAAAGCTTCATGCACATTAAATGATGGATTAATTAGTGGCTAATGGTTACTTGGTGGTCACACTTCCTAGGGCATTTTAGGAAGCTCCCTAAAAATAGAATTAAGGTTTTATGCATGTATAAATAGCCCTCTTATGTACATGAACATATCTTCTACTCTTTCACATTAGTTAGGAAATTAAAAGAGCAAGTTGTAATGGCAATATTTCATGAAATAAAAATGGCTTCCAAGAATCTTTCTCTTTTCTTTTCTACATGCTTTTCTTTGCTTTTATGTTAATATTTATTTTTATGCTTTCTTTCTTTTAATGTTCATAGCTTAGAATTACATTCATGCAAGTAGTGTAGCTTTAATTTCTATGCAAATAGTTAGTAGTTAATCTCACTTTCTTCCTTTGCTTAGTTCTCATTTCTTTGCTTTTAAATGTTGAAATTTACAAGTGTTGATTTGATAAAACAAATGATTAGCTAAACCCCTTCAATTTAGGGGCAATGAAGCTCTCTAACTCTATGTAATTTCAACATATTTATGATTTATGATCTCTTTGTTTGTGCTTCATGAAAGTGAATTTTGATGTAAGTTTATACAAGTGGGTTTGATAGCTTATATTGCTTATGCAAATGAGCTATTCTTATTCAACGTAAACACAATTTACATCATCATTTGCTAACTAATTTTTTATTTTGAAATGAAAGTAAAAATGAAATTTGATGATCTATCTTACTAATTACAATAGTAAATAGATCATACTTAAAATAGCTTTTTCTTTGGCTTCATTTTCATGAGATTTTATAAGTGGTTATTTGTTGCATTATAGTTTGATGGTTTAAGTTATGTTAATTAATAACATAAATAAACCATACTTATGATAAATGCAACAATTATTTCATTTAATATCAAAACTAGAGATCATAAATTATTGTTTGTTGATTTACAAAAATATGAGAGTGGATTTATCCCTAAATTGTTCTCTACTCCAATAGTTTTTAAATCACATTTTAATTCTAGTTTTATCTTCATTTTGCTTGTAGTTAACAATTTCCTCTCACTCTGGTCTAATTTGATTGAATTGAAAATCTTAAAAGATTCACTGCGGATCGACCCGTACTCGCCACGTACTAAAATTGTACGCCATGCGCTTGCGGATAAATTTATTTCAAAATTTACCGGCGATTTTCTAATCGATAGAAAATTTGCCGTTACCCACCTGCCGCTTTAGACTTTGCCAAGCTATACAAAGATTTTTCCAGTCCTTTAGGCAAGCTGTATTTGGGGATGGAGTCTTATGTGGATTCGAGAGCATAGATTCGTGCTTATGAGAGGATATTTGGTCCGATGGGCTTGACTATTGTTATAAGGAGACAATTAGCTACTTGGCAGTTATAGTGAGAGGCTTTGAACTGGTGGGAGGATATTGAGTCGGAAATCGATAGAGATAATATTTCTTGGGATGAGTTTCATAAGACATTTGAGATTATATTTCTTTCTAGGGCGGAGAAAGGTATTTAGTTGGGGATGTTTATTCATCTCAAGCAGGGTGATATGTCCGTTAAGGAGTATGTGAATCAATTTAATGAGCTAGCTAGATTCATTATAGAGTTGATTAGTACACCACACAAGGAGGTTCTTAAATTTGCTAAAGGATTGAACCAACCTCGCTAAGGTTTGGCTGTGAGTCACATTCTGATGGGTGCTACCTCAAGGGATTAGTGGAGATGTCTTTGCTTACTACCTTCTCCACGAAGGAAGAGAAAGAGGACGCTTCGAAGGCCTGAGAGAAAGCACATCAAAAGAATAAGAAGAAATGAGGATTTAGACCGAAGGGGAAGATTCAGAAGAAAAGTGCAACAAATGCGGTGAACCGAAGCATTTTGCTAATGAGTGTAGGATGGATTGCTCGAAGATGAAGTGTTGTAACTGTGATCATTTTGGGCAATTTAAGCGAGCTTGCAAAGCACCATCGAAAGCTAATACTCAGATTTCTACTCAGGTGGTTCTGGCTTATGCACTAGAGGTAGCCCCTAGCTCGAGTATACAGCTAGCGGTAGACAAAAGTAAGAAGGTGGTAATCAAAGGTGTGTTGACTCTTTCCAGTTTATCTATTCACACTTTATTTGATAATGGGCCTTCACATTATTTCATTTCTAGTATATTTGTTTATGATTTGCACTTAGACACTAGTACAGTCACGGACACCGTAGTTGTGTCAAAACTTGGAGGAAGATTGTCTATTTATGTATGTTATGTAATGATTTGAAGTTGTTTATCTTAGGGGTCGAGTTTGATTGTGATGCCTTTGTACTGGGATTATCTGACTTTGGATTGATATTAAGCATGGATTGGATGACTATGTATAGGGCTATTATAGACTGTGATAGGAGGATTGTTAGGTTGAGCACGTGTAGTGGGCACAACTTAGAGTTTTACTGCAATTGTAACGACCCGTATTTTCACGGATCGAAAGATTGTAAAACTGTCGTCATTAGGTCGTAATGTTGTTAAGTCGTCTAGGGTTTAAGTCGTTCGAAGCTTAAGTCGAGTAGAAGTTAGATCGTGAGCTACTTAAGAGAATGGAGCGACCTATAGGATTTTGACCGACTTAAGAAGGGTAGGCGCTAAACCTAGAAATAATGCGCTGTAAAGTGCGCCAGGCTGCCATGGACGATCATCGGGGTAAGTTAAAGCAGCAGAATCTATCGTATTACTCACAGCGCATGGTTAAAATACAATAGAGAATATATATAGTGAAGCATCTCAAAATAGAATCTCATCAATTAAGCTTCATAATAGTTGAATACAAACATCTGAATAGTCAATACATCAAGCCTCACTACATATCACTCAGAGAATTATACAAAGCAGCGGAACATCCAGTACATATAGTAAGAAAATAATTTGCAAGCCTCCAGCTCGTCTTCGTCATTAGCATCGTTGGAAAGTAAGAACAGCACCTGTCACCTACTACCTAGTCTGCCCATCCCAAAATGGATGAACAGCCCAAGGCAATAAGAGTTAAACATAAAGCCTTGAGTCAGACAATAGTCTTAGTGAGCGGTAAATTAACTAACAACATACCAAAAGAGCATAAAGGAAAAAGGAATAGGAATCCAACCCTCCCACTCCACCTCTTTCTACAGTGATAGCCCCCAGACACACACTAAATAGAAGTAAACATAGCAAAGCAAACATTTAAAGTAAAGTAATTATCACTCGAGTCAAGGGCGATGTTTTCCAAGTACAAACCCCCAAGGCCTAAACCAAGATCAGATAAGCACCCAGAAAATACCGCTCTTGAGACCGAATGACGATACAACCAAACATCCATGACTCTGGCTATCACTGTTATCATTGCTTTGATACCACCGTTAATTGAATGACCGGTACATTCTTTCAGCCGTCCGTCAAGGGCTAATGGTAACCCCAGTTCTAGACAGAACTCCGCACGTCGTCGCAGCCCGTGCCTAGGACTATCGAATCTGCCCAGAGTACTCGACTACAATCATAGTCTTTAGGGACTATCGAATCTGCCCAGCGTACTCTTGCTTTGAGTCTGCTAGAACCTTCAATAACGATGAAACCTCAGCCTTCTAGCCATCCTCCTCGACGACTATTTCCATACTAGCTCAAGCGCCTCTCGAGCAAACCATTATCCTCAAACCCGAACCATTTCACCGAGTTATTAACATGCTTGGAATGATCCCGTCTGGATTAAACCAAGGCCATCTCACATCATGCCTCGCTTCATCTCATCATAGCAAAGCCTCATCTCAACATCAACATCATCAAATCTATCCATATGAGCTTCATCATCCGCCACATATGCCACGAGCAGCTTTTCCAATTCAAGAGCCTTTCCCTTAGCTTTTGAATCATCTTCGACCAGCTTGTCTAAATCAAATCATCAATCAACTAATCTATAACAATCAATCAAGGCAATCATTAATCCAAGTAATCAAACATTCAAACATGATCTAATAAACAATTATAACAATAATGGCAATCTTGTAAAATAAGAGTCTAAATCTAACAAGCATGAAACATGAGCAATATCTCTATAACTTGATGAATGAACTTGCATAGGTTAACATGTAGTAAAATGGATGTCAAATCATCATGAACAATAGATCTATACTTAAGTTTAACAAAATGCATGGAAATCAATATTTTAACACCAAATCAAGCCAATAATCCGATATACTCCTTTGGATCCGTGTGAGAGATAATCACCACTCACCGAATCACCTAAACACTTCAAAATCAACACACTTCAGATCTGGACAGCGAACGATCTAACTTGATTCTCTAAAATTCCGCTTCAAACGATGAAATCTCTCTTCGAAGCTCTTGGATCATCGATTTGATCTTCGATTTGGATGGAAGAAAGCACAAGATTAAAGTGGAGAAAAGAAGTGAAGAAGTGTAGAACTCGAGCTCTCAAAATAGCAGCACTTCGTCGCTTCAAAATCCGGATCCCAAAAAGTGAGGCAACAACCGTGTATTTATAGGAAATCCTTAAGTCGTTTGCTCGCTTTTAAGTCGTCCACGACTTAAGAAAATCCACGACCTACGACTCATAGATACCACGACTTACGACTTAACCATCTCCTTCGACCTGCGACTTATAAAAAACTTACGACCTAAAACCCCACGACTTAAGACCTTCGACTTAAGTACCCATGCGACCTAACGACTCAACTGGGATACACCTTAACGACTTAACAACTCAACGACTCATCAACCTCACAACTTAGCTGGGTTACGACTTAACATATGCGCGACTTAGCGACTTAACCCTTAAACCCTACGCGACTTATCTAAACAAACTGCTTACGACCTAACTTCACCCAAACATAGGTCGCCTACGACTTAACACGCCATAGCAACCCAACGACCTAACACCTTAACTCGTCCATGACTTAACTTCCTTAGGTCGTAAACTCACTTCAACCCCTAGGTCGCTAACTGCTACCACCAGCTTCCTTAGGTCGTTGTCGACCTATCCTCCCTAAGTCGCTTACTCGCCCAGTTTCCTATGCCGCTAACTCTTAAGTCGCCCTATTCCTTAAGTCGCCTATTCCTTAAGTCGTCCACGACCTAACCTTCTTCACGACTTAAGTCCCAATACGACCAAACTCGTTAGGTCGCCAACTCCCTTAAGTCGTCTACGACCTAACTACTATACGACTTAAATTCCAACACGTCCCAATTTCCTTAAGTCGCCTACCCTTCTTAAGTCGGTCAAAATCCTATAGGTCGCTCCATTCTCTTAAGTCGCTCACGATCTAACTTCTACTCGACTTAAGCTTCGAACGACTTAAACCCTAGACGACTTAACAACATTACGACCTAATGACGACAGTTTTACAATCTTTCGATCCGTGAAAATATGGGTCGTTACATTCTCTCCCCATTAGGAATTTCGCCCCCGGAATTCCAAACAAACAAGAGCAATCAAAGACTATTCCGCATGCCTACCATCCATAGCAATCAACAAACCATGCATCCAATTACTAGCCTAGCATGCAGAATTCTAAAACTACAACAAGTTACAATGTCATGAGATGACACGACACCTTATGGCCATACCTCGAAGAGTTCAGCATGAGCTGCCTTCATCCTCTCTTCCACCTCCCATGTACAGTTGTTATCATCATCACTCCATTGTATCTTGAGCAACCTAACTACCTTCCTCCTAAGCTATTTCGTGTCAGTTTCCACAACACGAAGCGGCTTACGAGGTCTCTTATCAACTAGATCAATCTCAAAATCTTCACAGCTATCAGCAGAAACCACTGTATTCGAGTCGTGCACATACTTCTGTAGATACGATACATGAAAAACATTGTGCACACCCGCCATCTTTTCTGATAATTCCAATCTGTAGGCGAGCTTTCCAATTCGCTCGATGATCGGGAATGGTCCAACAAATCTCGGAGTCAATTTTCCTTTCTTCCCGAATCGAATAACATTCTTCAGTGGAGAAATCTTCACAAAAACCATATCACCTACGTCGAATTCCAAATCCTTACGACGCTTATCGACATAACTTTTCTGACGGTCTTGGGCTGCCTTCATTCGTTGACAAATGATCTCTATGCAATCTGAAGTCTGTCGAATCATTTCCGGCCCAAGTATCAGCTTTTCTCCTGTTTCCAACCAACATGTCGGAGAGTTACACGGTCTTCCATACAATGCCTCATACGGTGCCATACCAATGCTTGACTGGTAACTGTTATTATATGAAAATTCCACCAAATGAAGATGATCTTCCCATGATCCTCCGAAATCTAAAACACATGCCCTGAGGAGATCTTCCAAAACTCGGTTGACTCTCTCGGTCTGACCATCTGTTTGAGGGTGATAAGCTGTACTCAAACACAACTCGGTTCCCAAAACTTCCTGGAAGCTCTTCCAAAATCTACTAGTGAACAATGGGTCTCGATCGCTCACTATACTTTTCGGAATACCATGAAATCGAACTATCCACTTAACATACAGCTCAGCCAACTTTGATGCAGTCCTAGTCGATCGAACAGGAATGAATCTTGCACTCTTAGTCAGACGGTCTATGATGACCCAAATCCCTTCATTTCCCGTTCTTGTTCTAGGTAGCCCATCAATAAAATCCATCGATATTTGCTCCCACTTCCATGTAGGAACTTCTAATGGCTGAAGCAATCCACTGGGCTTCTTCTGCTCAGCTTTTACCAACTGGCAATTCATGCACTTGGAAACAAAATTTCCAACATCCTTCTTCATACCTTCCCAGTAATAGGTTCTCTTCATATCCCGATACATCTTATTTCCACCTGGATGAATTGTCAGCTTCGAGTGATGACTTTCCTTCAAAACTTCACTTCTCAATTCATCTATATCGGGAACAACTAGTCGTCCTTGTTTCCGAAGCCAACCTTCTCGATCGACCTCGAATCCTTTATCCTTTTCTGGGTCCAATCCAGATTCCAAATCACGGATAATCTTGACAAGCTTATCGTCTCGCTTTTGGCTCTCGCCAATTCTTTCCACAAGAGTCGGTCTTATCGATAAGTTTGCCAACATCTCAGGTTCCAATTCACATCTGGGCCTGAAGTCAAATCCAGCTAAATACTCGAGACTCTTCCATTCTGAAAACATGGCTCCCAATCCTGCATGTCTTCGACTTAACGCATCTGCCACTGCATTACCCTTTCCTGGAGTATACGCTATACCAAAATCATATGATGCCAAAAACTCTAGCCATCGTTGCTGCCTTAGATTCAAATCCTTTTGGGAGAAAAGATACTTCAACGACTTATGATTTGTAAACAACTCGAATTGAACTCCCAATAGGTAATGTCTCCACATCTTCAGAGCAAATACAATCGCCGCTAACTCCAAATCATGAGTTGGGTAATTCCTTTCATGAGGCTTCAGTTGTCGACTTGCATACGCAACAACTCTATTCTTCTGCATCAGCACTGCTCCAAGTCCAGTACCACATGCATCGGTGTAAACCACCATCTCATCATTTCCACTAGGAATAGTCAAAACAGGAGCACTTGTCAATCGCTCTTTCAGGATTCCCAAAGCTTGCTCACACTTAGCATCCCATCTGAATACTTGGTTCATTTTCGTCAATCCTGTTAATGGTGCAGCCACCTTGGAAAAGTCTTTGATAAATCGATGATAATATCCTGCTAATCCAAGAAAACTTCTCACATCAGATGCATTCTTAGGTCTACCCCAATCCTGGATTGCTGCCACTTTAGCGGAATCAACCGCTATTCCATTTCCAGAGACAATATGGCCTAAGAACCTCACTTCACTCTTCCAGAAGTGACACTTCGAAAACTTAGCCTTCAGTTGATGTTTCCGTAAGATTTCCAAAACAATATGCAAGTGCGTCTTGTGCTCTTCTTCAGTTCTGGAATAAATCAAAATATCATCCACGAACACTAGTACGAACTTGTTCAACTGATCTCTGAACACTCTATTCATAAGATCCACAAAATATGCTGGCGCATTAGTCAATCCAAACGGCATTACCAGCCACTCAAAGAAACCAGATGGTGTCCTGGAAGCAGTCTTCGGTACACTATCCTTAGCCACTCTTAACTGGTGAAATCCCGTTGCCAAATCCATTTGAGAAAACACCTAAGCTTCGTGAAGCTGATCAAACAAGTCATCTATTCTCGGCAATGGATACTTGTTCTTCTTAGTCACTTTATTCAGCTCACGATAATCCACACACAACCTCAATGATCTATCTGCTTTGGTTGCAAACACAACTGGTGCACCCCATTCGGATACACTACGCCGAATAAATCCTTTCTGTAAAAGATCATCAACCTGCACCTTCAACTCCTGCTGTTCCCTAGGCGCCATCCGCCTAAGAGGCATCACAACAGGTCTGGCTCCTTCAACTAGATCTATACGAAACTCGATCTCTCTATGCGGCGGTAACCCTTTGACCTCATCAAAGACATCCTCAAATCCATTAGCGATTGGCACCAATGACAGTCCATCCCGTGAAACAACCAGCGAATACATGAAGCTCATGAAGACGCCTTCCTCATGCTTACATCGTATCACAACCTTTCGCCCCTCCACATTCTCGACTGTCACCTCTAACCTTTCACAATCAACCTTTGCCGCATACTTCCTAAGCCAGTCCATACCCAAAATAATTCCGAACCCTGCAAAGTTCAGAACAAAACAATCACAAACAAAAGAGCAATCATGACTCGATACAACCAAACCACGGCATAGCATACAAAGACAGGACGAACCCCCAACTGGATTAGTCACAACCAATGGTCTATCAACAATATCCGGTTCTAAACCCAACCGGCCTACAAGTTCATTACAAACAAAGGAATGCGACACCCCAGTATCAAATAACACTCTAACTGGAACACCACATATGAAAAGAGTACCTTGAACCACCACACTCTTTCCTTTCTCTTCAGCGGTAGGAGCTTTTGAAGATGATGGAACAACTCCCAAAGCATAAGCTTGCACAATCTGCTTGTCCTTCCACGGTTCTGGACAATTCCTCTTGACATGCCCCGGCTTGTCACAGTTGTGGCACTTCACCGGCACCTTTGGATTCTTGCACTCTCTGGAGAAATGCCCCTTCTGTTGACAGTTGTAGCAGGTCACTTCGCCGTTCGGCTTCTTCTGGCCATCCTTACCCTTTTGCTGTTGCTTCCTCTTCTTGTTTCCACCCTACTGTGGTTTATACTCTTCCTTGGTCACAGCAACAACAGATCCTTCTTTAGGAAACAGATTCTCATGCCTGAGAGCCTTCTCTACAAGCTTCTCAAATGAATCGTCCAAATGATCCACCAACTGCCTCCCAAGATAACTGTCCAAGCCTATCACAAACTTCTCATTCTTCTGGTATAAAGATTCTATATACGACCGGGCATACTTGGACAAAGCTTCAAACTCGGAAACATACTCAAGAACTGGTCTCCCACCTTGCTTGAGCTCCACAAACTTCTTAAACAGAATAGATTTCTGAGCTATAGAAATGAACTTAGCTTCAAATCTGGCTTGGAATTGCTCCCAAGTAATTTCTTCCTCTGGAGTATCAATGGTGATAGAGTTCCAACAATCAGAAGCTCTTCCTTGAAGCTGTCTTGATGCTAGCTTCCTTTTAGTTGCATCCTCGATTCCCAAATCACCAAAGATTCTTCTACAAGCATCTATCCACCTTTGGACCTCAATAGTTGACTCTATTCCTAAGAAAACCTTTCCTCCAAGAGCCGTATAATCTTTACACAGCTTAGCAAAATCCACCGGTTTTGGAGTTTGGACTTGAACTCCAACATCTACTGATGGCCCCGGAGCTGACATCCTTCTCATGATTGAAGTCATCATAGCCTCGAACATAGAAACATAATCAGCAGCCCCCTCAGCAGCACGGCCTTCCCTAGCAGCTGGTCTCCCTCTTCGACTCATTCTTAATATCTATAAAAGAAATGATCAGCACACCTTGAGAAACAACTGCATAAGGGCTCAAATCTTTCTAAGCTACTATATTATATATAGTAATCATCCATCAAAATACAATTACGTCTCTCATACGTAGTTACGTCAACGAGCGTTGGGTAAAATCGATTAACCAAAGCTCTGATACCAAAATGTGACGACCGCCCATGACCCCTGCGCTAAACCTAGAAATAGTGCGCTGTAAAGTGCGCCAGGCAGCCATGGACGATCATCGGGGTAAGTTAAAGCAGCAGAATCTATCGTATTACTCACAGCGCATGGATAAAATACAATAGAGAATATATATAGTGAAGCATCTCAAAATAGAATCTCATCAATTAAGCTTCATAATAGTTGAATACAAACATCTGAATAGTCAATACATCAAGCCTCACTACATATCACTCAGAGAATTATACAAAGCAGCGGAACATCCAGTACATATAGTAAGAAAATAATATGCAAGCCTCCAGCTCGTCTTCGTCATCAGCATCGTTGGAAAGTAAGAACAGCACCTATCACCTGCTACCTAGTCTGCCCATCCCAAAATGGATGAACAGCCCAAGGCAATAAGAGTTAAACATAAAGCCTTGAGTCAGACAACAGTCTTAGTGAGCGGTAAATTAACTAACAACATACCAAAAGAGCATAAAGGAAAAAGGAATAGGAATCCAACCCTCCCACTCCACCTCTTTCTACAGTGATAGCCCCCAGACACACACTAAGCAGAAGTAAACATAGCAAAGCAAACATTTAAAGTAAATTAATTATCACTCGAGTCAAGGGCGATGTTTTCCAAGTACAAACCCTCAAGGCCTAAACCAAGATCAGATAAGCACCCAGAAAATACCGCTCTTGAGACCGAATGACAATACAACCAAACATCCATGACTCTGGCTATCACTGTTATCATTACTTTGATACCACCGTTAATTGAATGACCGGCACATTCTTTCAGCCGTCCGTCAAGGGCTAATGGTAATCCCGGTTCTAGACAGAACTCCGCACGCCGTCGCAGCCCGTGCCTAGGACTATCAAATCTGCCCAGAGTACTCGACTACAATCATAATCTTTAGGGACTATCGAATCTGCCCAGCGTACTCTTGCTTTGAGTCTGCTAGAACCTTCAATAACGATGAAACCTCAGCCTTCTAGCCATCCTTCTCGACGACTATTTCCATACTAGCTCAAGCGCCTCTCGAGCAAACCATTATCCTCAAACCCGAACCATTTCACCGAGTTATTAACATGCTTGGAATGATCCCATCTGGATTAAACCAAGGCTATCTCACATCATGCCTCGCTTCATCTCATCATAGCAAAGCCTCATCTCAACATCAACATCATCAAATCTATCCATATGAGCTTCATCATCCGCCACATATGCCACGAGCAGCTTTTCCAATTCAAGAGCCTTTCCCTTAGCTTTTGAATCATCTTCGACCAACTTGTCTAAATCAAATCATCAATAAACTAATCTATAACAATCAATCAAGGCAATCATTAATCCAAGTAATCAAACATTCAAACATGATCTAATAAACAATTATAACAATAATGGCAATCTTGTAAAATAAGAGTCTAAATCTAACAAGCATGAAACATGAGCAATATCTCTATAACTTGATGAATGAACTTGCATAGGTTAACATGTAGTAAAATGGATGTCAAATCATCATGAACAATAGATCTATACTTAAGTTTAAGAAAATGCATGGAAATCACTATTTTAACACCAAATCAAGCCAACAATCTGATATACTCCTTTGGATCCGTATGAGAGATAATCACCACTCAACGAATCACCTAAACACTTCAAAAGCAACACACTTTAGATCTGGACAGCGAAGGATCTAACTCGATTCTCTAAAATTCCGCTTCAAACGATGAAATCTCTCTTCGATGGATGTAGATCTTCAATCTAAGCTCTTGGATCTTCGATTTGATCTTCGATTTGGATGGAAGAAAGCACAAGATTAAAGTGGAGAAAAGAAGTGAAGAAGTGTAGAACTCGAGCTCTCAAAATAGCAGCACTTCGTCGCTTCAAAATCCGGATCCCAAAAAGTGAGGCAACAACCGTGTATTTATAGGAAATCCTTAAGTCGTTTGCTCGCTTTTAAGTCGTCCACGACTTAAGAAAATCCACGACCTACGACTCATAGATACCACGACTTACGACTTAACCATCCCCTTCGACCTGCGACTTATAAAAAACTTACGACCTAGAACCCCACGACTTAAGACCTTCGACTTAAGTACCCATGCGACCTAACGACTCAACTGGGATACGCCTTAACGACTTAACAACTCAACGACTCATCAACCTCACGACTTAGCTGGGTTACGACTTAACATATGCGCGACTTAGCGACTTAACCCTTAAACCCTACGCGACTTATCTAAACAAAGTGCTTACGACCTAACTTCACCCAGACATAGGTCGCCTACGACTTAACACGCCATAGCAACCCAACGACCTAACACCTTAACTCATCCACGACTTAACTTCCTTAGGTCGTAAACTCACTTCAACCCCTAGGTCGCTAACTGCTACCACCAGCTTCCTTAGGTCGTTGCCGACCTATCCTCCCTAAGTCGCTTACTCGCCCAGTTTCCTATGCCGCTAACTCTTAAGTCGCCCTATTCCTTAAGTCGCCTATTCCTTAAGTCGTCCACGACCTAACCTTCTTCACGACTTAAGTCCCAATACGACCAAACTCCTTAGGTCGCCAACTCCCTTAAGTCGTCTACGACCTAACTACTATACGACTTAAATTCCAACACGTCCCAATTTCCTTAAGTCGCCTACCCTTCTTAAGTCGGTCAAAATCCTATAGGTCATTCCATTCTCTTAAGTCGCTCACGATCTAACTTCTACTCGACTTAAGCTTCGAACGACTTAAACCCTAGACGACTTAACAACATTACGACCTAATGACGATAGTTTTACAATCTTTCGATCCGTGAAAATACGGGTCGTTACAGCAATCCCCGAGGATCTATTATGTTGAGCTACCTATATTCATTGGACTTATCACATGACGAGCTTAGTACAGTGCATGTAGTTAGAGATTTTCCTGATGTTTTTGCTGAGGTTACCGATCTCCCGCCCTAGAGAGAGATCGAGTTTAGGATCTATTTAGTAGAGAATGCTAGACCTGTCGCGTTACTATTGAGGCATATGGCTCCAAAGAAAAGATGCGAGTTGAATAAGTAGGTTAATGGGATATTGGAGAAAGGCTTCATATAGAGAGCATTTCATAGTGGGGAGCACCAGTCGTCTTCGCCACCAAGCGGATGGTTCTCACTAACTCTACGTCAATTGTAGGAAGCTTAATAAACTGATGAAGAAGAATCATTAACCATTGCGATGCAGAGATGATCTATTTGACCAATTAGTTGGAGCTTGAGTGCTTTCACAACTTGACTTGGCTATTATATTCCTCAACTGCGTGTAGCCGAGGATGGTATCCAGAAGATATCATTTCGTACACCCGATAGATTGTATGAGTGTTTAATCATTCCATTTGGACTAATCAGTGCACCTGCCTTTTTTTGTTGATCCAATGAGCCAAGTAATTAGGGGGTTGCTTAACAAATTCATCATGGTATTTGTGGACGATATTCTTGTGTTCTCGAGGAGCAAGTAGGAGCATGCATTGCATTTAGGAGAGGTGCTTAGTACACTCCATGCACATAAGCTGAAGGCGAAGTTTTCTAAGTGGCACTTTTAGAGAGAGGAGGTATGCTTTGTGGGACACATCATTTCAGAAAGAGGATTAGCAATTGACTAAAATAAAGTGGCACAGTTAATGATTGGCATGTTTCGAAGAATGTCACGGAGGTGCGAAATTTCCTTGCTTTGGCAGGCTACTATTGCAAGTTCACTAAGGACTTGATGAAGATCTCTACCCCAATGACCCATCTTGCCAAGAAGAATTTAGTTTTCTCATAGGATGCGAAGTGTGAAGATGTTTTTATCAAGTTCAAAGATGCATTGACTAGTACGTCAATTTTGGTGCTATTCAATAGGGCAAAGCCATTTATATTTTATATCGATGCCTATGGAATGAGGTTAGGCACAGTGTTGATGCAAGATGCAAGGATGGTGAGTTCTCCGTGTTGGTAGCTGAAGACCTATGAGAGGAACTATTCTACAGATGATCATGAGTTAGTAATTCCATTGTCTTTGCACTTAAGTCATGGAGGCGTTATCATAAGGAGAGCAATTTAAGTTGTATACAGATCACAAGTTCTTGTTGTTTTTGTTCTCCCAAAAGGACTTGAACTTGAGGCAGTAGAGGTGGATGGAGTTCTTGGCATCCTATGATTTTGATATCTCTTATACCTTAGGCAAGGGTAATGTAGTACCAGATGCTTTGAGAAGACAACGAGCAGTGTTGAGTCCCTTATTCTTACAATGGAGACATTTGGAATATACATCTACCTTTGATATCCGACCATCATCAAATATTACCCCAGGATTACTAGCAGCTTTAGATGTTCGGCCTACCTTGATGGAGCGTATCTGATCTAGACAAAAGGAGGATGAGGAGCTAGTTGATATTTTTGAGAGGATTGGTAGAGGAGAGTCACCGAATCATTTGAGACATTATGCCATTGACTCGAGAGGATGGTTACAGAGAGATTATAGGCTGTTTGTTCCTCGTAGTATAAATTTGGTTAATGTTGTACTAGTAGAGTCTTACTGTTCTGGACCATTCATCCCGATGGTGACATTTTGATTTATTAAACATGATTTGAAATATTATTTTCAATCATTTGAGAACCTTTCCTAGTATATAAGTTTAATTTTGGAAATTAAACCTAAAATTTTTATCCATGTCTTTCTTTCCCACAACTTCCTTTCTTTCACGAAACTATGAACTTCATCTTTTTTCTTCTTCTTTTTTTCAAGTCTATTGCAATATCTTCAAAATAGAGTACATAATTTATAATTCATTATTAAACCTTTTTATCATTATTACTTCAGATTTGAAAAACATACCTTCTAAATTTATTTTATCAATACTATTATATAAAATATCTCTTTCTTTACACATATATAAATTTTCAAAAAACAAATAACACTTTCATTTTTTTCCTTTCCCTTTTTTAATAAACCACACATTTTAAATTTTAAATCTTTCATAACCCATGCATACATCCAAGACATCTATTAATAAAATTATATGTGTGTATCATAATAAGTTATACATAAAATTCTATAAATAAACCAAGTTGTATATTTTGAAATCTTCTTTCTGGAAAACAAAGAGTTGCAAAAATTCAAATTCTCATTAGCAAATTAAACTTATATAGTTGAATATAATTTTTCCATATACTTATTCTTCATTTTGTAAATAAATGAATATTTTTTCAATGAATTTTATTTCTTTTTGAATACGGTCCCAGAGCACATTATACACACACATGTAATATTTTCTCATACTTCCTTGACAGCTCTTTATAAATAAAGTAAGCAATATTTTTTTTCTCTTTTGAAAATTTATCTTCAACTCAAATCAAATCTATTGTATATATATGTTTATATTTTATTAGAAAATTCTTTTGATTCAAACTTACACAAATATATCTTTATATTTAATAATTCCTAAACTAATTTATGTTAAAATATACAATGTTGTCGTGTTATAAATTTTAGTGACTTGTTTTGCCAATTGGCTGCAATGTTGACTGAATAGGATTATATATCAACATTGCTTCTCCATTGATCTCAACTTCACACTAATATCCAATGTTTGCATACGTTGTTAAGGAAAATAATATTTTCATATAAATAATATATTACTTTAAAAAAATATACGATTCTAAATAAAACATTTCTTATACCACTCCCAATATACTGTGTCAATTGTTGTCACGTTTAAGTGTTTAGAAACTCCTATCTACATGTTAGCTACCTGTATCGAACAGACTTCATAAACCACTCAATGGACCAATTAACAAAAAATAAACCATTAAAACTCTTTTTAATCACTTTATAAAAATAATATTCATGCTTTTCCTGTAACGACCCATAAAATTTTATTAATTTTTAATTGGTTTTATAACGTATTTAATTTGGATTTTGAGATCCGATACGCGATGGAAACAATAAAAACGTGCATCATCGGTGCTGAAATTTGTGACTTGAATTTATCTACTTTTCAAATTTGAAACCGTACAACTCATATCATATTAAATTTCTTTTAAAGGTTTTAGCTAAATCTATGGGTGAGCGTTGCCACACCTTTCCACCTTATATTTAATTCTCTACCGTTTCAATTTGCATTCTATCCGTTCACATTTCATTTATTCCTTTTCTACCATATATTCCATTATCTCTTTCTGCTATTTGCTAATTGCTATTTGCTCATTCACGCGAACATTTAATTGAAATCAAAATTTCAACCCTTACTTCTCTTTTCTTTTCAAATTTGAAACGTACTATTAAATCAAGCCATTAATTGCTTTTATTTTTTTTCCTTAAATTAACGTACAGCTCACACAATTATAAATTGCATTAAATTTTCTGCTGAACCACACCATGACCGTTTATATTACATTCATTTGGAATATATTCATTTGTTTGAAATCTTTCCCTTTCTCTCTCATCTCAGTTGGGAATAAAATAAATTTCAGCGGAAATCACGTTTCAATGCTTTTAACTCTTTATAACTTTTGATAAAATTTTCTGTCCTTTTTTAAACTAAAACGTATAGGGATATACATTTTTCATTTATTAATTTCTAAATCGTCCTGTTGTCCTTTTCATGTATGTTATATTTAATTATATTTTACATTTTCTATTTATTTCACTCATCTCCCTACACGTTTCTATTTATTTGCTGATTTCTTGCATACGTTTCATTTTGGAAAAATGCGGTTCATTCCTATTTATTTTCATTTCTCACATTTATTTCATCTTTTACTGAAATTCGACCGTTGCCACGTCATACCATTTTGGAAGTATGAATGTACAAAACATGCATACGTTTTATATTCATTTAATTGGAACGGTCACTTTAATTTTTGCCTTTAAAATTCCATTTTCTTCACTACAGCTGGAAAGTTATAAAACATCAAAACAAACTTGAAAGCTCACCTTAAATTGTGCAAAGCATTTTCCTCTGCCTTTATAACTTTGGGTTATGCCAGCTGTTATTTTTTTCCATCAATTCAAAATTATTATTTGTCATTCCGTTTTAGGGTCTCTTCGTTCTCCTTTATCAACTTCCATATATTTATTTCCCTAGTCACTTTAAAACGTTTTATAATAATAATTAATATATAGCCGTTTCATTTTAAAGCTTTTCATACGTTTTAAATATGTCAAAAAAAGATGTGAATGGATATTTACCCGAGGACCACACCGTTTTGAATTATACGTTTTTTTTGTATTCATTAATTCTTTTATGGCTCATTTTATTTCACCTTTATAAGTTTTTTTTTGGTAAAGCAAGGATCTACTATCACTTTCTTCTCCTCAATTTTCTTTCTCCACCCTCTCTCTTCTTCCACACTCTTACACGCAGTCGTATCTCACCTTGTCACCCATTCTGCCTTACAGCAAACTTTTAACATATATATATATATGATATCTTGAAAGGTAATACAACTTGTGCATTTGTCTCATTAAGTATTGTGTTTTTTTTTGTGTGCGTAAGTTATTGTTTTATTTTATTTTATATATATAAGCCTGAGTATTGTTTCTAAAACTTTAGATATTTGCATGGGTACATATTTTCATATTGGGTTGGTTGTATAGATATACTAGTATACATTTCAGAGCTTTATAGGTTTGTATTAGTTATAATATATATATATATATATTATTTTTATTTTACCTTCATTTATTGTCAGGTATTGTTTAAAATATAATAGGTATACAAGTTAGGTATAACGGCTACTATGAATATGTGTAACAATATATGTATAACTTTTTTTAAAACATGTATATAGCAGCCCATTTAAAGGTTTGTTTGTACACACTTTATTGTACATATAAAACGTAGGTTTGCATGTCAATATTGGTAGGCATAAGCATCCTTTCTCCATTTTTCTACTAGCATATTTTTATTTTTGATAAAAAAAAATAAAAAAATAATAATGATTACAGTATATTATTTGTAAAGGAAGTCTGCATTTGGTTAAACTATTAGATTTCTTTAAACTTACATTATTTACTGTTATGTATATCTTTGGATGTTAATTTGATTATGTACATTTAGTTTCATATATTGATGTTTCAAATATAACGTATATACTATAAGATAGAGTGAATTTGGTTTTGATTTTTTTTATATGTTTGATTTCAATAAATATATTTAATTTAAGACTTATATAAAATGTATATATACTTTAATTTGAATTTTGGGTTTAAGGAGGATAATAATATAAAATACATCTCGCCTAAATTTTTATCGAGTTAATTTGACCCGTTCCCATCGATTTCTTTTATCAGCTTTGATCGTCGATTCGTGCCGATCTTACTTTGCTTTGAGATTCGTGCTAGGGTTTCGTAACTCAACTTCATTGTCTATCTCTCTAACCTCGAAAGGTGAGCAATCACTCACGATTAACGTTCTTTTATTTATTAAATTTGAATTTCAATTGAAACGACAATTGAAATATGCTGCTGTAGTTATTTAAATTGTCATATATGCTATTATCTGTAACTGTTCACCTGTGGGATATGACACCATATCCTGTTGTTTATATTGTACTGTTATTGATGATATATGTCTGTTATTTTATTGTATTATCTGTTATCACTCTGCAAGTTCCCTGTAGTTTAGGATTCACTATGGGTTGAAATGATACATACCCGAACGGACTTTAGAATAGGAGAAAATCGTTATGGGTTGAAATGATAAACCCAAGCGATTTTCATTTAATTGAATTTGAGATTTCGGGTTGAAATGATATCCACCCGTATATATTTAGTGTACGGATTGAAATGATAAATATCCGTAGCACTTGACTCTATGATAGGAAATATATACAGACACCGTTGGTCCATATAAATATTTTGAAAATAATTTCTACAGTTTAAAGAGAAATATATGGGATTTTATAAATATTGGTTCTTAAGATATTATATATAAATGGAAATTTTATATATAGATTTAATAATAATATTATTAAGATTGATTTAATCCATATAATATGTTTAAGTATTATTTAAGATTTATGTTTCAAAATTTACCGTTGTGAAAATTTGAATAATTAAGATTGGGAGATAAATTTGGGTTTATTAAAAATGGTATTTAAATAAGGATTTATTTAATTAAATCGATTTGAAATTATTGAATGGGAAATTTAAAGGTATGATTTTTGTAACTGGATTTTGATTTAAGTGATTTAATGAATATTTCACGTTTAAATAAATTAAAGAAAATATTGAGAAAAATGTAATTTAAGGGTACTTAATGATATTGAATCTAATGAGGGAGTATTTCAAGACTAAATAATAATGAGGTTAAATCGAGACCTATATGTAACTGTTATATTGAACATTTAAATATTAAAGCCTTGAACTATATTGGAATTTAAATGGTTTATTTTGAGATTCGGATCTGTTTTTGAAATCAATATAGTTGAATTTGTTATTTAGAAACTAAATTGAATTAAAGTGAAAATTTAGGTTGAACCAAATTTAAATTTATTATTTAGGAAACTAAATTGAATAAAAATGTAGTTTGAAACGTTGAATACTTAAAGTTTTGAAATATATTGAAATAAAAAAGGGTATTTTGTGATTACAAATCCGAATTTGAGATCGATAAGATTGAAGTGGTTATTTTAGGAATTGAGTTGAATTTAAATTGATAAATTGATATTGAATTTAATTTAAATGGGAAGGTCGGGTTGATGTTGAAACGATTTGTTAAGTTTAGGGAATTGAAAATACTTCACTGTATAAATTATTTAATATATAAATACTATTTTGGGAAATATATAGACATTTGAAGTGAAAATGATATTTGGTTTTGAAGTATAAATTAAGCTGAAATGACCACGGTGTTATAGTGTATATTTCTACCTTGTAGATAGTTCCATGGACCCTTAGAGGATGGTTATCCCAAACATCCTTTAAGTTATTTGTATTTCAGTTGATATTTCACTTGAGTTGGATTTATTGATATAAGAATGTTAATCCTGACTCGAGTGTTTTGTGTTTTGCTTTATGCTCGGGTCAGACTGAGTGATACAACATTAGAGACTCACCTTTGGAGTTCGGAGCTTCATTTGGAGATCCAACAATCGATTCAGATTCCAGCCTTTCCAGTTGATTGGTTCATAGAAGTCATCTGTTGCATTGGAGACTTCACTTCATTTGAACTATTCGGTTGTATTTTATTTCTAACTCTGATGTATATAGTAGCTTCATGAACTACTATTCTTTATCTATTCCGCTGCATTATATTACTCTGTGATTGATTTATTTACTGTATATTTTAAGTTTTGCCAAATTTTAATTAACAATTCGGTATTTTGAATTATTCAAGTCGGATATATATGGTTTTATTGTCGATTTGAATGGTCCAAAATAGCGGGTTGTTACATTTCCAAAATCATTTGCTTGCTTACATAGATAATTACTTATGATGTTTATATATACACATCCATTTATCAACCATTTGCAATCAAAGCAATATATCACACGACATTTATCTATTCACAGAAGCAAGTAACCATTCAATTAATTTTATTTTATCTTACTTCTATTTCTATCTTTCCATATTTAATTATATAATATATAATCACCTTTAGTTCTTTAAATGGATTTATTATTCCCCGGCAGTTCTACTATGAAGAAACCACAGGCTTCTACTAGTATTTGGATTCATCCAGATTCAAGTGGTTTTATAAATTTTTGAGTCATAACTCCTACACAATTCCCACATTATAGACTAAGCCTAAATAAAAAAGGAAATATTAATACAATAATGCACACATCAATTAAACAAGCAAATAAACTCCTTCAGTGGAATCCATCCGACTTCTTCACAAATGTCATCGAAGCTCCCCATGGTGAACTTCTTGGCCTTATGAAACACAGATGCTCAAGTTCCACTAACTACTTCTTTAATTCCTCTATCTCCTTAGAAGGCATTCTACTATATGGTCTACCAACAAGTTGTGCCTTTAGCACCAAATCAATGTGAAAACTCGATTGCTCTTCTCAGAGGCAAACCCATCATACGTTCAAAACATCAGCAAATTCTCGAACCATGAAATCTTTATCAATCTCCTTTTCAAGGCTCTCAATTGCACACCAAGAAACCCCTGACCCTACTTTTGTCTTGTTTAAAGATACCAAGACCCAAACTCTTCTTTTTAGTTTCCATATGGCAATGATTCTCCCAACACAGTAATCCTGACCTCATTCTTTACTAACCAATCCATACCAAAAATTACTCATACCTCTCAAAGTCAAGCACAAATGGGTCACACAAAAACAAATAATAGTATATAATAAATTCTTAGTCAATGCACCTCAACCTGAGAGTGGTATGCCCTTAATCGGATTAACCATACGTAAAGAAGTAACTAAGTTGGTAATCCAACTCTACTCTATTAACCACATCCATAGAAATAAAAGAATCCGTGCCTCTAGTATCAAAAAGAATTCTAGCTAAAAAGCTAGAAATAGAAACCATACCTTCTAACATGACATGTTGTCCTTTCTCCTCGGGAGATAGTCCTACTCTAGGTCCTTCTAGGTCAAACATCCTCGTCAGCTTCAGTCCAGGGAAAGCCTTCTTCTATGGCCTGTTTGATCATAGTTGAAACACTAGGACTTTAATGTTGTAGCTGGTTGTGAGCACTTTGATGCATAATGCTCCTTCTACCCGTAGTAGTAGCAAGCGATGTTCGAAGAACTTTTCGACTTCCCCATTCCATGGCTTTGCCTTCGACGGTTGACTTTTCTTTCCTTTTTGGTAAGGTTTGAATATTTTCTTCTGCTCACCCTTTGGCTTCACCTCCACCCTTTTCTAGGCTTGATACATGCCGTCATACCTCCTCTCCATATCCACAAAAAATTCAAAAGGTGCCACTAAATGTGCTATCACCTTGTGATCCTAACCCTATTTCAAACCTCCGACGAACATCTCATTCTTCTTAAATGGGGTGTTAATCAATTCTCGGCCATATTTGCCAAAGCATTAAACTTCTAAATATATTCCTCTAAAGAAAGATCCCTTTCTTGGATATCAATGAACTCCCTCAGCAACACATTCCTCTAAGACTCGGAAATAAACTTGCATTTGATCTCTCCCTGAACTGCTCCCAAGTAATATCCTCCTCTGGAGTCTCAGCTGTTATTGTCTCCCACTAGTCTAAAGCATCTTTATACAACTGCCTCAAAGCCAACCATTTCTTCTTCTCACTATTTGGCTCTAATTCTCATAAATGCACGCACGCACCTTCAGCCGATTCAATACTTCTACCGCTGGCTCCCCCTGGTAAACATCTTACCTCTAAAATTCCTATAGTCCTGACTTAACTTGGAGAAATCCTCCCTAATCGCTAGTCTCAGCTTAGCCACATCCAGCATGGCCTCTCACACCATCTGCACCATAAAGTGCTGTAGAAAAACATTCATATCCATTCTTGCTACCAACGGGATTGCCTAATTTACTATGGCTGGAGGTGCTTCTCCGCCATCGTCGTCGACAGTTTGAGTACAATCATTCTCCTTTCTTATATTGGCTCCTTTTAGAGCAATTCTTCCACTTCTCAAATCCATATTCTGCTAAGAAATTCTTCTTTGGAAATGGAAGAAAGAAAGCGATCAAGCAATAAGAGATCCCTACTGAACTTATCTATATTTCAATATAGAATATACAAATCATCATACTAGCATGTACCCTTCCCAAAGTGTTTTTTATTTATTCTAAGCTTTTCCCTACTTAATTTTCCGCTAACCTAAGCTCTGATACCAATTGTAACATACTTCATTTCAAACATGAAGGTGGAACTCCAATGTGCTGCAGTCACCATGGAATTATCTTCCAGCGATTGAGATGAGATCGGTTATATTGTACAGTCCTAAGTAAACAGAGCGGAAATACAAAATGAAACACAACTTGACCGATTTAACTTAACAATTATTTTTTATCCCAATGTCATGCCTTTGCGGGGTCAAAAATCCAATACCTAGTATAGCTATTAATGTCCCCCATATGATGATGCAGACAGTAATATTAAATACTGTAGACAAAAAGTAGGTAGAACACCCTAGCCTCCTACTTCATCTTTGACATGTATTATCCGGCTATCCGTAAGAGCAACCTGCCTAAATCCATAATCTCAGCCTACTCGAATAAATATCCATTTGTTTATAGGGAGAACTAGGATAAAAAATGCATCAAACATAAAGTCTGGAGTGAATAACATATTGAGCAAAAGCATACAAAATAGCGAAACCACGCCACCTACATTCGGAACTATTTATCTCCTCACTTTCCAAAGCTATAATATCATAATGTATAGGATCTAAATTGTAATATCCTCGCCAAGTGTAAACACTACTATGATACCATAACCAAAAGCATCCCTCGGTTCATGTCACAAAGAAAACTACCATACTCCATTATATTGAAATCCCTTACCCTTTTCTACTCCTAGGCTTCTATGTATTTTAAAGGCATACACACACACACACATGTATATATGTAGGTATGTATGTATGTATGTATGTATAATTACTTACTTTATAACGCGGCTGCCACCCAGGCCTTATGCCTTTATGTACTATATATTATATATATTTACACTGTTAATCAACCTAACTAAGGCCTCATGCCAATGATCTCGGTCTTTGGATGCACAAGGCCTTACTCCTTCACTTTCATATTATGGTTGCCATGGAGACCTTACACCAACGTTTTCTTACTTCGGATGCCACACAAGCATTACTACTAATTTTCTTTGGTGAAAAGAACGCCCCTCCCGGCCCCACGTGATACACCATCCCCTTGGTTACCACCAAGGGCTTACAACAATCTCTTTCATAGTTTGGAAAGCTATCTACTAAGTCTTATGCTTATGTTTCGGTTACGAATTCCATATTGGCCTTACTCCTTCGTTTTCAGTTTTGGATGCCACATAGGCCTTACTCTTTCGCTTTCGGTTCTAGATGCCATACAAGCCTTACTCCTTCAACCAAATCCAATACCTAACCATCCATTGTTTGGATTTTTGCTTAGTTATTTTATTAAGATAACACTCTACTAATTGTCATGTGATTACCAATATTGATTGTACTATTACCATCAATGTCTTAGGTTCCATCTCAGCCATCTTAAACTGTGCCTTGTTATCTTTAGAATTTACCAGTTTTGGTTTACACGTTTTGTCAAGGGTTCACTGCCCTTGAGCCCTCAATTTTTCATCTTGTCTAGGGAAGACTGTTATAGTTTAGCTTCGGTGATTTGTGAAGTTAATTCTTTAATTTATCTAAATTTATTTACTCATAATTCCTCATTAACCATCAACCGCCTTCGATACTCGATTAATATCTTCTGTTTACTAACCTTAGCTTCCTACTTAAGTTATCTTATGTTTGATTTATCATTAACTCTCGGTTTGGTTCCTTATTTGGCACACGTTGGGAACCATCCCCTACACTTCTAACACAAGCTTTACACGCGCTGTCATTTGATCCGTTTGACCTAATCCTTTATGACAGGTATTTGGTACTTTGCCGATGCATCAACACAAAAAGAGGATGTGGTCTACAATCCATTTGCTAAAAATTGTAGTTAATTAAATGACCACTTGGTTAACAATTAATGTAACATCCCGCCTTTTCGATCCTCATAAGTCGACACTAGTACATCCACGGTATTTACGTTACAAACATCCAAGTGTCGGAAAGGCAGATCATTGGTGTGAAAGAAAAGGAAATAATAGAATCTCACAACGTGACGAGTAATATATAATATTCCAATGATCTTTGCAAAAAGAAAAACTGAACTTTAATATACATATATAAAATTAGAGTTCAATTATCCTATTATCAATCCCTAGACAGTTATAACAACCCGTCTTTACAATCTATGATAAATACAATAAGAACAAACAATGGAAGGTAATAAAAATACAGAAGTACATTTTGGAGTTATCATCTCCTGAAAGCCCCAAAGTGTCCAGCTAAATCTGCAAAATATGCTCGGGCTGACCCAAGCATTATAAGAAAGTAATGGTTGGATTAGTCTGGCAGCGTGAGTAGCAAAATCAAATGGATTCTTAATGTTTGAAAAACACTTCAAAATAAAGATATCTCGTAAGATCATGCTACACATTAACATGGATAGGTTTTTACCTTACGATAACCAAAACATTTATAGAAAATCCAGTATTATTATAATAATATTTAGGCTTTAAAGTAAATTATGAATATAACAAAAAAATTTACATTAATTAAATTCTAGCATAATAGGTATACAACTACGTCCGAAGGCATTTTGTTAGAGAATGGATTCCATACAATGACAAGGCTATTATGGTACCGTCTGTCACAGTACACCTCTAGAAAAATGTTCCAGCATCAACAAGAACATTTTTCACCCCTGCAAACATAGCACCGACTTACCCCTTACTGGATAGTACCGAATATGTCATCACCCCGGTTGCTTTGCAACCTTTTCCCACGAGCTCTCATGCACAAACAATTCCATAAATGTATATATCTAGAAGGGTGATGAGATACCCTAATGGGTGCAACCCATATAGCTTTGCCATATATTCCCTGTTTTAGTCATTCCCGGTTGATGAGGCTTGAGGCTACCCTTTTACCTTTTTAGCAAATCCCACTTGAAATGCTAACACTGCCCTCCAAACAGCAATGTAGTCCCTGCATTCGTCTATACAAGTTGTTCAGGATATGAACAACCCAAAGGGACTACTTCTACTACATCCATTTTGGAATCACCCTCAAGAATAGTAGTAAGTACCCTTGCACTCCAAAAGCTCCTTCTTTGATTCCATCATCTTCAAGATGTCTTCAATTCGAACGCTCGAGTTGGTTTGAACTAGTTTTTGGATATTCATACTTATCTGATCCTGGTCTCTTCAAACCAACATTCAATAGATTTTCTGTAAACTCAACTCCTGTTCTTTCGGAAATAAATAGACAATACATAAGAGCGGGGCTCACCCCGTAACCATTTAAGTGGATGTATCTCCTTATCATTTGTCCTAGAAGAACACACGAGTTTGTACGTATAGTATAGCATCCCTAAGGATAACTGTACCATATAATTCTCATATTTTCTCCAAAATATTTCCAAAGTTAAAAATTGGTCCAAATTTGCTAGTTGGTTATTTAACTATAAAATAAACAAACAATAAAACATAGATTCAATTCCATGTGGGATCCACTAAGCCTCTATAAATAAATCTTCCATTAATCAAATCTCTTTTAAATATTGATTCAAAATACCTTCACAAAAGATATTTTCACATACCTCCTATATTCTTTTCTATACTTGGAAAAAATTCATATACTTATCCAACTGGTATAATTATACTAACAAAAGCTTGAGGGAGATTCCTCTTTCCAAATTTATATTTAAATGGACCAAAACAAATATCATATAAAACATTACCTACTATAAACCAAACCACTATCTTTCGGTGTTAAGTATGAAAGAATGTTTCCATATCACCATAATTAAGAAGGATTAAATGATCAAAATAGGTCTCATTCCTTTATAAAATTAATTGATTTCCTTCAAACATAATAATAATTAATTAACTTTAAACCATCATTTTTAAAATAAGTAATTAACTTCAAACATCGGTAACCAAATAATTAATCAACTTTAAAATATCCTTAATAATATAAATAATCAACTTGCTTTAATTCATTTTCAATAAAATAGTTAAAATATCTTTTATAATTATATAAACATTTAACCTTAAATTGTTAATAAAATTTAAGTTGTTTGCACAAAAAACGGACAAACACCTCAAAGTCGTATGATTTAGTAGATCTTATGTTGTTCTTAGTGGTTTGGGTGATTTATGCAAATATATGAAAAGCAGGGGCTAAACTGTAAAAAATACACGCAGATTTATAGTGGTTCAGCCAGAATGTGCCTACGTCCACTTTATATGTTATTTCTCTTCTCTTGTTTAGATTACAAGTACAAAGCTTTGATACAAGTAAAAGAAAGTTGTTTGAAAGTTCTCTCCGTGCTTAAGCTCTCAAAACTTGTCCCCATTGTTGTACCCCTGCCCCTCTATTTATAGAGTCAGGCTGGGAGCAGGGGTCTTGGATGTATATAGCTGCTGGCGGGCTTGGGCTGATGCAATCTGGCCTGGTGGAACTGGTCCGGTTTCCCTTGGTTCGGTGGAGAGAGACGAGTGGACCGGTAGAACCTTGGTTCGGTGGAGAGAGATGTGGTGGTTCGGTGTTGCTTCATTCGGTGGTTGAACCGGTGATGCTGGTTCGGTATTGATGTGGAGATGTTTGGTTCGGTGGAGAAGGTGGGTTTGGTCCGGTAGGTGTTGGTTAGGGAGGTGGTTCGGTGAGGCATGGATCGGTAGCCTGTAGACTTTGGTTCGGTCATTAGTTGATTCGGTAGCTTCGTTGGATTGAGGCTGATTCAGCAGTGAGGTTTGGATCGTTAGCCTGTAGACCTTTGTTCGGCTAGGGTTGGTCCGGTGGTGAGAATTCACCCAACATTTGCCCCCCAAAGCAGGGCATATGTTTAACATATGTCGTGCTTTGTTTCAGTTTGTCAATTTCATTCGGCCTGAGAACCGAACCGGCTGGTCCGGTCAACCAACCTCCCCCTATAAGTATGGGCCTTATGCCTCCACCATTCCTTACCATTTGAAAACAGCCAAATCGAAATTCTCGTCTGCCGAATCAAACTCATTGCCGGATCATCCTTGACTACCGAATTAGGTAGTTACTGAATGGCTCTTATATTTTGAATTACCGAATGAATTTGCACCATGGGTACTTGAGTGCAGAATGAGCTTTGATATTGGGAATGCCGAACGAACCGTGGTATTGGGAATGCCGAATGAACTGTGGTATTAGGAATGCCGAATGAACCGTGGTATTAGGAATGCCGAATGAACTCCCAGGCCTCTCGGGCTTTTAAATCACAAACGAAAACCCCAGACTGTACGCACTTGCTTGTTAGTATTTCTACACCTCCTCGTCCTAATAACGTGCTTCTCTTGTGTTGCAGGTAAATGTCTCACAAAGTGGAAACCCGATCAGAGAAAAAGAGATCTCATGACAGAGAAGAGTCTTCCGCCGTGCCCCCAGCTCAGCCAGGACATGTCCGTCACGGGCACACCCCGAGATCATTAGTGGATGGATACGGTCCTCAGGAACTTCTTAACCTGCCTCCTGATTGCTTCCCTAGCTTACTCAAGGGCGAGCAACTTGATGTTATATCTCGCTCCTTCGGGATCGACCGAGCACGCATGTTATTGCCGGACGCGGGAGTGATGCCGTATGATCCTCCCGAAGGATATTTTGCCTACAGCAGATACCATTGCATGTGCGGGGCTATCCCGCCTCTCAATGCATGGGTAGTCAGCTTTCTCACCTATCTAAAGGTAGCTCCATTCCAGCTTCAGCCCAACTCTTATGCCATTCTGGTGAGTCTCTTCGTCATCTTCCAGAGGAGATATGGGCGTCCTCCTTCCAACCGGGAGATCCGGTATTTGTACAACTTGAGAGGCTACAAGAAGGGGTCTCCTTACATCAGCTTGGAATCGGCCGTATCCTTTAAGCCGGTCCTGGATTTATACTCCAAGTACAGCATGTTTAAGAAGGAGTGGTTTTTTGTCAGGGATGATTCTGTTTCTATTCGGCGCTTCACCTCCGGATGTAAGTCAAAGCTTTATTTTTAATTCCCGTTCTAGTTGCAATACTCTTTCTTATGTGTTTTTATTTTTTGCTAGCGACAGGTGATTTTGCGGTCATGGAGAATGACCGCCTGGTTCAGACGGCAGCAGAAATAGAAGCTTTTACTGGGAGAGATAGGTCGGCTGCCTACCTGATCAGGAACGTTACACTCTTGGAGTACAACTTGATCCTTCCACAGCAGTCCGTGGTCAAGCAGAGGGACACGGCTGAAGAGAAGGCTGCCCAAGCTAAAGAAGGGGCCAAGTTGAAGAGCAGCAAAAGGAGGCCCTTTCCAAAATACCCGGTTGCCAGGGGGAAGAAGCTCAAAAAGTCTGACGGCCCCTCTCCCAGCTCATGTCCAGATATCCCGGAGGAGGGAGACGTGGAGGAGGAGCAAGGCGAAGACGGAGGAGAAGGCGCTGGAGGTGGTGACGGTGTCGGGGCTTTGTCTTCTGGGCAAGTAGGTGAGATGCAAGAGTGGACGGATGACGCTTTCCGCCAAGCCTTCGAAGGTTTGGAGGGGACGGAGAAGTCCAAGAAAGCCGATAACGTTGGGACCGGCATCGATCTGTCTTCCGGAAGCGCCTCTACTGAAGCAACTTCGGCGGTTCAAGGTGAATTTCACTTTACACTTTTAATTCTTGAATGATGGCTCAATACATGTTGGTGACACTTGGTTTTCATATCAGGAGCAGGTAAAACGGCCAAGACCTCAGATCTTCGGCACAGGCTTGAACAATACAAGCTCTCCAAAGCTTCCGCCAAGCCAAAGCCTCCGACCCACCGTTCCGGGGATGTAGTCGGCTACCGTCCCCTTCTCGGGGTTATTGGAGAGGATATTCAAAAGAGAAAGAGGAGTCGCTCCCTATCTGAGCCTTCACCTGGTCCTCAGCCCCTAATTCAGCCTCTTCATGATATCACGGAGGAGGATACTGAGTTCACACCCTTTCCGCACCCGTCTGAAAATCCTACCGTTACTCAGATTGATCGTCCTGGCCTGGCTCGTAATCCATTTGCGGGTCATCCTGATCTGGATCCAAGTTCTCATGATATTTCCTTCGACGAGGTTACCGGTGAGCATCTTCTTCCTCGCAACCCTATGGTAAAGGTGCTTGATGAGGCCAAATCCCTGGACCTTGATTTGCTTACTACTCGGGTTGTCGCTATGGGGAACGAAGCTAAAGCAAATATTGACCGGGTTGCTGAGGAGACCAGGAAGTTGATGGGGCATCATGCCCGATTGGTCAAGGTCGGGGAGGAAATTGGGAGTGCCAACATAAGACTGCGGTTAGTGGTTTCCGACCAGGCCAAGCAACTCGCTGATTAGGCCATCCAGATCTCTCAGCACGAGGCCGCCTTCGGACGTCTAAAGAAAACTATAGAAGAGGCCAGCCGGGCCGAACTGCGGAAAATGGAGGCTACTTGCAAGGAACGGATCGATATGGCCATTGCCATGATGGACGAGGTTCGGAAAGTGGATCTTGAGCAGATAGAGGAGTTATCCGGGAAGCTTGAGGCTGCAGAGCTTGCTCAAGCCAAGTTGAGGGAGGAGATGGAGGCGATGCGGAAATCCCTTCAGGCTGACTGCTCGAGATACCAATTGGAGAGAGATGCCACCGTCGTAAGGTTGTCGGATTCCGAGGCCCGGGCGAGGGAGTTTGAAGAGAACGAGGGGCTGATGGAGGGGATGCTCCAGGATATGTACTTCCATACTTGGAGGCAGGGTAACTTGTCCTGGATGGATGATTACCCTCGGGTTATGGCTAGGATCTATCTTAGGGCTCTAGAGGAGGCCCAGGCTGAGGCAAATAAGGAGGGTGGCGTGGCCTTTAGGATGGATGCTGTTACCGCCCAGTTTACCAAGGAGGAGAAGGTGGCGGTGAAGGAGGGCATGCGGTTGCTTGCAACTGAGGAGATAGGTGTGCAAGCGGAGGATGATGATCAAGCTGATCAAGGAGCAGATGCTGGTAAGTCTTCCTTTCTAGTCTTTTCGTTTACTTGGTTGCTTATCACTAACGAATTCTTTTTCTGACCGGACAGGTGGGCAACAGGAAAAGGATAAGACTCCGACGCAGCCGGCTCCTTGATTAGACCTGGAAAATTCTTTTTGTGGACTTGACATGGTTGTATATGTTAGTCTTAAAACTGTAGAGTAACTCTTAGGTTGTAATTTTTGCTACTTGTAATAAATAGCTCTATTCTTGACGTGTAATTCTTTAACTTAAGCTGATTTTGTCGTCTTTTGAATGTTTTTTGCTATTTTGACATGTTGTATGAGAAATATAGCTATGCATATTCTTGTAATCAAATTGTGTTTGATGTCAGGTTCTTGTTTAAAACATAATTTCATGACTTGCAATGTTAGCGTGAGGTGTGAATAAATTATAGTCATATGTTTACATATGAAAGAAGGGATGCGGTCCAGTATCTTGCTGTGAGTATTCGCTTCTATTAGTGAGTGTCTCATGTTCTGTGTCCTGTACTTCAGGGATTGGTACAGAGGATAGGAGAAAAGTTTCTTAAGTAAAATTGAAATATGTAAAAAAGTAAAACTTCCAATCACGGAAGGCCTTCGATGTGCTTAAGTTCGTGGCAAACGGGCTTTGTAGTCACTTTCCCTAGCTGTGGGTCTTGGAGACATTTGTCACCCATCTTACGCCTCCGCGGGGAGTTAATTCTTTTTTACCATAGCCGCACTTAAGACACATCGGAGCCGAGATCGCGCACAGTAACTACCCGGGCCATTATGGCCCATAATCGTGGGTATTATTCGATTTACTGTGGCCGGCTAGCGTGAGTGCCGATCGTCAACTGTGAACTGCCCCTGGCTGGCCACACCTTATGTTGGGGCCTATAGTCGATTCACAGTTGCCGGCGACCGAACGCCGTAATGAGCTGCCTCGGCTATAGTCGGCCTTCTCGGTGGCTTATAATCGGCTCATTACAGTTGGCTTTAAGGGTCGTCGCGAGCAATGAGTTAACCCACAGCAGAGGGATGCCGGAGCAAAAGTGTCTCACTGGCGAGGGCATAGATTCGCATAGTACCTGTTAGGTCTTGTCCAGGTGAAGTTGCGCTATGGAGTGCATTGAGTGGAAATGCTATACGCATAGGATTTTGTTCAACAGAAAAGGATAAAGTTAACAAGCAGCCAAGATATAAAGGAACAAGTTAAAAAAAAGACAAGGTTTTTTAAAGTGGTTCGGCACGAAAAGGCCTACGTCCACTGATTCTCTTTGTTAATTCACTTCATATGGGCAGTACAAGTTAAGAAAAGTATCGACGGAGGTGTTGAATGTTCCATGCCCTCTGGAACACCTCTCCATCCACTGTTGACAAAATATAAGCTCCATTGTGGAGATCTTTATGAATTACATATGGTCCATCCCAGATTGGGTCTAGTGCTCCAGGGCGAGGGAAGATTCGCTTGAGGACAAGATCCCCTTCTTGTAAGGTACGATGCTTGACTTTGGAGTTGTATTGTGCTGCCACTTTTTGCTTGTGGACTGCTGCTTTAAGGATTGCATCATTTCTTCTCTCCTCAACTAGATCCAAAGACATGTGAAGGAGTTCTTCGTTCTCTTCCGGGTTATAGTGGATCCTACGGTGGGAAGGCACGATGGTTTCGACTGGGAGCATAGCCTCCGATCCGTATGCCAAAGAGAAAGGAGTATGCCCTGTTGAAGTTCTGAAAGATGTGTGATAGGCCCACAGTGCCGTAGGGAGTTCATCCACCCAAGCGCCCTTTGACTTTTCAAGTTTCTTTTTTAATAGAGTTTTCAGAATTTTGTTGACGGCTTCGACTTGTCCGTTTGCCTGGGGATACGCTACGGATGAGAAGCTATTGTGAATTCCGTGCTCCTGGCACCAGTTGGCGAATTCCTCGCTGTCAAACTGAAGTCCATTGTCTGATATGATTTTGAGTGGGACTCCGTACCTGCACAGAACATTTTTGATCAAGAAGTTAATAACTTTTGCTGAAGATACTTTATTCAGAGGTTCTGCTTCCACCCATTTGGTGAAATAGTCGACTGCCACTATAGCATATTTGGCCCCGCCTCGGCCCATTGGTAGTTCGCCGATTAAGTCAATTCCCCATACTGCAAAGGGCCAAGGGCTGGTCATTTGTGTAATCTCAGTTGTTGGTAGCCGTGGAATCTTAGCAAACTTCTGGCATTTGTCACATTTTTTGATGAAATCTAAGGCGTCCTTGCTTAAGGTGGGCCAGAAATATCCATATCAGAGTATCTTTTTGCTAAAGTTTGCCCTCCGGTGTGATCTCCGCAGCTTCCTTGATGAATGTTGGATAAGATTTCCTTGGCTTCCCTCCCAGCGACACACCTTAATAACGGGTTAGATAATCCGCGCCGATAGAGGATGTCTTCTTGTATTGTGTAGCGGGAAGCTTTCCTCAAGATTTTCTTGACTTCGTTACGCCCGTTGGGTAGTGTGCCGCTTTGTAAGTAATCTCGGATGGGAGTCATCCAATTTGCTTCTTCGGTTGCAGCTATCAGATTTACTTGCTCAAAACTTGGGGTCAGTTGCTTTGAGATGGTTACTGCTCCGAAGATGGCGTTGTCTCTCACACTTGCTTGCTTTGCCAATTCGTCGGCCTCTTGGTTCTCTTCCCGAGGGATGTGTTTGACTAAGTAGTGGTCCAATCGGCTGAGAAGTAACTTGGTCTTCTTTAAATACGCTATGAGTCGTTCTTCTCGAGCTTGGAATTCTCCTAGTATTTGATTAACAATAAGTTGAGAATCGCTATGAAGACACAAAGAATTGGCCCTGATCTCTAAGGCAAGTTCTAATCCAGCTATCACTGCTTCATACTCTGCATCGTTGTTGGTGGCAGCGAACTCCAACCTTATAGCATAGTGCAGCTTATTTCCCCTTGGAGTGATTATTACCACACCTGCCCCCGAGCCTTGTTTGTTTGATGCACCATCCACAAAGAGATTCCACTTGATGTCTCCTGCTATTTTCAATTGCTCCTTATCTTCGTTGGTAGTGAATTCTGCAATGAAATCAGCCATGGCTTGTCCCTTGATGGCGGTGCGAGGGTGATAGGTGATATCATACTGACTTAGTTCAATGCACCATTTAAGTAGTCACCCAGAAGTGTCGGGACGATGGAGTACCTGCCTCAGTGGTTGATCGGTCAGAACTTTGATGGAATGGGACTGGAAGTAGTGACGCAGTTTCCGTGATGTGATTAGTAAACAGTATGCTAGCTTCTCAAGTTTAGGATATCTGACTTCTGCCCCCGTAAACCTCTTACTTACGAAGTAAACTGGCTGCTGCGTGCGGTTGTCTTCCCTTACCAAGGCAGCGCTTAGGGCGTGAGATGACACAGTAAGGTATAGGTATAACTCTTCGCCTTTGCTTGGAGTCGAGAGTACCAGTGGTTTCTGGAGGTGTTCGATTAAGTTAAGGAAAGCGGTTAAGCATTCGTCAGTCCAATCGAACTTTCCTTTGTCTTTCTTTAGAGCTTCGAAAAAAGGGGACGCACTTGTCCGTTGCTTTGGAGATGAATCGGCTTAGGGCGGCCACTTTTCCATTCAGGCTTTGCATTTCCTTTCGAGTGGAAGGTATCTTGATATCCCTTAGCGCTCTGACTTGTTCAGGGTTTGCTTCAATCCCTCTGGCATGGACGATGAATCCTAAGAACTTTCCTGATGATACTCCGAAGGAGCATTTTAGAGGATTCAACTTCATTCCATACTGGCGAAGTACTTGAAACATCTCGCCTAGGTGGCTTACGTGATCGTCGGCTTTCCTTGACTTTACCAGCATGTCATCCACGTATACTTCCATAGTTTGCCCTATTAGTCCTGCAAACATCTTGTTGACGAGGCGTTGGTAGGTGGCTCCTGCATTTTTAAGTCCGAAAGGCATTACCTTATAGCAGTATAAACCCCGGTCGGTGATGAAACTAGTGTGGTCTTGGTCGGGAGCATGCATATGAATTTGGTTATATCCTGAGTATGCGTCCATAAAAGATAAGAGCTCGTGCCCGGCTGTGCTGTCTACAAGTTGGTCGATTCGGGGAAGTGGGAAGCAATCCTTTGGCCAGGCGTCGTTTAGGTTGGAGAAGTCAATGCATGTTCGCCACTTCCCATTAGCCTTCTTTACCAGCACCGGGTTAGCGATCCATTCCGGGTAGATGGCTTCTCGTATGAAGTCATTGGCGAGTAGATTCTTTACTTCTTCATCGAGGGCTGCTGATCGCTCTACCCCCATACTTCTCTTTCTTTGTTTTACGGGCGCCTTGGTAGGATCAATGTTTAGTACATGGCATGCTACGTCGGGGGAGATTCCGGTCATGTCAGCGTGTGACCATGCGAATACATCCAAGTTGTGGCAGAGAAAGTCGATGAGTTGCTCCTTCAACTCTGCTTTTAGTTGGGATCCAATTTTCAATAGTCTACTCGAGTCGTGCTTGTCTACAGATACAAACTCCATAGCCTCTGCATGCTCGGCGGTGGCCTCCTCCTCTTTGTCCCTGGGGTCTAATTCATTGAAAGGGTCGCTGGTATACCGAAGAGGAGGGGCTTTCTTTAGTTGCTATGCTTCTAGACTTTTCGTGCAGAGGGCAACCTCTACACCCTTCCCTTTATCCTTCCTGTGGTTGTTGCGAAGTTCAGTCACATAGCAGTCTCGAGCAACGTCCTGGTCTCCTTCTACTTCCCCTACTCCATTGTCCGTTGAAAATTTCATCTTTAGGCACCATGGGGCTAGGACAATTTGGAAGTCAGACAAGGCTGGCCTTCCTAAGAAGGCATTATAGGCCGAGTGGTTTTCTATTAGCACAAACATCTCTCTCCGTACAACGGAGCGGGGATGGCTTCCAATTTCAACAAAGAGGTCCAGTTGCCCGAGGGGCATCTTCGCATCTCCAGTGAAACCGTGTAGTGGTTTATCGTAGAGAGATACATCCTTCATTGATAGTTTCATTTTGTCGAATGCATGTTTGAACAGGATATTTACTGAGCTTCCAGTGTCTACTAGAATTCGGTAAACTTCGGTGGGACCGAGCCGGGCAGAGATAACCATGGGATCCATGTGAGGGTATTGCCTTCCTTCTAGGTCACGCTTACCGAATGTGATGTCATCACTTTCTTTCCGCTTCGGGTGGCGCTCTTCTATAACTGAATTGACACAGTCTTTATTGTCTCTAAGCGACTTTCCATATCGTTCCATCTCTTTCCAGCTTCTGTCTGCGATGTGCGGTCCTCCCGAGATGGTATGGACCACTATCTTCTCTTGACCAGAGCCGCTAGTGTTGCGGTTTCCTCTGCCGGTCTCCGGTGAGGGTAGCCTTGGGTTCTCATTGGCAGGAGCTGGAGTCCTATCCTGACCTTTTACATAGCGTTCCAGTTTCTTCCTTCTGATGTGTTCCGCAATCAAGTCCCGGAGATGATGGCATTCATTGGTATCATGCCCATGAGATTCGTGGAAGCGGCAGAACTTTCCAGATTTCTGCGCGTTATCTGATTCCTTCTTGTATGGTGGGTGTTTGTATCTAAATTCACCTTGGATGGCAAGGAAGATATTTTCGACGGTCTCGTTCAAAGGAGTGTAAGTGTCGAATCTTGGTCCTGGCCGATATAGGCGCTTTTCTCCCTTCTTGCCCCCAGCATTGTCTCTGGAATCATTTCTTTGAATGTCCCTTGCCACAGCAGGGGCGTTGCTGTGAGTTGCCTTATTTTGCTGTCCTGACTGCCCCTCAACGGCAGCATCCTCAAGCCTCATATATTTCCCGGCTTCATGGAAGAAATCGGGTAAAGTAGCTGGTTTTTCTTTTGTCAACCTTCTAGCAAATTTAGTGTCCGGATGCACACCACTACACAGGGCCATTAGGATAAGCTTCTCATCGGCATCTTGAACTGCGGCCGCTGCGGCATTGAATCGGGTTAGGTATTGCTGCAGTTTCTCTCCGGGTTTCTGTTTGATGCTAGATAAGGAATAAGCGTCCTTAGGTTGTTCCACATGAATGCAGAACTGACTGATAAACTTTTCTTTCAACATTTCCCACGAGCTGATGGATCCCTGGGGTAAATGACAGAACCAGGAGGTAGCGAGATCTGCTAAGAATAGTGGAAAGCATTTGCATAGTACTCCCTCTGTTGCTCCACTCATGAGCATATGTTGTGTGTATCTCTGCAAGTGTACAACGGGGTCGGAGGTTCCTTTGTAAGGTTCCATTGTTGGCATCTTCCATTCTCGGGGGGTGATAGCAATTTCGATATTGCGGGCGAAAGGGCTGGTTACTCTAGCGCCTATCCCTTGATCCCTTTGCTCCCGTTGGACGCACTCTCTGAATAAGCGTGCCATCCTTTCATCAGAATTTGGAGCAGATAGAAACGAGTTTGGTTCTGTTCTGTGGGATTGATTCCGTCCAAATGACCTGTAGGGATGGTATCGTCTATCATTCCTCATATTTTCCAGTGGTCGCCTTTGGTCTTCTGGGAGCATGCTAGAGTCAGCTACAGTTGGCCCTTGCCTTGATCTTCCCCTGCTGGGTTCTAATCTAAGCACTTCCTCGGGTCCAACTTCGGGCTGGACTCTAGCTCGGCCCCGTTCACTGTCGTTTCCGTGGTTAGGTAGTATGACAGGCTCAGCCACAGTTGACCTTCGCCCGGTACCTCCCCCGTTGGGTTCGGTTCCAAACGTTTCCCCAGGCCTAACTTCGGGCTGTGCTCGATCTCGGCTACTACCATGGCTGCTTCTGCCGTTAGCTCCTTCGAAGAAGGAAGATCTTTGTTGTCTCTGAGATCCTCCAGACTGGGACTCGCCCCATGATTCAGTGTTGCGGTTGGACACTTCAGCATCCCTTAAGCGTGACATGAGATGATCCACCAAGGCTTCCTGCTGGGACGTGAAGCGGTTAGTTACTTCAACCACAACCCTGTCTAAATCTGCCCTAGTAATTGCTGCGGGCTGTTCTGTGGCAGGAGTGGTCGGATTAGCCTGTCCTTCATTTGGTACTGCTGCTAGAGGAGGACGATTTACTTGATCCGTGCCTGCTGGATGCGATGTTTTTTCCTTTGTTAACATCTTTTTTCTGCTAGGGAGGCATGTTTTCCAAGCGGCGAACGATGCTGTTAGGAAAAATGTTAAGTGGATGAAGCTGAAGCTTCGAGCTTCCAGTTCTCAGTGAAAGCACCAAAAATGTTTGCACAAAAAACGGACAAACACCTCAAAGTCGTATGATTTAGTAGATCTTATGTTGTTCTTAGTGGTTTGGGTGATTTATGCAAATATATGAAAAGCAGGGGCTAAACTGTAAAAAGACATGCAGATTTATAGTGGTTCAGCCAAAATGTGCCTACGTCCAATTTATATGTTATTTCTCTTCTCTTGTTTAGATTACAAGTACAAAGCTTTGATACAAGTAAAAGAAAGTTGTTTGAAAGTTCTCTCCGTGCTTGAGCTCTCAAAACTTGTCCCCATTATTGTACCCCTGCCCCTCTATTTATAGAGTCAGGCTGGGAGCAGGGTTCTTGGATGTATATAGCTGCTGGCGGGCTTGGGCTGATGCAATCTGGCCTGGTGGAACTTGTCCGGTTTCCCTTGGTTCGGTGGAGAGAGACGAGTGGACCGGTAGAACCTTGGTTCGGTGGAGAGAGATGTGGTGGTTCAGTGTTGCTTCATTCGGTGGTTGAACCGGTGATGCTGGTTCGGTATTGATGTGGAGATGTTTGGTTCGGTGGAGAAGGCGGGTTTGGTCCGGTAGGTGTTGGTTAGGGAGGTGGTTCGGTGAGGCATGGATTGGTAGCCTGTAGACTTTGGTCCGGTCATTAGTTGATTCGGTAGCTTCATTGGATTGAGGCTGATTCAGCAGTGAGGTTTGGATCGGTAGCCTGTAGACCTTTGTTCGGCTAGGGTTGGTCGGGTGGTGAGAATTCACCCAACATAAGTTAATCTAAATTCATAACTTTCAAAATCGAAAAGTGATTTAGCGACCACAATGGTACTAAATCAAGTTACCATTTAATTAAATTTCACTTTTCCAGTCATATAACTAATATTTATATAAGCCAACATATATGTAAATAAAATCAATTAGTAATCACTAGCTAATCCATCACTTATCCAATATTAGTTAACTGGCAGACAGTTCAATGTCCAAATCAATATAATTGCAGAATGGAGATTTATTCCGCTAAATGTATGTCCAAATAATCTACTTAATTTAATTATAGCAGAATGAGGATTTATTATACTAAACAGATGTCATCAATAAATTATTCATATTTGTTTGGCTATTTATTGGCACCGACAAAGAGAATCCCTTGTTTTATACCCATTTACTTATAAAAGGAAACTGCTTTTTAAATAGAAAACGATCCTTGGAAATAAAGAATTCAAAATTAAAACCTTTATTAAACTAATTTACAATAGGTTTAAACCTTGATTCAATAATAATTAAACTTAACTATAACTCCATTAAATCTTTATTAATTGATTAATTAATAATTAAACCCTACTTGATTAGCAATTAATTAATAATTAAACCATAATTAATTATTAATAATTAAATAATTAAACCTTAATTAAATAATAATTAATACTTAATTAACTCTTTACTTAATTGATAATTAATTAAACTCTCTTAATTAATTAACTATAATTGTCTTACTTAATTAATACTTAAGTACTAATTACTCTTTACTTAATTAATAATTAAATAATAACCATCTTTACTTAATTAATTAATAGATAATCAATAAAACTCATACTTGATTAAATAATAATTACCTTTTATACTTAAACTATATGATTGAAAAGCTTTTTAAAAACATTTAAGATAAAAACACTTTTACTTTAGAAAAAAATGTTCGATTTTCCAAACTACATCCATAGTGACTATCACTATGGATACCATAACTTTTTTAGCTAGTTTTACTAGTCTAATACTCTTCAAACCATTGCTTTTGACTTACTTTATAAAATATATTATGAATTTTTGAAAACTAAAAATAAAGTTTAAAGCTTTATAACTTTCCTAGTAAATTATAAAAGTAAACCTGATTTAAAACCATGGGACCTCTAAGTTATTTATACAAGCACAAATGCTAATTTTCTTTAGCATATATAGCACATACAGAAACAAAATCATATATTTACATGCCATAACAAAAAAACACAAGAAAGATCATAACTTTCTAATTCATCTCAACATTATACTTCATTTTCAAGTCTAAATTCAACATCTCATACAAACACATATATACCAAACCAAATCACTACTATAATCCATCCAACAACTAATATTATACAACAGTACTAAAACACAAAATTGAAGGTTAAAACTTTCCCTAAAGTAAGTGAGTTTTAATCACCAAATGTTTATGGAAACACACTAAATCACCGCTCGAACTTAGATTGCCTTAGATCTTGGCTCCTACTTTGTAAAAACTTGATTTTTGGCATAAGGAAGTGAAAATTGGGCTCGGCCTAAGGGATTACAGGGCTCGGCCTTGAGGGGTTAAGGGTGATGTGGCTTTGTTTTGAAAGAAGAGGGTTGTTGGAAGAAAAGAAATGATTTTTAATAGATTTTAAAGAGTTTACAAGTAAAAAAAGGCTTGATTTTTATTTTTTTTTTAAAACAAGGGAAGCCATTAAAAATGTGTTTTGAACTTAAGGAAGAAGAAGTTAAGATTTTGAAAAGTAAGAAATGAAATGGAAGTGAGAGAGAAAATTTGAAATTGTTTTTATATAATTTGAAATAACCAAATTACCAAATTAGCCTTAAAGTGCATACTCTCCATTCATTTAATGCCACATCATCACCATCCACACCCTTCCCCTACTCCACACGCAAGCTCAAGAGCTCCCCTCTTTATCCACCAAATAAAACACTTCCTTGTACTTAGGATGCAAGAGATAATGTGACATATTATTCTTATTATATTTTTATTCAATTTTTTGGTTAAAGGTCATATCTCTTTTTAAATTTACTTAAGTAAATACATTTTTACCTTATTATATTACTAACCACACTTATGTTATTAATAAATGTGTGTGTGTGTGTTTAAACTAAAATGTGCATAATGTTTTCGATAACTTTTAGACACCGAAAAGTCAAAAATTTGAAAAACGATTTACGGTCACATTTTCTATTTTTCTTCAAACTAATTGTTTTTGTAAACATATTTTGAAAACCATTTCACCATCATTAGTTATTAATTAAAAGAGGGTATTTTAATTATTAAAACCATTAACTGAATATTTAAAATAAATTAAATATTCCTAAACCAAAACGATAAAATTCCTGGTCGTTGCACTTAATTGCCCTCGGTTCCCAAATTTAACCCTTTATCTTAGCCTATTTTCTCTCGAAAGTTACTTTATTTTCCATGAACTCATAAAAACAACTATCGTGATTTCTATTTGTATAAATGATTAAGTAACTACTTCTACCATTTTTTCTTGTTACACAACATTCAACACATTCATATTAATTCATCCTCTTAGGAAAACTTCCCCTTTTAAGGTCTTTCGACTCCCAAACCCAATTTCTAAAGATTTTCATATTTCCCTATTATGAATTTATTTCATTTGAGTCATTGGGATTGATTAATCTTATTTTATATTTTTGTGTCTAAGCATAAATAAGATTAGGGATATATTACTCACATATACTTTTAGCCAATAAAGTCTCTTGTTCCATTAGCTCTAATCGTTTCTTCTTCTTATTGTTAGGTCGCAAATACCATTAAAGAGCTCAAGGGTTTTTTTAGTTTTGAATGTAAAAGAGAACGCGAAGAAAGATGTGGTTATCTTTACTTCAACAAGGAATAATTTGGACCGCCGACCCACTACCCTGTCTTCTTATAATCTGTAAGCCCTAGCAATTACTTTTAATTCTTATTAATTTGGATTTTAGACTTAGATTTTCCTAGTGTCGCTTGATTCATCCAAGCATAAAAAGTAATTAAAGTAGTTTAACCCTATTTTATAATCTATCCTTCTTAACATCACTATTAATTTATTAATTAATTAATTATTAATTAATAAGGGTGCAATACTTACACTCATATTCTTTAAGGATTGTCAATGCAATATCAGAGAGTTTGTGCTTGTATTCTCAATCATTCTCTCCCCGGTCTTATCATATTCCTAAAAAATTTAAAATTATATTGCTATTGAATTTCTATAGGATATTTAACTGAATCCTCATGTATATGTATTGAGGATAAAACTACATTCCATAATCTACTACCATTTGTGACGATAAATTAGTTCTTACCACCCAGGGAAAGCCAAGAGGAATGGTTTATCTTGCCACCCAAGGAATTGTGAGATTGTAAATGTGTACTTACCGCCCGTGGAAAGCAAGTTGATATATTGGAAATTCTGTGCAGGGTACAGGACTGGATAAAGGATTGAGAATCAAAACTAACATTAAAATTTATGGTGTCATTTACTTTACCACTCTTAGTTTTACTTTACTTCATATTTATTCTCTAATTATCTGCTTTATTTGTGATTTAATTATTGATCCAAGTAGATAAAAATTCACAAGTTAACTATTAAATAACTGGCATCTACTATTCATCCCTAGTGTAATAATTGCCTTGAGATCCATCCCACATAAGTGTTTTAGGGTAACTCCCAATTAGGGTCTCTCACAACAATCCGACGTTTAACCAATGTATAATAATTGCATGAATAATATTGCAAGAGAGATATATAATGATGCCCCTTTGAGTGGTCGGTGTTATAGCTATGGAAGGTTATAAAACCTATCATTACTTACATAAACAGCTATGCCACAAAGTGGATATACTATATCGTAATACCAGTTTTCATCATGTATGTATTTGATAAGATTTTATTTGCCTAAAACCCTATAAATCTCTACTCTCAATCTACTCTAATGAGTATCCAAGAGTTTAGGGGAAATCAAAAACTTTGGACCATACATAAGTCAGGTATGAATAATATTAGTCATCCTAAAATAATAAAAATGCACAGTGAGACCACACCATTAAGCGTAATAGGATTTTCCCTCACTAATATCACATGCCTACGTCCATGGGAAAAATGTCATTTTCTTCCTCTTTTATTCTTAGTACAAACAAACAATGGCATAAAGTATAGTTTTTGATTTTAATGTTTTCAAAAAGATTAAAGCCTAAAATCCCCTTTTTTCTGCTACAGTATCCCATTTAATTATTATACATAGATATTCACATGGATCGCCTACGTTATTCCTCCGCTCTTTGGATTCCTGCCTTTAGATCACGCCACATGTCGATCATCTATCTTGCTTATTTACTATACATGAATTGCCAACATGGTCCTCGGTGGGAAACTGTAATTTGAATTGGTGAATTTTCACTTTGGACGAGAAGCTTGAAATTGAAACGGAAATCCAAATTTTGAATAAACCATGACCAGATAGCTCTATGAAGAAGCAAGTCAATGGACTGTCCACATATGTAAGCGAAACTACAATGATTAAATGCTCCAATTGCAGGAAAGTTACAAAGTTCTAAGCATTATAGTACTTCACTATAGTGGATGGGTAATTGAGAACTGAGCCTACATGATTATGCTAGGTGACAATATTATACAACATCTTGCATTGACATTCTTAAAGTTGTACTGTGCTATTTATCAAAAATAGAAGCAAAACATAGTGTTAGGGGTAATTGGGACCGAGCTATATTGCTCAGTAACTAAAACCGCACTATCATACTGATGGGAGGTTATATCTCGTGATCACATTCCAAGTTGTCCTTGTCAATTGAGGACTACCTCACTGCCATTATGTTTAAGCCGCGTTTTGGGATTTTGAACATAAGATCATAGCTCTTTGGCTTGTTTTTTGGAACAATACCTTGGCTTGTGGTTGCAGAGCTGTCTTCCTCACAGCCTCGTCCTTTGAGTTTTTGTAGTTGTGGGTAGTATCTTCTTTGGAATTGCAACGTTGTTCTATCATTTCAATGCCAATTCTGGATGGCCACACATCCTTATCACTTTTAATGTTAATATAAGATTGCGAGCATCCCTATCGCATATACTTGCCTTAATGTTTTTGCCGTGATCCTATATTATTAGCGTTGCTTTTAGGACCATAGCACAATCTCTTCATCTTGCCTTTATTTAAAGATTATACTGTAGTCCCAACTTGTTAAGATCTACTTTTTGGCCCCATAGCAAAACTTTCATTTTTGGCAATTGAAGGTTGTGTTGTAGTTCTGCTTATTGAAGTAATTATTAGGATTGTAGATCGGTACTTATATTTTGTAGTCGTCTTAGGGTACTAGCGCGGTATTGTAGTACCAAAGCGATGCTCAATGGAAAGGTGCAGTCCTTATGTTTTTCCATCGTATTAGATTTTGACATAGTACTATTTGGATTTTGCTTTCGCTCCCTTTTCATAATCCAACTTATGTTACAGGAGCAGTTCTTTTTGCTTAGTGCTTGCATCACTTTTCTTTTGACGATGTTTGGAACATGTAGGTGTAACACTTGCCCGTAAGTGTGCAGCGATTGTAAATTGGTATGGACTTGTATCCACATCCATATTTCCCCATAACCCATCATTTCTTCTTTTTTTTTAAAAAAGGAAAAATTATTTATTACCATTTTTTATTCAGTGATGAAGTACACATGCCATTCCACTATTGGCTGGTCTTTTGAAAAAGCTGTAACTTTGTCTTTTCGACTCTTAAGAAAATCTGTATATGTTCTCGTGTTAATCTCCCTTGGCATTAATCATTTGACATTTTGGAGTTCTTTCATCACTGCAAATGTGTAGCTAAGATTCAAATCGAAGAAAGTATATATTTTCCCTTCTTCTTCTTTATTTCTTTACATGCTTCCAAAAAACCCTTATTGCTAATCCATCTTCTCCAAGAGTTGTTTCTTTTCAGATCAAAAGTAAGGACATTCTTTCTTTTTTATTTTCTTTTTTCTATATCTTAGTGGCAGCTGATAATCAACGTAGTATTTTTGATATTAATTCTATGTCTACCTCTCCTTTGTCTTTGCCATCTAGAATAACCGAATTAAGGGAAATCGAGGGTATTCTGGATCATTTTGGGTATGAGAGTTTCGCGGGTAGGGTTCTGGGTCCTCATAAATGCATCTACATGCCCCAAATGGTTTTGTTTCTATTACTACCAAGCATATTCGATGTGGACTTTATCTTCCTCCTAACCATTGCAAATGGCTAGCTGCCATTGGTATCACTACCATTTAGCTTACTTCCATTTCTTATTCCCTTCTTATTGCCACTTTTATTCTTTAAGCGGAGAAGTGATCTACACCTTCTCGTTAGGAACTTCGGTTCTTATTCAATATTCATAAGAGTCCTTCTAGGTGTGACATTGGGTTTTATTATGCCCGTGCAAAGAAGTTAGTTCATACGTCTATCCTCCGTAAGACCCAAAAATGGAACGATTAGTGTTTTTTCATTTCGAATCTAGATAACTTTCCTTCTTCCTTCCAGCCACATCCTAATCACCCTATTTTTTCTGCTCGTGCCATGAGTTCATACGCAGCTCATAGGAAGGACATCCTGAGTTTTAGTGAAGAGGAAAACGAAATTATATTTTGCTGATTCAGTACTGTGCAAGTATGACTTTTGCGCACTAGCCACAAATTTTCTTGCTCTATCTTCAAATTCTCCCTAACTGCTGATGAATCTAGGGGTATAATTCAATAAGATGGATGGTGAAATTTTACTTCCTTTTTTAAGGACAATTACTGATCCAAACACCTTTTTACGCAGATAAAATTGTTGGTGCTTTTTTTGATGCGTTCCTCAATGATTCCTCATCAAAGAGATTAGAGACGTTAAAGAAGAAGAGAGAAGAAAAGAAAAGATAACCCTGAAGCTTCTGACCAACCTTTCAAGAATCTACATTCATCTTCTTCTCCTTCTCTTCCTTCCTAGGAAGCTTACCTTTTTCATCCTTCTGAGACCCTCGTATTTGCTCTTACCTTTCTCTGAGGGTACTATTGTTGATCTTGCTGAAAGGTTAGGGCATATCACTTTAGATGGCTTGTCTTACAATAAATAAGTCCTACAATCTTATCCCATTTCCCTTTCGTTTGTTACATTCTCCTTCCTTGACTTGCTACTGAACTTCAATGATCTTTGGTGTACATATGTAGCTTCTTTTCTTTCTTTATTCAATGTTGATTTGTTTTACTGATTCTTATTTTATCTATCTTTGCTTTGTAACAAACAAAATACAACAACTCAAATGCATAATACATCACAGAACAACAAAAAGACATATATATATATACATACCGATACATCACAGAGTACACAAAATGATAGATCCTATAGCCACCTGTAGTTTTGTATTAAGCATTTATTGGATATGTCGATCCACTTGAGAACGGAAATTTTTTTAGAGCACTAACGTATTCAATAGATGTTTAAGACAAGATTATAAATGGTCGCTCCTAACCAACCCTATTCTCAGCATTAGCAGACAGTATTACCCAGTAATACTCTTTGTTAATGTGGGTCTCGGGGTGGGGCGTTGCACCTTAGCAGTTGAGGCTCGAAAGAAGTCAAAAGATGAGTTAGTCTCGTCCACTACTCATACTGTTAGTCCATGAGTTGATGGTTTCGATGACAACAACCTTAGAATAAGATTACAAAATATAAATACTAACATTATAGTTTAGATATATATGTATATGCAGGATTTAACCATGTAGGTACAAAGAATGAAGACTGTACAGTATAGAGATTCAAGATATCAAGATTGAAGACTCATGAGTATCAAGAATATCAAGATTATCAAGAGTTCAAGATTTCAAGATAAGTATTGAGTCTAGAATTATGTTAAAACTTTATAATAGCACTGAAATCTTCAATCCATTTTTCTTTTGGGATGGAACCCATTTCTACCTTTTTAGTGGCTTACAAACCCACAACAAGCAGCTTACAAACCTACGACAAGTGGCTTAAAAACCCACGAACATCCTAGTTTTGTACAAGTTCTCGAGTCCTGATGTGATGAGATATTCTGCAGGAAGAAGCTTTCAAAACTACTTCAAAATGATTTTCAAAATTACTTCAGAATGATTTTCAAAACTGCTTTTCAAAATGTTTTAGCCTTAAAAATTATCTTTTCAAATCATTTTCAAAAAGTTGTTTTAGCCTTAAAATATTCTTTGTTTTTGTTTTTAAATAACTCTTGTTTTAAACTATCTTTTAATTATAATATATTTACTTAGATTTAAATATAAAATTATAGTAAAATTATATATATATTATTCTCTATATTTATCTATGTATTTTATCTATAGTCAAGTATATTTATAAAGTTTAAATAGTTTTGAATATAAGATAAAGGTTATTTTCAAAGAAAATCAAATTTTCAAAAAATGCTTTGGGATGTCGACATGCCCTAGTACCCATGTCGACATAGTGACAGTTAGATTCAAAAATTTAAATTTCAAAAGAAGTGTCTATTCGCCATAACCTTTCACGAATGGACATGGTTGTTGTTCTTCTATAAATAGGGGTTGGTTTCAACGAATTTTATATCAGATTTTCTGGTTTTTCACTTCTCATCTTCTTCCACATTTTCTTATTCAAAATCCTATCATCACTCTGCCGAAATCAACATTGAATCTAACTAGATCATCTCTGGTTTGATTCTCTATCACTATCTCAACAAGATCCCAGTGCTATTCAGAGTTATATGCTTCTTTGTAATCTATCTAGAAAGAAAAGGTGTGATTGTAGCCTTGGAAATCAATCAAGTGAGAAAAGGTGTGATTGTAGCCTTGGAAATCAATTGGGTGAACTTGTTGCCCCGGAAATCAAGTATCTCTACCCAGAGGATTGTGATTCTGGAGGGTGTACCTCGTAGCCTTGAAACCGATGGTTGTAATTATTGAATTGCTTTTGAAAGGAAATCCGTACTTAGTTGTGCGGGACTGGATGTAGGGTAACTCCGAACCAGTATAAAATCCGGTGTGTTCTTTTCTTTACTGCATTTACTTTATTTCTGCATCTGTGTTTAATTCTGTGATTATATCTGTGTCTGAATATTGCATACATTTGTGTACAAATCAACAATAACTCAACAAGATTTAGTAATTTCTTATAAACACTATTCACCCCCCCCCCCTCTATTGTTCATTCTAGCCTTAAGATCCATATTCCGCATTCCTCACATTTGGTATCAGAGCAAGGTTTTCAAAAGTTTCATAATCTGATTTTTGAAAAAGTTTTTTTTTTAAAATGGCTATGTTTAAGAAATTTGTTAATGCATGTTTAGAAGTATTCAGATCATCATTGTCTCTTGAGTCTGCATATAATCAATATTCAAATACAAGTTATCTACTAAGATTGTTTGATGTACAGGAATCATGCTTTATGGGAGTTGAGGAATCAATCCAGAACAAACAAACTATGCAGATCAAAAAGAACAAATGGATACTCGATAGTGGATGTTCTAGACACATGAATGGGAATCCAGATATGCTGAATGATATAATATACAAAGACGGAGGACTGGTTAACTTTGGAGACAATTCAAAAGGTTATGTGATCGGCATCAGCAAAGTCGGTAACTTTGAAACTCCTATTATTACTAATGTTTTGCTAGTTAAGAATCTGAAACACAATCTACTAAGTATAAGTCAACTATGCGATAAAGGATATAAAATTAAATTTGAAAAAGATAAGTATCACATTGAAGATAATAATTCAGCCATAATATTTGAGGGAATTAGGAAAAAGAATATTTATTCTTAGTATGAAAATTTCAAATGATAACTTGTGTCTTTTGGCAAATGCAAGTGACCCTTGGATTTGGCATAAGAGATTTGGGCATTTGAATTTCAAACTCTTATCTAGACTGTCAAAACATGATCTAGTAAGAGGCCTCCCTAAAATGAATTTTAAAGTAGATAGTCTATGTAATGCATGTCAACTAGGAAAACTTAGAAAAAGTTCCTATAAATTATAAGATTTGATTTCAACTTCAAAACCTCTTGAATTACTTCATCTTGATTTATTTGGTCCATCTCAAATTCAGTCAATAAATCACAGTAAATATGTTTTTGTAATTGTAGATGATTATTCTAGATTTACATGGACAATATTTTTAAAACATAAAAGTGATACTTTTGAATATTTTAAGAATTTTTCAAAAAGGGTTCAAAATCAATTTTCTCAAAAAATTATAACCATCCGTAGTGATCACGGTGGTGAATTTGAAAATGAAAAGTTTGAAGAATTCTCCAATGAAAAGGGAATAATTCACAAGTGTTCATTTCCAAGAATTCCACAACAAAACGGAGTAGTAGAACGTAAAAATAGGACGATTCAAGAGTGTGCGAGAACTATGCTTTCTGATGGTAATTTACCAAAGTACTTTTGGGCAGAAGTAGTTGCTACCGCCTGTTATATTTTAAATAGAATTTTAATTAGACCTTTAACTGATAAGACATCTTATGAACTTATTTACTCAAAGAAACCTAAGGTATCTTATTTTAGAATTTTTGGAAGTAAATGTTTTATTTTAAATACAAAAGATAACTTAGATAAATTTGATCCTAAATCCGACAAAGGTATCTTTATCGGATACTCTAATAGAAGTAAAGCATGTAGAGTATTTAATTTAAGAACTAATACCATCGAAAAAACAATGCATGTTTCATTTGATGAAAATTTCAAAATTTTGAATAAATAAATGATGAAGAGGATTTAATCACTCAAAACCAAGAGTCAACTGAAACTAATAATGAATTAAATCATCCTAATAAAAGGATTAAACTTTTAAAAGATCACCCTATAGAAAATATACTTGGAGATATGAAATCTGTTGTTAAAACTAGAAACCAACTAAGTCAAATGAGTAATGTAGCTTTTATATCAACTATTGAACCCAAAAATCCAAAAGAAGCATCAACTGATGATTCATGGATTTTGGCTATGCAAGAAGAATTAAATCAATTCACTTGAAATGATGTTTGGGAACTTGTTCCTAGACCTGAAAATAAAACAATAATTGGAACTAAATGGGTTTATAAAAATAAAATGAATGAACAAGGAGAGCTTGTTAGAAATAAAGCCCGGTTAGTCGCTCAAGGTTATTGTCATGAAGAAGGAATAGATTTTGATGAAACCTTTGCCCCCGTAGCAAGATTAGAAGCTATTAGGATTCTACTTGCTTTTGCAAATCATAATAATTTCAAATTATTTCAAATGGATGTTAAAAGTGCATTTTTAAATGGTTTTGTAAAAGAAGAAGTATTTGTTAAACAACCACCACTTTTTGAAAATGATAAATTTCCAAATCATGTTTACAAACTTAAGAAAGCTCTATATGGTCTAAAGCAAGCTCCTAGAGCCTAGTATGATAGACTAAGATCTTACTTATTACAATCAAATTTTGAAATACGTAAAGTAGATAATACTCTTTTTATTAAAAGAAATAAAAATGATATTCAACTAGTACAAGTCTACGTAGATGATATCATTTTTGGATCAACTAATTTTGAAATGAATAAAGAATTTTCTAAAATAATGACAAAAGAGTTTGAGATGAGTCATATGGGTGAATTAAACTTCTTTTTAGGATTACAAATAAAACAATTAGATAATGGTATCTTTATTAGTCAAGAAAAATATGCTAAAGACCTAGTTAGTAAATTTGGTTTGACTACTGCGAGTGGAAAACCCACTCCCATGGCAACCAATGAGTATCTTAGTAAAGAAGATCTCTCGAAAGATGTAGATCAAAAATTATATAGATGAATGATTGGATCACTACTCTATATCACTGCGAGTAGACTTGATATTATGCATAGTGTCTGTCTCTGTGCAAGGTATCAATCCCAACCTAAAGAAACTCACTTAAAAGCTGTAGAACGTATTATAAGATATGTTAAACACACCTTTGATTATGGCTTATTTTATCCTAAAAATGATTCGTTTGACTTAATATCTTACTGTGATGCTGATTATGCTGGTTGTAAATCAGACCGAAAAAGTACAAGTGGAACTTGTCACTTTTTAGGGCATTCTCTGATTTCCTAGTTTAGTAAAAAGCAAAACATAGTTTCTCTATTAACAACTGAAGCAGAGTATATTTCTGCTGCTTTGGCTTGTTCTCAAGTAATATATATGCAACAAACTTTAAAAGATTTTGGTTTAAATATCTCAAAAACACCAATTTATTATGATAATACTAGTGCAATAAATTTATCCAAAAATACTACTCAACATGCTCAAACTAAACATATTGATATCAGACACCATTTTCTCAAAGATAATATAAGTAGAGAAGTAATTACTCTCGACTATATCAATTCTGAAAATCAAATTCCTGATATCTTAACAAAACCTTTAAATGAATCTACATTTACTAAATTAAGAAGAGAATTAGGTATTTGTTCATTAATTGAAATATAAAATATAAATAACAAAGTGTAATTAAAAATTAAATCAAAATAAATCAAATAGTAAAAATATTGAGAACCATGTCGACATCCCTCCTATACCCATGTCGACATACAACGTTTTTTTTAAATTAAAAATTTTTCCCACCAAAATTCAAATAATTGGTTATATATTCTTCTTATTTTCGAAATTTTCTTCATTCTCTCTATTCTCTTTCTGTTCTATCTTATGAAATCATTTTATCAATGGCCTCATCTTCCAAATCAAACATAAAATCAACCTTTTCGTTCCCTTCTCCTACCTCTGGTCTGTTCCAACGTACTACGCTCGCCCGAGTGACAAAAATGGAGGATTCTCTGAAGAATGCAATTCAGTTAATGACTTAAATTCAAATAGTGCAACTCTGAATGGAAAAAGAACAGGAAAGGAAAGGGAAAATCCTTAGAAATTTGCAAAAATTTCTAATGGACAATCATGCTAATCCAATCTTGATTGACGAGGACTCTTCAGGAGATCATGAACAAGAGGAAAGTGAAGAAGAAGAAGAAGAAGAACCAATGGAAGAAGTGCATGCGGAAGACAACGACAAAGTCATTTGCGTTGGCGAAGTATGTTTTGACAAGGATGGAAACTTGGTTGAACAACGTGGAAATTTCTGTTTCCCTTATCCAAATTGTTCGATCCCTAGATCTCCAATTGTCAAAGATACTCAGTAGTTTCTTCTTTTTCATTTTTCATCGTTATGTGTATATTTGTCACGTTGTACGAAAATGTAAATATAAACATATATATATATATATAAATAAATATTGTGTGTTCTTATATATGATTCCTATATATATATAAGTATTATATAGGTACTTGGTTAGGAATGTTAGTAGTTTAGGACTAAGTTTTAGGTTTACAAGTAAGTATTGATTATGTGTGATAACACTATCATTATAATCATATAGGATATTAGACTAAGAGTTATATAGTTTGGAGTTAGTTTGTTTTTGTTGATGACAAAGGGGGAGAAATATAAAATAGGAGAGTTAGGCAGTTAGGCATAGATTAAGGGGGAGTTATCAGTTTTAGGGGGAGTTATTAGGATAGAAGTAATATTTTATAAACAACGGTTGTCATCATCAAAAAGGGGGAGATTGTTAGTCCATGAGTTGATGGTTTTGATGACAACAACCTTAGAATAAGATTATAAAATATAAATACTAACATTATAGTTTAGATATATATGTATATGCAGGATTTAACCATGCAGGTACAAAGAATGAAGACTGTACAGTATAGAGATTCAAGATATCAAGATTGAAGACTCATGAGTATCAAGAATATCAAGATTATCAAGAGTTCAAGATTTCAAGATAAGTATTGAGTCTAGAATTATGTTAAAACTTCATAATAGCACTGAAACTTCACTCCATTATTCTTTCGGGATGGAACCCATTTCTACCTTTTTAGTGGCTTACAAACCCATGACAAGTAGCTTACAAACCTACGACAAGTGGCTTACAAACCCACGAACATCCTGGTTTTGTACAATTTCTCGAGTCCTGATGTGATGAGATATTCTGCAAGAAGAAGCTTGCAAAACTACTTCAAAATGATTTTCAAAACTACTTCAGAATTATTTTCAAAATTGATTTTCAAAATGTTTTAGCCTTAAAAATTATCTTTTCAAATGATTTTCAAAAAGATGTTTTAGGCTTAAAATATTCTTTGTTTTTGTTTTTAATAAACTCTTGTTTTAAACTTCGTTTGTTTTAAACTATCTTTTAATTAGGGCTGTCAATGGGTTGGGTTGGGTCGGGTTTGGGTCGGGTCAAGTCGGGTTCGGGTTGATTTTAAATGGGTCGGGTCAACCCGTTTATTAAACAGGTCAGAAAAGCTCAACCTGAACCCGACCCATTTATAAACGGGTTGACCCGACCCGACCCATGTAACCCGATTATAAACGGGTCGGATAGGGTCGGCTCGGGTCGTAAATGGGTCGGGTCAACCCGTATAAGGTGTAAATGGGTCATAAACGGGTCGGGTCAACCCGTATAAGGTATAATTGGGTCGGAAACGGGTCGGAACGGGTCGTAAACAGGTCGGGTCAACCCGTATAACCCGTATAAGGTACAAACGGGTCATAAACGGGTCGGGTCGGGTCGTATATGGGTCGGGTCGTATACGGGTCGGGTCAACCTATATAAGTATAAACGGGTTGTTAACGGGTCAATTTCGGGTTAGCGGGTCAACCCGAAACCCACCTGTTTATAAACGTGTCAAATTCGGGTTGACCCGAAAATGACCCACCAAATTAACGGGTCGGGTTAACCTGCTAATTTCCGTGCGGGTTTTGAGTCGTGTAGGAAATTGACAGCCCTACTTTTAATTATAATATATTTACTTAGATTTAAATATAAAATTATAGTAAAATTATATATATATATTATTCTCTATATTTATCTATGTATTTTATCTATAGTCAAGTATATTTATAAAGTTTAAATAGTTTTGAATATAAGATAAAGGTTATTTTCAAAGAAAATCAAATTTTCAAAAAATGCTTTGGGATGTCGACATGCCCTAGTACCCCATGTCGACATAGTGATAGTTAGATTCAAAAATTTGAATTTCAAAAGAAGTGTCTATTCGCCATAACCTTTCACGAATGGACATGGTTGTTGTTCTTCTATAAATAGGGGTTGGTTTCAACAAATTTTATATCAGATTTTCTGGTTTTTCACTTCTCTTCTTCTTCCACATTTTCTTATTCAAAATCCTATCATCACTCTGCTGAAATCAACATTGAATCTAACTAGATCATCTCTAGTTTGATTCTCTATCACTATCTCAACAAGATCCCAGTGCTATTCAGAGTTATAGGCTTCTTTGTAATCTATCTAGCGAGAAAAGGTGTGATTGTAGCCTTGGAAATCAATCAAGCGAGAAAAGGTGTGATTGTAGCCTTGGAAATCAATCGGGTGAACTTGTTGCCCCGGAAATCAAGTATCTCTACCCAAAGGATTGTGATTCTGGAGGGTGTACCTCGTAGCCTTGAAACCGAGGGTTGCAATTGTTGAATTGCTTTTGAAAGGAAATCCGTACTTAGTTGTGCGGGACTGGATGTAGGGTAAGTCCGAACCAGTATAAAATCCGGTGTGTTCTTTCCTTTACTGCATTTACTTTATTTCTGCATCTGTGTTTGATTCTGTGATTATATCTGTGTCTGAATATTGCATACATTTGTGTACAAATCAACAATAAATCAAAAAGATTTAGTAATTTCTTATAAAAACTATTCACCCCTCCTCTAGTGTTCATTCTAGCCTTAAGATCCATATTCCGCATTCCTCACACATACCTCTAAGCTTGAGGTGGACCTTATTACGGCAACTTCTGAGAAAATCTAACAAAGTAAAGAGCTTAATACTCAGCAGGAGAAAGTAGAAAAGGCAGAAGGGGCGACAAAGGTTGCGGAGAAGGCATTGGCTTGAAGCGTCAAGAGTTGGGAGAGGAAGTAAAAATTAGGAGATAAGGAGAGGGCAATGACGAAGTCTAAGGACATGCTTGAGCGAATCACCTACCGGTGCTTTACAAGTTGTACGCCACAGTTAACCATTATTTTTTCGACAGCTCAGATGATACTGCTGCCAAGGTTGACCACAATTTTTTAGGGGACTCTAAAAAAAATAAAGCCCTTGCTTTTTGTAGGGTTGAGTGAACTAAGGAGCTGGGCCAAAGAATGCTTCTGCCTCCCAAGTCACCTTTTTGCGGTAGGATTATGAGGATACGCGGTCTAAGGAGACCAAGGCTACCTCTACATCTCAAGCTCAAGTAATTACTTGAACCTTTGTAAATGATTTTACTACTTCTTTTTTTAAAACTTCTCATTATGTAATAAAATGGATTTATTTCCCTATTTTATCATGACTAATTCCTTTAATTGTCCTATTATCTTGTTACTGCACTATGAATTACCATGTTGTTTTCATTCCTTTGTTATTTATAGTCTTTTAAGGAAGTAAATTTTACTAAACTCCTGAAGGAAAACATGGAAAAACTTCAAACTCAAACCATATACCGTCATGGTCATAGTGCGGTGACAATTTGTAGGTGAGAAAAAGAGTTAGATGAGGCACTTACACAACTTAAAGAAGAAACCCAGGGGTTTCTTTCTAAAATAGACCAAGTAGTTAAAGAAAAAGAGGCACTCAGCAATTTCATACTACAGCGTTGGCACTATACCCTAGAGAGTGGTTCCTTCTTCCCCCTCCCTACCTCCCCCCTCTCCGATGGTCCCAATTTGAGGTAGATAGGTTTAGACTTGGTAGCTTAAATATGGAGTGCGCGTTGTGTATTTTTTTTTTTGTATTTGAATTTGTTGCATTCTTCATATAAAACTAGTCCTATGTGAATTTTTTTCTAAACCTAACCTCATGTAATTTGATATCTTTCGAAATTAATTCTAATTGCTATTAATTAGGTTGAATTTCTTCTTCCCCCTGAGCACCTCTATAAGTCTACCGAAGCCCTTATTTCCAATGAACCTTTGGTTCCCATTGTCTATTGCCTTGATGATTTCGGCGCTCCTGAATTTGAGGTCGTGGTTTCGAATCCTAATTCAACCTTAGAGGAAGAGAATCTCCAAATAGCTCTTACCAATGAAAGACTTGAAAGAGATTCGAAGGATGCTCTTTCTAACTTCAAAGAAGCTAAGGATGCACAGGAGCATCGACACTAATGTAACATCAAACTGCGCACTAAGCTAGATGCTGCAAACTCAAAGGTGATCGAACTATAGCAAACACTAAAGGAAAGTGAAGCACTTTATGCGATTGTCTATGACGAGGAGATTAAGGAATTGAAAAAGACTATAGAGCACACATTTATCTAAGCTTCTCATTAATATGAGGAGAAATAGGGTGCCAAAGGAGGAGAGGCGGTATAGGGCTTAGCTTGGATGCAGCTCCTTCTCCTTCTGCAGGTATGGATACCGTGTTGGCGGATGAATGGCGGGGGAAATTGGAATTATACAACCAAGGTAAACTTAAAGAGATGGAAGTCCACTATAAGCAACAGTTAGAGTGGAAGGGGCTAAAGCCACTCCCTCACATATAAAGGAAGAGGTGTAAAGTTGATGCTCTCAAGTAATTTGGTGGTTTTTCAAAGGATTCAAAAAAGATACTGGTTGAACTAATAAATACTTTAGAACAGACGAGAGAGACTGCCATGCTTAAAATTTATAAGCTCGAAGATCACCCATGGGAAGCTCAGGCTACTTCTAATGTTAGGGTAATATCTACTAACGTGCCCAGAAAGGGTTGGCTTGCTGATCTAGAAGAGAAGCTTATGAAGGAGAAGGTCAGATGTAAGATGTGGCAGATTTCTTTGCAATGGGCTACATATGTTTTTAATTATTTTTACCATGCGCTTGACCTGAGTTTTCTCTACAATAAAGATGGCTTTGTAGCATTAGGTCTTTGTTGCAAAAGTTTCTCTCCTTGAGCATATCATTGAAATTTTTGTCATCCTTTGTCAGTATGCGGCATATCAAACTGCATGCTCATCTCTTCTTTCTTAAATAAGATCAAGGGCAGCCTCATTTAACTCTTTGTTCTATTCTTCCATATACGATACTCTTTTGTGTGATGGAACCTTTGTTTTCACAAGTAGCATAGCTTTATAGCCATAGGTTAAGGAAAAAGGTGTGTGGCCAGTTGGAGATCATGATGAAGTCTATAAGCCATAGGTTTAGTTTTTTGCAACCTTTTCTTAAGCACTCTCTCTATCATTGTAATGAACAAGGAGAAACTTTTTATTATTTCGTTCATTTCACAATTCTCCATAATTCCTTACGTTCCAACCGGGCTCCATTATTTGAAATTATTTTATAAGGGATCTCAAATCTTGTGATTTTGTTCCTAACAACAAAAGTGACTATCTTCTTTACAATGATCGTAGCTAAGGGTTCTGCTTTTGCCCACTTAGTTTAAGTAGATTTTTTGCCATACGGCATACTTTGCCCCTCCTTTTGACATGAGAAGCAGTTCTATCAAATCTATGCCCATATGTCAAACGACCATAGGCGAGCTAACAGGATGAGCTCGTGGGAAGGTAGTCTCAGAATACTTATAAACCTTTGATATCTACCATATTTTCTCACACATTCCTACGTATCTTGGAGTATGGTGAGCCAATAGTAACCGTGTCTTAGCACCTTCTTTACCAATTTAGCCCCTCCGGAGTGATCCCTGGATTGCCCTAAATGTACTTCACACAAACTTGTAATCCTACTTTATTGGAAATGCTTCTTAGATATAGGGTAAAGTACCCTCTCTTGTATAATATGTCATCAGAGAAAGAAAAGTACAGAGCCCAGTATCTTATTTTAAGGGCTTCATTTTTTTGTGGAGGTAGAACTCCATTTATCAAGAATTGTTTAATAGGGGTCATCCATGAGCCTTCTTCTGAATATTTAGGGATAGATGCAGTTAGAGACTGCCATTCATTTTCAACTATCTCTTGGTTTTGAGCTTCTCCGACCATAGCTTGCTATACCCTAGTTAGTGCCTTAATTTGGTTGGCCTTAGTGATGCTTGGTTCAGCTTCATGCCCTATTGGGACAGCTTTCATTTCTTGTGCTACTTTACTACTAGCAAGTTTAGCGGACGAGTCTGTAGAAGAATTGTTCTCGCATGGGATTCGCTCTATATCAAATTGATCAAACTACTCTAGAAAATTTTCGGCCAGTTCCATGTATTAGGCTAAAGTTAGCTCCTTTGTTTGGTAGTTCCCCTACACTTGATTTACAATTAATTGAGAACCACTGTGAATTTTAATATGTGTTACCTTCATTACCCGAGCTATCCTTAAGCCTACAAGGAGAGCCTCTGTAACACCCCATATTTTTAGTAACATTATTTAGGATAGTTAATTAGTTAAATAAAATAAAATAATGTAAGATGATTAGTGGATTGAGATTTGTGATTAAATAAGCGGTGGCCATGCCAAGTTAAATAAGTGAACTAAAGGACAAAAGGAGAATAAAAGGTTAGGAAATATACAAGGGAAAAATAGGAACAAGGCACATCCTTATACCCTCAACCCTTAACCTCTCAACACTCATGTTTACTTCATTATTCACAAACAAAAAAAGTACAAGCTAAGGCCGGCCACCATTAGCAAGCTCGAGAAGATAAAAGCTAGGATTTCAAAAGGGAGAATCAAATCACTTAATCAAGAACAAATCTCACATCTTTAATCAAAAAGCTAAGGTGAATAATGACTACATCTCAAGTTTTTAATGGTTTTTGGTTTTTAGTATGAAATCCGAATTATTTGCAAATGTTTTGCCATGTTTTGGATGATAAAATGTATATCAATATGTTGTTGATGATTTATGCTAATTCACATAGATTTTGTGATATGTTTTGATATGAAAACCATATTATATGACATCCAAGCGCCTTGCGAATTTAAATTTAGATTAGAAACGATAATTTAGAAATGGTTTCAATTTTCATAATTTTATGAATTAATGTGGATTTTATATGAATTTTCTAGTGAAGAAAATGCTAATTTGGGTTTAAAATTATTATAGCCAAATTATGTTGGCTTATGGTCTGAAATTTATATATGTTAGGAAACATATTAAAATGATTCTCTGGAATTTTTGTAGAATTTTCCTAAGTGTTTTATTGGATATATAAAATCATTTATGGTATAGGACTTAAATGTTTTATATATTTTAAAAAGGAGAAGGGGTATTTTGTAAATAATTCAAATGGTTATTTCTGAAAATGGCAGTACTTTTAGAAAAGAAAATTTTACAACCAATCATAATTTGACAAACAAGGCAGGTTAGGCACAAAGGATTAATTTAAAAAGTCAAATCAACATGCTTTTTCCTATTTCAATGCTTTCGGCACTAGGATTCCGACTCCTTACCTCCGCCTCCGACTCCATCGAAACTAATGCACTTGGTATCTGATATTTGGTACGTAGTGAATTGGATATAGGCGGAAGGTAATGGGTCGAAACCAAAGGTTTTGAGGGGATCGAAGCATGCTTTTTTTTAAATTGAAAATGCGCTTGCTTTTGCTTTCTAAGGAAGTGTTTTTGACTTGGTTGGCTTTCGGCTGAGTTAAATGTTTCAAAGGAAAGGTCTCTAATGGGTTGCACATTTTGTTTTAAATGAATGCTTTCGAAGGGGCCAAAACCCCTGACTGCCACCTTTTACCTTTCGACCATATTGGTTTTGAAAGACTTAGCTTGTTTTCAAAACCAAGCTGCTTCCCCAATGCTTTCGAAGGGATGGTTTTGACACCATCACTTCTTTACTTAGGAAATGCTTTCGAAAGAGATGCTTTTGACTTAAATGTTTTAATGTCCCTTTTGCTCTATAAAAGATAGAACCCAAATGGTTTCGAAAGAAATGGTTTTATTGGTTTCAAAAGGTGTTTCCACATGTAATAAATTGAATCCAAATGCTTTCAGAAGGCTTGATGTTTTAATGCTTTCGAAAGGTTTTAAAGAAAGGTTTCTAAGGGGTGGTTCCCTAATGGTATCGAAAGGTCTAAAAGGAAAGTTTTTCCAATGGTTTCGAAAAGCAATGTTTAAGTGTTTTAAGGATATGATGTATAAGGTTTTAAAGCTTTCGAAGGAGATGTTTTTCAATGCTTTCAAATGGATAAATATGAGTGATTTCGAAAGGTATGTTTTGGCCTTCGGCCTAAGGTTTTACTTGTATTGAAAGAGATACTTTCAAAGGTTTCGAAAGGGGTACTTTCGAAAGTTTAAACGATTTCATCAACAAGGTTTTGTGTAAAGAATAAGTAACATGGCAAGGTGATTTGAGTAAACTAAAGAGTGTATATAAATAATTTCCTTATTTAAAGAATGATTTAAACGTTTAAATCAATTTGAAAGAAAAGGTTTTCAAGGAAAATTTTATGGGTAGATAACTCTAAAATGACTCGGATATTAGAATACCAGATGCGACTAGCATGGGTTCGTGCCTTATACTTTTGCTAGTAGCCCTGGCTAAAATAGGTCCAAAATTCCAGTGTGTAGGGTTTTGTCATAGGCGAGACTAAATTATGTTACAATAGGAAGGAATCTAAAAAGGAAATACAAGTTATTTGTGAGCCCGCAAAACCATTAGGATCAGTTAGACCTGGAGAAGTAAGTTAGGACAGACCGTTCAGAAGAGGAGTATCTAACAGATGTTAGATTTTTATGTTTTTCTGGTAGGCCCGAGTCAGCCAAGGGTTAGTAGCTAGCCAAATAAAACTACAATGTATGGAGGGATAGTCCGTTTGATATCTAATATATACATATACATGATATTGCTTTACAGATTTAACCAGTTTTGGTTACAGGATTATAATTTGCACAAGATATGTTTTAAAAAGGATATTAGTGAGGGGAAACCCGTTCCGCTAAGCAGCGTGGTCTCACTTAATATCAGATAACCGAGATGTATAGTATTATTCACACCAGGCTTTATGTCTGACCCGAAGTTTATGTTTTTCCCTTTAAACTCTCAAGTGCTCATAATTGATTTGAGTAGGCTGAGGGTTGAGGTTTACAAGTTTTAGTAGGATTGGCGAATAAAGCTTTCGGTGACGAGCAGGTGGCTGACGGATAGCTAATTAGGAGTTGTTGTTTTATTTTGGATTGATTCCACTGTATTATATATATAGTACTCTGGTCAACCAAGGGGGCATCTTCATATGTCGCTCTTGGCGTATTTATGTAATAACTATATTTTATCTGTACCTGGGAAAGTGATGGGATTATGTTATTTGAATGTGAAACATGTGTCTTGAAATGTAATAGGTGAAATGATGTTTTTGACATGTATGAATTTGTTTCATATTTAAGTGCTTCTTATATTATGGATACCATTAATATAGCCATATTTAGTCGCCGGAAGTTAATACTATGGATGACTACAACATCTATAGCGCTTAGCTTTGGGCCTCTAGATAGGGGATGGCACAACTTGGTATCAGAGCATAGGTTTATGAAAAACTTTAATTAAAAGTAAGTTTTGAAAAACATAATCCTAAGGAATTAGAGATAAGATCGGGGTATAGGATAACGCTATAGTAACGTACTTGTATTTGCTATATACAAGTATGCGCTTTATCTCTAGTTTCCTTTCTCTATTAGGTTATTTTTCTATATCTCACGAAGGTTCGAATGTAGATATGGATTCTCGAAGAGATAATGTTGGAGGAGGAAGCACCACTGCAGATGGAAATGCCAGACCTAATACTAGAAGGAACCAAGGTCATGCACGAGTTGGAAATATTGGTGCTGAAGTCCCGCAAATTGACATGGGAGCCATGTATCAGTTTTTCATTAATATGATGTAAGCGGGGGTTGCTGCTGGAGTAGTTGGAGGAGGAGTCCAGGAAGCTCTAGTAGTCAACAATTATGCTACTTTGAGTAGGGACTATGCTAGGTTGGGAGGAAAACCATTCATTGGGACTAAAGACGCTATCGAAAGGGGAAATGGTTGCTGCATTGTAAGGGGATTTTGACAGATTTAGGGCTCGGTGATGAGCAGAAAAGAAGGCTCGCTTCGAGGAAACTTCAAGGAGCAGCTTTATATTAGTGGAATAGTGTGACCGTTGGAGTGGATGAAGGAACGATGACACGGGCTGAGTTTAAGAGGAGGTTCAAGGAGTGATTCATGCCTGTGATGGCGAAGTCTACCTTGCTCAGAAAGTTTGCCGAGTTAGGGCAAGGAGAGATTACTGTGTTAGAGTATGCTACAAGGTTTGATGAGTTGGCAAGATATGGTCATGCCACTGTGGATACCATGATTAAGAGAAACGAGAAATTCACTATAGGGTTGAAACTTCAATTGGCCAGGGCTACATTACCTCATATCAGGGATCCTTGTGATGTTGGAGTAGAGATAGCTCTAAGACATGAGAAAATTATTGCTTAATGGAGAAGAATAAGGCGAAGGAGGTCCAAGTGGGGATGAGTCAGAAAAGGAAGTTCTTTCCTAAGAAGGGAGCCCAGTATGGTTGAGCCATGAAGAAGGGAAAGTCAGAAGTTGTTGTTTTAAGTGCGACAAGAAAGGGCATTTTGCGAATGAATGTCATTCTGGAGAGGAAAAGAAGGTAACTGGGAAGAAGAATATCAAATGCTTCAACTACGATCAGATGGGTCATTACAAGAGCCAATGCAAGGAGCCTGCTAAAGATGGTAAGGCAAAGTATATGCATTAAAGCCAGCTACTTCGAGACCTACGGCAGGGAAAAAAGGAGAGGTACGCTTATGATTCTTGGCATGTAGTTAGTGTTCTATTTGATATTGTGCATCACATTCGTTTATATCTCGTTGTTTCATAAATAAGCTTAACCTAGAACCCTCATACCTAGTTACTTCCTTAAGGGTTGCAAATCCGATAGGAGGGTATGAAACACTTGGGATGAGATGGGACCACTTGAAGTTTGACTTGTTGGGTCATACTTTTGTTTGTAGTTGGCATGTGTTTGATTTCGTAGGGTTCGAATTTATTTTGGGTTTGGATTGGTTAAGTAAGTACGATGCTAGGGTATTTTTCCATGATGGGAAAATATCGCTTAGATACCCAGACTGTAGGGAGTGGATTGTATATACCGTAGAAAACCCTAGCTGTGAGGTGAATGCTTTGTCGGGTGTTGGGGAGATAGAAGACGAGCTGAATCGAGTTTTTATGAATTCTCGGATATTTTTGAACCCGTAGTAGGCCACCGAAACAGGCCATTGAGTTTCAGATAGATTTGGTGCCTGGAGCAGAACCAATAAGTAGACCGCCAAGCAGGATGACACCTACTGAAATGAGGGAGCTCAAGGTGCAGGTGGTGGATTTGGAAGGCAAGAATTTTATCAGACCTAGTAGTTCACCATGGGGAGCAACCGCGGTGTTTGCTAAGAAGTTGGACGGATCGCTAAGGTTATGTATCGATTATCGTAAGTTGAAGGAGAAAACGATAAAGAATCGATATCTGTTGCCTAGGATTGACTATTTATTCGATCAGTTGAGTGGAGCCAAAATATTTTCGCAGTTGGATTTAGCAACAAGTTTCCATCAGCTTAGAGCGGCAGAGGATAGTATTCCTTTAACGGCATTTAGAACCATATATGGATCGTACGAATGGTTAGTAATGCCATTCGGACTGACTAATGCGCCAGCTTTCTTTGTAGATTTGATGAACCGGATTTTCCGAGAGCACCTAGATAGGTTCATATTGGTTTTCATAGATGATATTTTGGTCTACTCGAAGGATGAAAGAGAGCATGAAGTTTATCTTAGAGTAATGCTTGAAATGCTGAGGCAGCATCAGCTGAAGGCGAAGTTCACGAAATGTCATTTCTGGAAGAAGGAAGTGAAGTTTCTTGGCTATGTAGTTTCAGAGAATGGGTTATCAGTGGATCCAGCTAAGATCGAGGCCATGAATAGTTGGAAGAGACCAGAAACGGTGACTGAGATAAGAAGTTTTCTGGGATTGGTTGGTTACTATTGGAGGTTTATAAAGGATATTTCATGGATAGCGGCACCAATGACCAAGCTAATTCGAAAGGATGTGAAGTTCGTTTGGACCGATAAGAGTGAAGGGGCATTCCAGAAGCTGAAACACTTATTGAGTAATGCATTTGTGTTAGTTGTTTCAGAGGGGAATCAGGATTTGGTGGTGTACACGGATGCATGTTGGACTGGGTTAGGAGCTGTGCTAATGTAGAGGGGTAGAGTAATTTCCTATGCTTCTCGACAGCTTAGACCGCCTGAAGTCAGATACCCAACTCATGACTTGGAGTTAGCTGAGGTGATTTTTGCGCTGAAGATGTGGAGACATTATCTTTTGGGAGAAAGATTTGAGTTATAAACGGATCATAAGTCGTTAAAGTATTTGTTCTCTCAAAAGGAGCTGAACATGTGACAGTAGAGGTGGTTAGAGTTCTTAGCTGCTTATGATTCAGCATTGAGTACACACCGAGAAAAGGCAACAAGGTTGTAGATCCGCTTAGCCGAAAACGTCAGAATGTGGTGTTAGCAGTGACAGCTGAGTGGAAAGATTTGGAAGCGTTAGCAACTTGCAGGGTATAGTAGAGAACCAAGAGTAGTTCAAGTATAGAAACTGCTTTGTTATCATGTTTGGAAGTTCGACCACTTATGATCGAAAAGTTGCTTCTAAACAGCTAGAGGATCCAGTGTTGGCTGAAAGGATCAAAAGGTTAAGAGATGGAACAGAGAGACTTGAAGGATTTTAGTCTTGACCAGAATGGGTGGTTGAGAAAGAAAGGAAGGTTGTGTGTTCTGAATATGGGAGACATTTGAAAGGATGTTTTGGAGGAATGTCATTGTTCGAAGTTCACTATTCATCCGGGAGGAACTAAGATGTATCAGGACATGAAGAGAAGTTTCTTCTGGAAAGGAATGAAGAGGGATGTAGGCTTATGGGTGAAACAATGTATGAACTGCCAACAGGTAAAAGCCGAACATCAGAAGCCAAGTGGGTTGCTTCAGCCTTTGGACATTCCAGTGTGGAAGTGGGATTTTATTTCTATAGATTACATTGATGGGTTACCAAGGTCTAATATAGGAAATGAAAGCACATGGGTCATTGTGGACAAGTTGACCAAGAGTGCCCATTTCATTCTAATTAAGTCAAACCAGAATGACACCTGTGTTAGCGAAGTTGTTTATGAAGAATGTAGTTAGACTGCACGGAATTCCTAGTAGTATAGTGAGTGATTTAGATTCTTTATTCACTAGCGAGTTCTGGAAGAGTCTACACGATACCTTAGGTACTAAGCTCATGATGAGTACCGCTTACCATCCACAGAATGATGGGAAAATAGAGAGAGTTAACAAAGTCTTGGAGGATTTGTTACGAGCTTGTGTGCTAGATTTTGGGGGATCATGGGAAGACCATCTACATCTAGTCTAATTTTCGTATAACTATAGTTATCGGGTTAGTACAGGGATGGCACCATTTGAAGCTTTCTTTGGAAGGCTATGCAAATCTCTAGTTTATTGGTTAGAGACCGGGAATATGTTGGTTCTTGGTCCGGGTTTGGTTAGAGAAGCTGTAGAAAAGGTTGAGTTGATTTGAGCTAGAATGAAGGAAACTCAATCTAGGCAAAAGAGTTATGCGGATAAAAGACGGAAAAACATAGAGTTTTCTTTTGGAGAGCATGTTTTCATTAAGGTGTTGCCGTTGAAGGGTGTGATTCGATTTGGAAAATCAGGGAAGTTGGAACCGAGGTTCGTTGGAACATTTCCTATTATTAAGAGGATCGGGAAACTCACGTATAGAGTAGAGTTACCGAGCAGTTTGGTAGGAGTCCACGATGTTTTCCATGTTTCTCGTCTAAGGAGGTGTATTCGAGATTCAGAGGCTACTATATCACCGACTGTGTTAGATGAATTAATCATAAAGCCGAATTTGACTATAGTTAGAAAGCTGGTTCGCATAGTCGCAAGAGATGAGAAAAGGCTCAAGAACAAGATAGTCAAGTCAGTTAAGGTCCAGTGGGGTGAGGACGATAGGAACTGTACTTTGGAGACGGCGAACATGATGAGAGATGCTTATCCTGATTTGTTTGTTGATATGTTTTACCTTTGATTGTATTGATGTGTACCTTATCGTAATTTTGAGGACGAAATTCTTTAAGGAGTGGAGTCTGTAACACCCTATATTTTTTGTAAAATTATTTAGGATATTCAATTAGTTAAATTAAATAAAATTATATAAGATAATTAATGGGTTGAGATTTGTGATTAAATAAGGGGTAGCCGTGCCAAGTTAAACAAATGAACTAAAGAACAAAAGGTTAGGAAATATACAAGGGCAAAATAGGAACAGGGCACATCCTTATACCCTAAACCCTTAACCCCTTAACACTCATGTTCACTTCATTATTCACAAATCAAAAATACAAGCTAAGGTCGGCCATCATTAGCAAGCTCATGAGATGATAAAAGCTAGGATTTCAAGAGGGAGAATCAAATCACTTAATCAAGAACAAATCTCACATCTTTAATAAAAAAGCTAAGGTGAATAATGACTACACCTCAAGTTTTTAGCGGTTTTCGGTTTTTAGTATGAAATTCGAATTATTTTCAAATGTTTTTCCATGTTTTGGATGATAAAATGTATATCTATATGTTGTTGATGATATATGCTAATTCACATAGATTTTGTGATATGTTTTTATATGAAAGCCCTATTATATGACATCCAATTACCTTGCGAATTTAAATTTAGATTAGAAACAATAATTTAGAAATGGGTTTCAATTTTCATAATTTTCTGAATTAATGTGGATTTTATATGAATTTTGTAGTGAATAAAATGCTAAATTGGGTTTAAAATTAATTACGGCCAAATTATATTGGCTTAGGCTCTGAAATTTATATATGTTAGAAAACATATTAAAAATGATTTTCTTGAATTTTTGTAGAATTTTCCTAAGTGTTTTGATGGATATATAAAATTATTTAAGGTATGGGACTTAAATGTTTTATATATTTATAAAAAGGATGAGTATTTTGTAAAATTCAAATTGTTATTTTTGAAAATTGGCAGTACTTTAGGAAAGAAAAATTTGCAACCAATCATAATTTGACAAACAAAGCAGGTTAGGTATAAAGGATTAATTTAAAAAGTCAAATCAACATGCTTTTTCCTATTTCAATGCTTTCAGCACCAGGCTTCTGACTCCTTACCTCCGACTCCACCGAAACCAATGAAAATGGTATCAGATACCTGGTACGTAGTGAATTGGATATAGGCGGAAGGTACTGGGTCGAAACCAAAGATTCTGAGGGGATCGAAGCATGCTTTGTTTTAAATTGAAAATGTGCTTGCTTTTGCTTTCGAAGGAAGTGATTTCGACTTGGTTGGCTTTCGGCTGAGTTAAATGTTTCAAAGGAACGTTTTTGAATGGGTTGTGCGTTTTGTTTTAAATGAATGCTTTCGAAGGGGTAAAAACCCCTGACTGCCACTTTTTACTTTTCGACCAAATTGGTTTCGACAGGGCTACCTTTGTTTTTAAAACCAAGCCACTTCTCCAATGCTTTCAAAAGGATAGTTTCGACACCATCACTTCTTTACTTTGGAAATACTTTCGAAAGAGATGCTTTCGACTTAAATGTTTTAATGACCCTTTTGCTCTATAAAAGGTAGAACCCAAATGGTTTTGAAAGAGATGGTTTTAATGGTTTCGAAAGGTGTTTCCACATGTTATAAATTGAACCCAAATGCTTTCGAAAGGCTTGATGTTTTAATGCTTTTGAAAGGTTTTAAAGAAAGGTTTCTAAGGGGTGGTTCCCTAATGGTTTCGAAAGGTCTAAAAGGAAAGGTTTTCCAATAGTTTCGAAAGGAAATGTTTAAGTGTTTTAAAGATAGGATGTCTAAGGTTTTAAAGCTTTCAAAGAAGATGTTTTTCAATGCTTTTGAAAGGATAAATACGAATAATTTCGAAAGGTATGATTTCAAAAGGTATGTTTTGGCCTTCAGCCTAAGGTTTTACTTATATTGAAAGGGATACTTTCAAAGGTTATGAAAGGTGTACTTTCGATAGTTTAAACGATTTCCTCACCAACATTTTATGTAAAGAATAAGTAACATGGCAAGGTGATTTGAGTAAAGCAAAGAGTATATATAAATAATTTCCTTGTTTAAGAATGATTTAAATGTTTAAATCAATTTGAAAGAAAAGGTTTTCAAGGAAAATATTATGGGTAGATAACCCTAAGTAAATTGACTCAGATATTAGAATACCAGATGGGACTGGTACGTGGGCGCGCCCTATACGTTAGCTACTAGCCCCTAGCTAAAATAGGTCCAAAATTCGAGTGTGTAAGGCTTTGTCACAGGTGAGACTAAAATTATGTTACACCTAGAAAGGAATCTAAAAAGGAAAGATGGGTTATTGGTGAGCATGCAAAACCATTAGGATCAGTTAGACCTGGAGAAGTAAGTAAGGACAGACCGTCCAGAAGAGGAGTATCTAACATATGCTAGATTTTTATGTTTCTCTGGATGGCCCGAGCCAGCCAAGGGTTAGTAGTTAGCCAAACAAAACTATAGTTTATGGATAAATAGTCCATTTGATATCTGATATGTACATATACATGATATTGCTTTACAGATTTAACCAGTTTTGATTGCAGGATTATAATTTGCAAAAGATATGTTTTAAAAAGGATATTACTGAGGGGAAACCCGTCCCGCTAAGTGGCATGGTCTCACTTAATATCAGATAACCGAGATGTATAGTATTATTAACACCAGGCTTTATATCCGACTAGAAGTTTATGTTTTTCCTCTTAAACTCTTGGGTGGTCAAAATTGATTTGAGTAGGCTAAGGGTTGAGGTTTGCAGGTTTTAGTAGGATTGGCGAATAAATCTCCGGTGAAGAGCAGGTGACTGATGGATAGCTAATTAGGAGTTGCTGTTTTATTTGGATTGATCTGTTGTATTGTATATATAGTACTCTGGTCAACCAAGGGGGGCATCTTCATATGTCGCTCTTGGCGTATTTATGGAATAACTATATTTTATCTGAACCTGGGAAAATCATGGGATTATATAATTTGAATATGAAACATGTGTCTTGAAATGTAATCAGTAAAATGATGTTTTTGAAATATGTGATTTTGTTTCATATTCAAGTGCTTCTGATATTATGGATACCATTAACATAGCCGTATTTAGTCGCTGGAATTTAAAACTATGGATGACAGCAGCATCTTTAGCGCTTAGCTTTGGGCCTCTAGATAGGGGATGTCACAGCCTCATATTCTACTACATTATTAGTAGTGTTGAATCCGAGTTGCACTGCCCCATATAGTTTCTGCTTATATGGAGTAATTAGCACATATTTAATCTCTACCCATGTTCATTCAATGCTCCATCCATAAATAATTGCCAGAACTGTGGAGCGGGCACTTCTTCCTCAGGTTGTGGTTTAGTAAGTAGTGTGATTCCATGATGAAATTTGCTAATGCTTGCCCTTTTATTTCTTCTCTTAGATAGTAAGAGATATCATACTGACCGAGCACCATCACATAGCAAGCGATCCGATTTCTCTAGCTTTTGTAGTTTTTGCTTCAACAGTTTATTTGTGATGACCTTGATTGAATGCGCTTGAAAGTACAGCTATAGTTTCCTTGCCATGTGAAGCAGGTTGTAAGATAGCTTTTCAATGACTAAGTAAGGTAGATCTACTCCAGACAAGTGCTTACTCGTGAAGTAGATAGGCCTCTGGGTCCCTTTATCTTCTCGAACCACTATAGTAGTAACAACTTTATCAGTTACGGCTCAATACACAAAAAAGTCCTCACCTGTTACTAGTTTTGACAGGATGGGGATACTGACTAGATGATCATTCAAATTCTAGAATGTGATCTTGTATTCCTCAGTCCATTCGAAATTTTGTTCCTTTTTCACCTGGTCGAAGAATGGTATACTCTTGTCGGTTGCTTTACAAATGAATTTTCTTAGAGTGGCCACCCAACCGTTTAGGCTCTGATACCTTTTGGTTTTTCTATGACTCACATGTTCCTTTTGGCCTTAATCTGCTATGGGTTTGCTTCGATGCCGCTAGCGCTTACTGTGTACCCCAGGAATTTCCTTGATCAAGTGGCAAACGTACATTTCAAGGGATTCAATTTCATATTATATTGCTTTAGAAATGCAAACATTTCCTCTAAATCTTGCACATGACTTAGCAATGCTTTTGATTTGACCAATATGTCGTCCACATATACTTCAATGCTTTTACCTATCTAATCTAAGAACATCATATTAACTGACATCTGGTAGGTTGCCTTAGCATTTTTAAGTTCGATGGGAATGAGTTTATAGAAGTATAAGCCTTTATCCACCACACAACTGGTGTGTTCCTGATCTGGCTCAAACATAGCTATCTAATTGTAACTTGAGTATGCATCCATGAATGAAAGCGGTTCATGTACACTAGTTTCATCCACTAGTTAATCAATTCTAGGTAAAGAAAAGCTATCCTTTGGCAGGCCTTATTGAGGTTGGTGCAGTTTATGCAAATTCTCTATTTCCAATTAGATTTCTCCATAAGAACAAGGTTGGCGATCCACTTGGGTAATACACTTCCTTGATGAATCCATTTTCTTTTAGCTTCTTAACTTCTTCATATAAAGCATTATACCTTTACTGATCTAGAGTCCTGCGTTTTTACCTGACTAGTTGAGCACTGGGATCGATGTTGAGTGCATGGCAGATGATAGCTGGATCTATACTTACCATGTCCGAGTGTGCCCAAGCAAAAATATCCTTTGATTTCTTGAGGAAGTCTATTAGTTATGTTCTGGTTTATGCGCTGATATTTTGTCTATCTTGATAACCTTTATAGGGTTCTTGGGATCCACCTGCATATCTTTAAGATCATCTAATGGCTTTAACACTTTCCTTTTTACCCTTAATCTCGGATCTATCTCGCTTTATTCTTTCCCTTTGGGTTGGGAAGCAGGGGAGAGTGCTTGTTTCTAAGCTTCTTCAAAAATTATTCTGCATAAAGTAATTAATACTCATCCATGCCAATCATATGCATATACTTCCGCTTTTCCACCTTTACCGATGCTGAGGTTGAAGAATAACATGTTTCAGCTTCAGTCTTGGTACTTTGTACTAATGCAGTTCCAGAAACTGCCTTGACTTCTTTTTCATTATTATCATCACAATTATTAGAAAAGACAATAGAATAGTTTTGGACAATTTTATTGCTAAAACTGAGGTTTACAATGTATAATTCCATAGCCAACAACTATTGTCCTCTGATCAATCCTATTCCAGCAGGAGTATGAAACTACATAAGCAAATCCTTTTGGGAAATCACCACCCTCATGTCAATTAGTGCAAGCCTTCACAAAAAAAGCTATTGTACAGAGACCGTTGATCAATGATTAGGAAGCTTTCATAGAATAATTTGGGAAGAGAAGTAGTCCTAGCAGGAACAAGAAGACATGCTGATCCAATGGGGACCGTCACAGTATTATTGAAGCCGTAAATTGGTTCAAAGCTCAGCTTCACTATTTGTGCTGGATGCTTCATCTTGTCCAACACAAATTTGAAGATGATGCTGACAGAAATCCCGGAATCTACAAAGATTTTCTTCATAGTGTGGTTTAATGTCTGCAACATAACTACCAGTAGGTCTTGATGAGGGAAAACGACTCCAGTGGCATCAGCAGCAGTGAAAACTATGTCCTGGTCGGGTTTCTGTTTTACATGGAATATGGTTCTTTGCTCCACTCTAGCCTCCTGTACATACTGTTCCTGTGATTTTTTGTTTTTCTCGCAACGTTTGGTCTTTAGTGGATTGAGGCTATAAGATTGGAGAGGTTCCTGCTAGGCCTTCATTTGGGTCTAGAGAGAGATTTCTAGTCTTCTCTTCGGTATTCTCCTTTTGATAGCTGCCTAAGTATCCCTTCTGAATCAAAGTCTCTATCGCATTCTTCAGGTGTTTACAATTATTGGTATGATGACCATTGGCCCTGTGGAAGCGACAATATGCTTCCCCTCTTTTATTCTCTGCCTTCTTTCTCTTGTTTGGGACATTATAAGCTAGTTTAGTTTTGGTCATTTTGTATATCTAAGCAGGTGTATGTGTGAGGGGAGTCTTTGCTATGAAGTTAAATTTTCTCTATCGCTTTGCAAGTGGATGGTATACTTCTGCCCCTCTTCTTTTCATTATAAGGAGCGGAAGCTTTCTCAAATGAATGTGATTCTACGGCTCTGGCCTCTTCCATTAATGTAGCAACTAGCCCTTTTATAGAAAGCCTTCTTGCTATGACACGACATCCTACTATTCTTATCCCACAAAGTTGTGTTTCTTCTGATCCCACCGTGCGCTGCCATTAGCATTGCCTCTTCACAAGTGTTTTATAAAATCCTGTAAGCTTTCATTTTTGCCATGCTTCATGCAGGACATGATGTTCATATCCAGGAAGCTTCTCTCCTCAAGTTGAACTGTCTTAAGAAATCTATAGTTAATCTGTCCAGGAACGAACCTCTCCTAATCCATACCTTATGAACCATCTGAAAGCTGCCCAACTAGGTATATTGGGAAGAGCTTGCATCTAGCCATCCTTCCCACCTTTAGAATGTCCATATAGTACTCAAAGGTGTGAATATGGTCATCTGGGTTAGTAGTATCGTCAAATTTATTGATTGACATGGATTTGAAGTTATTGGAGAAGTCTGCTTCGATAATAGTTCCACTAAATGGAAAAGAGCCTTCTTCCCTTACTTCCTCTCTGTCATTTTGTCGAAAAAGTCTTGCCAGCTTCTCTATGCGAGCTTTTAGTTGATAGATCTCATACTCTTTGGCATTACTTGGGATGATCCATCTTTAAGATTAAAGAAACGTCATCGTCATCAAGTATAGTTCGTGCTTTCTTCTTCAACAATAATGGGTTAATGTTCACATGCTTTGATTTGATATGGGGATTGATTTGAATTTTGCCTTTCAGTTTGGTATCTATTTTTTGACCAGCATCACCGTTCTCACTTCTGAGAATGCCGTTATCAGTCATACGCTATATAGTCAGTGCAGTTGGTGAATGATGATGGTGAGTTGTAGAAGGTTGAGCGAAGATCGGCTTACGGGCAGGATATTAGGACAGGGATCTCTCTATTCCATCCATCCGTTGGTTCAATAGGTTTGTACAGGCTTGAAGAGCAGCTTGGATAAGATCTGAAGTTGGCTCTATAAAGATGCCTACCTCACTTTGGGTTATGGAGGTGAGGAATTGCTTTTTTGCCATTTTTGAGGCCAGGTGAAGTTGTTCTTGGTTAGGAGAAGTGCTGGAATCGATGGGATACATGGTGTTGTAGTGGTGTATAAAGGAGATGTGAGTAAATTTTGCTAGAGAGGGAAATCAGTCCTTCTTCTAGCTCTAAATATGTCGATGAGATTTTTCGTCTTAAAAAAACCGTATTTTTTAAAGTAATCACGACGTCGAACTTTACATGATTAGGAATTAGAAAAATTAAGCAATGTTAAGATCGCCTTTAAAGGAAGTAACTATGTGCAATAATGGTTACACAATTATGAGGGAAATATCCAAAAATTATAGGAGGTCCTTATCCAATTCGGTTAAACCATATATTCCGCCTTTAGCACTAAAAACAAAACAGGTAGAATAAAGTATTGAAAGCAAAAAAATGACATAGAGTATTTACATGGTTCGGATGTTGATGAATTCTATTTCCAAAGGAAAATTTTATTTTCTTCTTCTTTTTTCTTTGTACAGACAAATAATAGAGGATAGTACAATTTTTGATATCACAGTTTCTAAAAATAATAAAGCCTAAAACCCCACTTTTTTCTGCTACAGTACCCCATTTATTTATAGTACATTGAGATTCACATGGGTCACCAACATCATTCTTCTGCTCTTTTGATTCCTGCCTTTGGATCACGCCATGTGTCGATCATCCATCTTGCTTATTAATAGTATATGGATTGCCAATGTTGTCCTTAGTGGGAAACTATAATTTGAATTGGTGAAATTTTACTTTGGCGGGAAGCTTGAAATTGAAGCGGAAAATCACGATTTTGAATAGACCATGACTTGATGGCTTCATGAAGCATCAAGCTAATGGTTTGCCCACACGATTAGGCAAAACTATGATGAGAAAATGCTCCAATTGTAGGAAAGTTAAATAGTTATAAGCATTCTAGGATTTCCCTATAGTGGATGGGTCATTGAGAACTAAGCCTATGTGATTATGTTGGGTGACTATATTATATAACATCTGAACTCCTTCGACATTCTTAAAGCTGTACTACGCTCTTTATTAAAAATAGAAGCAAAGTACAATGTTAGGGGTAATTGGGGTTGAGCTATATGGCTTAGTAAATAAAACCGCACCGCCATTCTGATGGGAGGTTATATCTTCTTATCCTATTTCAAGTTGTCCTTGTCAATTGAGGACTACGTCGCTGCCCATGTGTTTAAGCTGCGTTTGAGATTTTGAGCATAAGAGTGTAATTTCTTGGCTTGTTTTTGGGGATCTTCCTTGGCTTATGATTATGAAGTAGTCTTCCCTATAGCCTCATCCTTTGAGTTTTTGTATCTGTGGGTAGTATCTTCTTTGGAATTGCAGCGCTATTCTGTTACTTTATTGTCGAATCTGGATAGCGGTGCATCCTTGTCACTTATAATGTTAATATAAGATTGCACCGTATCCCTATTGCATATAGTTGCTTTAAGTTTGTGCCATAGTTCTATATTATTAGTGTTGCTTTTGGAACCGCGGCACAATCTTTAACCTTAACATTATTTAAGGATTATGTCGCAGTTCCAACTTGTTAAGGTTTACATTTTGGACTCATAGCACAACTTTCACTTTGGTAATTGAAGGCTATGTCGTGGTTCTGCTTATCGAAGTAATTATTAGGATTACAGGTCCGCCCTTATATTTTGCAACCGTCTTAGTTTACTAGTGCAGTATTGTAGTGCCAAAGCCATGCTCAATGGGAAGGCGCAGTCCTCATGTTTTGCCGTCATATTAGATTTTGGTCATGTACTATCTGGACTTTGCTTTCACTCCCTTTTCATAATCAAACTTATGTTACGAGAGTAGTTATTTTGGCTCGGTGCTTGCATTACTTTTCTTTTGATGATGTTCGAAAAACTTTGGTGTAACATGTTCCTATAAGGAAAATAAGGTATCCTGGTGATAAAGGAAAAATATAGTGAGCATTCCCAATTGATCCATCAGATGCATACACAAAATTTTAGCCTCAACGCTGAAAAATTCTATGCATTTAGATCATTGACCTTGGTAAATAACTAAGTGCTTAATCATTTACAGGACGGGGTGTTACCTAATAGAGTCCCACAAAACTTAGCCTGCTTTTCTAAATGTCAAACAAGTCATTTTATCATGATCAGTTTTCTAACATGCTAACACATATAGATCTTACTGATCTACTAGATGAAGTTCTACTCACAGAAGAGTTAAGCTTAACCATACATACTAATGGAACAACCCCATATGGTGATCAATTCTCAATGTCTAATGTTATACATATTAGTAAATTTACATAAGTGGATAGATCAACAAAATAACTAACAAAACATAATTGATCAACATATATAACACTAAATATATATATAGATCATTAAGCTAACAACCATAATGTTAACTAGTTTATATGCCACATATAAACATGCAGTTAATCACTTTAAACCAAAGTATCATATTACTTCTACATATTGCTGCCTAGATATTTGTAGTTCAACCTTTCTTCCCTTTAAACATTTTTGACTAAAATTTTGAAGTTATGAAAGCCTATACTTTAATGTTATCAAAATCGTTGAACATTAGCTAACTAAAATGTATAATAGCGCTATCGAAAGCACATTGCATTTGGTAATGAATATATACATATACGATATTGAAACTATGTCATAATTTATTAGCGAAAGTATTTAAAGTCGTGACATTGAAAATATGGATTGCAGCTAACGAAAATATGTTTAACATGTTATCGAAAATATGGCTTAAATCGTTAATGGAAGTACCATTTAACATGTTAACAAAACTATAACCTGCATTTACCAAAAGTATGGTTCAACATGTTATCGAAGCTATGACTTAACATGTTATCTAAAGTATGGTTCAACGTATTATCAAAGCTATGACTTAACATGTTATCAAAAGTATGGTTAAACATGATATCCAAGCTATGACTTAACTTGTTATCGAAGCTATGACTTAGCGTGTTATCAAAAGTATGGTTCAAAAGGTTATTGAAAATATGGGTTAACTCATTAATAAAAGTATGGTCCAATAGGTTAACGAAGCTATAGCTTAAATCGAAAGTATGGCTCAACATGTTATCGAAGCTATGACTAACATATTATCAAAAGTAAGGTTCAACAAGTTGTCAAAGCTATGACTTCACATATTATCTAAATTAGTGGGAAACTTGCAATCTACTTTAAAACCATTTTATTTCTTTTTCAGACAATCACTCTTAGCCGAACCATGACATATGTTAAATTTTTATTTACAAAATCACTTCCTTTACTAATTTATTTCCAAAAAAAATCATAAAATATTTCTCCATTAAATAAACACAAATTATTTCCTTAGATAATTAAATAGCGATGGCTACATCATCATTTTCCCTTTTTTAGCTAATTCATAGTAATCCAAAGTTATATGGGAAAATCTCAGAAAAATCTCAAAATTCCAAACATCGTTTTCTACAGCATAAAAAGTTTCAAGGAAAATAATTATTTTTCATATTTTAAATTATTAAATATCAAAATCACACTATATTCTAACTTATAAAACTCGTAGAACATTCACATCAAAACAAAAAAAATTCAAAAATAAAAATCCATTTCTAATTTAATGTTGTAAATAACTTTTCCAAATTTCAAATATTTTAAAGGTCATTGGCTATGGTTTTAAATCCAAGAATCCATAGTTAGTTTTAGAGATTCATATGTAAACTCAAAGAAGAATTTTAATAATCATATATACCAAAACCAAGTTTTTATCATCCTTAAAAAAATCACATTTTCACCCAAATTAGAAAATGAAAACAAAAAACAAAGGGTGTGTTTGCGCCAAAATTGGTCACAAACCCCGAATGTTGTGAAAGCACTAGTATATGAATATAAATCAACAATATTCACACACAAATCTCAAATCTAAGCAAACAGGGTATCACAATTCAGAAATAATGAACAGAAACACAAGATTTATAGTGGTTCGGCGATCTTGCCTACGTCCACTCTGAAGTTGATGATTTTATTGATGTTTACTTGATGATTACAATTTCTTCTGAGATAGTACAACTGATTATATGATTACAATCTGAATCTAAGGATGCAGTGGTGTTCTGGAGTAAATCTGGCAGAATCTGGGCGCTCTTTAGTACTTAGAATCCTCCGACCCCTTTTCTGAATGACTAGGGGCTCTATTTATAGGTGTAGGAGGCTGATATTTCGCCTAAAATGAGGGGAGACCAGTTCTGGTACGTCAGGGGGCCCACATGGCCGAAATCTGGAGATCCGGGCCCACTTTGGGATCGATTCGACCCTTGGTTCGAATCGATCAAGAAATCATCCGATCGAGCTGAAATTTGGAGTGAACATTCTCCATCATGTGCTTAAGCTTCTGTGAAAATTTCATGGCATTTGGACTTGTGGATCTCAAGTTATGATCGATTCAAGTTGGTGTTTTTCGTTTCCTGGAGTCGTTCGAATCGATACGTTCGAATCGATTCGTTCGAATCGATCCCCCCGTATGCGAAGACTTCGGCGTGATGCGCATGCCTCGGGTCAACCCCGTTTTATCTCCGAGTTTTACTGAGTCGTACCCGGGGTTTTAGCTGTGTGGACTCGAGACGTTGGATTCGAAGACAGTGATCATATCTGGATTCGAACAAGGGTTCGTTCGTATCGATCGTGACGTGTTCCATTCGATCGATACGAAGCAACCATGTCTGGATGGATTCGAAGGCTTCAACTGCATGGATTCGAAGACCTTCCCATTGATTGATTCGAAGCTGGAAATATTTTGATGGATTCGAACCACGGGAGGCCTTGGATGGATTCGAACGTGGAGGATGTTTTGATGGAGTCGAAGCAATGGTACTTCTCATGGATTCGAAGTAATGCAGGGATGATGGATTCGAGCTAAGGGTTTGTTCTGAGGGATACGAAGGGGATGGAGTCAATCTTGATGGAGACGAACCATATGGAGACGAACACAAGGCTATGTCCTTCACTTGCATCGATGATATCTTGGGCGTACGAACTCGGATTGACTCGAGATTTGGAACGCTGGCTCCTATGGCTTTCCTTGACGTGTCTTATCAATTGTAGCCTAATCCGGACTCGGACAAAATTCATCGATATCCATGGTGAACTTGTGATGTAACCGTCCTACAGGATGGACTGTCATTGATTTTTAGTCAATTTTTTGGTGTCACGGCCTTGCCAAAAGGCGGGATAACATTTGCCCCCCAAAACATGCCTTGCGATAGGGAGGTGTGTTTTGTAGTTCCATAAGTTGGATGTTCATATCCCGTTGATGACCTGTGATACGACCTGCGAAGAGATTGACAGTTTTTATATGACCTTAAAGGACGACCGTTCGCGATCTAGTCATTTGAGGTGGTATGCGACTGTTCGTGATCTAGCATTTTCTGTATAACCCTAAATGACGACCGTTCGTGATCTAGCCATTTGAGGTGGAATGCGACCGTTCGCGATCTAGCATTTCTATATGGCCCCAAATGATGACCGTTCGTGATCAAGCCATTTGAGGTGAGGGGTGCCGTTCGAGGCGAGTTGTGACCGTTCATGGTCGAGTGACGTGGAAAGAGGAATGTGATCGTTCGCGATCGTGTGCCGTACGAGGCAAAAATGTGATCGTTCGCGATCGAATGTCGTATTAGGTGAATTGTGACCGTTCGTGGTCGAGCGCCGTTCGAGGCTAATGGTGACCGTTCGAGGTCGGGTGCCGTTCGTGGCGAAGTGTGATCGTTCATGATCGAATTGTGACCGTTCGCGGTCGGGTGCCGTTCGAGGCGAATTGAGTGTGCCCGAGGAGGGACTTAGTATCATCCGTACCAGGTTTCACGTTCGGGTGAATTCCCGGATTGTTTGTTGCAATGGTTTATCGCCATCTTAGAGCATGCCTAGGGACCGTTCGTGATCCCGTACATGTGTAAGTGGCTTAGCCGTTATGAAATCACAAGTAGCATTTTTTCATTGAAAATAAGTCTTTAGCAGAAATGTTAAACAAAATCAAGTCCAAATATTCAAATCAAGATGAAACAAAAGCAAAGCAAGGATGTCAAAGTGTAAACTCCCACAATGATAGGGTTAATAGTCATTCAGAGCATGCCTATGGACCGCTCATGATCTCGCATATGTGTAAATGACTTACCCGTGTTGGTGAGAGGTTTACGACTTGTCCATCATTATTTTAACTAATTGATAATCATACGATGCCCCAGCTCGGGGGCACCCCTGGCTGATGTAGACGGCGGTTGCTCTGGCTCCACTGCTGGAGCTCGCCTTCTCACATATTGAAGTAGCATACCGTTCCTGATGTGCCCTTCCACCTCATCCTTCAGATGTCTACAGTCGTTAGTGTTATGACCATTCAGTTCGTGGAATAAGCAGTATCTGTCTGATTTCCTCTCGTCAACAGTGGGATCCCTTCGTATTGGCCTACGGTAGGGAACTTGCTCTCGTGTATCTTGGTAGATTCGCTCCAAACTCTCATTCAGCTCTGAATAAGTGGTGAATCGTGGCTCTCTTCGCAGTCGCTTTGACCTGTCACCATTGTCCTCAGCCTTTCGTTTTCCTTTATCCTTGCCTGAATCATTTTCGAGAGGCTTTTTGTCTTTAAGTGCATAAACTTCTATTCCCTCTCCTTCTTCTCTTTCAGCATTAGCGTCTTCCAATCGCAAAAACTTTTCTGCCTCGTGATAGAATTCCCCTATATCCATAGGCGGATCCTTAGTTAATGAATTTTTGAACTCTGTGCCGTCAGCTATTCCGGACACGGCTGCCATCATAACCATGGATGGATCTGGCCGATACACCGATGCTGCTGCCGCATTGAATCGCGTCAGGAAATTCCTCAAAGACTCTCCAGCTTTCTGTTTTAGCGTTGCCAAACTCATCACATTCTTGGGTCTTGAAATGTGAACCCTGAATTGCCTCATAAATTTCTCAATCAAATCGGTCCATGTCCCGATGGAGCCGCTCTCTAGCTGTCTGAACCATAAAGCTGCTATGTCTGTCAAATATAATGGGAAGCATCGGTCCATGACTTCCTGTGATGCCCCCAGCACTTCCATGTGCCTTATATACCTCGTTAGATGGACCGCAGGGTCTGTCCTCCCATCATACCTTTCTACTGTTGGCAGCTTGAATTCTGGTGGGTTCCTAGCCAACCTAATCGCAGGAGAAAAGGGACTCTTGTTCACGTCTTCAAGATCTTTGTTTACTAATCCACCTCTCATGGCTCGCCTGATCATCTCTGCCAACCTATCATTGTCTCCCAGCTGTAGTCCTCGTTCACTACCTTCGTTCTGCCCCCCGAGTCCGTGTGAGCTTTCAGGTGTTTGCCCCCCTGATTGAGCGTTCATCCCTCTATTGCTGTCAGGTTGCTCGGATGTCCTTGTCTCTCTTCCCGTGTTCGGATCAACATGTCCTAAGTGTGTGCCCCCCAGCTCCGGCGCTGCGTTGGATGGTCTTGCTTCGTTCTGGGCCCCGGTTGTTCTTTGATTTTGCGCTCCAAGTTGCCCAATCTGTTGAAGCAAATTCTGGATCATTTCCTCCTGTCTCTTCATCATTGTCTCCATCTCTTCCCTAGTGATGAAAACTGAAGCTTGGTTTGCTCCTGAGGAAGCCTCTTGACTCCCTTCATGCTGACTTCGCTCTGGCCTCTGCCTTTTACTTGTTTGTCTTGTCATGATTCTTCGGATCTGAATCTCTTAGCCTTCTGATTCAACTTTCAAATGACAGAACTCCCTGAGTTCAACTCTCAGTGAAAGCACCAAAGTGTTTGCGCCAAAATTGGTCACAAACCCCGAATGTTGTGAAAGCACTAGTATATGAATATAAATCAACAATATTCACACACAAATCTCAAATCTAAGCAAACAGGGTATCACAATTCAGAAATAATGAACAGAAACACGAGATTTATAGTGGTTCGGCGATCTTGCCTACGTCCACTCTGAAGTTGATGATTTTATTGATGTTTACTTGATGATTACAATTTCTTCTGAGATAGTACAACTGATTATATGATTACAATTTGAATCTAAGGATGCAGTGGTGTTCTGGAGTAAATCTGGCAGAATCTGGGCGCTCTTTAGTTCTTAGAATCCTCCGACCCCTTTTCTGAATGACTAGGGGCTCTATTTATAGGTGTAGGAGGCTGATATTTCGCCTAAAATGAGGGGAGACCAGTTCTGGTACGTCAGGGGGCCCACATGGCCGAAATCTGGAGATCCGGGCCCACTTTGGGATCGATTCGACCCTTGGTTCGAATCGATCAAGAAATCATCCGATCGAGCTGAAATTTGGAGTGAACATTCTCCATCATGTGCTTAAGCTTCTGTGAAAATTTCATGGCATTTGGACTTGTGGATCTCAAGTTATGATCGATTCAAGTTGGTGTTTTTCGTTTCCTGGAGTCGTTCGAATCGATACGTTCGAATCGATTCGTTCGAATCGATCCCCCCGTATGCGAAGACTTCGGCGTGATGCGCATGCCTCGGGTCAACCCCGTTTTATCTCCGAGTTTTACTGAGTCGTACCCGGGGTTTTAGCTGTGTGGACTCGAGACGTTGGATTCGAAGACAGTGATCATATCTGGATTCGAACAAGGGTTCGTTCGTATCGATCGTGACGTGTTCCATTCGATCGATACGAAGCAACCATGTCTGGATGGATTCGAAGGCTTCAACTGCATGGATTCGAAGACCTTCCCATTGATTGATTCGAAGCTGGAAATATTTTGATGGATTCGAACCACGGGAGGCCTTGGATGGATTCGAACGTGGAGGATGTTTTGATGGAGTCGAAGCAATGGTACTTCTCATGGATTCGAAGTAATGCAGGGATGATGGATTCGAGCTAAGGGTTTGTTCTGAGGGATACGAAGGGGATGGAGTCAATCTTGATGGAGACGAACCATATGGAGACGAACACAAGGCTATGTCCTTCACTTGCATCGATGATATCTTGGGCGTACGAACTCGGATTGACTCGAGATTTGGAACGCTGGCTCCTATGGCTTTCCTTGACGTGTCTTATCAATTGTAGCCTAATCCGGACTCGGACAAAATTCATCGATATCCATGGTGAACTTGTGATGTAACCGTCCTACAGGATGGACTGTCATTGATTTTTAGTCAATTTTTTGGTGTCACGGCCTTGCCAAAAGGCGGGATAACAGGGTGGTAATATTATTCACCTTTGTTTGTTTAAAGATGGAGAGAGATGTGCCCTAAACTTCTTCTTTAAGCTTTTACTTCTTCTTCTTCAATAAGTAAGAGTTTAATTAGAGTATATTTTCGTATTTTCTTTCTATTTCTTTAGGTGAAAAAAGGAATGAACATAAGAGAGAGAGAGGGAGGTTTTGTGATTTCTATGCGGGTTGGACCTTATGTTTTCCCTTTCTAACCCTACTTGATATAATAGGAACTTCATTCATTTTTCATTAAGTAAAATATCATTACTCTCCGTTCTTTGAAAGAAAAATTCAAAATTAATAAGTTGTCACTTCTTCATTCTTATTCCATCTCTTCACATTATTATTGGTTAAGAAATAAATTACTATAATAATGTGTGTTAAAAATAAGGATGTTACAAGCTTTTCTCCTTATAGGAATTTTATCATTGAAATTTAAATAATGTACAAAAAACATAGCAAACACTATATCTCTCTCACATACACACAAAGATATATGTGTGTGTGTGTGTATGCATGTATATGTATATGTATATGTATATGTACATTATACGTAATCGTATATGTATATGTGAGACAACCGCACAAAACCAACAATTACTAGTATACCAACTAGTCATAATATATTCTACTGTAGATTATACATTAGAATTACTCAGAATAAGCCTCTCTAATCCTATCCTCAATCTCCTAAGTATAGTCACTTTCATAGCTGCTACACGGGACTTTCAATGGCATGATTATTTTATTTCTATGTTCCTTCGTATCTTGATCTTTGATAGGAATTGATTGCCTTGTAAAGGTCATATCTAGCTCAACTGCTGAATCTTCAAAATTTGTTGGCTCAATAGTAGTTTCTAGATTACATATGTGATAATTTCAGGTGTTATAGCTTTGATACAAAATGAAAGTTCGATTGTGTATTTGGACCATCTAGTATTAACAAAATGGCTAAGTGTATATGTTACCAACTAACCGAGATAGAATGTTAAACATAGGAAACAAAGTAAAAGATCACACCACTAATTTGATACTAGTTCAGAACATGCCTTATGTCCATTCCTAGAGCTTCGTTTGAAATTTCCACTAACTTTCCTCCCTTAACCTAGAGGAATATGTATTACAACTCCATCTGCATTCCCAAATAGGACATTAACTTCACATAAAGACTCCTCAACGAAATTTTGCCAACTCTTTGTATGAAATTAATTTTGATAGACTTGTTTCATTTTACACAAATATTTCCATTTCGATATGATTTCCAATAATCCACAATGATTTGGTCTTTAAAGGAAAGCTTGGAAGGTTGTAGGAATATATAGAGCGCTAGACCGATGTTTAGTTGAAAGTATATTAATTTGATGTGAAAACCGCCAGATTCAAACCTCTGCCGTTCTAGAAAGCAACACCATGCACTAATAATTGTGCTAAAAGATCTTTTTTTAATCATCTAGCTATGGGGTATTATCTCCTAATTAGGTGTATATAAAAAAATCACTTTTTAAATACATAATTTATAATTTGGTTTAAGATCATTAGGGGTGAATTACTACATCTTATTAATATATATGCAAATATAATAAATCTCATGCACAGATAAACCATGCATCTTCTTCGATCCAAGTTGAATCCTCCTCCTTCTTCGCTGTCTAGAAATTCCTCATTTTGAAAATGCCAAATTTGTCGATAACTTCAATTTATTTGTGTAGCTCTCATCGTGGTGATTAGTTCCATATATCTAGTCATTTAATTTGGATTTTATTTGATACTGTATTGTTTTGTCAGTTTAGGATTATATTATCGATTACTATTATATTTTATTCCTTCTGCTATTAGTTCCATAAAGTGTAGAGCATTGTAGATAGCTCTATGATCTGATCTGTGATTTGATTTATATTTTACCTCAAAATGATCTATCATCCGTGAGGTATGCAATGTTCATGTCATTTTATGCGTGAATGAGGCTTCATATATGGCGTGTTATTCACATCATTTTATGCCTGAATTGAGGCTTCATACCTGTGAGGTCTGCAATGAGTTTGGGATTGCTTTTGGAGAGTTGCAACTTTTTAGAAATCTATTAATGTTGAGTAGTGACCGTTTGGTTGAAAATATGTAGAAAAAAAGAAGATACCACCGTAAAAATATAATGTTTAGACCCAAAGCCATTAGACCGATTCTGGTATAACCGGTCGATCGATTATACCACAACTAGTTAATTGGTTGTAACCCGAGTAATGTATATTTACACTATATTCTCTCATTTTTCCTCTAAAAGATTTTCCTAAAAATTATGAACAAAAATCTTGAAAATAAATATAATAATTTCTAAAATCATGTTGAGTTTTGAAATGATTAAAAGACTGTACGTAGGGTTTAAAGAAGATTATTCTTAAAGGATTTAAATACGATAGAAACTAAAATATAGTCTTTTCGTTTTGTCTATAGGTGTTTATTCCTGCTTTAACTATCTTGCGAACTCCATGGTGTGCTTTCGAATACCTTGCTCTTTACATCAGTGCTCATTCTTTGTTCTAATGTGTGGATTCACCTTAATTTTTATAAGTTGTTACAGTGTTAATATGTTAATATACCTTTTAAACCTACGACTAATGTGAGATGTATATTTTGTTGGCATCATAAAAATACAATTTTTAACATTCTCCACATCTATGATTATGATAACTACATATAAACAATTTTAAATAATATGAATCTCCCCTATATATAATACTCGCTTTATTAGTATGAAATAATTTTTCTCCTCTGTTGTCATCAACAAAAAGTAATAAGCACACGAGCTTATTATATATCATATATATGGTATTTACTAGTATAGAATCATTTCGGGGTTATTAAATAACATAATGCAATGACATATACTAATGCATATCACATATCATAAAAACACCGCAAAATGTCACAATACATAGTTCATGATGCAAATGTCACAATGCAAATAGCTAATGTCATGATGTAGAAAATACCGCAAAGTCAACTACTAAACCTCTGAAAAGATGGACATGACATATAAATCCATATTGTTTAATAGTCACAATGAGGAGATAATTATGATAGCCAAAAGGGTAGGACATATATTGGAAGTAATGCAAGCTACTACTCTCAGACCTCTAGGAACTCTTGAGGGTCCTAACCTACTATTATTAGTAGTAGGTGCCAAATTCCATCTAGTAGGTGCATGTATATGTACTGTATCATCAGAAATAAGAATTGGAGTAGGGTTACAACATTCTTCACCCACTCTAACACCACTTTCTCATGTTCCTATAAACCCGCACATGTAACAGATGCTCAATCGCATTCAATCTCTTCTTCTAATCCTATAGCACTTCCTTAATATCCTTTTGACTATTAATGACATTTTTCTTACTGATCCAAATTCAAGTTTTGTGATAGCCTGATCTGTTCATACGTCTAAGTACAATCTCTCCCTCTACGTGGCTCCTCATAGTCCTCATCATCTCCATGATCATCAAACTCCTCTTCTTCAACAGGATCATATTGAGGTGGAATTATATTGTCTCCCCTAACAAGGTCTTGATATGGGAAATTTTTTGCTCTAATGTTCATTTACTTATAGCTAGCCTTATTCAAAGGATGTCCATCAGCTTTTGAAATTACATGTTCGTCCACTAGCTCAACTCGAAAATGTTGCAAGGTACCAGCTTGAAGGTAGCAAAAGGGAATGAAGCTTCAAAGATTTCCTAAACTTACTTTATTATCCAACTTGTTTCTCAACATAGTATCAAGCCAAGTTACAAGTAATCCTTCTATAATTGCATATGTAACTTACTTGACCTAAGGATAAGTCTAATCATAGCCATGGGTTTTAGGAACTATGTTGTGCTGAATAATATGCACGATTAACATTGCTTTATCCTTTAAGTTTAACAATGTCAAGTTCCTTCTCCTTGATGAAATATGTGATATATGATTTTTTTTGTCACTCATGTCAACATAACCTATATTCATTCAATTTTATGTATTATATAAGACTCATCCTAACACTTTATCAGTCAATCTCATTTTAACCCCTTTTACACTAGGTATAATATAATTTCTGGGATTAGCAACTTCGGCATTGGCTATAAATAGTGAGATGCATATAGGGCATATCTTTTGCTCAAATTTTCCACTCTTAATATATTAATGATTCAAGCATTCACAAATAACTCCTTAATCCTATAGGATGAAGAATCATTAAATACAATGGGTCTGCTGACTAATAAGGTAAAATTAACTACCTTTTTTTATTGTTTAATGGCACTTTTATTATTACTAAGCATGCCTTCACTTGAGGAGGAAGTAAAGAACTTTGGTTGGATTCTTCAATTGTTATTTTCTTTAATTTAGGGGCTAATGATTTTAATTTCTAGGGGTTTAGATTTGAAAATGGGGTTTAAATTTTGATTTGGGGTGATGGGGAAAGTGGGTTCAACTGTGAGTATATAAGAAGATGTCGATTCAAGAAAATTTAGTGGCTTAGATTTTGTTGACACCAAAAATGGATCAATACCCAAGATTGGGTTGTAGGGAACTTGTGGGACCTAGACCTAGCAAATAATATTGAAAATAAAACAAAAATAACAGAGAGATACAATATTTTTATAATGGTTCGGCAATCTCTGGCCTACATCCACTTTATAGCTTTATTGATTATGGACCTGAGAGAGTTTGTTGAGATTACGGAGAATTAGAGTAACAAGTACTAGAGGTTAACAAGTTCTAAGGCCTAGAACTGCCAAGAGTGGCTGCCTTGGTGACTAATATGAGGAATGGAGATGGTGAAGAGCAATGGAATCCCAGATCTGAAGTGAGAAGAAAAGATCGGGGAGCCAATCCTGTTTTGATTGCACTATGATTTGTATTTATAGGGAAATAGGGGTACTAGGTTAGAAGCCTGCTTGCACTAAGATCCACGAGATAGCTTGAAATCATACAAGAGAAATTGAAGGCACACGAGTCAAGCCATAACTCGATACCGACCTAAGTTGTTAACTCGATACCGACCTATGGATTCTGATGTAAGTCGAACTTCCTTGCTTTGCTATTTTATCTTCTATCCGATGTGTTTCAAGCTCTTTTCTATCGACTTGAAGTTTATTCCAGTGACCTTCTTGATAACACTTGAATTATCCTGCTTTTTGGGTTTTTCTTATCATCAACCTTGGAGTTGGCCATCAAACTCTAGGAAAATGACTTGATCATGAGTAGTTGGAGTAGTATGTGAGAAGTATTGGGTTTCCGAAGTGAAACGGGGAGGAATGATAGGTCAATAACAACTTATGTAACTCGATACTGATTTATGTCCTTTGCCCTAATTCTAATGAAACTTTTCCAAGTCACTTCTCCAGTTCATCTAAGTGTACGCTTAAGTTTTCAAGTTGTTTCATCTATGCCTTGACATTCTAACTTTCGCTGGCTTCTGCTCGGTTAAAAACCTAATTAACATTTACCCGCCAGAGTATGCTTTCTTTGAAAACAAAGCATGCTCTAGATCGAGACAAGTCTTGGACTGCTATACTATAAATTCGAATTGATCATTTAAGTATCATCTTGAATCATTGCTTTTGCTTGATATGTTTTCCTTTAATTTTTCTATTTAGTTATAGTTGGAATTCCATTCCTCCACATTAAGGAAGTGGTGTGCACTCCAGAGATTATTTCATGCCATAGGTTAGCATAGCTTCTCATTGTCGTGCTTTCCGAATTATACGGTGGGAGAATAACTACTTGCTACGGAGTTATATGACTCGGTACCGAGTTAAAATGCCTTTACCCTAAGCTTATATAATTCAACACTTGGAAGTTTTATGATTTACTTATCATTTTCCTTTGCTTTGCACCCGTGCTACTTTGCCTTCACCCAAGCCTTTTGAACGCCGTCCAAGAATCCTTCCGCTGATCTAATCCAGTGCAACTTCTATTGACCTACTACCATCGTCGTCTATCACTAGTATCACCTCCCCTCTGCTCGCCACCAGCAAGCTGCTGCTCAAATAACTCGACCTCGATTAACTTGAAACCCTAGCACTAATCTATTCGAGATTTGAGGTTGGCAATTGTTAATGTCATGACGATGACGATGGTGATAGGGGTTTGGTCGATTAGAACTTAAGGGAGTTGGTTGAAACTTAGGGAGTGCTTGACTGGTGGTGAATGTGAGTTTTTCCCTAGTTGCATGCACACCATTCCCGAGTCAAGTTCGTTACTTCGGATTCATCTATCTCTTTTCAAAATTCAGCTAAGTCTCGATCATCATTTGAGTTCTAGTACGACGATTTATTCTAAGATCGGTCATACTGGATGACTCCCATCGCATCGCTTTTCTCTGTTCTGCACCTTCGGCGATCCTAAAAAGAAAAGCATCACGTGTTGCTCCAAACAGTGTATTCATTATCAATTACTCATCAATAATGGGTAAGTTCCGAAATATAATTTCAAAGTACGATGCGATTCATTTTTCTAGCTTGTAAGAGCTATCTACACAGGATGGTACGTTCGTTGTGTATGGAACATAAGACTCACACTGCACTTGCTCCGATCAACACTCAAAATTTGATGGGTAAATACACTTCGACATCCATTAGATTCCAGGCGTTTGTCACATGGGTTTATTATTCAAAATAAAACATACTTGATGGTGTTGAATGCCAAGTTTTATTGTTTAAAATGACTCGTCGAACATCGCATCTTAAGTTTGGTGAAAGCACGTCCACTACTCTTGAAGTTGGGTCTTCTACAACTCAGGCTTCGCCATCCATCCCTACTGGACTAATCCATTTCTAAACTCCTGAATCCCAAGGTCAAATAGTTCCAGTCGTGCCGATAATGGGTCAACTACCTATGGGCTTAAGGATTTTGGAAAATCCGTTGGAGCAAACTCCTTCTATTTTGACTGTCTGGTAGCTTCAAAATATATGTCTTCAACACGGTATTCCTAAGGAGGATGTCAGTTTACTAACAAGGGATGAGTTTGCATATTATCCCCCGTCAGAGTTTACAACGTGTAATAGGTACATATGCTTAAGCGGTGCAATCCTGCCATTCAATCCTTTCCTCATAATAAAAGTATCATCATCAATATATTTCTCAATCTCAATAACAATTCCCAAACATATTTCTCAATCTCAATAATAAAAGTATCATCATCAATATATCAAAATAAGATAAGCTGCCTTTCAATACATAATAAAAGATATGAGGATCCACCATACTCTGGACACCTATCCAGATATAGTCTCACCTCCTCATATATGGATAAATTAGAATAATATGGATATATGGGGACTAACTACACTTTAGACTCACCCATTCTCTAGAATAGTCAACTTATGATAGGGCAGGGACATATATGTCAATCCACTACAACACACATATATCCAAAACCAGATGGTAGACTGACAGAAATTTTGCTTGCTCTAAGAGCCACACATGATCCATATGACATGACTCCTACAGTCATAGATTATCCTTACATCCCTCCTCTCAGTATCATGACATTGACCCATCATAGGCTAGACAACGCATAGCCTCTTCAACCACGACTATCGACACTTGTGCCCCAAGGATAGCCGACTATTAGCCTATATGGCACAAGGGCACTATAGAACACTAGCACAAGGCTAAACGTAACATAAACAAGGTGTCACAGACTGGGGGCGGGAAACCTCATTCAGGACGCTAGGGAGGATACCGCCCAATCTAGTTCACTTCCGAAATATAAATGGAGTTGTACCCCATGTGGACGACATATGATACTCCTAACCTATATCTACTCATAGGTCTAAACATAAGCTGACATATGGCTCCATATAAGTCCACACATGACTAAGGCATACTAGAGCTCTAACCACTGGTTGACACACGGATCCAACCATAAGCCAATACATGACTAAAATATACCTACTGCAACAAGTATCACCATATACACATGAGCGTATCCCCGTTTGAGTGACATTTACTTACAATGAATAATCAAATAAATAACATAACGGCATCTCATACCACCTTATGTTATTTGAATAATTATTCAATCTACATAAACTACACTTAATCCACACTTGGTATTTCTATATGGCAAGTCCAACAAATAACTAAAAACGTATTATCAAAAGTCTCATAGTATCACTACTCCGTTTATTCAAATTTCTCGTCACATAGAAATAAGATATACACATATACGATAATAAAAGAAATCATATATATATAATATTAAAAGTCTCAAATAATATCATATAAGACAAGTAATACAAAATAATATTTAAACAAATAGTTAAACATTGTCAAATAATAACTTCATGAGTCTATTATATAATTTAGAATCATCATTAAACATTACACAACCTTTATAAATTTACCAAACCTTTATAGATTTCTGCTTGCATCAATATAATATTAAACTATCTTATACAATTAAGGAACATATTGGAATAACTTGTAAATTAAATATTACTGAAACAATCATTTCATAATTTCTATAATTAAATATTGTATTAAATAAACATTTACTTTCAAGATAAATTGCAATATGCTTTAAATCATTATAACATAGATAATTCGAATCTTACTTTATATATAATCAAAATTATTATTAACTATATTATACAACACTTAATAACATTTTAAATCCATTTCATAATTTAATGATTATAAATTATTCTTCATAAATATTTATATTCAACATAATTGATTTCTAATATGAAAACTAAACATTAGATCATAGTAATACACACACACACACATATATATATATTTAAATAAATTATAAACACCATAATTAGTCTTAAAAGATTTTAATATAGTATAGAAATAAACACCATTAATCATTTATTAAATATAAATAAATAGATAAATAATAAAACAATTATCAATTCTAGAAAAACCAAAATACTCAGGTTCAGTCGACTGGATGGATTCCTCGGTCCAATGAACATAGTTGACTAAACCATATACAATCGACTATATAGGGTTTAAGTTTCGAAATAAAACTACACTAGTTTAGCCGACTGGGTTTTTATTCAGTCAACTGAAATCAATAAATTAGTGTCGATTGAATTAGAAGTGAGTAGGGAACTCATCTTGATCAGACGATCACTTAGCTTTAGGTCTTCCCTTACTTCCTCTTTCTTGAGCTCTCTACGAACACTCTAAATTCCATAGAATGATATGCTAGCTTCAAGAGTATGCTTGGTTTAGATTATTGTTAAGATGCCTTGATTAGTTTGTATTAATCATTATAATTTAACGTTAGTTACATTCAGAAATTATGGTGATGGAGTTTCGATGAAAAGATCCCGTTTTCATATATATCAATTAGGAGGGAGTGGGTTTATATTTATAAGAGGAGGTGAAGTGTCTAGATTTAGAAAAGCCTAGAACCCATGCTCTATTAAAACATTTATATTGATTTTGGGTTTATTTATTTACTAATTGGGCCTGTATGCACTCATTCATTTCTTTGTTGATATGAAAACAATGTCTAAATATTTTCATATTTGTTTACATGAAAGCTAAATGAGTTAGGTTTTGTGTACCGGTGGACCTTGTTCTCTTATCCAAAACCATATCTAAATATAATTTAAATTCTATTAACTTTATAAAAACATTTGTAAACTTTATTTGAATTCTTTTTAATACCACAAAATCATTACTAACTTTTGATTAAATTCCAATTCATATAATCTAAATCTCATACACAACAAAACTCTATAAAATCACATTTTATAAATTTATTTCAAATTACAATTTCATAACCTTACATTTAAAATTTATTAAATTGAGTCTTCTTTCAAATCAAATTCTTTTCATTTTAATAAACTATTTTACATAAATTTCTCTAAATTAATTCTTCAATTTAATATCAAATCCCATTGATTTCCTTTTCTTCAATTTACTATCAAATCCCATTAATTTCCTTTTAATTATCATTTAATAGTTAATTATTAGTTTCTTGAAAATAGGTTGTTATAGACTCCCCCTTAAGAAAATTGCATGCTTGCAATTTTCTAGGGGAAAATCCACAACAAGCTAAAATAATTAGCTTTACTACAACTTCTTAGTCTAATCTTTTTTACATAATTATTAAAATATTACAAACTCAACTAATAAATTCCTTGATGGCTCATTAATTATAATGGTTTACCATCCCAAGCCCAACATTATGGTTATGGGCTATGAGTTGAACAACCCATTTGGGATAATACCCATGAATAACTACTAAATATAAATCTAATATTGAAATTCTCGAAAATTTCAGAGTAAACACTATGGTAGGAAAATTTACAACACTCCAATAAAAATATACATATACTTTTATAAATCCATTTCATTACTTCAACAAGTAAAAAGTTTTAGGATATAAAACCACTCAAATAATTTCCAAGATGCATATGTATGGAAAAACATAAAATAATGTATAATAGAAAATCCTAAATATTTATAAATAATAACATTTTAAGCTCTCAAAACCCAATAACTTTACAAAACAAATGTTCAACTTCAAATTCTAGTTTTGCAAAGCAATTTCAAATTCATTATAAACTTGAATAAAAATTTTATGCTTTTATATAAAATCGTGCTTTATATAATATACATTAAAATGAAACTTAATCAAAAGCCACTCTTAAACAAAACCCCTTCTTATTTACACAAAGCATACTTCTTACCTTATATATTTCTAAGGCAAAATCATAAATTTGCTTACATTTAAATATTTACTAAGCCCATTCTCAATAATAAATTATTTCTAACAATTCAGGTTTAATACGACAATTATTTAAATTTTAAAACTGGTTTACAAAGTATATAATGTACACATTAATAAAATGCTATAAAACAAAGTCTTTAAAATTCATAGCGGTAACTTTAATACTAAAAACACCACATGGACTTAATATCAATAAATAAAAATTTAATATAAGAAACAATCAACCAATCTAACATATTATAAACAACAACAAATATGCTTAGTAGAAAGCAATTTATACATTTTCGCTACATACTTTGATCATTATCAGATCATGATACAAAAAATTATACTAAGCCATCAAAAGAAAATCATTTTATATTCCATACTTAACAAATATTTGTAAAATACTTCATATTCCAAATACAAATGCGCTCCCTAATGATTACCCCAGTATAATCATACTCAAAGTAATATATGTACTTATATTATATCTTTCTGTAAACCAAATTTCCAACGTACCCAAGGGACATGGGCCCTAATTCTCAACTAGGCTAATGACTCATGTCTTATATATACAATATATTTGTTATCCCAATTTTTGGCAAAGCTGAGATACCCAAAGATTAACTGAAAATCAATGATTACTAGTCATGAATATCGATTGTGCATCGTAGGTTCACCATGGATATCGATGAATTTCGTCTGAGTCCGGATCGGGCTACAATTGATAAGACACGTCAAGTGAAGCTATTGAAACCAACGCTCCAAATTTCAGGACAATCCGAGTTTGTATGCTCAAGATATCGCCTATGGAAAATGGATGAAGTGGTACGGGTTCGAATCCCTCGAGAATAGCATAGGCTCGAATCGATCAGAAGAAAGCCATGCTCCGAATCTATCGACCACACATTGGTTCGAATCCATCCACGAGGCCTTGGTTCGAATCCATCAAAGGGAAGACCCGTATCTTCGAATCCATCTTCGTATACTTCAGTTCGAATCCATCAAAGGAAAGGTCCTTCGAATCCATGCAATTGAGGGAGCCTCGACTCCATGCCATAGTTGTCCTCAAATCCAATAAGTAAAGGAGACTTCGTATCGATCAACTACAGCACTCCATGATCGATACGAAGGAGCACGAATTCGATCGATTCGAAGAGGCATGTCTTCGAATCCATTACTTCGAAACCACCAAGTAAACGCGGCTTAAACTCCAGATTCAACCCAATTAACCCGGAGAAAAAGTGGTATCGACTCGGAAAATTCACGACACGTCAACATTGCTCACGCGCGCTACCATCGAGTCGAAGCAATCGATTCGAACGAAATCGATTCGAACCATACTTCCTGCCGAATGATCCAATCTTGAATCAATCATAACTTAAGATCTATAAGTCCAAATGCCATGAAATTTTCACAGTAACTTGAGCACATATTAAAGAATGTTCACACAAAATTTCAGCTCGATTGGACAATTTCTTGATCGATTCGAACGTAGCTTCGAATCGATCCCAAAGTGGGCCCGGACTTCCAGAAAGCGGGCATGTGGGCTCCTTCACGTGCCAGAACTGGTCTCCCTTCAGTTTAGACGAAATATCAGCCTCCTACATCTATAAATAGAGCCCCTGGTCATTCAGGAAAGAGGTCGGACAATTTTGAGTGCTAAAGAGCGCCCAGATTCTGTCAGATCTACTCCAGATCACCATTGCTGCCTTAGATTCAGACTTAGCTCAGAAAATCAGTTGTAAAACAACACACGAGATTGTAATCTTCAAGCATCGAGCAATAAAATCATAAAAACCTTAAAGTGGACGTAGGCTGGAGATAGCCGAACCACTATAAATTGTGTGTCACTGTTCATTATTTTTGGATTGCTGTTTGTTGCTTGCTTAGATCTGATATTTGTGTTTGAATATTGCTGATCTGTATTCATACACTGGTGCTTTCACAACACTTGGGGTTTGTGACCATTTTTGGCACAAACACTTTGGTGCTTTCACTGAGAAGAACTAGCACCCGCTACACCAGATTCAAAGTTTAGATTTGAAATTTTAAGGATTCAGATTTGGCTCTACAATGACTCGACAAACAAGACAAAGAGCTGAGAGGAGCCAAATGGGAGGAAGTCAAGAGGCATCCTCTGGCGCTGGAGAAGGACAAGCTTCGATCTACATTACTAGAGATGAGATGGAGGCTATGAATAACCTAATGTAGGAAAGAATGATGAAAAGCCAACAAGAGATGCTGCAGAATTTCTTCGAGCAGATGAGAGCTGCAGGGACACAGAACCTTGGACCAGCTACAGCGGCTGTGAATGTGGAACAAGGAGCTAGGGCTATGGAACCCAACGGAGGACAGAATACAGAACCAGAAGGCAATCAACAAGGGCTTGGGGGCAGGCCCGCAGGATCCAACGCATAAGGACCTTTGGAAGGAGCTCAACCGGCTAGGGCCAACACAAATGCTAACGAGCCACCCGAAGAGTACGTACCAGAATTCCCTACAAGACTCGGAGGGCAAAACAGAGACATGACAAGGGGGCAACCCCTGGATGGAGATGAAAGAATGATTGGCCTAGTGAGATGGATCATGAGAGGGGGATTGTCTGGCGGAGGATTGGAAGAGGTTAGTCGAAGTCCGTTCGCTCTGAATATCCGGAATGCAAGGAACCATCCAAAGTTCAAACTACCAATGCTGGATCCTTATGACGGAAAGTCAGACCCGACCATGCATATCACCAGATATATCAGACACATTGAAGTGCTGGGAGCATCCGAGGAAGTAATGGCACGATGTTTCCCCTTATTCTTATCAGATTTGGCTGCGCTTTGGTTTAGACAGCTAGAGACAGGATCAATCAGGACATGGGGCGAGCTTGTGGATTGCTTTATGAAGCAGTTTAGGGTTCACGTAACGCGACCCAAGAGCGTGATGACTTTGGCATCAATAAAACAAAGGACCGGAGAGTCCATAAAAGATTTTCTGTTACAATTTAATGCAACAGTGGCTTCTGTAGATCGCTCGGACCCATCGATGATTTTGATGGCGGCAGTGGCGGAAGTTGGAGAAGGCACCGAATTCAAAGACTCTTTAACAAGAGACCCACCACAAGATCTTGGAGAGTTTTACCATGAAGCTGAACGATTCATTCGATTAGAAGAATCATGAGCCGAGAGGCAGGTAATAAACGCCGTACAAGGCAAAGGAACCGCCAGGGAACAGCCCACGGCGGACAAAGGAAAGAGAAAGCAGGATGACGCACATGATGGTCTTGATAAACGGAAGAAATTCCGAGAGCCTAGATTCAGGCAATACACAGATTTGACGGCAAGCCTAAAAAGGATTTACACTGAAACTCGATGGCAACTCCCCTATCAAAAACCACCCAGGAGAGATCCCACGGAGCGGGAACGCAGGACTAGAAAATACTGCCTATTCCATGAGCTGGATGGGCACGCAACCGATGAATGCCGCCACCTAAGGGATGAGGTGGAAGAACATGCCAGGAGTGGTAGATTGCCACAATATACCAGAGAACGGGCAGCGACAGTAAGACCTGAACAACCACCGCCTCCACCTAACAGGAATGATCCTGGATCGGGATCACGACTCGTCATCAACTGATTGTGATGGCAAGGGCCAGGTTCAAGATTTGGACTCTGGCCGATTAGTTTTCTTAGATTTGATTTCCAAAATAAAACGGCTATCCCACTTACTCATGTACGGGAACCGGAGAGATCCCTAGACATGCTCTAAGATGAAAATAGACCGCTCCGCCCGGAGAGGCGTTGTCTTGTTTTTCCTGGTGTTTGAGATTGAACACCTAGGATTTGAATTTAATAATGAAGCATCTATTGAAACAAACCTTTGACCAGAGAGTTAAAGGATAAACAGTATATATCAATATAAAGATGATCGCTTTATGATCCTACCCGGAGAGGCAGGGTCCGGAGTGCAAGAAGTGAGTTGCTTCGCCGGAGAGCGACAGGATCGACTCACTTAAGCATCGTTTCCTATTCACCGGAGAGTGATTGGATCGGGATTCGATAAGAGCCCGGAGAGGCTGTGATCGGCCGACGATTCAGGTGATGACATCGCTTAATGTTCAAATACACTGAACCGGAGTGCAAGAAGTGGGTCGCTTCGCCGGAGAGCGACAGGATCGACCCACTTAATGTTGTTTCCTCTTCACCGAAGAGTGACAGGATGGGATCCAGCATGAGCCCGGAGAGGCTACGATCGGTCCAGAACGACCAAGACATCGCTTTACGCCCTAACTGGGGCCAGAGTGCAAGGAATAGAAAGCAACGCCGGAGTGCAATAGGATCTTTCTATTCGATCGCAAGTCTGGAATGGGCTTGGCAAGGGTCCGGAGTGACCACCGATAGTATGGAGAGACTGTAGAACTTCATTCTTAACTTCAGATGGAAAAAATTGATAACAATTCGGCTTCGAACAGCCATGGACTTGATTAAAAATGCTATAAGCTATGAGTAAAACATGAACTCACTGCATTTGACTTGAGACTGATCAAAACACGCCTTTTACCAAAAGGCATGTTTTGGGGGGCAAAATGTTATCCCAATTTTTGGCAAAGTGAGATACCTAAAGATTAACTAAAAATCAATGATTACTAGTCATGAATATCGATTGTGCATCGCAGGTTCACCATGGATATCGATGAATTTCGTCTGAGTCCGGATCGGGCTACAATTGATAAGACACGTCAAGTGAAGCTGTGGAAACCAGCGCTCCAAATTTCAGGACAATCCGAGTTCGTATGCTCATGATATCGCCTATGGAAAATGGATGAAGTGGTACGGGTTCGAATCCCTCGAGAATAGCATAGGCTCGAATCGATCAGAAGAAAGCCATGCTCCGAATCTATCGACCACACATTGGTTCGAATCCATCCATGAGGCCTTGGTTTGAATCCATCAAAGGGAAGACCCGTATCTTCGAATCCATCCTCGCATACTTCAGTTCGAATCCATCAAAGGAAAGGTCCTTCGAATCCATGCAATTGAGGGAGCCTCGACTCCATGCCATAGTTGTCCTCAAATCCAATAAGAAAAGGAGACTTAGTATCGATCAACCACAGCACTCCATGATCGATACGAAGGAGCACGAATTCGATCGATTCGAAGAGGCCTGTCTTCGAATCCATTACTTCGAAACCACCAAGTAAACGCGGCTTAAACTCCGGATTCAACCCAATTAACCTGGAGAAAAAGTGGGATCGACTCGGAAAATTCGCGCCACGTCAACATTGCTCACGCGCGCTACCATCGAGTCGAAGCAATCGATTCGAACAAAATCGATTCGAACCATACTTCCTGCCGAATAATCCAATCTTGAATCTATCATAACTTAAGATCTATATGTCCAAATTCCATGAAATTTTCACAGTAACTTGAGCACACGTTGAAGAATGTTCACACAAAATTTCAGCTCGATTGGACAATTTCTTGATCGATTCGAAAGTAGCTTCGAATCGATCCCAAAGTGGGCCCGGACTTCCAGAAAGCGGGCATGTGGGCTCCCTCATGTGCCAGCACTGGTCTCCCTTCAGTTTAGGCGAAATATCAGCCTCCTACATCTATAAATAGAGCCCCTGGTCATTCAGGAAAGAGGTCGGACAATTTTGAGAGCTAAAGGGCGCCCAGACTCTGCCAGATCTACTCTAGATCACCACTGCTGCCTTAGATTCAGACTTAGCTCAGAAAATCAGTTGTAATACAACACACGAGATTGTAATCTTCAAGCATCGAGCAATAAAATCATAAAAACCTTGAAGTGGACGTAGGCCGGAGATAGCCGAACCACTATAAATTGTGTGTCACTGTTCATTATTTCTGGATTGCTGTTTGTTGCTTGCTTAGATCTGATATTTGTGTTTGAATATTGCTGATCTGTATTCATACACTGGTGCTTTCACAACACTTGGGGTTTGTGACCATTTTTGGCACAAACAATATTGTTATGAACCTTGCTCTAATACCATATGTGATGCCCCTACTTCTATACCCATAGTACTCAAGAGTATTACTGAATAACACCGTCGAGTAATACAGAGAATGAAGCGATATAGGGCACACACATGAATATTCCTTTGGACCAACACTGGTTCATATCTCAAATAATGATATTGCTTACTATATTCGTACACCGCCTCGGTACAAAGCAATAAACACATGTTCCTCTAAGATAGAAAAATATAAAATGTATAAATAATAAATAGGGAACACAGAGTTAATAATCTCAGCATGAAAATGTAATGGATAATATTTATATAAAGTATGATACTTGAATCAAAATATACTTCAATCGTACATAGAATATAATAATGTCCTAGCCTCCTTCTATACCCAAGTTTAACCATCTGACAAACTTGTCTCTGAAACTGAAATGTCTCAGGCTGACCCGAGTATTATAAATAGCACACTGATCAGACTATGTCTATATCATAGGGTAAAATATCAATGATCTAACATATCAATATACATATAATAAAATAATATAAATAAACTCATAATGTAGATAAATATGTATTACATATTATATATAATCACAGCTTCATAAACTGTCTCCACGTAATATGTGATTCCAAATATCATAAAACATATATAAAGATGTCATCACCCATCTCAAGTAAATTAAATCAAAAATCATAAAATCAACAACAAATGGGTAAATCATCCAAATCTAGAATTGTCATCATCAAAACCAAGAAATCATCAATACGAAGATATCATCAAGTATAGTTAGGTTAACTCACAACAATTCCCAAACATATTTCTCAATCTCAATAATTAAAGTATCATCATCAACATATCAAAATAGGATAGGCTGCCTATCAATACATAATAAAAGATATAAGCATCCACCATATGCTGAACACCTATCCAGATATAATCTCATCTCCTCATATATAAATAAGTCAAAATAATATGGATGTCTCAGGACTGACTGAACTTTAGACCCGCCTAGTCTCTAGAATAGTCAACTCATGATAGGATAGGGACATATATGTCAATCCACTACCCCACACATATATACTGAAACCAGATATGAGACTGATAAAACGCTTGCTTGCTTAAGGAGCCATACGCGATCCAAATGACATGACTCCTACAACCATCAGTTACCCTTAGCTCTCCCCTCTTGGTATCGTGACAATGATCCACCATAGGTTAGACAACGCATAGTCTATTCGGCCATGATACAGACCCTTATGCCTAAGGGTAACTTACTACTAGCCTATATGACATAGGGGCACCACACAACACTAGCACAAGGCTAAAAATAACATAAACAAGGCATCATGGATTGGGGGTGTGACCCTTCAATTAGGCCGTCAGGGTGGATACTGGCCAATCTAGTTCACTCCCGAAAAATAAAAAGAGCCAGACCCAATGTGGAAGACTTATGGTACTCCCAACCTATATCTACTCATAGCTCTAGACATAAGCGGACACACGGCTCTATATAAATCAACGCATGACTAAGGCATACTAGAGCTCTAACCACTAGCCGACACACAGCTCCAACCATAAGCCAATACATAACTAAAATATATCCACCGCGGCGAGTACCACAACGTACACTAAGCGTATCCCCATTTGAATGACATTTACTTACGATGAATAATCAAACAAATAACATAACAGTGTCCCATATCACCGCATGTTATTTGAATAATTATTCAATGCTCATAAACTACACTCAATCCACACTATGTATTTCTATATGACAAGTCCAATGAATAACTGGAAAAGTGTTATCAAAAGTCCCATACCAAACGGAATCACCAATCCGTTTATTCAAATTTCTCGTCAAATAGAAATAAGATATGCACATATACGATAATAAAAGAATTCATATATGTATTACAAGTCTCAAATAATATTGTATAAGACAAGTAATACAAACTATTATTTGAACAAATAATTAAACATCATCATATAATAACTTCACGAGTTTATTATATAATTCATAATCATCATTAAATAATACTAGACCTTTATAAATTTACTAAACCTTTATAAATTTCTACTAGCATCAATATAATATTAAACTATCTTATAAAATTAATGAACATATCGAAATAACTTGTAAATTAAATATTAATCAACACAATCATTTCATAATTTATATATTTAAATATTGTATTAAATAAATATTAACTTTCAAGATAAACTTCAATATGATTTAAATCATTATAACATAGATAATTCAAATCTTACTCCATATATAATCAAAATTATTATTAAATATAGCACTTAATAACATTTTAAAGCCATTTCATAATTTAATGATTATAAACTACCCTTCAAAAATATTTATATTAAACAAATAGATTTCTAATATGAAAACTGAACATTAAATCATAGTAACATACATATTTTTATTTAAATAAATTATAAACATCATAATTACCTCTTAAAAGGTTATATTATAGTACAGGAATAAGCACCATTATTATTAAGTAAATATAAGTAAGTAGATAAATAATAAAATAAATATCAACTCTAGAAAAACAAAAATACTTAGGTTCAGTCAACTGGATGGATTTCTCAGTCGGCTGAACATAATTGACTAAACCATATACAATCGACTATATAGGGTTTAGTTCAGGAACAAAATTACACTAGTTCCGTCGATTGGGGGGTTTTATTCAATCGAATGACCTCAATCGACTGAAATCAATAAATTAATGTCAACTGAATTATAAGTTGGGCTCTGAAACGAATTATATAGGGTTTAGTCGACTGAATGTTTGGTTTAATCGACCGAATCCCTGTATTCATGAAAATGAACTCAGGGATTCCTCACTTCAATTCGATTTGACCATACACCTTCATTTGTGTTATGCTCTCTGATACTCTTATACTTCTATATTACATTAATGATATAAGGTCAAGTGGGTTAGAGATGCTCAAATCATTAACATAGATGAGGGATCAAAATATGCTTTCAACGTGCTACTTGATCATCGATGAAACCAATTTAAATATAGTTATGAGTAGAGAACTCACTTTGATTAGATGATCACTTAGGTTTAGGTCTTCCCATACCACCTCTTTCTTGAGCTCTCTACAAACACTCTAAAATTTCATAGAACGATACACTAGCTTCGAGAGTATGCTTTGTATAGATTGTTGTCAAGATGCCTTGATTAGTTATTATAATTTAATGTTAATTACTTTCAGAAATTATGGTGGTGGAGTTTGGATGAAATGATCCCATTTTCATATATATCAATTTTGAGGGTGTGGGTTTAGATTTATAAAAGGAGGTTAAGGGTCTAGATTTTGAAAAGTCCAGAACCCATGCTTTATGAAAACATTCATATTGATTTTGGGTTTATATATTTACTAATTGGGCTTGTATGCATTCATTCATTTCTTTGTTAATATGAAAACAATGTTTATACAATATTTTCATCTTTGTCTACATGAAAGCTAAACGGGTTGGGTTTTATGTACTAGTGGGTCTTGTTCTCTAATTCAAAACCATATCTAAATATAATTTAAATTCTATTAGCTTTATAAAATCATTTGTAAACTCTATTTAAATTCTTTTTAATACTACAAAATCATTTCGAACTTCTGGCTAAATTCCAATTCATATAATTTAAATCTCATATATTATAAACTCCATAAAATCACATTTTATAAATTTATTTCAAATTATATTTTCATAACCTCACATTTAAAATTTTATTAAATCAATTTTTCTTTCAAATCAAATTCTTTTCATTTTAATAAATTATTTCCCATAAATTTCTCTAAATTCAGTTCTTCAATTTCATATCAAATCCTAATTATTTCGTTTTAATTATCATTTAATCAATAATTATTTTCTTGACAATGGGTTTGTTAGAGATTCAAACAATGCACCGTTACATTCCTCTTGACAAATGAAAATCTACAATAGTGCAATTTACTTCTTCCTGATAAATGTTCTGTCATTGAGTCTCCAACGCAGAGTGGGTCTAAAGCTCATACTTGTTCTTCTGCCCCCACTCATAGCTCCAACTAGAATCTTCAAGGTTGAAGTTGATGGTCCATCTGAGGAGGTAGACAGAGAGGAGACCCATGAGAGAGAAACCAAAGAGCCCATAGGAGGCGATGTCCTGAGAGGCCGGGACGAAGCATCAGGAATGCCCTTAATTCCAGAAGAAGGTGGAGAAGTAGAAAAGAGAGAGGGAAAAGCACTGATGTTCGACGAGGGAGAGGGTGTAGATGATGGCAATAGCAACTATCATGCTAGTGGAGGAGGAGATGAACCATTTGGTAATCGCTCGAAACGAGTCTTGATCTTCCTAGCTTGCCTCATCAAGAACACAGTGCCATACAAACTTCTAAAATGGCCGAAGATTAATTTGCATTGCCTTTAGTAGAGATTTCACCTCAAACTCACCCCATTAGCAACATCTTCTTCGATTTAAGTGACATCGGAGAGTTTAACTTCACCATTAGCGACATTCTAGGGGATACTGGTTTAGACTTCACTCTTTTACCCGTGGGCTTTGTAAGTGATGGTGGAGAGATCCCAACTTTAATTCTTTGCCAATATGGGTGGTAGAGTACTTAAGGGGTCTTCTGCACCATGCACTTCAATAGGATCATGGACACATTCTTGGATTGAATCTTACTTCGTAGTTCCAACATTATTACCATTTTCCTCCTTGTTTCAGGTCCTATGGGCCGCGGTTCTTAAGAGAAGTTCTCTTGCCATGCCAATGCGAACAGAGGCCAAACTCTCGATCCCAATTTGCCTCGTCGCTACGAGTCCGAGGAAGAGAGGCAAAGGACGAAAGATCGCGAGTACAGCGAAGCTCGCAAGGCTATTAGGAAGCAAGATAGGGAGATGGAGAAGGAAAAAAGAAAGAGGGAAGCTGATGTTGAGCTATCTTGCGACCCAGCTAAGCACTCAAGAAATTTCTCGGAGCAACATGGTCTTATTTTTGCAGAAGTTCCACCTCATACACAGGCTCAGACCTCTTCAACTCAATAAATTCCGGCCTCCCAAGCAATGATTACGGCTGCCCTGCCTACTTCTAATGGTGTTTCTTCCCTAAAGTTCGCTATACCAGTCGGCCCATCTCATCTGCAGGTTGCATTTCCACATCTCTTTCTACATGGGGTGAAGTTTGACCAGGATATTAAGGACGTCCCAAAAGAAGTCTCCCTGAAATGCCTTTAGGCTATTTAAGAAGATGTAGATGTTGGGTATGAATGGAAATGTTTATGCAAGGCCCTCTACGATGTGAATCGAATCAATTACACCAACATTCAATCCTTTAAGTTCGAGAAATTTAACCTCGAACGAATGATGAAAGCAAGGAAGGATTAGTTGGTCAAATTTACTAGAGAGAGGGACCACGCTTTGAAGTAGAAAGCTAGCATCAACTGCTTGAAGGAAGAGTTAAAGCATGCTTAAGAATCTATCAAAGTCATGATGAGAATGAATTGAAAGTTGCTCATGCTAAAACTTCATAGTTCAAGAAACATGATAAGGAGAAGGCACTTGCGCTTATCCAAAAAATGAGATCACTAGAGCCAAGGACCAGACTATATCATAGCAAATAACTAAACTTGCCAAGATTCATGAGGAGGTTCAAAAACTTGCTAAAGAAAAGGAGCAGATGTCCATTGACAAAGATGCCATCGGCCTTGAACTTGTAGTTTCTGAAAGGAGCTCAAAGTTCTTTGGGAAGAGAGAGCCAAAACCATGGGAGAACTTGATGCCGACATGCTGTATTTCTACCCTAATGTAGTCATGTTTAAGAATCCGAGATGGCTAGGAAATGACTATCCTGAGGTGCTCGCTGGTGCTTGGGAGAAAATGATAAGCTAGACTACGCAAGACAGAGATAATCACTTTGAAGACGAACTGATGGCTGCTCATCTCAAAGCTAAAGATATTGGATCTATTTCCATCAGAAAGGCTATCCTAGCTAAAGACATTATCAATGCTGCTGCTACTGATGTCGTGAAACACATATTCACATCTCGGTATCTGGTTCATTATCGCTTGAGGAAGTATCTGAATCATCCAATGTTGCTATATAAGCCTTCTTTCTTTTTCTGGATGAATCAATAGCCGATGAGATCTTTGATTTATTATGATGCATATAGTCTCTATGCAGATGATTGGGTTCATCCCAGTTAAAACATCTTATTGTAGTTCCAGTTCCAGGAGTCTTTTCTACAAATCTTCGAAAGTTGTTCATCTTTCAATACTTTAGGAACTTTCTAAAATTTATAGTCATGAAAGCAATTTCTTCATCATTGTCATTATCTGAATCTTGATCGTCAGTTATTGCATTAAAAGCAATGGATTTCTTTCCTATTTCCTTGCTTTCTCTTCTGCCCTGCAATTATGCTATATAGGACATTAAATTGCCTATTAACTTTCCAATTTTTAGAGTATTAATGTCATTAGCCTCTTCAATTTCTAGTGTCTTTTGATCCCACTCTGAAGAGAGTGAACTGAGGATCTTTCTAAGTTGGTATTCTTCGGAAATGTTTTTACCTAATACTACTGAAGAATGCATTATATCTTGAAATCTACAATACATGTCAGAAATAGACTCATTTTGATTCATATTAAACAACTGAAACTGATTAGTTAACATGGAAATTTTAGTCTGTTTAACTTTACTAGTGCCGACATGTGTAACTTGCAGTGTTCTCCAAATTTTCGTACCCAAACTTATAAATAGAGACTCTATTAAATTCATTTTTATCTAGTGAGAAAAATAAAATACGCATGGCTTTAGAATTATTCTGTGCAAGTTCCTTTTGGTCAGCAGTCCACTGTGTAAGTTAGTCTAGAGTTTAGTGTACTCATTTTATTTAATATTCCAAATATCTAAACTATTAGACTATAAATACATCTTCATCCTACATGACCAATAAATGCAGTTACTGCAATTAAAAAGTGAGGGGTTTTGCAGTAGACTGTCCTTCGACAAAAGCGTTAACAAATGTACTAATAGTGTTGCTAGCCATTAACACTTTTCAAAAATAAAATTACGAGCTTTTGAAAACATAGTGCTCTGATACCAAAATCTTAGGCCTTCTGCCCTGAGGGGCGTAGCGAACAGAATACCTGCTACGCGTAGGCTAGAATAACTTACGGTGTTGAAGCCCAAAGGAGTTGGTGCCACCAACTCGGTATGCACCACCTCCCGGGTTAGCGTTCCATAATGTTGGGGAAAAGAGCTTCTTGAGACCCCCCAGCACCAGAATGAGATGATCTACCTCTAACCCTTATCTACCAGTTCTCTACCAACAGTCGGTTGCAGAATTATGGATCTTAAGGCTAATTAAACACTAGAGTAAGGATGAATAGTGGTTTCTGGCTTACATTTTTTCAAATTAAATAGTAAATTAAAAATTAACCATACAAAATTATACTATCAATGTGACGACCCGCCTTTCATTCCATAGAAAGACGTATCATCATTAAGAAAGAAATAGGTAGAAAAAGAATAGATAGAAAAGAGAGAACTAAACAATATTAGAATCTCACAGCGGAAATGGAAAAATATATTATTTCACATAGATATTACATAGTATTCATCATACATCAGAGTTACACAGTTACACAACATCAACCAAGATAGTCGTGAGGACCTATCGATACATTACAATCCAAAATACAACACAACGACACTAACACAGCGGAATAGATAGATATAGATACGCCAAGTATCCTGCTCCAAGTCCTTCCAAAATTCGTCAAAGCTGACCTGATCACTTGGCTACTCATAAAAATTTGAGTACCCAAGAGTTTAAGAAAACAGAAATAAACTCTAGGTCAGACATGGGTCTGGTGTGAGTAAACTGATTCAAGTTGTTTAACTTTGAAAATCATTTGAAAACAAAGGTATCTCGTAAGACCACGCCACAAATAAACATGTCGGGTTTTTACCTTACGATAACAAAAACATTTGATAGGAAATCTAGTGATATTATAATAGTGTCTAGGGTTTTCAAGTAAATTTCTCACATAGCCGAAATTGTTACATTATTAAATTCCAACATACATAGGTATACAATCAAGTCCGAGATCACTTATTGGAAACTGGATTCCATACAATGGTAGGGCTACTGGGGTACCGCCCGTCACAGTACGTGGTCTAGATCACCGTACCGAGGATCCACCCTGATCCCCTGCAACATAAGACTGGAGCTACCCCTTACTGGATAGTCCGAATAAGACAACCCCGCGGTTGTGGCCAACAACCTCCCACACAGCCGAATAAAAAAAAGGACCTCTAGACAGGGGAAAATCTTATCCTACTTGGGAGCTACCCACTTAGCCTTGCATGCACCTTCCCTGTTTTAGCCATTCCCGGTTGATGAGGCTTGAGGCTACGATTACCTTTTTAGAACACATATCTTGGAATGCTCATCGTCCTCCAATGACAATGGTCTGATAGCATTCATCCATACAAGTCCGTTCCGGGTTCGAACGAAACCGAAGGCACTATCTCCATTACACTCGTTTTGGAATCACCCTCATAGTTAACGACAAATAGCCCTTGCACTCTGAATCTTCATCTTGGTTTTCATTTTAGATTTCTCGACCTATCGTTTTAGATCGATGTGGTTTCCGGATAACAAATTTGGTATCCGATCCCGGTCTCATCGAAATCCAAATGTCATCTTAAAGGCCAAGTTGTTTAAGTTTAAACAATTTGATTCAATTGTATTCACACAGCAACTTCATCACAGATAACTATTTAGATAAATGACTCACACTTATCAACAGTTCAATCCAGGTATTTCATATCATAGAATATCACGAATTACATAGAGATAATAACAATCAAAGGCATTCAATACAATTTAATCATCCCTAAGCAAAATTAATTAGTCAAACATTTCTAATTAATTTAATTTAATCACAAAATAAAATAAATTAATTACTTCTAAATCCTGCTTAATTAACATTAATTAATTATCCTTTAAACATTCATTAATTATCCTTTAAACATTCATTAATTATCCTTTAAACATTCATTAATTATCCTTTAAACATTCATTAATTATCCTTTAATCATTAATTAATTATCCTTAACTTATAAATTAACTTAAGCCCTTAAGTTTAACTAATGATTAAAAACATTTCATCTTTTTGATTAACTACTTAATTACACTATTTAATTTAGTTCTTAATAAACTTAAGAATTAATCTTAATTAATTTAAGTTAAAATAAATTTTACAACTTTTAACCAACCAAATATTAAATAAACATTTATTATTTAAAAGAAATTGATTTAAGAAAATTGTTAAAACTTGATTTTTTTTAGCTTTTAAAAGCTTGTTAATAATTTACTATTGCTTTTACAAACTTGTACCATATTTTCCTTTATTTCAAAACTTGATATCATTTCAAAAACCCGAGCCCAACCCATCATTTTCCCGAGCCAAACCCCGAGCTTCTCTTCGTCATGAAAAACTCGAGCTCGAACTCAAAGCAACACCCTACCTTCCCCGAAGTATCAAAACATTCAGCGACAACAGATACAATCGTGCACACGTGCACGTGTACCTCCAAACGACGACGCTCTGACCAACCTCGCCGCCTTCAACACGTCGACGATGACCCTCACGGGTTTCCCCACTATCCAATTCGACAAACTCGACTGAAAATAAAAAACGAGCTACTCGATCACCCACTGGAACCAGAACGTCTCGCGCCGCCCATCCCGATCACCAGAAGCCTCGCCTCTTCGCCTGGAAACTCGCCTGACCTCCCTCTTCCTATTCCCCCAACTCCGGCCCATTCTGATGCGACGATGAACTCGCAATCGCCACGCAAACGCCCTCGACCAGATTGAAGCCTAAAACCCTACTACGCCTTCGCCGCGCCACCATGGTGATCAAGAAATTCACCGACCATTTTTCCTATAACCCTTGACCTACGATCTTCCTCCAGCAACGATCCCGCCTCTCGATCCTCCTACGATCGCCAGAAATCAACGAAAGTCTCGATCCCGTTCAACTCATAATTCCTCCCAAATTACAAGCTTAAAAATTATGAAATTTTTACCAAAAATCATCATTTTTAAAAACGAAACTAGTTATATAATTGAATCTTGAAATCATGAGGGTTGAATTTCTGGGGTGTTTTGATTTTTACTGTAATTTCTTGTTTTCCAAATAATTACTTAATAAATTCACTTGAAAACATTTTTAAAAATAGGATACCATGTTTACAATCAAAATCTCTTTAATCATTATAGCCTGAAAGTGCTTGAGTGAAGAGGTGTGAATTTTTAAAGGATTAGAGTCTGTTAGAACAAACAGAGGCATGCATATACATATACATAGTAGTTTCAACTTGCACACCCAGGCAATCACATAATTTTATCCATGCAAATCATAATCGAGTCATCACTACTATTAATTACATGCACAAGCTAATAAAGATGATTTAGCTTTTAAAAGTTAAGTTTACTCACTGTTGAAATGAACAGAGAAGCCTGGAACAGGTTGAACTTGATTTTGAAAACTTGAATTTGCTTTGATCTTTTAAAAACTTGAAACTAGAAACTTAGTTGAGATGATCTTTGCTTTAATCTAGTTTGAGGTAGTTGTTTTTTGAAGATTGTTGTTTGATTTTAATTTCTGCTTTTAAGCTTCATAGGATTTTGGTTTCTTTAGTTTGAAAATGAAGATAAGGGAAAAATGAAAGAGAAGAGTAGGGAGATAATTATATAGCCTTAATATCTTTCTATTTATTATTTTTAAAATAAAAGAAAATTAATGACACTTGTAAAATTAGCTTACATATGTCATTTGCATGATATAAATTGCTTACATTTGTAATTTACATGAATTTAATGTTTATATATATATATATATTAGATTTTCAATTTGGTTTTATATTTATTAATGTCTTATGAGTTTATAATTAAACTTTCTCTTTTATTTATCTATATATAACTTAAAAGAAAATGATATAAAAATCCAAATTTTATTTTTAAAATATTTATCTTTTGAATTTCCAAATTCAAATTCAAATTCTATTTAAAATTTACTTATATATATATATACATACAAAACAATACATAATTTATTTTCTTGAAAAAGAAACAATTTTGCACATTTTAATTAATTTATAAAAGAAAATTTTCACATATTTATTTGCCTAAAATTCCGGGATATCACATTCCTTCCCCCTTAAAAGAATTTCGTCCCCGAAATTTAAAAGCAAAAGATAATCCAAAAGCTCTTATATTCAAACAATCAAGCATACATATCGGCCATATACTAACAATCAAAGCAAACAATTCCTTCAAACAAACATTCCTAACTATCCTAACACAAATCTGGATAGGCTTTTCTAATACTATCTAGAGTTTCCTAGGTACAATCTCTGGGATCCTCGCTCCACTGAATCTTAACTAGCTTCACCAATTCCTCTTTCTCTCTAGGAGCCATCCTCCTACTTCTTCTTGAGTTGCCTCGATCCCATGCAAAAGACTACTCAAGTGAATTTCTGAACTATCATAAGTCACTTTTGCAATCCTTCCTAGTTCAGTTTCCAAAGACACGGTTTTCTCTTCACAAACCAGAACAGCTTTATGCTTGTCTAACCAATCCATTCCCAAAATAAGGTCAAATCCTTTAAAATCCAATACAAATGGGTCGCATGAGAAACTATAGGATAGATAAGAAATCCTTAGACCTCTACAGATGTTATCTAACTTGGTCACTTCCCCTATAGGATTAGATACAAAAATAGGGCGATCTACAATACTATGGGTAAGATGAAACTTCTCTACCGTATCCAAAGAAATAAAACTAAGGGAAGCATCAAAATCAAACAAAACTTTAACATAAATGTTATCTAAAAGCAAAGTACCTTCAAAGACGCCTTTACCTTTCCTATCCGAAGAAGTTGACAATCCTTCTTGAATAGCAAATACTTTATTTGGCTGAGCTCTCTAAAGAAGTGGGCAAGCCTTCACCATATGCCCTGGCTGATGACAGTTGAAACACAAAGACTTCTGAACTATTGCGGAACCGGGTCCACTCTGACGCTGTTGCTGTTGAGCTCTACCTCTGGGACACTACTTAGCCAAACGACCTTCTAGCTGACACACATAAAACTTTCGAGCTCCATTGTTGCCTCCCAGTTTCCCTTTGCCTTGCCTTTCCTAGTTCGGGTGAATTTCTTTTTGTTCGAATTAGTAGAATTCCCACTCGATGCTGCCACAGCTACCAAAGGTTTCTTATCCATAAGTTCTTAATACCTCAATGCCATATCTACCAGTTCCACGAATGATCCCTTTAGATGAGCCATCATCTTTTCATGAAACTCGGGCCTTATTCCAAGCACAAACATCTCGTTCTTCTTGAGGAATGTATCAATAAGACCAGGTCCATAGCGAAATAATTCATTAAATTTGGTCTCATATTCAGATACAAGCATACTTCCTTGCTTAAGATCCAGAAAATCTCTATACATACGAGTCTTCCCAGCTGTAGGCATAAACTGTTCCTCAAACAATTCCTTAAACTTGCTCCAAAAGATATCATTCTTGGAAATATTCATTGTAACTGCATCCCACCATGTAGCTGCTCCTTCTTGAAGTTGCCACGATGCCATCACTCTCTTTTGCTCATCTGATAGATCCAGACTCTTAAAAATTTGCTCACACGATCATAACCAAGACTGAACTTCAATGATGGACTCCGTTCCTTTAAAAGGCTTTCCTCCGAGATTGGTAAAATCCTTGCATAATGCAGCAAAACTTACTTGAGGCGGTATTGGGTTTACAGCCTCACCAGTTACCCTTTCTTCATCAACATTCAAACCTCTTCCATTAGTGGTTGTCGTGCTACTCACACCTCTGGTCCTTCTTCTTCCTCTAGAACTCATGTTGGCAACCTGGACAGGTAACCCAACAATAAGATAGGTGTATATAGTTATATATAAAAATTACAAGTACGCTCTCTCAAGATAGATATTACTCCAAAGCCTAGGTATTATCTCAACCTAGAGCTCTGATACCAACTGTGACGACCCGCCTTTCATTCCACAGAAAGACGTACCATCATTAAGAAAGAAATAGGTAGAAAAAGAATAGATAGAAAAGAGAGAACTAAACAATATTAGAATCTCACAACAGAAACGGAAAAATATATTATTTCACATAGATATTACATAGTATTCATCATACATCAGAGTTACACAGTCACACAACATCAACTAAGACAGTCGTGATGACATGTCGATACATTACAACCCAAAATACAACACAGCGACACTAACACAGCGGAATAGATAGATATAGATATGCCAAGTCTCCTGCTCCAAGTCCTTTCAAAATTCGTCAAAACTGACCTGATCACTTGGCTACTCATAAAAATTTGAGTACCCAAGAGTTTAACAAAACAGAAATGAACTCTGGATCAGACAAGGGTCTGGTGTGAGTAAACGGGTTCAAGTTGTTTAACTTTGAAAGTCATTTGAAAACAAAGGTATCTCGTAAGACCACGCCACAAATAAACATGTCGGATTTTTACCTTACGATAACCAAAACATTTGATAAGAAATCCAGTGATATTATAATAGTGTCTAGGGTTTTCAAGTAAATTTCTCACATAACCGAAATTGTTACATTATTAAATTCCAGCATACATAGGTATACAATCAAGTTCGAGATCACTTATTGGAAATTGGAATCCATACAATGGCAGGGCTACTGGGGTACCGCCCGTAACAATACGTGGTCTAGATCACCGTACCGAGGATCCACCCTGATCCCCTGCAACACAAGACCGGAGCTACCCCTTACTGGATAGTGCGAATAAGACAACCCCGCGATTATGACCAACAACCGCCCATACAGCTGAATAAAAAAAAGGGACCTCTTGACAGGGGAAAATCTTATCCTACTTGGGTGCTACCCACTTAGCCTTGCATGCACCTCCCCTGTTTTAGCCATTCCCGGTTGATGGGGCTTGAGGCTACGATTAGCTTTTTAGAATACATATCTTGGAATGCTCATCGTCCTCCAATGACGATAGTCTGATAGCATTCATCCATACAAGTCCGTTCCGGGTTCGAACAAACCTGAAGGCACTATCTCCATTACACTCATTTTGGAATTACCCTCAGAGTTAACGACAAATAGCCCTTGCACTCTGAATCTTCATCTTGGTCTTCACTTGAGATTTCACGACCTATTGTTTAACTTGGATCGATGTGGTTTTCGGATAACAAATTTGGTATCTGATCCCGGTCTCATCAAAATCCAAACGCCGTCTTAAAGGCCAAGTTGTTTAAGTTTAAATAATTGTATTCAATTGTATTCACACAGCAACTTCATCACAGATAACTATTCAGATAAATGACTCACACTTATCAACAGTTCAATCCAGGCATTTCATATCACAGAATATCATGAATTACATAGAGATAATAGCAATTAAAGTATTCAATACAATTTAATCATCCCTAAGCAAGATTAATTAGTCAAACATTTCTAATTAATTTAATTTAATCACAAAATAAAATAAAATTAATTACTTCTAAATCCTGCTTAATTAACATTAATTAATTATCCTTTAAACATTCATTAATTATCCTTTAAACATTCATTAATTATCCTTTAAACATTCATTAATTATCCTTTAAAAATTCATTAATTTTCCTTTAATCATTAATTAATTATCCTTAACTTATAAATTAACTTAAGCCCTTAAGTTTAACTAATGATTAAAAACATTTCATCTTTTTTGATTAACTACTTAATTACACTATTTAATTTAGTTCTTAATAAACTTAAGAATTAATCTTAATTAATTTAAGTTAAAATAAATTATACAACTTTTAACCAACCAAATATTAAATAAACATTTATTATTTAAAAGAAATTGATTTAAGAAAATTTTTAAAACTTGATTTTTGTTTTAGCTTTTAAAAACTTGTTAATAATTTACTATTGCTTTTACAAACTTGTATCATATTTTCCTTTATTTCAAAACTTGATATCATTTCAAAAACCTGAGCCCAACCCATCATTTTCCCGAGCCAAACCCCGAGCTTCTCTTCCTCATGAAAAAATCAAGCTCGAACTCAAAGCAACACCCTACCTTCCCCGAAGTATCAAAACATTCAGCGACAACAGATACAATCGTGCACACGTGCACGTGTACCTCCAAACGACGACGCTCTGACCAACCTTGCCGCCTTCAACACGTCGACTACGACCCTCACGAGCTTCCCCACTATCCAGTTCGACAAACTCGACTGAAAATCAAAAACGAGCTACTCGATCACCCACTGGAACCAGAACGATCGACCAAAACGTCTTGCGCTGCCCATCCCGATCATTAGAAGCCCTGCATCTTCGCTTGGAAACTTGCCTGAACTCCCTCTTCCTATTCCCCCTACTCCGGCCCATTCCGATGCAATGACAAACTCGCAATCGGCACACAAATGCCCCTGACCAGACCGAAGCCTAAAACCTACTATGACTTCGCCGCGCCACCACGGTGATCAAGAAATTCACCGACCATTTTTCCTACAACCCTTGACCCACGATCTTCCTCTAGCAACGATCCCGCCTCTAGATCCTCCTCCGATCGCCAGAAATCGACGAAAGCCTCGATCCCGTTCAACTCATAATTCCTCCCAAATTACAAGCTTAAAAATTATGAAATTTTTACAAAAGATCATCATTTTTAAAAACGGAACTAGTTATATAATTGAATCTTGAAATCACACAATTTTATCCATGCAAATCATAATCGTGTCATCACTACTATTAATTATTACATGCACAAGCTAATAAAGAGGATTTAGCTTTTAAAAGTTAAATTTACTCACTGTTGAAATGAATAGAGAAGCCTGGAATAGGTTGAACTAGATTTTGAAAACTGGAACTTGCTTTGATCTTTTGAAAACTTGAAACTGGAAACTTAGTTGAGATGATCTTTGCTTTGATCTAGTTTGAGGTAGTTGTTTTTTGAAGATTGTTGTTTGATTTTAATTTTTGATTTTAAGCTTCACAGGATTTTGATTTCTTTAGTTTGAAAATGAAGATAAGGGAAAAATGAAAGAGAAGAGTAGGGAGATAATTATATAGCCTTAATATCTTTCTATTTATTACTTTTAAAAGAAAAGAAAATTAATGACACTTGTTAAATTAGCTTACATATGTCATTTGCATGATATAAATTGCTTACATTTGTAATTTACATGAATTTAATGTTTTTATATATATTTATATTAGATTTTCAATTTAGTTTTATATTTATTAATGTCTTTTGAGTTTATAATTAAACTTTCTCTTTTATTTATCTATATATAACTTAAAAGAAAATGATAAAAAAATCCAAATTTTATTTTTAAAATATTTATCTTTTGAATTTCCAAATTCAAATTCTATTTAAAATCTAATTATATATATACATACAAACCAACACATAATTTATTTGGTTGAAAAAGAAATAATTTTGCGCATTTTAATTAATTTATAAAAGAAGATTTTCACATATTTATTTGCCTAAAATTCCAGGATATCACAATCAAACAATCAAAAAAGCAATCAAAGATAAAAATAAAAGCAGTAAAGCAAAGTAAAGAGTCTGAGAGATGACATCAGGGATTTTTTATTTGTTCAGATTTCTCCTACATCTAATCTCATACAATTGCTTATACGGATTTCTTTTCAAATGTCAATCTTTAACCGGGCAGAAGGCAAACCTAAATACAATCTGGATTTTGAGGCTACGAGACACACCCTTCTGAATTTTCGAGCTCAACGTAGACTTACTTGATTTGATCGGGGTACTAGCACATCCACTAGATTTTTCGGATACTAAGCATAACCAGTTGATTTGAATGGGCTATAAGCATTCCCAAAACAAACCCAAATAGAATTGATAGTTTTCCAAAGACAATTTCTTGAAATTTGCATATAATAGATCCTATAACCTCTTGGACAACACTTTGATCTTTGAATTGAAAGAGATATATTTCCAAAATAGTACTGAATCAATCAATGATGTATGAATTGATTCTAAGTGAATTTGAAAAGAATAGAGTATATTATCAATGGAGTTTTCAGGAGAGTAAAAGGTGGGAAGAAACTAATTCCAAACTTTAAAATTTGTTTGAACTTCCTTTTATATAGTAAATCAACATATGTGTCCATTCGTGATGAGTTTCGACCAATAGACGCTTCCATTCAAAATTTGAAAAACCATTTGGCAGCATGTATGTCGACATACCATCTACCCATATGTCAACATACGCATGTATATTTTGAAAACTTATTCTTTTAAAACGTTTTGAAAGTCCTATACTTTGTAAAATAATTTGATACTTTGTAAAAAAAATATAAAAGAGAAAATAGGAGATAAAGATCAAAGATTGCTATCAAGGACTTTAACAATATAAGCTATGGCTCTGTACACTAAATTATAATATTGAGATCTTTATATCTTGGTCTTTGTACTCATGATTGGTATCTATATTTTATACAATTGTATATGGTTGTTGTCATCAAAATCATTAACTGAGGTATTAGTAGGCTTTGCTTACCTAAGCCTTGAAAACCCTGATTAAATCTTCCCCTTTCCTTAGAATTGAAAGTCTTTTTTTTATATTACATTTTCCTCTTCTATCCTACGAAATGGTGGTCGGCCTTGTAGCTTGAGTGGACTTTTGTTTTTGTTTTGTAAATGAGAATGAATGTAAAGGAGGAAATTTAAATGGTGAGGGGTTTACGTATTAATGGTTTTGATTTGAACTAAAATCCCTCTTATCTAATCTTATTAGTACTCTCCCTTAATACAAAATTCCTTTCGTTTGACCTTTAAATTTTAAATATAATTTCTTAAACAAAATCCCTTTCCATTAAAAAATAAAATCCTTTTATTCTCATTAATAAAGCCGACTTTAATTGCTATAATTAACCTTGGTCTATTTAATTAACTTTTTCAAGTACTACACACTTAATTAATCAAATCTCCCTTAGGCAGTTCTTACAATCAAATTATTTTAGTTACCATTAGTCAAATTATTATTAGTTTAATTTTCTCAACTATGGCAATCCTAAATATGAGGTGTTATAATCACCCCTCATAGGAATTTCATCCACGGAATTCAGATAAAGAAGATTAAAAGTTTTACACTAACACCCAAACCGTGCACAGTCGTCATCACAAATACATGTAAGTACTAATAGTTACACCAATACCTTACTAATGTGAATCATCAATCGAAATGCATTAGCACTACTACTAACACATAATCATATCATTACATAAATATACTAATATCACTGCTAGAACATATAGTAAACAAACAAAGCAAATTGCTAAAATTTGAATGTTAAAAATAATTCATGATGGTTATTCCTAATCTTATCCTCTACCTTCCAGATATAATCATCTTTATCACTGCTCCACTGGACATGAACAAATCTAATAAATTTGTTCCTTAACTTCTTCGTACCAATACCTATTATCCCTTTCGGTTGTCTAACATAATTCAAATCTAGTTCTAAGGATAAATCCTTTATCGTCCTAGGTTCCACTATCGTACTAGGGTCATGCACACAATTCCTCAAACGCGATAGGAAAGACATTATGCACACTCACCAAGCTGCTCGGTAACTTGACTAGATATGCCAGTTTACCGATCCTTTCAATCATTGGAAATGGGCCTACATATCTAGGATACGATTTCCCTGCCTGGCCAAAGTGCACAAGACCTCACATCAATGAAACCTTAACGAACACATGATTGCCTACTGCGAACTCTTGTTCCTTTGTCCTCTTACTAGCTTAACTTTTCTACCTTGATTGTGCAACTTTCATTTGCACAAATGAAATCTATCTTCTCAATGACATATCTTATCGAGATAGGTCCTAACACAAGTCTATCTCCCATGTCCAACTAATAAATAGGTGACTTAATGGCTACCATAAAGTGCCTTAAATGGTGTCATCCCAATACTTGATAAGTAACTATTATTATAAGCAAACTCTACCAAATGCAAATGATCTTCCCAAGATGCTCTAAAGTCTAAAACACATGCTCTCAACAAATCCTCCTATACATGGTTTACCCTTTTCATTTGAGCGTCTGTCTATGGGTGTAAGCTGTACTCAAGTTCAATTCTGTACTTGATGCGTCTGTAAATATCTTCAGAATTCACTGGTGAAAAATGGTTCTCTATCCTGGAATCCCATGGAGTCTCACAACATTATTCACATATACCTTTACTAAGCTAGTTTCCATTTTGTCTACTTCACCAAGATAAAATGGGTGCTCTTAGTCAATCGATTAACTATTACCCAATATAATCATTCCCCGTTCTCGACCTCGACAATCCATATACATGGAATCTCACTTCCAAGTTAGTACTTCCAAGGGTTGAAGTAAACCACTTTGCTCTTGATTCTTAGCTTTTACTTGATGACATGGTAAACACTTCATCACCCATTCACATACGTCTCTCTTCATCCCTTCCTAAAAGAAGGCACGCTTCATCTCATGGTACATCTTTGTCCCTCGGGGATGAGTTGTAAACTTGGATCGGTTACCTTCCTCTAGGACCTCTTTTAGAAGATCTCCTATATTTAGAACACAAAGTCTTCCTTTCTTCCTAAGCTATTACTTTGAATATATATTAAATTCTTTCAGATATTAAACATCCACACCCATCTCTAATTGCCTAATTATTTTGGCTAAAAATGGTTACTCTCTCTACCTTATAACAATTCTATTTACATGTGTTGGACGTACTTTTAAACTCACTAACATGCTCAGATTTTTACGTGATCACATGTTTAGCGTATAATGCACTTTGCAGGATGCTAACATCTCTAATGTCTTCCATTCCTTTACATTAGTCAACGGTCCATTCTATTGCTTCCTACTCAAAGCATTAGCAACCTTGCTCCCATTTCCTAATGCATACTCAATATCAAAGTTGTACCTCGTAAGAACTCCAACTATCTTTGTTGTCTCATATTCAACTCCTTTTAAGAGCATAAGTACGTAAGAGGCTTATGGTCTGCATACAACTCAAACCATTCTCCCAAAAGATAATTCCTCTAAATAATCAAAGCAAAGATGACTACCGCCAACTCCAAGTCATGAACAAGATATCGAATTTCATGCGGACTTAATTGCCTTGATGTATAAGCTATTACTCGCCATTTCTACATCAACATTGCACCAAAACCAGTTCCATATGCATTGGTATACACTACCCAAACCTAAATCCCTTCAAGTATAAGCAAACAATAGTGTTCATCAATAACCACTTCAACGCCAAAAATAATCATTCACGCTTATCAGTTCATATTAACTTCTCGTTTTTTATATTAACTTAGTCAAAGGTGTTGTTGTATGTGAGAAATCCATAATGAGTCTATGGTAGTAGCCAACAAATTCCAAGAAACGTCTCATCTTTGTTACCATCTCTAGCCTTTTCCAACTATTAATAACATCTATCTTTGATGGGCCCACTGCTAATCCATTCCCAGAAACAAAATGATCGGGAAACTTAACTTCTTGTTTACAAAATGACATTTCAAGAACTTTTCCTTCAAGTTGTGTTGTCTAAAGATCTCCAACACCAATCTAAGATGGAATTTATAGTCTTTCTCATTCTTAGAATGCACAAAAATATCATTGATGAAGACTAATACAAATCTATCCAAATGATCATGAAAGATTTTGTCCATTAGATTTATAAAATACGCTTAGGAATTTGTTAGTCCAAAGGTATAACTAACCACTCACATAACCAATACCTTTTTCTAAACATGGTTAAAGGAACGCTATTCGAAGGTACCCTCAATTGGTGAAATCTCATTGCCAAATCTAGCTGCAAGAATACTCTAGCTCCACTCAATTGATCAAACAAGTCATTTATCCTACGCAATGGATAACGATTATTCATAGTTAGCTCATTCAACTTTCAGTAATCAATACACACCTGCAATGATCCATCTGTCTTCTTTAAAAATACCACGGATCCTCCCCATGGTGAACTACTCGGCCTAATGAAACTTATATTTTCAAGTTCCACTAGTTGTTTCTTCAATTCTTCTATCTCCTTGGGCGGCATTCTACTATGGGTTATACTAACGGCTATGCTCCTGGCATCAAGTATATTTCGGTAATCAATCGCTCTTTTAGTCGGTAATATCATTACCAATAACCTTCCAATCTCATCTTCTGATCCTCTATTGCACATAACATTAATTCTAAATTCTTCTTTATTACACCCAAAACTACCATGATCCTTTCTCTACCCTTTAGACTTCGTAAAGTGAAAATTCTATTGGCGAAACAGATCTACTGCTATTGCGTATTGCCCAATCCTTCAAAATCAACCCATACCATATAAAGTCAAACACATATGGGCTGCAAACAAAAAAAATTCCATACAAGTCGAACTCAAGGTCAGTGCACCTTAATCCAAGAGTGGCATACCCACCGATTGGATTAACCATACATAAGGACTTAATCAATTTGATTGTATCTTATTTTAACCCATTAGCCAAATCTTTTGAAATGAAAGAGTGTATGACAACAGTATCAAACGGAACTCTAACTAATATACTAGAAATCAGAATTATACCACCCAACACAACACCCTTCCCTTTCTCCTTAGTAGTAGGTCCAGATGAAGGTCCCTCTAAAGCATAAACCACCTCCTACTTTGATTCTAGGAAATCCCTCTTTTGATGGCCAAGCTTCTTATTGGAAATGCACTTATCCTTATCCTTATTTTCATGCCGGGTACACTCATTAGTGTCCCTTCTGTCTACAGTTGAAACATATAATGTCTACCACATTTGGCTTTTCAGCTCCTCCTCTTGAAGCATTTCCTCCCTTTTGATTCTTATTGCCCTTCTGATACAGGCTGAATCTTTCTTTTGTCTACCATTGGGTCTAACATCAACTCTTTCTCCTTTTGAAACAAGAGATCATATATCCTTGCCATTGCAACAACCATTTCAAAAGAAGACATCAATTGTGCCAACACCTTATGATTTAGTCCCTTCCTTAAGACTTTAATAAATTTACAATTCTTCTTAAGTAGAGTATTAATATGCTCCCTTCCATACTTCGACAAAGTATTACAGCATTGGATATACTCTACCAAAGTCATTCTCCATGCTTTGAGTCAAGGAACTCCCTACACAAATCACATCTTCAAATATTCGGGTATGAATTGAGCCTTGTGTCGCTCTTTAAAATGATCCACTTCTTGAACTTCTTCGATCAAATCCTCCAAACAATCTAAAGCATACTCCTAATGATGACGGGAAGCGAACCTCCTTTTTTAAGCATTATCACACCCTAAGTCTCTGAAGATGCGCTAACAAACTTTCAACCAGTTTTGTACTTCTAAAGTGGACTCCTTCCCCTAAATCACTTTTTCTTCGCATTTCTTATAATCTTGTGCCATCTTAGAAAAGTCTAGTCCTCTACCAACCAGTCTAGGTTCAACTACTTCAACTAGCTATTGCCTCATCGTTTCTACCATAAATTGATGTAACAAAGCATTCATATCCATTCTTCCAACGGTTGGGGTGGGCATTTGAGTATTGGTTTCAATACGTATTTTCGAGGCTTCCTCCCCTCCTTGGGCATTAGTTTTCATACTAATTATTCCTCTACTAGCATTCTCTCTCATACCTCCTAACGTTAAACTTCCACATCGCAAATCCATTCTTGCTTTCTACATTAGTAATTGTTCATAAGAGATGGAAGCAAAGAGAGTGAGAACAATAGTAGAGAGATAGATACATCCATGTATATATATATATATCTGTGTGTGTGTGTGTTAAAACACAAGTACATTATATATAGAGCGTACACCTTTCCCAAGGTGTCAAGTTTCTACTGCTTAGTTTCTACTTAGCTATGTTTTACATAAGTATCCCCTAACTTCTTTGTTACCGAGTTGTATCATCCCCTACTTCGAGACCCAAACATGAATGATGATGATGCTACAACCATCACCTAATTATTTTGAAGCAATAAAGTGAGATCATTATTATTTTCTCCCACAATAGTAAGTAATAGAGCGACTAAATAGATTTCATTACACATATTTGTCATTAAACTTTTGATTATCCCTGGACATGCCCATGTAGGGGTTAAATGTAATAAAACATAAACAGTAGGGTCTTTCCTAACAAATGATACCCACTATATCTGTGCCTAAGACTTCCAGTTTATCGCATAGCCATTTAATGGTTCTGATTCATTGAGATATCACTTGGTTCTAAAGCAAGATAACACCTGCCCTACAAAGTACGCTTTGTGTTAACAAGACATGTTTTGAGTCAAGACAAAATATCAACTTCTTGCTCAAATTTGAAAATATGCTTTGATCCTCTAAACCATCTTCATAAAGCAACACACCCATTCTAGATCATTATGTCACCTTAAACAGTTATGGATTCATATACCTTGGATGATATAAGAGCTAAATTATCCCACTTATACTCTTTACATGGTTTTGGAAATCCCAATTTTTTTTCATTCATTGGGTCGGGTAGGATTTCATCTTTCTTCCTCTTTCATTTCTCATGTACATTGCCATTCTTTTTTTCCTTATTTCATCTCTCTTGACCCTGTACTGATATTACAGATTGGTGTCGGTTATTTATCAAGAGTTATACTTAAGTAATAGGTAATCTCTTTTGGGCCTTCACTATTGTATTAAGGTGGTAGCGCATGCATGACCACCACACATGCACATGTTATTTATTGGCTTCCAAATCTTTGTTTATTTGTGTTTCTTTTTAGGTACAATGGGATATCTCAACCTTTATAATGATCTACATGGTCAGTCCATGGGTTACCATGGACGCAAATCTTTATGACAAAGGCATAAATCATCATATGAGTCTGACTCTGTAAGGTTCTCAAGAAAAGAGAGAGAAAGGAGGGGGAGGAAGACGACGATACTGAAATGATCATAAGTGGGAGTCTAGCCATCTCTCTGGATTAACCAAGGGATCTCCTCCTTAACATTGTGAATGATCTTCTTCCCTAAGGAAAAAGACCAATATTCATCAAGGCCTAATCTTATTCCTGCTCCTAAGGGTCCTACTCCCACTATTGCAATGCCTCCTCCTATTCAGCCTTTAGTTTATTCCCATAAATCCAAATACACTTCTTGATATACTGGATCTACGACCTTTGAGCCTATTCAGTAGAGGCCCGATAAAGAGCAAACTCATGTGCATATCACGATAGTGGTCTCGAAACCAGCTTTAAGTCCTCATCTCACTGAAATGCGGAAAACCTTCCCTTAGCATTTCTTTATTGGGGTTATATTTTATTATCCTTTAAATAATATTCCTCGTGAGGTTGTTAGTCATACTGAAGCGTGTGCCCATAATGTCTATGAATAATATTACATATGGAAGTAGTTTGCTTACTCATTATCTGAGACCGATAAAACTAATCAGTTATTCCTTCAGTAAAAAGAGATTGAGAAGAAGGATCATGAGAGAGTCCTCACCCATTATTCTAAAGAGCTAGACGACGCAAAGAAATCCCTCGAGGAGGAAGAGAAGAGATGGTCAGATGAGTGGAAAATCCCTTTGAGGACAAGTTTAAGTTATAAGAAGAACAACTTGAGCCCGCAAATCATAGATGTGGCAAACTGCCCGTTAATCGGATTTTTAACAAAGCAGAAGTCAACGAAAGTTAGAATATTAAGACAAAGATAAAATGACTCAAAAACTTGGGAGCACATTTAGAAGAGCTAAAGAAGTAACTGGGAAAAGTTTCATTCAAATTGGGACTAAGTGTATAACTCGACACCGAGTTATATAGGTCGGCACCGACCTATCTTTCCTCCCCGTTTCGCTTCTTAAACTCCATACATCTCCTATACCACTCCTAGTACTCGTGATCAAGTCATTTTCCCAGAGTTTGGATGAGCAACTCCAAACATTAATGAGAAGAATGTAAAGAAAGTAGGATAATTCAAGCATTAAAAAGAAGATCATTGGGATCAACTAAAAGTCGAAGGGAAGGAGATTGGAACTCATCAAAAAGAAGAAGGAAGAGCAAAGCAAGTGAAGAAGTTCACTCAGCACCATAAACACTGGTCGGCACCCAGTCATTGAACTCGGTACTGTTATTCTTTCCCTTCATGGGCCTTTGGTGGGTTGACCTCTGGACTTCAGTGCAAGCGAGCTTCTGACCTAGTACCTTTGTTTCCCTATAAACACAAACCTTACTACAACTAGAAATGGATTTGATTCTCTGTTGGTATAAACTTTGCCATTTCTTCATCATATACCTCCCTCACAATAGTCACCTAGGCAGCTTCTCCTAGTAGTTCTAGGTCATAGAACCTATCAAAACCTAGTACTGGTGACCTGTAATCTTAAATTCTTTGTAAATGACAATCAATAAAAACTATAATGTGGAATTAGACCAGAGATTGCTGAACCACTATAAAAATCTTCCGCCTCCCCATTTTACTTTCTTTTATTTTCAATACTATATGCTAGATCTAAGTTTCACAGGTACCATACAACCCATTCTTGAGCGTTGATCCATTTTTGGCATCAATATCGGCAAAGAAAAGGTGCCCCTTCAAATCATTGTGATGCACAGACTCTTAAAATTTTATGTCTAGAGGCTCAAGTGTAGATTGAAAAGAGAGAAAAGGATGTAGCCCTGTCCATGACTAAAGAATATATATATCAAAATTTTTGATGCCAAAGAGGTAAAAGGACTTCAGATTCCCATGCAGCCAAGGAAGAAGAGGAGCTTAAAACTCAAGTCTAGTCCACTTTGGTTCACTTTTATGTAAGCATGATCAAATTCGGTAACCTAAAGTGGCTCAGTGACAATTACCCAGGGTACTTGCTATGGCCTGAGAGGAAATTATTAACTAAAAAAAGGAGCATGTAGGCGAGGTTGATGAAGATGAGCTTAAAGTTGGCCTCCTAGATAATGATGATTTGGAGGCTCTTGTTCTAGGTCAGGCAATGTTAGATTTTGAAGCCTTGACTGCTGCCTAGTTACCTATTGAGGCCCTTCCTGAATCTAGGTCCAAGGATTTGGTGGAAAGAATGACTCCCATCTCTCGGGGACCCCAAGCAGAGACTGTCAACTCAACAATGACCAATTCTGGCATCGTTGCATTTTCTACATCTGGTCATATTGTCTTTGATCCAGTCATTCCCTCTTTGGGGACTTCTACAACAACTACTACTACAATAACATTAGTGCCAGCAACTTTGTCCTCGTCTGCAACTCATAGGGCATATAATCCTAAGGATCCTAACTATTCACTTCCAAAATCTATTTCGAAGCTTAATGTGATGTCACCTATTAGATATGAGAGCCGGATTGGGACTCCTACTCAAACTCTAACTGCTTCTCTTGGAGGTATATCATAATTTCTCCTATGTTTGAGAAACTTCAGATGACATCTATATAATTTTCTAATCACTACTTTTCCCTCTGTTAATCTTCAGGTCCACTTGCTTTTGCAACCTACCGAATGTGATCCTTATCAGAACCTCAACCTCCCGCAACTGAGTTTGTCACCATCTCTGCCTTGATCCTTATTCCGACTTTTTGATTGGGCCCGCTTTGGGTTCCGATTCTAAAATGATCGATGCATTGAATGAAGAGGCAACCGAAGGACCTGACTTGTCAATGGGCGACGTGGACGTGACTATCACTAAAGTCAAGGGTTGTGGAGTTGGGTCATCAATGGTAGAGAGGCAGGCTACCGACCTTTCCGAACTGAAGAGTGTCATGAAGGAGAAAGGTGTTAAAGATGTCCCGCCCCCTCTTTCAGTATCCTTGCTGACCTAGTCGTTAATTTTCCCAACTTCTATACTTTTGGCGATTTCGTTTTTGTTTAGACTCCCAAGTCTTCAGGGAGCGAATACACTGGGATGAGGAACTACAGGGTTGCCTATTTATGAGGCAGGAAAAAAATTCCTAGAAAAGAAGGATTTCACTCTTATCAAAGGAGAAGAAGAAAATGAAGATAGAGAGGAGGAAGCACGATTAGGAACAATTTTCCATTTTTTGTTCCTACTTGTGTGCATAGGTGGCTGTTGTGAAGGTTGTCCTTGAAACTTTTTTCAATAACGCTTAGATGTAAATAAAGTTGCCTTTCTTTCTGATTTCATCTTATTTACTTATTTTTTGTGTCTATGGGCCTATATACTTAATGTGTGTAAATGATTGTCTAAAGTTCAGTTAAATTTGTTATTTATATTTTAATCTGTGCAATGCCATTATTTATCATGACTCGATACACAGAAGTAAATTTTTGCGATAGCACGGTATTACTTCATTGCTCAGGTTTGTTTTTCATTGCAAATATATTTAATTTTTGGTTGAATAGAACTATGTCCTTTTGGCCAACTCTGTCTGCAAATTTATTTATTTGACATATCATATCCCGTTCGGAGACAATTTAGGTCGTATTAATGAAAACTCCTCAACTGTGTATCGTTCCCTTTCTCCAAGAAAAGGTGTTTCGGATTTCTTATCTCTGGTCGTCGATCTTTTGCCCTGCCTAACTCTAAGCATTTGACCAGAAGCATTTATCAACCGTTTTCACTTAACATTGGCTAGGAGTTCATTGCAAACTGTAAGCATTATAGTACCTGTAAAAAAGGCATAATTCCATATCTCTATGATCCGGCCTATCAGATGCCAATCTACGAGCATTAATCTTAGACCTTGCCTATCTTTGGGCATAGTCAAAGATTGGATAAGTGTTATCCGGCCTTTTGACTAAGCTATATTGAAGCTGACTGGACAAGCTAGACTCGATTATCTTTAGGGCCAATAGCCCAGAGAGATGATCTTGGGGTCTAGAAATCAAGCACAGAAGATAATATAAAGCTGTAATAAAGCGAATCCAAGAGATGGACTTTACAAAACATTCTAAATATGGAATAGTGATTCCCTTGGGTATGGGATCAGACATGATTCCTTCCGCTATACAAGGGTAGAATCGTATCAACTTAGTAGTTCAACTCGATGAAAACAATTGATATATCAAGATCTAGAAGATAACTATGCAAAAAACTTTGAGAACAAGAAGCTAGCATGGAGGGGGACACACACAGGTGACCGTGTGCTACCACAAGGAATTCTCGACCGATCGGGGCCGATCCCCTAGGGATGAGAGTTGGGCCGTGAAACTTTGTGGGTGACCTCATCCACATTTAGAGATTTTGCTGTCGAAATTTCAGAAAGATATTCGATCATCTGCCCCTATAAGTACAGGCTTCATAGTTCATTTTAGAGATCTCTACACTGTTGTTTTCTTTGTACTCCATTGTAATTACGGATTCTGATTATTGTCGAACCACTTTAAATCTATTTATTGTTGTTTTTTTACTTGTCTTCTACTTGTTTACTCGGTTTTAATTTTTTTTTCTTCAGTTATTTCTCTACATTTAATTTATTAGGTGTTTGTGCCAACTTTTGGTGCGAACATTTTGGTGCTTTCATTGAGAGACGTGTTCTCAGACTGATTGGATCTCATCATCTACTGGTGGATTCCTACTTGTACAAGATAGATCTAGATTTCTACCAACGAGTTTCTATTTCTACTCAGATTTGAAGAAGGTATAAAAGGAAGCTATTAGCCATGGCTAGAGGAAAGTTTACTACTTCCCATGCTGTTGAAGGCAATGGCAAAGCTAGCGTTCAAACAAGTTGACCAAAACATACAACCGACTGCTGCCGATCCCTAGAATCCGGTTGACTACATCACTAGAGCTTATTTTAAAGTCCTAATGAAGGAATCGATGGATAACCATCAGCGACTCAACCAGCAAATCCAGGTTAACATCGATCTGGTAAACCAGTTGAAAGATCAGCGTGGAAAGTCTAGAAGGGAGCCTACTCCATATTCAGGATCAAAAAATCCTCCTAATTTGACGATTATCACCGAAGCAGATGTCGCAAACCAATGCATATGAAGCTGGAATGTTGGGATGAGATCAGGCGATCAGCTATGACTGATCGGCACCGATCGGTACCAAACCCCCTAGAAGGATCAACACTTAACCCTCCAATCAAAGGGGAATCAATTTGTAGATGGAGAGCTCACTCTAGAGGTGCCATGATCAATCAAAGTGTTGGAGCTCAGGCGAATGTGGTTGAACCGCAGCTGCGAGACGACGAAAGAAATGCTACTCAAGAAATGGATCAAGAGAAAGAGGAGCCATGGCTATATGGTGCTACCCGTAGGTATTAATTGGGTCTCTCAGGTGAGGTGGAACATGACTACTACCAGGCATCAACTCTCCAAACACCAGACTTAACAGCTATGGTGAGGCGGCTAGTGAAAGAAAGTCAAGGCTTGACTAATGATGATTAGGGACTTTCCAGAAGTCATATTCCATTCACCGATAATATTCTACATGCAGAATATTAAAGGAGATTTCATATGCCTACGATGCCTGCCTATGCTGGCAAAACAAACCCCAAGCAGCATCTCTTGAAGTACGAATGACACATGGACTCCGTCCAAGCCACTGATGTAGTCAAGTGCAGATGTTTCCCCATTTTTCTAGAATATGTTGCGACCATGTGGTTCACCAAGCTACCACTGTGGTCAATCTCTTCATTTGATGGGTTAGAAAAGAAGTTCTTGGAGTTGTTCCACATGCACACGACTCGTCCTAAGGATGTACTGTCACTCTCCAGCTTGGTCCAAACACCGGGGGAGTTACTGAAAGATTTTCTAGAAAGGTTTAATACATCTGTTACAAATGTTAGTAATTCGAATGAAGATGCAATACTCATGGCACTATCTAGAGGAGTCAATCTCGATTCTGAGTTTGGTGATTAGTTATCAGGAAAACCTCCTTCTACATTAGACCATTTCTTTGCAAAAGTAGCTCATTATTTGAGGAAGGAGGAGGTAAACCAAACTAGGAAGAGAGATGCTGTAGGCCCAATCGTTGAGGGAGTACAGAGTAATGTGGTAGTAAAGTAATCCGGTGATAGTTTCGAAAAAGTTTAGATCAATGTCCAGAAAAAACTGAATGAATAGAAGAAAGGCGTTGATAGAAACTTTGACCTAAGACAGGATTTCGGGAGAGGGAAGCAGAAGATCCCATCGTTTGATACATACACGCCATTGAATACATCGCTAGAGAATGTTTATCAATTGACCTATAACACTATGCGGTACAAGAAACCACCTCTAAAGGAACCAATGGAGAAGTAGAGACGGTCCGGGAAGTAATATATTCCATGAGAGTTATGGGCATACCACGGACGAGTGTTTCCACCTCCGTGATCTTATTGAAAAGTTGATTCAAGAAAGAAAGTTGCGGCAATTTGTTAAAGCTCCGCAGGATGGAGGACAAAGGACATCCGACCCCAATCGAGGACAAGCTCCGCCCAACACTGAGGACCTCGGTGGAACGCAGGGAGACTAATTATTAATACCATTGTTGGAATACCACATTCGGTCGACAAAAGCTAGAATGAAATGGAGTGTTACGTGAACGCTATCGGACATGTTAATATTGAATGTTGCTCGATCACGAAGGACGGTGCTGCAGCAAAGTAGCAGCGAACTATGATAAATGATATTGTGTTACGAAGTAGAGATGCAGATAAGGTGGAGGGTCTTAAGATTGACCCAATGGTGGTCTCATCCATGATCGGTTCCGCCTTGGTTAGAAAGATTCTGATTAATTGTGGAAGTTCTATGAACAAAATTTTCAAGAATGCATACAATAGATGTTACTGGAAGCCAAAGATCTAAAACGGTGCAAAACCCATATTCATGGCTATAATGGTTTTGCAAATGAAGCGGTAGGCTAAGTCGAGCTATCGGTGGAGTTAGGAGATGACAGCTGAAGGAGAGTGCGGGTACTACTATTTGTTGTGATGAATGTGAACTCTCCATACAATGCTTTTCTAGGTCGACCAGCCCTTGCCGAATTTAGGGCAGCAATCGCCCCTTGGTTTTTAACCCTCAAGTTCATGATAGAAAATAGCATAGGAATTATCCATGGAGATCGGGTGACTGGACATGCTTGTTATGTGGCTGAGTTGAGAGACGCTCAGCGAAGGGAGAAAGGAAAGGATACAGAGAAGCCTCTTTGCATCAAAATCAATAAAGATTAGGAATCGGCCTCTGAGCCTTGGCTCGGGCACCACAGTCGGTTCTATAAAGGTATATATCCAAGATATGAAGAAGAGGAGCCCAAGGAAACCAAAGCTGTACCCGTTGAGCTAACGATTGACATCACGATAAGCCACGACCACCCATCATGGGTCCTGAAGATCAGATCATAGCTCAGTGCTACGATAACGAAGGAATTAGCTGGTTTTCTCTGAGCAATTCTTGATATGTTCGCTTGCACCCATTCTGACATGTGTGGGATCTCGTCGACCATCACGAGCCATGCATTGAATATTAACCTGATGCTTGCTCCCCTGGTGGTTTTTAAAGGGAGTTATGTTTGACCGGGACCTTCGCCCAGTCCCCAAAGATTCCTATATGCCCCACCTCTAGGAGATCCAAAGTGATTTAGAGCATGCCGTGGGATGGAAAAAGCTATGCAAGTAGCTGGCTGATACGAACCACAATAATTACCAAGAGATCCTTTCCTTTGAATCAGAGAAGGACGACTTCGAGAAGGCATTAGCAGAACACGACGCTAGAATTGAATGACTTGTACAAGAGAGGGACACGGCGCTCTGGGAGAGTAAGAATAACGATGGCTTGTTGAAAGAGCTGAAGAGGTCCATGTAAAAATAGAGATCGTCTTTCGAGATGAAATTAAGAAGGCCAATGCGGACGAAGTTAAGTTGAAAGAGGAGCTCGAAGCTTGCAACATGATTATTGAATCCTAGAAGAAGACTATTGTTGGTCACGACAAGACTGATGAAGGGCATAACAAAACAATCGCGGAATATGAGGTGATCGTGAAGTCCCGTGATAAGACCATTTCCCATCAAGCCCAGACGATTTCTCTGCTCCAAGAAAGTGTTGCACAGCTTAGCGCTGACAAAAATCGTGTAGAAGTTCAGAAGGCCGCCGTTACGGTGGATTATTTGAAGCTAAAGGACACTTTTGAAAAGAAGATGGAGAAGATGGACGATACCATCTTAAACTTCTACGTCAACTCCCTATTGCATCAGGGGATTCTCAGCTATTTGGGCCCAAGTTCCCACGCACTCTCGCCGTGGTTTGGGAGGAAATTCTAACCTATTTCTAAGATAGTGGGGATGTCTATACTGAGCGAGAGTTGGAGGATGCCTACCTTAACGAGGAATCAAAAAAAGAACTGATAGAAGGCCGATAGATCCTGCGAATTAAGAAGGAACAGGAAGCTGCCGATGTCGCTATGACTACAACTGCCAAAACGTTGCCGGAGCCCCTTGTTTCTAGGCCTGGCAAATCGTCAAGATAGCCTCGCGATCAATTTGCGAGTTCTGGGCCCGAAGCTTCTCTGAAGATTGTGCAACCATCAAAAGAAGGAGAATGTGGGGAACATGAAATCAACATTCTTGGCCACTCCTCTGATGCAGGTAACCCTCATGTTTCCTCTGAGTTTGAGAATTTTCAACTCACGCCCCAAGAACAAGACGAACTTGATGCTTTCATTTTTGATCTTATAGGTCCGTCTTCCTTACTTGTTGATCCACCAGTTTCTTCGATGCCCGGGCCCATCGCTATTTCAACCGCCTCGATGCTTGTCTCCGTAGCTGCTCCAATTGTTGTGTCAGTGTCTGGTTCGTAGTCAGGGCCGAAGTCTGAGAAGATCGTTGCATTGCATGATTTGGACGATCTTTCCGTATCTTCGGAGGGCGACTTTACAATAGTCGAATCTCGAGAGAAGGAGGTCCAGACTGAGCAGCCGCGTAAATTCGAACAGCAACTGGTTTCCTTTAAGAAAGAAAAGGTTCAAAAGTTAAAATCCTTGAAGAGCCCTTGCAAATCCCGGAAGTGCAAGACAAAAAGGGAGTGTTCCGAGAAGGTTGGAGAGCATGAAAGAGATGTCGGCACCGAGGAGATAGTTGATATCACAAGCAGCGACACTGCCCTTGGCCGGTATTTTGAGGGGAAGCAAAAACTTCCAACTAAAGGCGGGAAGGGGAGTGGCGGAAAGAGACGTTGAGAGGTCTGGATGGCAGTGGAGCTGATTTCCGTGACATTTTGTTTTGTTTTGTTCAAGTGTAGAATCTGCAATTACTGCTTTTGTTGTACCATTTTTATTTTTTCTTTTTGTTGGCTGATATGCTGTGGGTATGGCCCCCACATTTTGACTTTGTACAAAAAACATTATAAGTGATACAATGCTGACTTTTTGGTTGTAACTTTACTTGCTTACTTATATGTGTTTTATGCACTTATGTCAATTTAATTTACTGCTATTTTATTTTATCTAGTGCCGTGATTACTGCCACAATTCTTTATTTAGAGTAAAAGAACTATAAAGTGTTTTTTTAGTATTCTTATTTGAGTATCGGTGTGTGCCCCTAGTTCACGGGGCTGGTTACTCCGAACATAAGGCAAATGGCCAGTTGATCTGACTGTTTTTTTATTTTTTGTCACTGGACCTGTTTTGTAGCTCCTATCCTTGGGAACTTATGATTTGAACGGCTTAATTTCAGATTTCTTATTGGCCAACAATTGGAATTTTCTACTGGTTTGTAGTATTTTTTCATTGTTAGATTCATGCCCTTTGTTCCCGATAATGGGAGTGGGTTGATTCTTTTTATTCCTACAATGGACGAGTTTCCTGGTATCACCGGGGTTATATCGGTACTTAAAAATATGTATGACTTATGAAATGCGCGTCTTTTGAGAGTGTGCACGGATTATGGGATGCGCGGCTTTTAGGAACGATATGACTCGTCGATCCAGAATGGTTTTGGAACTTCTCGATGTTACCAATATTCAGGCAATGTGAGGAGTTTATGCTTTGAGAGCGTGATTCCATAGCTCAAGAAGTAATGCGCGGCTTATGGGATGCACGGCTTTTGGGACGGATATGACCCGTCGATCCAGAATTGTTTCTGAACTTCTCAACGTTACCAATCTTCAGGCAATGTGAGGATTTTATGCTTTAAGAGTGTGATTCCACAGCTCAAGAAGTAATGTGTGGCTTATGGGATACGCGGCTTTTGGGATCGATATGACCAATCGATCCAGAATGGTTTCGGAACTTCTCGATGTTACCAATCTTCGGGCAACGTGATTCCATAGCTCAAGAAGTAATGCATGGCTTATTGGATGCGTGGCTTTGATTTGGGCCTTCCCGGTGCTGCCATAGCAACACCGGTTCTTAGAAGGCGGAGATCGGGTTCCGCCGATCCAACGGTTTTAGTCAATTTGCTTCCGTCGACTCGGAGGGTATGTGGGGTGTACTTGAGTGTGATTCCACTGTCTCAAGCAGCGATTGGATGGTTTGAGACGATTTTACCCTATTGACTCAACATGTTAGTTTTACGAATGCAGTTTTATTGGTTTAGAAAGCATATTAATTTTATTAAGAAAAGTTGGCCAAGTTCTGCCTATTTACAATGCCTCCGATATTCCAGGATGGTTTATTTACTGAAAAATAAGAAGTACATAAGATAGCTTTAGATAAAGTAATGGCGCAGCGATTCGTTGTTTCATGCTCGAGGAATCTGAATCCCATCAACGGTCGTCAGTTTTAAAGTTCCATCCCCTAGGTTTTGATTGATCACATACGACCCTTCCCAGTTTGGTCCGAAGGCTCCTGGTACGAGATAGACTCATTTGAGGATGAGGTCTCCCACTTCAAAGGTTTGGTTGTGAACTCTAGAGTTGAAGTACCATCCGACCCTTTTTTGGTGAGCAGCGATCCTCAATTCGGCTTCTTACCTCTTCTCGTCAATCATATCAAGTTACTCGAGTAGGAGCTTGTAACACCCCTAATTTTTAGTAACATTATTTAGGACATCTAATTAGTAAAATTAAATGAAATAATGTAAAATGGTTAAAGGATTGAGATTTGTATAATCTAAGGGGTAGCGGTGCCTATTTGAACTAAGGAAATAAGAGAATTACAATGAATTAAGTTAGGGTAGTAGACAAGGGCAATATAGGAATAAGTAATAACCTTATACCCTAAACCCTTACACACATTCATTTGACACGTTCATTTTCACAACCTAAAACAAAACAAGAGGCCTACCACCATTAAAGAAAAAAAGGGGAAGATAAGCTAAATCAAGAGGAATAATCTAATCAACTTAAATCAAGACCAAATCTCAACTCCTTAACCACAAAGCTATGGTGAATAATGACTACATCTCATGTTTTTAATTGTTTTCGTTCTTAGATTTAATTCGATCTATTTTGCAAGGTTTTTCCATGTTTTTATTGTTAAATTGGATATATATGCTTGTTGATGATTTATGCTAATTCATATAAATTTTATTATATGTTTTAATGCGAAAACCCTATTAAATGACATCCAAATGCCTTGCGATTTTTGTATATGATCAGAAATAATATTTTAGAGATGGGTTTAAATTTTAATAATTTTCTGAATTAATGTGTATTTAATATTAATTTTCTAGTAAAGAAAATGGTTATTTGGGTTTAAAATTAATTACGGCCAATATATGTATGTTTTGGGTCAGAAATTAATATATGTTAGAAACATAATAAAAATTAATTATGGTAATTTTTATAGATTTTTCCTATGTGTTTTAATAAGTATATAAAATTATTTAAGGTATGGGACTTAAATGTTTTATATATTTATAAAATGAGAAGGGGCATTTTATAAATAGTTTAAATTGTTCATTTTAGAAATTTGGCAGTACTTTTAGAAAAGAAATTAGCAATCAATCATATTTTGACAAACAAGGCAGGTTAGTTGAAAATAATTGCTTTAAAAAGTTAAAATTTAGTTTATACATGTTTTTTTTACATTTTTCACCACTTTCGGTACCTAGCTTTCGACTAAGTACTTCCGCCTCCATCACCATCGAAACTAATGTGTATGGTATCAAAGAATTGGTAGGTAGCGAAAGGTATGAAGTCAAAACAAGGGGTTTCGAATGGGTCAGCCTTACTTTCTTTTAAATGAAAATGCGTCTGCTTTGCTTTTGAAAGGAATGCTCTGGACTAAGTTAGCTTTCGACTGGGTTAAATGGTTTTAAGGAATGGTTCTGAAAGAGGTTGTGCCTTTTTGTTTTAAGTAAATGCTTCCGAAGGGGCCTAAACCCCTTGCGGCTGCATCTTACCTTTTGAAGCAATGCCTTCGAAAGGGTTACTTTGTTTTTAAAACTTATCCACTTATCCAATGCTTTCGAAGGGTTGGTTTCGACACCATCACTTCTTTACTTAGGAAATGCTTTTGAAAGACTGCATTCGACTTAGTTTTTTTATGACCCATTTGTTCTTTTGAAAGTTAAACCCAAAAGTTTCGAAAGTAACGGTTTTAAATGGTTTTGAAAGGTTATTCCACATGTTTTACTTGAACCTAAATGCTTTCGAAAGGTTTGATTTTATGGAATGTGTTTATTGCTTTCGAAAGGTTTAAGATAAAGGTTTCGAAGGGGTGGTTCCCAATGGTTTCAAAAGGGTTTAAATGGAAGGTTCTAATGTTTTCGAAAGGCAACGTTTATAGTGTTTTGATAAGAGGATGTCTAAGGTTTTAAAGCTTTCGAAAGATAGGTTTTTCAATGTTTTCGAAAGGTTTATTAAGAATGGTTTCGAAAGGTAAGTTTTGGCTTTTCGGCTTAAGGTTATAAAGCTAAGTGTTACTTGGTTTGAAAAGGAGTACTTTCAATGGATTCGAGAGGGGTACTTTGAAAGGTTTAAATTTTTTCATCAACAAAATTTTGTGTAAAGTATATATAACATGGCAAGGTGATCTGAGTAAAGCATAGAAGTATATTTTCCTTGTTTAAAGTATGATTTAAAGGCTTAAATTAATTTGAGAGAAAATGTTTTCAAGGAAAATTTATGGGTAGTTGACCCTAAGTAAAATGACTCAGATATCAAAATACCTGATGGGACTGGTATAGGGTCGCGCCCTATACATTAGCTATTAGCCCCTAGCTAATTTAGTGAAAAGTTCCAATGTGTAAGGCTTTGTCACAAGTAAGATTAAAATGATGTTACACACAGAAAGGAGTATACAAAGAGAATATAGGTTATTGGTGAGCCCACAAAACCATTAGGATCAGTTGACCTTGGGAGAACTAAGTTAGGGATAGACCGTCCAAAAGAGGAGTATCTAACATAAGTTAGATTATTTGTTTATTTGGCATAGTAGGCCCAAGTGAGCCAAAGTTTATAAATTAGCCAAACAAAACTATAATGTTCAGACAGATAGTCCATTTTTTACCTGATTTATATGCTTACATGATATTGCTATATCGTTTTAACCAGTTTTGGTTGTAGGATTAAGATTTGCAAAAGATATGTTTTAAAAGCATATTAGTGAGGGGAAACATGTTCCACTAAGCGGCGTGGTCTCACTTAATATCAAATAACCGAGATGTATACTATTATTCACACCAGGCTTTATTCTGGCTAGAAGTTTATATTTTACCCTTAAACTCTCGGGTGCTCAAAATTGATTTGAGTAGGCTAAGGGTTGAGGATTTTCAAGTTTTAGTAGGTGGACGAATAAAGTTCTGGAGACGAGCAGGAGGCTGATGCTAGCTATATTTAGGAGTTGTTTTATTTTATTTTATTTCCGTTGTGCTATATTAAGTCTGTGATGACTATTTAGTACTCTGATCAACCAAGGGGGCATCTTCATATGTCGCTCTTGGCGTATTTTGTAATAATTATATTTGATCTGAACCTGGGAAATGTTTGAGATTATGTAACTTGGATATGAAATGTTGTTTTGAAATGTAATCAGAAAAGTGTTTTAATCTGTGATGATTTTATTTCATATTCAAGTGCTTTTGATATTACGGATACCATTGACATTACCGTATTTGGTCACCGTAAGTTAGTACTATGGATGACTACAACATCTGTAGTGCTTAGCTTTGGGCCTCCACATAGGGGATGATATAACTTGGTATCAGAGCGTAGGTTTAGGAAAAACTTTAATAAATGATTTTTTAAAGCATAATCCTAAGGAATTAGAGGAAAGATCGGGGTATGGGATAACGCTATAGTAATGTACTTGTATTTGCTATATATAAGTATACAGTATATCTCTATTCTCCTATCTCTCTTAGGCTATTCTTCTGTATCTTACGAGGCTTGAATACTGATATGGATGCTAGAAGTGGAAAATTTAACCTTGGAGGTGGAAGCACCACAACAAATGGAAATGCTAGACCAAATACTAGGAGAAACCTAGGTCAGGCACAAGTTGAAAATGTGGGTGTTGGAGTCCCACAAGTTGACATGGGAGCAATGTATCAGTTCTTTGTCAACATGGTGCAGGCGGGGGTTGCTGCTTGAGTAGTTGGAGGAGGGGTTTAGGAAGCTCCAGTGGTCAACAACTATGCTATTCTGAGTAGGTATTATGCTCGGTTGGGAGGAAAGCTATTCATTGAAACTAAGGACGCAATCGAAGTAGAGAATTGGCTGCTTCATTGTGAGAGGATTTTCGCTGATCTTGGGCTCAATGATGAGCAGAAGAGAGGAATCGCTTCGAGACAGTTACAAGGAGTAGTGTTGTACTGGTGGAACAGCGTTACAGTTGAAGTTAATGAGGAGACAATGACATGGGCCGAGTTCAAGAGGAGGTTTGGAGAGAGGTTTATGTTTGAGATTGCGAAGTCTGCTCTGCTCAGAAAGTTTGCTGAATTAGAGCAAGGGGAGATGACTATGCTGTATTATGCTACAAGGTTTGAAGAGTTGGCAAGGCATGGCTATGCTACGATAGTTACTGTGATTAAGAGGAACGAGAAGTTCATCACAGGGTTGAAGCCTGAGCATGCTAGGGCAATGTTACCACATATCAGTGATCCTTGTGATGTTGTAGTAGAGATGGCTTTGAGAAATGAAGAGATGCTTGCTTTTCTGTAGAGAAATAAGGCAAAGGAAGTCCAGGTGGGGCAAAGTCAAAAAAGGAAGTTTTTCCACAAGAAAGGAGCTCAAAAGTGTGGAGCTTCCAAGAAAGGAAAGTCGAAGGTTGTCTGCTTTAAGTGAGATAAGAAAGTGAATTTTGCTAATGAATATCACTCGGGTGATGGAAAGAAGGTGATCGAGAAGAAGAACATTAGATGCTTCAACTGCGATCAAATTAGCATTACAAGAACCAATGCAAGGAGCCTACTAAAGAAGAAAAGGGCAAAGCATATGCATTGAAGCTAGCTACCTCGAGACCAACAGTAGAGGAAAAAGGAAAAGCCGTATTGGGAGGTACGTCTCTGATTCATGGTATGTCAGTTAGCATTCTGTTTGATACTAGTGCATAGCATTCTTTTGTATCTCGTTGTTTGGTAGATAAGCTTAACCTAGAAACCTCATATTTAGTCACTTCCTTAAGGGTTGCTAATCTGATAGAAGGGTATGCGACACTTGGGATGAAGTGTGACCACCTAGAGTTTGATTTGTTAGGTCATACCTTTGTTTGCAGTTTGCATGTGTTTGATTTCATAGGATTCCGAATTATTTTGGGTATGGATTGGTTAAGTAAATAGATGCTAGGATATTTTGCCATGATAGGAAAATATCGCTTAGACACCCTGACTGTAGTGATCGGATTGAATATACCGTAGGAAGCCCTGGCTGTGAGGTGAATGCTTTGCTGGGTGTTGTGGAAGTCGAGGACGAGTTAAATGGAATTTTCATGGTTAGAGTATTCGCAGATGTCTTTGAACCTATAGTAGGATTGCCACCAAAATGAGCCATTGAGTTTTGGATAGATTTAGTACTTGGAGCAGAACCGGTGAGTAGACCGCCAAGCAGGATGACACCTACCGAGATGAAGGAGTTAAAGGTGCAGTTAGTTGATTTGGAGGGTAAGAATTTTATCAGACCAAGTAGTTCGCATTAGGGAGCAGTCGCAGTGTTTGCTAAGAAGCTGGATGGATCGTTAAGGTTATGTATTGATTATCGTAAGTTGAATGAGAAGGCGATAAAGAATCGATATCCTTTGCCTAGAATTGATGATTTTTCAACCAGTTGAGTGCAACCAAGGTATTTTCTCAGTTGGATTTAGCAACAGGTTACCATCATCTTAGGGTAGCAGAGGATAGTATTCCTTTGAAAGCATTTAGAACTAGATATGGATCGTACGAATGGTTAGTGATGCCATTCGGACTAACTAATGCGCTATCATTCTTTGTAGATTTGATGAACCGAGTTTTCCGACAATATTTGGATAGGTTCTTGTTAGTATTTATAGATGATATTTTGATATACTCTATGGATGAATGGGAGCATGAAGTTCATCTTAGAGTGGTTCTTGAGACGCCGAGGCATCATCAGCTGAAGGCAAAGTTTTCGAGGTGTCATTTCTGGAAGAAGGAAGTGAAGTTTCTTGGTCATGTAGTCTTAGAGAAAAGGTTGTATGTAGATCCGACTAAGATTGAAGCAGTGAATAATTGGAAGAGACCCGAGATAGTGACTAAGATAAAGAGTTTTCTTGGATTAGCTGGGTATTATCGAAGGTTCATAAAATATTTCTCGCGAATAACAGCACCGATGACCAAGCTAACATAAAAAGATGTGAACTTTTTATGGACGAATAAATATGAGGAAGCATTCCAGAGTTCGAAACACTTATTGACCAATGCACCTGCGTTAGTTGTTCTGGAAGGGAATCCGGACTTAGTAGTATATACCGATGCTTGTGGAACTGGGTTAGGAGCTATGTTAATGTAGAGAGGTAAAGTGATTACCTACGCATCTCAATAGCTTAGACCGCATGAGATTAGGTACTCAACTCACGATTTGGAATCAACCACGGTGATTTTTGCGCTGAAGGTTAGAGGCATTACCTTTTGGGAGAAAGATTTGAGTTATATACGGATCATAAGTCGTTGAAGTGTCTACTCTCTCAGAAGGAGCTAAATATGGGACAGCAGAGATGGTTGGAATTTATAGTTGCTTATCACTTTGGAATTGGGTACACGCTAGTAAAAGGTAATAAGGTTGCAGATGCACTTAGCAGAAAACATCAGAATGTAGTGTTGGTAATGGTAGCTGAGTGGAAAGATTTGGAAGCATTGACTACATGTAGAGTACAATGGAGGTCTAAGAGTAGTCCTGGTACGGAGACCGTAGTGTTGTCATGTTTAGAAGTTCGACCGATGATGATCGAAAAGATTGCTTCTAAGCAAAGGGAGGATCCAGTATTAGTTGAACGGATCAGGAAGTTAACGGATGGAACCAAGAGTTATGACCTGAAAGATTTTAGTCTTGATAAGAATGGGTGGTTGAGAAAGAAAGGAAGATTGTGTATTCCGAATATGGTAGACATTAGGAAGGAAGTTTTGGAGGAATGCCATCATTCGAAGTTCACTATTCATCCAGGTAAGATGTACCAAGACAAGAAGAGGAGTTTCTTCTGGTAAGGTATGAGGAGGGATGTAAGTTTATGGGTAAAGCAGTGTCTGAACTGGCAATAGGTAAAGGTCGAACATTAGAAGCCAAGTGGGTTACTTCAGCCATTAGATATTCCTGTATGGAAGTGGGATTCTATTTCTATGGATTTTATAGGCAGGTTTCCAAGATCTAATAATGGAAAAGAAAGTATATGGGTTGTAGTGGATAGGTTAACCAAGAGTGCCCATTTCATTACAGTTAAGTCATCTAGGATGGCATCTATTTTGGCTTAATTATTCATGAAGAATGTAGTTAGACTTCGTGGGATTTCTAGTAGCATAGTAAGTGATAGAGATTCCTTATTCACTAGCGAGTTCTGGAAGAGTCTACAGGATACCTTAGGAACCAAGCTCAAGATGAGTACCGCTTCCCATCCATAGATTGATGGGCAAATGGAAAGAGTTAACAAAGTCTTATAAGATTTGTTGCGATCTTGTGCGCTAGATTTTGGAGGATCATGGGAAGACCATCTACACTTAGTCGAGTTTCCATATAACAACAGTTATCAGGCTAGTATAGGGATGACACCATTTGAAGCTTTGTATGGAAGGCTATGCAAATCTCCAGTTTGTTGGTTAGAGACTGAGGATAGGTTGGTTTTTGGTCCGGATTTAGTAAGAGAAGCTGTAGAGAAGATTGAATTGATTCAAGCTAGAATGAAAGAAGCCCAGTCTAGGCAGAAGAGTTATGCTGATAGAAGACAGAAAGACTTAGAGTTCTCAGTAGGAGATCATGTTTTCATTAAGGTGTCATCGATGAAAGGTGTAATTCGATTCGGGAAATAAGAGAAATTGGCACTAAGATTTATTGGACCATTTCCTATTATAGAAAGGATCGGGAAACTCGCATATAGAGTACAGTTACCGAAAAGTTTAGCAGGAGTCCACGATGCATTTCATATTTCTCATCTAAGAAAGTGCATTCGAGATCCGGAGACTACTATAGCACCAACTGTGTTAGATGACTCAGTAGTAGAGCCGAATTTGGCTATAGTAAGGAAGCTAGTTTGTATAGTCGCGAGAGATGAGAAGAGGCTAAGGAACAAGACAGTCGGATTAGTTAAAGTCCAATGAGGCGACGACGAGAGAGACTATACTTGGGAGACTGAGAGCAGGATTAGAGATTCTTATCCTGATTTGTTTGTTGGTGTGTTTACCTTTTTGATTGATGTGTTTTCTGAATTAATGTGGATTTAATATTAATTTTCTAGCAAAGAAATTGGTTATTTGGGTTTAAAATTAATTACAGCTAATATATGTATGCTTTGGGTCAGAAATTAATATATGTTAGAAAACATATTAAAAATGAATTACAGGAATTTTTATAGATTTTTCCTAAGTTTTTTAATAAGTATATAAAATTATTTAAGGTATGGGACTTAAATGTTTTATATATTTATAAAAGGAGAAGGGGCATTTTGTAAATAATTTAAATTGTTCATTTCAGAAATTTGGCAGTACCTTTAGAAAAGAAACATCCAATCATGTTTTGACAAACAAGGTAGGTTAGTTGAAAAGAATTGCTTTAAAAAGTTAAAAATCAGTTTATACATGCTTTTACATGTTTCATCACTTTTGGTACCCAACTTTCGACTAAGTACTTTCGCCTCCATCACCATCGAAACCAATGCGCATGGTACCAAAGACTAGGTATGTAGAAAATTGGTCTGAGGTGAAAGGTATGAAGTCAAAACAAGGGGTTCCGAAGGGGTTGAAGCCTTACTCCGTTTTTAAATGAAGATGTGCCTGTTTTGCTTTCGAAAGGAATCCTCTTGACTTAGTTATCTTTCGACTTGGTTAAATTCTTTTAAGGAATGGTTCCGAAAGAGGTTGTGCCTTTTTGTTTTAAGTAAATGCTTTCGAAGGGTCCAAAACCCTTTGCTGCCACATCTTACCTTTCGAAGCAATGCCTTCAAAAGGGTTACTTTGTTTTTGAAACTTAGCCACTTCTCCAATGCTTTCAAAGGGTTGGTTCGACACCATCGCTTCTTTACTTAGTAAATAGCTTTCGGAAGAGTGCTTTCGACTTAGTTGTTTTACGACCCTTTTGTTCTATTGAAAATTAAACACAAAGGTTTCGAAAGAAACAGTTTTAAATGGTTTCAAAAGGTTATTCCACATGTTTTCCCTGAACCCAAATGCTTTTGAAATGTTTGATTTTATGAAAAGGGTTTAGTGCTTTCGAAGGGTTTAATATAAAGGTTTCGAAGGGGTGGTTCCCCATTGGTTTTGAAAGGTTTTAAATGGAAGGTTCTAATGTTTTCGAAAGGCAATGTTTATAGTTTTTTGATAATAGGATGTCTAAGGTTTTAAAGGTTTCAAAAGAAAGTTGTTCAATGTTTTCGAAAGGTTTATTAAGAATGGTTTCGAAAGTATGTATTGGTCTTTCGGCATAAGATTATAATGCTAGGTAGTTACTTGTTTTCGAAAGGGGTACTTTCAATATATTCGAAAGAGGTACTTTCAAAGGTTTAAATATTTTCATCAACAAAGTTTTTTGTAAAGTATATATAACATGGAAAGGTGATTTGAGTAAACCATAGAAGTATATTTTCCTTGTTTAAAGTTTGATTTAAAGGCTTAAATCAATTTGAGAGAAAATGTTTTCAAGGAAAATTTATGGGTAGTTGACCCTGAGTAAAATGACTAAGATATTAGAATACTAGATGGGACTGGTATAGGGTTGCATCCAATACTTTAACTATTAGCCCCTAGCTAATTTAGTCCTAAATTCCAGTGTGTAAGGCTTTGTCACGGGTAAGACTAAAATGATGTTACTTACAGAAAGGAATATACAGAGAGAGGATAGGTTATTGGTGAGCCCGTAAAACCATTAGGATCGGTTGACCCTGGGAGAACTAAGTTAGGAGCAGACCGTCCAGAAGAGGAGTTTCAAACAGAAGTTAGATTATTTGTTTATTTTGTCTAGTAGGCCCGAGTCAGCCAAAGTTTAGTAGTTAGCCAAAAAAAACTTAATTTTGGACAGATAGTCAATTTGTTACCTGATTTATATGCTTACATGATATTGCTATTTTTTTAACCTTTTTTGGTTGCAGGATTAAAATTTGCAAAAGATATGTTTTAAAAGGATATTATTGAGGGAAAAACCATTCCGCTAAGCGGCATAGTCTCACTTAATATCAAATAACCGAGATGTATAGTATTATTCACACCAAGCTTTATGTCTGACTCGAAGTTTATGTTTTTCCCCATAAACTCTCGAGTGCTCAAAATTGATTTGAGTAGGCTGAGGGTTGAGGATTTTTAGGTTTTAGTAGGAGGACGAACAAAGCTTCCGGAGACGAGTAGGAGGCCGATGCTAGCTATATTTCTGAGTTGTTTTATTTTATTTTATTTCTGCTATGCTGTATTAAGTCTATGATAACTATTTAGTACTCTGATCAACCAAGGGGGCATCTTCATATGTTGCTCTTGGCGGAATTGTAATAATTATATTTGTTCTGAACTTGGGAAATGTTTGGGATTACGTAACTTGGATATGAAATGTTTTTTTGAAATGTAATTAGAAAAGTTTTTAATCTATGATGTTTTTATTTCATATTCAAGTGCTTCTGATATTATGGATACCATTAACATTATCGTTTTTGGTCACCAGAAGTTAATACTATGGATGACTGCAGCATCTGTAGCACTTAGCTTAGGGCCTCTAGATAGGGGATGTTACAGAGCTCCTCATTTTGCTTCTAATTAGAATTCTTCCTTCGATGAGAGGGGATTTCTAGTTCGACGGGGATCATTGCTTCTGAACCATATGCCAAGGCGTATGCCTGGTTGCTGCTTTGTGTGTTGTTTTGTAAGCCCATAGTGCAAGTGGAAGTTCATCAACCCAATTTCCTTTAGCTTTAGTTAGCCGCTTTACGATGATGGACTTGATGATCTTGTTTATTGCTTCCACCTGCCCGTCTGCTTGCGGATGAGCGACCGCGAAAAGCTTTTCTCGATTCGGAAGCGTTTGCAAAAGTCTTTTACTCGGCGCTTTCGAATTGGGTCCCATTATCAATGATGATTCTCTGTGGCACACCAAACCTGCAAATAATGTTTTTAGTAACAAAATTAATGACTTTCTTTGTGGTTATGGTGGCTAGCGGTTCCGCTTTTGTGAAATAGTCAATGGCAACTATGGCATATTTAGCCCCTCCTTTAGCTATTAGCAATACGCCAATCAGGTCAATTCCTCATATTGCAAACGGCCATGGGACGTCCATCTAGATTAGCCCTGTTGAGCGAGTTCTTTTAATCTTGCTAAATCTTTGGCATCGGTCACACCATTTGGCGTAATCTGCTGCTTCGCGATTTACCATTGGCCAGAAGTATTCGTACCGGAGGATTTTTTTTCACTAGGGTTTGTTCCCCAGTATGGTCTAAGCAGTCGCCTTTGTGAACTTCCTTCAGGATCTTCCGAGCTTCAGCGTCGGTCATACATCTGAGCAAAGGGGCAGAGAACCCCCTTCGGTAGAGTATCCCATCTTGTATTATGAATCACCGTGCGTTTCGGAGAAGCTTTTTCCACTGGTTCCTATCTGCGGGAAGAGATCCTATAAAGAAAATAGTCTTTGATTGGCGTCATCCATGTTTTTGGTTCAGTGGTGGTTTCAAAAATCAAGATGACATCCATTTTGATTATACTTGGAGTGGTCATGGTCTCAACTGGGACTAGTCCCAATGCTTGAGCTTCTCCGGAGCTGGCCAATTTAGCTAAGTAGTCAGCCTTCGCGTTTTGCTCCCTCGGGATGTGAGTTATGGTGTAATGTTCGATGTTGTTCAGCAACTCTTTTACTTTAGATAGATATGGGGAAAGGTTCTCCCCTCGAGCCTGGTATCCACCTTTCACCTGGTAGGAGACTAGTTGAGAGTCGCTGTGGATGTGAATGGACTTTATTCTGACTTCCTTCACAACTTTTAGTCCCACAATCAACGCTTCGTATTCCGCTTCAATAATTGTCGTAGGGAATTCCAAGCGTAGGGCATAGCAAATGGCTCATCCTTCGGGTGTTTGCACTACTCCTGCCCCTGAGTAGAGTTTATTAGACACTCCATCGACGAAGAGTTTCCATCGTGTTTCCGCTTCCAATGGTTCTTCTTCTTCATCATTCCACATGGAAAATTCGTAGATGAAATCTGCTAGCGCATGCCCGTTGATTGCCTTTCTCGGATGGAAAGTGATTTCATAATGGCTTAATTCGATATTCAATTTGAGGAGCCACCTGGAAGTCTCGAGTTTGTATAATACTTGCTTCAAAGGTTGATCGGTCAATACTTTGATCGAGTGCGCCTGGAAATACGATCGTAACTTCCTAGACGCGATTAGGTGGCAATACGCTAGCTTTTCCAATTTCGGATAATTTTTCTCGGCTCTAGTCAACCGCTTGCTAATATAGTATATGCTTCGTTGAATTCTAGCTTCTTCACATACAAGAGTTGCACTCAACGCGTGACGTGAGGCTGCTAGTAGATGAACAAATCCTCTCCATCTATTGGCTTTGATAAGATTGGCGGGGTTTCCATATGTCGCAGCAACTCTTCAAATTAGTTTATCAAGCCTCATTCCATTCGAAGTTTTTATTTCCTTACTTCAATGCATCAAAGAATGGTATACATTTGTCGTTGGCTTTCGAGATGAACCAGCTTAGCGCTGCGACTTTCCCATTCAAGCTTTGTAATTCCTTTTTATTCTTCGGGGCTTGGACTTCTCATGGGGCAGTTATTTGCTCCGGATTTGCTTCAATGCCTTTGGCGCTCACTATGAATCCCAAGAACTTTCTAGAGGCTACCCCGACGTGACATTTAAGTGGATTGAGTTTCACTCCATATTTTTGGAGTATTTCAAACATTTCGGCGATATTGTTTAGGTGATTGACTACTACTCATGATTTCACCAACATGTCATCCACATAGACCTCCATGGTCTTTCCGATCTGATGCTTGAACATTACATTTACTAATCTTTGGTAGGTTGCCCCTGGGTTCTTTAAACCAAATGGCATTACCCTATAGCAGTATAACCCTAGGTCGTTGATGAGGCTGGTGCTTTCCTGGTCAGGTTCGTGCATCAGGATCTGACTGTATCCCAAGTACACGTCCATAAATGATAGCAGTTCATGCCCAACCGTCCCATCCACAAGCTGGTCAATTTTGGGCAGTGGAAAACTATCCTTTGGGCATACTTTGTTTAAGTATAAGAGTCGATGCAAGTTCGCCATTTCCCGTTGGACTTCTTGACCAAAACCGGGTTAGATACCCATTCGAGGTAGGTCACATCACGGATAAAACCGTTGGCCATCAGCTTGTCTACTTCTTCTCCCAATGCCTTGGACTGCTCGGGGCCCAGGCTGTGCATTTTCTACTTTACCGGCGTAAACCTAGGATCAATATTGACCACGTGACATGCAATTTTTGGCGTTACCCCACACATATTGGAATGTGTCCAAGCGAACACATCCAAGTTGGCAAGAAGAAATTTGGTGAGTTCTAATCGCATCTTGTTTCCAAGGTGCGATCCAATTTTCAAAATTCGCGTCGGGTCATCCATATTGATAGGAACAAACACCGTCAACTTTTCCAACGCTGCCCAATCGTCCCCTGAACTTCTTTCTAGGGTCCAAAGCCTTGTCGAATTGGCTATGGTCCCCAAGCCAGGGGCAGTTATGTAGTTGCTATTTGGTAGGTTCACGAATGTGAATAGTTCTCCCTGAATTTTTTCCTTTTCCTTTTCTTTTGGATACGCGCAGTTCCGCAATTTAACATTCTCTGGTGGCGCATTGATCTCCTTTGACCACCCCAGTTCCGTTTGCCATTGGTAATTTCATGGTAAGGCACCACTGGGCTAAAGCGATTCTGAAATCCGCCAGCGCGGGCCATCCCAAGAAGGCATTATATGCCGAAGCTTCATCTATAATTACAAAACTCTGGATGAGGGTGACTCTTTGGTTGCCTTCCTCAAGTTATACAGGCAAGTCAATCGTCCCAATGGATTGTTTGGGTTTGCCAGTGAATCCTTGGATTTTTGTTTGGTATGTAGATACATCTTACATGCTGATCTTTATCGGTTCAAAGGTACATTTGAAATTCATAGAACTGCCGCTGTCAACCAATACTCATCGGACCATAGCGGGTCTGATCCCTACTTTCACTACCATGGGATCGAGAGTTTGAGCTTCAATCCATTTGGTATCCCAATTTCGGAATACTATATCATCATTCAAGGTTTTCTATTGCTTGGTTGGAGTCCCATCTTCGATCACGAGGCACGAATCCTTTAGAGTGTGTTTTAACAAGCTCGCATATCGCTCCATTTCTGCCCAACTCCTCTATGTGGGATGCGGTCATCCAGATATCATTCCAATTATGAGTCTCTGGTCAGTTCGCTTAGATCCCTCTTCATTGGTTCCAACTTGGTTTCTTCGATCCCTAGGAGCTTGGGGAGGCATGGGTTGGTCAGGATTTCACTATTTCCTCACATATTGCTAATGCTTGTTTTCTCGGATCAGCTCTTCAATCAAGTTCTGTAGGTGGCGGCATTCGTTCTTGTTGTGACCATGCGTCTCATCGAAGCGACAGAACTTCCTCTAGCCCTTTTGTTGTTTAGTTGCATCCTTTTATGGGTTTCTTGTACTCCTTTGTCCCTCGTGTAGCAAGGTAGATGTTTTTTGGAGTCTCATTGAGTGAGGTGTAATCTTTGGGCCTGAAGCTCTTAAGTCGCTTATTGTTACCATTATGTTTGCTGGAATTATGATTTTTCCTTTTTTGGTTCCCTCCTTTCCCGTACTTCCTTCAACGGTCCTAGAGGCATTTATGTTCCGGTTCGTCACCATGTCACTCTGCCTAACATTCATCGGTTGCATGCTAGTAGACTTCCTTTCTACCTCCTGTGCCTCTTACAATCTCAGGTATTGAATTGCCTTACGATTGAAGTCCTTTCTAGTGGTAGGTTGTTTCGTTTTGATCCATTTCCCGAACTCTGTTTCAGGGTGAATGGCACGGACCAAGGCCATAAAAACCGTATCCTCGTTCGGATTTCTTACTTCCGTCATTGCAGTATTGAACCGGTTCATGAAAGACTTTAGCGATTCATTTCATCCCTTGAATAGACTGGACAAGGACATTACATCTTTGGGCTGCGCTTTGTGAAGTCTGAATTGATCAAGGAATCATGCTGTTAGCTGGTAGAAAGTGGAGATGGGTCTCAGTGAAAGTCTAGTGAACCACATAGAAGCAATTCCTTCTAGAAACATTGGGAAACATCTACATCGAACAACGTTTGAAGCATTTGCTCCGTCCATGTACCAACCGTACTTATAAAGACGGGGTTTTGGGTCTTTTGTTCTATCATAGGATGGAATAGTTGGCATAGTGAACATTTTTGGGTACCGCTCATTCAAGATCTCATCAGTGAAGGGAGTCCGACTTGGAGCGGATCCTCACTCATCATCTCTTATATTCTTATTCTCATCCATCAGTCGCTTGACCATATCCACAATATATGCCTCAAATGTCCGGTACTCTAGGGGTCGGCTATCAGTCACTACATCGAGTGTTTGGCTTTGCAAATGGTCTTGGTGAGTGGGCTGAAGCTTAAGCTCTCCTGTCTTCGGAAGATCCACATCCTTGGGATCTCGTTGTCTTGTGGTTGGCTTAATTGGGGCAGTTTGGACATTCCTTGCGTTATCGAGTGCATTGGCATTTCCTTCCAACTTGTCATCGTTAAATTGCTCTCCATCTTCTGAGTCAGAAAGGTCCATGGATATGTCCTCTTGTGGGGTCTTCGGTCCTTAAATCAAGTTCATAGCTGGTTGCCTTGTGGTCGGTGGAGTACTTGTGTTTCCTTCTACGTTGGTTCGCATGGTTCTAGCCATCACTCATTTTTGCGGCTGCTTCCCGTTTCTTTTGTTTAGACTAGAAATGAAATAATTTTCTTGTTCAATGGCAGCCGTGGTTTCTGCCATAGTTCTTGGAGAAGGATGTGATTGTAAGTTCAAGCGGGCATTATGCTTATCCATAAGAGCTCTCTGACTGCTTTCCATTTTCTAATAGATTTCATCAACCATTTTATTCAATTCATCTCTTATAATGACTTCATGTTGATTAGAGCATCCCGGCCCTGATCTCCTGCGTTGGCACCATTTACTTCAATTTATTGATGAGTCATCTATTCTCCAGTATTACTGCCCCTATGGATCATCCAAAAGTAGTTCTTTTTCTTCCCGGAGCCATTGATTCTTAGCAGCAGATCTTTGGAACAGAGATTAAGGATCTAACTTCTGAACCTATCTGATCTAAAGTAGATAGCTAGATCTGAGCCTGAGTTGGGTTCTTGGTGAAAGCACCAAAATATTGACCCAAGAAGTGGATCAATGAAAGCAGCAGCCCTATTCTTGCAGAGCAATAAAATATAGAATAAGTGTAAAAAAAAGCAGAAATAGTAAAAAGACAAGAATTTTTTATAGTGGTTCGACTGTTAACGAAGCCTACGTCCAGTTTATAACTTTTGTTATTGACTAACTGCAATTACAAGTTGAATCTAATTACAATTTGATTATATCTTGTAAGTTAGATCAAGTCACCAGTGTTAGACTTCACTAGATGATCACAGTGAATCCCTTAGATGACTGTTGTGTGGGAGGAAAAGAGTGAAGAATAGTTTCTATAGAGTTTCAGCAGCCAATCCCGAAGATCCCGTTTATGTTGTAGGTAGGATAGTATTTATAGGGGTTCGAGAGCTATTGGGCTAGGCTGACTTGTCAGATGCTTGAAAATGGCCGTATGAAGGTGCCTTGGAAGTTTCACCATGAACCAAACCAATTTGATGGATCGCTAGCGATTCATAGCTTCTAGCTTGTTGGCGATCCAATTGCTTGAGATGCTCCTCATCATCCTCTCCTTTGAAGATTGTGGAAATCTAGCAAAAAGGTATGAATTGCTAGCGATCCATGTACTTAGTGGATTTTTGAACTTTTTCTTTTAGATCACGTCTATTATCTCGTGTCGGTGTTCCCCATGTAATTTCATAGCATGTTTCATTGTTTTGATGTCGATCCACACACTGGTTGCATTAGACTGCTGATTGAACTAGACGAAGCTTGCTTCTTGATTTAACTAGCTTGGAATTCCATCAAACATAGCCATTATCCTTAGAATACCTTTTGGACCATCCCGCAAGAGGATTCATGGATCTACGAGCGGACATTATGGATCGCTAGCGATCCATCACATTAGTGTGTTATCGCTTTCCTTTCCTCCGATCTTTCTTGGTTAGTTCCTCTATTCTTTTTGATTGGCTCTTGAGCTATTCTGACTCGATGAACCTATTCCGATTTTCTTTGGATTCTACTGGGTTAAAAACCCAGATAACAGGAGTCATGTACAGGAAGGGTTTCTCCATCCCCTGCTTCGGTGTATCGCCAATGGTGAAATTAAGCGAGTATTAAGAGAAGTCCATGAAGGAGAATGTGGCGATCACAACGGGGGCAAATTAATCCTAGCGAAGAAGATACTTTGCTATTATTATTTCTAGCCAGCTGTCAATCGAGATGCGGCTGATTATGCTAGACAATACAACAAGTGCCAGATGTTTGAAAACATTTCGAGAGCCCCATTGATGGAAATCAATTAGATGGTCGGTCCATGGCCGTTTTCTACTTGGGGTATTGACATTATCGTCTCTTTATCGATTTCCAAATGTGGTTTGAAGTACGCCATCGTAGCACTTGACTACTTCACTAAATGGGCTGAAGCTGAACCTTTGGCCATGATCACTACTAAGAAATTAATCAATTTTGTTGTTTGAAACATCACCTATTGTTTTGGTCTCCCCCAAACAATCATAACCAACAACAGGACTCAATTCGATGACACTGAGTTCAAAGACTTCTATCGCCGACATCATTTCGAAAAAAGATTTATGGCATTTGCACACTCTTAACCTAATGGATAAGTCGAAGTTGTTAACAAAATCATAAAGTCCATTCTGAAGAAGCGTTTGGAAATGGCTAGAGGCAAGTGGGTTGATGAACTCCCGTTAGCATTATGGGCATAAAGAACTAACCATAAGTCTACGACCAGCCAACTCCATTTTCCCTTGCTTATGGTTCTGAAGCCACGATTCTTGTAGAACTTGAAGTTCCTTCTTATCGAGTGACTTACTTTGACCCTAAAACTAACAAGGATCTCCTTTTGGAATCTCTAGACATGGTTGATGACAAGCACGAAGAAGCTGACTTGAGAGCAGCTGCACACCGACATCGAAACGCCTAGTACTACAATGTTAAAGTCCGGCTTAAACCATTGAAATTGGTGATCTTGTCCTAAAACGGATCTTTCCTAGCCCCGCAAACATTATTCCAAGTTGGGAAGGACCGTATGTCATCAATTAGAAGCTTGGAGATGGAACTTCCAAGCTAGCTACTGTCGATGGCATACACTCCCTAGAGCATGGAACAACGAGCAATTACGAGTCTTTTTCACTTAGTTTTTTTTCATTCGATTATATTTCATTTAGAATTTTCTTTTGTAGTCGAATTCAAAGCTATGTAATAAGACAGAATATATCGCTTCGTTTTTAGTTTGCAATAAAATCTGAAGTTCCTTTCATATCTACGAATTGTTTATGCAAAATATAATAGTTGTGATATACAACCAACTTGCATCTACGTATGCATAATATAAACCAAAAAGTACCCGGAGTTTGGTACCAACCAAGTACTTGGGTCCATATTTAAATTAAACAAAATAAACGTGACTCGACCATTCATCCATTAACTCTCACCTGCAATCTGATGATTTGAGTATAAAGCAGAGAATGGGTGTTACTCGACTGTAACAACCCTGTATTTTGTGATTATTTTAATTATATATATTAATTTCTTTAATTTAATTTCCTGATTTAAAAACTTTATCTTATTTATTAAAATGAATAAATTTTGTTATTTTAAATATAAATTTTGATTTTGATGTGAATTAGAATTCCAAACATGACTAAAAAGAATATTTTCCAGAAAAGTGAATTTTGGTCAATATAGTCAAACTTTGACTTTTAATTTAGAAATTTGAAAGTTTGAAAATTTGAATTTTATCTTTTATTATGAAAGTAAATAAAATTTTAAGAATAATGCTTTTCGTTTCGTTGAAATCTGATTTATAATGTGAATGTTATGCCTTTTTCAATATTGTGTGTAATTTGCTGTATTTAACAAATTGTTTATTTTAAATTGTATAAATAATATTTTATTTGGTCATGTAATGTTCTAATTTATATTTATATGGGTAAAATAACATGTTATGCATATATTTTGGTTTTAAAACATTTTTAAAAGTATAATTGACATTTTCGAGTGTCAGTTGTATTTTGCTTACAATTTCTAATTTCCAGTTTCAATTAATTAAAGTAATTCTTTATTTATTTTTCTATTTTTTTTTCTTAAAATCTTATTTTATTCTCATTCCCACTTTATTTTTTTCCTCATTTATTTTATTTATTTGACCTTTTATTTGTTTTAAAGTGAAATAGAAATTTTCTAAAACTAGTGATATTCTATTTGTAAATTTTAAGTCCTGTTTTGAATTTTTAAACAATTTCTTTAGTTCTTTTTCTAATTTCTCTAAATTTAATTAATTATTTCATTTTTAAAATATAAATGAATTATTTTACTTCACATTTTTTTTTAAATATTTTTAAAATGAAGTTTTTAATTTTCCAAAGTCAATAGTGATTTATTTGTAATTTCCGGACCCTGTTTTCAATTTTTAAGCAATTTCTTATATTCTTTTTCCACTTTCTTTAAAATTAATTAATTATTTTTATTTTATATTACTTTGTTTCGGTTTTAAAGTCAATTTACTGATTTTATTTTTGTTTTATTTGAATTTAAAGAAAAAGAAATATGAAAAGTTTTAAAAGCTTATTTACCTTAAGTCCTTTCATCTCCTTTGTCCTTTCATTTGCCATAACTCCTCAATTACTATCTTGGCTGTGCATTTTTGGTTTGTAGCCGTGATTTTTCAGCCTCCATTCACCCAAAAACATTTTACCTTCTCATTCATTCATGGCTTCAAGAAAATCTATGGGTAATGGCTACTTTTTTTACACTTTTCTTCTCATTTTTCATGTATTTTGCCTTGTTTTCTTTGCTTTTTTGAATGGCCTCCACTCCATATCCACGGCCACCACCCCCTACATCTCTTCCCTGCCATCACCACCAGCTACTCCTCTAGTCTTGACCAAGGCCGAGCCACCATGATGCCAAAACTCCACAAAAATTGCAACACAAGCCATAAAAACATGTTTGACCACTATTTGTTCACCACTTCATTTTCCACCACCACCACCACCTTAGGCCGCCTCCACCACCTCTGGCCAGACCACCACACACCTTTCCTTCCACTGACCTGATCCATACCTCTCTGACCTGACCACACAAGCCCATGGCCGAGCCATTTTTTGTGAACAAAACCCACCAATTTTGCCTTAAACTCTTCATATTCCTTTGTATAAACTTTCCCCTCATATTCTACTACCTAGGCCATGCATACACATGACCAAACCTGAGCCAAACTTGTTCAAACCAGAGCCAAAAACATCCCTAGGCCATGACAAAAGAATAGAGAAAGCAAGGCAAAAGATTTGGCATTCGTATCTCTTTTTATTTAAAAGTTATGTCATTTCTAGTGTATTGAAATTTATGGTTTGCTTTGATTTTTGTTTGGGTTGTAACACAAGATCTATATCATTGGATTTGCTCTCCACACTCAAATTGTATTAGAGTTGTCATGCCTTCATAATCTTTGTGTTGTGAGCTTTGTTGGCAAATCTCCAGCTTAACAGGTGAGTTATTCTCACCAGACAATATGTACATATATAACTAGTGAATTGACCCCTATTGAATCTGTAAAATGCATTATCATGTTACACTTGCTATGTTATGATTTATGATGTTCACCAATGCTTAAACACCTATTATATTATATGTTACTGCTATATTATGCTGTTCTATTATTTTTATCAGTTTATCACACTACAAGTTCCCTTTAGATTAGAATCACTATGGGTTGAAATGATACATACCCGAACGGACTTTAGAATAGGAGAAAATCATTATGGGCTGAAATGATAGGCCTGAATGATTTTCAATTATTTTTCATTTCCCTGGGATTGCGGGTTTGAAATGATCAAACCCGGGTTTTCTTTGTAAATTACGGGTTGAAATGATATATTACCCGTATCACTTTACTTAGACTAGAAATGAAATACAGACCCGTTGTTAAAATATGTTTTTATAAAAATCTTAAAAATATTTTTGAAATGTAAATATTATAATATTTGATTTAAACTAAATAAAAAAATGATTTATGTAAGCATTATTGATTTTTTGAAAATTTATAAGTGAAATAAATTATTGGTAAAACTAGAAAATTTGAAATGTAAATTATTTTGGGAAATTTTAATTGGGTAATAATTGGAATTTAAATTAAATATGAAATGTGATAACTTCATGATAATTTGGATTAAAGTGAATTTAAATGATTTTTATATTATATTAATGATTTTGAATAAAGTTAAAATGTGAAATGAATGAATATTTAAGTTGAAATTTTGAAATATAACTAAAATTGGAAATTTGTGAATTTGGCTTAAGAGTGAACTTTAAGTTAAGTAAATAAAAATGGAATTAAGTTATTTTGAAATTTTAAAATTAAGTGTTAAGTTAATTTAATTTAATGAATTTATAATTTAAAATTGGAATTTAATAAGTGAATTATTATTAAATTTTGATTTTTGAATGGAGGTTTAACTTTATAAAATCATGAATATAAGGGTATTTGAATGATTATATATGATTTTATAAGTTAAAAATGATTTATATAAAAATATAATTGTTTGTGAAATTATACTGAATATTTGAAGTTAATTAACTACATCTCTGAAATGCTATTAATTCTAATGTAAATGATAATACAACATTTGTAAATGCTGTAGTTGATAATAATGAACCAAATGGCTAAATTTAATTAAAGGCTATTATAGCATTTTTGTAATGTTATAATGGTTGAATTTAACTAAGTTTATTTGAAACTAATGTAACCCTATTACAACATTTTAAATGCTGTCTTTTGTTAAATTGAACTGTTTTAAATGTGACTTTCCATAGCATTTTCTAAATGCTGCAAAATTTGAATTTTCATTGTTTTAATTAATTTAAGTGAACGAATGAAAGATTAAAATTTTGGAAATTTAATAATTTAATTATTAATAATAACTTTATTTTTATGATTTAAAATAAAGTAATTTGTTTCGAAATATAAACTATATTGAAATATGATATTTTGATATTTTGAAATGGATTTTTGAAGGATATTGAATTTTGAAATGATATTTGATTTCGAAGTATAAAATACCATTTTGAAATTTTAACCACGGGGTGTATTTAATTTATTGTTTAACTGATCCTTGAAGGATGGGCGATCCCAAGCATCCTTTGAGTTATTGTGCATTTCTACTACAGTTCACTTGAGTTGGTTTACATTATATAAGTATATATTGTCCTGACTCGAGTGTTTTGTGTTTTACTTTACGCTCGGGTCAGCCTGAGTATTTACAGCTTAGCTTTGGATCTCATTCTGGAGCTAGGAATCGCTGGAGATTCTGCTTGTCTAGTTATCTGTTCCTTTCAGTTCAGTTGTTCTATTCTAGTTCTGGTATTTATAAACTTCTATGTATTTGGGATTTCTATTGTATATGTTTTCAGAATGATATTATGTATTATGTTTTGAGAGTTTGTATATAGTAGCTTCATGAACTACTATGGTATTTTATTTCCGCTGTGAGTTATTCTGATATGTTCTGTGTTTGTGATTCTGTGTATTTGGTTTCATTTGCTCCAAATTTATTTACAATCTGTTATTTTGAATTATTCAAGTCAGACATGTGTGGATTATTGTCGATTTGAATGGTCCAAAATAGTGGGTCGTTACAGTTGGTATCAGAGCGAGGTTTTAGGCAAACCTTAGCCTACGGAGCAAAAACTCATTAGAGATAGGGTAGAAATACCCTAGTATAAGTGAAATCAATCTCAGAATCATTTCTTTATGAGAGAACGTATTTTCGAAGTATAAAATGATTTTCAAATGATTTTTAAAGAATTTTCAAAGATTATTTTGATATAAATTTCCTTGCTTTGAAAGTAAAATATTTCTTAAACTTCATTCCTTTCGTATCCACCTTGTTAGTAATTTCTTTGATTAGGATCCTCTAAAATTTTGAACTTCTCTCTTGATTGATCTAGATCCATTGTTGATAGGAATCTATTTTGAGTATGGCAAAATCAGTAGTCTGTTAAGTTGTTTTGAGTAAACTCTGTTGTATCTTTTGCTTAGCTAAAGTTGTCCAACTAAAGATATTTATGCTTCTGTTTTCGTATGTTATGAATTCGAGTCTTTCCAAATTTTTATGGGAATTTTTCTGTATCGATATAGGTTATATATCTCTAATCTTCTTTTGGATTCTTATCGAATAAGATTCCTTTGAATTTTGGAATGCTCCCACTTGTTCTGAAATCCATTCCTGTCTCCCCTAATTGTATTCTTTTGATTTTGGAGCATTGCATCACTCCACTTTGTATGACCTTTATAGGGTGGCGATTCCGCCAATCTTTAAATGATTATAATTGGCATTGATTCATCGGAGATTTCTGTATCCTCGGTTTACGATGTTTTCTATCTTCTGCTATATTTAGATTCTATCTCTGGCAATCGAAGGTCGATTTGCCTTAGATTTTTGCATCGATTATATTCCTGAAGTCACGGTTGACCAGTTAAGGTCGCCCGCGATTCATATAGGCTTATCCATCTTCTATTTGGTAATTTAATTATCTTATCTTTGTTTGAGCCTATCTTTGAATTAGAATTCTATTTGATTAGAGTCCTTCTAAATTTGAATCTCTGTTTTGCTTTGAAATCCATCCTTAAATCGTCCCTTGGAAAGTTTGTGGTTGATTGTCTTTTGAAAATTGTGTATTCATCATAGTTTTTATTTTGATAAGGATGGCCATATTTTTATATAAAGATGAAATGTTTTTGATAAGGATTATGTACCTTTTAAAAAAAATGAGAATTTGAAGTTTTGAAAGGATTTGAAATTTTGAAAATTTTATAAGAAATGGTTTCATATAAAATGATTTATAACTGAAGGTTTTGAATCTGAATTTAAGTGATTGAACTCTGGCATTTTGGAACTGGTTTTAAGATTTTGAAATAATAAATAATATGATTTGAAATTATTTTTCCGAATAAGTAATGTTTCAATGATTTTAATGGGTTTTAATGATTTTGAAGGAATTTCAAAGAAGTTTTCAAAGTAAATGGAAGTCCAGAACCACTTGTGTCGTTGGAAAATAATTTCGGTGATGAGTGCACGCATCATTGACATTGATTTTCGAGTTTCTGAGTGAGAGAGAGGCCACTTCGGTAACTTTGCTATGCGATTGATTTGTGAAACCAATTCTGATTTCAAATTCCGAAGCATGATGTGATATTCGAAAGATATATGTATATATATTGAACAATTTGAAATGAGCCGGTGTTCAGTCCTTGAGTTTTGGATTTGATTTGATATAGCCCTATTTTGGAATCGATTTACTGATTTAATTATGATTTCCAACTCTTGGATTGAAATATGATTTCTTCGACTATTTTGAAGGTTCGAGCACTTCCAAATCAAGGTTAACTTTTCAAAGCTAAAATTTTTAAAAAGTATGAATTATTTGATAAAGTATATAAATTTGTTTTGAATGTTTAAGTATGAAGTAATATGATTTAAATAAGTTGAAACTGTTTTGTTAAGTAAATGAATAAGGCAATTTTAAAATTTTCTAATATGAAATTTAGATTCGAAATGCTTTGAAAAGAATTTGGTCTTCAAAATATTTTGAATAAAATTTAGTTTAAATGTTTTAACTTAGTAACATCTTTATGAAACTATATATTTAACAAGTTGGAATAAATATATAAGTTGTACGTATGGTGTTTTATTCGCATAATTAATTTGATCCAAGTTTGAGTACACAAGTTCGAGGTGGATTACACCATTTCGTGTTAGGATTTTCATTCGATTCTTGATGGCGAATATTTGATATGGATTTTGGGCTTGATTCTAGAATTCTCTATCGTAGTATATGGCTATTCAAGGAGACTGATGGCTTCTAGTCGAGAAACCATATCGAAATCCGCATTAGGGAAGTCGAATGGACAATACTAGTTCGAAAGCGAACTTGTGTGATCGAGCGAGCGATCAAATGTAGTTTTGCGAAATGATGACGTATGTACATCTTATATCCTAATATCATTTATATATTTTGACGCTGAAATTGAAAGCTGTCGAGTTAGAATATCTTTGCTTACTAAAAGAAAATTCCAATTTAAATCACAAAGATATATAACCCATAAAAGCAAAGATATTCAAATCCCATATGGCTCTTCATACAGCGAAATTTATTTTGAAAAATTTGATCCTTATATAAGATGGACCTTACATAAGTATAAGATGATTTTGAAAACATTTGATTTTGGAAATGAATTGGTTGACTTAAATTATTGATTTGGAAATTTGGATTTATTTTCTAAATCTATTATTCTGGAAACGTTGAAACTAAAGATAATTAATTTGAGAAGAAATAATTCGGTGAAATTGTATATGATTTTGAAATTGAACTGATATTGAAACAAATTGAAATTTGAGAACCTTATGTTACTAAACACTTGATTTGGAAGTTGTCGAACTTATATAAAATTGATTTGTATGAGTATGAAATTGATTCGAAAACTATAGATTTGAAAAGGTACTCAATTTGAAAGTGAAATCTTATATATAATGGATATTATATAAGTACGATATTTGAAAGTGATTTGAAAAGGTAATATATGATACATATTTTCGAAGTAAAGATATGGAAAGTGCCTTCTGCTTGATATCCGATTTGTGGCCACATCTTGGATTCATTCTATCGATATTATTCTCTCTGATTTTTGGTTTTCCGGATATGATACTCGAGTGTCCTTCGAATTCCATGGCGTTACCCATGGTCTTACGAACTCGACTGCATAGCGTAATTCGTAAGGCAGTGATTGCTTAAAAGGTACGGATGTTTCCTGGGGGATCCAGGCGTAACCATTGTGTATCTGCGATCTATGGTCGTGTTAGTGGCATAATCTGCAAGGCAGAGATTGCTTAAGGGGTATGGATGTTTCCTGGGGGATCCAGGCGTACCATTTTTATGTATCCTGTGGTCCACCGTTTTGTTGCATGGCGAAATTCGCAAGGCAGTGAATGCTTAAAAGGTACGGATGTTTCCTGGGGGACCCAGGCATAACCATTGTGTATCTGCGATCCATGATTTGATTCGTTTTTGTTTGGATTGTACTTTCCATATCTGTTTTTAAAGGTTTTCCCAGTATTTTCACTAGGTGTTGAAACATGTCTACTAAGTACCTGGAGAATTCCAGTTTTGCGCCTGATCAATGCACTACCAGAGTCTACAGGAACAAGGATAAACTTGTTGAAACATCGAGTTATAAAAGTATTTTGATAAAATATTATATAAAGGATATTTTGATCAGTTATTTTCCTTCCTAAAGGATTTTAAAGTGTTTTAAATATTTTACCTCTTTAACCAACAATTTTAATTAATGGCTCATCCTTGTCTTTCAACCCATTTTCCCTCCTAGATATCCCTATTCCCCTACCTTCTTTTCGGGGATGTCTTCCAACCTATTGTTCTGCCTAGTTGTTTCTCCGAAAATTTTTCCTTTTCGAGGACGAAAAGATTTGAGTGGGGAAGAGTGTAACAACCCTGTATTTTGTGATTATTTTAATTATATATATTAATTTCTTTAATTTAATTTCCTGATTTAAAAACATTATCTTATTTATTAAAATGAATAAATTTTGTTATTTTAAATATAAATTTTGATTTTGATGTGAATTAGAATTCCAAACATGACTAAAAAGAATATTTTCCAGAAAAGTGAATTTTGGTCAATATAGTCAAACTTTGACTTTTAATTTAGAAATTTGAAAGTTTGAAAATTTGAATTTTATCTTTTATTATGAAAGTAAATAAAATTTTAAGAATAATGCTTTTCGTTTCGTTGAAATCTGATTTATAATGTGAATGTTATGCCTTTTTCAATATTGTGTGTAATTTGCTGTATTTAACAAATTGTTTATTTTAAATTGTATAAATAATATTTTATTTGGTCATGTAATGTTCTAATTTATATTTATATGGGTAAAATAACATGTTATGCATATATTTTGGTTTTAAAACATTTTTAAAAGTATAATTGACATTTTCGAGTGTCAATTGTATTTTGCTTACAATTTCTAATTTCCAGTTTCAATTCATTAAAGTAATTCTTTATTTATTTTTCTATTTTTTTCTTCTTAAAATCTTATTTTATTCTCATTCCCACTTTATCTTGTTCCTCATTTATTTTATTTATTTGACCTTTTATTTGTTTTAAAGTGAAATAGAAATTTTCTAAAACTAGTGATATTCTATTTGTAAATTTTAAGTCCTGTTTTGAATTTTTAAACAATTTCTTTAGTTCTTTTTCTAATTTCTCTAAATTTAATTAATTATTTCATTTTTAAAATATAAATGAATTATTTTACTTCATGTTTTTTTTTAAAATATTTTTAAAATGAAGTTTTTAATTTTCCAACGTCAATAGTGATTTATTTGTAATTTCTGGACCCTGTTTTCAATTTTTAAGCAATTTCTTATATTCTTTTTCCACTTTCTTTAAAATTAATTAATTATTTTTATTTTATATTACTTTGTTTCGGTTTTAAAGTCAATTTACTGATTTTATTTTTGTTTTATTTGAATTTAAAGAAAAAGAAATATGAAGAGTTTTAAAAGCTTATTTACCTTAAGTCCTTTCATCTCCTTTGTCCTTTCATTTGCCATAACTCCTCAATTACTATCTTGGCTGTGCATTTTTGGTTTGTAGCCATGATTTTTCAGCCTCCATTCACCCAAAAACATTTTACCTTCTCATTCATTCATGGCTTCAAGAAAATCTATGGGTAATGGCTACTTTTTTTACACTTTTCTTCTCATTTTTCATGTATTTTGCCTTGTTTTCTTTGCTTTTTTGAATGGCCTCCACTCCATATCCACGGCCACCACCCCCTACATCTCTTCCCTGCCATCACCACCAGCTACTCCTCTAGTCTTGACCAAGGCCGAGCCACCATGATGTCAAAACTCCACAAAAATTGCAACACAAGCCATAAAAACATGTTGTTTGACCACTATTTGTTCACCACTTCATTTTCCACCACCACCACCACCTTAGGCCGCCTCCACCACCTCTGGCCAGACCACCACACACCTTTCCTTCCACTGACCTGATCCATACCTCTCTGACCTGACCACACAAGCCCATGGCCGAGCCATTTTTTGTGAACAAAACCCACCAATTTTGCCTTAAACTCTTCATATTCCTTTGTATAAACTTTCTCCTCATATTCTACTACCTAGGCCATGCATACACATGACCAAACCTGAGCCAAACTTGTTCAAACTAGAGCCAAAAACATCCCTAGGCCATGACAAAAGAATAGAGAAAGCAAGGCAAAAGATTTGGCATTCGTATCTCTTTTTATTTAAAAGTTATGTCATTTCTAGTGTATTGAAATTTATGGTTTGCTTTGATTTTTGTTTGGGTTGTAACACAAGATCTATATCATTGGATTTGCTCTCCATACTCAAATTGTATTAGAGTTGTCGTGCCTTCATAATCTTTGTGTTGTGAGCTTTGTTGGCAAATCTCCAGCTTAACAGGTGAGTTATTCTCACCAGACAATATGTACATATATAACTAGTGAATTGACCCTTATTGAATCTGTAAAATGCATTATCATGTTACACTTGCTATGTTATGATTTATGATGTTCACCAATGCTTAAACACCTATTATATTATATGTTACTGCTATATTATGCTGTTCTATTATTTTTATCAGTTTATCACACTACAAGTTCCCTTTAGATTAGAATCACTATGGGTTGAAATGATACATACCCGAACGGACTTTAGAATAGGAGAAAATCATTATGGGCTGAAATGATAGGCCTGAATGATTTTCAATTATTTTTCATTTCCTTGGGATTGTGGGTTTGAAATGATCAAACCCGGGTTTTCTTTGTAAATTACGGGTTGAAATGATATATTACCCGTATCACTTTACTTAGACTAGAAATGAAATACAGACCCGTTGTTAAAATATGTTTTTATAAAAATCTTAAAAATATTTTTGAAATGTAAATATTATAATATTTGATTTAAACTAAATAAAAAAATGATTTATGTAAGCATTATTGATTTTTTGAAAATTTATAAGTGAAATAAATTATTGGTAAAACTAGAAAATTTGAAATGTAAATTATTTTGGGAAATTTTAATTGGGTGATAATTGGAATTTAAATTAAATATGAAATGTGATAACTTCATGATAATTTGGATTAAAGTGAATTTAAATGATTTTTATATTATATTAATGATTTTGAATAAAGTTAAAATGTGAAATGAATGAATATTTAAGTTGAAATTTTGAAATATAACTAAAATTGGAAATATGTGAATTTGGCTTAAGAGTGAACTTTAAGTTAAGTAAATAAAAATGGAATTAAGTTATTTTGAAATTTTAAAATTAAGTGTTAAGTTAATTTAATTTAATGAATTTATAATTTAAAATTGGAATTTAATAAGTGAATTATTATTAAATTTTGATTTTTGAATGGAGGTTTAACTTTATAAAATCATGAATATAAGGGTATTTGAATGATTATATATGATTTTATAAGTTAAAAATGATTTATATAAAAATATAATTGTTTGTGAAATTATACTGAATATTTGAAGTTAATTAACTGCATCTCTGAAATGCTATTAATTCTAATGTAAATGATAATACAACATTTGTAAATGCTGTAGTTGATAATAATGAACCAAATGGCTAAATTTAATTAAAGGCTATTATAGCATTTTTGTAATGTTATAATGGTTGAATTTAACTAAGTTTATTTGAAACTAATGTAACCCTATTACAACATTTTAAATGCTGTCTTTTGTTAAATTGAACTGTTTTAAATGTGACTTTCCATAGCATTTTCTAAATGCTGCAAAATTTGAATTTTCATTGTTTTAATTAATTTAAGTGAACGAATGAAAGATTAAAATTTTGGAAATTTAATAATTTAATTATTAATAATAACTTTATTTTTATGATTTAAAATAAAGTAATTTGTTTCGAAATATAAACTATTTTGAAATATGATATTTTGATATTTTGAAATGGATTTTTGAAGGATATTGAATTTTGAAATGATATTTGATTTCGAAGTATAAAATACCATTTTGAAATTTTAACCACGGGGTGTATTTAATTTATTGTTTAACTGATCCTTGAAGGATGGGCGATCCCAAGCATCCTTTGAGTTATTGTGCATTTCTACTACAGTTCACTTGAGTTGGTTTACATTATATAAGTATATATTGTCCTGACTCGAGTGTTTTGTGTTTTACTTTACGCTCGGGTCAGCCTGAGTATTTACAGCTTAGCTTTGGATCTCATTCTGGAGCTAGGAATCGCTGGAGATTCTGCTTGTCTAGTTATCTGTTCCTTTCAGTTCAGTTTTTCTATTCTAGTTCTGGTATTTATAAACTTCTATGTATTTGGGATTTCTATTGTATATGTTTTCAGAATGATATTATGTATTATGTTTTGAGAGTTTGTATATAGTAGCTTCATGAACTACTATGGTATTTTATTTCCGCTGTGAGTTATTCTGATATGTTCTGTGTCTGTGATTCTGTGTATTTGATTTCATTTGCTCCAAATTTATTTACAATCTGTTATTTTGAATTATTCAAGTCAGACATGTGTGGATTATTGTCGATTTGAATGGTCCAAAATAGTGGGTCGTTACATCGACCATCTGTTAACTAACTCCATCTCTTGATTCGATGGGATGAATGTGAAGTAAAAATTATCACCGTACAACAGACCACTCTTTGACTTTTGCCCCATGCTTGGGGCAAGGGAATTAATCAAAGGAAATGTGATTCAACCGTTTCCCAAAACAACTCTAGTCACCAGAGTGTGGGCTAGAGTATATGCATCAAACAGGTGCGATTGACCACCCATCAACTAACTCTAATCATAGAGTGCAGATGAGAGTATAAACACAATGAATGAGTGTGATTCAGCCATTCGTTCTCCAACTCTGGCCTGAACCCAATTGGAGGAGAATAAACTCATCATGGACAGGACCCGATGGCCCACGAACTTGCTCCGCCAACCCAAGACTGGGGGCAGAAGTATAATCACTTAACCACTGAACACGACAGCGTAATACTTTGGTTCACATCTAGTGTTTGATACGACTGAAGGCCTCGACCAAAAGGAGGCCTTGAGTTGAATTTATCGAATTGATGCCTGAAGCAACAACAACCAAAATACATTGCAACTTGAACGATGAGTGATGGATTACAAGTACATTGAATGGGAAATGTAATAGCTCGAACACTAAGACAAATTTCAAATAAAAGCTGAACATAGACTAAAGAATTTTTATTTATATACTGAAACTTACAAACTAAGTACAAGTTTATTTCAAAAACAAAAAGCCAAAAGCAGGGGCCCTACCGCACAATTGCGGCCAACAAAAAGAAACTAGCTACCTAGCTATGAACTACCCAAGCCGGTTCAACGGCTATCTCTCCCCTTTTTTAGGCTTCTTCTGGGTGGATTCTCTAGAGATCCCACCTCGTCCTCTCCTCTTTTCCCCTCTTTTTTCCTTGTTACCCTTAGGAGAGATGCTTTCAGAAATAGAGGCGGTCTCGCTTTGGGATATAGAAGGATCGACGTCCTCAGGGGTGACGCCATCTGACAGTATAACATAAAGTGGAGTAATATCCACTTCGACACTCTCCTTCTTGGCCTACAACTCTAGCTTCTTTTCAATGCGCTCCTTTATTCTAAGTTCACCAGTATGTTCGGAGGCATGTGTCATTACGATGTCCTCTGTTTCACCCTGTCCCTGCCGATCATTAGTCTTTTCTTCATGCAGAGCTCCTATAACTTCAACATCCGAGTCAGGAATCTCAACAGGTTGTGCTCAGGAGCCATCTATGCAGTGATGACCATAGTGGATCCTATGGTCAACACCTGCTATCCCAAGGAAACATCATCATCGGGAGCATGGGTATAGGCAAATGGGCCTTCAATTTCATGAAGACTAGTGGGTAAGCCCATGAAAATCGAGTGCGAGATGTAAACCTTCTCGAATGTCAAAGAAGCAAGAGATATACCTTCACCAGATTGACCTTTGGTCATAGAAGGAGCGATGCCTTCCAAAATCAGGGACAACTTAAAAGATTTGTCTATCCCTGGATGATCTGGATTGTAGCCTGCATCCTTTTCCGAGACATGGGATACTAAAGCACCAGCTCCTTGAGTAGTAGGAGGGTCTTGGGAACTATATCTCGAGGCTTCGTTGCCATCTTTCCACTTTTTGATGACCGTTGGATCGTTGAGTAAACTGAGCTGAGCAGCCCTGAGTTCATCGGGTTTTTCATTTAGTAAGATTTCGCACAAAGGCTGCTCTTTATCCACTTCAGCACCACCGCAGGACTTCTTTTTCAAATCTACAATATGGTCCCAGGCTTTCACGAGCGACTTGGGATACCCCTCTCCAAGGAAGCGGAGGTTGCGGTTCATCAAGATGCATGCATTGTAATATCAAGAGTGGATCAAACTCGTCCTTTATTTCTATCCGGCCTGCCTCCCTAGCCTATTCCTTCAGGGCCTTTATTTGTGCAAGTTGTCTATCAGCCTCTATTTTGGCTTCGAGAGCTTCGACAATCCCCTTGCATCGCTAGGACTCCAACTGAGCCCCAAGTTTCTCCTACTTTTATTATCAAGCCCCTCCTCAGGCTGTTTAATACGAAGGGCCAAAGCATCGTTGTCTTTTTTTCAGCACCTCCGTCTCCTTCTATAAAATGTTGTTTTTGTGGGCTAAAGTATAATTGCGATGGACGGCAGTGTCCAGTTCTGCCTGATGCACTTTCATTAAACGCTTGACAGCTACAAAAGACTCGCTTGCTTTTTTTCTCAGCATCGGCCATCTTCATACCCAACTGCTTGACTTCCTCGTCCAAGCACTTGATGATGTCTTTATTGTGGATCGCCTCAATAGTTAAACGATCAATTTCATGTTTACTTTCCATTGACACCTCAGAGATTCTCCCGACTATGTGGAGAGTTATATTATGCTGGACATAGACATCATTAACGTAGGAGAACACTATGTCCATGGCCTTTAGAGGAATTGAATGCAAGTAGGAACAAATTTGAACTTGTCAAAGCACAACTTAGGAAATATGCCCTTGAGCTCAGCCATCTTCCCTACAGTTGTGGCATCAAGAGTAGTTGGGGCAGAGAGGGCACGTCTGTCGTGCTTGCGAGATAAAGTGTCAGGACCTTCTATGCCAGACTGGCATTCCGAAAATCGACGGGCACTGGAAGAACTCGAAGGTTACTCAGGCGTAGTGGTTGAGGTAGGAGCATTAGGTAGCGACTTACTACTGCTATGTTTAGTAGGGTGTTTACCAGCACCCTTATGGTGAGCAGACTGGATTTTGATTTATGCTTGGACGATAAGTCCTTGGATTGATAGCTTCGGTCTTAGTATTCTCTTTCTTCATGCCTTTCTCTGTTCGACCAGGATCCGGACTTCGACTGGGCCCAAAATAATATGGCTAGGAATATGCTGATCTCTTCAAGCGATCATAGTTACGAGGGCGTCCCATCAAGCCTGCAAAAAAAATAATGGCACATAAGAATCACTGGAGTTAAAGGTGGATAAGTGTCGTGTTGTGCAGTGCACATGATCGTCAGTGTCCTAGTGTCCCTCCAACGGACCAGTAGCTAGATCTCTGCTCGCTGGAGTAATCTCTCCTATGTTAATAGGGGGAGTTTTAGCACCAAATCGAATAGGTGATTCATACCTCTTGAGGCTTAAGTTGGCAAAATCATAATTTTCGACATCGCCCGGGAGCAAGATGTCCAACATGCCCTCAAATAGACTTTCTAGAGGCAAAGAGCTAGATAGATCAGTAGCAACAGAGATTGATCTGGCTTTCTTTGGGACTTGCCCTTTACGAAGCTATAATCAAGCCTTTTTCCTTTTCTCTTTTCTGAGGCAAGGAGCTGTGGGCCTTGGGAGGATTCAACCATGGGCTCATGACTTAAGCACACATCATCACGACCAGGCTCATTAGCACCAACCCTCACCTCGCCTTCCTCGACGACATCCTGAGCTCTGACTGAGGGCACGACAGGATCAGCTTCGTCACCTCCTTGCCTAATAGCTCCACTTCTCTCTACAACTTCCTTCTTGGTGTTTCTAGGCAGTCTCGTGCTGCGACCTTCTTCTAGTAAGCCAAAGACAAAAAGGTGCTCGTCGGTGAGAAGAGCTCCAAAGTCTCTATCCGCCACCAATATGTGTTTCAGCGTTGAAACCGCCTCCTAATATATGTCGTCGATGGGACGTGGATGGCTACCTGCAATGTTCAATAAAAAGTCACTTAGTTCAGGATACAACTCGAATAAATGCACTTAAAGTTAAGTTTAAGGCGACACTTACATCCTTCCAACCATCATCCTTCAAAATCGAGTGGTCGACACACGTAGAACCATTCATCCTTGAAAGCGCTCAGTTTGTTCAAGCGTCGTTACGACCTAGCAGTTTGTGACTGACTCGAGGTGTACGAGAGGCTTACTCTTTGCCGTTTGTGGTTGTAAATGAATCTAATGTCTTCTGCAATCAGCTCACGATATAAAAACTAGAGGAATATCATGTACATGCAGTGAAGAAATGCGTAGCTTTTCGGATGCAATTGAGCCAGCGCCAATCGTAAATAATGCAACATTTTCCAAACAAATGGATTGAAGGGTGGAACGCAATCTGCCTAGCACATGAACTTGTTGCATGCAGTATACCTCTTCGGTGGCAAATGAGCCCTATCGTTACGATACGAGACTCGCACATCCTTGTACGGAATCCTGTGTTTAATGCATAGCCTATGGAGAGAAGTCTCATCAACCTTTGAAGGCACTAAATCCTTTGGATCGGTCAAAAATATGGCATCTTCTAAAATGTAAAGAGCAAGATCGATTTCTTCTTTAGGATTCAAAGGAACTTCGGGTGCTTGATGGGAGTTTTCGGGCTGTTCCATTTGAAGGCCTGGAGAGTTTCTAACAGATACTATTGCTGAGCTTGATTCATCATCGGAATCATCATACTAAGAAGTCTATTCAGTGGCCATAGCTACTAAACACTCTGAGTATCTGGAACCCATAGCTATCAAATCAATGGATAATCATTGTTAGAGAAATTAACTTGTCCCCCTATGCTACGTGCGAACTAGTGTGGTATGGTGCAGTGTTTTGCAGTGCAATGATAAATAATTCCGAATTAAAAACGGTAGTTGTGACGAGACTCTGGAATTCGATCGAAATGACCGTCATCACTGGCTATCTCAATCAGCTTTCATTTCGATGGTTGTGGATTTCACATAGACTCCGAGACTGGTCATCATCATATTAGAGTGTGACGTTTGTAATTCAAGTTCATATTTCAACACATGTTTATACAAGTTCAAGTATTTGGTCCATATGTATGTGTATTTAAGTCCCATTCCAAAGTTTAAGCCCAACATTGGCTATGCAAATGTTCTTGCCCGAAATTGTTCACGTTATCATGTTCATATGCAAAGGATCGGTTCCAGCCATGTACAAAAGTCCATGTGGTTAAGTTCAAATGCAAGTATTCACTTATGCCAAAAAATGACTAAGTCCCTCCAGGTGAAGGGATCGTATCTGATCCCTCCCCTAGGCAGTTTTGCCTTATGCAAATTTAAATAGTAAATCACCTTAAACTATCCTTTCCAACCGATCGCCTATCACCGATCCATCATTCCAATATCCTCCAACCGATCACTCCATACTCATGTACAACAACCTAATCCCTATAACCGATCACTACTCCGACATCTATCATCGACCAATCCTCCCTACCACTTCACGTTGTCTTCCACATATTACAACCGATAGCCTGAAACCAACCTTCAACCGATCGTACATCAACATCGATCGCTACATCGTCATCGCTGTTCCATCCACATTGATTTCTATATCATACCATTACTCCAATTCCCTAAACTTCGGTACCAATCTTCAATACATCCATCACCGATCCCAATCAACAATATAATCCATCACTGAACCCTAAACCCACAATAATCTACGCGACAACATCCATCATCTCGTCACACAACTTTAACTCAAATCATGTACAGAATTTACCCATATATGCAATTAAAAATTTACGGCAATGAGTGAAAAACTAGAAGGGATCGGTTTGAATAGCAAAGTTAGTTGTTTGAAAGCTGATGGATGGTGATGGCAAGCGATTCAGAGGCGATGAAGGTTTAGAGGGGCGGAGATGCAATTGAAGGTAAAAAATCACGAGCTTGGAATTGGTAATGGCAATGAGAAGGGGGAGGTAGGGGATCGGTTCGGTTTACGGGATGCAAATAAAATAAAGTGAAGTGAAGAGATAAACAAATTAAGTGTTAACTTATATAGAGATATAGATTCGGCCTGTTTCCTTTTAACCACAAAATGGTTAAGTCCATTAAGATGAAGGGATCAAGTACGATCCCCCACCAAGGGGATTTATACCGATACCATACCAAAAAATTATATATATATATATATATACATGATAAAAATTGCATTCCAACTGCAACTAAATTACGTGAAACTAGCAACAACCCATGAGCGTACAAAAGTGGCCGAAAGCCAATTACAAGAACGTGTACATAAATGTGCACGTATACATCCCAAAAATTGGATTTCTATAATTGATAGAAATTGGATTCTCACCTAGAATTTTTGAAGAAAGAACTAGTCTAGACACCGAGGCCTACCAGCTCGACTGATTAGCTCAATGGAACTAAGCGCAAATAGTAATTAAGAGATGGTATTCCAGAATTTATACGATCAGACATCGACCAAGTGTCGCAGCGAACAGCGAGAGATACGACTCTTTAGAAAAATAACTCGACGAAAGGATAATGACTGTTCAAAGGACTAAATGGATTTCTTTCTAGTGACTCTAACTTACTTTGATTCAAAGAACGTCATTTTCAAAACAAGATGTACTTTGGGTGGCAAGTGTTATCTGGCCTTTTGATCAGACTATATTCAGGCCGACTAGACAAGTTAGACTAAACTATCCTGAAGGCCAGTAGCCTAGAGAGATGATCATGTGGTCCAGAGATCAAGCGCAGATGATAATAGGAAGCAGCAATAAAGTGATGCCAAGAGATGGACTCTACAGAACATTCTAAGTATGGAATAGTGATTCCCCTAGGCAGGGGATCAGAGCCGATCCCTCCCACTATACAAGGGATCGAATCATATCACTTTAGCAGTTCAACTCAATGGAAAAACATCAATACCTCAAAATCTAGAAGTCAACTATGCAAACAACTTTGGGAACACGAAGCTAGCATGGAGGAAGACCTATACAATCGATCCTGTGTTGCCGCATGGTATTCTCGACCGACCAGGCCCCATCCCCTTGGGACGAGAGTTGGGTCGTGAAATTTTGTGGTGACCTTGTCTACATTTGGAGATTCTACTGCCGTAATTATAGGAAGATATTCGGTCATTTACCCCTATAAATATAGGCTTCACAATTCATTTTCGGGATCTTTACGTTGTTATTTTCTTTGTACTCCATTGTAATTATGGATTCTAATCTGATCCTTCTTATACTCAGAAATTCAAGTCACTAATAAAGTTATCTCTTTAAAGTGGACGTAGGCACTCAACGCCGACCACTATAAATTTGTTTGTTGTTATTTTTACTTGGCATCTACTTGTTTACTCGGTTTTAATTTTTTTTTCTTCATTTATGTCTCTATATATAATCTATTGGGTATTTGTGCCAACTTTTAGTGCAAATAATGAGCAAATAATCTGATTAGCCCAGGTACAATTATACTCTAATGATCCGATCATGGATCAAAAGTGTTCATTAGTACCTCTGTCTGGATACCTAGACATATGTATTTTCAAAACACAGAATGTTCAATCATACTGTTGTTCTTATGATACAAAGTTACGCTTTATAGAAAATAGTTCCATCGAGCCCAAAAGCCAATTCTATTTATAAACACAAGAATGGAAGAAGCTGACTTATTACATCAGAGTCTAATAAACTATTTTCAAAAATAAATTATAAGTGAAATAGCATCTCAGGTGCTCAAAATTCCATGCTCGTAGAATTGAGATCTCACCAACAGTCCATAGCTTGAAAGTTCCATCTCCAAGCTTCTATCAATCGCAAAAGGACCTTCCTAGTTTGGACCATGTGCCCCCGTACTAGGAAAGGCTCGTTTTAATACAAGGTCGCCTATCTCTAAGGTATGGTTTTTGGCATTAGCATTAAACTTTCATGCTACTATTTTCTAGTAAGCAGCTACCCTAAGATCAGCCAATTCTTGCTTCTCATCGACCAAGTTGAGGAACTCAAGCAAGAGTTCCTTGTTCATCTTGGGATCATCGCGCATTCTTCGATAAGAAGGAATTTCCAATTAAATTAGAATCATGGCCTCGGGCCCATAAGCCATAGCAAATGGAGTATGGTCAATTGCAGACTTGTGGGTTGTTCGATAAGCCTGTAGTGCTAGTGGCATCTCATCAACGTTGTTGCCATTGGCTTTTGTCACTTAGTTCTTCAAGATAGATTTGATGATCTTATTCACTGCCTCCACATTTCCATTCGTTTATGGGTGTGCTGCTGCTGAGAATTTCTTCTCGATTCGATACTGAGTATAGAAATATTTGAATTTGACACTCATGAATTAGGTTCTTTTATCAGTAATGATTTTCTATAGGACTTCTAAGCTGCATATAATGTTTTTCACAATAAAGTTGATCGCTTTCTTCATAGTGATTGTGGCTAACAGTTCCGCTTTAGTCCACTTTGTGAAGTAGTCCACAGCTATGATAACATGCTTTCCTCTACCTTTCGACATTGTGCACATCGGTTATGTCAATTTCCAAAACCGCAAATGACCACGGGCTAACCATCTGTGTAATCTCTATGGATGATGCTCTCGGTATCTCTTTGGCATCTATCACATCTCTTAGTGTAATCAGACATGTCCCGGTTGATTGTTGGCTAAAAGTATCCATAGCGAAGAACCTATCTTACCAATGTCTGCCCCTAGTGTGATCACCATAGCTTCCCTCATGTACATTGTCAGGATCTTCTTAGCTTCTACTTTGGTGACACATCATAGCAGGGGAGAAGAGAATCCTCTTCTATATAGTACCCCTTCCTATATGATAAATCGTGGTACATTACGTAGGAGTTTTCGATGTTCATTCCTTTCACTTAGCAGTGTTTCCTTTGACAAGTACTATTTTATTATAGTCATCCATGACTTCCTATTCCTGGACTTTCAAGATCTAATCAACGTCCATTTGGTCAATGCTCAGAGCTGACACTACCTCCATTGGAATGAGTCGTATAAGCTGTGCATCCCTAGAGTTTCCAGTTTGGCTATTGAGTCGGCCTTCATATTCTCTTTTCTGGGAATGTACATCATTATGTACTATTCAATTCATTCAGAAGTTCCAAAAGTTTCTTTAAGTAAGGGGAAAGTCTTGCTCCCTTAGCTTGAAATTCCTTCTTAACTTGGTACACCATAATTAAGAGCTGTTGAATATATGTAATATTTTTACTCCCAAATCCTTTGCTATCTTAAGTCCAGTGATCAAAGCATCATATTCAGCTTCATTGTTCGTTGTCAGGAACTCTAGCTTCAAAGCGTAGCATATCCTTCATTCTTCTGGGATTAATAGGATTACTTCTACCCCAAAACTACGTTTATTGAATGCTCCATCAACACAAAACTTCTACTAAGCAAGTTGGATCACATCTTCTTTCACTTCTTCATCCTGGATAGTAAATTCAGCAAAGAAATCGGCCAGTGCTATACACGTATCACCTTCCTAGGATGGTACTTATATCATACTGACTCAAATTGATATTCCATTTAAGCAATCTTCTCGAAGTTTTGGTCAATGCAGTACTTGCCTTAAAGGCTGATCAGTTGGTACTTTTATCGACTGAGCCTGTAAGTAAGGCTGCAACTTCCTCAAAGCAATCAATAAGTAAAACGTCAACTTCTCTAGCTTTAGATAGTTCTCTTCCACTCCAGTGAAACGCTTGTTGATACTATACATGGGCCTTTGGTTTCCATACTCCTCATGTATCATGGCTGCACTTAGTGCATGAGCATATACTGCTAAGTAAACAGAAGATCTTGTCCTTCCAAAGGCTTTGACAAAATAGAAGGTCTCTCCATATGATCTAGCGGGTTTTGGAAAGCTTCCAAGCATTCTTTTATAATTTTCTTTCTTGAGGACATGAAAGAATGGTACACATTTGTTCGTTACCTTCGAAATAAATCGAGTTGCTATAGCAACCTTTCCATTTAGGTTTTTCATTTCTCTAGTTTTCTTTGGGGTAGTAACATCTTCCAAAGCTTTTATCTGCTCTAGGTTAGCCTCAATGCCCCTTAGGTTTACTAGGAACCCTAAATTTTACATGATGCGATTCTAAAAGAGCATTTTAGTAGGCTAAGCTACATCCCGTACTTTAAAAGCACATCAAACATCTCTGAAAGGTCGCGCATGTGATTCACCGATCGTTGTGACTTCACGAGCATATCAACCACATAGATCTCCCTCGTCATTTTGATCTAATCTTTAAAAATCATATTTACAAATCGTCGGTAAGTAGCTCCAGCATTCTTAAGACCAAATGGCATCACTCGATAATAATACGATCTCAAATCTATGATGAAACTAGTGTGTTCCTATTCTAGAATGTGCATTTCTGTCTGATTATAGCCAGAGTATGCATCCAAAAAGGACAGTAGTTCATGTCCTGTTGTTCTGTCCATTAGCCAGTCAAATTTGGGCACCAGGAAGCTATTCTTTGGGCATGCCTTATTTAGATCCAAATAATCAATGCATGTCTATCATTTTCCATTTGGATTTTTGACTAGCATTAGATTTGATACCCATTCAGAGTATATTGCATCATAGATAAATCCATTTATGTTTAACTTACCCATTTCTTTCTTTAACACATCGGATCGCTCAAGACCCAGGTTACACCTCTTCTGCATCATTAAAGGGTACTGTTGGCTCACATTCAATGTATGACATGCAATCTTCGATGATATTTCGCACATATTGAAATGTGTCATGGCAAACACATCTAGGTTAGCTTAGAGAAACCCTACCAACTCCTTCTTCATCCTTATGCCAAGTTGAGATCCGATCTTTAGGACTCGTGTAGGGTCATCCTCATCGATCAGGATGTTGACTATCAGCTTTGCTACTGCGCTCGCATCCTCTGGCTCTTTCCATGGGTTCATGGATTTGTGAAATTTACTATAATGCCCAAGAAAGAGCTTAGGGGGTGGTTACTATGCATCAACCGTTTTGATGCAGAGAGTCTTCTTCGTACCCTTTCCATTCTCACGTCATGTCGCCTCTCTGAGTTCGACGATGTAACACTCACGGCCAGGACTCTGATCTCCCTGAATAGCTCTTGCCCATTCTTTATGAGGAACTTCATCATTAGGCTCCATGGAGCAAGGGCGACCCTGAAACTGGCGATGGCTGGTCAGCCCAAGAAAGCATTGTAAGCCGAGTACACATCAATCACCACAAACATTTGCACCCGCACCATCTTGCGATCCCCTTCACCCAGCTCAACAAACAAATTAATAAAACCGACATGCTCCTTAGCCTCTTCAGTAAACCCTTGAATATGGGATTCCCAAGGCTTCAGATCTACCCACTAATCCTCATCTGGTCTAAAGTTTTTTTAAACCGAATGTTAACCGAGCTCCTACAATCAATCGGGACTCGATGCACCGTTGTCGGCCCAATAGCGACCGTAATCTTCAAAGGGTTAAGCATCGACGCTTCTCTCCAGCATCCTTATTTCCAAAAGTAATATCATCATTCATTTTCTTATGTTGTTTCCCAGAGTTTCATCTTCCACAATGAAACAAGTCTCTCGAACCACATGCTTCAACGAACTGCCATACCTTTCCATCTCTTCTTAGGTGACAAGGTCCTCAGGTGATAGTGTTGGATCACAATTCTCTATTAGGCAGTTTAGGTCCCTCTCCACTAGGCCCAGCCTGTTCCCCTTGGGCCATTTCCCATGGGGTCTATTGTTTGCTGGTCCATCAACCTATGGGTCTCTCACATACTGTTGCACTTTCTTTTTCCTAATCAAATCTTTAATTATATCTCTTAGATGTCGGCATGCATTAATATTATGTCCATGTATCTTGTGGAAGTAATAAAACTTCCATAAGTGCCATTATTCTTTAGTTTCCTCCATCCGAGGTTGCATTCTATAATTCTCAGTTCCTTGTGTAGTAAGGTCGATGTTCTTAACAATGTCCTTTAACAGATTGTATTCTCTGGGTCTTATATACCTCGGATGCTTCTTGATATCTAGTTTCTTCCTACCAGCACCTTTGTTCATCCTCTTTGGATTATTATTCCAAACATTCACAACAACGTTCTTGGCGCTTGTACTAATTTACTTAATTGCGAATTTCTTTGTACTACATCATTAGATATCCTACCACTAATCGATCTAACGGTAAGATTTTCCTCTTCTAAGCACAGAAACTAGAACACTTTACTATAAAACTCCTCCATAGTAGTTGGATGCTTCCTTTTTAGCCAACTACCAAATTCCATGTAGGCTGGATGCCCGAATCAAAGCCATTAAAACAATTTCTTCTTTCTGATTACTAACTTCGATTACAGAATTGTTGAATCATTTTAGAAAAAATTTCAGGGTCTCTCCTGAACTATCAGAATGTTTGACAAGGACATTACATTCTTGGGTCATGCTCTATAGAGCCTAAACTACTCCATGAATTTTCTTGCTAGCTGGTCAAAGGAAGACATGGACCTCAGCACGAGGCTGGGCGAACCACTTTATGGCCACCCCTTTTAGAAATATAGGGAAACACCTACATCTCACTACATCAGTGGCTCTGACACCATCTATGTGTCATTGAGATTTCAAAGGATGATGTCTCCGATCTGTCATTATATCCTGAGACAACATCGTTGGCAGGACAAACCTACTGTGATAGTTTTTGTGCAATATCATTAGTGAATGGGGTCTAACTAGGTAACAAACATCAATCATCATTACTTCTCTATTGACTCTCATTCAATAGCCTTCTCATTATATCAGCTATATACTCTGGACTAGTTTAGGTAACTAGACAGCGATCGTTAGAATATCCCTGAGTGTTTGACTCCGCAAATATTCCCTATTAGTTGCATGACATCTAGGCTCCCCTATCTTTAGGAGAGTCATTTGTCCAAACCCACACCATCGTCATTCTATCTTTGATGGTTCTGAGGCATTCATTTGAACACCATAATTCTGACCATTGACAACTTTCTTAGGATCAACATCAACCTCCTTATGAAGCTCACCCTCAGAATCACTAAGAACAACTCTTCTAGATAATTAAGTACCGAGTTGTGATGGGTCGGTACCGAGTTGTAATTTTTCAATATGAGCTTTACCAAGTCCCATTTTTGATGCCCCAACATCCCTCTTTTACATCTTTTTCTTAACATCTCTTTTATTTTTGTCTGATGAAGAAGAACTTTCTTCTTCTAAGTCAGAGGATGATGATTCTCTATGGATTTTCTTCCACCTTTAGGGTAGTTGAGTCATCATAGAAATACTTCTCTCCATCTCCTTTAAGATAGCGTTTTCCTCTCTAGCATATTTTTGTTCATCTTAGACATCATCCGATCCAAATCTACGCTTTTCACAATCTCTGGTGCAATCCCTATTTTAGTGGGAGCGGGTTGATTAGTTTCATCTCCATGTTGAGAGCCTTCATTCTCTATTTAATTGATGAGTCTTAATGTGGTTGATTTCTTCTTATTTTCTCTAAGGCATATTGCGTCAAGATCCAATGATAGACTTTCTTGCAATATCTAAATAAACATGAATCTCTACACAAAATCTTTAGATCCAGCTTATGGATAGTCCAAATCCAAAGTTATAAGGTAGATCTACAATTGAGAATATCGAATTTTCTCAGTGAAAGCACCAAAATATTTGCATTAAAAGTGGGACAAACAGCCAATCAATTCGCAAATATGAATTATATAGCTTAAGAACTTAGAAAGAGATAAGAATACACAAGAATTAGAGTGGTTCGGCCAAGATCAATAGCCCACATCCACTATTAACTTTATTATTGATTATACTTTCCGTTTACAATGAAGATCTTACAACTCGATATCAAATAACTAGCGTAAGGATATGATAAGGTTTTGGAATAAAATTAGTTAACAATAACTAGAAAGAGAAGATACCATTTTCCATTGCACCTCCCTTTCTATTCATAGATGAAAACCATCACAAGAATGGCTAGACTAAGCTCACACATGTTTTCCGCTTAGGTATAAGCTCCAGGCAAGAGATCGTGGTCAAAGTCATTAAAAATGATGGATCGATACCGAGTTGTGTTCATAACTTAGTACAGAGTTACATGACTTTTCTCTTCTTATGTTTTAATCTTGCTTTGTCTTTCACTCCTTGATAAACTATGTTAACTTACCATAGACCCAAAAAGGATCGGTATTGAGTGGTGCTTTGGACTAGTAACTTCACTTTTTGCTCCTCATTATTTGACTTGTCTTAAAGGTGACTAAGTATTTTCCTATAGTAAGTGAGGATTAGCACTAACTCCTGAGACTTCTTCTGAATTCTAGTGTTACACTTACATTCCTAACTTCTAGTTCATCTCACAAGCATTCAATGGTTTTGATTCATTGAGATATCGCTTGGTCGAAAAGTAGGATAACAACTTTTGTAGGAAAATCCGAGTAAATGCAAATGGTCTTCCCACGACCCTTCAACGTCTAGTACATAGCTCTCAATAGACTTTCAAGTACCTTATTAATTCTTTCGGTCTTCCTATTAGTCTGCAGGTGGTAAGTGTTACTCATCTTCAGCTTGATATCTAAGACATCCTGTAAAATCTCTTAGAATTCACCATTGAACAAGGGATCATGATGACGTATAATACTACATGGTAGCCCATGGAGTTTCCTAATATACTTCATAAAACGTTTCACTAAACTTAGTGCCACTCTTGTCAAATTAATAGAGATAAAGTGAGCACTTTTGGTCAATCTATCAACCACCATAGAGGATCTTTCATTTCCCTCAAGCAAATCATTAATGAAACCTTTCTAAAAGGTTTGGATTAATCCATGGTTCTAAAATAATTATTAAATATTTTAGATGTTTTTGTATTTTCTATAGCTAATTCATCACAATAGTTATAAAAATAAATGTCATCGTCTATATACTAAAACCAAATTCTTTTTATAACGAATATTAATAATATTCATATTTAGAAAAACTACATCCATTTTCAGTCAAACTAGAAACTGTTACTATTTCATAAATTATATTTTCGTATATATAAAAAAAATTCAAACGTAGATGCTTCTACTAGTAAGTATCATTGGGTATGACCCCGCTGTTGGGCCAAAAAGTGGCACGACACCACAAAGTAGACTAAAACGAGTAAATCTAGTAGAAATCAACAATAAAGCTATGAAAACACACATATTTTTATAGTGGTTTGGCAAATTCTATGGCCTGCGTCCACTTTAATCTTATTTAGAATGGTTTTATCATAAGTACCAAAACTTTTTCGATTAGAACAAAGCTAAACAAAATCATGTGATAAAACTTAAGTAGAGATAAGAAAATGAAGAAGAGAATGGCTAAAAGTCCTTTAACCTTCGCTTGAGGCCTGTTATTTATAAGAGAATCGCCCAAAAAAGTCGTTGGATCATGAAAGACTAGGTTAAACTCTAGATACAGGAAAGTAGGAGGGAAGCCAAAGTCCCCTTATCATAAAATCATGTCGGTGTCGACATGAATCATGTCGATACTGACATGATTTTCTTATTACAAATCACGTCATTACATAATACATCATCTTACATATTAGAATTTTCGAGCTACGGGCATTTTTGCCATGGAAATTTGGTCGTTTCTGAGATGTTCAGACACATCTAGTACTTGTCCTCTTTTTTAAAACTTTTTTAAGTTGCTCAACTACTTCTTCAGAGATGGACCCAGGACGACCATTTTGTTCAACTACCCCTTAACCAAAGCTCTAGAGATTTCCATAGCTCCTAAAAAGAACTTGGTACAAACATGATTCATGTTGATACCGACCTCTTTCCATAAGTGAGCTTAGACTTCAAACTTCCTAAAGTTTTTGCTAATTCCATTTCAAGTTTGCTTAAGTCCTTAAACCATTTCGTCTTCATCCCAACATTCAGATTCGTCTAAATGCTGCTTGGTCTAAAAGCTAGATAACACATGCTATTTATGTGGTTATAATAACAATATTCAAAATACGAAGCTCCATTCAATCACTTACTATAAGGGTTTTATTTCTTTTGCTAAAACTATATTACCATCAAGGGTTTTGGATCAAGTATCTTGAACTCTAAGAAATAGATTTCATTTAGAAAAAAATTTCTATGATAAAAACATATTTGGAATAGAAATCATATTTTTTATTCCTTATTAAGCGTCTACAAATATTTTATACATTTATGTTCGCTTCGTCTCTTCATCAAGTAGAGGTAATTATTCTCACTCTCTCTACATTCCAATTGCACCATTGTATATTCACTCTTAGGTTTTCGTTTTCTTTTAAACGGTCAAACCCTTCAAAAGAAACCCTTTACTACAAGGTTACATCAATTTTCTTTGCAAAAGTGCACTCATCTATCCTTATTGTATCAGGGAGATCGAATAAATTAAGCTTAAGTAAAACAATTGAAAATGATATGTCAATGATAGAATTCTTAGGTTTATTTGTTATAACGACTAGTGCTATACTTATTAGAGTATCATAAAATATTATTTATAAATCAATATTAAGTCGTATGATGCTATAATTTTAGGGGATGTTGATTACTGACAGTTTTGACCCCCAGAAATTTTGTTGGATGATTTTTAGCCCTAAAAACTTGTAATTTTTATAAATTTGAGAGGTGCCAAATTAGGATCTGATACCACTTTTATTGGAACGTTACGATGATTTATTTTTCTATGGAGTGGTCATAATAGCCTTTAGGACTTATCGTTTAGGACACATGGTTGTTTGAAGTTAGACAGCTTTTAAAACAGCTTAATGGGTAATTAGTGAGGTTTGGGTGAAGCTCAAGAACTCATTTCACATTTAAAGCTTATATTAGCTGCTAGAGCCTTCCCCAAATCATTTCCCATCATCCCAAAATAGATCCAAATCTCCATTAAATTTCTCATTAGTCCAAAACCATCTCTAATCTCTTCCGAACAAGCCAAATTCATAAATTAGGGGTAGGTTAGCAAGAGACTACCAAATATACATTTTTGAAGAATAATTTTCGAGGTTTGGTTTAGATTCTTGAATTTGGCTAGTTTTACATGCAAATCATTGATTTTTGGGCATTTGGTAAGTGATTTGTCACCTCACCACTTAATATATACGTATCTTTTCATTTTGATAAGTTTTGGATCTATTTTGAGAGTCAATAATACGTTTTTATGTTGTTTTAAAATGAGAACTAAAGTGAAGACGAATTTAAAATGATTTAAAGTGATTTAATCATGTTGTTTTAGTGTAAAATTGCCTATATAGATGTTAGGCAAAGTTATAGATGTGTTTTGAGATTACTTCCCATGTTTTGATGTATAGTTGTATATTTGAGTGATGATTAAATGTTATTTGATGCCTGCTTGGATGTTATTTGTATGTTTTTTTTGAAAAAAATGTGTGATCCTCTACAGGAGAGGAGAGCACACATGTTCATATATATAACAATAATAGAAAAGGAGCTACCAACAAGCCTGGCAGGTAGCCAAAAACACCTCTGTACAAAAGAAAAATCAAACCCACACAAACTCAACACCGACCTGATACCATGGCCTAACGCGATACCAAAAGAGAAATAGCCGTCTGAAGAAACTGCTGCAACCGCAACCTGAACATCCAAGCTAAAACATCTCAATATACTACATCTACACAAACCACTAACAAACTCCAAAACCACAAAACAACCCTCAATCGAAAGACTTAAAAGCTTTATGATTTAAACGAGGACTTCTCCTAATAATACCAGCTGAATAGCTCTTACTATTTCTTTTCCTTACTTTGGTTGCACGAAATAAATCTCTAGCATGGGCAGGAGAATGAGGAAATTTTCCTATAGACGCAAGACAACAATACATAACGAATCTGAAACCCCCAGTCCAATAATAAACAGCTCTATCAGAACCGAGGTTATTGGGACAAGAATGCTCTGAATGTCTCTCTAAATCAACAAAGCCCATAGGACCAGCATCAACCAAATCATTAACAGAAGAAACAACACCACCATGCTTTAAATCTCCTATTGCGATACACTGTGGCACATCAGAACGTGTGCACTTATCTGAACTATCATAATCTTGAAGAGAATTATCAAAAACATCATTAAAACTCTCTTTTAAAACTCCACTGTGAACACCCACTACAAAACCGCTAGCTGTCACATTCTTTCTACGTCTACCTCTCTTCGACGAAGTGGATCTAGTTGCTGCTTTGTTGTCAAGCTCACCAGATTGAAAATCAGAAAAACTGACAGACTTATCCATAGAGAACAAGGTATTATTCACTGTCACTGAAATCGAATTAACTAGAGTATCCTTTGGAGTATCAAAAACTAACTCACTATCAACAAAACCCAAAGGTGCCACTGCCAGATTATCTTTCCCACCCAAATGCTCAACAGGGGATACTACTATATCTTCACCAATATCACAAGCATCACTACCATTAGAGGTGTTAGGATCAACATTTTCACCTTGGCAACTCACCACAGATTGATTAATCAAAATCAGAGAAGAAAATGAAGAAATTTTATCATCAACAATAACCTAGACCCATGCATCATGCACAACTGTATCAGTGTGCATATCATCAAAAGAGGAATTGAACAAATTTAAGAACTCATCATCAACATTGTTCTCTGGTTCAACAAAATTCTCAACCTCATTATGTTGCTCCATAGAAAGGAACCAGTCACGAAAGTCAACAAACTCATAACTATCTGAAGAAACAGATACATCAGGTTCTATTGATACCTCCAATTCATCCATCAACTCACTATTGCTATTACAGGATTCCAACTGTGTGATCTGATCGGATTGATCGAATTCAAATGGCGGATTAACTACTGACAAAGATGACCACAAATCGTTACCCAGAGTAGAAACCTGATCCACCTCCAATTGAATATCCTTTTTAACATTAATCAAATTGATTTGATGATCCAGGTCTTGATTGAACAAGAATTCACTACCAAAATAGCGATTTATTAGACTGTCATCTTGACTGCGGCCGTCCTTATCAACAAAGACTTCATTACAAACAGTCTCTGTCAAATGATTACCCAACAAACAATCTGATAAGGAATGAACACACTTATCTCTATCCACTACTCCATCAACATGCTCAATGGAAGATGCCGAATCTAGATACTCGAATCTGTTTGCAGTAGGTATCACGAAGTTGTCCAATCTTCTATTACGATTATAGCCTTTTTTGGACTTAACTTGAGTAAAATTATCTTTCAACTCGAGTCTAGATTTTGAAAAAGGCGATTGATGAAGAGCAACAACAACTGGATCAATCAACATAGGGTCGAAACATGAATATTCCTCAAATATGACAGAATTAGGAAAATCTTTTCCTGATACACCGGCAAGATTTTCCATTTTCAAAACATTAGAACGAGAATCAGTCTTGCCAAAATATAATTCAGGATCCCCAAATTTATTCCTATAACCTTTACCAATGTTCGGCTCGTTTACAAAATTGAAATGATACAGCAGATCCTCTAAATACTTGATACCTTCATAATGATTTTGCCTTAGATGATCAATAAGAATCCCCTTCAGCAACATACACTTTAAGACGAATTGGAAGCCGTGCTCAACCAATTGATCAGAAGAAAGCGATCTGGACGAACAAGCATTTTTCTTGTGCCCTGATTTGCCGCAGGCAAAGCAGATGATAGGCTCGCGACATTGAGAAACCAAGTGATTATATCCACCACATCTAAAAAAGAAGACCTTACTTTTTCTTGAATCGATCCAGTTCTTTTTATTTAGACCATGCGATGAAGATCTTTGGAAACAGCAAGAAGGCTTACCATCTTTGACTATTTGCGCAAAAGAACGATGTAGAGGAGATTTACGATGGAAAAAGTCTGAAAAGAGAGAAGAAGACGGTTGGAACGAGGAAGAAGAATCATGAAAGATAAATGCAGACGCCATGGACAAAGCTTCCATATACTGTTATAATTTTTACACTTTCGATCTCAACTTCTTTCTTTTCAACTATCGTTCATCCCTTCAAATCTCGACCGAATCTTCAAATCTCGTTTATCTCCCAACCACTACTTCACTACTGCCGTTGAAAATTTGAAAATGGCAAAAACTCAATGTTATTTGTATGTTTGAATAGTTGTAAACTCTCATCAAAGTGAAATACAGGTGACGTTCCATTCTATAGTCGAGGATCTCCATGTAGAAGGCGGAGAGATGTGTTTTTTGATTTGATACACAAAATATTGGGGATCTGTAAATATAGAATCAGACTTCGAGGATTGGCTCTAAAGCATTTGGAGTCGCTTCATTGCAATGGGACTGCACATGAGTCGAAACGTTAAGTATAGATATGGAATCGTTATAGGTTTTTGGTTTGGGTATGATGTTTAGCTTGGGGTGTTTAGTCCAATGCTTCAGGTTGGGGATTAAAGTGCTTCTTTCCAAGTTGGTGCGGTGGGGGAAGCCCGGACATGAATGATTTTGGTAGTTGCTTTAGTTCAGGGTTGAAGAATCCCAAGCTAGGCTAGTAAAGATGTGGGGAGGATTTGGTTAAGTGATGAACATAGGGCAAGAAATATTGCCCGGTCTTGTGCTTCTATGTAACATCTTGTAAAATTTGATAGGAAATTAAGTAATTAAAATAAGGTAAAAATTGGAAATTTTGTACATGTCGTAATTTGAACAAGGGAATTGCACCATTGCAACCATGGCAATTTTATAATCAATTTACATATATAATATGTTGAAATTGGAGTTAAAATGAAAAGTTATGGGCATTTGAAGTTTTGAATTTAAAATTTAAATATTTGAATTTAAATTTAAAAAGTTTAAAATTTGAATTCTTGAATTTGAAAAGTGAACGTAAGAAGCTTAAGGGTTAAGCAGGATTACATGTTAACTTTTGATTGATTGGATTAATTAGAGTAATAAATAATTAATTAACAAATTTAAATGGAAGAAAATAAATCAGATGGTCATAGTCAAGGGACCGGTCGACACCTGGACTACAATCGGTCGACCACTAGCGGTCGACCAGTGGATCGAAGCGATCGACCGGTGGATCGAAACTATCGACCGGTGGGAGATGAAAAGGTGGGTAGTTGTGACGCCCCACCTCTATGCTCACAATAACAAAGAGTATTAAAAGAAATACCGTTAGTTATTATGAAGAATAAGGCTGGATAGGAGCGGCCATCTGTAGTTGGGCCTTACACTAGTATTGGTTACCTCGATAGGAGTGGTATATATTTTTATTGTTCATCTCTTATTTATTTACTCCCATCAACATACCTAATTCCAGTATAAAACGAACTACGATGGTTCATAAAAGTTTAGGACAATATATATAATAATAACACAGATAAGCTAAATGCGGAAAACATATAATAAAAGTCTCATATATATATATATATATATATAATTGATGCCAGTTACAATACATTTGACACAATACATATGATACAACTACAACTGTCGACTCTGGAAGTTACATATACAAGTACATTATTGACAATAATATACATGAATACATATCATCCTATACTATGACACGACTACTCCAAAAGATATGAAGTGGCTTCATAGCTCAAGCAGCAACCCAAAGCGAGATATCTACAACCTGAAATAACTCAATCTGACCCGAGTATTAAATTCAAAAGAAAATAATACGCGGGTCAGTCTAATTCAAACTCAGTTATAAATGCACAGAAGTAATAATAATTAAATAGCAAATAGACGACCGTCACTATAAATCTCGTCTATCCAATCCTTTAACAAGGAAATCAGATAATGGTAGATATAACACTAAATAGTGTTAAACAACAAATCAGCAAATTCAAGTTATCAATGAAGATAAATAAAAAGATTTTCAATGAAGATAACTTAGAAAACAACAGAATTGTCTAAACGACAATTAACAACACAATCTAATTATTAAATAAATAATTAGAAACTCATAATCTATTTATCAAATAGATAATTGGAAATTCTCAAAATGATCAAATCAAACCAAATTTCTGTGTGGCTGCAGTACACGCACGCATGCATTGCCTCACCACTACAGCATAAGATGTCATCACAAATCCCAAATACTACAGCAAATCGAAAATGCAGAGGTCAAGTCACGGCTATCATGACTCAACACAACTGCAAATAAAATGAAATTGTAGCCACCACATGAATACAAGGCAAAACTCAAGTCAAAATGAACCAGATGAAACTGCAATGACAAGCACAGCTTGACTCAAGTAAAGGTCAGGTCAGATCAGATAAAAGCATCAGAGTGCACATTTCAAAGAGACAACTCGAATGAACCAGACTCAAGTCAGTCCAGTTACTCAACAGAATATACAACTGCAGCCATCAAATAAAACAGTGCATATATGAGGTACACAAAAGACTCAAGTACATCAGGTCAGAGACCAAAGAATGGTCAGAGATAAGACACCAAGCCCAGTGCAACAATGATCACAAATGTATAAAACCATATGCAAATTGAAACAAGCCAAAGGTTCAACAGCAGTGACAAAAGTCAATAACATGCCAGCAAAAATCAAAGCCATGAAGACAAAGAAAAGAAATTCACGGAACCAAACATATCAGGAATCAAAATATCATAATGATCTAGTAAACTCGAGTCCAATTGCGACAGGATGCAAACGAACTCATGTCAAAGCCAGGTGATAGAAATCACATATTTAAAGTAACCGAAGTAGCAGGTTATACAAAAATCAAAATAGACTCAAAGTATCAGTTTCAAAATAATCAAGGTTTAAAGCCGTGTTTTATCAAAATCGAACAAGTCCAGGTTGACACAAATGATAACTGCCTGTACAGGACAATGTAGAATCAAAGTCGAAGTCAACCAAAATTCATGCAACAAAACATGTACAACAAATCAAACTGCAAATGAAATTAGTGCATCAAATGACACAGCAGCATGGAAATGTATATACACAGTGCAGCCCCTACATGGAGTTCAAGAGAACCAGTAATGTAAACTATCCCAACCATGATACACAGTGACCAAGTGCAAATGCAAGATGGACTAGACTGTACGCAAGTGAAACTATCTTAAAGCAAAATCCAGACTGAATAACAAAATGCACCAGAACAAAGTATGCAATGACAACCCGGATATAAATTCCACAATACATGCATAAACACATGCAAATGTATGTATGCATATATATATGCAAACAAACACGCACAGATCAAAGCAATGCCAAAGTCGAGCAGTGGACAACTCAACAAGGAATGGATATATACACAACGATATGGGTTAGTACAAGTGCAGATAAACCCACCAGTAATGATATATAGGTAGTGCAAACAGGCTCAGAGGTCCAGAGCACCGATATACAATGACCAACGCAAAGTGGTGAATGAAATATACATGAACCCAAGCTCGGACTCGTGAAAAAAATAGTTGCAATTTGAAATGCATCAGATAGAAAATGCCACTGTTATTACAACAAACCAAGATAAGATGATATGCGCTAACAATTGAAGTGCTCAAACTAGACTATATCAACTCAATCAACAGAATGCACAAGAACAAAATATGTAGTGGCATCATCCATCATGAATAAGTGATGCTCGACAAATTACAAACTAGAATGGCTATGAAACTGTGTAACAATCAATCACATATATACATACAAGAATGCATATATATATATATATATGAAGCAATGCTACAGTCAAATATGCTACAGATATGAAAGATCACAGTGTCGAAGCCACAGTTTAAAATGTCGAAACCAGTATCAAGATCAAACTAATCCAAAGCCGAAGTCAACAAGCACAAATATCACAAGTTCAAAATCGAAGACGCAAGCAAGTCACCGAAGTCATGGAACAGTTCAAAATCAATATCGTGGTGAGCATGGAAAACAATGTCCAGAAATCAAACCGTGTCAACCAAGAAACCACAATATAAATGAATTGACAAAGTCAGGAATCATCTCGAACATTCAAGCAACAACAACCGGCCGAGATAAATTATTGACAAATTCAAACAATTATCAGACGAACGAAAATAAGGGGATTCAAACCCTACAAACTTAAGATTTGACTAGATGTGAGTAAATAAATTTACTCACCTTTTTCGACGAAATCTGAAGGAGCCGTGAATGAGCACGAATTGAAGAAAGCATCGATCGACAAAGCTTTCGATCGAGATAATCATAGTCGCGGCTTCAAAAATATCGAAGCCCTAATTTTAGAAAGAAGACGAGGCCGCCATTTATTTTCTTTTTCGTATGTTTTGTGTAGGGTTTCGAACGAATGAAAGGGAGAAGCGGGTAGTGGATATTATCACGGCATCAAACAAAATATGGGCCAAGATTCAACTATCAAATCTCACCAATCACTTAACAATTTTTAAAAGAATTTCAACTGAATAAAATTCCAAATAGCAATCAGCTAACAACATTAATCGTCTAATGACGATGATTAATCGATAGGAAACCCCGGGTTGTTACAGACTCCCCTCCTTATAAAAATTGCGTCCCCGCAATTTTCATAGTTAAAGGTGTCAAATACAATTATTTTTCTAACAAAAACTGGTTAAGCTAGAAAAATAAAAGTCGGGAATACAAACGCCAAAGAAATCTTTTAATTCCATAAAAGAAATTCACAAGTTCTCAACAAAATCTAACTATCAAATAGATAATCAGAAAACAACAAAACTGAATAAATGCAACTATCAGCAATATTCAATTATCAATTAGATAATTATAATACAGAAATCACAAAACAGCAATATCTAATTATCGATACGATAATTAGGAAACAGCAAAATCTAATTACCAACAAAGACAATTAGAAAACACAAATCACAAATCGCAAAACCGCAAATATCTAGTTATCCAACACATAACTAGAAAACACAAACTTCACAATTAGCAAACTCTAACTATCAACAGAGATAGATAGAAAATAGCAATTCAACATAATCAACATAATCTAGAATCAATCAGAGACTAGAAAATCTCATAATCAGCAAAACTAGCAAATATCCAATTATCAAAAACGATAATCAGAAAACATCAGATAATCAGAAATCTCAAATCAACAAATATCTAATTATCAAAAACGATAATCAGAACTCTCAAATCAACAAATATCCGATTATCAAAAACGATAATCAGAAATCAACAAATATCCGATTATCAAAAACGATAATCAGAAACAACAAATAACCAATTATCAAAAACGATAATCAGAAACAACAAATATCCGATTATCAAAAACGATAATCAGAAACAACAAATATCCGATTATCAATGTGACGCCCCACCTCTATGCTCACAATAACAAAGAGTATTAAAAGAAATACTGTCTGTTATTACGAAGAATAAGGCTGGATAGGAGCGGCCATCCGTAGTTGGCCTTACACTAGTATTGGTTACCTCGATAGGAGTGGTATATATTTTTTCATTTTTCAACGTTCTTAATTTACTCCCATCGACATACCCAATTACCAGTATAAAATGAAATACGATGGATCATAATAGTTTAGGACAATATATATAATAATAACACAGATACAAAAGAATGCGGAATACAGATAACAAAAAAGTCTCATATATATAATAACTGATGTCAGTTACAATATAGTTGACACAATACATATGATACAACTACAACTGTCGACTCTGGAAGTTATATATACAAGTACATTATCGACTAATATACATGAATACATATCAACCCTAAAGAGACACACTGACTACTACAACAAGACGAAGACCACTTCAAAAGATGTGAAAAGTCTTCATAGCTCAAACAGCAACTCAAAGCAGTAAATCTACAACCTGAAATAACTCGGGTCTGACCCGAGTATTACGTTCAAAAGAAAATAATACATGGGTCAGTCTAATTCAAACTCAGTTATTAGTGCATAGAAGCAATAATAATCAAATAGTCAAATAGACGACAATCACAGAAATCTCGTATATCCAACTTCCCGATAAGAGAATCGGATAACGGCAGATATAACACTAAACAGTGTTAAACAACATATCAGCAAATCCAAATCATCAACGAAGATAGAAAAAAAGAGTATCAATGAAGATAATTTTGGACAACAACAGAATTGCTTAAACAACAATTTACAACAAATTCCAATTATTAATAGATAATTAGAATCTCAAAATGATTAACCAATACCAATTTCTGTGTGGCTGCAATACACGCATGCATGCACTGCCACGCCACACAGTACGTGAAATCATCACAACAGTGAATGCTAACAGCAATCAAAACTGCAGAGGTCAAAATAAATGAACAAAAAAACAACGGGTACTAACTCAAATCAAAGGAACGAATTACACACGAGTGCCCAATGAAAGTTTACATTCGAGTACAGGGTCAAACCCAAATCTTTGAGACTGGATTCAACTCACTGTAAAAATCTCAAAAATCAACCTGAAACAACCAAGAACCAACAAACCAAGCTCAACCAATTCAAGCAAGTGGAAACATGACTCAAGAGTATATGAACGATGTTTCAAATCAAGATCGGGAACTATAACACTGCAGCAACTACAAATGACAGCAGTGTGAGACTAAACCACAAAAAGGCAATGAAAATGCAACATGCATGCTATAGGTCTGCCAAGAGGTAAGCAAGTATATACACCAGTGTCAAACTCAAGTGTCTATACAAGTATGCAACTGTGCAACTGGATCAAGCAAGTGCGGACCCAAGTGATACAAGTTCGAACAAATAAATGTCAAAATCACCAGACCAACAACTCAATGCATTTGGAACCAAAAATGAATGCAACCAAAACTGGTACCTCATGGAAACAGTAAATGGTGAAGTATTAGATTTCAAGTGAAGCAATGGACCGGAACAATAAATGCCAAGCAATATCAATACGACAGAAACCAAATCAAGACAGTGACAATAAGGCACTGCAAATACAAGGCAGTGACTGTATGCAAGGGTGACCAGCACTTCTCAAGATTCGAATACAGGCAACTATCAAATGAAATAGTGCAGACATAAATGTCAAGACACTGCTAATGCAACAGGCAAGGGATGAATACAATTAACTCAAATTAGGTTCAAGTGCATCAGTATATGACACAACACCAGACCACATGAATGCAGATTGTAGCAGTGGACGTAGTAGACCCAAACAACACATGTATCCACACCCCAACAAAGGCAGTAACGATGCAGGCTGTTCCAAATGAACTTCAACTAAATACCAATGCAAACCCAAATGTACATGACTCGAGAATAATAGCATGTTGACATTAAGCAAATGGAATTAGACTCAAGACAACATTATCAATGAAGCAATGCAGCCGTGAGTGGCAACAACACCATTGTAAACTAACAACCATTAAATCAAAGAACTAAAGTTTATCAAGCAATACGAAGCTGTCAAGAGATAACAGTAACCAACAAAAGGGACCGGGTACAACGTGAAATAGTCGAAACTGCAGTAATGGCCAAGAATCAAAATCAAAGCCGTGGTAATCATGGTGACAACCAAGTTCTAAATCAATGCCGAGAAAACCAAGAAATCATCATATATACTCATATGAACAAGCCAGGAAAAATCAAGGGCATTCGAAAATAATCGAACAACAAGCCAAAGAATTATCAGACGAAGCCATGAAATATATATACGACGAAAATAAAGGGTTTCGAACCCTATATAAACAGAAACACCAAAGGCAACATACGAATTCAAACACGAAAGTCTCGAACTTAATCAACCCCAATATTAAAACGAAATCGAATAGCCCAGAAAACCAAACATCTAAAGTAAGAATTAGATGTGAGTAAACTCACCATTTTTCGACGAGGCAGTGAAGCCAAAGCCTTAGCATACGAAGCGAAGACGACTTGATCAATCGAGAAGCGGCTACAAACGATCGCACGCGATGGACATATCACAAAGCCCCAATTTGAGAACGAGTCGAGCATGCCCTAATTTGGAGAAGAGGAGGCCGCCATTTTCGTTTGTTTAGACTTAGGGTTTTCTCGAATGAACGAAAAATGAAAAGGGTCGGGTATTCGAAATGAAGGAGAGAGGAACGGTTATCGACCCTAGATAATTACCACAACCCAAAGCAAATGAACGTGGGCCAAGGTCCAATTGAAGCCCGCAGAACATTTCAACAAATTTTTGAAAGGAATTTCATTGATTTAAAAACTCCATCAACAACCAGCTATGCCAGCAGAAATAAATCGTCTAATGACGATAATAAATTAGCAACCAAATTAAGTCGTCTAATGACGATTATAAATTTGTTACAAAACCCCGGGTTGTTACAGACTCCCCTCTTTATAAAAATTGCGTCCCCGCAATTTTCATACTTAAAGTTGTCTATAACAATTATTCTTCTAACATAAACTGGTTAAGCTAGAAAAATAAAGATCGAGAACACAAACACCAAAGAAATCTTTTAATTTCATAAAAGAAATTTACAAATTTTCAACAAAATCTAACTATCAAATAGATAATCAGAAAGCAACAAAACTGAATAAATGCAATCTTCAACAATATTCAATTTCCAATTAGATATTCAGAAATACAGAAATCTTAAAACAGCAATATCCAATTATCGATACGATAATTAGAAAACAGCAAAATCTAATTATCAACAAAAGATGATTAGAAAACACAAATCACAAATCGTAAAACACGAACTTCATAATCAGCAACTATAACTATCAACAGAAATAGATAGAAAACAGCGATTCAATAAAATCAGCATACTCTAGGATCAATTTGAGACTAGAAAATCTCAAAATCATCAAAACTGGCTAATCTCCAATCATCAAAACGATAATCAGACAACATCAATTTAACAATTATCTAAGTATCACAAATGATAATCAAATTTCAATTCAACAATTATTCGATTATCAAAAACAATAATCAAATTTCAAATCAATAAATATTCGATTATCAAAAATGATAATCAAATCTCAAATCAACTAATATTCGATTATCAAAAACGATAATCAAATTTCAATTCAACAAATATTCGATTATCAAAAACGATAATCAAAATTTCAATTCAACAAATATTCGATTATCAAAAACGATAATCAAATTTCAAATCAACAAATATTCGATTATCAAAAACGATAATCAAATTTCAATTCAACAATTATTCGATTATCAAAAACGATAATTAAATTTCAAATCAATAAATATTCGATTATCAAAAACGATAATCAAATCTCAAATCAACTAATATTCGATTATCAAAAACGATAATCAAATTTCAATTCAACAAATATTCGATTATCAAAAACGATAATCAAATTTCAATTCAACAATTATTCGATTATCAAAAACGATAATCAAATTTCAAATCAATAAATATTCGATTATCAAAAACGATAGTCAAATCTCAAATCAACTAATATTCGATTATCAAAAACGATAATCAAATTTCAATTCAACAAATATTCGATTATCAAAAACGATAATCAAATTTCAATTCAACAATTATTCAATTATCAAAAACGATAATCAAATTTCAAATCAACAAATATTCGATTATCAAAAATGATAATCAAATTTCAAATCAACAATTATTTAATTACCACAAACAATAATTAAATCTCAAATCAACAAATATTTAATTATCACAAGCGATAATTAAATCTCAAATCATCAACAAATATCTAAATATCACAAGCGATAATTAGAAACAACAAATATCCGATTATCAAAAACGATAATCAGAACCCATATCAACAAATATCTAATTATCACAAGCGATAATTAGAAACAACAAATATCCGATTATCAAAAACGATAATCAGAACCCATATCAACAAATATCTAATTATCATAAACGATAATTAGAAACAACAAATATCCGATTATCAAAAACGATAATCAGAACCCATATCAACAAATATCTAATTATCACAAGCGATAATTAGAAACAACAAATATCCGATTATCAAAAACGATAATCAGAACTCATATCAACAAATATCCAATTACCTGCAGATAATTGGAAACAACAAATATCTAGAAATCAATTAAGAAGACTAGAAAATCAACATAAAAGCTTGGATCGATCCCATCAGATGGCGAGTTTTTAATTCGCCGCACGTGCATCAACAAATGGCCGAAGCCTACCAAGTACTCAACATAATTTTGGCGCCCAACAAATGACCCGAAGGTCCAACAAATGACCCGAAGGTCTAGTACTGGTATTTGACCCGAAGGTCCAACAAATGACCCGAAGGTCTAGTACTGGTATTTGACTCGAAGGTCCAACAAATGACCCGAAGGTCCTCATAGTGGCTCGAAAGCACACGAAATCATCAAATATTTCAATTAATGAGTCCGGAATTAACCAAAATAGCAAACGCACATGTCCCATAACCACGAGTTTTCCTAAATCGTTTAATTCTCTTCATCGTTTCCTTGAAAGTGAAAAATCATCAAAATCATCAAAACAACAGATATTTCAATTAACGAGTCCGGAATTAACCGAAATAGCAAACGCACATGTCCCATACCACGTGTTTTACTAAATCGTTTGATTCTCTTCATCGTTTCCTTGAAAGTGCAAAATTGTGTATTTTGTAAAAATACACTTTACATTCTCAAACGGACAAGTCCGAAGTTAAGCGAATCAGTAAAAGAAAGGGGTCATAGTCCTCGATTTTGCTGAAACGTTTAAATCGCTTCCTCATTCTTTTGAAAGCGCAAACTGTAAAATTCCTGAAAACAATTTTTATTTATTTTATACAAATAAAAATTCACATTCTCAACTGAACAAGTCCGGAGTTAAGCGAATCAGTAAAAGAAAGGGGTCATAGTCCTCGATTTTGCTGAATCGTTTAAGTCGCTTCCTCATTCTTTTGAAAGCGCAAACTGTTAAAAAATTTATAATTTTTTTTTCATTTTAAAACGATTTTCAGTACACGTGATTAAAACAGCAAATCAATAACAATTTCGATAAGGAAATTATACTTCTCAAAATACTGTACAAACGGGTCACAAATCAGCATTGCGGTATAACCGCTTGAAAATCCACTTTTTAAAAATTTGACTGTTACTGAAGTCAAAGCGACAGTAATTTTCAAACGTCAAAATCTCATCAAAATAATTTACATCAAAATGTAACACTAGTGAATTTTCATTCATTAAAATTGCCAACAAACATCGTGCCTCAAAATTTAGCATCGATGTAAAAAAATCCCGTTATAAAATAACCGCAACAAAATACGTTTCATAACCAAGCATCGGTTCAACGTAAAATTAATGCAGTAACGTGCTACTCAAATTTTCACGTACTACAAAATGAACAAAGAAATCATTCAAATGTATCTTCAATGAAGATAATTCAAAACAGCTAAATCTAATCAATATATGATTAGCATAAAAGAAAACCAGCAAAGATCTCAACAAAATCACATAACTGCAATCATTTCGAATCCTCAAATCGGATTCGAAATTCTCAAAGAAACAAAATAAATACAGCTATGTAAACAACAAATGAAATTTATTTCAAATTCATATTTCAATTTTTAAATCAAAAAGATTATCAGTTGTACTCAGTGAAGACAGTTTCACTGTTTCCGCTGCGCACTCTGATAAACAGTACCCAAATCAATCAAATCAACAAAACACCGTTTCACTTTTATTTTTAAATAAAGATACTTAAAAATTTCATCCAAACTTTCAAAACTTTAGTTTTGACTCAAAGCACAAATAAAACATCGACCAATAGTTGTAACATATGTTCTATCCAAGTTATGTTTTATATTATGTCCATAAACCCCAAGCTCTGATACCAACTGTGACGCCCCACCTCTATGCTCATAATAACAAATAGTATTAAAAGAAATACTATCTGTTATTACGAAGAATAAGGCTGGATAGGAGCGGCCATCCGTAGTTGGCCTTACACTAGTATTGGTTACCTCGATAGGAGTGGTATATATTTTTTCATTTTTCAACGTTCTTAATTTACTCCCATCGACATACCCAATTACCAGTATAAAACAAACTACGATGGTTCATAATAGTTTAGGGCAATATATATAATAATAACACAGATACAAAAGAATGCGGAATACAGATAACAAAAAAGTCTCATATATATAATAACTGATGTCAGTTACAATACAGTTGACACAATACATATGATACAACTACAACTGTCGACTCTGGAAGTTATATATACAAGTACATTATCGACTAATATACATGAATACATATCAACCCTAAAGAGACACACTGACTACTACAACAAGACGAAGACCACTTCAAAAGATGTGAAAAGTCTTCATAGCTCAAACAGCAACTCAAAGTAGTAAATATACAACCTGAAATAACTCGGGTCTGACCCGAGTATTACGTTCAAAAGAAAATAATACACGGGCCAGTCTAATTCAAACTCAGTTATTAGTGCATAGAAGCAATAATAATCAAATAGTCAAATAGATGACAATCACAGAAATTTCGTATATCCAACTTCCCAATAAGAGAATCGGATAATGGCAGATATAACACTAAACAGTGTTAAACAACATATCAGCAAATCCAAATCATCAACGAAGATAGATAAAAAGAGTATCAATGAAGATAATTTTGGAAAACAACAGAATTGCTTAAACAACAATTTACAACAAATTCCAATTATTAATAGATAATTAGAATCTCAAAATGATTAATCAATACCAATTTCTGTGTAGCTGCAATACACGCACGCGTGCACTGCCTCGCCACACAGTACGTGAAATCATCACAATAGTGATTGCTAACAGCAATCAAAACTGCAGAGGTCAAAATAAATGAACAAAAAAAAACAACTGGTACTAACTCAAATCAAAGGAACGAATTACACACGAGTGCCCAATGAAAGTTTACATTCGAGTACAGGGTCAAACCCAAGTCTTTGAGACTGGATTCAACTCACTGTAAAAATCTCAAAAATCAACCTGAAACAACCAAGAACCAACAAACCAAGCTCAACCAATTCAAGCAAGTGGAAACATGACTCAAGAGTATATGAACGCTGTTTCAAATCAAGATCGGGAACTATAACACTGCAGCAACTACAAATGACAGCAGTGTGAGACTAAACCACAAAAAGGCAATGCAAAGGCATCATGCAGGCTATAGGTCTGCCAAGAGGTAAGCAAGTATATACACCAGTGTCAAACTCAAGTGTCTATACAAGTATGCAACTGTGCAACTGGATCAAGCAAGTGCGGACCCAAGTGATACAAGTTCGAACAAATAAATGTCAAAATCACCAGACCAACAACTCAATGCATTTGGAACCAAAAATGAATGCAACCAAAACTGGTACCTCATGGAAACAGTAAATGGTGAAGTATTAGATTTCAAGTGAAGCAATGGATCGGAACAATAAATGCCAAGCAATATCAATACGACAGAAACCAAATCAAGACAGTGACAATAAGGCACTGCAAATACAAGGCAGTGACTGTATGCAAGGGTGACCAGCACTTCTCAAGATTCGAATACAGGCAACTATCAAATGAAATAGTGCAGACATAAATGTCAAGACACTGCTAATGCAACAGGCAAGGGATGAATACAATTAACTCAAATTAGGTTCAAGTGCATCAGTATATGACACAACACCAGACCACATGAATGCAGATTGTAGCAGTGGACATAGTAGACCCAAACAACACATGTATCCACACCCCAACAAAGGCAGTAACGATGCAGGCTGTTCCAAATGAACTTCAACTAAATACCAATGCAAACCCAAATGTACATGACTCGAGAATAATAGCATGTTGACATTAAGCAAATGGAATTAGACTCAAGACAACATTATCAATGAAGCAATGCAGCCGTGAGTGGCAACAACACCATTGTAAACTAACAACCATTAAATCAAAGAACTAAAGTTTATCAAGCAATACGAAGCTGTCAAGAGATAACAGTAACCAACAAAAGGGACCGGGTACAACGTGAAATAGTCGAAACTGCAGTAATGACCAAGAATCAAAATCAAAGCCGTGGTAATCATGGTGACAACCAAGTTCTAAATCAATGCCGAGAAAACCAAGAAATCATCATATATACTCATATGAACAAGCCAGGAAAAATCATAGGCATTCGAAAATAATCGAACAACAAGCCAAAGAATTATCAGACGAAGCCATGAAATATATATACGACGAAAATAAAGGGTTTCAAACCCTATATAAACAGAAACACCAAAGGCAACGCACGAATTCAAACACGAAAGTATCGAATTTAATCAACCCCAATATTAAAACGAAATCGAATAGCCCAGAAAACTAAACATCTGGAGTAAGAATTAGATGTGAGTAAACTCACCATTTTTCGACGAGGCAGTGAAGCCAAAGCCTTAACATACGAAGCGAAGACGACTTGATCAATCGAGAAGCGGCTACAAACGATCGCACACGATGGACATATCACAAAGCCCCAATTTGAGAACGAGTCGAGCATGCCCTAATTTGGAGAAGACGAGGCCGCCATTTTCGTTTGTTTAGACTTAGGGTTTTCTCGAATGAATGAAAAATGAAAAGGGTTGGGTATTCGAAATAAAGGAGAGAGGAACGGTTATCGACCCTAGATAATTACCACAACCCAAAGTAAATGAACGTGGGCCAAGGTCCAATTGAAGCCCGCAAAACATTTCAACAAATTTTTGAAAGGAATTTCATTGATTTAAAAACTCCATCAACAACCAGCTATGCCAGCAGAAATAAATCGTCTAATGACGATAATAAATTAGCAACCAAATTAAGTCGTCTAATGACGATTAAAAAATTGTTACAAAACCCCGGGTTGTTACAATCAAAAACGATAATCAGAAACAACAAATATCTGATTATCAAAAACGATAATCAGAAACAACAAATATCCGATTATCAAAAATGATAATCAGAAACAACAAATATCCAATTATCAAAAACGATAATCAGAAACAACAAATATTCGATTATCAAAAACGATAATCAAAAACAACAAATATCCGATTATCAAAAACAATAATCAGAAACAACAAATATCCGATTATCAAAAACGATAATCAGAAACAACAAATATCCGATTATCAAAAACGATAATCAGAAACAACAAATATCCAGAAATCAATTAAGATACTCTAGAAGATCAACATAAAAGGTTGGATCGATCCCATCAGATGGCGAGTTTTAGCTACGCCGCACGTGCATCAACATATGGCCGAAGCCTACCAAGTACTATAAATTTTGGCGCCCATCAGATGACCCGAAGGTCTACAGAGTGACCCGAAGGTCTAGTACTAGTATTTGACCCGAAGGTCCTAAGAGTGGCCCGAAAGCCCAACAAATGACCCGAAGGTCCAGCAGATGACCCGAAGGTCCAACATAGTGGCTCGAAAGCACACAAAATCATCAGAATCATCAAACAACAAATGCTTCAATTAACGAGTCCGGAATTAACCGAAATAGCAAATGCACATATCCCATACCACGTGTTTTACTAAATCGTTTGATTCTCTTCATCGTTTCCTTGAAAGTGCATAATTGTGTATTTTGTAAAAATAACATTTTCCATTCTCAAACGGACAAGTTCGGAATTAAGCGATTCAGTAAAAGTAAGGGTTCATAGTCCTCGATTTTGCTGAATCGTTTAAATCGCTTCCCCATTCTTTTGAAAGCGCAAACTGTAAAAAATTTGTATTTTAAATAAATAACATTTTACGTTCTCAAACGGACAAGTCCGGAATTAAGCGAAACAGTAAAAGTGAGGGTTCATAGTCCTCAATTTTGCTGGAGCGTTTAAATCGCTTCCTCATTCTTTTGAAAGCGTAAACTGTAAAAAATTTAAAACAATTTTTAGAACACGTGATTAAAACAGCAATATCAGTAACAATTTCAAAAAGGAAATTGTACTTCCCAAAACACCGTAAAATCGGATCTCAAAATCAACATTACGGAATTACCGCTTGAAAATCCACTTTAAAATTGACGGTTACTGAAGTCAAAGCGACAGTAATTTTTAAACGTCAAAATCTCATCAAAATAATTCGCATCAAAATATAATACCAGTGAATTTTCATTCATTAAAATGTCAACAAAACACCGTGCTTCAAAAATTTAGCACCGATGCAAAAATCCCGTTATAAAATAACGGCAACAAAATACGTTTAAAACCAAACACCGGTTCAACGTAAAATTAATGTAGTAACGTGCAACTCAAATCTGCACGTACACTACAAAATGAACAAAGAAATCATTCGAATGTATCTTCAATGAAGATAATTCAAAACAGCAAAAATCTCAACAAAAATCACATAACTGCAATCGCTTCGAATCCACAAATCGGATTCGAAATTTTCAAAGAAACAAAGTAAGCCCAGCTATGTAAACAACAAATGAAATTTATTTTGATTTCATATTTTGATTTTTAAATCAAAAAGGTTATTAGCTGTATTCAGCGAAGACAGTCTCACTGTTTCCGCTGCGCACTCTGATAAACAGAACACAAATTACCCAATCATCAAAACACAGTTTCACTATTATTTTTAAATAAAGATATTTAAAAATTTCATCATAATTTCAAAACTTTAGTTCTGACTCAAAATACAACTAAAAACATCGACAAATAGTTGTAACACATGTTCCATCTAAGTTATGTTTTATATTATGTCCATAAACCACAAGCTCTGATACCAACTGTGACGCCCCACCTCTATGCTCACAATAACAAAGAGTATTAAAAGAAATACTGTCTGTTATTACGAAGAATAAGGCTGGATAGGAGCAGCCATCCGTAGTTGGACATTACACTAGTACTGGTTACCTCGATAGGAGTGGTATATATTTTTATTTTTCATCTCTTATTTATTTACTCCCATTGACATACCCAATTCCAGTATAAAACGAACTACGATGGTTCATAATAGTTTAGGACAATATATATAATAATAACACAGATAAGCTAAATGCGGAACACAGATAATAAAAGTCTCATATATATATATAACTGATGCCAGTTACAATACATTTGACACAATACATATGATACAACTACAACTGTCGACTCTGGAAGTTACATATACAAGTACATTATTGACAGTAATATACATGAATACATATCATCCTACACTATGACACGACTACTCCAAAAGATATGAAGTGACTTCATAGCTCAAGCAGCAACCTAAAGCGAGATATCTACAACCTAAAATAACTCGGTCTGACCCGAGTATTAAATTCAAAAGAAAATAATACACGAGTCAGTCTAATTCAAACTCAGTTATAAATGCACAGAAGCAATAATAATTAAATAGCAAATAGACGACCGTCACTATAAATCTCGTCTATCCAATCCTTTAACAAGGAAATCGGATAACGGTAGATATAACACTAAATAGTGTTAAACAACAAATCAACAAATTCAAGTTATCAACGAAGATAAATAAAAAGATTTTCAATGAAGATAACTTAGAAAACAACAGAATTGTCTAAACGACAATTAACAACACAATCTAATTATTAAATAATAATTAGAAACACATAATCTATTTATCAAATAGATAATTGGAAATTCTCAAAATGATCAAATCAAACCAAATTTCTGTGTGGCTGCAGTACACGCACGCGTGCACTGCCTCGCCACTACAGCATAAGATGTCATCACAAATCCCAAATACTACAGCAAATCGAAACTGCAGAGGTCAAGTCACGGCTATCATGACTCAACACAACTGCAAACAAAATGAAACTGTAGCCACCACTTGAATACAATGCAAAATTTAAGTCAAAATGAACCAGATGAAACTGCAACGACAAGCACAGCTTGACTCAAGTGAAGGTCAGGTCAGACCAGATAAAAGCATTAGAGTGCACATTTCAAAGAGACAACTCGAATGAACCAGACTCAAGTAAGTCCAGTTACTCAACGGAATATACAACTACAGCCATCAAATAAAACAGTGCATATATAAGGTACACAAAAGACTCAAGTACATCAGGTCAGAGACCAAAGAATGGTCAGAGATAAGACACCAAGCCCAGTGCAACAATGATCACAAATGTATAAAACCATATGCAAACTGAAACAAGCTAGAGGTTCAACAGCAGTGACAAAAGTCAATAACATGCCAGCAAAAATCAAAGCCGTGAAGACAAAGAAAAGAAATTCACGGAACCAAACATATCAGGAATCAAAATATCATAATGATCTAGTAAACTCGAGTCCAATTGCGACAGGATGCAAACGAACTCATGTCAAAGCCAGGTGATAGAAATCACATATTTAAAGTAACCGAAGTAGCAGGTTATACAAAAATCAAAATAGACTCAAAGTATCAGTTTCAAAATAATCAAGGTTTAAAGCCGTGTTTTATCAAAATCGAACCAGTCTAGGTTGACACAAATGATAACTGCCTGTACAGGACAGTGTAGAATCAAAGTCGAAGTCAACCAAAATTCATGCAACAAAACATGTACAACAAATCCAACTGCAAATGAAATCAGTGCATCAAATGACACAGCAGCATGGAAATGTATATACACAGTGCAGCCCCTACATTGAGTTCAAGAGAACCAGTAATGTAAACTATCCCAACCATGATACACAGTGACCAAGTGCAAATGCAAGATGGACTAGACTGTACGCAAGTGAAACTATCTCTAAGCAAAATCCAGACTGAATAACAAAATGCACCAGAACAAAGTATGCAATGACAACCCAGATATAAATTCAACAATACATGCATACACACATACAAATGTATGTATGCATATATATATATATATATGCAAACAAACACGCACAGATCAAAGCAATGCCAAAGTCGAGCAGTGGACAACTCAACAAGGAATGCGATATATACACAACGTTATGGGTTAGTACAAGTGCAAATAAACCCACCAGTAATGATATATAGGTAGTGCAAACAGGCTCAGAGGTCCAGAGCACCAATATACAATGACCAATGCAAAGTGGTGAATGAAATATACATGAACCCAAGCTCGGACTCGTGAAAAAAACAGTTGCAATTTGAAATGCATCAGATAGCAAATGCCACTGTTATTACAACAAACCAAGATAAGATGATATGCGCTAACAATTGAAGTACTCAAACCAGACTATATCAACTCAATCAACAGAATGCATAAGAACAAAATATGTAGTGGCATCATCCATCATGAATAAGTGACGCTCGACAAATTACAAACTGGAATGGCTATGAAACTGTGTAACAATCAATCACATATATACATACAAGAATGCATATATATATATATGAAGCTATGCTACAGTCAAGTATGCTATAGATATGAAAGATTTTAGGGTCGAAGCCATAGTTTAAAATTTCGAAACCAGTATCAAGTTCAAACTAATCCAAAGCCGAAGTCAACAAGCACAAATATCACAAGTTCAAAATCGAAGACGCAAGCAAGTCACCGAAGTCATGGAACAGTTCAAAATCAATATCGTGGTGAGCATGGAAAACAATGTCAAGAAATCAAACCGTGTCAACCAAGAAACCACAATATAAATGAATTGACAAAGTTAGGAATCATCTCGAACGTTCAAGCAACAACAATCGGCCGAGATAAATTATTGACAAATTCAAACAATTATCAGACGAACGAAAATAAGGGGATTCAAACCCTACAAACTTAAGATTTGACTAGATGTGAGTAAATAAATTTACTCACCCTTTTCGACGAAATCTGAAGGAGCCGTGAATGAGCACGAATTGAAGAAAGCATCGATCGACAAAGCTTTCGATCGAGATAATCATAGTCGCGGCTTCAAAAATCTCGAAGCCCTAATTTCAGAAAGAAGACGAGGCCGCCATTTATTTTCTTTTTTGTATGTTTTGTGTAGGGTTTCGAATGAATGAAAGGGAGAAGCGGGTAGTGGATATTATCACGGCATCAAACAAAATATGGGCCAAGATTCAACTATTAAATCTCACCAATCACTTAACAATTTTTAAAAGAATTTCAACTGAATAAAATTCCAAATAGCAATCAGCTAACAACATTAATCATCTAATGACGATGATTAATCAATACAAAACCCCGGGTTGTTACAGTAGTGGCTAGGGTTTTATTATTTTAAACGTTACAGATTCATTTGTTTTCAATCAAACTGTTCTCGCTTCTTCCTACCTCTATAAATAGACCCCTAGACTCCCTCAGTTCTCCGCACAAATTCTATAGCAATGGCGAAGCTCTATCAAAATTTCTCCCTTTAGGGTTTTAGAAACAGTAAACTTTTCAGGTAAGTAACTTTAGTTTCTAATATCTAGTTTAAATTAATCCTTCTTCTCACTATCTTCTAGTTTCTAAAATCTAATATATATAAACAATCTATTTACTGTATATTCAAAAAGGGAAAGATCTAACAGAGAATTAGGAGCGGTAGAAATCAGATCTCTTCTTCTTCTCCGCGCTTCAAAATCGGTTAGGATTTTCAAGTAAGAGGGTTAAATATTTAATTCTTTTGATTTTTAATTATATTCCACTCTAATTTTTGATTCTAAATTGAATTTCTATATACAATCTACTTTATTGTATTTTCGAAAAGAGGGAGATCTGAAAGGGAATTAGGCATGATAGAGTCAAATCCATTTAGGAACCAAACAATTCTCTATGAGTGAAAATATCAATTTTTTGACATTTTTGTAATTGAATAGCATGTATTTGGATTTGATGCATGCCTTGGAAAATTTTGATAAACAAAAAAATAACATCTAAAACCCCTAGAATTTCCCCAAGTAAATATCAATTTTTGTATATGTTGAAATTAGAATTGTTTTTGGTATTGGTATATTAGAGTCTAATTAACTTTTAGAATTAGATAATCTATGGTCAATTTAACATATTTTCCCTCTTTTGAATTGAATGTTAAAGGGTTCAAAAAAATAGAAATTGTATGTAAATTATGAATTGAATTGTTGTAGTTTGCACCGCATATTTCTATCACTTAAATAAATAAGGAATTCCTTTCTCACTTCAAACTGTTGTGTACGAAGGTTGAATTGAATATAGGAGATCTAATTTGTGATGATATGTTCTTTAAAACAGAAAAAGGATTCTAGTGTATTAATATAGGACAAGTGTAGATATTCCATGTTTGTAAAAATTTATCTCATTTGGCTATGGTAGTGGCAGTTCTTGTTAGAATTGTAGATTTGTATGAGATTGATATTTCAAACTACCTTATAAGAGAATTATTATCGAATTACTGTAACGTAATGATTAGACCTTAAATTCCACACATAAATGTTACTATATAAATATAATATAACGTAATGATTATAACGCATTGATTATAGCGTATTGAACATGATAATTAGTATTATTAGAATAGTTAAGTAATATTAATTTAAGGAAGATAGTTAGAGTAAATTAGAGAATTAACCACTAATTAGGGGCATAATAAGAGGATACCTCATATGGCCTCATTTAGTGTTCATGTAGGATGATATATGCATATAGTGGATATACATATAAGTTATTTCTAAGTTATAGGGATGCGAGGTTAATCCAAATCTACATAGATGTCTGCCCAGTTAAATCTGGCTACCAGCGTTGTGACTTTGCAGACTAATATGGGACAACGCCTATAATAAATTACCATACTGGACGTGAGGTTTATCCTAAATCTATAGGGTATAACTACCCATTCAATCTAGCTACCAATACCTACGAATAATCAGAATAATGTGATACATCACGAGTGGGTTATGGGTCATAAGTTGCGCTTTGGTATGGCAGGTGAAATCCTTAGGAGAGGTCCACTTCAAGTTAGAGGTATTAAGTGGCTATGGTAGGGTCTTCCTCTTTCTTAGATGAAGTATGAAGTGGCCTAATAGGATTCTTATGATGTCAGCTAGGAAGAACCATGTAGGGATCCGCCTTGGGGTTAGGCCTTAAATGGAGGGGATTTTTCTATTTTATAGGTCTTAAATGAACAGAATCTGCCTAATTCTCATTAAAGAGGTATTAAGTGATTCGAGTGCTTCCTCTTACATCGAAACGCTAGTTGTGTTAGTGTTCCATAGTCAGTTTGGAAGAGCCTTTAGGCTTACAATTCACTTTATAAGTATGTCATTTGTTTGGAATGGAAGAGCCTTCGGGCTTACAGTTGACTTTATATGTATGTTATAATTTCAACACGTAAGACATAATTTTATTTAAATAATACTGCCCAATTACAATTATGGTAAAGCTTGAGATTTTTATTTCACTGGACATTTGTTGTTCTGGCCCACTCCTAATTACAACATAGGTTAAAGAGAGTAATGATGATTTAGGAGACGAAGGTGGAGGTGAAGACTTGTGACAGTTATCAATATATTTATGCTTTTTAGTATTTTATTGTACCCTGTTCAGATAGTTATGTTATGTTCATTTATTGTATTATGTATGCTTTATGTAAACATGTTGTAATACTTCGTGTTATATTTATAAAGTGGTTTTATTTTATGAAATAGGTACTTGTTTCTGATATTATATTTTATCCATTCTACTATAAGATTTTGAAAATATAGATAGATAGCTCTTTGTACTATGTACTGTTTTAATTTTATCAACTTAGTAGCTCTCCATGAGAAGGGCCTAAGATTCGACGGGCCTTTATTGGGCCGAAATTAAGTCTATTTAGGGCAGGTTGTTACACTTAGTATCATAGCTTAGGTTACTCAATCAACGGGGGTATGTATACATGTGAGTGGCATATTTGTTATTTTTGAAAGTATTTTTCAAAAATCTATTATATATATATAGTTTGAATTTACTCTATAATTTCCTACCATAGAAGTGGTTACAGCCATACACCAAAAGGATGGGGAGAGGAACTATGGGTTGAAAAAGGAATAGTAGAGTAAGAATTGTGCAATGGAGGTCGTAATGAAAGGAATGTAAATAAGAATGATTGTATCTCTAAAATTAATAAGACAATAAGTGTGCAATTAATAGGGAGTTACAATCATTTAATTAGGATATAAATAGACCACTTAAAGAGATCGTTAAGGTAATTATGGGATTATGGAATTGGAAAGGTTATACCTCTCTAAATTTAATAGAAAATGAGTGTGTAATAAGATAGGAGTTACAAAGAATTTAATAGATTAGTGCGACCCTTAAGATAAATTTTAATAAGTAAGAAAATATCATTAGGAGACATCCGTTAAGGTAATAACCATTTTACGGACCACGTGACATTTAAGAAAACAAAAACAAAAAATGTTAGATATTGATTAAATATTATAAGGCAAGATAGTTGTAAACATCCAGGAGTAAGGGATGAAAGGAGAAGAAAATGCAATATAGACGACAATTATTAATAAGCTGTTTTGAAAAGATTGTCTGAAAATTTAACACCATGTGAAGGACTTGATAAAAATATTTTCTTTGGAATCTTCTTTTAAGTATTTTGAAAAGTTTTTCAAAGAATTTATTAAGGAGCTGTTGTTTTGAAAGGAAAAAATGGAATTTCGGGAATGCATAAAATAGAAATTTTATGGCAAAGTTTTGTGAACAAAAATAAGTTGTGGAGTCAAAAGTTTTGATTAAAAGGATTTAGATAAAATAGGTTTTCCATTTCTGAAACTCTTGGTTAAAAAAATTTGTTGGGTTACAAAGTTTCCTGTCTAAAGATTTTTCGATAAAGTGATTTTTCTTTTCGAAATATACGTTAAGTAGAGCATAGGTTGTTGGACTTGATGATTTTTCTATTTCATAAATTTGGAAGTTCTTTAAATTCATCTTTTTAAAATAGTAATGAAACTTGATTAAAAATGATGAAAAAGTCGTTTAAGTAGAAAAAAATATAAACAAGGGCAATAATGGAAGATTTGGATAGGAGTAGCGATAGGTACTTATAAAATAGGATTAGTAATCTGGTTAGAGATAATATAGGAAAGAAATAATGAGAACGGGATTGGAAAATGTTGGGATAGGAGTTTATTGTGTCTATTCCACTTTTCATTGCTTAAAGTTATAGAAGATGTTTTTGAATATTTTGGACTAAAAGACTAACTTTCAGAGGAAAAATCTTTGATGTAGAAAGGTTTTGATAAAGGAAAGTTACTTTGCTTCTTTTGGGAATTAAGCAATCCTTTCTAAAATTTTGATGGTTTGGTTTAGTAATTGAGTTTATGAATACTTTGGGTTAAAAACCCTACTTTTGAAGAAGCAAGTCTTTAAGGTAAAAGAATTTGAGAAGGGAAATTTTTTAATACGCAATTTTAGAACCTTTAAATTTTGGATTAAGAATAAAGCGGTAAATGTTTTGAAAATTGAGAAAAGTTGGGTCCAAATATTTTTGGAAGGTTTTGTTCAAAATCTTTAATAAAAATGGAATAGATATATGGAATAAAATAAAACATGGTGTTTATATGTTTTGAAGAATTCAATTTCCCAAACTGTTTTTGAAAGTTGGAAATTCTTTTGAAAAATATGCTTAAAAGTTTCCTTTTGAGGTCTGGAAATACTTTTGCTAGTTTGGATCTCAAATGTCGCATACTAGCATAATATGGATTTCTAAGTTTATATTTTATGGAGTAGATAGGGACAATATCTTAGTAAGAAGGGTTAACGGGTTTAGGATATAAATAAAATAAGAATAGTATGTACAACCTGATTTGGAAAACTGAAATCAGTTCTAAGCAATTAACTGTAAAATGTTGGTAAGGTTGTAAAGGTATTTCAGATCTATAATTAGGTGGTAAGTTAAGTTGCCCTTGGAATATGAATTCCCGTATTTTGATTTATTAGGAACAGGCTCCATGTAATTCCCATAAATTACCTAATCCCTTAAATACATAAAATTGCGGTGTTTGAATTAACAATGGATATACCAAAATGGAAAGAGATGTGTAAGATATGGATACTCTTTTCCGTAGTTTATACTATCCATTTCAATAAAAGAAAAAGAAATAACCTCTTGTAATTTCAAACAAAGAAAAAATATCACTTGTGGAAATTTATTGAAGATTATAATGGTAATCCTTTTTTGAAGGATAGCTCTGGCAAAATAAAATATGGAAATGAATGTTATAGTTTAGGAATTAGTAATTAGAAATAAGAAACATATAAGTGGCGTAATTTATTACGGTACTTGTATTAATTATAAATAGCGTAGTAATCATTGGATTACGATTTATGGACATTAATTACAGATTTAATGGGCAATAAATTTGTAATTAATTAAGAATAAAAGGGAATTAGATAAGGGACTGATTAAGGAAGCTAATATGGTATTTATGGTGAAATCTGATACTCGTAATAAGAAGATTTTGAAACTAGTAATGGATTTAATAAGGATTGAGTAGAGATTGTCAATTTTGACATTAGCGACCAATTATTATGGGTTGTGGATATTTATTAGAACTAAGAAAATAAATTAAGGAAGGTGAGTAGTAGTGGAATTACATTCTAGGAATGTCCATCTTAAATTAGTAAGGAGCATTAGGACCTCAACCTCATTAACACTAGATAATGATCAAGGGCAGCTTTTAGTAAAAATTTTGGTTTAGGGTTTCTTGGTTGAAATTGCTAGTTGTCTCTTTAGGAAAAGTGTTTGATATGACATGAAACTTGTTCCTATTTTTTCACTGTATTGATTTGATGGATGGAATTAGATTGCTAAATAAAAATATGTTAAGGAACATCGTAAATAAGGAAATTTTATAGGGACACTTAACTAGCGATAAACCAAAGATAAGGCTAGAGGTTAGTAAGGAAATTAGATTAGAATGCTTTCAACTCAAACTTGTGGAGTGCCACCAATCACCTCGAATGTTATAAGGTGTATAGAGATATGAAGAGAATTTTCTAATTGGTTAAGGATGAAGAAAGAGCCACTGAATTTTTCTAGATATTTAACATGCCAAAGGATTAAAGCTAAGCAAGTCAAGCCCTAGGGGTTGTTGTTACCATTGGAGGTTTTGACTTGGAAATAGGAGCATATGTCGATGGTGTTGTGTGCATTTCTACCACCGAACCATCTCCCATCCGGTCTTCCACCGAACCATCTCCCATCCGGTCTTCCACCGAACCATCTCCCATCCGGTCTTCCACCGAACCATCTCCCATCCGGTCTTCCACCGAACCATCTCTCATCCGGTCTCCCACCGAATGAAGTACAAATCCCCTCCACCTCATGACCAGACCAAGAGGATGCCGAACCAGGCTGCCAGGCCAGATCACTTCAGCCCAGGCCCACCAGCAGCTGAATATATCCAAGACCCCTGCCCCCAAGCTCACTCTATAAATAGAGAGGCAGGGGTACAACAATGGGGGACAAGTTTGAGAGCTCAAGCACGGAAGGAACTTTCAAACAACTTTCTTTCACTTGTATCAAAGCTTTGTACTTGTAATCACAATAAAAGAAGAGAAATAACATATAAAGTGGACGTAGGCACATTCTGGCTGAACCACTATAAATTTGCGTGTCTTCTTACAGTTTAGCCCCTGTTTTTCATATATTTGCATAAACCTCCAAAATCACTAAGAACAACATAAGATCTACTAAATCATACAACTTTGAGGTGTTTGTCCATTTTTTGTGCAAACATTTTTGGTGCTTTCACTGAGAACTAGAAGCTCGAAGCTTCAGCTTCATCCGCTTAACAAGTTTTCCTAACAGCGTCGTCCGCCACTTGGAAAACATGCCTCCCAAACAGAGAAAAGATGTTAACAAAGGAAAAAACATCGCATCCAGCAGCCTTCCTGATCCAGCTGCCGCGAATCAAGTAAATCGTCCTCCTCCAGCAACGGCAACAAATGAAGGACAGGCTAACCCAGCCACTCCTGCCACAGAACAGCCTGCAGCAATTACTAGGGCAGATTTGGACAGAGTTGTTGTTGAGGTAACTAACCGCTTCACGTCCCAGCAGGAAGCCTTGGTGGACCATCTCATGTCACGCTTGAGGGACGCTGAAGAATCCAACCGCAACACTGAATCATGGGGCGAGTCCCAGTCTGGAGGATCTCAGAGACAGCAAAGATCTTCCTTCTTCGAAGGAGCTAACGGCAGGAATAGCCGTGGTAGGAGCCGAGACCGAGCTCAGCCCGAAGTTAGGCCTGAGGAAACGTTTGGTGCCGAACCCAACGGGGAAGGTACCGGGCGGAGGTCAACTGCAGCTGAGCCTGTCATGCTGCCTAACCACAGAAACACCAGTGAACGGGGCCGAGCTAGAGTTCAGCCCGAAGTTGGACCCGAGGAAGTGCTTAGATCAGAACCCAACAGGGGAAGATCAAGGCAAGGGCCAACTGTAGCTGACCCAAGCATGCTCCCAGAAGATCAAAGGCAGCCACTGGAAAATATGAGGAATGATAGACGATACCATCCCTACAGGTTGTCTGGTCGGAATCAACCCCACAGAACGGAACCAAACTCATTTCTGTCCGCTCCAAATTCTGATGAAAGGATGGCACGCTTATTCAGAGAGTGTGTCCAACGGGAGCAAAGAGATCGAGGGATAGGCGCTAGGGTAACCAGCCCTTTCGCCCGCAATATCGAAATTGCTATCACCCCCCGAGAATGGAAGATGCCAACAATGGAACCCTACAGAGGAACCTCCGATCCCGTTGTACACTTACAGAGGTACACGCAGCATATGCTCATGAGTGGAGCAACAGAGGGAGTGCTGTGCAAATGCTTCCCGCTCTTCTTAGCAGATCTTGCTACCTCCTGGTTCTGTCATCTACCCCAAGGATCCATCAGCTCATGGGAAATGTTGAAAGAAAAATTCATCAGTCAGTTCCGCATTCATGTGGAGCAACCTAAGGACGCTTATTCCTTATCCAGCGTCAAACAGAAACCTGGAGAAAAGCTGCAGCAATACCTAACCAGATTCAACGCCGCAGCAGCCGCAGTTCAAGATGCCGATGAGAAGCTTATCCTAATGGCCCTCTGCAGTGGGGTGCATCCGGACACTAAATTTGCTAGGAGATTGACAAAAGAAAAACCAGCTACTTTACCCGATTTCTTCCATGAAGCCGGGAAATATATGAGGCTTGAGGATGCTGCCATTGAGGGGCAGTCAGGACAGCAAAGTAAGACGACCCATGGCAACGCCCCTGCTGTGGCAAGGGACGTTCGAAGAAATGATTCCAGAGATAGTGCTGGGGGCAAGAAAGTAGAAAAACGCCTATATCGGCCAGGACCAAGATTCGACTCTTACACCCCTTTGAACGAGACCGTCGAAAACATCTTCCTTGCCACCCAAGGCGAAGTTAGATACAAACGCCCACCATACAAGAAGGAATCAGATAGCGCACAGAAATCTGGAAAATTCTGCCGCTTCCACGAGTCCCACGGACATGATACCAACGAATGCCATCATCTCCGAGATCTGATTGAGGAACACATCAGAAGAAAGAAACTGGAGCGCTATGTAAAAAGTCAAGACAGGACTCCAGCTCCTGCCAATGAAAACCCAAGGCTACCCTCACCAGGGACCGGCAGAGGCGACCGCAACGCTAGCAGCTCTAGTCAAGAGAAGATAGTGGTCCATACCATCTCAGGAGGTCCACACATCGCAGACAGAAGTTGGAAAGAGATGGAAAGATATGGGAAGTCGCTCAGAGACAATAGAGACTGTGTCAATACGGTTATAGAAGAGTGCCACCCAAAGCGGAAAGAAAGTGATGACATCACATTCAGTAAACGCGACCTAGAAGGAAGACAGTACCCTCACATGGATCCCATGGTTATCTCTGCCCGACTCGGTCCCGCCGAAGTTTACCGAATCCTGGTAGACACTGGAAGCTCTGTAAATATCCTGTTCAAACACGCATTCGACAAAATGAGGCTGTCAATGAAGGATGTATCCCCCTGCGATAAACCGCTACACGGTTTCACTGGAGATGCGAAAATGCCCATCGGGCAGCTGGACCTCTTCGTTGAAATTGGAAGCCATCCCCGCTCCGTTGTAAGGAAACAGACGTTTGTGCTGATAGAAAACCATTCGGCCTACAACGCCTTCCTAGGAAGACCAGCCCTATCTGACTTCCAGATTGTCCTAGCCCCGTGGTGCCTGAAAATGAAATTTCCAACAGACAATGGGGTAGGGGAAGTGGAAGGAGACCAAGATATTGCACGAGACTGCTATGTAACCGAACTTCGCAACAACCACAGGAGAGATAAAGGGAAAGGTGTAGAGATTGCCCTCTGCACAAAAAGCCTTGAAGCATAGCAACTAAAGAGAGCCCCTCCTCTTCGATACACCAGCGACCCTTTCAATGAATTAGACCCTAGGGACAAAGAGGAGGAGGCCACCGCCGAGCCTGCAGAGGCTATGGAGTTTATATCTGTAGACAAGCACGACTCAAGTAGGCTACTGAAAATTGGGTCGCAGCTGAAAGCTGAATTGAAGGAACAACTCATTGATTTTCTCCGCCACAAGCTGGATGTGTTCGCTTGGTCACACGCTGACATGACCGGAATCTCCCCCAACATAGCATGCCACGTATTAAAAATTGATCCTACCAAGGCGCCTGTAAAACAAAAAAAGAGAAGTATGGGGGCAGAGCGATCAGCAGCCCTCGATGAAGAAGTAAAGAATCTACTCGCCAATGACTTCATACGAGAAGCTATTTACCCAGAATGGATCGCCAACCCGGTACTAGTAAAGAAGGCTAATGGGAAGTGGCGGACCTACATTGACTTCTCCAACCTAAACGACGCCTGCCCAAAGGATTGCTTTCCGCTTCCCAGAATCGATCAACTTGTAGACAGCACGGCCGGGCACGAACTCCTGTCTTTTATGGATGCATACTCAGGATATAACCAAATTCCTATGCATGCTCTCGACCAAGACCACACTAGTTTCATCACCAACCGGGGTTTATACTGCTACAAAGTGATGCCCTTCGGACTTAAAAATGCAGGAGCCACCTACCAGCGCCTCGTCAACAAGATGTTTGCAGGACTAATAGGACGAACAATGGAAGTATATGTAGACGACATGCTGGTAAAATCACGAAAAGCCAAAGATCACGTAAGCCACCTAGGCGAAATGTTCCAGGTACTTCGACAGTATGGGATGAAGTTAAATCCACTAAAGTGCTCCTTCGGAGTGTCATCGGGAAAATTCTTAGGATTCATCGTCCATGCCCGAGGGATAGAAGCAAACCCTGAACAAGTCCGAGCATTAAGGGACATCAAGATACCTTCCACCCGAAAGGAAATGCAAAGCCTAAATGGAAAAGTGGCTGCCCTAAGCCGATTTATCTCCAAAGCAACGGACAAGTGCGTCCCCTTTTTCGAAGCTCTAAAGAAAGATAAAGGAAGGTTCGAATGGACGGACGAATGCTTAACCGCTTTCCTTAACCTAATTGAACACCTCCAGAAACCACCAGTACTCTCGACCCCAAGCGAAGGCGAAGAATTATACCTATACCTTGCTGTGTCATCTCACGCTCTAAGCGCTGCCTTGGTAAGGGAAGACGATCGTGCGCAACGGCCAGTTTACTTTGTCAGTAAAAGGTTTACTGGGGCAGAAGTCAGATATCCTAAGCTTGAAAAGTTAGCATACTGTTTACTAATCACTTCACGAAAGCTACGTCACTACTTCCAATCCCATTCCATCAAAGTTCTGACCGATCAACCACTGAGGCAGGTACTCCATCGACCCGACACTTCCGGGCGACTACTTAAATGGTGTATTGAGCTGAGTCAGTATGATATCACCTATCACCCTCGCACCGCCATCAAGGGTCAAGTCATGGCTGATTTCATTGCAGAATTCACTACCAACGAGGATAAGGAGCGACTGGAAATAACGGAAGGTATCAGGTGGAATCTCTTTGTGGACGGTGCATCTAACGAACAAGGCTCGGGGGCAGGTGTGGTAATAATCACTCCCAGGGGAAATAAACTGCACTATGCTATAAGGTTGGAGTTCGCTGCCACCAACAACGATGCAGAGTATGAAGCCGTAATAGCCGGATTAGAAATTGCTATCGAGGTCGGAGCCAATTCTTTGTGCCTTCACAGCGATTCTCAACTTATTGTTAATCAAATACTAGGGGAATTCCAAGCTCGAGAAGAACGACTCATAGCATATCTAAAGAAGACCAAGTCGCTTCTCAACCGATTGGACCACTACTTAGTCAAACACATCCCTCGGGAAGAGAACCAAGAGGCCGACGAATTGGCAAAGCAAGCAAGTATGAGGGACGTCGCCATCTTCGGGGCAGTAACTGTCTCAAAGCAAACGATCCCAAGTTTTGAGCAAGTGAATCTGATAGCTGCAACCGAAGAAGCAACTTGGATGACTCCCATCCGAGACTACCTGCAAAATGGCACACTACCCGACGGGCGTAACGAAGTCAAGAAAATCCTGAGAAAAGCGTCCCGCTACACAATACAAGGAGACATCCTCTATCGGCGCGGGTTCTCTAACCCATTGTTAAGGTGTGTCGCCGGAAGGGAAGCCAAGGAAATCTTATCCAACATTCATCAAGGAAGCTGCGGGGATCACACCGGAGGGCAAACGCTAGCAAAAAAGATACTCCGATACGGATATTTCTGGCCCACCTTAAGCAAGGACGCCTTAGACTTCGTCAAGAAGTGTGACAGATGCCAAAAATTTGCTAAGATCCCTCGGCTACCAACAACCGAAATTACTCAGATGACCAGCCCTTGGCCCTTCGTAGTATGGGGAATTGACTTAATCGGTGAACTGCCAATGGGTCGAGGCGGCGCCAAATATGCTATAGTAGCAGTCGACTATTTCACCAAATGGGTGGAAGCAGAACCTCTAAATAAAGTATCTTCGGCGAAAGTTATCAACTTTTTAATCAAAAATGTTCTGTGCAGGTACGGAGTCCCACTAAAAATCATATCAGACAATGGACTTCAGTTTGACAGCGAGGAATTCGCCAACTGGTGCCAAGAACACGGAATTCACAAAAGCTTCTCATCCGTAGCATATCCCCAAGCAAACGGGCAAGTCGAAGCAGTCAACAAAATTCTGAAAACTCTGATAAAAAAGAAACTCGAAAAGTCAAAGGGCGCTTGGGTGGATGAACTCCCTACGGCACTATGGGCCTACCGCACATCTTTCAGAACATCAACAGGGCACACTCCTTTCTCTTTGGCATACGGATCGGAGGCTATGCTCCCAGTTGAAACTATTGTGCCTTCCCACCGTAGGATCCATTATAACCCAGAAGAGAACGAAGAGCTCCTCAACATGTCTTTGGATCTAGTCGAGGAAAGAAGGAATGATGCAGTCCTAAAAACAGCAGCCCACAAGCAAAGGGTGGCGGTACAATACAACTCCAAAGTCAAGCATCGTACCTTACGAGAAGGAGATCTTGTCCTCAAGCGAATCTTCCCTCGCCCCGGAGCACTAGACCCAATCTGGGATGGACCATATGTAATTCATAAAGATCTCCACAACGGAGCCTATATTTTGTCAACAGTGGACGGAGAGGTGTTCCAGAGGGCATGGAACATCCAACACCTCCGTCGATACTTTTCTTAACTTGTATTGCCCATATGAAGTGAATTAACAAAGAGAATCAGTGGACGTAGGCATTTTTTCGTGCCGAACCACTTTAAAAAAGCCTTGTCTCTTTTTTAACTTGTTCCTTTGTATCTTGGCTGCTTGTTAACTTTATCCTTTTCTGTTGAACAAAATCCTGAGCATATAGCTTTTCTATTCAAAGCACTCCACGATGCAACTTCACGTAGACAAGACCCAACAGGTACTAGGCGAATCTATGCCCTCGCCAATGAGACACTTTTGCTCCAGCATCCCTCTGCTGCGGGTTAACTCATTGCTCGCGACGGCCCTTAAAGCCAACTGTAATGAGCCGATTATAAGCCACCGAGAAGGCCGACTATAGCCGAGGCAGCTCATTACGGCGTTAGGCTCGCCGGCGTCTGTGAACCGATTATAAGCCCCAACTTAAGGTGTGGCCAGCCAAGGGCAGTTCACAGTTGACGATCGGCACCCACGCTAGCCGGCCACAGTAAGTCGAATAATACCCATGAGTACGGGCCATAATGGCCCGGGTAGTTACTGTGCGCGATCTCGGCTCCGGTGTGTCTTAAGTGCGGCTGTGGTAAAAAAGAATTAACTCCCTGCGGAGGCGTAAGATGGGTGACAAATGTCTCCAAGACCCACAGCTAGGGAAAGTGACTACAAAACCCGTTTGCCACGAACTTAAGCACATCGAAGGCCTTCCGTGACTGGAAGTTTTACTATTTCACGTATTTCAATTTTACTTAAAAAAAAAACTTTCCTCCTATCCTCTATAACAAACCATAAAGTACAGGATGCAGGGTAAGAAATACCCGCCAATGGATGCAGAGATTCACAATCAGATGGCAGGGCATTCAATTGCTTTCCATGCTCGCTCATACAAGATATTCGAAACTGCCATTTACAAACAGAACATGAAAGGCGGTATTTTCTTCCTTTATGTGCAGATGCATGACTGTAGTTTAATTTTTTTTTTTTCACACCTCACGCTAACATTGCAAGTCATTAGATTATGATTTAAAACCAGAATCTGACATCAAACACAATTTAATTACGAGAATATACACAGCTACATTTCTCATACAACATGTCAAAACAGCAACAAACATTCAAGAAACGACAGAATCAGCTTAAGCTAAAAAATTACACGTCAAGAATAATATTATTACAAGTAGCAGGAATTACGACTTAGAGGTCACTCTACTGTCTTAAGACTAACATATACAACAATGCCAAGCCTACAAAAAGGATTTTCCAGGTTCAATCATGGAGCTGGTTGCGTCAAAGTCTTGTCCTTGTTCTTTTGCCCGCCTGTCCGGTCATAAAAAGGATTCATTAGTGATGAGTAACCAAGTTAACAGAAAGACTAGAAAGGAAGACTTACCAGTACTAGCTCCTTGACCATCCTGGTCGTCATCCTCTACCTGCACACCCGCCTCTTCAGCAGCAAGCAGCCGCATACCCTCCTTTACCGCCATTTTCTCCTCCTTGGTGAACTGGGCAGTGACCACATCCATGCTGAAGACCGTTCCACCCTCTTTATCTACCTCAGCCTTAGCCTCCTCCAAAGCCCGAAGATAGGTCTTAGCCATGACCCTGGGATAATCATCCATCCAAGAGAGGTTACCCTGCTTCCAAGTCCGGAAATACATGTCCTGGAGCATGTCATCCATCATTCCTTCGTTCTCCTCAAACTCCCTCATCCGAGCATCGGAGGCCGACAACCTTTCGACGGCAGCATCTCTCTCCAGTCTGTATCTAGAGCAATCAGCCTGAAGGGACCTCCGCATCACCTCCATCTCTTCCCTCAACTTAGCTTGAGCAAGCTCTACAGCCTCAAGTTTCTCGGACAATTCCTCCACTTGCTCGAGATCCGCTCTCCGAACCTCATCCACCGTGGCGATAGCCATGTCAATCCGCTCTTTGCAAGCAGCTTCCATTTTCCGCAATTCGGCCCGACTGGCCTCTTCCATGGTTCTCCTTAATCGCCCAGTATCAGCCTCATGCTGAGAAATCTGGATAGCCTGATCCGCAAGCTGCTTGGCCTGATCCGAAACCACCAATCGAAGTCGGATATTGGCGCTCCCTATCTCCTCTCCGGCCTTAACCAGCCGAGCATGATGCCCCATCAACTTCTTGGTCTCCTCTGCCACCCGATCAATATTAGCTTTAGCCTCGTCTCCCATAGTGACTATACGAGTGGTGAGTAGATCGAGATCTAAGGACTTGGCTTCATCAAGTACTCGTACCATGGGGTTACGGGGGAGAAGGTGCTCCCCAGTGACTTCGTCAAAAGTGATATCATGAGAACCTGGATCCAGATCAGGGTGACCCGCGAATGGATTACGGGCCAAGTCGGGACGGTCAATATGAATAACAGAAGGGTTTCCGGACGGGTGTGGAGAAGGTACAAACTCGCTACCCTCCTCAGTAATATCATGAATAGGCTGAGCTGGAGGCTGAGGACCGAGCGAAGTTTCGGATAAAGGATGACTCCTCTTCCTCTGCTGAATACCCTCTTCGATAACCCCAAGAAGAGGACGGTATCCGACTACATCCCCGGAGCGTTGGGTTGAGGGCTTCGGCTTAGCAGAAATTTTGGAAAGTTTATATTGCTCGAGCCTGTGTCGAAGGTCTGAAGCTTTGGGCGCCTTGCCTGCTCCTGATATAAAGAACAAGTGTCACAATCTTACATTACTATATGATTCAAGAAACGCAGTAGACTACAAGTTAGAAAAGGAAAAGAAACACAGCTGTGGTTGTACAAACCCTGGGGAGGAGTGGGATACTGCAATAAGTCCTGGATTTCATTCCAGGACGGGAGCGGGTCATAAAATATTCCTAAGTCCCTATCATTAGTGAAGCATGCAGGAGTCAAGAATTCACCTTGAGTCGTCAAAGTCGCCTTGACCGGAATGGTCGGAAAAGACTCACTTGCACCAGTCCCGGCTTTGTCTGCCTTCCCGGTCTTCTCTACCAAAGCCGGATCATCATCCAACCCCTCAAAAGCTTGGCGGAGAGCATCATCCGTCCACTCTTGCATTTCGCCTACTTGCCCGGAAGACAAAGCCCTGGAACCATCACCACCCTGTCCTTCGCCACCATCATCACCAAGAAGCTCAACGTCACTTCCACCCTCCGCCTCACCTCTTTCTTCCTCCGCATCTATCTCCCCCTGAGTAAGTGGACAATTGCTGGGAGAAGGACCGTCCGACCTCTTAAGTTTCTTACCTCCGACAGCTGGAGGTTTCGTGAATGGTTTTCTCTTTCCACCCTCTGCCGCAACGCCTCCCTTAGCCTGAGCAGCCGCCCTCTCTTCCGCCGATTCCCTCAACTTAACTACAGACTGCTGCGGAAGGATCAAGTTATATTCCAGAAGAATCGCATTCCTAATCAAGTAGGCAGATGATCTGTATTTCCCAAGAATGGCTTCTATCTCCGCAGCCGTCTGGACCAGGCGGTCAGTCTCCACAACCGGAAAGCCACCTGTCGCTAGCAAAAATGAGAGGTATAAGAAGAAGCATCGCAATCGGAATAAAAATTATAAGTAAAAGCATCAACTTACATCCGGAGGTAAAGCGCCGGATGGAGACGGAGTCGTCCCTAACAAAGAACCACTCTTTCTTGAACATGCTGTATTTGGAGTACAGATCCAGGACCGGCTTGAAGGTCACAGCAGATTCCAAGCTAATATATGGGGACCCCTTCTTATAGCCCCTTAAATTATACAAGTACCGGATCTCCCGGTTGGAGGGAGCGCGACCATACTTCCTCCGAAAAATAACAAAAAGGCTCACCAGTATGGCATAAGAGTTGGGCTGAAGCTGGAATGGGGCCACCTTCAGGTACGTGAGGAAGCTGACTACCCAAGCGTTGAGTGGCGGGATAGCACCACACATGCAATGGTACCTGCTATAAGCAAAGTATCCTTCGGGAGGACTGTATGGCATGACTCCTGGGCCCGGCAGCAGCATGAGGGCTCTATCGATCCCAAAGGAACGAGATATAACATCGAGTTGCTCCTCTTTGAGAGAGCTAGGAAAGCAGTCAGGCGGGGAGTCCAGCAGCTCCTGGGGACCATATCCATCCACTAATGACCTCGGGGCAGGCCCATGACGCTCCGATCCTGATTGAGCTGGGGGCACGGTCGAGGACTCTCCTACACCCCCGGATCTCCTCTTATCTGATCGAGTTTCAACTTTTCGAGACATTTATCTGCAATCATGGGAAAAGTATATCGTTAGAATATACAAGCAGCGTAATCTGGAATTTCGCTTGAAAATTCGAAGTATGAAACACATGTTCACTCGATACAACAGTTCATTCGGCATTCAACGTGAAAGTTCATTCGGCACTCCACTTAAAAGTTCATTCGGCACTCAACCTAAAAAGTTCATTCGGCATTCAACCTAAAAGTTCATTCGGCATTCAACGTGAAAATTCATTCGGCACTCAGCTCGAAAATTCATTCGGCAAGAAGAATCTCACCTTGATTCGGCTAGCAATGTGATTCGGCAAAGAAGGGATCTGGTTCGGTTGTTGCACTTGGTAGGGAATAACGGTGGCACGTGGCCTCTACTTATAGACGAAGGTGGACTGCCGGACCGGTTGGCTCGGTAATGAAAACCGGAAGTAAGCTCCTCCAAACTTAAGGCAAAGCACGCCATGCGCACGCACATACCCTACTTTGGGGGGCAAGTGTTGTGTGCATTTCTACCACCGAACCATCTCCCATCCGGTCTTCCACCGAACCATCTCCCATCCGGTCTTCCACTGAACCATCTCCCATCCGGTCTTCCATCGAACCATCTCCCATCCGGTCTTCCACCGAACCATCTCCCATCCGGTCTTCCACCGAACCATCTCTCATCCGGTCTCCCACCGAATGAAGTACAAATCCCCTCCACCTCATGACCAGACCAAGAGGATGCCGAACCAGGCTGCCAGGCCAGATCACTTCAGCCCAGGCCCACCAGCAGCTGAATATATCCAAGACCCCTGCCCCCAAGCTCACTCTATAAATAGAGAGGCAGGGGTACAACAATGGGGGACAAGTTTGAGAGCTCAAGCACGGAAGGAACTTTCAAACAACTTTCTTTTACTTGTATCAAAGCTTTGTACTTGTAATCACAATAAAAGAAGAGAAATAACATATAAAGTGGACGTAGGCACATTCTGGCTGAACCACTATAAATTTGCGTGTCTTCTTACAGTTTAGCCCCTGTTTTTCATATATTTGCATAAACCTCCAAAATCACTAAGAACAACATAAGATCTACTAAATCATACAACTTTGAGGTGTTTGTCCATTTTTTGTGCAAACAGATGGACTTTATAGATGGGTTGCCTAAAAGCAGTAATGTTATTTAGGTTATAACAGATAGGCTCATTTTACTTTCGTTGAAATAAATAGGATTGTAGCATATCTAGCATAATTTTTTGTTAAAGGAGAGGTGCAACTACTTGGAGTTACACTTAGCATTGTTGGTGATAAAGAACCTTTGTTCACTAAGGAATTTTGGAGGAGTTTGAAAGTTGCTTTGAGAACGACTTTGGATCTTGGCACCTCTTTCCACGCGCAGGCCGATGATTAGATGGAAAGGGTGAACAAGAATTTTGAGGATTTGTGGAATGTTTGCATCATATATTTTGGAAGGCCTTGGAGAAGGTGAAGTGTTGAGGCAATAGCTGAGGGCCGCACTGGACCATCAAGAGTCCTAAGCTAACAGGCAATGATAGAAATTTGAGTTTTTAGTTAGGGATATGGTATTCGTTAAGGTTTCCCTTCTTAGAAAGGATAGGATTTTCGGTACTTCTGGGAAGTTGAGGCCTAGATTTGTTGGGCTTTTCCTGATTTTAGAGAGGGTGGGTGAAACTTGCTTAGTGAGTGGAGCTTCCGGACTAGTTAGCAGGAGCCCATGACGTATTTTATGTTTTATACTTAAGGAAATGTCTACACGACATTGCCTCTATAGTAGAGCCTAATCAGTTAATTGATGTTGAAATGGAGCCCATCACCTCCGCATGCCACTTCACACATTGTGGAGCATGATATTAAGAGGCTTCATGAAAAAGAAATTGGGTTGGTTTGAGTAGAAGGAGAGATAACCCAACGGAAAGCACATGAGAAACCAAATAAAAGATGAATGTTTCTCTTTTTGAGCTTTTCTTCGGTAAATTTTTCTCCCGAAAAATATAGGTTTTTGGCTGCATAGTGGTTGTCAGATTGGATGGTAGGAGATGGTTGCCACACTTTTTACTGTTGTTTTGCGCTCATATAGAATTTATGTATATTTAGGATACTTGCATGCATGCCCATATGTCGATCTTGAAATCATGCTAGGATTGAGCTCACCTATATTATGTTTGCATACATAATCAAATTGCATTTTGGTTGAGTAAATGGTTGTGTAGATTATTATAAATAATTGGTTGTATAACATAGTTGTTAAATGCGCGTTACACTATCTTCCCTTGATGATTTCGGGAGCGAAATCATTTTTAAGAGGAGAAAAATGTAACACCCCGTAAAATTTAATAGGAATTAAGTAATTAAAATAAGATTAAAAAGGGAATTTCGTAAATATCGAAATTTGACCAAGGGAGTTGCACCATTGCGTCCGTGGTGATTTTTAGATCAATTTCCGTATATAATATGTTGAAATTGAAACTAAAATGAAAAAGTTATGGACATTTGAAGTTTTAAATTTAAAATTTAAATATTTGAATTTAAACTTTAAAAAGTTTAAAATTTAAATGTTTGAATTTGGAAAGTTAATGTAAGAAGCTTAATGGGTTAAGCAGGATCAAACGTTAACGTGTGATTGATTGGATTAATTATAGTAATAAATAATTAATTAACAAATTTAAACAGAAGAAAATAAAACATACGGTCATAGTTAGGGGACTGATCGACCTCTGGACTACAACCGATCAATCGCTAGTAGTCGACCGATGGGTGGGAAAATGGTGGGTGGCTGCTAGGGTTTTATTATTTGAAACATTTTAGATTTTCTTTATTTTTAGTCCAACGGTTCTTGCTTTTTCCTACCTCTATAAATAGACACCTAGACCTTCTCACTTCTCCATACAAATTATGTAGCAATGGCAAAGCTCTATCAAAATCTCTCCCCTTAGGGTTTCAGAAACAGTAAAATTTTCTGGTAAGTTATTCTAGTTTCTAATCTCTAACTAAAATTGATCCTTATTCTCCCTATCTTCTCATTTCTGAAATCTAATCTATATATACAATCTATTTGTTGTATATTCAAAAATGGGAAGATCTAACAAAGAATTGGGAGAGGTGGAAATCAACTCTCTTCTTCTTCTTTGAATTTTCCGGTAAGAGGGTTAGATGTTTAATTCTTTTGATTTCTAATTCTATTCCTCTATAGTTTCTGATTCTAAATCTAATTTCTATATACAATTCACTTTATTGTATTTTCTAAAAGAAGGAGATCTGAAAGTGAATTAGGCATGGTGGAATCAAATCCAGTTAGGAAGCAAACAATTCTCTATGAGTGAAAATATTTAGTTTTCCACATTTTTGTAATTAAATAGTATTTATTTGGAATTGATGTAGAAATTTTGGTAAATGAAAACATAACATCTAAAACTCGTAGAATTTCCCTAAGTAGATATGAATCATTGTATATGTTGGAATTATAATTGTTTTTGGTATTGGTATATTATAATCTAATTGACTTTTAGAATTAAATAGTGTTTGGTCAATTTAACTTTTTTTCCTCTTTTGAATTGAAGTGTTAAAGGGTTCAAAAAGAAAATAAATTATAAATAGTGTGTAAATTATGAATTGAATTGTTGTAGTTTGGACCGCCTATTTCTACCACTTAAATAAATAAGAAATTCCTTTCTCACTTCAAAAAGTTGTATACTAAGGTTGAATTGAATATAGGCGATCTAATTTGTGATGATCTGTTCTTTAAAACAGAAAAGGGAATCTAGTGTATTAATATGGGACAAGTGTAGGTATTCCATGTTTCTAAAAATCCATTTCGTCTAGCAATGATAGTGGCTGTTCGTGTTGGAATTGTGGATTTGTATGAGATTGATATTTTAAAATACCTTGTAAGCGAATTATTATCAAATTGTTATAACGTAATGATTTGATCTTAAATTCCACGCGTGTATATATATATATATATGTATATGTATATAAATATAATATAACGTATTGATTATAATGCATTGATTATAGTCTATTGAATGTGATAATTAGTATTATTATAAAATAGTTAAGTAATATTAATTTATGGGAAGGTAGTTAGAGCATATTAGGAAATTAATCCCTAATTTGGGGCGTAATAAGGGGATACTTTATATGGCCTCAACTAGTGTTCATGTCGGATGATATATGTATATAGTGGATATATAAGTTATGACTAAGTTATAAGGATGTGAGGTTAGTCCAAAACTACATAGAAGTCTGCCCAGTTAAATCTGGCTACCAGCGGTGTGGCTTTGGGCACTAACATGGGACATCGCCTATATTAAATAACCACAGTGGACGCGAGCTTAGTTCCAATTCTGTAGGGTAAAGCGGCCTAATCAATCAACCTACCACTACCTATGAATAATCGGACTAATGTGAGACATCGCAAGTGGGTTATGGGTCATAAGTTGCGCTTTGGTATGGTAGGTGAAATCCTTAAGAGAGGTCCGCTTAGAGTTAGGGGTATTAAGTGGCTAGGTAGGGTCCGCCTCTTTCATAGATGAAGTATTAAGTGGATTAATAAAATTTCTTACGATGTCATGTAGGAAGAACCATATAGAGATTCGCCTTGGGGTTAGGCCTTAAATTGCGAAGATCTGCCTATTTTATAGGTCTTAGATGATCATAGTCTGCCTAATTCCCATTAAAGAGGTATTAAGTGATTCCGGTGCTTCCTCTTGCATCGAAACGCTAGTTGTGTTAGTGTTGTATAGTCAGTTTGGAAGAGCCTTCAGGCTTACAGTTAAATTTATACGTATGCCATTCAATTGGAATAGAAGAGCCTTTGGGCTTACAGTTGACTTCATATGTATGTTATAATTTCAATACGTAAGACATAATTCTTATTTAAATAATACTGTCCAAGTACAATTATGGTAAATCTTGAAATTTCCATTTCACCGAACATTTTTATTATGACCCGCTCCTTATTACAACACAGGTTAGAGAGAGTAATGTTGATTTAGGAGACAAAGGTGGAGGTGAAGACTTGTGACAGTTATCTATCTATTTATGCTTTTTAGTATTATTGTACCTAGTTTAGACAGTTATATTATTTTGATTTATTGTATTATGTAGGCTTTATGTAAATATGTTGTAATACTTAATGTGTAATGTTTATGACTTGGTTTTATTTTATGAAATGGGTACATGTTTTTGATATTATATTTTATCCATTCTGCTATAAGATTCTAAAAATATAGATAGATAGCTCTTTGTACTGTGTACTATTTTAATTTTATCAACTTTGCAGCTCGCCTTGAGATGGGCTTAAGATTCGATGGGCTTTTATCGGACCGAAATTAGGTCTATTTCGGGCAAGTTGTTACACTTAGTATCAGAGCTTAAGTTACTCAATCAACGGGGATATGTATACGTGTGAGTGACATATTTGTTATTTTTGAAAGTATTTTTTAAAAATCTATTATATATATATATAGTTTGAATTTACTCTATAATTTCCTACCATAGAAGTAGTTGCGGCTATACACCAAAAGGATGGGGAAGGAAACTATGGGTTGAAAAAGCAATAGTAGAGTAAGAATTGTGCGATGGAGATCATAATGAATGGAATGTAAATATAAAAGATTGTATCTCTAAAATTAATAGGACAATAAGTGTGCAATTAATAGGGAGATACAATAATTTAATTAGGATATAAATAGACCAATTAAAGAGACCATTAAAGTAATTATGGGATTATGGAATTGGAAAGGTTGCAACTCTAAAAATTTAATAGACAATGAGTGTGTAATAAGTGAGGAGTTACAAGGAATTTAATAGATTCATGCGACCATTAAGATAAAAGTTAAATAAGTAAGTAAATATCATTAGGAGACATCATTTCATGAATAACCATTTTATGGACCACGTGACATTTATGGGAATAAAAAATAAAAATGTTAGGTATTGATTAAATATCATAAGGCAAGATAGTTGTAAACATCCAGAAGTAAGGGATGAAAGGAGAAGAAAATGCAATAGAGACGGCAATTATTAATAAGTTGTTTTGAAAAGATTTTCTAAAAATTTAACTCCATGTGAAGGATTTGATAAAAAGATTTACTTTGGGAACTTCTTTGAAATATTTTGAAAAGTTTTCCAATGAATTTGTTAAGGAGCTGTTGTTTTGAAAGGGAAAAAAATGGAATTTCGAGAATTCATAAAATAGAAATTTTAAGGCAAAGTTTTATGAACAAAAATAAGTTATGGAGTCAAATGTTTTGATTAAAAGGATTATGATAAAAAGGGTTTTTAATCTTTGAAACTCTTGGTTTAAAAAATTTGTTGGGTTAAAAAGTTTTCTGTCTAAAGATTTTTTCGATAAAGTGATTTTTCATTTCGAAATAAATGTTAAGTAGAGCATAGGTTGTTGGACTTGATGATTTTTCTATTTCATAAATTTGGAAATTCTTTAAATTCATCTTTTTAAAATGGTAATGAAACTTCATTAAAATGACGAATAAGCCATTTAAGTAGGAAAAATATAAACAAGGGCAATAATTGAAGATTTGGATAGGAGTAGCGATAGAAACTTATAAAATAGGATTAGTAATCTGGTTAGAGATAATATTGGAAATAAATAATGAGAATGGGATAGGAAAATGTAGGGATAGGATTTTATCGTGTCTATTCCACTTTTCATTGCTTAAAGTTATAGAAGATGTTTTTGAATATTTTGGACTAAAAGACTAACTTTCAGAGGAAAAATCTTTGTTGTAGAAAGTTTTTGAAAAAGGAAAGTTACTTTGCTTCTTTTAGGAATTAAACAATGCTTTCTAAAATTTTGATGATTAGGTTTAGTAATTGAATTTTTGAATACTTTGGGTTAAAAACCCTACTTTTGAAGAAGTAAGTCTTTAAGGTAAAAGAATTTGAGAAGGGAAATTTTTTTTTACTAAGCAATTTTAGAACCCTTAAATTTTGGGTTAAGAATAAAGGGGTAAATGTTTCGAAAATTGAAAAAAGAAGGGATCGATACCAATCCCGCTTCTTTGAAAATTAGGCTATGTGACCCCTCCTGTAGGCCCATATGGTTTTGAAGGACTTTCTTCTGAGTTTTTAGAGAGATATTTGACTATCTTCGTCTATAAATACCAGCTTGGTTGTTCATTTTCGGGAATTTTACGCTGCTAGTTGCTTTGTACTTTCTTGTAACTAAGGATTTTGATCATATCCCTCTTGTACTTAGATTAGAAAGGAACTAATAAAGCAATCAATTCAAAGTGGATATAGGCAAACAATGTCACACCATTATAAATCGTTGTGTGTGTGTTTTTCTTTAAGTTAATTGATGTTTCTTTGTTATTATCCGCTGCTTTCATTTTATTCTTCATTTAATTCTCTTCAAAAAGTCTCTATTGGGTATTGTGCCAATTTTTGGTGCAAAAAAATTTCAACTTAACAGTTAGACTAATTTAGAACTTATTGCCTTTAAAATTACACACATGCACATGTGTTACTAAGGAATATAGGTCCTCACAAGGGTGTTTTTATAGGATTTATCCAAATCAACCCACAATATGTTGTATCTTGAAGTTTACTTGCAGTCAATCATACAAATAATGAATATGGTGTAGATAGAGCACTAACCTAAAACATCAAACATCATCCACTACTAGAGAACCATCTATATTATGTACTCAAGTTGACAACTTTTAACAAGCACCATATTGATCACATGAAATAAATCTATCATTTAAATGTCACATACCATTATTTGACTCATATGTAACTAATATCGTTAGTATAACATACATCCAATATTTTACCAATCCTATCTGACATTATTTCACTAAGTTTTTAGATATTGCATTTCGATACTTTGTCAATATGTGATCAATACCGATATTAACTGCTTAAGTTAGATGCGTCTTACTAAATGGATGTTTGTTCTTTTATTTTTAATGAAACACACTATTTAGTTACCCCACAATAAACATTTATATTTTCTGAGATTAGTGACATTATGGCACCTTAAAACATTCCTAATAACGATTGAACAAACTATAAATATTCAGGTGTGGCTTCTTCGATCGCTCAATAGGTCATAGAGAGCAAATCAAGTACTTCAGCCTCATTTACCTATCATGTACCACGATAAATCTTAACCATTCATTATAACAATTTGATAAATGATTCAGACCCATCATGTTCTAGAAATGAGTGATAATGAGAAAATTGATAGTTGAGATGTGTGTGACACATAGAGGTAGACAAATAAGGGACAGAGGATTTGAGGCGATAGAGAGCAATATGTGTCTCTTTCAAGAACTTAAGGTTAGCCACTAAAACAACATACTCCCTATGTATTAAACGACATATAACATATCATTTTAATGTAAATAAGCTTTCTTTAAAACGGTATTATATTTGATGCACCGGGTTTTGATTTACAAAATTAAAGTAAAAATTTTCTTTGGATTTGTGATATATTCGGTTTTTTATGCCTATTCTTTGGGTTTCTTTTAATTTGACATATACTACATGACACCCGTTCAAACCAAGGTTCAAAGTCCCGTTCTATACGTTGGAATTTCGGCAATCCCATCTGGTTTTGGCATAAATCGAAATGGAATATCGATGAAAATCCAGTTTCGTACCAAGTAGAGAAAAAAGAAGGAAAAAACAGTTTTTATTGCAAAAAATAAATCAGTAAGAACGAAAATCATTTCAAATTCATTGATCATTATATTTAATTATGCAAAAGTTGTAACATAAACGAAAATTATGAAAATTACCAAATTCGTGAAACCCTAGATTTCAAATAAAAGCAAGGAAAAATTTAGGAATCAATGACGTAGGCGAAGGAGGCAGCAACATATGTCATTCGAAATATTTATTCGACATGGCTTAGATTGTTATGGACCGTTAGCAACATATGTCATTCTTAATATTTATTCGACACGGCTCGCATTTGAGAGTACGTGGATTGAATGTTAAGTCCCACATCGCAAAAAATATGGCACATAACGTGGTATATATGTTGGATTGGTGGCACGTAACATTGAGAATTCCTTTTGTTACAAGCAAGTGTTGTCAAGACCACGTATGTGCCCGTTCGGGGAGGCGATGAAGGGATAATTAATCGGGACACTGGCACATCGAAAGCTTCATAAAGATGACGCCATTACGATTAGTGAAGTGCGCGTTCATGGGGACGCGCTGAAGTACCGAAACACAACATGGTATCAGAGCCGATGGTTCGAGGGACCATTATACGATGCAAGAGTGACCGAAGAAAGAACTCCTTGAGGCTTGAAGATATGTAAGCAGCTTGACTCCACTACTAGATACGCAGCCTGCTCTTCTGCGTTGAGAACTAATGCTCCAAGATGACTTTAGTGGAAGTACTCGCCTTAAGGTGGAGATTTGGTAACGCAACCTCACCAACTGCGTAAAGAAGAGGAAGGAGCCTGGCCAACTGTAATGCTTCCTCAGTATTCTCCAAATGAAGGTCAGAGGAAATGCTCGCCAAGGTGGAGATCTGTTAGGTGCGACTCGCATTTGAGAGTACGTGGATTGAACGTAAAGTCCCACATCGCAAAAAATATAACGCATAACATGGTATATATGTGGGATTGATGGCACGTAACATTGAGAATTCCTTTTGTTACAAACAAGTGTTGTCAAAACCACGTATGTGCCCGTTTTGGAAGGCGATGGAGGGATGTTCGATCGGAACGCTGGCACATCGGAAGCTTCATTAAGATGGCGCCATTACGTTAGTGAAGCACGCATTCATGGTGACGCATTGGAGTGCTGAAACACAACACATAAGTTTGTATTGTTTGTAATATTTTTGTTTGGGCGTATAATGTATATTTGACCCAATTATATGCAGCAAACACTTTTTCAAGGGCGCTACTATTTACACCTACTTAAATATTTATTAATGCCACTTAAACATTAATAAAATTAAATCATGAAATTTGCTTTGAAAACTCATCTTAAACTTATAAGATGATTTGAAAATAAAGGTTAACGATTTTGCATAATCTAACAATATAGAAATAATGAAATCTATTTAGAACATGCATATCAATAAATATTTTTGTAAAATCGCTAATTTTCTAGGGAATGGTTAATCATAATTAATCATATTTGACTATACCATATTGTTTTTTTTATTCAGTTGATTTCATCGTTTTTTCAGTTTTTTTTGAAACAACAGGAGTAACAACGATTACATATTTTTGATCGAATTAGTAATGAATGTATTTTGACATGCTATGCTATAACACCTAATTTGAATTGTAAATTATATATTACTATGTGTTTGCGCCAAAAATGGCCACAAACCCCAAATTTTGTGAAAGCACCCACGTATGAACACAAATTAGCAATATGTAATCACAGATCTCAGATCTAAGCAATGTAGATGATAAAAAGTGAAGAATAATAAACTTAAAACAGAAAGAAATAGACAGAGACACAGAATTTATAGTGGTTCGGCGATCTTGCCTACATCCACTTTGAAGTTGATGACTTTATTGATATTCACTTGATGATTTCAATTGATTACAGCATATTACAGTCGATAATGATGATTTACAGTAGTGAAATTCGTTGGTAGTAGCAGCAATGGAGTTCAGATCTGGATCCGGCAGAGTCTGGGCGTTGGAGATCTCAAAAGAGAAGAAGAACCCCTTTTCTGTTGGCTTTGGGGGTCTATTTATAGGTGTAGGAGGCTGGTATTTCGCTCAGATCTCGGGAGACCCTCTCTGGCACGTGACCAGGCCAGCGCGCCCAAGCCCGTGAAGTTTCGGTCCGATCCGTGATCGATACGAACAGATTTCATATCGATCAAGATTTCATCCAATGGAGTCGAAATTTGGTGTGGACATTCTTTAGCATACACGTAGTCTTCTGTGAAAATTTCATAGGATTTGGACTGGTAGATTAGGAGATATGATCGATACGAAATGAGATTCTCGGTTGGCTGTTTCGTTCGACTCGGTGACGCGGCACTTGAATCTTTGGATCACCCTGCCTTTGATACTGTTTTGATCGAGTCGAAGTGTGCATTGATTGAGCGAGTCGAAGTGTGGCTCGAGGCGGAGCGAGTCGAAGTGGACATTTCTGAGGGACGCGAACTAAGCGAGTCGAAGTGTGGCTCGAGGCGGAGCGAGTCGAAGTAGGCTCGAGGCGGAGCAAGTCGAAGTAGGCTCGAGGCGGAGCTAGTCGAAGTAGACATTTCTGAGGGACGGGAACTGAGCGAGTCGAATTGTGGCTCAAGGCGGAGCGAGTCGAAGTAGGCTCGAGGCGGAGCGAGTCGAAGTAGACATTTCTGAGGGACGCGAACTGAGCGATTCGAACAGGGGCTGTTTTTATCCAATTTTGCATCGATCGTAACTTGAGCATACGAACTCGGATTGACCTGAAATTTGGAATGTTGACTCTCATAGCTTCGCTTGTTGTGTCATATCAATTTAGGCTTGATCCGGACTTGGACAAAATTTGTCGATATCCATAGTGAGCCTATGTATAACCGATTCTCTTAGACGAACTGTCTTTTGTTTCTAGTCAAGTTCTTGGTGTCAAGGCCTTGCCAAAAGGGGGCATAACATTTGCCCCCCAAAACATGCCTTGTGGGAGGAAGGCGTGTTTTGTAATACCATAAGCTAGATGTTCATATCCTGTGATGACCTGCAAAGAAATTGATAGTTTTATCTAACCGCGAATGACGATCGTTCGGGATCATATGTCATTCGGGGTAGTATGTGACCGTTCGGGGTCGGATGCCGTTTGCGTCGAATGATGACCGTTCGCGATCAGGGTGCCGTTCGAGGCGAGCTGTGACCGTTCGCGGTCGGGTGCCGTTCGAGGCGATTTGTGACCGTTCGCGGCCGAGTGCCGTTCGAGGCGATTTGTGACCGTTCGCGGTCGGGTGCCATTCGAGGCGATTTGTGACCGTTCGCGGTCGGGTGCCGTTCGAGGCGATTTGTGACCGTTCGCGGTCGGGTGCCGTTCGAGGCGATTTGTGACCGTTCGTGGTCGGTTGCCGTTCGAGGCGATTTGTGACCGTTCGCGGTCGGGTGCCGTTCGAGGCGATTTGTGACCGTTCGCGGTCGGGTGCCGTTCGAGGCGATTTGTGACCGTTCGCGGTCGGGTGCCGTTCGAGGCGATTTGTGACCGTTTGCGGTCGGGTGCCGTTCGAGGCGATTTGTTGTGTGCCCGGGGAGGGACTTCGTATCATTGGTGTCAGATTTCACGTTCGAGTGAGTTTATGAACTGTTTGTTATGGCGGTTTATCGCCATCTCAGAGCATGTCCGAGGACCGTTTGCGATCCCTTACATGTGTAAGTGGCTTAGCCGTCATAGCATCACAAATGGCATACTTTTATTCAAAATGAGTTTTTTAACATAAATGTTCAACGAAATCAAATTTAAACATCAGAAATGGAAAATAAAAGTAAAATAGGGACGTCAAAGTGCAAACACCTACACCGTTGCGATCAGTAGTCGTATCAGAGCATGCCTGAGGATCGTTCGCGGTCCCGTACATGTGTAAAAAGACTAAGTCGCATTGGTGTGGAGTTTGCTACTTATTCGTCATTACCCCGATCAATTGATGACAAGCCGACGCCTCGATCCTGAGCCGTCTCCAGTGGGTGCAGGTGGTGGCCGCTCCCGTTCCACAGTTGGTGTTCCCCTTCTTACATATTGTGATAGCAGACCATTCCGAATATGTCCTTCAACTTCATCCTTCAAGTGTCTGCAATCATTCGTGCTATGACCATTCATCTCGTGGAATAAGCAGTTCTTGTCTGACCTTCTTTCATTGTTGGTCGGATCCCTTCTCATTGGCTTTCGATAGGGAATCTACCCCCTGGTGTCCTGGTAGATTCACTCCAAAGTCTCATTCAACTCCATATAAGAGGGGAATCTCGGTTCCTTTCGTGGTCGCGTCGGTCCATCACTATTATCCTCAGCCTTTCGCTTCCCTTTACCAGTTCCTGAGTCTGTTTTAGGAGGATTTTCACCCTTGACTGCATAAACATCAACTCCTTCTCCTTCCTCTCTTTCAGCACTTGCATTCTCTAATCGCAAAAATCCCTCAGCCTCATGATAAAATTCTCCCAGATCCATAGGGGGATCCCTCGTTAACGAATTCTTGAACTCTGTGCCATCTGCTACGCCAGATACGGCTGCCATCAAAACCATGGATGGATCGGGTCGATCCACCGATGTTGCCGCTGCATTGAATCGCGTCAGAAAGTTCCTCAAAGACTCCCCGGTTCTTTGTTTCAGTGTTGCCAAACTCATCACATTTTTGGGTCTTGAAATGTGAACCCTGAACTGCCTCATGAACCTTTCAGTCAAATCGGTCCATGTTCGAATAGAACCGCTCTCCAGTTGTCTGAACCATAATGCTGCTATTTCTGCTAGGGTACAGTGGGAAGCACTGGGCCATGACCTCCTCTGATGCCCCCAGCACTTCCATGTGCCTCATATACTTTGTTAGGTGAACCGTAGGATCCGTCCTCCCATTGTACATGTCCAGTGTTGGTAACTTGAATTCTGGTGGATTCCTGGCCTGCCTGATCGTAGGAGCAAAGGGACTCCTATTCACATCCTCCAGATCTCTATTCAGTAGTCCGCCCCTCATGGCTCGTCTGACCATCTCCGCCAATACGTCACTATCTCCAAGTTGTAGTCCTTGTCCGTTGTTTCCGATTTGCCCCCCGAGTTCACGAGGGATTCCTGGAATCTGTTCTCCTAGCTGAGCATTCATTTCTCTATCAATACCGCGTTGCGCAGTTCCGCCTAGTACTCTGCCCTGGATTGGGCCAACATGACCTGGGTAATTACCCCCTAGCTTTGGCGCTGTGCCAGACGGTCCCGCTCCGTTCTGAACTCTAGTTGCTCCTTGATTTTGCGCTCCAAGTTGCCCAATCTGAAGAAGCAAGTTCTGGATCATTTCCTCTTGTCTTTTCATCATTGTCTCTATCTCATCCCTAGTGATGAAGATTGATGTCTGATTTGCACCTGAGGAAGCCTCTTGACTCCCTGCATGTTGACCTCTCTCTGGCCTTTGTCTTCGATTTGATTGTCTTGTCATAGCTTTTCAGATCTAAATTCTCTAAGCCTTCAAATTCAATTTCCAAGTGATAGAATCCTGAGTTCAATTCTCAGTGAAAGCACCAAAGTGTTTGCGCCAAAAATGGCCACAAATCCCAAATTTCGTGAAAGCACCCGTGTATGAACACAAATTAGCAGTATGTAATCACAGATTTCAGATCTAAGCAATGTAGAGGATAAAAAGTGAAGAATAATAAACTTAAAACAGAAAGAAATAGACAGAGACACAGAATTTATAGTGGTTCAGTGATCTTGCCTACATCCACTTTGAAGTTGATGACTTTATTGATGTTCACTTGATGATTTCAATTGATTACAGCATATTACAGTCGATAATGATGATTTACAGTAGTGAAATTCGTTGGTAGCAGCAGCAATGGAGTTCAGATCCGAATCCGGTAGAGTCTGGGCGTTGGAGATCTCAAAAGAGAAGAAGAACCCCTTTTCTGTTGGCTTTGGGGGTCTATTTATAGGTGTAGGAGGTTGGTATTTCACTCAGATCTTGGGAGACCCTCTCTGGCACGTGACCAGGCCCGCGCGCCCAAGCCCATGAAGTTTCGGTCCGATCCGTGATCGATACGAACAGATTTCGTATCGATCAAGATTTCATCCAATGGAGTCAAATTTTTGTGTGGACATTCTTTAACATACACGTAGTATTCTGTGAAAATTTCATAGCATTTGGACTTGTAGATTAGGAGATATGATCGATACGAAATGAGATTCTCGGTTGGCTGTTTCGTTCGACTCGCTCTGTTCGACTCGCTTTCGTTCGACTCGGTGACGCGGCGCTTGAATCTTTGGATCACCTTGCCTTTGATGCTGTTTTGATCGAGTCGAAGTGTGCATTGATTGAGCGAGTCAATGTGTGGCTCGAGGCGGAGCGAGTCGAAGTGGACATTTCTGAGGTACGCGAACTGAGCGAGTCGAAGTGTGGCTCGAGGCGGAGCGAGTCAAAGTAGGCTCGAGGCGGAGCGAGTCGAAGTAGACATTTATGAGGGACGCGAACTGAGCGAGTCGAAGTGTGGCTCGAGGCGGAGCGAGTCGAAGTAGCCTCGAGGTGGAGCGAGTCGAAGTAGACATTTCTGAGGAACACGAACTGAGCGATTCGAACAGGGGCTGTTTTTATCCAATTTTGCATTGATCGTAATTTGAGCATACGAACTCGGATTGACCTGAAATTTGGAACGTTGACTCTCATAGCTTCGCTTGTTGTGTCAAATAAATTTAGGTTCGATCCGGACTCGGACAAAATTTGTCGATATCCATAGCGAGCCTGTGTATAACCGATTCTCTTAGACGAACTGTCTTTTGTTTCTAGTCAAGTTCTTGGTGTCACGGCCTTGCCAAAAGGCGGAATAACATTATGTTAATCTTAGTTAGAGTTACACAGCTAAAAAAATGGAAATTTTACTTACAATTAAAGTCAATAACAACGTAGTTGTAACAAAATTAGTTGAATGTATATGTATCAATAAAACATTAAATTAGAAAAAGATCAGCTATGGAGAAACTGGATGAAGATGTTTTAGTTTTGTTGTTTGAAGAAATGTATAAAGGAGAAGTTGTGTTATGATTTTAAGAAAATAAAACGAATATTAAAAAGGTGGACGTGGGTGGATGAATGAAGTAACTGATTGGTTGAGAGGATAAACGGATGAGAGAAGTGTTACTGAGTGTAAATAGTACTGTTATGGATTGTCGGTAATCGTTTTGGTAAGACATGGGTTTGGATTGTTAGTAATATTTCAGCTTGGACTAATAATGTATATTTGACCAAATTATGCATAGATGACACCTTTTCTAATATATTCGAGCTCTGGAACCATGCGTTCATGAATTTCCCAAATGAGACCGAAATTTCTAAAATTTCAAGCGATACGGAAGGAACCGGATACCGAAATTTCAAACCTTGGTTTTAACCATCAAAATGTGTATTTGAGTATAATCTTCTCCGCTAATATCTGTACAAATGGAATCCTTTTCTGTGTTTAATTAAGTGTGGTACAAGGCTAGAACTATCACCGTCAATGATTTTGTTAATAATTTTCAACATTGGAATTCCACTGATTGTTTGTGGTGCATTAATGGGACTAAGTCAAATCTATCATAGTGAAAAGATCGTAACAACAAACAAGAACTAAAAAGACAGGATTTTAGATAGGTTCCACACTGATAATGCCTAGCAATATATCTTTGCTTCAATATCTGCTAAAAATTCCAAGCAAAACATGTGAAATTGGAACAAAAAACTAAGTCAATGAGTCATGTGCATACCCAGAGTGATCTTCTTCATTCAAATTTTAAACTAATTATTTACATGTGATATGCATGCTAGTCTTAATATCAAACAAATTAGCTCAACTGTTCATTCACTATTTTCATAACATTTGTCCAAAAAGACATCAAATCACTAGCTAGCTTAAGGTGATCAATTTCATAGCATTATGATTTTGAAGAAGCCTACTCAAAGCATTCCAACTCCCAACCAACCAATGCTCCCCATTGAAAGAAGTAGGCTCCCCATTGAAAGACATTTACATAATACAGGAGTGAAGTCAATCACCACATAGAATGAAGCAGTGTTAATCAAACTCAACCTTATAACTAATATAACTTAAGCACGAATAAATTCCAAAAGTGATTAACTAATCCATTTGAAGTGTATGTGCTTTTTTTTACTACAAAGAAGTAATGCTTTTAGTATATAATTGTTGAATCCTCGTTGATTTTTATTATGGAACAAAAGGATTCAAATTCAGTCAACATGTTGAGTTGAGTTCACACTTCCACTGTCTTCTCCCTAGGCATTTTCTTTCAGTAGGATATATATATAGAGTTGATACATCTGAACTCTATAAAGCCTACATGTTCTTGTACATTTTAAGTTAGGCTAGCTAATAGTCTATTAGATTCATATAATTTGGTATGCGAGAAAGTAAAACTGTCATTGTTATATTCTTCAAATCGTTCTTAAACTTAAGTTCTAAACAATTTTGAAAGACAGACAAGTATTAAAAAAGAACCTTACCTGTATTTCCTACACTGTCTTTTAAGGAATATGATAAACAAAAAAAAAAGGATAGAAATACCTCTTTTACTGCAGACAACATTTCTCAATATAACTGTATCAAATATGTATAGTACAATGGTAGTAATAGTGATGATAGTAGTAATAATGTTGATGATGATAAAAGGGGAAAAATGAACAACAATAACAACAAAATTTCCCTGTATGAGTTGTGTTAATAATGTCACTGTACAGTTCAATCATAATGAATTATATATCAATCATTTGAACCAATAATTTCTTCTTCTTCTTTTTCAAGTAATAAAAGGCATGCATGTTCACTTTACTCCTAAATACCAACCAATTAGGGTATGAGTTGTCCCAGCTCTGCTCCCCAAATTGGAGTAGGGAGGAGTTGTATCTTTGAGCAAGACACTCGTAAACGATAAAAACTTTTACTACTATGTCGTTGTGGGCTCAGGTTCCCACATGCATTCCTATCTTCTATTATGTGTGGTTTCTATCAAAGATCATATCTCCTGGTTTTCTAATTTATTCCAATAGATATTTGTATTCTTTAGGGTGAAACATTATTCATTATTCACGATTCCATATTCTAATGCAATTGTTGCAATTGGCCGTTTTTTTTCCTTCCTTCTATCGTGGTTTCCTTTAAGTCATATCCACAACAAAAATTAATCCAGAGTTCATCTTAGACTGTTTGATTCCCTGTCCAGCTACAATTTATATTTTATTTTCTTGTTATTTGTTTTTGTTGTATTGTATTATTTCTCAGTGACTTTTGTGTGTGTAGTAGCCAATCAAGAATTAAAGAGTCTTGTCCTTTTTTTCATGTATTTAAAGCTGAGAAACAAGGGATGAAGGCAGAGGTTATTGGAGAACAAGATATTTCTTCAGCGAAGTAAATAAATTAGATTTGATTATAGAGAAATAAAGAAAACAAATTAGATTTGATTATAGAGAAATAAAGAAAACTAGTAAATAAACATTTTCCTTCAAATAAATTTTTTCTTGTCCATCAAACTCATTCCTCAAAACCTTAATACAATGACTCTACTTCTTTCTAATCACGATGGACCTTATATAAGTCTATTTATAATAATATGATAAAATGTCTTTTATTTAATTCACCTCATCATTGCTTTTTTACTAAGCTTGTCTTTGTCTTCCTCTGATGCTTTCGTCTTCTTTTTATCCATTTTCAGCTCCTTGCAAAATCTCAGCTAAAGACCTGGTTTATCCACAGTAATAGCAAATTAAACAAATTTTCATGTTTGATCTATTTGATCATTTTTTCGTATTTGGACAGTTGCACCTCCTTGCAAGATGCAACCCTTCAGCCGGATTTTTTTTCTTCCTTTTTTCGTGAATCTTTTCTATTAGATTCATCCTCCGTCTTCTCATTAAGAAAGCTATTAATCACTGATCTCATTTAAACAATTTTTTCCCAACTTTCTGGTATTTAATGCAAACACATATGCTTTCCAACTTTCAACTAATGAACTCATTAAAATCAAAGCTTGTGCCAAACCTTATAAATCACGACCGCCAATTAATTCAATATCTCGAAAATCATTAAAGATGCTTTCCAATTAATCTACCTTCTTTAAGCTTCAGATTTATCAATTTTCCCACATAAGAAGAGCCTTATTTGTTGCAAGGTTCTTCACGTAAATTCCTTTTGATTTTCTTCAAACTACAAAGCAGATGTTTCATTAGCAACAATATGAAACAATGTATTTATTAGATGTGATACCAATTTCATCGGAGAAGAGAATGCCAAGGTAGAAGTAGGAGTCCTTGAAGCCAAGGTGTTGCGGAGAAGCTCGGAGGCCGAACCAGAAGTCTGGTTCAGTGGAGGAAATGCCGGACCAAAGATTTGGTCCGGTGGAGTTCATTCGGTGAGAAGGTGACCTCGTTCGGTGGAAGACCAGAGCAAAATTTTGGTCCGGTGGTAGTGGTTCGATCGGCAGTGAAGGCAAGAGGAAGTCTCATTCGGTGATGGGAGATGCCGGACCAAAGATTTGGTCCGGTGGCGATTAGGGGTTGCCGCTCCAAATATCTCGTCCAGTGGTGATGGGATGCCGGTCCAGACTTGCCGCTCCAGATATTCCATTCGGTGCTGAAGCATGACCGAACCAATGATTGCCGCTTCAGATCCATGGGCTTGTACCGAACCAGTAGCGTTGATGTGGACTGCTGGTTCAAGTGATGCCGAACCAAGTTAAGGCTGAACTAAATATTTGGTTCAGTATTGGATCATGTCGGTCCAGATCTTGAGTATTGTTTGTCGAACCAAATGTTATTGTGTTGTCTGCCGGACCAGATGTGCCAAACTAAACCTCAAGACTGCTATATAGCAGCTACCCCTCCTCATTTCTTCACTCTATAAATAGTGGAGCTTCTGAACAACAATGGCAGCCATCCTAGAGAGCTGAAACTCTATAGAATTTTGTCTGTATTGTTAATTCTTCTTATGTATAGCCTCCGAAAGTGAATCAATCTTGTAACTCTAATCTTTCGGTGATTAATAAAATTTTCTCTCCCTAAGTGGACGTACGCTGACTCGCAGTAGTGGAACCACTATAAATACTGGTGTTATTTATTTTTCTGCATTACATAGATCTGTGACTGTCTGTTTTGATATTTATCTCTGTTTGTTTCGTCTCACCACAATCACAATCCGGTTGTTTTCCACTGCATTGGGTTTTTTATTCCCTTAGACTGATCATCTGAAGGTATTTTCCCCAACAGTCTGGTATTAGAGCTGCAAGGTTGATTGCGGAGTGTGAGACGCTATAGCAGGAGATGAAGCGACTCCAATTTTTACAAGACCCTATACTAGAGGGATGTACATCGCATCAGGATAACAGTTGGAAATTGAGAAATGGAATGGGAAAAAGACTTCGAGAAGTGGCAATGAAGGATGAAGGCTGTTCTAATGAGGAATGAAGTCTATCCAGTAGTGTTTGCCCCTGAGGAGTTGACGGCTAACATCTCAGTCGCGGAAATGAAGGAGATGGAGAAATGGACGTTTACAACTTTACAACTAGCTATGGGAGAGAATGTTGTCTCAGAGATTAGTTGTGAGACCACTACTAGGGGCATTTGGACCAAGCTAGAAAATCTCTACTTGAAGAAATCTATGACTAACCGTTTGATATTGTTGAAGACATTTTTCACCATACGGATGAGAGAAGGTACTTCAGTGAAGGAACATCTTAATTTCTTTGATGATCTCGTGATGAAGATGAAGAATGTTGACTTGAAGATGGATGAGGAGCAAATGAAAATGATTCTTTTGTGTTCTCTTCCAAAGCGATACACAGGTTTCGCTAATAGCCTTATCTTCGCAAGAGACAAGTTGACAGTGGAAGATGGGAAGTCAGGCCTTCTATCTGAGGGCTTGAGAGATCAAATGAAGGAGATAAGTGAAGGAAGTAGAGGTGGAAGTAGTAATCACGGCCTGTTTGCTGAAAGAGGAAGAGAAGATAAGAAGAATTGGCACTCTAGAGGGCGTTCCTAGTCCAAGAAGCCCGGTAATGGTAGGAGAGGAAAGTCTATGGACGAGAACTGCTTTATCTGCAAGAAACCTGGTCATTGGAGAAAGGATTGTCCAGATTTTAAGAAGAAGGAAGAAAATGGATCTTCATCCTTTGTGGTGGAGAAGTTTGTATCTAACGATGTGTTGTCTGCAGCAGTATCGGATGTCTCAGACCATTGGGTGTTGGACTCGGGGGCGTTTTTCCATATGACGCCTAATAAAGATTACTTCAGTTCTTTCGTTGGACGAGAGAGAAGCTCTATTCTTATGGTTAATGATGCTAGCTGTAGAGCAATGGGTGAAGGTACAGTGAGGATCAGGATGTTTGATGCAGTGATACGCACTTTGACAGGTATCCGGTATGTTCTAGGTCTTCGGAAGTCCTTAATTTCTTTAGGACAATTGGCATCTTTGGGATGCAAGGTAACTATCGAGAAGGATAGTCTGAAGGTTTCGAGAGGTGCACTAGTTCTTATGAAAGGAGATGTGTTTCGAAATTTGTATTTGCTGAAAGGAACCACAGTTCTTGGAGAGTCATATGTTGGTGTAGACAGTTCTCGTGCTTTGGATGCCACAAAGCTTTGGCATCTCAGGTTGGGTCATATTTCAGAGAAGGGCTTAGAGTTGCTTTGGATACGGAAGATGATTAAAGGAGGAAGCTTTGACAAGATGGACTTTTGCCAGGAGTGTGTGTTAGGAAAGAAACTAAATAATCTTTTGGAGTTGGACTCTGTAGATCGAGGCGAGTACTTGAGTACGTGCATACAGATGTTTGGGGACCGGTTGATACTCCTTCTCTTGGAGGAGAAAAGTATTTTATCTCTTTTATTGATGACTTTTCTCGGAAAGTATGGGTGTATGTGATGAATGCCAAATCAAAGAGCTTTGAGAAGTTCAAAGACTAGAAAGAGCTTGTTGAGAACCAATCTGGTTCTAGGCTGAAGGTGTTGAGATCTGATAATGGCAGTGAATTTGTCTCTAGAGAGTTCCTCGACTTTTGAAGATAGCATAGCATTTAGAGACATTTCACTACACCCGGCAATCCGCAATCCAATAGGTTTGCATAGAGGATGAACATGGCTCTACTGAAGAAGGCTCGTTGCTTGAGATTGATGGCGGGCTTTTCTAAAGGCTTTTGGGATGAGGCATTATCAACTGTGGCACATATCATAAATCGAATTCCGTGCTCAGCCATAGATTGGAAGAATTCAGAGGAGAAGTGGAGAGGTAAAGCAGTGTATCTTGGTAACTTCCGAATTTTTGGTTGTCCTGTGTACATTCACCATACAGGTGATGACAAGTTAGAGGCTAGAGCATACAAGGGCATACTAATGGGATACACCGATGGTATCACAGGATATCAAATTTGGAACCCTGTTGATCGGAAGATTAGTCATTCCAGACATGTTACTTTGGATGAGTTTGCTATGTTCAATCCGAAGGAGAAGCTACCTACCACATCAGAAGATTCTGATAGGCCTAAGGAGATGGAAGAAGTTCCCATGTTCCAGCAAAGGAGTAGAGTTGTTATTGATGCTATCAAGGAGAACGCAGTTAATGAAACATCACAAGATAGTCCACAGTTTCCTTCTAGTAGTGATGGTGATGTGCATGAATCTGGAGGAATTTTAGTTCAAGGTGGAGCTGAAAGGAGTTTAGGCGAAGCAGTACCTACCCGGGTCAGTCGTAGGACTATTAGGCCACCTGAAAGGTATGGTGATTGGCAGTTTCTGAACCTTAGCCTTGGTGATCAGTTTGATTATGCCCTACATGTGGTTCTTGTGGAGCCGCTTGACCTTGATGAAGCTTTTAAGTCATGTGACAGTTCGAAGTGGATGTGGGCTATGGAAGAGGAGTTAGAGTCATTGAAGAAGAACAAGACTTGGGATTTGGTACCACCTCCTCAAGGAAGCCGAGCCATAGGATGCAAATGGGTGTTCAAGGTGAAGGATGATGGGAGATACAAGGCGAGACTTGTTGCTAAAGGGTTTTCACAGAGGAAGGGAGTGGAGTATGATGAGATATTCATACCAGTAGTGAGGCATACGTCCATCTGCATTTTTCTTGCTATCATCGTAGCTCGTGACTTGGAGCTAGAGCAGCTGGACCTGAAAACCGCTTTCTTTCATGGAGACTTGGATGAGACCATTTACATGAAGCAGCCAGAAGGATTTGTTGTTGATGGAAAAGAAAACTGGGTTTGCGAATTGAAGAAGTCCTTGTATGGACTTAAGTAGTCGCCTAGACAATGGTACAAGAGGTTTGACTCTTTTATGTTTTCACTTGGTTTTGATCGTAGCATCAAAGACGCTTGTGTGTACTTCAAGCATTTAAAGAATGGTAGATGGGTGCTCCTACTCTTGTACGTGGATGATATGTTGATTGCTTCCAAGGATAAGGCTGAAATCGATAGTTTAAAGCGAAAGCTAAAAGCGGAACTCAAAATGGAAGACCTTGGAGAAGCAAAGAAAATTTTGGGTATGGAAATCCAAAGGGATATAAAGCTAGGACTTTTGGGCCTCAATCAAAAGGAGTACATTCGAAAGGTACTTGCTTAGTTTAGCATGGAAGGGGCAAAGGCAATCAGCACACCCATGCCTTTGCACATACAACTTTCTAGTAAAGGCTCTCCGATCTTGGAAAAGGACAAGGCTTTATATGATGAAGGTCCCTTATGCAAGTGCAGTTGGCAGCTTGATGTATGTCATGGTCTGCACTAGGCCTGACATTGCACAGTCGGTTGGATTGGTGAGTGGTTCATGGAAAATCCAGGAAATACGCATTGGGAAGTAGTGAAGTATATCTTCAGATACATTAGAGGAACTCCAAACCATGGACTTGTCTTTGGCGGCAGAGGAAGAGATTTCAGCTTTGTTGGATTTTGTGATTCTGACTATGCCGGTGATAGAAATCGAAGGTAGTCAACCTCCGGATATGTGTTCACCATTGGTGGGATAGTGATCAATTGGAAAGCGAGGTTGTAGACAATTGTGGCTTTGTCTACTACAGAGGCAGAGCTCATAGCTATGGTTGAAGCAGCTAAGGAGGCGCTTTATTTAAGGCGATTGTTGTGTGATTTGGGCTTCGCATACGAAGGAGTGAATGTTCATTGTGACAGAAAAAGTGCAATTCACTTAGCTGAAAATCTTGCATTTGGCTCAAGGACGAAGCATATTGAGGTGAGAGAGTCGTTCCTTGTCTCGATGAGTGAAGAGAAGCTGGTTCGTCTTCAAAAAGTTCACACAAAGGAGAATGCAGCAGACATGTTTACCAAGTCGTTGCCTGTTGCTAAGTTCGAGCATTGCTCGGACTTGATTCGCTTAATGAAGTGCTAGGTGCCACAGGGTGGCACAGGGGGAGAGTGGAGATGGTTCATGGAGACGTTTCTTTTCATAGTGGAGATTGATAGGTTCTACACGGACTGGGTACTTCGAACTCTTTGTTGACGGACGGTGGCCTTGTCGGAGTTCGTTGACAGAGTGTAATGGGAGATGGCATTCCCGAAGCTCATTGGGTAAGTATCCATTGCTTGGAGCATAGTGGTGTAGATGGAATTGGAAGGCTTGTATGAAATTCGGTATCAAGGTAGAGATTGTTAGATGTGATACCAATATCATCGGAGAAGAGAATGCCAACGTAAATGTAGGAGTCCTTGAAGCCACGGTGTTGCGGAGAAGCTTGGAGGCCGAACCAGAAATCTGGTTCAGTGGAGGAAATGTCGGACCAAAGATTTGGTCCGGTGGAGTTCGTTCAGTGAGAAGGTGACCTCGTTCGGTGGAAGACCGGACCAGAATTTTGGTCCAGTGGTAGTGCTTCGATCGGTAGTGAAGGCAAGAGGAAGTCTCGTTCGGTGATGGGAGATGTCGGACCAAAGATTTGGTCCGGTGGTGATTAGGGGTTGCCGCTCCAAATATCTCGTCCGGTGGTGATGGGCTGCCTGTCCAAACTTTCTGCTCTAGATATTTCGTTCGGTGCTGAAGCATGAACGAACCAATGATTGCCGCTCCATATCTATGGGCTTGTACCAAACCAGTAGCATTGATGTGGACTGCCGGTCCAAGTGATGCCGAACCAAGTTAAGGCCGAACCAAATATTTAGTTCGATACTGGACCATGCCGGTCTAGATCTTGAGTGTTGTTTGCCGAACCAAATGCTATTGTGCTTTTTGCCAGACCAGATGTGCCGAACCAAACCTCAGGGCTGCTATATAGCAGCTACCTCTCCTCATTTCTTCACTCTATAAATAGTGGAGTTTTTGGAAAAAAATGGCAGTCATCCTAAAGAGCTAAAACTCTGCAGAAATTTGTCTATATTGTTAATTCTTCTTATGTATAGCCTCCAAAAGTGAATCAATCTTGTAACTTTAATCTTTCAGTATAATAAAATCGCCTCTCCGCAAGTGGACGTACACTGCCTCATGGTAGTGGAACCACTATAAATACTGGTGTTATTTATTTTTCTATATTGTATAGATCTGTGACTGTCTATTCTGATGTTTATCTCTGTTTGTTTCGTCTCACTACAATCACGATCCAGTTTTTTTCCCCTACGTTGGGTTTTTATTCTCTTAGACTAATCATCTGAAGGGATTTTCCCCAACAGTATTCTCTAAAAATATTAAATAGCCGTTGCATCCTTCTTATCCAAGATTTCTCATTTTGTTTTCGTTATACCACTATGTCTGCCTCTTTTGTTCTTCAATGGTAATGGTTGGTGAAGATCATTAAGATATAGAAAATCCTTCATTTTCGCCTTTCATAACCCTCAATTTCACTCATTAAGTTTTTCAACCCTTAACTTCTGCATAACCAAACTTTCTTCGGGGATAATTTTAGTAGACTCTGATGACAATTATTAGGGTTATCCTATGGAACTCTACAAAGTTAGATAGGAGAACAAATAAAAGATGAATAAAATTAATAGACAAATAATTTGATCTAAACAAAACTTTGTGAATTCACCGAAAGACTACAAATGCCTAAAAGTTGAGAGCAAATCTCAAGCTTCAAAACCTTAATACAATAACTCTCCTTCTATCTAATCACAATGAGCCATATACAAGTTTATTTATATGCATTTAAAGCATATTATATATATTTTAGTACAATGAAAGATTTGTTTTATTTTTTTATTAGTTAGTATAATATATGCACTTAACTGCTCAAAACTATATATTATCTTCATATATATTTTTCTTACTTTCATAATCAATGGAATTGAAATAAAAGTTATGTTAAACTAAAATTTTCAATATATGTTACTTGATCTATCGATCATTAATGGATGAAATAAATATCTAATATCCATCCATAACCACGGATGCAGATATCCAATATCCAAAAATAATTTTGGATGCGGATGCGGATAAGGCACTATGCACATCCGAAAGTATCTTTTGATAAAACTACATTCTATAATGATTGAATTGAATGTAGATTAATTCGGTCGGTATGAAAATTGTAGGTTCATATCCCTACGTAAGATGGGTCAATATTAGTATGCATTTTACCTAAGTGATTTTTTATAATGATGAAAAAGGATTTCATATTAATAAAAATAAAAAATATTTTGGTTACACATCATAGATATTTAAAAAAAATCACAGCTATCATTTTTATAGTAAGCATCGAATATTATATGTGTATTGTATAGCATATAGTAATAATGTATATTGACTTCAAAACTTATGGAGGACAAACTTTTTAATCCCTTTCTTGAAAAATCCACTACTACCAACCCCACTTCTTTCGTTACCTCCCATCACACCATACCTCGCCGGCCTCTTCTCCACTCTCTATCGCCTCGATGTTGTAACACCCTATAAAATATGAATAATTAAGGGTAAATTAGTAATTTTACTAAAAAGATTAAAATCAAAATTTTTACAAATAAATGAATTAAGTGATCGAACTTATACCATGAGATGCCCCACTTTCTTTTTAGAAAAATTCAAGGTTTTTTTTTTTACAATTAATCACAGTGGTCACCTTGCCAAGAGAATACCATTCTCTGATTTATCTTCTAACCAGGATCTTAAAACCAATATAAAAATATTGTTGTGTCAAATTATCTTAAACCTTCATATAAGAAAATATATATACAATACTTTCTGTTTTTATGTCAGAGTATAGGGGTTTGGAAGCAGATAATCTGTTTGGGAATTTCCAGGTGATTCTCTACATAGCAAAAGTATTTTTTTCAAGTTTTCCAGTCATGTCTATACCTATATAACTATTGATTTCATGACTTAGATTTAACATTATGTATGTATTTCCCATAATTGTATTACTATATGGACTGGGCCTTTGCTCGTGCATGTGTGTGTGCATGTTCCTGTTCACTTACATGTGCCTAAGATTTTTCTTTTCCTGTTTGTAAAAAGGTCTGAGTCTACCTAGTGCTTGGGTTGTAATATCATAACTGAAAGTTTAGTTTAGAAGCCTTTTGTGCTGGCTTAACCCAGGCTCAAGAAGATGGTTATGTTTGCCATATTCAATTTGAACTGCTTTCTCTCAAAATACATGTTATTTTGTTCTATCTTATCAAAGCAACTTAAAACCTTTCTGCCAGATTTTTCTTTAACTTAAACATGAATTTCTTATAGTAAATACTAGGTTGTTCTTCCAATCTATACCTGCTCACCATCTCAGATTTTATTTATACTATTTTTCTTTTAGAATCTGGAAGTTAAACAAAGAAACTATATTGCTTCGTAACCATTTTAAAACAACTTGCCAGTCTCTACTGGATCACAATTTTAAGTTTTAAGACATACAAAACCAGAAATATCAATACATAGTTTCTTTCTAAACAACATACCAACATATTATAACATAAATTCAACTTAAACTTCTACTTTAATATCAGTAAATTTGTAACTATTGCATCCAATTCCTTAAGCAGCCAATCCATCCAAAGCTTGATCAAAGAAATGCCTATTTACCTGCATAATCACTATGAGCCGCCTCATTAAAATGAGACACCCAATAGTGCATCAACACACATGGGTCAGACTAATGTCTGGTATGAGTATTCTAATTGGAAACATAATTTTCATATAGTTTTTTTTTCATAGCCAAATAACTTTAAGATAAATAAGGGAATGCAATATTACTTTTGTACCCATTTCAGTGCAACCTGTGCATGCACAACAACAGGAAATATGATTCCATGATTTATTGCAGAGAAAACAAACATAGAATTCATCCATGGAATATCCTAAAACAGTCAACACAATCATTAATTAGATCATCATTCTTCATCTATAGATTTCCTGGCCTTCAGAGATTTTTCCCAAGCCTTCATATGAACCTATTTCTAATGTTCAATATCAAATATGTTATGGTCTTTAGCTACTTTCTCTTTTAAAACACACACTGCCTGGGACAATTCTCTGTTAACCCAGCACACTCAGGCCCCTGGGTATAAACATACCATGTGTGAGCATGTAATATTCCCCTTGCCAAGCTATATCTTGTAGCCCTAAGATCCAATCTCCTTAGTTGAATTACTAAGTGTCACTATCTTTTAGTGTTAATTTCCTCTCTGCATATCATGTTTCAAGCAGTGAATAAAGCATTCAGTCATATGCATACATCCAAAGATTAACCAAACATATTTTCATGAACAAGCACTTCATCATAAGAATAGAGGTGATTTCTTAAACATATTATTTTTCTATGGACTTCAATAGATCCCAATACAAACATATGGTCTTAGATAATTTCTGTCTGTTTTTCTTTTCTCTTTTTTTTCTCTACCTCTGATTCAGTCAGATCCATGTTCAAATCTGATTAAATCACAAGTATAAGATTTATTGGATGGTCCATAAATGTAGAGGCTCAGCACATGTATACATTGCACCTCTATATTTTTCCTTTTATAAATTTTTGTTAATATGAGACTTGAGCAAACACAAAATGTTGCAGCCCCATATCTTTTCTCATTCTTAGACCATATATTCATATTAAGCCTCCTGGATTTAAACTAATAAATGTATAAAGAAATCCATATTAACTGCTTCACCTCAAAGTTATATTATAATACAGAAAAAACCTGTTTAAACCTTAGATTCAAGGCTCTTTCATACTGAGTAAATCAATATAAAGAGGTTTCCATTAAAACAGATCATAAACAAGTCAAGGTTACTAAGTCATAACAATAAATCTACTTGCAAACAAATGAAATATGAAATTTCGTTAGGCTGCCTCAATATTCAGGACTTATTGCCAATATTTCCAGTGAGATTACTCACCTAATCCCTTTTTCTAAGCTTTTCTTCCTTTGATCTTCTGCCTTCTTCCTACTCTAATGACTGGTGTTCCACATTTACTTTTCTAACTTCTGTCATATATTGTTTTTGTATATTTTTCTTTTATGAGGCAAAGCAATCATACAGCCTTACTACACCAGGTCTTCTTATATGAACTCTGGCTGCTACTAGGGTTTTAAGGAAATTACCAAATGCCAATTTTACCCCACCAACTATGATCTACCTCTTATTCTAATTTTTAGAGAAAATGGGTAAATAGTCCTGGTATTTTTCAGAAAATATCCCTCATTACCCCGGTCATGTTATTTGCATGATTTCTGTTTTCTAAAGTAAAAAGGAATTGCTAAAAATGGATAAAGTGTTTGTTCAAAAGCTCATACCATTTTCATGCAATGTTAATTAATTTTTTTTTTCAGCAAGCATTATTTAGTGCACATGTATAATACATGTATGCCTACCCTGGCCTAAGTCTTTTTTTTCCTTTTTTTTCAAGACTTGATCATTTCTGCCTACATATATATATATATATATATATATATATATATATATGTAATTTATCTATCCTATCATTTTTATTAATTGTTGCATATTCTATCATCACAGAAAACTGTGTGCATGTTTGTGCACTGTCTTGTGCACATGTACATGTTTTTAAACTATGTATCTTGTAATTAGTTTCTTATCCCTATCTTTTCAATGCAATTTCAAACAATTACAACTAAATTAAATCATGAAATTTCTTCACAAAATCTGGGTTATCACATATACCCCTCCTTTTAGGAATTGTGTCCCACAATTCTTTCATACTTAACTTAAGTATTCTTACTTCAGAAAATCAATTGCTGAACTCAAATCATTCTCAAATCAATCATTTGATTAAACTCTAGGCATGTCAAAATAAAAACAAAAACAACAAAAAAAATCACTATGCAATTCAGTCAAAACATTCATCAGTATATGTATAAATTTACCTTTTATTCAATCAAATAGTTATGGATAATCAATTCTGATTTTATCTTCCACCTCCCATGTGCAATCACTTGGATCAAGACTCAATTGCACTTTCACTAATTTTATTTCTTTGCTCCTCAATTTCTTGATTTCTCTGGCAACTATGCCCACTGGCTCCTTTTCATACACCAATCTGGAGTCAATCTGTACATCTTTAGGAGATGTTAGAATTGTTTCCTTGTCATGAACCCATCTTCTTAACTGTGATACATGAAATACATCATGCATTACTCTCATTTCTTCTGGCAACTCTAACCTGTAGGCCACAGTTCCTATTCTTTCTAAGATTTTATATGACCCTATATATCTAGGAATCAACTTTCCTTGTTTCCCAAACCTTAGAACCTTTTTCATGGGTGATATTTTAATAAATACATAATCCCCAACATCATAATGTACTTCCTTTCTCTTTTGATCTGCATATTTCTTTTGCCTATCTTGGGCAGAAGCAATTCTTTTTCTAATCAAAGCTATCTTTACAGAAGTTTCCTTTACACTTTCTGGTCCTAAGACCACCTTTTCTCCAGATTCATGCCAGCTTGAGGGTGATAAACATGGCCTTCCATAAAGAGCTTCAAAAGGGGCCATGCCTATGCTACTGTGATGGGTGTTATTGTATGCAAATTCAGCTAGATATATATAATCCTCCCAGCTTCCTCCCTAATCCAATACACATGCTCTCAACATGTCTTCAAGCAATTTGTTCACAACTTCTATTTGGCCATCAGATTGAGGATGGTATGCTGTGCTTAAGCATAAATCAGTCCCCATTGCCTTGTGAAAACTTTGCCAAAATTTTGAAGTGAAGATGGTGTCTCTATCACTTACTATAGTCTTTGGTATTCCATGTAGTCTGATTATTTCCTTTGTAAATAACTGAGCTAATGTGCATGCATTTCTTTCTGACTTCACAGGTATAAAATGGGCTAATTTGGTTAGCCTATCAACTACCACCCAAATACTATCATTTCCCCTCCTAGTTCTAGGCAAACCATCAATGAAATCCATTGATATGTCTTCCCATTTCCACTATGGTATTGGTAAAGGTTGAAGCATTCCGGAGGGTTTTTGATATTCAGCCTTTATCTGTTGACAAACCATGCACTTAGACATAAAAGATGCCACTGCACTCTTCATACCACTCCACCAATAATCTCTTATAAGGTTGTGATACATTCTTGTGCTTCCTTGGTGTATGGTATATTTGTTTTTGTGATAAGCATCTAAAATTTCTTGCTTCAACTCATCAATAGCAGGGACACATATTCTTTTTCTTTTCTCCAAATGGCCTTGTTTATTCAACAGAAAGCCTTCCACTACTTCTCCATTTAATATCTGAGTTTTCTTCTCAAATAAAAATGGATCTTGATCTTGTAATTTTACCACTTTATTCTTTAATTCTGACCCCAAGGTAACAAAACTTAACTTTCCCATTTCTACATTCTCATTGCATATACTCATATTTTCTACACTTTCACTTTCTACCTCTGAGTCAATCAATAGTGATAAAGTGTTAAATACTTCTATCATTAACCTAGCTACATTAGCATGCTGTCTACTTAAAGCATCTGCTACTTTATTAGCTTTGCCAGGGGTGTACAATATTTCAAAATCATATGAGGCTAGGAGTTCAATCCACCTTTGCTGCCTCATGTTTAATTCTTTTTGTGAAAACAAATACTTAAGTGACTTATGGTCAGTGTAAACTTCAAACCTTGCCCCCAACAAATAGTGTCTCCATAATTTAAGAGAATACACTATAGAAGCCAATTCAAGGTCATGTGTAGCATACCTTACCTCACTGGGTTTCAACAGTCTAGAGGCATAAGCTATCACTTGGTGCTGTTGCATCAATACTGCCCCAAGTCCTTGTCCACTTGCATCAGTATATATCACTAAATTTTCATTCCCCTCAGGTACTTTCAGTATTGGAGCTTGTATCAGTGCTTCTTTTAACCTCCCAAAAGCTTTCTCACATTCCTCAGTCCAAGCAAATACCTGATTCTTTCTAGTCAATCTGGTTAATGGGATTGAAATCTTTGAAAAAACTTTTATAAACCTTCTGTAGTACCCAGCCATTCCCATAAATGACCTAACCTCTGTGACATTAGTAGGCCTTTTCCAAGCTTGAACTGCAATTACTTTATTGGGATCTACAGATATACCTTCTTCTGATACCACATGTCCTAAAAAATTTACTTCCTTTTGCCAAAAAGTGCACTTTGAAAATTTTGCCTTCAATTTTTCTTGCCTCAGTTTATGAAGTAATATATGCAAATGATTCTCATGCTCCTCAACTGACTTAGAATAGATTAGTATATCATCAATAAATATTAATACAAATTTATCCAGGTATTTTCTAAAAATTCTATTCATCAAATCAACAAAGTAAGAGGGAGCATTTGTCAAACCAAATGGCATTACTAAAAATTCATAAAGTCCATATCTAGTGTTGAAAGCTGTGTATTTAATGCTTTCTTCTTCTACTTTCATTTGATGGAATCCTGAAGCTAAATCAAGTCTAGAGAATATTTTTGCACCACTCAATTGATCAAAGAGATCATCAATTCTTGGTAAGGGGTATTTGTTTTTAACTGTGATTTTATTTAACTCCCTATAATCAATACATAATCTGAGAGATCCATCTTGTTTCTTAACAAAAACCACTGGTGCCCCCCATGATGAGCTACTGGGTCTGATGAAGCCTTTTTCTTCTAGTTCAACCAGTTGCTTTTTCAGTTCTATCAATTCCTTAGGCCCCATTCTGGTTGGCCTCTTTACTACTGGACTAGCCTCTGGGATTAGTTTAATTGAAAACTCTACTGGCCTATGGTTTGGAACTCCCCTAACCTCACCAAACACATCAGTATATTGATTTACTATAGGGATTTCTTCTAATGTAGGCATGGGCTTCTCACTAGACAAAGTAACAAGAGTAGCTATATTTCTGCTTTTGTTTGCCTCACACAGAACAACTACCCTTTTTCCATCAGAAATTCTTAGTGATATGGTAGATGTTTCCATATTTATAATAGCCTTAAATTTCCTCAACCAATCAACTCCTAGAATAACTCCTATGCCCGGGTATTGCAACACATATAGGTCTGCACTAAACACACATCCCCCTATATTTAATCCCAGTTGCATACACATCATACCCAAAACACAGGAACTACCTAAAGACTTCTAATAAGCAATGGCTTATCAACAATCATACAATTTAATTTTAGTTGTTGTACAATATCATGGAAAATAAAGGAGTGTGTAGCCCTAGTATCATACATTACTACAAAAGGTATTGAGTGAATGAGCAAAATACCTTCAACTTGGCCATGGTTCTCAACATTTGGTCCCTCAGTTGCTTTACCTTTCCCTTCCAAGGTTCCTACTTTTCCTTGCTTAAAATCTGGACAGTTCCTCCTTATGTGACCCTCCTTTCCACACTGGTGACACTTGAAGGATGCTGGTCTAGGATTGGTGCACCTATTCTTCATATGCCCCTCTTGGCCACAGTTGTAACAAGTGATCTTCTTCTTAACTTCAGCAGTTTTGGTCTCTTCTGGTTTCTTGGTGGAAGCTACATCTGTTTTCTTTTTATCATAAGGATGAAACTTACCCTTCCCTTTCTTATTTTGATTATTCTTGAATGCTCTAAAATTTTCTCTGGCTTTATCATGCTGTTCAAAGCTCAGAGTCAGATCCAAAACTTGATCAAATGTCTTGTCCTTATATGGCAGCATAGCTCTACTAAGGCTGGCATTCAGTCCTTGAATGTATCTGCCATTTTTAGCTGCTTGAGTTGTGATAAGCACTGCACCATACTTGGCTAGTGATTCAAACTTCTGTGTATACTCAGTAACACTCATAGCCCCTTGCCTTAATTTAATAAATTCTTCTAGCAAAGATTCCTTGGCTGATGCTGGGACGAATCTACCTTCTAGCATTGCCTTAAATTGATCCCATGTTACTTCTCCTTCAGGTCTTCCAACTATGATAACCTCCCACCAGTCCAAAGCTGCTCCTCTCAACTATCTGGATGCTATTTGCCTTTTCTTTTGGTCTCCAACTTGCATATCTGTAAAAATCCTATCCATGATTCTGAGCCAATTTTGAACTCCCATGATCCCTTCTGTTCCATTAAAAGTTTTGCCTCCAAGATTGGTAAAGGTCTTGAGTAGTTTGGAAAGATCCTCGTGTGGATTTTCTTACCTATTGCCTACCCCTTCCCTTATAGCTCTCATGAAATCTTGCATATTCACCATTGGTGGTTCACTTGATCCTACCTCTTGTTGTTTGGGTCTTACCATGATTCTATGGATATGACACTTGGGTTAGTCCATTTTCTATAAATTTACTCATTTAATCTATCTCTATCCAATCCTAGTAATTATTATCCGTATAAGTGTCCATTAAAACAAGGCATTCAAAACAGTCAACACACCATACATCCAATGCAAACAAGTTCATACAACATTTTGCTATGTTATTTAACAACATAGCTCTGATACCAAATGAGATGCCCCACTTTCTTTTTAGAAAAATTTAAGGTTTTTTTTACAATTAATCACAGTGGTCACCTTGCCAAGAGAATACCATTATCTGATTTATCTTCTAACCAGGATCTTAAAACCAATATAAAAATATTGTTGTGTCAAATTATCTTAAACCTTCATATAAGAAAATATATATACAATACTTTCTGTTTTTATGTCAGAGTATAGGGGTTTGGAAGCAGAGTATCTGTTTGGGAATTTCCAGGTGATTCTCTACATAGCAAAAGTATTTTTTTCAAGTTTTCCAGTCATGTCTATACCTATATAACTATTGATTTCATGACTTAGATTTAACATTATGTATGTATTTCCCATAATTGTATTACTATATGGACTGGGCCTTTGCTCGTGCATGTGTGTGTGCATGTTCCTGTTCACTTACATGTGCCTAAGATTTTTCTTTTCTTGTTAGTAAAAAGGTCTGAGTCTACCTAGTGCTTGGGTTGTAATATCATAACTGAAAGTTTAGTTTAGAAGCCTTTTGTGCTGGCTTAACCCAGGCTCAAGAAGATGGTTATGTTAGCCATATTCAATTTGAACTGCTTTCTCTCAAAATACATGTTATTTTGTTCTATCTTATCAAAGCAACTTAAAACCTTTCTGCCAGATTTTTCTTTAACTTAAACATGAATTTCTTATAGTAAATACTAGGTTGTTCTTCCAATCTATACCTGCTCACCATCTCAGATTTTATTTATACTATTTTTCTTTTAGAATCTGGAAGTTAAACAAAGAAACTATATTGCTCCGTAACCATTTTAAAACAACTTGCCAGTCTCTACTGGATCATAATTTTAAGTTTTAAGACATACAAAACCAGAAATATCAATACATAGTTTCTTTCTAAACAACATACCAACATATTATAACATAAATTCAACTTAAACTTCTACTTTAATATCAGTAAATTTGTAACTATTGCATCCAATTCCTTAAGCAGCCAATCCATCCAAAGCTTGATCAAAGAAATGCCTATTTACCTGCATAATCACTATGAGCCGCCTCATTAAAATGAGACACCCAATAGTGCATCAACACACATGGGTCAGACTAATGTCTGGTATGAGTATTCTAATTGGAAACATAATTTTCATATAGTTTTTTTTCATAGCCAAATAACTTTAAGATAAATAAGGGAATGCAATATTACTTTTGTACCCATTTCAGTGCAACCTGTGCATGCACAACAACAGGAAATATGATTCCATGATTTATTGCAGAGAAAACAAACATAGAATTCATCCATGGAATATCCTAAAACAGTCAACACAATCATTAATTAGATCATCATTCTTCATCTATAGATTTTCTGGCCTTCAGAGATTTTTCCCAAGCCCTCATATGAACCTATTTCTAATGTTCAATATCAAATATGTTATGGTCTTTAGCTACTTTCTCTTTTAAAACACACACTGCCTGGGACAATTCTCTGTTAACCCAGCACACTCAGGCCCCTGGGTATAAACATACCATGTGTGAGCATGCAATATTCCCCTTGCCAAGCTATATCTTGTAGCCCTAAGATCCAATCTCCTTAGTTGAATTACCAAGTGTCACTACCTTTTAGTGTTAATTTCCTCTTTGCATATCATGTTTCAAGCAGTGAATAAAGCATTCAGTCATATGCATACATCCAAAGATTAACCAAACATATTTTCATGAACAAGCACTTCATCATAAGAATAGAGGTGATTTCTTAAACATATTATTTTTCTATGGACTTCAATAGATCCCAATACAAACATATGGTCTTAGATAATTTCTGTCTGTTTTTCTTTTCTCTTTTTCTTTCTCTACCTCTGATTCAGTCAGATCCATGTTCAAATCTGATTAAATCACAAGTATAAGATTTATTGGATGGTCCATAAATGTAGAGGCTCAGCACAGGTATACATTGCACCTCTATATTTTTCCTTTTATAAATTTTTGTTAATATGAGACTTGAGCAAACACACAATGTTGCAGCCCCATATCTTTTCTCATTCTTAGACCATATATTCATATTAAGCCTCCTGGATTTAAACTAATAAATGTATAAAGAAATCCATATTAACTGCTTCACCTCAAAGTTATATTATAATACAGAAAAACCTGTTTAAACCTTAGATTCAAGGCTCTTTCATCCTGAGTAAATCAATATAAAGAGGTTTCCATTAAAACAGATCATAAACAAGTCAAGGTTACTAAATCATAACAATAAATCTAGCTTGCAAACAAATGAAATATGAAATTTAGTTCGGCTGCCTCAATATTCAGGACTTATTGCCAATATTTCCAGTGAGATTTCTCACCTAATCCCTTTTTCTAAGCTTTTCTTCCTTTGATCTTCTGCCTTCTTCCTACTCTAATGACTAGTGTTCCACATTTTCTTTCTAACTTCTGTCATATATTTTTTTTTGTATATTTTTCTTTTATGAGGCAGAGCAATCATACAGCCGTACTACACCAAGTCTTCTTATATGAACTCTGGCTACTACTAGGGTTTTAAGGAAATTACCAAATGCCAATTTTACCCCACCAACTATGATCTACCTCTTATTCTAATTTTTTAGAGAAAATAGGTAAATAGTCCTGGTATTTTTCAGAAAATATCCCTCATTACCCCGGTCATGTTATTTGCATGATTTCCGTTTTCTAAAGTAAAAAGGAAATGCTAAAAATGGATAAAGTGTTTGTTCAAAAGCTCATACCATTTTCATGCAATGTTAATTAAATTTTTTTTTCAGCAAGCATTATTTAGTGCACATATATAATACATGTATGCCTACCCTGGCCTAAGTCTTTTTTTTTTCCTTTTTTTTCAAGACTTGATCATTTCTGCCTACATATATATATATATATATATATTTGTAATTTATCTATCCTATCATTTTTATTAATTGTTGCCTATTCTATCATCACAGAAAACTGTGTGCATGTTTGTGCACTGTCTTGTGCACGTGTACATGTTTTTAAACTATGTATCTTGTAATTAGTTTCCTATCCCTATCTTTTCAATGCAATTTCAAACAATTACAACTAAATTAAATCATGAAATTTCTTCACAAAATCTGGGTTATCACATACCATTATGAAGGTCAAATTTTTATGGTCAAATTTCACTATAAGAATGTCTTAAACGGACAAAGGAGTTAAAAATAATAATTAAATGAAAGATTTGATGTGAATTAGGCTAGTTGGGTCATAAGTCCCAATAGTACTAAATTGGGACAAATTAAGTCTCAAACACATAATGAAGATTAAAAAATCTTCATTTTCTCCTCCTTCCTACATGAAACAAACATTGAGTACTTTGTTCGGGTCTTTCGAGTCTACAGATACTAGTACCGTTACCTCCACGGGTACCACTCTATTCTCCCCTGTACTGGCTTTCCTGGGATCCATTTCTTTTCTTGCATTGCTGTGTTCGCCAGTACAGGGGCCGCTCCGTAGTTGCTACAGGGTGGACGCTAACACCCGGTGTGTGTAATAGAATCGTGAAAGCACCACCCGTGTGACGGGAACAGAATTTAAGTAGTAAACTGGCAGAAAAGCAGTAAAAGACAGCAATTTATAGTGGTTCGGCTTGAGATTAAGCCTACGTCCACTTTGAATCCCTTTATTACTGAATTCGGTTACAAATCGATACAAATCTCTTATCAAAACAGTACAACTTGATCAAAAGAAACAATCTTGACTGCTAGCTCAATCTTCGTCGATGAAATTCGATGAATCCATGTTGGATGTAAGGAATTATCTCTTGAAGATTGTTGTAGCGTCTTGAATGTTTGAGGATCTTTGATTGCTGGATGAATGGAGACTTCGACAAAGTAACGGCGCTTGAAGAAATGATTTGCCAAAAGTCCTTTTCATGTTGGAAGTGGTGGCCTATTTATAGGAGCTGATTTCTGAGCAGAAAATTCGCCTAAGTCTTAGGTCGCGTACGACCTTAGTTAAGTCGTAGGTCGCGAGCGACCTAAGCTAGGTCGCAGTCTCCTTGCGGCTTAAGAGATTAGCTGGTGAAGCAGTACTTGGCTTTATTTGATCAAGTGGTAGGTCGCAGGCGAGTTAAGGAATAGCTGTGGGAGCTCTAGGTCGTTGAAGCGCTAGCTTGTTAGCCTCTTAGGTCGTAGGTCCCTTAGGTCGCAAAACTTTCCTGTAGTTAGGTCGCAAACCTTTCCTGTAGTTAGGTCGCAAACCTTTCCTGTAGTTAGGTCGCAAACCTTTCTTAAGTCCTTAGGTCGCAAACTTCTCCCAAGTCCTTAGGTCGCAAACCTTTCCGTTCTTAGGTCGCGAAGCTCTCTGCTGTTAGGTCGCAAGCCTTTCTATCCTTAGGTCGCGAAGTTCTTCTGTTCTTAGGCCGCGAAGCTTTCTGCTGTTAGGTCGCAAAGCTTCCTGTTCTTAGGTCGCAAGCCCCTCTTAGGTCGCTAACCCCTTTTAGGTCGCTAAGTTCTAGGTCGCTGAGATAATGGAATTAACATTTGGATTCAAAGTGGACGTAGGCTTAATCTCAAGCCGAACCACTATAAATTGCTGTCTTTTACTGCTTTTCTGCCAGTTTACTACTTAAATTCTGTTCCCGTCACACGGGTGGTGCTTTCACGATTCTATTACACACACCGGGTGTTAGCGTCCACTTTTAGCGTTAACACTGATAGTACAATTAATAAAAAAATATTTACATTATCAGAAACAAAAAAATTATATTATTAAAAACAAAAAATTAAATATTAAAGAAGACATGAAATTGAAATTTTTACCATTTTATGCTAAATGATTATAGCACCACTATGCCAGAATTGAAAGTAATTTTTAATTTGGTACTATTTTATGCCAAAACTTTAAATAGCATATACATGCCAACCAAAGTGGCCTATACACATGCGCAAAATTCCAATAGCTGTCAACATAAGAGTACCATGCTCATAATACAATAAAAAGTCAAATAACTAAAGAAGCAAAAGATTACCAAAATTTGAGTTTCTTTTATCTTTTGAAGTGATCATACTATTTATTGCTTTTGCAGTTTTTGCTTGATCAAACATACATGATCCATTGGATCCTTTTCTGTTTTAGTTGTACCAAGCTAAAACCATAGCAAGTTTATAAATTTTCATTTTTTTGTATTTTATTTGAATTAAATAAATAATACAACTGTAGAGTTATTTTTTTGAAATGTGAAAAACTATTATTTTCAATGGTGATAAAATAAGGAACAAATTAAAATATTCGAAGCACAAATTATCTGCACTTTTTGCTTTGGATTCTTATCGATGACAATAAGCTTATGTAATTTGAAATATATGTCATTTTCCAAACAATAACAAAATTACCCATAAAACAAACACTTAAACTATATTTTCCATGAACATCGATTAACAATAACAAAACCGAACATATGCATCTCATAAACATCTTATCATTACAAGAACAACATTTCAAAACAAATATACATTTTATAATCATGCTCATTGTCAGAATCAAAATAGCAAGCAAAATACACTATCATAGCCAAATATCATTAAGCAAAATACACTATCATAACCAAAGCAAATCATTATTCTTATGTCAATTTCATGATTCTTTTATATGAGTAAAGGAATAAATTATTCACCAAATTTATCTGTGTCTAACCTCCTCAAACTGGTAGTAAATAGTTCTCTCTACAGAGAAAACAATAAATGTGAAGTTCAAAAGTTCCAAGCTAGGACAACCTGATAAGGTATGGTATTACTACATGATTCTGACGCAAGATAAAATAGTTTACATGAGACTCCATCATAAAGGTAGAATGAACAAGGTATAACACGTTCTATACATACCAATTCTTTATCAATTCTCAAACATGTTTTGACTATTATACGGCTTTAAATTAGAATGTGCGTATGATAGGCTATATATAAACAATATTCTCTTTAATATTATTTAGAAGAAACTATCCAAATTTAGCATACATAAAAAGGTTAAAGGAGCAAAAAAGTTGTAAAAGTTAAACACAATACTAAAATAAGCAACAATACTCATAATTTAGTATAATCTTCTACTTTTATTGCATTGTAAATCATGGGAAATAATTATACGGTGTTTGAAGTGCTGTTAACCTTATGTATATGTTTTAGCTACTTATAATCGATCTCTTTCTTTTGAAGCATTCATAACAACCTTAGGTCACTACTGGAAAAGTATAGATTTATTAATATTGCGAACGTGTTCAATTCATAAAGAAAACAAATCAAATCGAAAATCATACAGAAGGAAAATAAATTATAAACCTTCGGCAAAGTTAACTATTTAGGAGGGGAGAAGGCGATAATATCACCAAAGTTTATATTTTCCTATCTTGTAAATTCATAAACTTATTCAGATTCCTCTTTCCTTTTGTTTCTTCTTTATCTTTAAGTAAGACCATTTGAGAATGAAAGCATATAAGAGTCAAAGTAATACATGTCACTTTTAGTTTCAAATGAGCAATGGTGCCAAAATATGCAAGTTCTAATACAACTTTACTCTATTAGAAATTTCTTTATAATGGAATTAGACATTAATAGGTTTTAGTGATAAAATTATGTAAGCTTTATTATTATATGAATAATGATCCAAGTTATGAACTTGTTGACATTTTAACTACCTTTTATGAGTATCATAATGTGTGGATAGAAGAATCGTTGGACTATTAGAGGAAGAAAAAGCATTGATTAGAGGGTTATTAGTCCTTATAGGTGTGCTAGTTGCTTGAGCTATATGGCCCATACCTCAGTCATACTTCAAACTAACAAAAAAATTTAAAGAAATTTGAAGCTTGGCTTACGAGATCTAGGCCTTAGGAAACCCTTTGAATAAAAAAATAAACTTTTCTTTTTTTTATTGATTTCGCCTCCTTTTGTCATCCTCAAGTTTCCTTTTTTCCTTTTAGATCATTTCAAGATTTTCTTTACAATCATGTAAGCAATAAAGAAAATTTAATGCTCCATATTGTAAATTTTTGCATTACTATAAAAAGGATAATTATTTGTTCCCGTTGAATAATCCCTCTTTCTCTTATGTGGGATTATTGCCAAGCATTACATCTTTGAACAATAATTAATTGTAAACAATTCTTCTATACATGTAAATATGGAAGCAGGATGCATTAAATCCCAATTATAAATCCATGAGTTATCTATGAATATAAAATTTTGAATGTGGCAAAAAGATAAAACTAAAAGATGGTAAAAAAAAGGAAAACACTGAACATTGGAAACTAACACAGTAAGCAGAGAAAATAGATTTTTGTGGACATAAGCATATGAAAAAATATTTATAGATGATAAATTTCTAATGGTAGTCATATGCATTTTTGTAGATACCAATGGCTAGCACACTAAAGTTATGAACACTTAAAACTGAAATTAATGTGCACAGACTATTGTAAATTACCTGGTCCGTAATACTTTAGTACTCCGTTTTATCTCCCTATAGGTTACAACGTAAAAAGGTGAGCATTTAAATTTTTATTCCATATTTCCTAACTTTTCAAACTGCATTACACTGACGATACCATCCGCTTCAAGCAACACTACGTTACAATATTAATGTTCGTTGTACTTTAAGGAAGAAAAAACTAGTTGAACGCAACAATTTTAAAGACTAACAATTCGCAAGGGTGTGGTTATTCGTGTTGCAACGTTTATAAAAAACCATGAAAGAAATGGAAATAAATTCTATTTAGGTAACAGACAAAAATAAACAAGAAAAAAAGAAAATAAATCCTGTTTAGGTAATAGATAAAACATTATGAAGGTGGAATCTGACCATTCCAAAATTACATAATTCTTAAACTAAGGAATTTCACAAATAAGTAAGGTAATAGATAAATCAAATGAACAAAACAAAATGGTACAAAATTTTCTAGTTATATGTATAATGCTACAAATATTAGTGATGGCTATGATATTACAACGGTATGCTTTTAATATGTGCATAATCAATTTGCACCAACACAAGTGACGGTTATAAATGCTTTAAAGATCTATAAATATAAAACAAAAATCTCTATGCTTCTAGTGTATAATTATCTTTACCTTTTCTTTTCATTTTAATATTTCTTTATTTCTAATCCTTAGACTAACCACTAAATTTTACCAAGTAGATGTTGAAATTTATTAAGAGGAAACCTTAGTTTCTCTATTCTAGTTCTCTTGTTTCCACAATTGAAATGTAATGGATTTGAGATATTGAATAATAATATTCAAATTTTAAATAATTTAACTCAACATCTAAATGAGTTATATTTTGTGCAAAGATTTGTATAACTATGCTCTTAATTTTCACTTTCAAACTACCAAACTTTAGCTAATATAAGTGAAATCTTAAATTTATCAAAAAGTTATTATTCATGCATACAAATCAATCACATATACATCATAGCAGATTTACTTGTCCATATAATATTTGTAAAAGGTTTTTTAATTAAATGGCCTTTTGTAATAAATAGTAGATGGTGCCATTGATCAACTTTTCCTTGTAAACATAATGAAAGGGAGCACATTTACATACTTTCTAATGATATTTCAGTCTATTTATTAATTGGTCTTACTAAAATCATTTTTAGTAAGCAATGACAATTTCTATGATAAATTTATTTGCTACACAACAATTCGTACTATAGCATGGAGAATGAGTGAGCCAAAAAATATGATCAAATTCAGAAATGTTTGTTTTAGTCTATATAGTATCTTATTCAATGTCACGTTTTAATATAAAAAGTTTAGGTTAGAAAGTATATTAAAAAACGTCCTTCCTTATTAATCTCTTATTATATACTCCATGAAGATTGGTATTCAACATTTCATAAATTTTAATCCGACATGTGTAGCTAAAAGCATATATGAATAGATTAGTCCACATGGGTAAGTTAATTGGTTAACTTATTCAACACTGAATTAATGACTTAAAAAGAAGAAGAAAAACGTTGGTGACCCATAATAAGTAGTAAGAGAAAAATGCATTTGTCAATTTATATAATTGTATAAAAGAAATATAATTCAAAAGACAATTAGGACAAAGAAAATTGTTTGCAACATCATCCAAATTGCATTACAAATGAAACCTTAATGGAAGTTTCTTTTCGAAAAAAAGGTCAGCACAATTTACATTATGTAACAATATTACTCTAATTATATATTTTTCAATCGTCTGGTCTTTGTTTTAAATGCCTAAACCATTATTTCAAACATCTAGAATCAGCAAAAAGAATGTGTTGCATACAGGTTTTACTATATAAGTTTTAAGATGTCTGAGTTTCAAATGCAGACATTTGGAATGCTGTTGATTCCATTTGTGTACCATTTGATCAAGTTTTTCATCCCATTTCTTTTCGATCTTCATTTTAACTATATTTATATCTTTAAATGCATTATTGGGACACGATCCACGTTTGTACGTCTATTTCACCAAGTATATCATATTAGCCTCTTATACGACTCATCTTATCATTATTACCGAGGTTTTGTAATATTCATAATTCTCTTCCTCGTTATTATTATAATGTTTCTTCTTACATCGTTAAAGTTTTATCATTATATTCACTATGTATGTTTAGATTCATTCACCAATAAAAATTATGTACATAGAGTTAGTTAATCCATACTTCATTAAACTACATTTAATCATTCATCTTCTCCCCCATTTCTTAAAAAAGGCCAAATGTCTGAAGAGCTTAAGAGGATTTTCCTTTCAAACATTTAAATCTTTGAAAAAGATAATTAGGCATCTAAAACCATGTTCAAATGTCATAATATTATAGCCAGACGTCTAAATGTTTGTGTGGGCCTAGATTGAACTTGGACCCCATAAGACATACGTAAATGATTTAAGGAAATTTATATTGACCAAGTGATAATGTTAGAACATCGTATGATGTGTATGAATATGTATAGAATGATACTTAAAGATGATAACTATTTTAAACGCATGTTCAGATACAAGTAAATTATTAAAAAGGAAAAATATTGGATATGTATCGAGTTGATTACTATGTAGGGTAGGATCTTCTCACATACAACACACATGGACTGGGTATATAGAGAGGTCTATCTAATTCACTCAATGGCTACATCTAAATCTTGGTTTTAGTAGGTCGACTGTTGTGACGACCTCCTTCCATATCATGTACCCAAATATTATTTCTATATTGGTACCCGACCGACCATCCAAGGGTGTACGATCAATCGACACGATAACCTATACCATACCTCACATCACATAGACAAAATATAATATCAACACAAATATAAAACATGTGAAGAATTGCATAATCAAATTGAACCAAAGTCATATTAGAGTGTAACATAGGTTCATCAGATTATACAAGACAAAATAATAGTTTATACATCTTGATACATCATAAACTCCAAATAAAATCATCTCTTTATACATAAGATAAGGGATAATAGTTCAGTAGCACTACACAGTGGAAATAAGCGGCATCGGCTCCATAAGAGTAGCGTAAGCCTCCTACCTCGCCCTTCGCACAACCCCATGCTCTATTATATACCTACCTCTCAATCTACTCATTTAAGAGTACACATGAATGAAATAAGCAATGCAAATAACCTTGGGTAGACAACAGTCTGGTATGGGCAATCTATAAACCTCATAAAATAAATATAATGTCGATATATCATAACAGAGCAATATGGTATGGAACGTAATAGTGGACCTGCTCCTCCACCCAACAAGTTAGCACGTAAACATAATATATGATAATCTATTATCATCATATGGCTGTACAACCCATCTAAGTACAAATTAGAGTGTCGGGATATTACACTTGGGAATATGTACATCATTAGACAATCATATAAATCCTCACACAATCTCGCATATCTCATACTCAATACCGTTGAATATGTGATAACACAAAGTATCCCATTGCACGATTAATGACTACCTAACATCGTAGCACCATTAATGCTTAAATCCTTGCCCACTCAAATGGCTAGGAATTAGACCAATGTCGTAAGCTCTGGAGATAAGGATCACATCATAGGATCTACGGTGAGCATCCCTACCTACTCCTTCTTACGAGCATACATCAAAACCTTTGAGTCATGAACGATCCGCTAGAACACGTACAAATAGCAGAACCCTTCTGTTCCACTCCATAAGTTGTCATTATACTGAACTTGTCCCCTTGGATGATCGCCAAACACTCCTATTATCTTCACATTGTAGCTTATAATAAATTGGCATGGTAGCATAGATCGATAGCGACCCACATGGATCGATTCAACCCATGTACTTAGCCAACTTCTACTTTTAGTAATCCCCGTATCAAAATGTACCGAATTCCAACATTTTGATGGATCGGCACCGATCTATATGGATCAGCGCCGACCCATTTACTTAGCCATAAACTTGTCCATTGACCTTTTGATGGATCCACCATGCCCCTTAGTAAGAATTTGACTAAGTCACAATAATGGTATAGATCGGTACCGATCCATGTTGATTGGTACTGATCCATCAACTTAGTCAAATTCGACTTACTTTTCTACCTTGGTCCAATCTACACTAATCCAACTCCTTTAGATTCTTCGATATGTATATAACTCCTTTTGTAGTGACCCAAATCCAAAAGCTCTAGAGTTGATCCATCGAACCTCATTCTATTACTACGGACCTTCCATCTTTCGTGTAATTGAATCAGAGACTGCATCGTATAGGTTCCATCTATACTCGAAGATTCTTGCTCACTAAAAGATCCAACCCTAATTTACCCTCCATGAGTGTTTCATCCATCAAACAGGACATGTAAAACAACAAAGAAGAAACATACAAGCGTTATATCATGGCAATTCAAGCATCAAACATTACTAGCAAACACTAACTAACACATGCATATTAATATCATACCAATTCATGTTTTAAACAATTAATAGCCATCCAAATTCATCTTTAATCTTGTTTTAAAACCAAATTAGATATCAAATTCATATTTTCGATTTGAAAAGTGGATCTAAAACATCTTTAATCATATATAAGCATATATAATAAGTAAGGGATCATAAACCACTTACCAATCGATATGAAATCGATTAAATCAAGTCAAATCCAAGAAAATCCGAAATGAGACAACCAACTCATGAGTTTTTCCTCCTAAAATTAAGTTATATTAATCTCCTATGGATCTCTTGCCAAATCACACCTTAATTTGTAGATTATTGCTTCAATTTTATGACTTGGAGTTGATTAAGGAAGAAAAATAATTAACGGTGGTTTATATATGTTTTAGCAATATAAGGAAATTATTTGGGATTGCTCTAATCCTAGAAATTAGCACATTTCCCAAAATTCATTGGCACTTAATTATTGGCTTGGGTCTAACTACATTAAAGTCTGAATAAAAATTATCAAACTTAAAACTGTGATGTCTTCTAAGCTACTTGGTCAAATTACTATTATAACCACTTTACAGAATGAGAAACAATCATATCTTTTTTTGGAACAAGTTTCAGACTGAAATTTAGTTCTAATCAAATTTATAGCCATTAAAAGATTTCTAGGCTGAAAAATGTCCACAATAAATTCTAGGGGTCAAAATGATAAATTACTACATTACCCAAAGTTCTAGTACTTTCTAAAGTTGTTTGTTTATGAAAATAATATTTGTACTATCTTTTGATAGGTACAATTGTGGGTCGTTACATTAACCCCATCCTCACCATTTTTAGATTTTCACCCTCGAAATTCCAACGTCAAATAACACATAGCCAAAGCAACAAGCAAATGATCATGCAAAATATACAAGCACAGCAATCAAAACTTATATTATCATCCTACCATGCATATAATATACAAACGGAAAACTAGAATACTAAATGTGAGAAAATGTGATAAATGTGATCTTACTAAGTAAAGAGCTTTAAATAAGTAGTCATTATGCTCTCCTTGGTCTCGCAAGTGCGATCGTCTTCGCTTTCGCTCCATTAAATCTTTACAAGCTTTATTGTCTTCCTTCAAAGCTACTTCATACATTGCTTAACTACATCAATAGGCCTACAAAGTATCAATGCTTCACGTTCAACTTCAAAATCATCCAGTTGATCTAATGCAATAATCAAGGCTATATCGTGCGCAAACAGCTAAAGATGTAAAATATGGAATACGTTGTGCACACCCACCATCTTCTGAGGTACTCTATATGCAATGTTCCCAATTCTCTCGAGTATCGAAAAAGGTCTTAAAAATATCAATTCCAATTTCCCCTTATTATCGAATTGAACTTCGTTTCTTAATGGAGAAAACTTGATAAACACCACATCACCAATAGAGTACGCTATATCACATCTTCTCCTATCAGCTTAAGTCTTTTATCCGTCTTGTTCATCTCTCATTTATTTCTAAATGATCTCAATTTTCTTTGAAGTTTTTCTAATCATATTTGGCCCAAGTATCAATTTTTCCCTTATCTCTTACCAACACAAAAGGGTATTGCATAGTCAACCGTATAAAGCTTCGAACGATGCCGTGTCAATTCTAGACTGAAAAGTATTGTTTTATGCAAACTCTACTAAATAAAAATGATTTTTCCATGAGCCCCCAAACTTAAGTATGCAAGCTTATCAAAGTTCCTCTAATATATGGTTCACTCTCTCGATTTGACCATCAATTTGTGGGTGATAAGATCTACTCAAATTCAACTTCAACCTCAATGCCTCTTTTAAGATCCTCTAATATCCACTGATGAATAATTGATCTCTATCGCTTAGAATGCTCATTAGTAATCCATGGAATTATATGATCCAATCCACATACAACTCAGCCAGTTTCATTTCCATTCTATTGGACTTTAAAGTTATGAATCGGGCACTTTTCATTAATTTATCGATATAATCCAAATATCATCATACCCTCCTCTAGTCCTTGGTAATCCATTGATGAAGTCCATCGATACCTTCTCCCACTTCCACCAGGGAACTTCAAGCGGTTGTAGCAAACCAATTGGTTTCTTTTGTTCAGCCTTCTCTAGCTAACAATTCATACATTCTGAGGTAAATGTCCCGTTGTCCTCTTCGTTCCTTTCCTATAAGATGTTTGCTTCATATCTCTATATATTTTATTTAATCTGAGATGGATAGTCAACTTCGAATGATGACACTCTCGTAGCACCTCATATTTAAGTCCATCTACATCGGGTATATACATCTCCCTTCTTTATGGCATCAACCATCTTAGTCAAACCCATATCGCTTCATATCTTCATATTATATTCCGCATCCAGGTCAGCAGCAATTTTGGCTAGTTTATCATCATGCTTCGATTAGTACCTATCCTATTTATTAAAGTAGGTCTAATCGAGCTCATCAACGTCTCTGACTCTAGTTCACACTTAGGCTGGAAATCATATCCATGTATATACTCTAAGTACGTCTACTCTAGGAACATAGCTCCCAAGCTGGCATGTCTCATGCTTGTTGCATCTACGACTTTGTTTCCCTTACCGAACATATAGGAAATGTCAAAATCATAGTAGGCTAGGAACTCTAACCATCTCATTTGTAGAAGAGTAAGGTCCTTTTGTGAGGAAAGTATTTTCAAAGATTTATGGTCGGTGAATAGCTCAAACCTTTCTCCTAGCAAGTAATGCCTCCATACTTTCAATGCGAATATTATAGCTGCTAAGTCTAAATCATGGGTCGAACATTTCCTCTCATGCAGTTTCAGTTGACTGCTTGCATAAGTCGCAACCTTACCTCTTTGCATGAATACCTCCCTAGTCAGGACAATATGCATTTAGATATAGTGTCACCCCTCATTCCAATGTAGAATGTCTAAAACAAGTGCATACGTCAACCTCCCTTTCAAACTAACAAACGCATGCTCACATTTCACGCCTTAGATAAATGTCTGATTCTTCTTTGTCAAATGAGCTAATGGTGCTGCTATCTTAGAGAAGCCTTTAATGAATCTTCTATAATAACCCACTAATCTAAGAAAACTTCTTGCATCTGTCGCATTCTTTGGTCTTACACAATCCTAGACTCTTATTACTTTGGCAGAATCCATATCAATGCGCTGCTTCGAAACAACATGACCCAAGAACCTCACTTCTCTCCTCCAAAAGTGAGAGTTGGAAACTTAGCTTTAAGCTGGTTCTTTCTTGATGTCTTAACCACCACTCAAATGTATCTTTCTTCTTCCATCTGTGAATAGACAAGAATATCCCCAATTCATAAGATCGATAAAGTATGTCTATGCATTGGTTAGACCGAACGACATAACCTATCACTCAAAAATCCTAGTGGTGTATGGAATGCGGTAATCAGTACGTTATCCATCACGACTCTCAGCTGGTGAAAATAAATCGCTAGATCCAACTGAGAAAATACTTTGCACCATGAAGTTGATCGAACAAGTCATCTATATGCAGAAGAGGACTACTTATTCTTTCTTATCACCTAATTCATCCTATGATAAGCTACACAAAGTCTCAAAGAGTTGTCCATCTAAGTGATGAAAACTACAGATGCTACCACTCAAGTACTCTTTTGAATGAATCTCTTCCTTAATAGATCATTCACTTGCACCTCTAGTTCTCATAACTATTTGGGTGTCATCCATCTCTAAGGCATAACAAGTGGTCTAGCATCCTTCATCAATTCAGTATGAAATTAAATCTCTCTATGTGATGGTAATTCTATAACTCTTCGAATATATTAGGATACTCACTCGTAATCGATATTGATAGTAACCGTCGTGCGAAATCTTGAGCGAGTACAAAAGGCTAACCATCCCTACATCCCCAGGCATGCAGCTCAGCTTAGGCTTAAGCCCATCGTCACTCCTTATCATTATTAATAGCCTCTCACAATCGAGCACCACTCTATACCTTTGAAGCTAGTCCCTCCATAAAAAAATCCTAAATCCAACAAAACCAAGCACCAAAAATTACAAGCAAATATGCATCCATGATTTGATAAAGTTACATCATGAGAAACCATACTCAAGTTCTTGAACCTCCCACAAGATTGGACACTATTAAAGGTCTGTCTACTAGGTCAGGTCTCAATTCTAGTCAATCTACTAGGAAACTTAATGCAAAAGAATGTGATGCCCTGATACCAAACAAAACATGTATATAATGGATGGAAAGCTTACCTTTGATTGTGACGCCCTTCCCTTTTTTCCTTCACCAATGTAGCACTCGACAAGTTGGTAATAACATTCAGCGCATAAGCCTTTACCACCTACTTATCGTTAGCTGGTCCTGAATAATCTTTATTAATATGCCAAAAAAAATTACGGTTAAAGCATTTCCTCTCTTCACTTTATAGTTCTTGCCAAGATGCCCTCTTTCTCCATATTTAAAGTTGGTTGGTTCCCATTTTCCTTTCTTCCGGCCATCTTTATTCTAAATTTATTTCTTTCCTTTGTTGTTCCATGTTTGTTTCCTTTTTCCACCTCCGACCACTTGTGCTTTCGCTTCCTCCTTTGGAACAACGACTGGTTTCAGCTTTGAGTACAAGCTCTCCTGCCTTAAATCCTTCTCAATAATCCTCTCAAAGTGTAACCGCTCTTTAAGATAGCCATTTTGACCCAACTATGAACTTCTCTTTCTTCTTTAGTGAAGTGTCGATGAATGACATCCATATATTGGAAAAGAGTTGAATTCAGCTACATATTCCTAAAGAGATAAATCACCTTGTTTCAGATTAGAGAATTTCCAAGACAAGATGGATTTTTGTGCAGCAAGAATAAACTTCTCCTCAGACCGAGCTTTAACCTGATCTCAAATAAATTGGTCCTTGGGAGTAGCTTCTTTCATAGCATTCCACAAACCCATAGTTCTTCCCTGATGTTGTCGCGAGGCTAACTTCCTTTTCTGAGCATCTCCTAATTCAGGATCATCGAAAATACACTCACAAGTATTGAGCCAACCTTGCACCTCCATTGTAGATTCTTTCCCCATGAACGGCTTTCCCTTGAGACTAGCATAATCTTTTTTCAGCTTAGCAAAGTCAACCCATTGCGCTTGCAAGTGAGCACCCCCACTAGCCACTGCACCAAGAGCTCCTCCTTAGGCATTCTACTTCATGTCCATCATCATTTGCATGAACATTGTCTACATATCATGTTTAACAACTACCTTAGTGCTCATTCCTCCTTTAACTCCTAATATTAAATTCCTTGTTGTGTTCCCTATCTACCGACGCATTCCTATAGTTTTTGGTAAAAATGATCAGTCTCCCATAAAGGATATCGTCATATGTGGTACTCGTGTATGTAATGTGCCTTACAACATATATACTATATAGTTTGAAAACTAAAATATAACAAATAAGCTCTCTCATATATTGGTTTAATCTACTCTAAGGCATATCATTTACCCAATCTCCAATATATTTAGTATAGAAACTTAGGTATTCACTAAAGCTGTGCTCTATTACCAAGTGTGATGACCTCCCATCACATTTAGTACCCAAATATAAGTACAATATTGCATTGTAGTGGTACCCGATCGATAGAGGGAAACTGTCAAAGTGTTATACGATCAAACGATGCGATAACTTGTAATATGTCCCATAACGCATAAACAAAATATAACAGTAACATAGATATAAAATAGGTAAGACATTATCATAATCAAAATGAAAAAAAACATCATATCATAGTGCAATGTTAGTTCATTGGATTATACAAAGAAAAATAAGAGGTTATACATCTCTGTACATCATAAACTCTAAATAAAACTATTTGCATATACATAAGATAAGTGCAAAAGACTCCATAACACTGAAAAATGGAAATAAGTGACAGTAGATCCATGACAATATCATATATAACAGTAGTATAAGCTTCCTACTTCGTCCTCCACACAGCTCCATGCACCCTCGCTATAGCCACCTCTTAATTCACTTATTTATGAGTACTCGAGAATATAAGAAGCAATACAAATAACCTCAGGTCATACAACAGTCAAGCATGAGAATTATATAAACCAAAATATAAAGTTGATATATCATAATGAAGTAATATGGTATGGAAAGTCATGCTTGGCCTACTCCTACATCAATCAAGTTAGCGTGTAAACACAATATATGCTAAGCTACTATCATAAAATGGGTGTACTACTCATCTAAGTACAAACCATGGTGTTGGGATGTTAGACTCGATAACACCTACATCAGTAGACAACCATAGCAACCATAGCAAACATCGCATAATATTGCATCTCTTATACTCAATGATGTTGGATATATGATAACTCAAATGGTTATGTCTTACGATCAGCAACTACTCAACATCACGGCTCCACCAAGTCTTCAACTGAGACGCCCCACCTCTATACTCACACTAACCAAGGACACTACGGGGTAATGCCGTCGACTAGCACGAAGAATAAGGCTGTTGAGGAGTGACCATCTGTGAAATTGCTTTGTGCGAGTACCGATATGTCAGATAATATAACTTACATTCATTTCAAGAGGAAATCCGACATATCAAATACAAACTCAAAGCTACCACACAGTGGCTATGAGGACTTCGGAAACAAATATAGAAATAAGCATAACACAAATCAGTCACAGATATTCATATCACAAAGGCGGAAACAGATATGAATATAACACATAGAAGTGTACATCAAAGTAGTGGTCAAATTAGATCCACTACATCATAAAAGAATAGATACAAGTGCTAGACAAAAGAATAAGTATACATCAAGGAGTCTCTATCTCGAATGTATAACAACAAAAACTACTAAGCTAAAGTAGTTAGCTAAAAGTCAGGTGACGGACCCTGATAAGAAGTCAAGCAGAAGCACCTGAAATACCTCGGTCTAACCCGAGTATTATTTAAGAAGAAAATAATAAACGGATCAGTCTAGCTATAAATATCAGATAAAATAAGATAGGATAAGAGATATAACTAAAACGTATGATAACGGTAATGCCGTACTATGATAAGTATACATCAAATAACAACAAAAATCATACAATATCTCAAATCATCTCAAACATCCAAAAAAGAATCGCATTCTTTAAATTATTCACCAAAAACACAAATAATTTATAGAGTTCATCAATGCCTATCATCAAAATTGGTGAAACACAAATTCTAGAAATCATCAACTAGAAATCTAGAAATCACAAAGGTGGGAGGCCTATCACAAACAGGAGCATGAAAACTCACCAACACGTGTATCACAAACGGGTCGCTATCCCATGGTCGCTAACCATACAGCCGGTGCAACGACGTAGTACAATAACGTTACGCCCGAGGAACCTTGAAACTCAAATGAGCCGGAACAACGATGCAGTATAATAACGGTATGCCCAATGAACCTGAAACTCAAATAATTCAGAACAACGACGCAGTACAATAACGGTACGCCCGAGGAACCGAACTCCATAAAGCCCGTAGGTCGCTAGCCTATAGAAATGAGACGAAGCTCAACAGAACGAGGTACAGTCCCCCACGCGGACAAAGAGACATCGCATATCGCTAGTCTAAACCACAAAATGATCATCATCAATCATCAAGAAGTGTCGATTACACTAAGCTAGTAAATAAATGAGTAGCTTCATGTCCCATAACCACTGGCTTAACTTAAATATTTACGAACAAATTGTAGATTTCCACTCGAAAATTGTCAAAAGATTTCAATCGAACAAGTCTAAGAATTAACCGACAAAGTAAACGCATGCGTATAATACCACTTGTTTTGCTAAGCCGTTTAATTATATTTCTCATACAAATGAGGTAAAGGTTTGTATATACTAATAGATTGGAAAACGGTTTTAAAAACGAGCTTTGTATTTAAAAGTAGTGTTGAAATCGTTTTGGTGAAAGAGTTTGAGTATTTACTACTAGTGTAGAAACCTTTATATTTTAAAGTGACAAACCACAGAAATGATTGTAGAAACAATCAATCACCAAAAAATTCACATACGCAAATGTGAATTAAATCCATAAAAATCGATATCAAATCTATCCAATGGATATTCCCAAAAATCTAAAGAAAGAAGTTATCAAAGTCGATAATAAGTGATAACAACTAACCGGATCCACAAAAATCGATTAAAATTGGAAATCAAATCAAAACAGCCCAAAATAGGCAAAATGAACAGTTCCAGACGTCTGGTTCAGAATCCAGACGTTTGGGTGATCTGGAATAGAATTTCCAGTACCTCAGTTCAGACGTCTGAAATTATAAGGTAGACGTCAAAACCCTAACCAGACGTCTGAACCAGTAAATCAGACGTCTGAACTGAGGTACTGGAAATTCTATTCCAGATCACCCAAACGTCTGGGAAGTAAGCTCAGACGTTTAGATCTCCCAAACGTCTGGAAAGCACGGTCAGACGTCTGAGCTGAACGTCTGGAATATTTATTCCTTAGCCTCAGATGTGATAACCCTGATTTTTGTGAGTAATTTCATGATTTAATTTAGTTTATATTTGTTTGAAATTACATTGGAAAAAAATAGGAATAGGAAATTGATTTGCAGATATAAAGTATAAAACATGTACATGTGCACAAGACAGTGTACACATGCACACCGATTTCTGTGTGATAAAAATTTAGCAGGAATCAATAGATAAAATTAAAATAACTAATTCAGAAATACATATGTATGAAGATAGAATTTTATCTTTAAATAAAATAGGGTACACAGAAAATAAAAGACTTAGGTATGCATGTGTTATACATGTATACAGTCAACCAATTTCTGGAAGAAAACAGAAGTTACATAGAAATGGCATGAGTCCTTAAATAAACACTTTATCCATTTCTGGTAATTTCTTTAATTTAGGAAATAAGAAGTCATGGATATAACATGACCCGGGAAAGGATTAAAAGAATGAGGCTTATTTCTGAAAATGAAGACAAGGACCACATACCCTCTTATTTTTGAAAGCAGGCTATGTTTTGTATGGGGTAGAACTGACATTGGGTAATTCCATAAACCCTAGAAACAGCCAAGATTTGTATAAAAGGCCTAGTATAGTGAGACCATATACATTTTTCTTCATTAACCTAGAAAAAAAAATATACAAGACATAAACCAGAGAAAAAAAAATAGGAGAAGGCAGAAGACTAAAAAGGAGTTCATAAGGCATAGGAAGAAGAAGGATTAATGTGAGTAACCTCACTGAAAACTTTGGTATTAAGTCCTGAACATTGAGGCAGCCTATTTGATCTAATCATTCATTTTCTTTTTACAAATTATGTCTTATGGTTTGATGACTTTGTTTTGTTAATGATCTGTTTAAGTATAGAACATCTCTGATTTACCTAGAAAAAAAATGAGAGTCATGGATTCATGGTTCAAAATGTTTATCTGTGATATGGGTTAGCTTTGAGATGGAGTGATTTCTTTTATAAGTTTTCTTTATAAAAATTGTTTATGAAAATCCCCGGATTCAAGTGGTGGGTATATGGTCTGAAGATAGAAAGAAATATGGGGCTGTAACATTGTGTTGTTGCTTATGTCTCATGTTGATTAAAACAAAAGAAAATGTAGAAGTGCAATGTTGTACATGTGCTGAGCTTCTATGTTTTATGAAATACCCAAATCAAATTTACTTGTGGTTTAGCCAGACCATGAATCTGATTGAACCAGAGGTAAGAAAAGATAACCAGTAAAATACTTAGGACCATATACTTACATCTTGATCCACTGAAACTCATAGTCAAAAAAAATAATGTGCTAAGAAACCATATTTATTTTCATGATTAAATGTTTGCTTCTGAGAATATAACTTACCAAACTCTGCATGAATACATGTTGCTTGTATTGTTTCTATTTCTCTGATTAAAAAGTGAGATGCAGAAGGGATTAGCAAAGTTATGAAAAAAAAGAAATAGTACTTAGCAATTTAACTAAGGACCTGGGATCTTAGGGCTACAAAATATAGCTTGGCAAGGGGAACATTGCAAGCTCACACATGGTATGTTTATACCCAGGGGCCTGAGTGTGCTGGGTTAACAGAGAGATGTCCCAGGCAGTGTGTGTTTAAAAAGAGAAAGTAGCTAAAGAACCTATTATATTTGATAATGAACTTTAGGAATAGGTTCAGGAGAGGCCTGGGCAAAATCCCTGATGGCCAGTAAAGTTGAAAAGGGCATGATGACTGAATTGATGACTGTTTTTGGTTGGCTTATGATGTTTTTATTGATGAATCTTATGATTGTTTTCTATGAATTAAGTCATTGTGATCACATCTATATAATCTGGTCAACACTGATAAGAATGCACATGCCTCACAAAAACATGTACAAAGAAGATACTGAGTTTCTTATTCATACAAAGCACTGGAATGTAAATGGAATTGAATATGATCATGTTTTCAGTTAGATTATTCATACCAGACAATTAGTCTGACCCTTTTGTGTTTGTGCACCATTGGGTGTCTCATATTTGTATGAGGCAGTTCATGGTGACTATGCAGGTAAATAAGAACATGGTTGATCAGGAATTGGATGAGTTAACTACTTAAAGATTTGGATGCTAGGTTTTAAAGGACTTTGCTGAAGTAAATCAAACATTCATGAGGAACTAGATTAAGACCTTTTGTTTAAGTTACTTTGAGAAACCAATGTATTGTTAATTGCTGTTTTGTAGTTGTTGAACTTATATATATCAGCTGAGACTATGTGCTTTGTTTCTACAAGATGTTTTGCTAAGAAAAATGAATGTTAAACTTCAAGAATAGTCAGGCTAATGGTAGAAAATTTGAGAATAAAGAATTTATGGATTGAATGTATATACAAAGAACTGACATAAGAAAATCCATGAATAAGTTAAGAAATAATTTTTAGACACTCTGAGACGTCTGTCATAAATATTTAGACGTCTGATATCAAATTTAGACGTCTGCAATAAAAATTTTAGATGTCTGAATTTAGTTCAAAATGTTTTTCACTCTCTGTTTCAATTTAGACACTCTGAGACGTCTGTCATAAAGATTTAGACGTTTGAGATCAAATTTAGACGTCTGTAATAAATATTTAGACGTCTGAGATCAAATTTAGACGTCTGTAATAAAAATTTTAGATGTCTGAATTTAGTTCAAAATGTTTTTCACTCTCTGTTTCAATTTAGACACTCTGAGACGTCTGTTATAAAGATTTAGACGTCTGAGATCAAATTTAGACGTATGTCATAAAAATTTTAGACGTCTAAACTGTTGATTATGCCTAATTTGCCTATTGAGGAAAAGAAGTGTTAAGAATTACTAAGTGGCAACTGCATATGATTATGGGATTAATTCCCCTGACCTAAAAATCAAAAGGTATGGAAAATGAGCTATGTGCTGGTTGAATTGAAATTCAAAATTCAATCAGGATACACTCTTGCTAAACAACACTCTGATCCAACAAGAGGGTCACATACATCTTCATATGTATGTGAATATTTTTATTGATAAACTGATATAAATATATTAGTAGAAAAGGAGGATCCTAGATTAGTTAGTAAGAAGGCTAAATGACTCTAAGAGATTTATTGATGTAAAAAAAATCCTAGTAAAAATAATTAGGTGAAATTAGTTAGGGTCGTTTCATTTGGTATCAGAGCTATGTTGTTAAATAACATAGCAAAATTTTGTGTGAACTTGTTTGTATTGGATGTATAGAAGTGTTTACTGCTTTGGATGTTTTGTTTGTTAATGTTTACACTATTGATATCTATTATGACAGAATGAGTGATATATTAAAATGAATTAATCTATAGAGCATTAGGCAAAACAGACTAACCTAAGTATTATATCCATAGAGCTATGGTAGGACCCAGGCATCAAAATGTAGGAACAAGTGAACCACCCATGGTGAATGTGCAAGAATTCATGAGGGCCATAAGAGATGGAGTAGGCAACAGGCAGGAAAATCCACATGAGGAACTTTCCAAACTACTCAAGACTTTTACCAATCTTGGAGGCAAAACATTTGATGGCACAGAAGGAGTTATGGGGGTTCAAAATTGGCTTAGAATTTTGGAAAGAATCTTTGCAGACATGCAAGTTGAAGACCAAAGGAAGAGGCAAATTGCATCCAGGCAATTGAGAGGAGTAGCTTTGGATTGGTGGGAGGTTATTATAGCTGGAAGAACTGAAGGAGAAGTAACATGGGATCAATTTAAAGCAATGTTGGAAGGCAGATTTATCCCTGCATCAGCTAAGGAGTCTTTACTGGAGGAATTCATCAAATTGAGGCAAGGGACTATGAGTGTCACTGAGTACACTCAGAAGTTTGAATCATTGGCAAAGTATGGTGCAGTGCTCATCACTACTGAGGAAGCTAAGAATGGCAGATATATTCAAGGGTTGAACCCTAGCCTTAGTAGAGCCATGCTACCATACAAGGATAAAACTTTTGATCAAGTTTTGGATTTGACTCTGAGCATTGAACAACATGATAAAGCTAGAGAAAATTTCAGGGCATTCAAAAATAATCAAAACAAGAAGGGAAAGGGTAAATTTCACCCTTATGATAAAAAGAAAACAGACATAGCTTCCACCAAGAAACCAGAAGAAGCCAGAACTGCTGAAGTTAAGAAGAGGATCACTTGTTACAACTGTGGTCAAGAGGGGCACATGAAAAATAGGTGCACCAATCCTAGACCATCATCCTTCAATTGTCACCATTGTGGGAAGGAAGGTCACATAAAGAGAAACTGCCCAGATTTTAAGCAAGGAAAATTAGGGGCTTTGGAAGGGAAAGGCAAGGCAGCTGAGGGATCGAGTGTTGAAAAGCATAGTCAAGTTGAAGGTACTTTGCTTATTCACTCAATACCTTTAACAGTAGTATATGATACTGGGGCTACACACTCATTGATCTCTCATGATATTGCACAACAATTAAAATTGAATTGTATGATTGTTGATAAACCACTGTTAATTAGAAGCCCTATAGGTAGTTCATGTGTTATGGGTATGATGTGCATGCAACTGGGATTAAATATAGGAGGACATGTGTTTGAGTCAAACCTATATGTGTTGCAATATCCAAACATAGGAATTATTTTAGGAGTTTATTGGTTAAGTAGATATAAGGCTATCATAAATATGGAGACATCCACCATATCATTGAAGGTTTCTGATGGACAAAGAATAATTGTTCTTTGTGAGGCAAACAAAAATAGGAGTATAGCCAACCTTTCTACATTGTCAAATGAAAAACCCATGCCTGCATTAGAAGAGATCCCCATAGTTAATCAATATGTTGATGTGTTTGGGGAAGTAAGAGGAGTTCCTAACCACAGGCCAGTTGAATTTTCAATTAGAATAATTCCAGGAGCTAGCCCAGTGGTTAAAAGACCAACCAGAATGGGGCTTAAGGAGTTGATGGAGCTGAAAAAGCAATTGGTTGAACTAGAAGAAAAAGGCTTTATTAGACCCAGTAGCTCATCATGGGGAGCACCAGTAGTCTTTGTTAAGAAACATGATGGATCCCTTAGATTATGTATTGACTATAGGGAATTAAATAAAGTCACAGTTAAAAATAAATACCCCTTACCAAGAATTGATGATCTCTTTGATCAATTGAGTGGCGCAAAAATATTTTCTAGACTTGATTTAGCTTCAGGCTTTCATCAGATGAAAGTAGAAGAGGAAAGTGTAAATTATACAGCCTTTAACACCAGATATGGACTTTATGAATTTTTGGTGATGCCATTTGGCTTAACAAATGCTCCTTCCTATTTTGTTGATTTGATGAATAGGATTTTTAGAGAATACTTGGATAAGTTTGTATTAATATTTATTGATGATATACTAATTTATTCTAAGTCAGTTAGAGAGCATGAAAACCATTTGCATATGGTATTTGAGAAATTGAGACAGGAAGACTTGAAAGCAAAGTTTTCAAAATGCACTTTTTGGCAAAATGAAGTGAATTTTCTAGGCCACATTATATCAGAGAAAGGAATAGCCGTAGATTCCAATAAAGTCATTGCAGTGCAAGCTTGGAAAAGGCCTACTAATGTCACTGAAGTCAGATCATTCATGGGAATGGCTGGTTACTATAGGAGATTTATAAAAGATTTTGCAAAAATTTCAATTCCATTAACCAGATTGACTAGGAAAAATCAAGTGTTCACTTGGACTGAGGAATGTGAAAAAGCCTTTGGGAAATTAAAAGAAGCACTGGTACAAGCTCCAATTCTCAAAGTACCTGAAGGAAATGAAAACTTGGTGGTGTATACTGATGCAAGTGGACAAGGGCTTGGGGCAGTGTTGATGCAACAACATCAGGTAATAGCTTATGCTTCTAGGCAGTTGAAATCAAGTGAGGTAAGGTATGCTACTCATGACCTTGAATTGGCTGCTATAGTGTATGCTCTTAAGCTATGGAGACACTACTTGTTAGGAGCAAAATTTGAAGTATATACAGACCATAAATCACTTAAATATTTGTTTTCACAAAAAGAATTAAATATGAGGCAGCAAAGATGGATTGAACTCTTAGCCTCATATGATTTTGAAATATTGTACACACCTGGTAAGGCTAATAAAGTAGCAGATGCCTTAAGTAGACAACATGCTAAAGTGGCTAGATTAATGATAGAAGAGTTTAACACTTTATCATTATTAATTGATTCAGAGATAGAAAGTGATAACATAGAAAACATGAGCTTATGCAGTGGGAATGTAGAAATGGGAAAATTAAGTTTTATTACTCTGGGATCAGATTTGAAGAATAAAGTTGTAATGCTACAAAACCAAGATCCATTTTTATTTGGAAAGAAGACTCAAATATTAAATGGTGGGACAGTGGAAGGTTTTCAGTTGGATGATCAAGGCCATCTGAAGAAAGGAGAAAGAATATGTGTTCCAGCAGTTGATGAGTTGAAGCAAGAAATTTTGGATGCTTACCACAAAAGCAAATATACTATACACCCAGGAAGCACAAGAATGTATCACAACCTCAAGAGAGATTATTGGTGGAGTGGTATGAAGGGTGCAGTGGCAACCTATGTATCAAAATGTATGGTTTGCCAGTAGGTGAAGGCTGAATATCAAAAACCCTCAGGGATGCTTCAACCTTTACAAATACCACAGTGGAAATGGGAAGACATATCAATGGATTTCATTGATGGTTTGCCTAGAACTAGGAGGGGAAATGATAGTATTTGGGTAGTGGTTGATAGGCTAACCAAGTCAGCCCACTTTATACCAGTGAAATCAGAGAGAAATGCTAATACCCTAGCCCAGTTGTTTATTAAAGAAGTAGTCAGACTTCATGGTATACCAAAGACTATAGTAAGTGATAGAGATACCATCTTCACTTCAAAGTTTTGGCAGAGTTTCCACAAGGCAATGGGGACTGATTTATGCTTGAGTACAGCATACCATCCTCAATCTGATGGCCAAACAGAAATTGTGAACAAATTGCTTGAAGACATGTTGAGAGCATGTGTATTGGATTAGGGAGGAAGCTGGGAGGATTATATATATCTAGCTGAATTTGCATACAATAATACCCATCATAGTAGCATAGGCATGGCCCCCTTTGAAGCTCTCTATGGAAGGCCATGTTTATCACCTTCAAGTTGGCATGAATCTGGAGAAAAAGTGGTCTTAGGACCAGAAAATGTGAAGGAAACTTCTGAAAAGATAGCTTTGATCAGAAAAAGAATTGCTTCTGCCCAAGATAGGCAAAAGAAATATGCAGATCAAAGAAGGAAGGCAGTACAATATGATGTTGGGAATTATGTATTAATCAAGATATCACCCATGAAAAAGGTTCTAAGGTTTGGAAAACAAGGAAAGTTGATTCCTAGATATATAGGACCATATAAAATTCTAGAAAGAATAGGGACAGTAGCCTATAAATTAGAATTGCCAGAAGAAATGAGAGCAATGCATGATGTCTTTCATGTGTCTCAACAAAGAAGATGGGTTCATGATAAGGAAGCAATACTAGAATCCTCTAAGGATGTGCAGGTTGATCCTAGAATGATCTATGAAAAGGAACCAGTGGGCATAGTTTCTAGAGAAACCAAGAAATTGAGAAACAAAGAAATTAAATTAGTAAAAGTACAATGGAGTCTAGACCCAAATGATTGCACATGGGAAGTAGAGGATAAAATCAGAAATGATTATCCACAACTGTTTGATTAAAGAAAAGGTAAATTTATATATATACTAATGAATGTGTTGGTTGAATATGCATTGTGATTTTTATCTTGTGTTGATATGCATAGTGTTTAATAGGTGGTTGGTGTGGAAATGGTTTTGAAATCGGAAAAATTCATTTTCCTGAAGGGATGATACTTAAGTTAAGTATGAAAGAATTGTGGGACACAATTCCTAAAAGGAGGGGTATATGTGATAACCCTGATTTTTGTGAGTAATTTCATGATTTAATTTAGTTTATATTTGTTTGAAATTACATTGGAAAAAAAATAGGAATAGGAAATTGATTTGCAGATATAAAGTATAAAACATGTACATGTGCACAAGACAGTGTACACATGCACACCGATTTCTGTGTGATAAAAATTTAGCAGGAATCAATAGATAAAATTAAAATAACTAATTCAGAAATACATATGTATGAAGATAGAATTTTATCTTTAAATAAAATAGGGTACACAGAAAATAAAAGACTTAGGTATGCATGTGTTATACATGTATACAGTCAACCAATTTCTGGAAGAAAACAGAAGTTACATAGAAATGGCATGAGTCCTTAAATAAACACTTTATCCATTTCTGGTAATTTCTTTAATTTAGGAAATAAGAAGTCATGGATATAACATGACCCGGGAAAGGATTAAAAGAATGAGGCTTATTTCTGAAAATGAAGACAAGGACCACATACCCTCTTATTTTTGAAAGCAGGCTATGTTTTGTATGGGGTAGAACTGACATTGGGTAATTCCATAAACCCTAGAAACAGCCAAGATTTGTATTAAAGGCCTAGTATAGTGAGACCATACATTTTTCTTCATTAACCTAGAAAAAAAAATATACAAGACATAAACCAGAGAAAAAAAATTAGGAGAAGGCAGAAGACTAAAAAGGAGTTCATAAGGCATAGGAAGAAGAAGGATTAATGTGAGTAACCTCACTGAAAACTTTGGTATTAAGTCCTGAACATTGAGGCAGCCTATTTGATCTAATCATTCATTTTCTATTTACAAGTTATGTCTTATGGTTTGATGACTTTGTTTTGTTAATGATCTGTTTAAGTATAGAACATCTCTGATTTACCCAGAAAAAAAATGAGAGTCATGGATTCATGGTTCAAAATGTTTATCTGTGATATGGGTTAGCTTTGAGATGGAGTGATTTCTTTTATAAGTTTTCTTTATAAAAATTGTTTATGAAAATCCCCGGATTCAAGTGGTGGGTATATGGTCTGAAGATAGAAAGAAATATGGGGTTGTAACATTGTGTTGTTGCTTATGTCTCATGTTGATTAAAACAAAAGAAAATGTAGAAGTGCAATGTTGTACATGTGCTGAGCTTCTATGTTTTATGAAATACCCAAATCAAATTTACTTGTGGTTTAACCAGACCATGAATCTGATTAAACCAGAGGTAAGAAAAGATAACCAGTAAAATACTTAGGACCATATACTTACATCTTGATCCACTGAAACTCATAGTCAAAAAAAATAATGTGCTAAGAAACCATATTTATTTTCATGATTAAATGTTTGCTTCTGAGAATATAACTTACCAAACTCTGCATGAATACATGTTGCTTGTATTGTTTCTATTTCTCTGATTAAAAAGTGAGATGCAGAAGGGATTAGCAAAGTTATGAAAAAAAAAGAAATAGTACTTAGCAATTTAACTAAGGACCTGGGATCTTAGGGCTACAAAATATAGCTTGGCAAGGGGAACATTGCAAGCTCACACATGGTATGTTTATACCCAGGGGCCTGAGTGTGCTGGGTTAACAGAGAGATGTCCCAGGCAGTGTGTGTTTAAAAAGAGAAAGTAGCTAAAGAACCTATTATATTTGATAATGAACTTTAGGAATAGGTTCAGGAGAGGCCTGGGCAAAATCCCTGATGGCCAGTAAAGTTGAAAAGGGCATGATGACTGAATTGATGACTGTTTTTGGTTGGCTTATGATGTTTTTATTGATGAATCTTATGATTGGAATTCTATGAATTAAGTCATTGTGATCACATCTATATAATCTGGTCAACACTGATAAGAATGCACATGCCTCACAAAAACATGTACAAAGAAGATACTGAGTTTCTTATTCATACAAAGCACTGGAATGTAAATGGAATTGAATATGATCATGTTTTCAGTTAGATTATTCATACCAGACAATTAGTCTGACCCTTTTGTGTTTGTGCACCATTGGGTGTCTCATATTTGTATGAGGCAGTTCATGGTGACTATGCAGGTAAATAAGAACATGGTTGATCAGGAATTGGATGAGTTAACTACTTAAAGATTTGGATGTTAGGTTTTAAAGGACTTTGCTGAAGTAAATCAAACATTCATGAGGAACTAGATTAAGACCTTTTGTTTAAGTTACTTTGAGAAACCAATGTATTGTTAATTGCTGTTTTGTAGTTGTTGAACTTATATATATATCAGCTGAGACTATGTGCTTTGTTTCTACAAGATGTTTTGCTAAGAAAAATGAATGTTAAACTTCAAGAATAGTCAGGCTAATGGTAGAAAATTTGAGAATAAAGAATTTATGGATTGAATGTATATACAAAGAACTGACATAAGAAAATCCATGAATAAGTTAAGAAATAATTTTTAGACACTCTGAGACGTCTGTCATAAATATTTAGACGTCTGATATCAAATTTAGACGTCTGCAATAAAATTTTTAGATGTCTGAATTTAGTTCAAAATGTTTTTCACTCTCTGTTTCAATTTAGACACTCTGAGACGTCTGTCATAAAGATTTAGACGTCTGAGATCAAATTTAGACGTCTGTAATAAATATTTAGACGTTTGAGATCAAATTTAGACGTCTGCAATAAAAATTTTAGATGTCTGAATTTAGTTCAAAATGTTTTTCACTCTCTGTTTCAATTTAGACACTCTGAGACGTCTGTTATAAAGATTTAGACGTCTGAGATCAAATTTAGACGTCTGTCATAAAAATTTTAGACGTCTAAACTGTTGATTATGCCTAATTTGCCTATTGAGGAAAAGAAGTGTTAAGAATTACTAAGTGGCAACTGCATATGATTATGGGATTAATTCCCCTGACCTAAAAATCAAAAGGTATGGAAAATGAGCTATGTGCTGGTTGAATTGAAATTCAAAATTCAATCAGGATACACTCTTGCTAAACAACACTCTGATCCAAGCAAGAGGGTCACATACATCTTCATATGTATGTGAATATTTTTATTGATAAACTGATATAAATATATTAGTAGAAAAGGAGGATCCTGGATTAGTTAGTAAGAAGGCTAAATGACTCTAAGAGATTTATTGATGTAAAAAAAAATCCTAGTAAAAATAATTAGGTGAAATTAGTTAGGGTCGTTTCGGGAGCGATCGGGCGAGCAACGACTAGGGATTTATGTTGAGCGACAACCCAGCCTTAAAGGCTCTTCAATACACCCTGAACATCAATGTCCAAACATCCATAGTAGGATTTTGATAAAATTGGACCAAAACACCAAAATTTGGAAAATTCACCAAATCAATTCAAATCAAAAGCCAATGAATATGCACAAATGTTAAAAATTCATACCTAACAACAAAGAAAGTTATAGACGTAGATGTGAGTTCAAAAACTCACCTTTAAACCCAAAAACAACGAATGAGAAGCTTTAAAACAAAGCAAGACCAATTCCTCTTCAATATACCTCTAGAATCTTCAATCTGTTATGAAAGGTGAAGTTTTTCCTAAGTTAGGTTATAGGAATTTCTTTAAATTGAAGAGAGATTGAGATGGAGAAGAAGAAGAGGATGCTTACCTAAGCTTCTCATAGATTTTGGACTTGAATTTGTATTTCCTAAACAAACTAGGGTTTTGGAATTCTAATTTCCAATCTCTTCCCCCATTTTTCTCTTGAGCTAGAGTGTTAGGAAATGGAATGAATGAATGAAAAGGAGTTGAGTGGAGTTAGGTTATTATGTTGGGTTAGTGGGCTGAAACACAAACCCAAAGCCCAAAATAAAAAAATAGCAAAATTCTACTCAACTCCAAACATATCGATGTTTATACTCAAAAAGGTCGTAAACATCATTTTGGACTCAATGGAAGTGGTCTCGAGTCCCAATTCGACTGTTTACAAAAAGTAACATTTCAGACTTTAATCCGATTAACGATGCTTCATTTAAATAAAACAATTAAATATACAATCGTAAAATATGCGGGTTGTTACAGACTCCCCTCATTAAAGAAATTGCGTCCTCGCAATACTTAAGAAGAAAATAATAAGTAACAACCATAAAATCATATCAACACAAAAGAAGAAATTTTGAAAAGAGTTCACCTTATGGAGCACGAGAGAGTAAGTCCGGATGTGTTTGCTTGATGAATTATCTAGATTCCCAAGAACAATCCTCAGGATTTGAGGACCATTGAACTTTCACATGTGGAAAATCTTTATTTCGAAGGCGTTTAACCTCCATAGCAATGATACAAATAGGATGTTGCTTATAAGTCAAATTAAGCGAAACTTCAATAACATCGGGCTCAAGAATAGAATCAGAATCCCGAAGGCATTTCCGTAATTGAGAGACGTGGAATACGTCATGAATAGTAGAAAATTGAGCGGGTAATAAAAGGCGATAAGCCACAGAACAAATGCGTTCGGTGATGGGAAATGGTCCAATATATCGAGGTGCTAAATTTCCCGATCGACTGAAATGCACAACACCCTTCATAGGTGAAACATGAATAAACACCAAATCTCCCATAGAAAATTCTAAATTCCTTCTTCGATTATTGGCATAAGATTTTTGCCTACTTTGAGCTTCTTTCATCCTATGACGAATAAGGTCAATCTTTTCTGTGGCATTACAGATAAAATCTGGACCTAAAACCAGCTTCTCACTGGCTTCAAGCTAACACGATGGAGATCGGCATGGCCTTCCGTATAGTGCCTCGAAAGGAGCCATACCAATACTAGATTGGAAGCTATTATTATAGGAAAACTCAACAAGAGAAATATGATCTTCCCAACTTCCACCAAAATCAAGAACACATGCACAAAGAAGATCTTCAAGAGTTTGATTCACACGCTCGGTTTGTCCATCGGACTGAGGATGATAAGCGGTGCTAAAATTAAGCTTCGTTCCCAAAACTTTTTGAAGACCTTTCCAAAATCCACTAGTAAACAATGGATCACGATCGCTAACAATAGAAGTAGGAACCCCATGCAATTTAACAATTTCCTTGACATAGAGTTTAGTTAAAATAGGTACGGTCCGATTGGACCAAACGGGAAGAAAATGGGTGGATTTGTAAGTCTATCTACTATTACCCATAAGCTATCATGACCTGAACGAGAATGAGGAAGACCATCAATAAAGTCCATGGAGACTTGATCCCACTTCCAAACTGGAATGTCCAAAGGTTGCAATAACCCATCGGGCCTTTGATGCTCAGCCTTTATGAGTTAGCAAGTCATGCAATGCTTTATAAAGTTAGTAATATCAGATTTCATTCCATCCCAATAATAAAGTCGCTTCATGTCCGCGTACATTTTACTAATACCGGGATGAATGGTAAATTTAGAACGTTGAGAATCTTCCAAAATGTCTTTACGAAGATCAATAATATTTGGCACAATAAGTCTACCAAATTTTCGAATACCGCCACGAGCATCAATATAAAGTCTTTCAAACCTTCAATATCAATTTTATCCCTACAACTTTGGCTAAGAAGAACCAATTCGGGATCATGCTTTTGAGCTTCAAGAATGCGGTCTAAAAGAGAAGGATGAGCCTCAAAGCTACACAAAACAAGAGATGAACATGAATTGGATTCACGATCTTGAATCTCACAAGTGGATAAAGTCGCGAGATCATTCCATTCGGATATCATCATGGAAACAACCGCTCGTTGCTTACGACTAAGGGCATCGGCAACAAGATTTCCCTTTTTGAGAGTATAGAGAATATCAAGATCATAAGATGCAAGGAACTCGAGCCAACGTTGTTGATGCAAATTAAGTTCCTTTTGAGAAAATAAATATTTCAAAGATTTATGATCGGTGTAGAGAACAAATTTCTCTCCCAAAAGATAATGACGCCAAATTCTAAGGGCGAAAACAATAGCTGCGAGCTCTAAATCATGAGTGGCATATCTAGTCTCAGCAGGCTTTAATTGCCTAGAAGCATAAGCGATAACACGTACCCTTTGCATGAGAACGGCACCCAAATCAACACGACTAGCATCAGTATAAACAATAAAGTCTTGGTTCCCTTCGCGAATCACAAGAATAAGAGCATCGGAAAGGAGTTCTTTTAATTTTTGAAAAGCAGTTTCACATTTATCTAACCAAATGTATTTAACTCCCTTCTTTGTCAAACTAGTAAGAGGCATGGAAATTTTACAAAAGTCTTTTATGAACCGACGGTAATAGCCCGCCAATCCAAGGAAGCTACGAATTTCCGTCACACTCTCCGGTCTCTTCCAATTTTGAATTGCTTTAATCTTTGAAGGATCCACTGAAATTCCGAATTCAGAAATAATATGCCCCAAAAATTTCACACGAGATTGCCAAAAGTGGCACATATAAAATTTTGCTTTCAATTAGTTGCTCCTAAGAGTTTCCAACACAATCCAAAGGTGTTTTTCATGCTCTTCCTCGATTTTAGAATAAACAAGAATATCATCGATAAAGATGAGAACAAATCGATTGAGGAAGTCTTTGAAAACTCGATTCATAAGGTCAACGAAATAAGCTGGAGCATTCGTCAAACCAAATGGCATAACAAGCCATTCATAAGATCCATAATGAGTACGGAACGATGTTAAAGGAATGCTATCCTCTGCAATACGGAGCTGATGAAAACCGGTTGCTAAGTCTAACTGTGAAAAGACTCTAGCACCACTAAGTTGATCGAATAAATCATCAATCCGAGGTAAGGGATATTTATTCTTGATGGTGAGATCATTAAGCTTGCGGTAGTCAACGCAAAGCCTAAGTGTACCATCAGATTTCTTCAGAAAAATAGCCGAAGCTCCCCATGGAGAGGAACTAGAACGAATAAACTGTTTTCCTTCCAATTCGGATAATTGATTACGCATCTCCTCATTTTCCTTATTGGACATACGATAAGGAGGACGAGTAATAGGTAGAGCTCCAAGGATTAGATTAATTCTGAACTCAATTGCTCGCTTAGGTGGTAATCCTAAAACGGGCTCAAATATGTCGGGAAATTCACGAACAATGTGAATGAGGGAAATGACATCTTCCTCATCATCATTATCTTCATTATGAGGATTTAGATAATGCAAGGATGCTACCAAATTGGAGTCTGAATCTTTAAGAACAATAGAAATCTTCTTAACAGATTGAGGATGTTGAAGGTATTAGTCCTCTCAAGACATAGGATATGGGCTTCATAATGGTTAAGCCAATCCATCCCCAAAATCATTCTGAAACCAAGGTAACGCATAACATGCAAATCGGCTCGGAAAGCATAATCACATAAAATAATTTCGACATCTTTACAAAGTAAACTGAGTGTTGCAGATCCACCAACCGGATTCGCAATTCTCAATGAAGTCATCAAGCTAATAACATTCAAAGACAAAGCATCAACATGTTCTTTTGATATAAAAGAGTGAGATGCAACCGTATCAAAAAGAACTCGAATAGGAAAATCACGAAATATAATAATGCCATCAAGGATAGAATGAGAAATACCTTGACAAAGAGAAGTGTTAGTAGGGGCTTGCACAGCATTTAGCTTTCCCTCTTTCTTGTTTGGAAGTTTGGGGCATGAAGATAAAAGATGACCCGAACTTTTGCAATAACGATAGAAAAGAGGTTTTGGGCACCTATTTGCATAATGGCCCTTAGAACCACAATTGTAGCATTGCCCACGACTAGGGGTAGAAGTCTTTGCTACCGAAGTTGCTTGCTTCCATTTCTTGTTGGCATTAGGCTTGAATTTAATAGGCATCTTCTTGTTGCTGTTGAAGTTCTGTTTGGCACCCACAACTTCAACATCACTTTCTTTATCTGCCTCTTCAAGCCGAAGAGCGATATCAACAAGCTGATCGAAAGAAACTTCTAATTTCAGAAGTAATGGCTTTTTGAGGTTCTTATTTAACCGATAAACAAATCTCTGATTTTTCTTCAATGTGGTATTAATATACTCGACCCCATATTTAGATAGAGATTCGAAAGATGCGACGTAATCCGTCACAGAAGATTCACCTTGAACAAGGTCAATAAAGCGTCGAGCTAGAGATACTTTTTCAGCTTCCGACACAAATTTCAACTCGAACCTTTCCCGGAATTGCTCCCAAGTATGATCCGCTTCAATAATTTCCGAGATCAGAAGCTCATACCAATCTAATGCGCTCTCCTAGAGCATACTACAAGCCACTTGTACTCGATGTAGATCAATAAGATTCGTGCGGAAAAAGATGTGATCCATGTTCTAAGCCAAGCATGGACTTCTATAACGCTTTCGGAACCCTTGAAAGGCCTTCCACCCAAGTTGGTGTAATCACTGCACAAGCATGCAAACCCAGATTTAGGATGAGTAGGCTCTGGAATAGGTCCGACAACTTGAGCATTCTTTACAAGATCTAGAAGCTGTTGGGCAGACATAAATACTCCATCCTGAGGAGTAGCACTAGAATGACCGGCGCTGGGACGGCCTGGTCTAACCATTTCTCTTCTTTAAGAAAGAAAGAAGAGGAAAAAGGTTATTCACATAATGAATATCAAACAAACTTGATTGATAAACAAGGCATCATAAAAAGAAATAGGATGGAACGCTACGAAGACTCGAATTAAATCCTATGGCACGATTCCTAAGAAAGACTTAGGACAATGATCCTTGCTAGATTATTCTACATTGTTCCAAAGTTTGGCTCTGATACCAAGCTGTGACGCCCTACCTCTATACTCACACTAGCCAAGGACACTACAGGGTAATGCCATCGACTAGCATGAAGAATAAGGCTGTTGAGGAGCGACCATCTGTGTAATTGCTTTGTGCGAGTACCGATATGTCAGATAATATAACTTACATTTCATTTCAAGAGGAAATCCAACATATCAAATACAAACTCAAAGCTACCACACAGTGGCTATGAGGACTTCGAAAACAAATATAGAAATAAGCATAACACAAATCAGTCACGGATATTCATATCACAAAGGCGGAAACAGATATGAATATTACACATAGATGTGTACATAAAAGTAGTGGTCAAATTAGATCCACTACATCACAAAAGAATAGATACAAGTGCTAGACAAAAGAATAAGTATACATCAAGGAGTCTCTATCTCGAATGTATAACAACAAAAACTACTAAGCTAAAGTAGTTAACCAAAAGTCAGGTGATGGACCCTGATAAGAAGTCAAGTAGAAGCACCTGAAATACCTCGGTCTGACCCGAGTATTATTTAAGAAGAAAATAATAAACGGATCAGTCTAGCTATAAATATCAGATAAAATGAGATAGGATAAGAGATATAACTAAAACGTATGATAACGGTAATGCCATACTGTGACAAGTATACATCAAATAACAAAAAAAATCATACAATATCTCAAATCATCTCAAACATCCAAAAAAGAATCACATTCTTTAAATTATTCACCAAAAACACAAATAATTGATAGAGCTCATCAATGCCTATCATCAAAATTGGTGAAACACAAATTCTAGAAATCATCAACTAGAAATCTAGAAATCACAAAGGGGGGAGGCCTATCACAAACGGGAGCATGAAAACTCACCAACACGTGTATCACAAACGGATCGCTATCCCATGGTCGCTAACCATAGAGCCGGTGCAACGACGTAGTACAATAACGGTACGCCCGTGGAACCTTGAAACTCAAATGAGCCAGAACAATGACGCAGTACAATAACGGTACACCCAATGAACCTGAAACTCAAATAATTCGGAACAAAGCCGCAGTACAATAACGGTACGCCCGAGGAACCGAACTCCATAAAGCCCGTAGGTTGCTAGCCTATAAAAATAAGACGAAGCTCAACAGAACGAGGTACTGTCCCACACGCGGACAAAAAGACATCGCATATCGCTAGTCTAAACCACAAAATGATCATTATCGATCATCAAGAAGTGTCAATTACACTAAGCTAGTAAATAAATGAGTTTAGCTTCATGTCCCATAACCATTGGCTTAACTTAAATATTTACTAACAAATTGTAGATTTCCACTCGAAAATTGTCACAAGATTTCAATCGAACAAGTCTAAGAATTAACCGACAAAGTAAACGCAAGCGTTTCATACCACTTGTTTTGCTAAGCCATTTAATTAGATTTCTCATACAAATGAGGTAAAGGTTTGTATATGCTAATAGATTGGAAAACGGTTTTAAAAACGAGCTTTGTATTTAAAAGTAGTGTTGAAATCGTTTTGGTGAAAGAGTTTGAGTATTTACTACTAGTATAGAAACCTTTATAATTTAAAGTGACAAACCACAGAAATGATTGTAGAAACAATCAATCACCAAAAATTCACATACGAATATGTGAATTAAATCCATAAAAATCGATATCAAATCCATCAAACAGATATTCCCAAAAATCCAAAGAAAGAAGTCATCGAAGTCGATAATAAGTGATAACAACTAACCGGATCGACAAAAATCGATTAAAATTGAAAATCAAATCAAAACAGCCCAAAATAGGCAAAATGAACAGTTCCAGACTTCTGGTTTAGAATCCAGACATCTGGATTTGTTCTCTGGAAATAATCCAGAAAGCTTCCAAACGTCTGAAATTACAAGGCAGACGTCTGAACCCTAACCAGACGTCTGAACCAGTAAATCAGACATCTGAACTGAGGTACTGGAAATTCTATTCCAGATTACCCAGACGTCTGGGAAGTAAGCTCAGACGTCTGGATCTCCCAAACATCTGGAAAGCAAGGTCGGACGTCTGAGCTGAACGTCTGGAATATTTATTCCTTAGCCTCAGACGTCTGATCCTTATACCAGACATCTGAGCTGAAGCTTAGGCAAAGATTGAACATAGGCCAATGACGGCCAATTCGTTTCGGGAGCGATCGGACGAGCAACGACGACTAGGGATTTATGCCGAGCGACAACCCAGCCTTAAAGGCTCTACGATACACCCCGAATATCAATGTCCAAACATCCATAGTTGGATTTTCATAAAATTGGACCAAAACACCAAAATTTGGAAAATTCACCAAATCAATTCAAATCAAAAGCCAATGAATATGCACAAATGTTAGGAATTCATACCTAACAACAAAGAAAGTTATAGACGTAGATGTGAGTTCAAAAACTCACCTTTAAACCCAAAAACAACGAATGAGAAGCTTTAAAACAAAGCCAGACCAATTCCTCTTCAATATACCTCTAGAATCTTCAATCTATTATCAAAGGTGAAGTTTTTCCTAAGTTAGGTTATAGGAATTTATGTAAATTGAAGAGAGATTGAGATGGAGAAGAAGAAGAGGATGCTTACCTAAGCTTCTCTTAGATTTTGGACTTGAATTTGTATTTCCTAAACAAACTAGGGTTTTGGAATTCTAATTTCCAATGTCCTCCACCATTTTTTCTTGAGCTAGAGTGTTAGGAAATGGAATGAATGAATGAAGAGGAGTTGAGTGGAGTTGGGGTATTATGTTGGGTTAGTGGGCTGAAACCCAAACCCAAAGCCCAAAATAGAAAAATAGCAAAATTCTACTCAACTCCAAACATATCGATGTTTATACTCAAAAAGGTCGTAAACGTCATTTTGGACTCAATGGAAGTGGTCTCGAGTCCCAATTCGACTGTTTACAAAAAGTAACATTTCAGACTTTAATCCGATAAACGATGCTATATTTAAATAAAACATTTAAATATATAATCGTAAAATATGCGGGTTGTTACATGAACCCTTCCTACTCGGATGGCTAGGATCAAGGCAAACATCGTTAAGTCCAGACATAAATATCACATCGTGCGATCCACAATGAGCATCCCCGCCTACTCCTTCGTTCCGAGCATACATCAAAACCTTTGAGTAATCAACCATCCCTTAGAACATGTACTAATAGTGGAACCCCCTAGTCCCACACCACAAGTCATCATTATACTGAACTTGCCTACCCAGATGATCACCTGATGCATCAGTTAGCTTCACATAGTAGTTCACAATAATTTGGCATTGTAGCATGGATCGGTACCGATCCATCATGCATTGGTACAACTTATGCACTCTTAGCAAATTTCTATATCCAGTTGCTCCCTAAGTAAAAATGCGCCTAATTCCAACTTTTTACTGGATTAGTACCGATCCATATAGATCAATGTTGACCCATTTACTTGACAAAAAGATTCTCCATTGGTGCTGTGATTGATCTATGCCCCATAGCCAGAATTTGGCTTAGTCCCAAAATTTTAATGGATCGTACCTAATCTATATGGATTGGTGTTGATCCATCTACTTAGTTAAATTCGATTAGGTTTTTCTGCCTTTGTTAAGTATGCTTGATCGACCTCCTTTGGCTTGTTTGATCTGTGTGCAACTCCTTTTGCAGCAATCCAACTCGAAATGGTCTACAGGTTATCCATCGAAGCTCATTCTATGAATATAGACCTTCCATCCTTCATGTAATTTAATCGGAGACCTCATCATATATTCCATCTATACTCAAAGTCCTTGCCCATAGAACGATCCAACCTCAATTCACCCTCCATGAGTGTTTCATCCACCAAACAAGACATGCAAAACAACAGAGAATAAACATACAAGCTTCATATCATGGCAAATCAAGCATCAAACAATACTAATAGACTCTAACAAACATATGCATATCCATATCATATCAATTCATGTTTTGAACCATTAATAAGCATCAAAATTCATCTTTAATCTTGTTTTAAAACCAAATTAAATCTCAAATCATATTTTTGATTTGAAAAGTGGATCCAAAACATCTTTAAACATATGTAAGCATATGTAATAAGTACGGGATCATAGATCACTCACCAATCCATATGAAATTCATGAAATCAAGTCAAATCAAAGAAAATCTAAAATGAGACAACCAACTCATGAATTTTTCCTCCTAAAATTAAATTTTATTAATCTTTTATGAATCTCTTGCCTAATCATGCCTTACTGTTGATTATAGCTTAAAATAGTATGATTTAAGGTAGATTAAGGAAGAGAGATAATTAATGCTTGTTTAGATATATTTTGGGAAGAAGAGGAAATGATTTAGGACTACTCTAACCCTAGCAATTAGCACAATTCCCAAAATATTTAGAATGGGTTGGGCCTAACTACATTAAAACCTTCCTAAAACTGTCAGACTTAATTTTGATATTTCATAAACCGTTTAGCCAAATTACTATTATAACAATTTTATAAAATGAGAAACCATCATATCTTTCATTTGAATAACTTTAGACCGATGTTCCGCTTCCATCAAAACTTATAGCAATCATAAGAATTCTAGGTCGAAAATGTCCACAATAAATTCTAAGGGTAAACAATGATAAAATACTATATTATCCATAGTTTTAGTCTATTCTAAAATCATTTGGTTAGGAAAATAATATTTTTATTATCTATAAATAAGTAAAGATGTAGGTCATTACAGCTGTAGTACATATAAGGATTTGCATATGGCTAACCTTCATAAACAATACATGGTATACCAAAATAAATAAATTAGGGTACGTTAATTGGTTATAACATGTATCACTCTCAAGGTGTTGTTGACCCTTGTCGTCGCCTCGATGACGGTATTAAGATGTCTATCAACCTTGTCATCATCTTAATGTTTTATATTGATGGTACTTATGTGATATTGATATGTAATTTATTACCATTGTAATGCTATAGATTGATAGAATAAAGTTGTTAGACATAATTAACTCAAAGATAGTAAGTGAAGACTTAGTCTATATTGATGTTTTACTTGCAAGTTGGTATCAAATACTTATAGGTATTTTCTCACTCACCAAGGATATGTATTACCTTCTCTATATTTCTTTTTTTGTACCTTTCCATGATAGGTTAATAGGGATTTAAGGAAGTAAGTAGAAGTGAGATGAAGTGTGGACATCCAATGGAGCTATATTATTTATTTTACTTCATTCGATCATCTACTGTTTCATTATATGTATTTATGTTGAACATGTGTTATGCGAGTGCTATTTCTAGTTTGATATGATAACACCTATAATTATTAGCCAATTGGATTAAAATATTCTTGTTATATAGGTACTGTATTTCTTCTATTGTGAGTTCTAAAAATTACAATTAATGTAGATAGCTATGTTTACTATATTTATTATATTTCACCCTAACGATCCATCGTTTATGACTTTTGGGATTCATACATCAATTAGGACATAGAACCGGAAGGTCATGAAGTGTTGATTGTTAGATTTGATATCAGAGCTTAGGTTACCTAATTCCTATAAATTAAGGATGTGTTGAAAGAGCATACTTGCATATGTCTGTGTGTGTATAGGCAAGTATGGTACATGTGCATATACACGACTAAGCTACTAATGAATCATGTTTACAAATAGTTGAGATGGATAACAATATTGGAATTGGCATAGGAGATGCAATGTCGAAGGTCCCTAGTGTGAACATACCATTTTGGTTCCGTAGGTATCCACCGGCAAAAGCATAAGCAAATGTCAACCATATGCACCAATGGAATACAAAGAAAAATTCCCATAAATCAATTTTCCATTGACCTTTCTAAGCTATTTAGAGACTCTCGATGTTTAGTTCGAAAGCCGTGTGTTTGGATTAAATCTTTTATGGCTATGAATGTGTGGCTATGCACATGTGAGCTAATCTTTGGAAGTAGAATTAGATAATGCTAGTAGGAGACTTCTTGCTTCTTGGCACTTGTAAGGAGAAGCTTTGAATTGGTGGGATATCGTTATTTCTGAAGTAAATGAAAAGGAGATAACTCGAGATAAATTTAAAAGGCATTTTATGGCCAAATTCTTGCTAATTGTCAAAAAAGGAGTTCAGCTTGAGAATTTCGTCCACTTGCAGCAAGGAGAAATGATAGTAAAGGAATATGTCAGTTTAGAAAGCTTGCTAAGTTTGGATTTGATCTAGTAAACATTCCAGCAAAGAATGCTTTTAAGGTTGCTAAGGGGTTAAGAAAACCGCTTCATGATTTAGTTCTTAGCCATGTTCCTATGGGCGCTACGATGTTTCAATGCTTAGAAAAAGTAGCATTTTTGAATACAATTTCTAAAGAAGTTGCTAAGGAAGAACCAAAGAAGGAAGGTGGTACCGAAAATCGGCAAGGAAATCACAAAGAAGGAGGAGGTAAAGAGGAGCAAAGCAAGTTCAAAAAGCAAAAGGTGACATGTAGGAAATGTCATAAGAATGGTCATATAACCAAGAACTGGAGAGTGGATGTGGGAAAGATAAAATGCAACAACTACACCTATGTGGACATACGATGCAGCATTACGCAGCTTTAGGCAAGAGCAGATAGGTTGTGCAAGATTAAGCACTTGATGTGGTCATTGTGCTAGCAAACCACCAAAAGAGGAAGACAAAGGGAAGAAGGTTGTGATGGAAGGTATATTACTTCTTTGCAATTTTCCTATTCATACTTTGTTTAATGCTAGAGTATCTTATACCTTTATTTTGGTAGCTTATTTGATATTTTGCAGTTAGAGACTCACATTTTGCACGATTTTGTAGTAGTGTCGAATCCTGATGGGGATCGATACACTTATCTTTGATTTGTCGCGGGTTAAAATTATTTTATGTGGTGTGGAATTACATGTGGTATGGAATTCTTATGTGATGTGTGTACTTGGCTTTTTAAGGTATAGAATAATATTGGGAATGAAATTTGATATCACATTATGTGGCAATATTGGATTATGATAGTAGGGTTATTTGGATGAGGTGAACTGGAGGGTGTGATTTAGAAGTATATTGTGAGCCCGATAATTTTATGATGTTGAGTTACTTGTATTCCCTTAATCTACCATAGGACGAGTTATCTTTTATCCCTATTGTTCAAGAATTTCCATATGTATTTGCAGAATTTTCCAGTATACCATCCTAAAGAGAAATCAAATTCAGGATTGACTCTAGAAATACACTAGGCCTTGATAGACTTAAGGGTGCGCTTTAGGAGAATCGATTACAATTATGAATTTGTTATGTAAACTTAACTCTATATGCAATCTTGTTTGAAATAAAGCATGCCTTTGGTTTTATGTTCTTTTATATGATTTTTTATATAGAGATATAAATAATGAATTAAATACATTAAACACATATAAGTAAAAAGAATCCTTAGGAGAATCGATTGCAACTACGAATGTGTTCATAATCATGAGTATTGAATCAAAATCTAAATACTTGCTCCTTAAATATTCTAACCGGGAAATATTGAGAAAGGGACATCAATGCATTAGTTGAGACTAGTGTACATAACACTCTTCATACAATGGATAGTAAATTAATCATGACCATTCCGGACACTAAATGGTTACATATTTGTGTTTATATGGAACAATCATAGAATGACTAGACGAGAATCTTCTATAGTTTAATACAACTAAGTGAAAAAATAGATAATCTCATGGTAACGACATATAGTATTCTTTCGGACTTGAGAGTATTTTTGATCTAAAGTAGGTAGGTAGTACTTTGACTGTGGTCAAGCACATGGTAAGTAGACCATGTCATGGCCATAATTGGGTATACGTTAAACTTCTTAAAATGAAATATTACCCAAGAGAGGATTTGTCTCCTTCGTTGTAGAAGAATAGTATTACCATAATTGGTAGTCAAATGAAAGTCAAAATATCTAGCCAAGGTAAGTAGGCTAATTAATTAATAATTGTTATCATATTGACCAAAGGAATTTAAAATGGTCTATGCAATTAAATACCTATATTAATAGAGTTTATGATCTTAGACCAAACTCTAGATATCTAAGTGATACGGTGATAACGAAAAGAATACGTAGACAAAATACCATTACTAGGTTAGCTTAAAATAGATTAGAAATGAAATTTCCTAAATGTTCTATAAGCATTGAACTTGTTTCTAATACTGTACTTCAGCAAATTCCGTACATACTTCAATATTTAAAAAAAAATACATGGACCGAGTTGTTATTTATTTTCAAACTTGGCCAGTGTGAAATTAATTTATAAATGTTATAAATTAATGGTAAAATTAAATACAAATTTTTTTGTTAAAATTTAAATGACATTTAATTATTTATTTAAAGGCTTAAAAATTAATTAAAATGATGTATAAACATTGTACAATTATTTGGTTAATAAATGGTGTTAGACCGAAATTTGGTTCAACCCAATATGTACTAATCATAAGGAGTCAAGGGCACTTGAGTAAGTTGGATCGCTTAGTCAAGTATGCTATTTTTGAGCCCACATGAAGTATGCAAATAGTTCTTTGTTAAAGTTCTTAGATAAAAAGTCATAAAGTCAGATAAGTCCAAACGGCCACTAAAATCATAATTCAAGCCCTTTTTATTATGCTAGAAGTAAAATGAAAATGAAGAAGAAGATCAATTTGGAATTCTCCCCTTTCTAGTAGGGGGTACATTTCTATTTATAGGAAACTTTGGCCTTTAGATTTATGACACGCGTCATCTAGGAAAATTAACGATCATGATTTGCTGATGTGGAACATGCTCAAGATGACATGTGGCACCATCCTTCTTTAACTTTTTTATGATCACATGATGTAGTCTGTCCAATAAGAGAATGCTACGTGGTCAGGTGGTATTGGTTTTTGGTATTGAATTCCTTATCATGCGATAGCTCTGTCTATCAACATATAATAGCTCCTTAATTCTCATTAGACGATAGGTCCCTTAAGTTGTCAATATGCGATAGCTTGAATGTTCATTAATGTGCAATAGCTTTGAAGCTCCAACCTTGAATAGCTCATCTGTTCAACATGCAAGATCATTGGAGATACGATCCTTCGATAGCTTTAGCATTCAACTAGCAATGGCTCTAAAACATATGTCTATGATAGGTCTCCCTTTTAATCTTGTCATATATAGACCTTTCCCATGTCAATTTTTAATGACTTCAAGGGGAAAACCTTCAACATGTGATAACTTGATATCTCAACTTGCTATGGCTCATTGCTTTTAACATGCGATAGCTTGACAATCTCAACACCCGATGGCTCCTCAACTTCACCTTCCGATAGCTTTATAATCTCAAAATGTGATGGCTCTGTACCTTCCACTTGTGATAGCTTGATAATATCAACATGCGACGGCTCCTCACCTTTGACATGCGATAGCTTGATAATCCCAATATGCGACGGTTCCTTATCCTCAATGTGGGATAGCTTAATAATCTCAACATGCGACAACTCCTTGCCTTCATAATGCAATAGCTTGATAATCTTAACATGTCACGGTTTCTTACCTTCAGCATGCGAGGACTCCTCGCCTTCAACGTGCGATGGATCCTCGCTTTCAACATGCGATAGCGTGATAATCTCAACATGCGTTGGCTACTCGCCTTCAACATGCAATAGCTTGAATACCTTAACATGCAATGGTTCATTACCTTTATTATGCGATAGCTTAATAATCTCAAAATGCGATGGTTCCTTACCTTTAATATGCGGTAGCTTGATAAGTTCAACATGCAATGGCTTTTAACCTTCAATATGCAATAGCTTGATAATCTCAATATGCGACGGTTCCTTACCTTCAATATGCAATAAATCGATACTCTCGACATGCAATGCTCACCTTCAACATGTGATAGTTATCTACGACCAACTTGCGATAGCTATCTATGGCTAACTTGTGAAAACTCTTTATGGTCAACTTACGGTAACCATGTTAATTTCGAACTGTGACATCTCTTTAGTAGCATCGTACAATAGTTCGTCGTTATCGATTTTTTCTGAAAATTTTGGGTGTGACAGTTGCCCTCTCCCCATAAGAAGTTTCTTATGCTTTAGCTTAAGTAAACTTATGTTCTTACTTCACTTCTTTTTTAAAGATTCTTGATTTTTCCTACAACCTTTCTTATTGAAAATATTATATAACATATAGGGGTTTTACGAACTTTTAAATGTATTCGCGATAATCAATTTACTAAAAATATTTCTTTTAGTGAAAATATTCATAGGCTCTTTGGAAATATATGTTTGTTTAATCCAATAGTTTTTTATGACATTGGTATAAAAAATGTTTGCTATAAAAATTGAATACTTATTCGCTAAAGTGTGGTTTTCAAAAATGACCTTTTTTGAAAGTTGTTTTCTATCAGATCCATTTGCCATTTTTATAAGGAAGAAATTCTTATGTAACCGTGGATGGATACTCATTACCCTTACTGGTTTTGAGCTTGGTTGTTCATTGTGCTAAGAGTTCTTAAGGGTCCATTAACCAACTTCCTTGGTTGGGTGTTGTGACCAGCCTCGGTAGTAGGATCAAAGAATTATTTGAGCATTACCCTTTTGGATGGTTTCTTCGACCAGGCCTTGCAGTAGGACCAATGGCTTCCGTCCCTTGGATGGGTGATTTGACTAGGCCCGATAGTAGGATTAAAGGATTAATTGACCATCACTCTTTGGATAATAGCTTTGGCTAGGCCTTTCGGCAGGACTGAAGGCTTCTCATATATCTCCTTTGGACGGGTGCTCTGACCAAGCCCGATAGTGGGATCATTGGATTAATTGACCATCACTATTTGGATGACTGCTTCAGCTAGGCCTTACGATGAGACTAAAGGCTTCTTTTCCATCTCCCTTGGATGGGTGCTTTGAACAGGCCTGATGATGGGTTCAAAGGCTTAATGGACCATCACTCTTTAGATGGTTGCTTCGTCTAGGCCTTGCAGCAGCCCCGAAGTCTTCTCGTCCATCTCCCTTGATGCGTGCTTTGACCAGGCCGATGGTGGGATCAAAGTTTAAATTTACCTTCACTCTTTGGATGTTGCTTCAATCGGGTCTTATGGTGTGACTGAAGGCTTAGTTATCCTCCTTTGGATATGGGGCGAACTTCTGCTTCATGAACCTCGCTAACGTCAGGTTAGAAGCTAACCAAACTTACTACATCTCAGTCAAGGGGCTATCATTTGGGAAAGATCTTTTAATAATCCACTTTATTCTTCCAATGGTTTAAAATGCGGTCTCAAATGTTCGATGTTCCACATTCTTGATATCACATTTACATCTGGTCTACTTAGTCGATAAGTTCATGGGGGAATAACTTCATGAATGATTAGTGGTCCTTCCCAATTTGGTCCCAGTGGACCATCCGCTAGATCCATAGTATTTGCCATTACCATACTTAGCACTAGATCTCCTTTCTTGAATTCTCTTCCTCCTACTTTTGAATTGTAATACTTGGTGACCCTTCGTTGATATTCGACCATCCATATAGCAGCTTGTTCTCTTAATTTGTTAAGAAAATCGAGGGACTCTTTCTTTATTTCCACATTTGATTCATAAGTGTATGCTATTCTTCAGCACGACCTTGACTGGTAGCATGGCTTCAAAACCATAGGTTAAAGAATATGGGTATGTCAAGTAATAGTTCTTGTGGAAGTTCTATATGACCATAAAATGAGGGGAATTTCTTTCACCCAATTTCCCTTTGCTTTACCTAAACATTTCATTAGGATATTCTTTATGGTCTTACTTGCTGCTTCTACAACTCCATTAGCCTTTGGATGAGCAAGTAATGAAATGGTTTTCCTATTCCATTCATTTTACAAAAGCGGGTGAATTCTTTGCTTTTGAATTGAATCCCATTAGCATAAATAATCTTATTTGGGCGTCCAAATCGTGTATCAATATTCTTTGTGATGAAATTCAAGACCTTCCCTGCAATGATGTTTGGCAAAGCTCTACTTCTACTAATTTAGTAAAGTAATAGATGGCTACTATGGAAAATTTTACTCTCCCTTTTGAGACAAGAAGAGGACCGATCAAATCAATTCCACATATGTTAAAAGGCCATAGGTTTGCAACGGTAGTCAACTCATTTGGAGGTAACCATGGAATTCTAGAAAACTTCTGGCACTTATCACACTTTTAACATTAGATAATGCATCCTTAGTCACACAAGGCCAATAATATCCTTACTTAGTTACTTTCTTTGCTAGTATCATCTTATTAGAGTGATCCCTATAGAATCCCTCATGGGTTTCTTTCAGCGGTCCTGATCCTGTTTTTGGGGTAACACATCACAGGTAAGGTGTTGAATACCCTTTCCTATATAATATCCCATCGATTAGGGTATATGAATGGCTTGGTATCTCAACTTTCTTGATACATTTTTTCCTTTGGGCGACATCCCTTTTTCATGTATTCGATTAAGGGCATCGTCTAAGTATTAGCATATTGATCCTCATAAGTGAACTTTTTGACTTTTTTAGGAGCTCTCTCATAACTACTCTCCCCTCGACAGTCTTCTTTGTCATATTGCAGTTGATAAGCTTGGGATCAAGTTAGAACTAGAGTTTCATTATTTTTTCCGTCTTCCAAAATTTCTTCTTTTGACCCTTCTTTTTCTGATTCGATACTGGGGTTCTATTGGAATCCAACGGGATTGATTTTAACTTCTGGTGCTCCTCGTGAGCTTGATAATTTTTCTAAAGAATCATCTTGTGCGTTCTTTTCTCTTGGTATTTTATGAATAGAAAAGTCTTCAAACTAAACTAGCATTTCATGATCCTTATATTAGTCCGATCGATTATCTTTGGTTTGAAATATCATTTCCAATTAGTTTAGTATTAAGCGCAAATTGTTAAATATTTCAATCCTTGGGATTTTTAGCTATCGAACTAAGATTATCCCAGTATCATGGATTCACACTCAGCCATATTTTTCATTGCAGAAAATCCTAACTTTATTGTATAATGTAGTCTATGTCCATCGAGCGTAATTATCACATAATCGACCACTGCTCCTTATTCAATTGAATCCTCGTCTACTTATAGCTGCCACTTTGATCCAAGCTTCCTTTCCATTTTTAATTGTTCTTCAAATAAAACCTATACATTCTACTATAAAGTTGGCCAGAGCTTACCCTGTAATTGATACCTAAGGTGAATATCAATATCATACAGACTTAACTCCATTCCCCATTTTATTAATCTTCCGATGTTTCGAGTTTATCTAGGACTTTCCTTAATGGGTTATTGGTTAATACTTTGATTAGGTGGGCTTGGAAAGAAGGTCTAAACTTCTTTGTTGCTAGTAACAAACAATTGGCTAATTTTTCTATAACCGGATATCTAGTTTCGGCATCCTTTAACCTCATGCTCGTGTAGTATACAGGATACTAAATTCCATTATCTTTCCTTAAGACCGCGCAAATTGCGTGTTCTAATACTGCCCTATACAAAAATAAGTCTTCCCCTTTGATGGTTTAAGAAAACATCGGTGGCTTTTCTAAATGACCTTTTAGCTCTTGGAAAGCTTTTTGGCATTTTTCTGTCCATCCAAAGGTATTTTGCTTTTTAATCACATCGAAGAAAGGTTGTCATTTGCCCTTGATACGAATCCGTTGAGTTCTACGACTTGTCCATTCAATCCCATTACTTCCTTACTAGTTTTTAATCCAAATGGCATTACCTTGTAATAGTACATTCCCTAGTTAGTTACAAAGCTTGCATGTTCCTCATTAATTTTGAACGTAGGAATTTGATTATACCCAGTATATGCATCTATGAATGATAACAACTTATGACCACTTCTAGCATCGACTAACTGATCAATTTTAGGAAGTGGATAGCGGTCTTTCGGGAATGCTTTATTTTGGTATGTATAGTTAAAAAATGATCTCTGCTTACCATTCGTATTTTTAACCATGACCGGATTTGCTAGCTATTTAGGATAAAACACTTCTTTGATGAACCAATTTTCCAATAGATTTTTATTTTCCTTTGTAGTGTCATAATGTGAATTTTATCAAACTACCTCTTCTTTTGCCTTATTGGAGTAAACTTTGGATCAATATTGAGTAAGTGACATAGTATTATTGGGTCAATTCCTTCCATATTAGCATGAGTCCAAACAAAGACGATTTTGCTTGATTATCGAAACGATACTAGTTCTTTTCTCGTGTTCTCATCCGTTATCCTTCCTATCTATACCACCTTGGTATAATCTTGAGGATCTTGACTTATTTCTTCCAAGTCTTTAATGGATTGTGCATTTCCCGATCGCCTTTTGAATTCATATCAGTTACTATTTCTCTTAAAACTTCATTCTTATCTTGGTCGATTTGATTCAATTCCACATACTTTCTCTTTTTGCCTTCTGATTTGACCATCTTATTATGCATTTAGTGGACTTTCATTGAAAGGCTTTGTCTGTTTTTGCCTTAGATATCGATGCTCAAGGACTGATATGCAAGGGCTTAGGACTTTAGTTTCTTTTATTTATTTAAGGTAGGCTCATAACAAGTTTCACCCTCTTTATTATATTGCTCAACTATGGAAAAATACATTTCATGAGAAATAAATTGTTCTCCACACACGGTCCCCTATCCCGCCTTACAAAGGAACTTCACAAGCAGGTGCTTTGGGGAGACAAAGGCATCAATCTTGTTCAGTATAGGGCGTCTAGAGAACACATTGTAGTAAGAAGGCTAGTTCATTATAAAAAACAAAGCCTCAAACATCCTCGTATAAGGTAGAGTTCCAATTTGAATGAACAGTTTGACTTTCCTAACCGGTGTTGAGCCTTTATTGTTGAATCCAAAGATTGGTTAAAAACTTGGCTCAAGCTTCTCTTTTAGAATTCCCATTTAATCAAATGAACTTCTAAAATTAACATTAACTGCACTCCCAGTGTCAACTAATAACTTTGACACAAGCGGAAGTCCGATATGGGCAGCTATCATGAGCAGGTCGTTGTGTGAGTGCCTAACTCCTCCCTATTCCCTTGGAGTTATTACTAGTTCGGGCACTTGAATAGAAATTTAGAAAGGCTTTGACGATGGTTCCTCGCTTATTGAATAGATTCATTCCTCATCTTCTTTTATATACCTATTCCTTGTTCCTTTACTCATTCCTGAAATATGTAGCCCTCCATGAATTACATCAGTGCAACTAATTGGTTGCCACAAATCCAGAGGAAGCTCACTTTCCAGGACTTTGGTGTTATTAGCTGGATGATTTTCATTACAAGGAACATTTTGATCAGTTTTAACAAACTCTTTAAGCACTCCTATTCTAATCATATTTTTAATGTTTCCAACTAGAACTCGATAGTCGTCAATCTTGTGCCCGTTTACTTTATGGAAAGCACAATAACATCTTCCTTAGTTTGGTTCAAGATTTGTCCTTGAATTAAATGACATGGGATACCCGAGCATGTCTTTAGTCATAGCGTGTAGGCATGAGATGGGTCAGTTCAAGATTTTTCCTTATATTCAATATGTGATAGCTTGATAATCTCAACATGCGATGATTCCTTACCTTCAATATTTGGTAGCTTGATAATCAAAACATGTGATAGCTCCTCACCTTCAACATGCAATCTTGATAACCTCAACATGCGAAGATTTCTTACCTTCAATATTCGATAGCTTGATAATTTCAACGTGCGATAGCTCCTCGCCTTTAACATGTGATAGGTTGATAATCTCAATATGCGATGTCTCCTTATGTTCAATTTGCAATAGCTATCTATGGATAACTTACAATATTTATCTATGGTTAACTTACAAAAGCTCTTTATGGTTAAATTTTGATAACTATATCACTTTCGACTTAAGACGTCTCTTGTTCATCATCTTACGATAGTTCGACATTATCAATTTTTTTTAATTTTAGGTGTAACAAATGAATTTGGATAAACTAGTTAAATAAATAAATTAATGTGTTAAATCAATTTTGGCCATTTTTTGGAAGCCCAAACATGCCATGTAGTGGAAGCCATGCAAGGAGGGAAAGAGGGGACAAGTGTTTTGAAATGTGGGAAGATCAATGGTTGATTGAAAGATGGAAATTCATCTGTTATGTATGTCCCAAGATGCATATAAATATATCTCTTTCTTTCTAACCCTACACGCTAGAGAGAACGATAAACTCTAGCTTCTAGCAAAGAGAAAAACATTGGTGAAGCTAAGGAGACGACATTTCAACCGTTGCCAAGGAGATCGAGGAGATAACTAATAACCAAATGTTCGACTATAATGGCCCACTCTTCATAATACCCTAAATCAACGTTAGATGACAAAATCTGACTTTCGAATACCACAAAAGATAGCTTATGGGGTAAAATAAAATAAAAATGAAACACCAAACCAAAGCGCAGTGATAGAATCTCATAGCGGGATGATAATATATAATATACCGAATATACATGAACAACATGATAAACAATAAATAAGAGACTGTACTGGTGGAAGTAACTCATAAATAAATATCAATACAGAAAGTCAGAATACAATATGTGATACAAGTCTTATATATAAATAGCATATCTGTCGTGGACTACTAAAATATCAGGTATATATCAAAAGTATCGACTTTGCCTCCAAAGTGCTCCTAGGTGTCCTGAAAGCGTATCCCCGAGAGCACCTAGCTTCCAAACTACTCAATCGAGTATCCAAGAGTTGTCATGACATAAAAAGATAGATAAAACGTAGGACATACATGAAGCCTGGTGTGAGGGGAACTATCTCAAAATAATGTATATTAAAACCATATAAAAATAAGCAAAAAGCTACTAAAGTACAACCGGTCCACTCCATAAACATGGCTTAGGGATAATCCAGACTATCTATAAATAAGTAAACCCAACTCAAAGGTAGGGAATTGTACCATAACCATTCTTCTTCTGTAATCAACGAGTCAACATAACTAATATAATATGACTAAAACAAAACCACATACTATGATAGAGGTAACCCAATATACCAATGTAGGAGTAATATAAACATCACCACATAAGTCTAACACACAATGTTCAATTATAATAATCAACCAACTAATATAACATGCACAATCATAATGATAAGAGACGCATGGAGGATAAGTTGATACCTATCATTGCTGATGGGTGTAGTCCGCGATGGACAACAACCGATTCAGTGATCCCTATCGACACATCTGAAATGCAAAAAAAAATACAGCAAGATAACGATGCTACTAACATAGCATCCCTATATCCAAGACTGAAATACAAATATCTATAACTGATACCTATCCCGAATTGCCATTAGCTATCAAAGAGAGATGTATCGAGAGCCATAACTATATCGTGGACTCCCTTGAGAACAAATAACTCAAAAGAAGTTGGCCTATAGGTCATATCGCATAACCTGTGCTAACAATGCAATAGTAGGTGACCTACTCAAGACTAGCATCCCAGACTCTCTCTCTGCTCTTGCTCCAGAACGACATCTATAGGTCATTCGCCTCAATGGTACAATAGATTCCTTTTCAAAACTAATATCATCTGATTGTCCATGGATAGACAATCTTAATTCAAGCTACTCCACATACATACTTTCCATGCGTATACATAACACCGAAGTATCATCGTCCCCGTGTGGATCATGATTTGTTCTTGATGTGCCTCGTACTACCCAACTACCCCAAGTTAGGCATTCTAAACCAATATATATAAATCACCCAAACTGTGCATCTACAATTTTATATATATATATCAGTTGACCACAAATTTATATATAAGCATTGTATATTTTGTCCACAACTCGGTAACCCTAAGTTGGGTGTACCAAAGCTATACATACGCTTAAATTGCATATCGATAAATCATGTCAATTTACCATTAGCTAACAAAGAGACCTACCGAGAGTCACAACGATATTGTGGAATCCCCTAAAATCCAACACCTCAAAAGAAGTTGGCATGTTGGTCCTGTCATAGTACCCATCCGTACAACACAACAGTAGGTGACCTACTCTAGACTGTCGTCCCAGTCTTTCTTCGCCCTTGCTCCAGAACCGCATATGTAGGTCATGCGCCTCAATGATATAATGGATTCCATGCACCAATCAGTGCCCCCAAGTCGAACATACCAAAACCATATATATATATATAAATGCTTTAAACCACATATCAATGAATATATATAAAATATTATGTGTATCTCCCAGTAGCCTTAAGTCGGACATACCAGAACTATATATAAATACAGACATATATAACTCATATAAATTGTATGCTGGTATATATATACAACCAGTCCAACTATATGGAACTAATAAACACATATAATACCCATTTACGTACACAAAGAAAATACACAACCAAATTAGCAAATCTATCAAATCAATAACAATTCACATATACACAAAAATGCATCTTACTTAAGTAACCAATCTAACAATCATATCTTCATCGTATTATTTTATAAAAGTTTCTAACTTATTTTATAAAATAATATCCTCATCGAAACCATCCTATTATACCTTAATATCATCTAATTCTTCTATTAAAATTATATTTAACTATTGATAAAGCCTTAAAATACTATATAACTCGTGTATAATATATATACATACATATATATACATATATATCACAAACCATTTCTTTGGGTGAAAAGTAAATGAATCACAGTATTATAATGTTCGAGATTTTATAACCTTAATCAATTCCTATTAAATAATACAATATTTCTTTGAAATTCGCACTTCTCAAATCACCCTTATAGAAATTCACTAGTTAGTTAATTATTGATTTACACTATAATAAACCATTCTCAAGGTCAGATAAACTTCAAAGCAATTTTTAATACAAGTTTATCCTACCTAAATCATTATTTTAGCCTTACAGCATACTTTAAAGGTCATACTTCTAATTTTCAATTAGTAATAAAATATATAATAATATTCTATCACTAATATAACTACAAATTAGAGTTCTGATTAACTTATAACCGTGTTAAAAATTAATATCAACTCCATCTAATTATATTCAATGCAAATAGAACACTATATTTATATATATGGGATCTGAATCAATTATCCCGCATATTAATAATAAAATATATAACAATATTTCTATCATTGATCTAACTACAAATTGGAGTTTAATTAATTTATAGACATGTTATAAATTAATATCAACTCCATCTAACTCTATTCAATACGAATAGAACACAAGATATATATGGGTTCGAATCACACAATCATCACATTTGGTATCAGAGCCAATACCCAACTGAAATTGTGTGTGTAATGCTACGGATGTTAGTCGGTGTGGTACTAATGCGGGTTATATGCACAACGCCTGGGTAGTGTGTGATGATAAGCCAACGAGGACGTTGGGCTCTTTAAAGGGAGTGATCTGTAACATCCCTATCGAAAAGTTAACACAAAAATCTTTTAGCACAGTGGTTAGTGCATGATGTTGCTTTTTAAGATGGTAGGGGTTCGAATCCCATGGTCGTCATATCGACAATCAGCAAGATTACAATGAGGATGTGATATTTATGATTTAAACATGTTTGTAATAATCTTACGTGCATGTTTTTCCACTCTTTCTCATCTTGTTAATTTGGTCATGATTGAAAAATATAATTTATTTTGAAAATATTTAACTACAATTTTAACAATAGATTAATAATAATAAAACAATTATTTTGTATAATATATATACACATACACATATAAATTATGACGACCACCCCATACTACCCGCACATCAATGACCTAAATAAGCGTTGTAACCGTGCCAAGCTGATATGGAATGATCATCAAGATTGAGATTTAAAGCAGAAAACCTGCTGTAATCTCACAGCGCATGGATAAAATATAATATAGAAAACATACAATAGAATATAATGAGCCATAACAAATAAAAATAACATCTCCACTAAATCATGAGTTATGGTACAAATGTCCTAATATCTCAGTACAACATTTCTTCACTACATCCCTCAAAGTACATAGAAACAGACAGCGGAAACTTCAAATATAGAGTAATACGCCATAGCTTCTCTAAGCTCGTCTTCGTACACTAGCTACGACTCCAAACCTATCATCTAGTCTATTAAGAGTACCCAAGATGATAAGAGGAAACATAAAATCTTGGGTCAGAAAATAGACTGGTGTGAGCGGTAAATGACTATCAAAAGCTATAATGGAAAATATGGTAATAGACAGGTACAAAAACCATACCTGACCTGTCCCTGCAACCAAAGAGTCAGCACATAATAGTAAGATGTAATATGCTACTCAAATAAATGACAATAAGATAATGTAACAGAATAGGATAGAAGAATCTAAGCAGCCTTCTCCATTGACCCTATTCCCAATCCCTTCTCTAGCATTCCTATAGATGATAGCCTACCCAAGAGAAATAGCAAACATAGCAACCATACCATCCATCAATCAAAATCTAGTTATCATCTTTTAAAGCCTTGAATATATGATAACTCGTATGGCCCCGTCCTCGCTTGCCAGAGACAAATGGAAATCTTGGTTTTCTATTGTGTTCCTCCGTACTTTCAGGTCCGAAACGCCACACGGTTGTCTCCTATAGTACCTCCGTACCATCTGACACTAGATCCTCTCGGAGCAGTTCAGGATACATGACTGGCGCTACCAGCCCTAGGGTACCCCCGCATATAGTACCCCAGCTTGAACATAACTAGAACACTCTGAGTTATCAACGATTCCTTGGCACTCCCAAATCTTCAGATCCTTGACAACTCCAATCCATTTTCGGGCACGACTCCTGCTACTCAACCTAGTCCATTATACCACAGCCTCATTCCATCCTGAGTTGTCCATCAATACTTCGATCCTACTCCTTATCCAAGCCCCAGACCAAAGAGCCGAAACTTTATCATGTTATAACTTCTAAAATGTAGAAGCAATCAGCAAGCCATAACTTCCAACATGATCCACTACAACCATAGAGTTTCCACCCCGAATCGCATCAATATTGGAGCCAATAATTTGGATCGGTACCGATCCGATAAAATTGGATCGGTGCCAATCCAGATATATAGCCAATTTTGGCTCTATTTCTCTTGCATCTTCTGGTGCATTCTCTTTAGATACCATAGACCCATAGTCATCCCTCTTAGACTTAAGATCTTCTCCTATATGCACCATAGCCGATCCAACAATGATGATCCATCTAATATTCAACACTTGGCCTATCCTCCAATCTAACTTCATTGAGCATCTGTAGAAACCATACTCTAGCTCCTCCTTGGATCACACTTCAATTGGAGTGAGCATTTTGGATCGGTGCCAATCCAACAAGTTAGCTCTAGTTGTTGTGAAATCTTCAGGGTGTCTTCCTACTGTGCTTCAAAGCCTATTCTCCGAGTTTCATGTGATTCTGACGAACTTTGCTCTCGATATGCTCCAATCACCAATCTAAATCCTAAAACATGCCCAACACTAGCAAACAAATCAAGCATAGCAACTCAAACATAATGGCGAATCAAACATAGCAAATCATCCAATTACATACAATATGAACATATAAATCAACCAATTCAATCTACCATCACAATTCTAGCAAAGATCTAATCTAAAACATAGAATTTCATAACCAAATATACACAAATGACACAAGCCAATGATCTAATCCCAATTACATGTTTAATTTGGTAAATCCAGGGTTTCTAAAGAAATTGCCTAATTCTAATCAATTTATAGCTTAATTTGACAATTCCAACTTATAATCACTTAATTACAGCATATAATCCATCATAGACTAGTGAGAGATCGTAACCACTCACTAAATCTACCAAATCTATGGAATATGATGAAGATCTGATTCGGACAGCGATAAATCGAATGAAGATGCAATCAAAGTGATGAGATCAAGCTCCTAGTTGAAGATCTAGCCTCTAATTTGCAATTGGAGATGATTTGAGATGAAATCCAATGAGATGAATGGAGAATTAGAGAGGAGTTAGGGTTTGGGGCTGATTTGAAATGAGAGATAAACTTTTAAATGGTCTCTCTCACCTCATGTTTATAGCCAAACCTGATTAGACTAATAGGCTTGCCAATTCAGCCCACTAATTCCCTTTCTAATTCTGGTCAGTAGATTTTAATAATTAAAACTGATATCACTTCCTAACCACTTATTCGATTGTCCTTATGACCACTCTACGGAATGGGAAACCACCAGCCTGAAGCAATGAAATAGGTTATAGCATATAATTCAGCATCTACCAAAAGTTATAACCGAAATAAGATTTCCAGGGGTAAAATGATCGCATGGGAATTCTAGAAAAATCATAGATGTGTAAAACATCCTTAAAAACCATATCCCAAAATGTTAGAATCATATGACCAGAAATGAATTAAATAAAATTATTTTACGATCCTATGATACTCAAAATACGGGTAGTTGCATTCTACCCCCTAGGAATTTCGCCCCCAAAATACCTAAACAAACATAAGCAATCGAGGTTATCTCGCATGCCTACCAGTCACTAGCAAACGTTTAGCAATCCAACTAAACAGCCAAATCGAACAATAGCAAACAAAACCTATCTTAGCATGCGAAATTCTAATAGTATAAGATATAATGGTGCAAGTAGATACGACATATGGGTCTTACCACTCAAAGAGTTCTGGATAGGCCGTCCTCATACTCTCTTCAGTCTCCCATATACAATCGCTATCATCCTCACTCTATTGCATCTTAACTAGCTTAACTACCTTCCTCCTAAGTTGTTTCGTCTCATTCCCAATAATTCGAAGAGGCTCGCGAGGTCTTGAAACTTCTGGCTCAACCTCTATTTATTCCAATTGATCCCGTGCTACCACGATACCCAAGTTTTGCACAAATTTCCGTAGATAGAAGATATGAAAAACATTGCACACACCCGCCATCTTCGGAGGTAGGTCCACTCTATAAGCCTAATTCCCAATTTTCTCAATAATTGGAAACGGTCTAACAAATCTGGGTGCTAACTTTACCTTTCTACCAAACCGAACAACATTCTTCAAAGGAGAAATCTTAACAAATACCATGTCTCCAACTGAGAATTCCAAATCTCTTCTTCTCTTATCTGCGTAACTCCTCTGATGGTCTTGAGCAGTCTTCATTAGTTGTCGAACGATCCCTATCTTCTCTAAAGTCTCTCAAATCACCTCTGGTCCAAGTATCGACTTCTCACCTACTTCCCGCCAACATGAAGGAAAACTACATGGTCATTCATATAATGTTTCATATGGTGCCATGCCAATACTTGACAAATAACTATTGTTATATGCAAACTCTACCAAATGAAAATGATCTTCCCAAGATCCTTCAAAATCTATAATACAAGCTCGAAGAAGATCTTCCAAAATCCGATTCACTCTCTCGGTCTGGCCATCCATCTATGGGTGATAAGTTGTGCTCAAGTGTAGCTCGGTTCCCAAAATCTCTTGTAAGCTCTTCCAGAATCCACTGGTAAACAACTGGTCTCTATCGCTTAGAATACTCTTTGGCACACCATGGAATCAAACAATCCACTTAACATACAATTCTGCCAAAGTGGATGTCGTTCTCTTAGACTTGATAGGTATGAATCTTGCACTCTTGGTCAGTCGATCTACCACTGCCCAAATACTATCATATCCTGCTCTAATCCATGGTAATCCATCTATAAAATCCATGGATATTTGTTCCCAGTTTGGGAATATCTAGTGGTTATAGAAATCCACTAGGCTTCTTTTGCTCAGCCTTCACTGATTGGAAACTCATACACTTCAAGATGAATTTTCCATCTCCTTCTTCATACCTTCCCCGTAGTAAGTCCTCTTCATGTCTCCATACATCTTGTTACCACTAGGATGAATGGTCAATATGGAATGATGGCATTCTGTTAGTACTTCATCTCGTAATCCATCAACATTTGGAACAACCAATCTCTTATCCTTACGAAACCAACCATCTCGATCAATCTCGTACTGCCTCAAATCTTCAGATTCCACTCCCATCTCAATCTTTTCCACGATCTCTACTATCTTAGCATCTTGCTTCTGACTAGTACCAATCTTTTCTATAAGAGTAGGTCTGATCGATAGACTTGCCAACATCTCAGGCTTGAGCTTACAATATGGTCTGAAATCAAATTCAGCGATATACTCCATATGCTTTCATTCAAAAAACATAGTTCCTAATCCAGCATGTCTTCTGCTTAGTGCAGCTTCCATTGCATTACCTTTTTCGAAAGTGTAGAAAATATCAAAGTCATAAGAGGCAAAAAACTCTAACCACTGTTGCTGTCGAAGATTAAGATCCTTCTGTGAGAAAAGATACTTCAAGGATTTATGGTCCGTGAATAGCTTAAATCTTTCTCCCAGCAAATAGTACCTCCACATCTTCAAAGCAAACACAATCACTGCTAACTCCTTGTCATGGGTTGGATAATTCCTCTCATGCAGTTTCAACTGTCGACTAGCATAAGTGACAACTCTCCATTTCTGCATAAACACAGCTCCAAGACCAGTACCACAAGCATCTGGGTATACTGCCATCTCTTTATTCCCACCTGGAATAACCAATACAGGTGCACTCGTCAATCTCTCCTTCAAAACCACAAATGCATGCTCACATTTAGCATCCCAAGTAAAAGTCTGATTCTTCTTGGTCAAGTTGGTTAACGGTGCTGCAATCTTTGAGAAGTCCTTTATGAAACGCCTGTAATATTCTACCAATCTTAGAAAACTTCTCGTATCCGTAGCATTCTTAGGCTGGTTCCAACCTTGAATTGCTGCCACCTATGCGGGATCCACTGCTATTCCCTGTCCTGACACGACATGACCCAAGAATCTCACTTATTCCTCCCAGAAGTGACACTTCGAGAACTTGGCTCTCAACTTGTGCTTTCTCAAAATCTCAAGCACAATCCTCAAGTGTGTCTTGTGCTTTTCCTTAGTTCTAGAGTAATTTAGAATGTCATCCACAAACACAAGCACAAACTTGTTCAACTAATCTCTGAAGACTCTATTCATAGGATCCACAAAGTATGCTGGAGCGTTGGTCAATCCAAAAGGCATCACCAACCACTGATAGAAACCTGACGGTGTCCAAATTGCAGTAATAGGCCCACTTTCTTGCCACTCTCAACTGGTGAAATCCCGTTGCCAAATTTATCTGAGAAAACACCTTTGCACCGTGCAGTTGATCAAACAATGCATCAATCCATGTAAGTGGATACTTATTCTTCTTCGTAATCTTGTTCAGCTCATGATAATCCACACATAACCTCAAAGAACCATCTGCCTTAGTTGTGAATACAACAGGTGTGCCCCATTCTGATATGCTTCTTCGAATGAACCCTTTCTTCAGCAGATCATCCACTTGCACCTCTAACTATTTCTGTTCTCTAGTATCTATACGCCTCAAAGGCATCACTATGGGTCTAGCTCCATCCACTAAGTCAATATGAAACTTGATCACTCTATATGGCAGCAATCTTGTCACTTCCTCGAAGGCATCAGGGTACTCTATAGCGATAGGCACAGATGACAATCCTTCCCATGGAATCTCAAGCGAATATAGAAAGCTGACCAATACCCCATCCTTTGGTGAGCAAAGTATCACTACCATTTGCCCTTCCACATTCCCAATTGTCACGTCTAGCTTCTCGCAATCCACAATAGCCGCATACCTCTTACGCTCCATTCCCAAAATAATCCCGAACCTAGCAAAATTAAGAACAACGCAATCACAAACAAAAGAACATCCATGAATCGACAACACTAAGCCGCAACAAATCATGCAAAGACTAGTATATCCTCCAACAGGGTGGTCACGATCAAAGGTCGGTTTACTATCTCGGGTTCCAAACCTATTCTATGTACTAAATCACCATGGATGAAAGAATGCGAAGCTCTAGTATCAAGAAGAACTCTAATAGAAACATCTCGGATGGAAAACATACCTTGCAGCATGACTCCTGTCCCCTTATCCTTAGCAATAGGTGCACAAGATGAAGTCGGGACTACATCCAAAACACATGCCTTCACAATCTACTTATAATTTGGTAGTTCTGGACAATCCTTCTTTATATGCCCTGGCTTATCACAGTCATAACACTTCTTAACAGCCTTGTATTCCTTAATATAGTGGCCCTTCTTCTTGCAACCAAGGCAAACAATTTCACTCTTATTCTTTTTATGACCCCTTTTTCCTTGTTGTTGTTGTTGCTTCCTTTTTCCATTTCACTTCTTCTTACCTGCACTACCCTTCTACGTTTTTCGTTCCTCTTTCTCAGTAATAGCAACAATAGCAGTCTTATTCTTCAGGTACAGACACTCATGTCTAAGGGCTTTCTCCACAAGTTTCTCAAAAGACACTTCAATGTGGTCCACCAACTTCTCTCCCAAGTGGTCATCCAATCTAGTGATAAACTTCTCATTCTTTTTCAAAGGTGTATCAATAAAAGACATCCCATACTTCGACAAAGAATCAAATTCTACCATATACTCAAAAATAGACATCTTCCTTTGCTTTAACTCAGCAAATTTCTTGAACAGCACGGACTTCTGAGCCGTAGGAATGAACTTCTCCTTAAATCTAGCCTTAAACTGGTCCTAAGAAATCTGATCCTTTGGAGTAGCAATGGTAACAGCATCCCACCAATTCAATTGCTTGGCTCTGTAGCTGTCTTGAAGTAAGCTTCCTTTTCATAGCTTCTTCCACATCCATATCCTTGAAAATGCATTCACAAGTATCTATTCAATCTTGCACTTCAATAGCTGATTCTGTTTCCAAGAATGGCTTCCCTCCAAGAGTAGAATAATCCTTGCAAAGCTTGACGAAGTCAATCCTAGGAACTTCTAAAGGAGCACCACCACCTAAAGCCATACGAGGAGTAGTTTGGGCTCTCCTTACTAGTGAAGCCACCATTGCATCGAACATGGCTTGAAAATCGGATGTAGCAGCCCTCGATCCTGCTCTCTCTTCCATTCCTGAAGTGGAGTTATTCCTAAAAACATTCCTTGTGTTCCAATTCATTCTTTTCTGTAATAAGAATGATTAGCCTCATTCCAAGAAAAGCTGTAATGGTACAAAAGTGCATACTATACTGTATAATATTACTATGTAGCATAATATCTTCATTAACAAGTACGCTCCTTCCTTTAGCGTATACTCTCGACTTGCTTCGGTTAACTCGTAACCAAAGCTATAATACCAAATGTGATGACCACCCCATACACCTGCACATCAATGACCTAAAAGAGCGTTGTAACTGTGCCAGGCTGATATGAAATGATCATCAAGGTTGAGATTTAAAGCAGAAAACCTGTTGCACATCTCACAACGCATGGATAAAATATAATATAGAAAATATACAACAGAATATAGCAAGCCATAAAAAATGAAAATAACATCTCCACTAAATCATGAGTTATGGTACAAATGTCACAATATCTCAGTACAACGTTTCCTCGCTACATCCCTCAGAGTACATAGAAACAGATAGCGGAAACTTCAAATATAGAGTAATATGCCATAGTTCTCTAAGCTCGTCTTCGTACAACAGTTGTGACTTCAAACTTGTCATCTAGTATAGTCATTTATGAGTACCCAAGATGATAAGAGGAAACATAAAACCTCGGGTTAGACAATAGTCTGGTGTGAGCGATAAATGACTAACAAAAGCTATATTGGAAAATATGGTACTAAACATGTACAAAAACCATATCTAACCTGTCCCTACAACCAAAGAGTTAGCACATAATATTAAGATGTAATATGCTACTCAAATAAATGATAATAGGATACTGTAATAGAACATGATAGAAGAATCTAAGCAGCCTTCTCCATTGACCCTATTTCTAGTACCTTCTTCAGCATTCCTATAGATGATAGCCTACCCAAGAAAAATAGACATAGCAACCATAACAACCATAGCATCCATCAATCAAAATCTAGCTATTATCTTCTATAGCCTTGAATATATGGCAACTTGTATGGCCCCATCCTCGCTTGCCAGAGACCGATGGAAATCCTGGTTCTCGATTGTGTTCCCTTATACTTTCAGGTCCGAAACCCTGCACGATTGTCTCTTACAGTACCTTTGTACTATCTGACACTATACCCTCTCGGAGCGGTCCAGGATACACGACGGCGCAACCAGCCCTTGGGTACCCCCGCATATAGTACCCCTGCTTGAACACAACCAGAGCACTCTGAGTTATCAGCGATTCTTTGGCACTCCCAAATCTTCAGAGCTTTCACAACTCTAATCCATTTTCGAGCATGAGTCCTGCCACTTAACCCAGTCCATATACTACAGCCTCATTCCATCCCGAGCTATCTATCAACTCCTTTGATCCTACTCCTCATCTGAGCCCCTGATCGAAGAGCCGAAACTTCATCATGTTATAACTTCGAAACCGTAGAAGTAATCAGTGAGCCAAAAGTTCCAGCATGATCCACTACAGCCCCGGGTCTCTACCCAGGATCGCATCAACATTGGAATCAATAATTTGGATCGGTATCGATCCGATCCAATTAGATCAGTGCCGATCCAAATACATAGCCAATTTTGGCTCTGTTTCTCTTGCATCCTCAAGTGCATTCCCTCCAGATAATATAGACCCTTAGCCATCCCTCTTAGCTTCAGGTCTTCTCCTTTTGTACCATAGTCGGTCCAACGAAGAAGATCCATCCAATCTTCAACACTTGGCCTATCCTCCAGTCCAACATCATAGAGCATCTGTAGAAACCATACTCTAGCTCCTCCTTAGATCTCACTTCAATTGGAGTGAGCATTTTGGATCGATGTCGATCCGACTCATTCAGATCAGTGCCGATCCAAACACTTAGCTCTACTTGTTTTGAAATCTTTATGGTGTCTTCTTGTCATGCTCCAGAGCTTATCCTCCATGTTTAGTGCGATTCTGATGAACTTTGCTCCTGATATGCTTCGATCACCAATCTAAATCCTAAAACATGCACAACACTAGCAAACGAATCAAGCATAGCAAGCAATTCAAACATAACAACGAATTAAACATAGCAAATCATCCAATTACATCCAATATGAACATACAAATCATCCAATTCAATCTACCTTCACAATTCTAGCAAAGATCAGATCTAACATATAGAATTTCATAGCCAAATATACACAGATGACACTAGCCAATAATCTAATCCCAATTTCATGTTTAATTAGGTTATTCTAGGGTTTCTAAATCTAAAATTACCTAAGTCTAATCAATTTATAGCTTAATTTGACAATTCGAACATATAATCACCTAATTACAACATATAATCCAACATATACTAGTGAGAGATCATAACCACCTACGAAATCTACCAAACCTATGAAATATGATGAAGATCCGGTCCGAACAGCAAGAAATCGGAGGAAGATGCAACCAAAGTGATGAGATCAAGCTCCTAGTGGAAGATCTAGCCTCTAGTTTGCAATTAGAAATGATTTGAGATGAAATCCAATGAGATGAATGGAAAATTATAGAGGAGTTAGGGTTTGCGGCTGATTTGAAATGAGAGATAAAATTTTAGATGGTCTCTCTTACCTCATATTTATAACCAAACCTGATTAGACTAATGGGCTTGCTAATTCAGCCCACTGATTCCCTTTCTAATTCTGGTCAGTAGATTTTAATACTTAAAACTGATATAACTTCCTAACCACTTATTCAATTTTCTAGTATGACCACTCTATGGAATGGGAACCATCATCCCGGAGCAATAAAACAGGTTGGAGCATCTAATTCAGTTTCTATCAAAAGTTATAGCCGAAATAAGATTTCCAGGGGCAAAATGGTCACATAGAAATTCGGGAAAAATCATAGATGTGTAAAGCATCGCTAAAACCATATCCCAAAATATTAGAATCATACGACCACAAACGAATTAAATAAAATTATTTTACGATCCTCCAATATGCAAAATACGAATCGTTACATAAATGATTTCGATTTCGATTATAAAATATAAATTTTGATACTTTTTAATTTTCAAATTTGAATATATATTAATAAACATATATATATATATATAATTATGTATGTATGTATATATGTATGTATACATATACATACGCACACATGTAAATATATTTAATATACATGTTCCATCCATTTTGACATTTCCAAATAAGTTTTCAAATTTAAATTAAAAATTATATTTTTTATTTAGTCTTGGGTCCAATAAAAAATTTATTATATTTAATTTTGCAAAGGTTACAATAATTTAACAATTTGATTGTCATAAAATCAAAAACTTGAATTTAGGTATGTGTGTAAGTAAATTTGTATGGACCTAAAAATTATTATACATGTATACTTATTATTCATTAGTTAATAAAATAGTTTGTTCTATTTTAAATTAATTAAACCCTATATTAAGGTTTTATATCATTAAATACACAAATGTTTATGAACAAAAATTGACATATATGCATTTAGGTACAATTAAACCCAAATAATTTATTTGAAATAAATACTTCTATATAAAAGTCAAAATATACATTTTTTTATTTATACATATATACAAATATTTTGGATAATCTAATATTAAATATACATATACATATAGAAATATTAATTAGTTAATTCAATGACAAATTAAATTATGTGTGTGTATTGTATTTTGTATTATTATAGGTGTAATTATTTTATTTAAGTAGAATAGGTATTGATCTTGATGACAACAACCATATAAATATTAATACTAATGTTTTTTTAAGTTGTATAGATTATAGTGCAAGAAATATATATATAATACTCAAATATATTATAATAGGGTAGCTGTGGTAACGGTAAGTTTACCATTACCAATCAATTGGTTACTATTTTTATTGAATCGGTATACCGGTTTAATTGGTATGGTAACAGTAAATTTACCATTTTCTATAGTAAATTATTAGTAATATTTCTTCAAAACCAGCGGTAATGATAAATTTAATGGTCGATTTAAAACGCATCTATATTCATGTTATATGCTTTAATACATGCATTTAGAACCAAATAAATTATTAAATTTAGTTCAGTAATCAGGTCAAATAATGCCAAATACACTTCTTTTCTTTCTCATTTATGTCTTTTATTAAGTAACACTATAAATAGTATACTGAAGACACGTGTTATAGTGAAAAACATATCAGGTTATAGATTTTTTTTGGACAAACGGTAATTTACCATTACCAGTATAACTATTACTAGATTATTTGTATACCAATATTCGGTATACCAACCGATCGGTAATGGTACGCAATTTTAGCTTACGAGTAAAAATGGTACGGTAACTGTGTTTGCCAAATAGTAATGGTAACCATTACCATAACTGCCTTATATTACAGTGATATACAAGTACAGATAAATTGCGCATCGAGATGATTCAGAATAAGGACTCAAGAGCAATTCAAGGATACCAAGAGGAACTAAAGCTAGGATGACAAGAACATGACTATAAGAACATAGGACACAAGTGACTCAAGAGAAAAAAAGGAAGAGCACAAGGCTTTAGAATTGGCTAGAACTGTGTTTGTCAATTTTACATTCTCTTGTTTGGATAATTTTAATGATTTTACTCATATGCTTTACGCTCTCTACCTTTAGAAATGGTATTTTATAAAATAGTTTTCCTTGTTAACCAGTATTGGTTCAGAAATTTTACAAAGGAAATGATAATCAAGTTTGGATAGTATTAAAGGCACCAACATCATTTTAGATTATTCTTTACATGGTGAAATTTTAGGGATTAAAAATGATGGAGAAGACTTTAAAAACATGAAAATTATTATGACAATCGTGAAGTTATGCATGATTTATTTGAAAATGATTTTGAAATGGAATTTAAAGGGAAAAAATTCAGGCCAAAAGAATCTCTTTACATGAAAATAAACTTTACCATGGAGTGTATTTGACTAAAATCTTCTAATATTTTGAAGTTGATTTTAAAGAATGAAACGCATCTAATCCAAAAAAATTAGTAAGAAAAACATTTTTGTAATGCATATTCCTAATGAATTTGTGCCATATGAAACTCTTGGCAAAAAGAAAGAGAGATTAGCAAGGAGGAACAAGAGTAGATTGAAGAAGAAGAACCGTAAGAAATAAAGATGGATGAGGGAGAAGAAGAGGAGGAGGAAGAAGATGCGATGGAAACATCTCTTGAAAGCTTTGAAAAGACAAATTGACCAACAAACATAGATATTATCAAGAATCAAAAGAAACTTCCAAACAATCAAAAGAAGCTTAAAAGGTCAATGAGCAAGAAGTTCTCAGAAATTTCCAACAAAATCAACAAATTTTTCGAAAAAGTCATAAGAAAGCATGGTGGAAACTCTCCTTCATCTTTATCATCTTTCTAGACTTGCTATGCTCTATCTTTTGTTATGTATTATAAAATGTACCTTTAATGGTTTTACTCTTTTATGCTTAGGTATTCAAATCTAGCATTAAATAAATCATCTGATATTTTCCTTTATAAAAATGTAAATAATACACATTATACTCTCTGGAGGTATAAGTAACAATAAATAAATAAAAATTTATATCTTATAATAAAATAAAAATAAAATAAAAAGAAGGACAGAAAATAGACATGTATGTCGATATACATAGGATGTATATGTCGACATATCAACCAAAGACCACACGTAGACATACATTAATGATATATGTCAACATATACAATGGTAAATTCAGTTTTAATCTTAAAATAAAAGTTGGTTATTTTAAATAGTGCGAACAGTTTTTAGATTGAATTTAACACTACAAAAACATTTTTTGGACCATAAAATTCATTTATCTTCTCTCTACACATAACCATTAATCCCTAACTTAGAAAAATGGGTATGGAAAAGAGCATTTACTATAAGAAAACGAGTGAAAATCTTGGGGAATCACTTTAAAACATCAGGAGAGCATTACATGCCATTTTAAGGAATTAAAAACACATGGAAATGAACCTAAAGCAAATGGTTTATGAACAAGAAGGATAATTTTCCTATCTTCGATGCTTCGTTGCTTATGTCCTTAAGTAAGGAATGGGAACATTCCTAAAAATTTTATATAATGTAATACTAGACGAAGAGATGGATATACAAAAGAAAATACTTAATGATTAGGAGGTTACTTCAATAGACTGCATGTTTGATCCTAATGAAGGATGGATAAAGGTTCCAATAAAGAAACCTTAGAGTCTATCCGGGTTTATCCATAAAGGTAAATATATTAATATAATCTTTGTTTTGTTTTATTCTTTGTTTTATAATTATTATATATATTTATATTGTTGTAACTCAGTGTTTATGAATTAATATAAAATGTTTTACTCTAAGATGTATAGTTTTTTGTAGGCAAAACAAAGAATATTTATTTTTGCATAGGCGAACCGGTTTTATAGTGGACGTCCTAATATGTAGAGTTATTGGTACATTATATATGTATGTATGTATGTATGTATGTATCATTCAAACAAGATTGATTTTGATTCTCCTTGCACATATGTAATGTTAACACCATATGCCCCTTTTATACATATTAACTTTATACCCATTTTTTTTATGACAAAAGGGGGAAAGTATAAATATATATTATATACTAGCCAGGAAGATAGGGGAAGTAAGAAATGCATTGACTTGTGTAGAGTTAATCGATTAAGGGGGAGTTTAATTTAAGTTTAATTTAATATTATTTTATTTTATATCGAAAATATTTAATGGAAATTTTATATATTGTATCCTCTGGCATTTTGGTAGTTATAGGTATTTTGTGAATACACATGCACCGATTGGCATTGGAGAATATGGACGAACGGAAAATGTCCCTAAGTTAAGAAAAATCGTACAAGTCACGCAATCGAAGAACTTTCATGATCGGACTTTCTAATAGCCCATGCTATTTAAAAACACTTAAAATAGCCTTCTGGGATAAAATCTCAGATTTTGATGGAATTTGTATCATTAGAGTGACAAAATATGATGAGTTGCACCGTCGAATAATCGTCGCAATTCGATGTTCCTAGAAGTAGTACAACCACAAAACATGAATTAGAATAATGGGAATGAAGAAAATGTTGTATTTTCAAACCACTAACTCTAGCTACTACTCTATAAATGTAGGTATTTACTATAGCTATATAACTATTCGTCCATCACAATATCTTCTCCTCCTTCATGAAAACTCATCCTCCCACTTCCTTTCTCCTCCTCTTTCATGGCCAGCGTTCTGGCAAAAATAAAAGTTGGATCCCTTTGTTTTTTCGAAAGCTATCTAACCATGGTTCAATCCAACTCCACCGCCGACTAAGAGAGCAATTTAGGGGGTGATTCGATATAGATTTAGAGGGTATGGTTGTGTTCATAGGTGAGAGTATATCAAAATGGCATTGGAATGATTATTTTTTTAGCTATGGTGAAGGAGATATTGGAGTTGAATGGAAATATCATCGACGGCGAACTTTTTGGCGCTCTAACCATTGGGGAAACAATTTATATGGGTTTGTTCATCTTATCAAGGGGATTGTGAAAACGTAGAATAACAAAGCAAGAGCAGATTGGGATAGCAGCAAAATGGAGGAGAAAACTTTCTTTGGCGGTAAGCATCATTGTGGGGTTCCAAAGACTGGAGTTGGTGGCAGCGGTTGTGCAACGTCAGGCGATGTGGCGATCTCCAGTAGTGGCAATTAGCTGCAGCATAATGGGTGGTGTCATGACTGGAAGTACGTTCGGGGTGGAAGAGTGAGTTGTAGGGGATATTTGGAGAAGAAGATTAGTTAAGAAAGGTAATTAGATTAATTAGTAATTAATTGGTTAATTAATTAAAAGGTTAATTTATATAAATTCATATCTTCCAAAATTCAATTTTTTGCATATAATGTCTGATTTGGACATAATTTCTTTCATTATTATTAACCTGCTTTTTTACCAAAGCAGATTACAATTGGACTTAGAAGACCAAAACGAGGACGAAATGACTTGAAAATTGGCAAGCACGCTTAGATGAAGCAAGGAAATAGCTCGGAGAAATTTCAACCCAAGGTACACGAAGTACACAAGTCGACACCGACTTGTTCATGTCGGTAACGAGTTATTTCTGCCCCATATTCTTCCACTCCAACATCGCATGAGTTATTATCTGCCACTTGAACATGTGTCCAAGAGATTTCCAAGAGTTTTGGACGACCTATCTCAAGAGTCGAAGAGTTGAATCGCTTAAATGGTAGAATAAACCAAGATAAGAAGGAACGGTCATAAAAATAACCTAACAATCAACGAAAACAACATCGGATGTCGCAAAATGAAGTAAGAAGAAGAGTGCAAGAGATTTTGAAGTATTTCGAACAAAGGAAACATGTCGGCACTGACATGTTTAGGTGGATACTAACATGTTTAGGTGGATACTGACATGTTTAGTTAATTCGCGAGATTCTACAATTTGACACGTGACTTCGGGCCGATCTCTGGACTCTACTCCAAGTGGACTTCTGACCCAACACAACTGTTTCTCTATAAATACCAGCCTACCTGCAACCAAAATAGGTTCTCTTCTCGGAACTCTTCTCTGACCTTCGGCTCTTCACTCTGGATATGATATCTCTACCATTAGAGACTTCTTCTTTTTCTTCACTCTTATCCTCTACCTCTCAAACTCTCTAGAAATTCCATTGTAAATCTGAGATCCATTGGATAGAGGTCAGATCTGATATAACTTGTCGTAATCCAAAGAAAGAACAACTAATAAAAGAGACGAAAGTGGACGTAGGCCGAAGATTGCCGAACCACTATAGAAATTATTGTGTGTCCTTTACTTTTCTGCTATTTTTTACTTGCTTGGGGTTTCTACTTCTTTTACATTTATTATAAAAGAACCGGTGCCTTCATCTGATTTCTAGGAGTTGATCCATTTATTTTTGTTAACATTTTGGTGCTTTCACTGAGAACAAGAGTTAGATCTGAAGGCATGAAGCTTGGATTTAAGACTTGGAGAAGATGAAGAGAGCTAGCACTAGATCTAAGGCTGGAGCAAGCCAACCAGAGCATGGAGGTAGCTAGAAAATGTCCTCAAATTCTTATCAATCCACCTACATGACCAAAGAAGAGATGGATAAAATGATGCAAGAGATGCAGTACGGATTAATGACTCGACAACAAGAAATGTTTGAAGGATTTTTCCAAAGGATGGGACAATAAGGGATACCGAGAGCTGTAGGAATTCAGAACCAAGTGCTAGGGGGAAATGCAGGAATATCTAGAGTTAGAGCGGAGCAAACTCGAACGATGGCCCCACCAACAGTATAACTCGGTACTAACCCGATTCAACTTGATACCAAGACAAGTATACCCAAGGTTAATGCTGGTGTGAAATTAGAACGTGTTGGAATACTAGGAGCTAGAAATGCGAATCAAAATGTGAACGGGCAACGATTGGATGAGTATATGCCGGAACCTCTTCATAAGAACGGAGGGAAGAATGAAACCAAAGGAGTAGGTCAAAACGCTAACGTGCAGTAAGAGGAGTACATACCAGAGTATGTGCCGGAATACCCCTATAAGAGTAGGGGCAGAAATTCGCTTTTGGACAAAGACCTTCATTGGACGGTGAAAACCGAATTGCTGAATTATTAAAGAGAATAGTTAGAGGGGGAACCCCAGATCAGATTTTTGTGGATGTGAACAGTAATCTATTAACTTTTAATATCTAGAATGCGAGAAATCCTCCATATTTCAAGCTTTTGATGCTAGAAATGTACAGTGGAAAGTCGGATCTGATGATTCATTTGATGAGATACATCCGACATATTAGTTGTTGGGTGCTTCTGAGGAGGTAATGGAGTGGTGCTTCCCATTATACTTAACGGACTTGGCGGTGATTTTGTTTAGACAGTTGGAGAATGGGTCCTTTAGCACATGGACTGACTTAGTAAATAAGTTCTTAAGACAGTTCAGAGTTCATATCTCACGACCGAAGAATATGATGACTCTATCGAGTGAGAAACAAAGGCCCAGAGAGACATTGAGAAGCTATTTGAAAGATTAAATGTAGCAGCAGCTGCAGTCGATAAGCCGGATCCATTAATAATCTTAATGGCGGTAATTTCAAGAGTCACGTGCAAGACTTCAAAGTTGCACTGGAAAGGGACCACCAATGGATCTTAAAGAATTCTACCATGAAATTGAAAGATATTTGCATCATGAAGATGCCGAAGCTGAAGATGCTGAAATTAATGTTATAGATGACAAAGGACTGTCAGAAACAGGAAATTGAAAAGACAAAGGAAAATGAAGAGTTGTTGATGACTTCGGGGAACCAAAATGACAGAGAAGGGAGCCGAAATTCTCCTCCTCCACTAATTTAACAGAGACCCCAAAGAGGATATATCTAGATACTAGAGGGAAAATCCCTTATCGAAAGCCATCGGGGACAGAGCCCACTTATTGGGAGAAAAAGTATGGAAAGTTTTGCATCTTCCATGAACTAGAGGGACATGAAACGAGCGACTACCAACACCTTCATGATCTGATAGAAGAACTGGTTCGATTGCAATAGTATGTGAGAAACCAAACTGCAACGGTACAGCTAAATCAACCACCATCTACAGCAAATGCATTAAGGAACAACCAAGGATCTGATCCAAGGCTCGAAATCCCATGATTGGGATGATCGGGAGTCAAGTTCGACTCTCTTGCTTTGCTTTTCCTTGCTTTGAACTGTGAGGATAATAATAACTTCAGGTCGCTTATATGTGTACGAGGCCCAAATTGGTCTCTAGGCACACTCTGAGTTGGATGTCTGAGATGACTATTTAGAAAAATAATAACCTCGGATGGCTTACACGTGTACGAGACCTAGATTGGTCCCTAGGCACACTCAGAGTCGGATGTTTGGTTTGATTTTTATATTTGACTTTCGAAAAATCCACAATGAATGTGATGGCCGATATTGATTGCTTTAAGTCCCATTTGGAGAGACAAGACCAGAGTGTAAGGTACAACTCCCTTTGCCAAAGAGTGAGCAGATGGACTTTTACGATATTGATCGCTTTAAGTTTCGTCTGAAGAGATGGGAACGGAGTGCAGGGTACGAGCTCCCTCGTCGGATAGCGAGTGGATGGGCTTGTATTGAAAGTAAGTACTTTGAACAGAGAGTGAGCGGATGGGCTTGCTTGGTTGTTGAGTTACTTTGCCAAAGAGCGACTGGACTTAGCAAGGATCTAAAGAGATGGAAACACTAAATAGAGCGCCAAATAATCCGAAGATATCACCTCCTAACTAGAACGTTAAATAATCTAGAGAGATCATTCCCTTAACTTAAACAATAAATAATTTGGAGAGATCGCACGTTATATTAAATGTAAATTAATTAGATAAGATCAAACGTTAGAATGGAAATAGATTTGATAAAAGGATTTGAATGCCTTGTAATTAGAGTAAATAGATAAATCCTGGATGAGCATGGGATGGTTTTGATATATAATGTAATAACTCTAGATAAAATTGTAATGATTATGATGTACAAAAAATGTCCAAGCAAGGGCTAGAGTCCTTAGTTTTAACGAGTTCAGAACAACCTATGATTTGCAAGAGAATCAGAAGGAAGTGGATGATTCACCAAGATTAAGATCAACAGATAGGTGGAGAGCTCAACTCTCGAAGACTGATTACTAGAACTTCTTCTTGAGCAAAGCACATCTTACATTCGAAAGGCGTACTTTGAGGAGCAATTATTAACCCACTTTTGAGCCATAGCAGATTACAACTGGACTTAGAAGATCAAAATGAGGATGAAACGACTTGAAAATTAGCAAGCACACTTAGATGAAGTAAGGAAATAGCTCGGAGAAATTTCATCCCTAGTACATCAAGTAAACAAGTCGGCACAGGCTTGTTCATGTCGGTGACGAGTTGTTTCTACTCAATATTCTTCCACTTCAACTTCACATGAGTTATTATCTGCCCCTTCCACATGTGTCCAAGAGATTTCCAAGAGTTTTGGATGACAAATCTCAAGAGTTAAAGAGTTGAACGGCTGAAACGGAAGAATAAACCAATCAATGAAGGAACGATCATCAAAATCAACCAACAATCAATGGAAACAACATGGGATAATGCCGCACAAAGAAGTAAGAAGAAGAGTGCAAGAAAGTTCGAAGTATTTCGAATAAAGGAAACATATCAACACCGATATGGTTAGGTTGGTACCGACATGTCTAGTTAATTCGCAAGCTTCTGCAATTTGACACGTGACTTCGAGCCGACCTTTGGACTCTGCTTCAAGTGGACTTCTGACCCAATACGACTGTTTCTCTATAAATACCAGCCTACCTGCCACCAAAAAAGGGATCTCTTCTCGGAGCTCTTCTCTAACCTTTTGCTCTTCACTCTTGATCTTATCTCTCTACCATTAGATGCCTCTTCTTGTTCTTCACTCCTGTCCTCTACCCTTAAACTCTATAGAAACTCCATTGTAAATCTGAGATGCACTAGATAGTTGTCGGATCTAATATTACTAGTTATAATGTGGAGAAAGAACAAGTAATAAAAGAGATTAACGTAGACATAGGCCAAAGATTACTGAACCACTATAAAAATTCTTGTGTATCCTTTACTTTTCTGCTATCTTTTACTTGCTTGATTTGGGATTTTTACTTCTTTTAAATTTATTATAAAAGAACTGGTGCTTTCATCTGATTTCTGGGTGTTGATCCATTTTTTGGATTAACAATTATACTCTTATTAGAGTCATCTATTACTTGGCACAAGATTGGACAACTTTTACTGAGGTGAGCTATTTTAACACTCACCATACTGTGATTACTAATATAATATAAAATTGTGTTTTTAAATTATTTTAAATATTGAAACGTGTTTTATGATAAAATCTAAATTTAATAATAATTTTAGAATAAATTATAAACATTAAATATGGATTTTAAATAGCTTTTGGATGTTTAGTCATATTATTAGTCATTATTGCATAGGGCTAGATTTAGATGTAATAAATGTTTGATTTTTGGATTGTATTAGTTGGTAGGGTGATATGATATTCTATGCTTGTAATAAGCTGTTTGAGGGCATGTTTGATTTGTTTGAGTGTTTGGAATGGTCGATATTTGCTAAGGGAATACCAACCGATGGTGCTACCCCTGAACTGTTTTACTTTGAGCTTAAGTGAAGGAAACTTTAGGCCTATGTTATCTTGACTTAAGTGTTGTGAGAAAGGGTGGCGTGGCATGGATACTACATTGGGACTCTTGCTAGGAGGTTTCAAGCTTTACCTAAGAGACTTGTTTAGTTGCTTCTAGGTTTACCTAAGGGATTTGTAAAGGAACTTTGGGACTTAAGGGTTGCGACTCTATAACTTGTGATGGACTACTAGAGATGTTACAAACTTCAAAATATAGATGATGTGAATCTTTTTGACCAAGAACTTCATAAGAGAAGTAATTATAATGCAAGGGGAGTTACCGAGTAAGCGAGTGTTGAGTGATCACTTGTGAAGTATATAAGAGGCAATTTTATTACCAGTATGTATATTATAGATAAGTGCTCATATAAGGCAAGGTAGTCTTAGTGTACCTTGGGGTGGTCTGAGTGCACCCATGAGATAGATCCATGAGTTAGACATTTGAGAGGTCCATATCTCTAGCCATCTGAGTAGGCACGGCTTGAGTATCAAGTATCTACGACTTTGAGTAGTTACGGACCATTTGAGTTGGTTATATGAGTTATTTAGGAGCATCTAAGAGTGTGAGGGTTGCATTGATTGTTTTGATTGTCTTGTGTGCAATGATTGTTGTGTCTGCCTTGATTGATGTGCGATTGAGGTGGATGTCTTGTTATGCGGGTGTTATTATACCTCGACACCCTATTTTGTACTCTAAGTGATAGTACACCATATGATGATAGTTTAGCATGTATTTGAGTTATGTGCTAACCTGTTGGATGTTAGGATAGGGCTGTGTGACTTCTTATACCTAGTATTCCTTATACAATATTGGTGTTTATAGCATCTTAAGATTATTTATTGCTCACACCAGACTGTTGTCTGACTTGAGATTTATGCTTTGCTTCTTATTATCTCGGGTAATTTTAAATGAGTAGACTAGATAATAGGTCTGATATTAGTGCATGAAGCTGTCCTAAGGACGAGCGAGAGGTTGATGTTATTATATGTGCCATTATCTAAGTTTTATTCACTTATTCTATAGTGCAACACTATGGAGCTTTATCAAGGCTACATTTTAACTTAGGGGACAAATATTTGAGTTTATTTATCGGTTGTATAAACTCTATTACTATTTTGTATAACTGTGTTGAACTTATGCTCTGATTTATTATGGTTCATATAGTTATATTTTTGTCTCGTATGTTTATATTTGTTTGGTTATTATATTTTATTCGATACGTTGTCAGAAATACGACTGGTTCTAACTATTATTGGTTATGTTACCCTTTGACTATTGCTTTACATTGGTTGGGTACCACTATAGTGACGCATGTATATTGGACACCAAAGGTGTAGGAAGGTCAACATATTTGATATCAGAGCTTTGGTTGCTTAGTTGGCCTAAGTTGATATGAGAACCACTTGAGAGAGAGCATGAGTTATCACTCTAAGATGGACCGAAAAATATAAGACAGATTGTGCTTGTTAAAAAATTTTATTTACAAAACTATAAAGTAGTGTGTATATATAGTATAAGCCGCATTGCTTACACGAGTACCACTTATGAAGCTTTCCTTTTTGAGAGATTGATTATTCTTATTACAACTGGTAAGGATGAGTCGGTAGACAAGAAATTCAACGAGGACCTCAATATATGTACTAAAGGAATGAGTAAGCTCAGAGGGTGGTTAACCCTGATTTGCAGGCTATGTTCACTAAGATGATGGGGAACTAGCTGTAGAATGCCCAAAGTGCTACTCCTACTATCGTTGTTGTTGGTGGTGGTCCGATGCAGGCGCCAAGGGTTGACTTTGCTAGGTTGAATAAGGACTATTCTAGCCTTGGTAGTAGACCGTTTCATGGAACGAAATCATCCTTGGAAATGTAAGAGTGGTCAGACACCCGTGATAGTATCTTCGAGGACTTAGAGTTAAAAGACATTATAAAAGGGAAGTGGAATCCAGGAAACTCAAAGGGATGGCAATGAACTGGTGGAAGGCTGTAATGATCGCTACTCTTGAGGATTAGTTCACTCGGGAGAAGTTTAGAGCCAGATTCAAGGAAAAGCACACACCGACCATTTAGAAGTCGATACTATTCAGGAAATTCACAGATCTAAAGTAGAGAGATTTGACTATTTTGGAGTATGTGGCCGATTTTGACATTTTTTCAAAGTGCAGCTTATCCTTTATCGATATTCCACTTAAAAATAACGAGAAGTTCATTATAGGCTTAAATGATTAACTCGAGCAACGGCTAGTGGGCCATATTGATGAATCCTTAGGGAATCTTGTTAAGAAGGCTCTCCGACATGAGAGTTTGTAATCTAAGTCAGTTGTTATTGTTACCAAAGATAAGTCTAATCTGCGAGTGAGTGGAGAGTTGCAAAAGAAAATGGAACAACAATAAGGTAAAGAAGCAGCTCTAGGGAAAGAAAGGTAAATGGGTGTCGTCTGCATTAACTGTAAGAGAAGGGCCATCTTAGCAAGGACTATAAAACCTAAATAGCATTAAAAGGAAATGCTTTAATTGTGGCAAGGTTGGGCATTTGAAGAAGGACTACCTTAAGACACTAAAGAATAAGCAGATGGTGACTACTTATGTGCTTAATGCCATTCCAACTTCGTAGAGTGGTCCATTGGCAAAGGAGAAAAGGAAATACATTACTAACCAAGGTATGATATCTGCTTATGTTGTACCTACTCGTTTCTATTTGATATTGATGCATTGCATTATTTTATATCCATCGACCTAGTAGATAGGCCTTTGGTTGTATTGAACCCTGTGGGCTTTTCGGCCTACTTGAGTATGATTTGTCGTGACATTGTGTTGTTGAGTCATAGTTGTGTGTTCTCTTGTGATTGCTTTAAACTTATTTTTGTTGGGTTCGATACCATATTGGGGATGGATTGCCTGAAGAGATATAAAGTTATATTGGACTGTAAGAGATTAATGGTCACGATCAGGATAGATGATGAGAATAGGCTAGAGTTGGGTTGCATAGCCGAAGAGCTTCTTATATTTGCTTGAGATCCATTATTAGGAATTGTCATTGGTACCCATAGCGAGAGAATATCCAAATGTATTTGAGGAAGTGACTGGATTACCTCTACAATGTGAGATTGAACTCTGCATCGACTTAGTGAAGGATGTGAGGCAAACAACTATGCCATTGAGGTATATGACACCTAGAGAGCTACATGAGCTTGTGTTGCAAATGAGTGATCTATTGAGACGAGGGTTCATTTGATCGAGTATATCTAAATGGGGAGCTCCTGTAGTATTCACCAAGAAAGCGAATGGCTCCCTAAGACTTTATGTCGATTACTGCAAGCTAAACAAGGTAAGGAAGAAGAATAAGTATCCACTCCCATGTATTGATGACTTGTTCGATCAGCTCTGTGGTGCTAGAGTGTTTTCTCAGTTAGACATAATGATGGATTCCACCAACTGGGAGTGGAAAGAAAGAGTTGTTGATTACTGCATCCATACGTTATCGGGATTCTATGATTGGTTGGTTATGCCGTTTGGGCTAGCCAATGCACTAGCATACTTTGTTGATCTCATGGATCGTGTTTTCATAGATCAATTGAATAAGTTTGTGCTTGTGCTTGTTGATGACATTCTCACCTTTTCTTGAATGGAAGAGGAATACAAGACACACTTGAGGATTGAGCTAGAGGTGATGAGGAAATACTAGTTGGAAGCAAAATTTTCTAAGTCACTTTGGAGAAGAGAAGTACGATTCTTGGGTCCTTTGTTTCTGAGCAGAGCATCGCTGTGGATCGTACCTAGGTGGTAACAGTCCAGGATTAGAATCAACCTAAGAATGCTACACATGTGAGAAGATTACTTGGATTAGCGGGATGTTTTAGATGATTAATAAAGAACATCTCAAAAGTAGCAGCACCGTTAATCAACTTGGCGAAGAAGAATCAGACCTTTACTTAGGATGTGTGATATGAGCATGCATTCATGAGTCTGAAGGAAAGGTTAACGAGTGCACCAGTGTTGACCATTACGAGTGGGAATGAGGAGTTGATAGCATACTCAGAGGCCCATCGTACTGGATTTGGCATGGTACTTATGTAGAGGGTTAAGGTCGCATATGCTAGTTGACAGTTGAAACTGCATGACAGGAAGTACCCGACCCACAAATTGAAATTCGTAGTAATCATGTTTCCACTGAAGATTTGGAGACACTATTTATTAGGAGAGAGGTTCTAGATATCCATTGACCACAAATCATTAAAATGCCTCTTTTCACATATGGATCTTAACCTTTGCCGGCAGCAACGGTTAGAGTTCCCCACTCCTATGATTTTGACATTTCCTACATGCTTGGTAAGGGAAATGTTGTCATTAATGCTTTGGGTAGAGATATACCATTTTATTAGCTATGTTCCTAGAGTGGACATAGTTTGAGTATATTGCTAGTTGTGACTTCTGACCTCGATGTGAGCTTAAGCCAGAGATGTTGGCTAGTTCGACTATCAAACCTACTATGATTGAGCGGATCAGTACTAGCCAGAGACATGATTCCAGACTAGTGGGAGATCTCTGCTAAAATTGAGAGTGGAGTAGAGTTAGTAGATAAAAAGTAGTATAGATTTGACTACGACGGTTGGCTTCTCAAAGAGGAGAAATTGTTTATACATGATGTCGATGGGTTAAGGAATAAGGTTCTACGAGAGTGCCATCATTCGAGATTGATTATACATCTCGAGGATAATAATATGTATCGTGATATGAGGTGGACATTTTATTGGAAAGGGATGTAGAAGGACATCGGGACAATCATCTTATAGCGTATAAAATGTCAGCTCATGAAGGCTGAGCAAAAGAAGCCAAGTGATTTGTTGTAACTACTTGAGATTCCCGAGTGGAAGTAGGAATAGATATCGATAGATTTCATCGATGGATTATTGAGGACCAAAGGAGGGTACGATAGCATTTGGGTCATTGTCGATAGATTGATGAAAATTTTTAGATTCATACTTATAAAGCCTAATAGGACGACATCTAAATTGGCCGAGTTGTATGTGAAGTGGATAACGCGATTCCATGGTGTGCCAAAGAGCATTATAAGTGCTCGAGACCCATTATTCACTATGGATTTTGGAAGAGCTTATAGGATGGATTTGGAACTAAGCTGATTTTGAGTACAACTTATCACCCATAGATTGATGGGTAGACTGAGAGATTGAAATCGTATTTTAGGGGAGTTTTTATGAGCTTGCTTTCTCGACTTTGAGGACTTATGGGATGATTATTTGTATCTTGTTGAGTTCGCATAAATTGACAGTTACCAGTCTAACATTGGTATGACACTATTTGAGGCTTCTTCAACTTGTTAGGAAATGGGTGAGAAACTGATACATAGGCTAGAGGTGATTTGAGAAACTTCAGAGAAGACCGAAATCATTTAGCAACAGATGAAAGCTGCTCAAGATAGATAGAAGAGCTATGATGATAAGAGAAGACATGATCTAAAGCTCTCTATCGGCGATATAGTGTTTGTTAAGATCTCTCCATTGAAGATTGTAGTTTTATTCGGTAATAAGGATAAGTTGACATCGAGATTCCTAGGTCCTTTTCCGATATCGGGATGATTGGGAACCTAGCTTATAGAGTTGACTTACCTTAGAAGGTGGAAGGTGTGCATAATGTGTTCCATGTTCCTCATTTCCAGAAGTTTGTGGATGGCTCAAGCGTAACTATTACACTAGATTGACAGGATGATATCGATATTGGCTCAGAAGCTTCGAGACCTCGTATTCCTCTTTGTACCATTAGACATGATATGAAGAAGCTTGGAGGAAGATGGTGGAGTTGGTGAAAGATCAATGGAGTGAAATGCGATTGCACATGGGAGACCGAAGAAAGCATAAGGACCACTTATCCAGTGCTCTTCACTACGTGCGATTTGCATTTTTCATTAGCTTTCACTTATGATATCATACTAAATAGTTTAGTAACTTGCATGCTAGGGTAAGCATAGGTTCTATTTACTTGCCAATGTGTGCATGTTTGATGACTGCATATGCTTGTTATGGTTGTTAGGCATGTGGGGTAAATTTGTTGACCATGTTTAGTGAATTTTAGGGAAAATTTCTAAAATGGGGAAGAATGTAACAAACCGATTTCCATATACTGTATTCTCTAGAATTTTTGGCAGTTGTACGTATTTTACAGATATGCGTTCATCGATAGGATTAGAGAATTTTGATGAATGAAAAATGTCCTTGGGTAAAAACAAATCGAATGAGTCATGCAGTTGAATAATTTTCAAGATCGTACGTTCTGGCAGCCCATACGATTTCAAAATGCTTAAAATAGCTTTTTGCGGCACAAACTCGGATTCTGATGAAATTAATACCATCGAAACAAGAAAATGTGATGAACTACGCCATTGAAGAATCGTCACAATCCGACATGCCTAAAGTCGCACGACCACAAAATATGTGTTGGAATCATGGGAAATAAAGAAATTATTGTATTTTCAAACCCCTAGCTCTAGCCACAGCCTTATAAATATTGGTATTTATAGTAACCGCATACCTACTCCTCCACCATGTTGTCTTCTCCTCCTTCATGAAAACCGATCCTCCTACTTCCTTTATTTTCCTCTTTCATGACCAAAAGGCTGCATTAGGCCAAAATAAATGTTGGATCTCTTTGTTTTTCTAGAGCTATCCAACCATGGTCTCGGTTCCATCCAACTCCACCAGTGGTGGCCAGAAAATGAAAATCCATCAAAGGTAGCAATTTCGGGGGTGAACCGATATTGATTTGGAGGGTATGATTGTGTTAGTAGCGAGGAGAGGATCAAAATGGCACTGGAATAGTTGTTTTTCATGATATGGTGAAGGAGATATTGGAGTTGAATAGAAAGATCACCAATGGTAAACATTTTGATGATCTAACCATATGGGAAACTATTGATATAGATTTATTCGTCTCAGCGAGGGGATTGCAAAAACGTAGATGAACTGAGCGAGAGCAGAGCGGGATAGGGTGAAATGGAGGAGAAACCCAAAATTATATGGATTCTTTCATGATTTATTTTGGTGCTAGGAATCGTCGCGGGGTTGCGGTGACCAGATTTGGTGGTGGCAGTGGTGCAGTGTAGGGCGTTAATGTAGGCAATCTTGAGTGGTCGTGGTTGGCGGCAACAAAGAATGTGGCATCGTGAGTGGTAGCACGTGCGGACATGAGTTGTAAGAGATACTTGGAGAAGAAGAATAGTTAAGAAAGGTAGCAAATTAACTAGTAATTAATTTGGTTAGCTAGTTAATTAGTTAATTTATATAAATGAATCTCTTATGGAATTCGTATCTTTTGCATATGAGGTTTGATTTAGACGTGGTTTCTTACATTTTACTCGTATCGCAGTCCTCTACGACTTGATACAAGATTGGTTAGCTTTTATTAAGGTGGTTGATTTTTTCTATCACCATACCGTCATTGCTAATATAGTATAAAAATGTATTTTTAAAATGATTTAAAATATTGAAACATGTTTTATGATAAATCTAATTTAATAATGATTTTAAAATAAATTATAAAAATCAAATATGGATTTTGACTAGTTTTTTAGTGTTTAATCATATCGTTAGTCATTGTTGCATAGGTTTATATTTGGATGTTATAAATATTTGATTTTTGGATTATGTTGGTTGGTAGGATGTGTAGTATTCTATGCTTGTTATACGTCGTTCAAGGGTATGTTTAATTTGTTAGAGTGTTTGGAGTGGTCGATATTCGCTAAGGGGGAAATGGTCAGTGGTGCTACCCGCGAATGGTTTTGCTTTAAACTTAAGTGAAGAAACTCCAGGATATGTTATCCTGACTTCGGTATTATGAGGAAGGGTGGCGTGGCATGGCTACTACTTCGGGACTCTTGATGGGAGTCTTCAAGCATTACCTAGGGGACTTTTCCAATTGCTTCGGGGCTTGCCTAGGGGCTTAGAAAGGGGACTTTGGGGCTTAGTAAGGGGACTTTGGGGCTTAGTGGTAACGAATCTATGACTTGTGGCGGACGGCTAGAGATTTTCCGAACTTCGACTAATCGATGATGTGATTCTTTTTGGTAGAGTACTTCATGAGGGAAGTAATTATAGCATAAGGGGAGTTACTAAGCAGGCGAGTTCTGAATGGTCACTTGTGAAGTTGATAAGATGTGATTTTGCTATCGCTATGTATGCTATAGATAGGTGCTCATGTAGGATAGGGTAGGTTAAGTGCACCCTAGGGTGATCTAAGTGCACCCATGAGATAAATATATGAGTTGGACATCTGAGTGGTATATATCACCAACCATCTGAGTGGACATGAGCTTGAGTATTGAGTACCTGTGACTTTAAGTAGTCGCAAACCATTTGAATTGGTTATATAAGTTATTTAGGAGCATTAAAGAGTGTGATGATTGCCTTATCGTTTTAATTGCCTTATGCGCTATGATTGTTGTATTCGCCTTGATTGTGCAATGGAGATGCGTGTCTTATTATGTAGGTATTACTATACCCCGACACCCTATTCTGTACTCTGAGTGATATTACATCATATGATGATAGTTTAGCATGCATTTGAGTTATATACTAACCTATTAGACAAAAGGACATGGCATGTATGACTCCTTATACCTGGTGTTCCTTACACAATATCGGCTTTTATAGTTTCTTGAGTTTATTTATCACTCACACTAGACTGTTGTTTGACTCGAGGTTTTATGCTTTACTTTTTTTTATCTCGCGTACACTTAAATGAGTAGACTTGATAACAGGTCTGATATTAGTGCATGGAGCTATTCAAAGGATGAGCAAGAGGCTGGCGCTATTATATATGCCATTATCTGAGTTTTATTAGCTTATTTCACTATGTAGCACCGTATAGCTTTATCAATGCTACATTTTATCTTAGGGGCAGATATTTGAGTTTATTTATCAGTTGTATAAACTCTAATACTATTTTATATAACTATATTGAACTTGTGCTTTGATTTGTGATGGTTTATATAGTTAGATTACCATTTCCCTATTTATATATGTTTGATTATTTATTTTATTCACTGCGCAATGAGATATATGACAGATTTGATCATTATTTATTTATTTTACCCTGTGATTATCGCTTTATACCGGCTGGGAACCACTACAGCGCTCTACATAGGTATACTAGGTACCGGAGGTGTAGAGCAATTGTCACAGTGATGTCATGTGATTAACCATAATTGTTAATCATTATGTAACAACCCGCACCTCAAGACATACCGATCCATGGCCAAAAATGTTGTTCGAGCTCGCGTCGTGCTACGAATCCTTAGGTTTTTGTTGGTTTACAAGGTATATAGACAACTATAATTTTCAAACATTCTATGCTCTTAAATCTAACATTAGAAGGAATAAAATTGTAAATATTAAAAATATCTTAAATTCATCACTGTTTAGAAATAATAGTGATCTATACAAGAAATATCTAAATAGTGTCTCCAAATGGAAATACAACATATGTTTGATAAAAAAAATAAGATACATAGTAAAATGGCTATGAATGAATATGTCTCCAGAGCGCAATGTTACCTTCTCCACACACCTTATCCCGGTCACCTTGCCTACTGCCTTGTCCTTTTATAACAGATATAAAAGGGAGAAATATAGGGGATCATAAAAGGTCTGATGAGTGAATTATATCACTAGTGGTATTGTGTTGATAAGTAATTAAAATTCAATTATAACTTATACAATCTAGGGGTGTTCATTTGTGTATGTGTACTATATATAGGTAGGAATAGTTACTTTCACATTATAGGTTGACTCTCCTTAATATGCCTAAATCCAATTATGATTTATGAAAGTTTCTACTCATGGGTGGTATATATCGAAATCGAATAATCCAAGAAATATCTCTAGTTTATGAAATCTATAATAGACCGCCTATTTATATATTGAGTTGACATTCTCAATGATAACCTACATTGAGTTAACATTCTCAATGGTAGTCACTTGAGTTGCACCTAACTGAGTATACATCACAATGCCAAGCTTACATATCAGATTTACAATCCTGATATAACCTTTGGTTTAACAATCTCGATATAATTATTTAGCATAACAATCCTAATGATAAATTTTCACCTAAGCATTGAGTAACCTCCTCATAAGTGCTCGTATCTTATACCTTATATCTTTCCACATGTAGAAAAAAGGGTCGGTTAACTGATCCAACTCCTTTGTATGATTAACAGATCCTACTATAATGAACGTCTATGCCAACTCTCTTCCGCTTTCACCAATATGTGACATGAAATCCGCTATGGATGATAAGAGTTTCTAATTCTGATATAATCGTATGGCACATTGAGTATCGCATTTGACAACCCTTAGAAGTGTGAACCTAGTGCACCATCGAGCATGAAGTTGATCCATCTTGTTGCATAGCTCCATGTGGTTACATGAACTCCCGAAAGACAAGAAAGTGGGAACATGTGTCCTTGACCCATCCTACTTGGCCAGCACTAGGTCCAGGTTCAACCTGGGCTTGCTTTAGCCATTCAAACACTCATCCTTCTATATATTTTATCACCTTTTCATTTTTGTTTGTCCAATTCATAGTGTATGATTATGTAATGATTTATACATCCATATCCATGTTTATTTTAGCAAGTTATTTAGCTGAATCAATTTTTGTCCGTTCAATTTCGCTCATCCTCATTTAATCCCCTTTTTGACTTCAAACACAACTTATAATTTTTATTATTTCATTTTAAACACTCATCCATATTCATTAACATTTTTTAACATGCCCAAGCAAACATTGATTTTTTTAAGACATAGGATTTTACCTGAATTTTTATGGGTCTGGCCCAGAGTCATACTTGGGTTAGCCTCGTCCTCAAGTTTGCCTAAAGTTTTTGAGACTTGATGCTTGCTCTGTATTTTTCTGAGTTTGGCCCAGAGTTGCCCATGGGTCTATGTCGAGTCAGCCTCTATGTTTTTCTATACTTTTATCAAGGCTTGAATTTTTTGGTTTAATTTTGCAATTTGACCCTATAAATTATACTAATGTAAAAATTAACTTTTGTTAACTTTAGGAAATTATATCTATATAGTTTTTAGGTTAAGTTTATAACCCAATTTACCCTTGCGTGATCCCCATCAATAGTATAGTCCCCGTTTGAATTTACATAATGCTTCAATCAATTATCTATGTATTTTTCAATCAATTATCTATGTATGTTTCAGTCAATTATCTACATATTTTTCAGTCAACTATCTATGTATATTTCAATCAATTATCTACATATGTTCCAAAGTTTAATAGGGTCAAATCTAGGTAAATTCCAATATTCATTTACTTTTTATTCATCTAAACCAATATAAATTTTAAATATAAAATCTAATCTATAGAATTAGGCGTAGATTCAATCTAATTTACCCTTCCCTCCCAAACTACAATGATTATTATATCAATTCATTGCCTAAGGTTTTCTAGCTATTTCAATCCACAAGTATTTTGAATAAAAATTATTGATTTAGATTAGTGGCCATATCTCTAGCTCTAGAAAAGTATATAAATGAAGTTTAAGTACTTATTTACAACATAATCAAATCATAGATAAATCCACTCATTGATTTAGCTTTCCCATCTCTTTAACCTTTATATGTTTTCGATTTAGAAATTGGAGAAGAGATTTTGAAAAATGGTGTTTAGTTTAGGAAGTTTGGAAGAGGAAAAAAATATTAGAGTTTCTTAGCAGCGGCTCGAGTTTCAAATGAAGGAATTGACAGCTTAGGTTATATTTATAGTGAAATTAGGGTTATTAGGTCTTAATTCCAAAATAAAAAAATTATGGAAATGCCACTTGTTCCAATTTATTCCAATTCTGACCACTTTACCCAAATTTAACAAGTCTGTTCATGTAAATATCTTTCCTCCTTTTCCTTTAATGCAACTCAAACATATTCATAAATTTACTATACACAAACAAGAGTTAAAATTACTTACTAATAAAGTTTGGTTTGTCCATATAATCAATTCTTAAGCTTAAATTTCAAAATCAATTCTTAAGCTTAAATTTCAAAATAGGCACCAAAGCCAAAAATGCACGCTATAGTAAACATTCCATATCCTCTTCATCCGTTGTCCGTTTTGACATTTTATATATGAATTTGGGGTAGAAAAATCTAATTGTAGAATGTAAAAATAAGATTCCCTAAATTATTCCCTCATTTGCAAAAATTTAGGCCCCGTTTGGTTTGTTGTTTTTAGTTTTGTGTTTTCGTCTAAACAAAAATGCGCATTTCTTATACATTGTTGGAAAACACGCAATTTTGAAAAATGAAATTAACATAGAAAACAGAAAACAAGTTTATTTGATTTTTCGTGTTTTGAGGCATAACAAAAGGACGGAAAACAATTCATTCCCTCCATTTCCCGTCGATCGTCGTAATGGCTAAGAATTGTAAAAGGATTTCCCTCATTTTCTTGTATTTTGTATTGTATGTTGAAAACACAAAACGCAAAACAAAAAACGAAACCAAACAGGCCCTTAGTTTTTCAGCTTTAAGTAAAACTACCAAAATGTCATTTTTAGTTAAATATTTATTTTTGTTAAAATACGTGGTGTTACACCTTACTTCAAGTGGTTCTACAACAAAATATAGTCTAGATACTAAAGACCAACAATACTCTCAAGTTTAAAGGTTACTGCACATCATTACATGAGATCCTCTATTTTGACTTAGTTGTAGTAAACTATTGAACACTCTCGCTGGGTCATTTTATGATTGTTTCAAACAACCACAAGTATGTAATTATTTTATGCACATCAAACATGATTAATTCACTATTCATTATATGGAGAGCATTATGTACACTAATATCAACATACATATCAATATCCTTTTTTCATACATGTCGAACATGAACATTTTAAGGACAAATATTTTAAACGTTTGGTTCAATACTCATTGTTATGAGAAAATTCGTTGGTGCAATTGATTAAATTCTTTTCCATGATTTTTTACTGGAATATATCTAATTATTACTTATATCACAATACAACAACACATACAATAATAAAAAAACAAAAGCGTACTTTATTTCGAATGGTATTCTCATACAAGAGTTAAATTGTATAATTAATTACATAATTGCTCCCCAATGTACAACTCTACCAATATATTACTTGCACTTGGTGTCAACTATGGTGCCTCATGACAATACTTTCGATTGTCTTCTAAATTAGACTGAGAAAGGGCCACGGTGAATGGATATATGATGTTATTTTTAGCATCTTCTCTCTAGATCACTATCTCTTTATCATTGATAAACTGTCTTATTGTATGGAATTAATGGAGAATTTTTCTCAACCTCTTGTGAGCTCACGGTTCCCTAGCAATCTGTATTATTGCATTATTATTACAATACAATTGCATCGAATTTCAATGCTTAGGATCACTCCTATCTCTTTATTGAATTTGCACATCCATACTGATTCTTTTGCAGCATAATCTAAGGAATTATACTCAACCTCCATGGTTGAATCCACCATCAATAATTATTTGGAACTTTTCTAACTTATGACCCCTTCATTTAGGGTAATATGAATTACTAAACCGATTTGTTATCATCGACATCTTTTTGAAAGCTTGAGTCTGCACACCACTTTATAAGGAGACGTTGTTTTCATATATTAGAAACAAATCCATAATATTTCTCAAATGCTTTAGGATGATCTTAACCGGTGTTTAATAATAGATTTGATTGATGTCGACTAACTGCACATACTACAAAAGAAACATTTGACCTAGAACATAGCATACATGATGGGTCCATTACTGAAGAATAAGGAATCCTACTCATGCACTGTCTCTCCTCGTTAATAGATTTTGAGTCTTCCATAGAAAGAAAAATTCCACAAAACACTAGAATATTTCCAGACTTAGAATTTTCCATACTATATCTTTTTAGTACGATATCTATGTACATAAATTACAACAATCCCGATATCCTTTTAAATCTATCTTTGTACCTAGTATGTAGGATATGATAAAGTTAAGGGTATGCCCTATAGAAAATTATGTAATTTAGTACGGGACTTAACTCTTATAAGCTAATCTTGTTTGAAGTGATGTATAAATTTGGTTTTAATTTTGTCATATTTATGTTGTTATATAGAGATATACATAATGTTAGTTAACACATTAAACGTATGAAAGTAAAAAATCATTATGAAGAGTATTTTATCGATTGCAATTATGAATGTGGTCGTAGTTAAAGGTATTGAATCGATATATACATATAAACACTTATTTCTTAAATGTTTCTAGTCAGGATGTATCAAGAAAAGGGTACCGATACGTTTATTGATACTAGTATGCATAATGCTATCTATATGATGGAAGGTAATTTATTGATGTGCACGTAAAAGTGTATATTTTTACTCCTATATTTACTTTTGACCACTATGGGCACTAAGGGGTTATGTACTTGTGGTTGTTTGGAACAATTATAAAATGACTCGACAAAAGTTTTCCATAGGTTAATACAACTAAGTTAAAATAGAAGATCTCATGGTAACGACGTACAATAGTCTTCATACTAGAGGGTACTGTTGATCTTGAGTAGCTAGGTTATACATTAGTATGGTTAAACACTTGGCATGGCGACTTTGTTAAGACCATAGTTGGGTATACACTAAACTGCTTAGAGTGAGACACTAACAAGGATAAGATTCATCTATTTCCTTGTTGATGTTAGTATTATCGTAATTGGTAGTCAATTTAAAGTCAAAATCTTTCTCCATATTAGACAGATTAAACGATAAACGTTTGAAGCAAGGACTTTAAAGTGGTCTATGCAATTAAATACGGATATCAATAGAGTTTTAAACCTTAGACCAAACTCTAAATGTCAAAGTGATACAGTGACAATGAAAAGAATATGTTACTAGGTAAGCATAAAATAAATTAGGAATTGGATTTCTCCTAAATGATCTATAAGTATTAAACTTGTGCCCGATTCTATATTTTAGCAAAGTTGATACATGCCTCGATGTTAAATTGTTTAAATATTAACCATGGATCGAGTTCACACCAGATAATCAACAAAACCAAGTTGTTTGTTATTTCCAAGTTTGTCCAATATAAAATTTAATTTATAAATATTATAAATTAATAATAAAATTATATCAAATGTTGTGTTAAATTTTTAGGGCATTTTAATTTATTCGTTTGAAGCCGAAAATTAATTAAAACGATGTATAAAAGTTGTAATTGAAGAATGTTGTTAAATATAAAGATTAAATAATCAATTCAAAGTGAGTCGATGGACATTTTGACCAAGTTAAGGTTAAACATTTGCTGAAAATACTAGGGAGAGGTCAAGGGGACTTAGTCTCCTATGATTTAATGGAAATAAGGGCGATATTTGATGTTCAATGGTCTACAAATAAGTAGCCTCTGACCTCCCACTCTCATTCTCTTTACACTTAACTAAAATAAAGCTTGCCTTCATTAAACATTAGTGAAACCAAGCTGATGGCACTGCAACCAATAGCCAATGAGACGTAGGAGAGAACCAAACATCCAACATATCCGATAATCAATAGGATTGCAAGGAGGAGATTATTCCTTATTTTAATTATTCGATTATACACACACACACACACACAAAATCTTCATATCTACGTTTGTACACCCCATTGATCATTTCAGCATGTTTTATAAAAAATTTGAAAACTAATTTTTTAAATTATATATATATATATATATATATATATATATAATTCAGTCATGTTTTATAAAAAAAGTCAAAAGTTAAAATTTTAAATTATTTGAAATTAATTTTAAATTTTTTTAACTTATATATAATTTTTTAAATTTTTGAAACAAAACAATTATATATATGTCTGTTACATTTTAGCATTAATTGAAAAATATAGCTTTAGTATGAAATTATATAAATATATATATTATACATCATTTGCATATATATATATATTATACATATATCTATATATAATAGGAATACCTCCATCTGAATCTCTTGAATTTACAAATTTAACCTTCTCTAGTAATAAAATAAAACAGATAGCACAAAAGGATGTTTTGGTAACTCTTCTTTACCCATGTTTTATTTTACTCTTGTAATATTAATAACTTAATACTTTGTATTCTCTTCAAATTCCATGTTTGATTTCTAAACCAAAGCCTTCGGGTTATTTTAATTTTTATGGCTATTCTTTATATGTTTTGGTTATAAAAAGAAGATAACACAAGTTTTTCTTTAAACAAGTCTAATGGACATGCATGTCGTGCAAGCTTCCATAAAGCAGATATTAAATGTAGTGTACATGAAAGGTGAAACTAGCATAGTGGTGAAAAAATCAATAGGTCATATTTTTGCCGCTTAATCCCATTTGCTAAAGAATTTCCATTTTCATAGAATCAAGATTTTATGGTGATAGAGTTTCAGATAGCAGATGTAGGTAGAGATAGAGATAACCGAATCAAGTAGTTATTTTCGCTTATGAACACAAGTTGGAATAACATACGAAAAAACTACTAAAATTTATATTTGATGAGTTTAAAATTACAAGCAAAGTCGTATTACATCAGTCGTGACCTGAACCAATTGTTCGGAAATTTTATTGAATAGAATGGGTTGAGAATAATGGATTATTGGATTTAGGGTAAAAGTGAGAAGCAGAAATATCATACAGAACTTTCTATTTATAAATGATGTAAACCGCATATAAGTCAAGCTTTGGTTTCAATTGGGTTTTCTAGTTGCTGCTAATTGTCACACAATACATCCATATCTTCTTTTCATCTAATTAAAGAAATATGAATTTACCATGACCAAAATAATAATACATGAAGTTCTATTGTATCATATATAACTTTTGTTTTTGCAAATTTACAAATATCCATTAAAATTTGAAAAAAGCTAGACAACTTTTATTCATGTTTTTATTCTGGTTTATTAGTGTAAATCCAAAAAATATATTTACCCCATTTAACAGTTACACAGGAACCAAATTTATGTCCGAAAATAAAGTAATAAGTTTTGTGCGTATTTGTTCATACTATTTCATAATAATAAAAAGTTAGATCACATATTTACTTGTGTCAAGTATCGATCATTTATGCATATGACTATTATTTCTCAATAAAAAAAATTCTCTAAGTTTTCTTTGCACACTTCCAATGGAGTTGCCTAACGTACTCGTATTAATATAAAAAAATTGTATATTTAATCTAAAATTAGTTTTTAACTAATGTTATAAAAAAACATTTTTTGTAGACGCTTAGTTTCAGATTTAATTAAAAACTATTTATATATAAATACGTACAGGGGGTGTATAATTTCCATACTGAAATTTAAATGTGGAATGAAAGAAATTTATTTTCTCAAACTTTCGACTTTGGTAAATAAAAACATTTTTTAATTTTAGAAAAAGTCAAGATGAATTTAAAATTTAAATGTTTGAAAACTTCAAAACTAGGTTTTTTAAATACATGGCTTTAATTTTAAATAAAATATATATTATATTATATATGTGTGTGTGTGTGTGTGTGTATGTGTGTGTATATTTATACCAGTACTAAATATGTGTTTATATTTATAAATATAAATATTTATCAAATAAATGGCCGAATCATAAATTATTAATATTAATATTACTATAGATATATTAATTATTTGATGTTCTCATAATACCCTTAGGGAAGATCATACCTTTTTAGTATAGTTATGATATTTGTAATATGATTACAAACATATAAATTATGAAATCATAAAATTATATTAAAAAAATATTATTACTAAACAATAATAAATAAATAAATAAATAAATAAATAATTCAAACAAAATTAAATAAATTAAAATATATTCCAAAACCTTTGTATTTATAAATACTAAATATGATTTAGTATAAAATTTGTTATTCACATAAGCACAAAATACGATCTGGTGCAAATTAATAAAAGGACATTTTTGAAATTCACTCTTTTAGTCCCATTGACAATGCACCTGCTTCAACAATGATATCAAAGCTCGTATTGTATTTATGTGAATAATTAACCGACATGTAAGGCGATTCTTTTGAAAAAACCAATTAGATGGGTGTCTAAGGAAAAATTGCTTAAACTAAAAAGAAGGTTGATCTAATTAAGGAACGTTCTATGAATATCAAAACTCTCGATTTTCTAGCCTTTACCAAGCTTTTCGAGGAAGTATGTTCCAACGGTGCGCCTTTATGGAAGGCTCATAAGTGTTTTATGCCTTAGATTGATTCAAACAAGCGTAACTGAATATATAAAATAAATTTAAAATAGTTTTAAATTTCAATAAATAATTACATAATTTTATAAAGAGTTAGAATATGTAGATTTAAAATTGTTTTAAATTAAAATTAAATTTTATGGATTAAATTTAAATTTAAAATTATTTTTAACCCATTAGGGTGGCAAAGTGGTAAGGCACCGGAATAACACACAAAAGGTCGCTAATTCGGTCCTGCTATGACACATAATTCTTAAGGCAATAATGCTTAGCCCCATTTCACTTACTTGGAGTCTAAATGTGGCTTTCGTTCAGGCTCCCCCAGGTTTACTCAATCGGTTCTTGGGTTGCCAAAAGAAATTAAAATTTATAAGGGTTAGGAATCTACTATAAAATTGTTTTTAACTTGTATTCATAAAGGTTATAAATAAATAAATTTAAATTTTCTTTAAATTATATATATATATATATATGTATATATATAAAATAAATTTCATATTTATAATTGATTAAATTATGCAATTAATAAAGAAAGAATACATAATTATAAATATAACTTAATGAATTATAAATGTTATAATTATTGTGTGTGTGTGTATTATATGTATAAAAATGTGAATTAAATAAGTTAAAACCCATGAGATTTAAGGTAATATACATTGAATGTATATAAAGATATATGATATCATGAGTTATACTCATCTCCCTTAGATGGTCAATAGTATTTTATAAATTTATTTTAAGTTAAGAATTTAAAATAATAATGCTCTCCATTATTTATCATATAAATATAGTATCTTACCTACTTATGGTTGTTGAGCAACCTCAAGTCATAGAAAATCTAAGGCGGTCTTTATATTATCCCTAGATAAGTAAGTATGGTATGTAACTTTGTTAAGCAACCTCAAGTGTTACGTAACTTCACTTAAGATATCGCAAAATGAGTTTATGATATGTAATGTACTAAATGTTTTGTTGAGTAACCATAAGGTCATGAAAATGATAAGAAGCATATTAAAACTATGTTAGGAGTTACATATGGGATATAATTAGTGAAGTGCTACTTATCGTTTATGGGGGCGATAATTTGTTGAGTAACCTCAAGGTTGTAGTAATATGATAAACGGATCCTAATACATGTTGAAGGAATTTATGAAATCCTTATATCTCTTTTAGGGTTTTTAAGAGATGCAAAATTCGATGGAAGCCTTATTATATAAATATACTAAACCAATTTAATATGTATAAGAGCATATGTGATGTTATAAAATGTACTAAAAAATAAATTTATATAATTAATAAAATTGTTTGTCGGTTAAAATATGCTAAATGAATGAATTAAAGATTGATAGAGAAATGTAAAATATTCTTATCAATAAATCATTTGGTATGGTATAGCTTTAAGACCTAAGCAATACGCAAAATTGTATTACTGTTAAAACTATTCATACCTTGGTAACTTAAGTATTAATTTGCCAAAGATTATGTAAGGTTTTCTATGAGTTTTGAACTCTAAAGTAATACAAGAGTATGAATATTTGATCCATATTTGATTACATCCAAAAGCCATATGGTGTAGCATTTGTATTATATGAAATCCCGATGAAAATATTTCACTCGAATTGGGCAAATAAACCATAGTGCGAAACTATGTGTTCAATATAATTGAAAATAATAAGGTCTCGTTGTATTGGTGACAACATTAGACTAAAGGACTACAAATAGTGGTTGATGACGCAGGTGTGTTAGGTCCGTATGTTTGGTTTCTTCCACTTTTTTCGTCAAACCTGTATCGATTTTCCATTTGCGCTCATATGGTGCGGTGTTCTGCCTACTCCTCATCATAGTATCTATGCTTTCTGTAAATATTCTGGTAGTAATATGCTTGGATGTCATTTGCTTTGGTTTGTTGGATATGTGGGTTTTCTTGTGCTATTTTTTGTTTCCTGGCAATTGCTTTGTGACGACCGCCCATGACCCCTGCACTAAACCTAGAAATAGTGCGCTGTAAAGTGTGCGAGGCAGCCATGGACGATTGCCAAGGTTAAGTTAAAGCAGCAGAATCTATCGTATTACTCACAGCGCATGGATAAAATACAATAGAGAATATATATAGTGAAGCTTTACAAAATAGAATCTCATCATATAAGCTTCATAATAGTTGAATACAAACATCTGAATATTCAATACATCAAGCCTCACTACATATCACTCAGAGAATTATACAAAGCAGCGGAACACCCAGTACATATAGTAAGAAAATAATATGCAAGCCTCCAGCTCGTCTTCGTCATCAGCATCGTTGGAAAATAAGAACAGCACCTGTCACCTGCTACCTAGTCTGCCCATCCCAAAATGGATGAACAGCCCAAGGCAATAAGAGTTAAACATAAAGCCTTGAGTCAGACAACAGTCTTAGTGAGCGGTAAATTAACTAACAACATACCAAAAGAGCATAAAGGAAAAAGGAATAGGAATCCAACCCTCCCACTCCACCTCTTTCTATAGTGATAGCCCCCAGACACACACTAAGCAGAAGTAAACATAGCAAAGCAAACATTTAAAGTAAAGTAATTATCACTCGAGTCAAGGGCAATGCTTTCCAAGTACAAACCCCCAAGGCCTAAACCAAGATCAGATAAGCACCCAGAAAATACCGCTCTTGAGACCGAATGACGATACAACCAAACATCCATGACTCTGGCTATCACTGTTATCATTGCTTCGATATCACCGTTAATTGAATGACCGGCACATTCTTTCAGCCGTCCGTCAAGGGCTAATGGAAACCCCGGTTCTAGACAGAACTCCGCACGTCGTCGCAGCCCGTGCCTAGGACTATCGAATCTGCCCAGAGTACTCGACTACAATCATAGTCTTTAGGGACTATCGAATCTGCCCAGCGTACTCTTGCTTTGAGTCTGCTAGAACCTTCAACAATGATGAAATCGCAGCCTTCTAGTCATCCTCCTCGACGACTATTCTCATACTAGCTCAAGCGCCTCTCGAGCAAACCATTATCCTCAAACCCAAACCATTTCACCGAGTTATCAACATGCTTGGAATGATCCCGTCTGGATTAAACCAAGGCTATCTCATATCATGCCTCGCTTCATCTCATCATAGCAAAGCCTCATCTCAACATCATCATCATCAAATCTATCCATATGAGCTTCATCATCTGCCACATATGCCACGAGTAGCTTTTCCAATTAAAGAGCCTTTCCCTTAGCTTTTGAATCATCTTCGACCAACTTGTCTAAATCAAATCATCAATCAACTAATTCATAACAATCAATCAAGTCAACCATTAATCCAAGTAATCAAGCATTCAAATATGATCTAATAAACAATTATAACAATAATGGCAATCTTGTAAATAAAGAGTCTAAATCTAACAAGCATGAAACATGAGCAATATCTCTATAACTTGATGAATGAACTTGCATAGGTTAACATGTAGTAAAATGGATGTCAAATCATCATGAACAATGGATCTATACTCAAGTTTACCGAAATGCATGAAAATCACTACTTTAACACAAAATCAAGCCAACGATCCGATATACTCCTTTGGATCCGTGTGAGAGATAATCACCACTCACCAAATCACCTAAACACTTCAAAAGCAACACACTTCAGATCTGGACAGCGAAGGATCTAACTCGATCTATCACAATCCTGCTTCAAACGATGAAATCTCTCTTCGATGGATGAAGATCTTCAACTTTAGCTCTTGGATCTTCAATCTTGGATGGAAGAAAGTACTAAATCAAAGTGGAGAAAAGAAGTGAAGAAGTATAGAACTAGAGCTCTCAAAATAGCAGCACTTCGTCGCTTCAAAAATCCGGATCCCAAAAAGTGAGAAAAACCCGTGTATTTATAGGCAGAATTTCCTTAGGTCGTTCGCCCCCGCCTTAGGTCGTCCACGACCTAACAAGACCCCACGACCTACGACCTAACGGTATTGCCGACCTAACGACCTACGACTTAACCATCCACTTCGACCTACGAAAATGCGGCCTAACGACTTAACAACAATCGCGACCTAACACTTGCGCGACTTACACATATGTGCGACCTAACTACACCCAGCATACTATCATAGGTCATCTACGACCTAACTAAACATACCTTAGCGACTCATCGACTTATCATAACTCATCTACGACCTAAGAAAACCTTACGACTTAACTGTCTCCGACCTAAGACTTAACAGTACAACAGCCTAAGCCATAACACACGACCTAACCTTAGCTCGCTCCTAAGTCGCTCACGACCTATCTCCTTAAGTCGTCTGGGCGACCTAACTACTCATAACTGCTAAACTTAGGTCGCTCACGACCTAACTAAGCACAGCACCCCATAGGTCGCTCACGAACTAACTACAACAACTCCTTAATTCGTTAACCCGCTTATCTCCTAGGTCGTTAACTCGCTAATTCTTAAGTCGCCGCTAACTACTAGGTCGTTCACTTCTAATACTAACTTCCATAGGTCGCTGTCTTTCCTTAAGTCATCCCAATACTTAAGTCGTTAACTCTTAAGTCATTCACTCGACCTAAGCCACCACACGACCTAACTTCTACACGACTTATCCCATAATCCTTAGGTCGCCAACTTCCTTAGGTCGCCAACTCCCTTAAGTCGCTCCACCGACCTAACTACTATACGACCTATGCTCCAAACGACCTAACTCTGGACGCTCTAACAACAGTTTTACTATGTTTCGATCCGTAAAAATACGAGTCGTTACATTCTCTCCCCCTTAGGAATTTCGCCCCCGAAATTCCAAACAAACAATAGCAATCAAAAACTATTATGCATGCCTACCATCCATAGCAATCAACAAACCATGCATCCAATTACTAGCCTAGCATGCAGAATTCTAAAACTAGTACAAGTTACAATATCGTGAGATGACATGACACCTTATGGCCATACCTCGAAGAGTTCAGGATGAGTTGCCTTCATCCTCTCTTCCACCTCCCATGTACAGTCGTTAACATCATCACTCCATTGTAACTTGAGCAACCTAACTACCTTCCTCCTAAGCTGTTTCGTGTCAGTTTCCACAACACGAAGCGGCTTACGAGGTCTCTCAACAACTGGATCTACCTCAAAATCTTCACAGCTATCGGCAGAAACTACTGTATTCGAGTCATGCACATACTTCTGTAGATACGATACATGAAAAACATTATGCACACCCGACATCTTTTCTGGTAACTCCAATTTATAGGCGAGCTTTCCAATTCGCTCGATGATCGGGAATGGTCCAACAAATCTCGGAGTCTAGCCATAAGAAGAATGCTTGGTATAAATAACTCACTGTCAATTTTCCTTTCTTCCCGAATCGAATAACATTCTTCAGTGGAGAAATCTTCACAAAAACCATATCACCTACGTCGAATTCCAAATCCTTACGACGCTTATCGGCATAACTTTTCTGTCAGTCTTGGGCTGCCTAAGATTCAAATCCTTTTGGGAGAAAAGATACTTCAACGACTTATGATGTGTAAACAACTTGAATCGAACTCCCAATAGATAATGTCTCCACATCTTTAGAGCAAATACAATCGCTGCCAACTCCAAATCATGAGTCGGATAATTCCTTTCATGCGGCTTCAGTTGTCGACTTGCATACGCAACAACTTTACCTTTCTGCATCAACACTGCTCCAAGTCCATTACCACATGCGTCGGTGTAAACCACCATCTCTTCATTTCCACTAGGAATAGTCAAAACAGGAGCACTTGTCAATTGCTCTTTCAGGATTCTGAAAGCTTGCTCACACTTAGCATCCCATCTGAATACTTGGTTCTTTTTCGTCAATCCTGTTAATGGTGCAGCCACCTTGGAAAAGTCTTTGATAAATCGACGATAGTATCCTGCTAATCCAAGAAAACTTCCCACATCAGATGCATTCTTAGGTCTAACCCAATCCTGGATTGCTGCCACTTTAGCGGGATCAACCGCTATTCCATTTCCAGAGACAATATGGCCTAAGAACCTCACTTCACTCTTCCAGAAGTGACACTTCGAAAACTTAGCCTTCAGCTGATGTTTCTGTAAGATTTCCAAAACAATACGCAAGTGCGTCTTGTGCTCTTCTTCAGTTCTGGAATAAATCAAAATATCATCCACGAACACAAGTACGAACTTGTTCAACTGATCTCTGAACACTCTATTCATAAGATCCACAAAATATGCTGGCGAATTAGTCAATCCAAACGGCATTACCAGCCACTCAAAGAAACCGGATGGTGTCCTGAAAGCAGTCTTCGGCACACTATCCTTAGCCACTCTTAACTGGTGAAATCCCGTTGCCAAATCCATCTGAGAAAACACCTTAGCTTCGTGAAGCTGATCAAACAAGTCATCTATTCTTGGCAATGGATACTTGTTCTTCTTAGTCACTTTATTCAGCTCACGATAATCCATACACAACCTCAATGATCCATCCGCTTTGGTTGCGAACACAACTGGTGCACCCCATTCGGACACACTACGCCGAATGAATCCTTTCTGTAAAAGATCATCAACCTGCACCTTCAACTCTTGCTGTTCCCTAGGCGCCATCCGCCTAAGAGGCATCACAACAGGTCTGGCTCTTTCAACTAGATCGATACGAAACTCAATCTCTCTATGCGGCGGTAACCCTTTGACCTCATCAAAGACATCCTCAAATCCATTAGCGATTGGCACCGATGACAGTCCATCCCGTGGAACAACCAGTGAATACATGAAGCTCATGAAGACGCCTTCCTCATGCTTACATCGTATCACAACCTTTCGCCCCTCCACATTCTCGACTGTCACCTCCAACCTTTAACAATCAACCTTTGCCGCATACTTCCTAAGCCAGTCCATACCCAAAATAATTCCGAACCCCGCAAAGTTCAGAACAAAACAATCACAAACAAAAGAGCAATCATGACTCGATACAACCAAACCACGGCATAGCATACAAAGACAGGACGAACCCCCAACTGGATTAGTCACAACCAATGGTCTATCAACAATATCCGGTTCTAAACCCAACCGGCCTACAAGTTCATTACAAACAAAAGAATGCGACGCCCCAGTATCAAATAACACTCTAACTGGAACACCACATATGGAAAGAGTACCTTGAACCACCACACTCTTTCCTTTCTCCTCTGCAGTAGGAGCTTTTGAAGATGATGGAACAGCCCCCAAAGCATAAGCTTGCACAATCTGCTTGTCCTTCCGCGGTTCTGGAAAATTCTTCCTGATATGCCCCGGCTTGTCACAGTTGTGGCACTTCACCGGCACCTTCGGATTCTTGCAATCTCTGGAGAAATGGCCCTTCTGCTGAAAGTTGTAGCAGGTCACTTCGCCCTTCGGCTTCTTCTGGCCATCCTTACCCTTTTTCTACTGCTGCTTCCTCTTCTTGTTTCCACCCTGCTGTGGTTTAGACTCCTCCTTGGTCACAGCAACAACAGATCCCTCTTTAGGAAACAGATTCTCATGCCTAAGGGCCTTCTCTACAAGCTTCTCAAATGGATCGTCCAAATGATCCACCAACTGCCTCCCAAGATAACTGTCCAAGCCTGTCACAAACTTCTCATTCTTCTGATATGAAGATTCTATATACGACCGGGCATACTTGGACAAAGCTTCAAACTCAGAAACATACTCAAGAACTGGTCTTCCACCTTGCTTGAGCTCCATAAACTTCTTGAACAGAACAGACTTCTGAGCTGTAGAAATGAACTTAGCTTCAAATCTGGCTTGGAATTGCTCCCAATTAATTTCTTCCTCCGGAGTATCAATGGTGATAGAGTTCCACCAGTCAGAAGCTCTCCCTTGAAGTTGTCTTGATGCGAGCTTCCTTTTGGTTGCATCCTCGATTCCCAAATCACCAAAGATCCTTCTACAAGCATTTATCCATCTCTGGACCTCAATAGTTGACTCTGTTCCTAAGAAAACCTTTCTTCCAAGAGCCGTATAATCTTTACACAGCTTAGCAAAATCCACCGGTTTTGGAGTTTGAACTTGAACTCCAACATCTGCTGATGGCCTCGGAGCTGGCATCCTTCTCATGATCGAAGTCATCATAGCCTCGAACATAGAAGTATAATCAGCAGCCCGCCTCAGTAGCACGGTCTTCCCTAGCAGCTGGTCTCCCTCTTCGACTCATTCTTAATATCTATAAAAAGAAATGATCAGCACATCTTGAGAAACAACTGCATAAAGGACTCAAATTCTTCTAAGCTACAATATTATATATAGTAATCATCCATCAAAATACAATTACGTCTCTCATACGTAGTTACGTCAGCGAGCGTTGGGTAAAATCGATTAACCAAAGCTCTGATACCAAATGTGACGACCGCCCATGACCCCTGCACTAAACCTAGAAATAGTGCGCTGTAAAGTGTGCGAGGCGGCCATGGACGATTGCCAAGGTTAAGTTAAAGCAGCAGAATCTATCGTATTACTCACAGCGCATGGATAAAATACAATAGAGAATATATATAGTGAAGCTTTACAAAATAGAATCTCATCATATAAGCTTCATAATAGTTGAATACAAACATCTGAATATTCAATACATCAAGCCTCACTACATATCACTCAGAGAATTATACAAAGCAGCGGAACACCCAGTACATATAGTAAGAAAATAATATGCAAGCCTCCAGCTCGTCTTCGTCATCAGCATCGTTGGAAAATAAGAACAGCACCTGTCACCTGCTACCTAGTCTGCCCATCCCAAAATGGATGAACAGCCCAAGGCAATAAGAGTTAAACATAAAGCCTTGAGTCAGACAACAGTCTTAGTGAGCGGTAAATTAACTAACAACATACCAAAAGAGCATAAAGGAAAAAGGAATAAGAATCCAACCCTCCCACTCCACCTCTTTCTACCGTGATAGCCCCCAGACACACACTAAGCAGAAGTAAACATAGAAAAGCAAACATTTAAAGTAAAGTAATTATCACTCGAGTCAAGGGCGATGCTTTCCAAGTACAAACCCCCAAGGCCTAAACCAAGATCAGATAAGCACCCAGAAAATACCGCTCTTGAGACCGAATGATGATACAACCAAACATCCATGACTCTGGCTATCACTGTTATCATTGCTTCGATATCACCATTAATTGAATGACCGGCACATTCTTTCAGCCGTCCGTCAAGGGCTAATGGAAACCCCGGTTCTAGACAGAACTCCGCACGTCATCGCAGCCCGTGCCTAGGACTATCGAATCTGCCCAGAGTACTCGACTACAATCATAGTCTTTAGGGACTATCGAATCTGCCCAGCGTACTCTTGCTTTGAGTCTGCTAGAACCTTCAACAACGATGAAATCGCAGCCTTCTAGTCATCATCCTCGACGACTATTCTCATACTAGCTCAAGCGCCTCTCGAGCAAACCATTATCCTCAAACCCAAACCATTTCACCGAGTTATCAACATGCTTGAAATGATCCCGTCTGGATTAAACCAAGGCTATCTCATATCATGCCTCGCTTCATCTCATCATAGCAAAGCCTCATCTCAACATCATCATCATCAAATCTATCCATATGAGCTTCATCATCCGCCACATATGCCACGAGCAGCTTTTCCAATTCAAGAGCCTTTCCCTTAGCTTTTGAATCATCTTCGACCAACTTGTCTAAATCAAATCATCAATCAACTAATTCATAACAATCAATCAAGTCAACCATTAATCCAAGTAATCAAGCATTCAAATATGATCTAATAAACAATTATAACAATAATGGCAATCTTGTAAATAAAGAGTCTAAATCTAACAAGCATGAAACATGAGCAATATCTCTATAACTTGATGAATGAACTTGCATAGGTTAACATGTAGTAAAATGGATGTCAAATCATCATGAACAATGGATCTATACTCAAGTTTACCGAAATGCATGAAAATCACTACTTTAACACAAAATCAAGCCAACGATCCGATATACTCCTTTGGATCCGTGTGAGAGATAATCACCACTCACCAAATCACCTAAACACTTCAAAAGCAACACACTTCAGATCTGGACAGCGAAGGATCTAACTCGATCTATCACAATCCCGCTTCAAACGATGAAATCTCTCTTCGATGGATGAAGATCTTTAACTTTAGCTCTTGGATCTTCGATCTTGGATGGAAGAAAGTACTAAATCAAAGTGGAGAAAAGAAGTGAATAAGTATAGAACTAGAGCTCTCAAAATAGCAGCACTTCGTCGCTTCAAAAATCCGGATCCCAAAAAGTGAGAAAAACCCGTGTATTTATAGGCAGAAATTCCTTAGGTCGTTCGCCCCCGCCTTAGGTCGTCCACGACCTAACGAGACCCCATGACCTATGACCTAACGGTATTGCCGACCTAACGACCTACGACTTAACCATCCACTTCGACCTACGAAAATGCGGCCTAACGATTTAACAACAATCGCGACCTAACACTTGCGTGACTTACACATATGCGCGACCTAACTACACCCAGCATACTATCATAGGTCGTCTACGACCTAACTAAACATACCTTAGCGACTCATCGACTTATCATAACTCGTCTACGACCTAAGAAAACCTTACGACTTAACTGTCTCCAACCTAAGACTTAACAGTACAACAGCCTAAGCCATAACACACGACCTAACCTTAGCTCGCTCCTAAGTCGCTCACGACCTATCTCCTTAAGTCGTCTGGGCGACCTAACTACTCATAACTGCTAAACTTAGGTCGCTCACGACCTAACTAAGCACAGCACCCCATAGGTCGCTCACGACCTAACTAAGCACAGCACCCCATAGGTCGCTCACGACCTAACTACAACAACTCCTTAAGTCATTAACCCGCTTATCTCCTAGGTCGTTAACTCGCTAATTCTTAAGTCGCCGCTAACTACTAGGTCATTGACTTCTAATACTAACTTCCATAGGTCGTTGTCTTTCCTTAAGTCGCCCCAATACTTAAGTCGTTAACTCTTAAGTCATTCACTCGACCTAAGCCACCACACGACCTAACTTCTACACGACTTATCCCATAATCCTTAGGTCGCCAACTTTCTTAGGTCGCCAACTCCCTTAAGTCGCTCCACCGACCTAACTACTATACGACCTATGCTCTAAACGACCTAACTCTGGACGCTCTAACAACAGTTTTACTATGTTTCGATCCGTAAAAATACGGGTCGTTACATGCTTGGTGTCTCTTCTCTTGTTTATGGTGCCTGAAATGGAAAATATAAGTCTGGCAATTCGGTGTGCTAGCTTGTTTTGGAATATCATTAAATGGCATCAGTTTCTTGATCACTTTAAGTTGTTTTGCTATTTTGGAACTTGAAGGCTTAGGGCTTGGATGTAATAATTTTTGGAGTTTGCCACGGTGCTTTCTTTTGGGAATCTGTAGGCTTATCCCGATCATGTCATTGGGTTATTTCATTTCAAAGTATTTAAAACGTTATAGTTTATAGCATTGTTATGAGTGCAGACACATGTAATAGTGAATGTAAGATGCTACTATAGTTGTTGAGTAACTATATGACTGATATTGCACTTTTGGTGAATGTGCCATGGTTGCATAGTTGTTGAGGCGTCTCTGCCTCACACCTATAATGAAATTTGTAAAAATGGTACAACCACTATAAAACCGGTTTACAAATGCAAAATAATAATACTTTATTTTGTCCATTAAATAGGCGTAGGAATTCGATCACTGAAATACTAGTTTTGATTAGTTTGCTTAATTCTGGCTTATTTGATGACCTAAAAATGTTGAACGAATGCATTTCTATAAAGAATTCAATGTAGTTTTATAGCAAAGAGTTTCTCTTTTGAATAGTTTGACCTTTAAAAAGAAAAGCAAAGGTTTAAGAATGGTAATAATATTGGCATAGTTGGAATGAAAAGGGTGAATGATCACCTCTTCTTCACGAAGAGACATCGGAAATAGAATTAATTAAAATATTTAAAGGCACTTAATAAAGGAATAAGAAATATGATTCATATTCCAAATGAATTTTTCCTTAATAGAAAATTGCACTATAAGATTTATTTTTTTGAGTTCGAGATATTTGATCTAAAACTCTCAACTTTAAATTAGTTATGGTAAAAAAAATAAACAGCCTGTAGTAAGTATTTACATGGGTTTCATATTTCAAACATTGTTATTATGTCATCGGAAATAGTTAGAGCATACTATATAACACTTACTGGTTGATGCATCAAGTTTTGAAAGATTACGTTTGTGTATGCCAAATATTATTTGTGAAACAATGATTATTTTCAATATTGATCGAAAATAGAAGCAAAATTGTTTTAGTATGAATATCCATTATGAAACAAATATGTGCTTTAGTAATTTGATGATGCTATTTGTTTTCATAGCAATAGTGATGCGTTATCTATAGAAATTACAGAAGCAGATAAATATTCAATAATTAATTTTGAAATTATGGACCAAGTCGTATACTTGAAAAGTGTTCTCATGTGATTGTAAATCATATGGTGCTTGTGAATTGTATCTCAAATGATTAAGGGAAAAGTACTCATTCGGTGGGAGTGACAATGTAGTTAACTTACATTTCTAATTGATACATATAGACATATGTAATCCAAGATCTAGTGATACCGAAAGTGGATTCACTTCATTAAATCCACTGATCATTTATCTTAGATATGAACGTATGTAATCGATACACAAGTAACATATATATAATAAGTTAATAGAATATAAAATGAAATTATAAAATATATAATATGCAAAGGACATAAAATTTGATTTGTTCGAATATATGAGTATTTTCGGCAAGACTTCCAATAGTACCTAAAAGTGAATAAGATTCACTCTCAAAGTTATTCCTTATTGTGCTACATAATGATGTATCGATGGGGAGTAATCAGACTCTATTGCACAAAGTACTACTAATAATGAGTAAAATTGAGTTACTTTTTTATATAAGGACATTTACTTAGCAGTAAACACATATGTTAAATTTGATTTCATCTGAAGTATAGTTCACGAATTCATATAAGATATGAATTGGAAATGAACCCCAATCTTAATTATTAAAACAAGCGATTGTCCAAATTACATTATGAACATAGGCTTTGTAAACTCAAAACTAAACCTATTTTACATAAGTCTATAGGCAGTTCATAAAATGATTTTATTTCCTATTTCATTCCATTGAGAAACAACTCGTTGTTTCAAGACATACCACCTTGTCGAAGGAAATTATATCTAGTGAAACTAATGGTAATGCGAAAAACATGGATACTATCCAATATTCTAGCATAGTAATTGATCACATAGATGAAGTAAATTTAACCAAGCTCAAAACGGACATAGCTCATTAGAATGTTAATAAGAATTCTTGAACATTGAAGAGAAATTACGAGTTTCTTATCAATGTCGAGAAAATGAATTGTTAGTAATAATAATCACCATAGTTATCGATAGGCCATGGAGAGTATAACTCTACCACATGGCGTGATATTCTAAAACCAAAATGGATTCCAAGTACATTGACAAATTATGGTTTTGGTAATTGCACCCGAAAGGATAATCAATCAGTCAAAATTATGTCTTTGAGAAGAAGATCAATGCAACTGGAGTTATATAAAGCAATGTTGAAAGGAAATAACTTCATTGATTTCAAATGTTGAAATTAGAGGTGTAATTCGCTAGTCAACATGCTTAAAGTCCATTCGGATTCTACTCGCACATTATCGTAAGATATGACTTTGAGTTTTGGCATATTGATGTTGAAATAGAACTCTTAAATGATGATTTAGAATACACTATTTGCACACAACATCTAAAATATCTTGAAGTCTATGGGAGTGATAACATTGTTTATATGTTTTTTTGAATATGACTCAAGAGCTGATACAACAATGAGGTCAAACAAGCATCTAGAGGCTGAGTAAGTATTTTAATACAAAAATCAAATCGTTTGGTTATAGTCAAAATGCAGAGAAAGCATGTGACTGTAAGAAAGAAAATCAAAGGTACTAAATCATTTTTAACATTTTAAGTAAAAAGTATACTACTAATTGTTAATGATGTACTCGGATTAAAATTAGTTTTAGTTTAGTTGTTTAATTCTCGATGAAGAATTTAAAATGGACATGTCTTATATCTGACATTAGATATTGTTGGGGTTGTCCCAATCTTTATACACATACACCATATGTTTGCACAAAAAATGGGCAAACACTCAAATCGTTGTTGTAGAGCTGTAAATATTGTTTGTAGTATATAGCTATTGTTTGATGAAAATTAGTTGCGGATGTTTAAGGTAGAAAATCAGTAATTTGCAATAAAGAATATGTAAAGGACTTACGTGTAAAAAGACATAGAATTTATAGTGGTTCGGCCTAAATGTGCCTACGTCCACTGTTCCTCTTTTATTATCCCTTTCATTTCTGATTACAAGTACAAGCTTTGAATACGAGTAAACATGCTATTAGAACTAAGATTTTTTCCTCTCGAAGTTGTCTACCATTGTTGCTGAAAGCATCGCTCTTCAGCATCTCCTTTTTTTATGATGTCATGTGCTTGGTATTTATAGAATGAAGATATAAGGAGAGGCAGCTGAGTATATAGTATTTGAAATTTGGGCCAACCTTCCTTCCGCCAAGATTTGGTTCAACCTTCCTTACATGATTGTCAAACTATTCCACTTGTGACGACCGCCATACACCGCCAAGAACCCTGGAACGCGTCATGAAGAAATCCATCGTCATGCCATGACTAAAATTTCCAACTTTTTTTTAGACCAGTTATACCCGGGTTGAGCCCCAAGCAAACCTTCACCCAACTTCAAGCAGCATTACTCCCAGCCGACTCCATGTAAACCCTTAAATTTCTCATGCCTGACTCCAAGCAACCACCAAACCAAATATTTGGTTCAATCAATGGACGAACTCCAAGCAGACTCCATATTTTAAAGGTCCAACTCCATGCAAGCGCCGAACCAAAGTTTTGGTTAGGTCATCGGACCGACTTCAAGCGGACTCCAGATTTTCTAAACCCGACTCTAAGCAAGCGCCGAACCAAAGTTTTGGTTCGGTAATCCAACCGATTGCAAATAGACTCGAGATTTTCAAGCCCCGACTCCAAGCAAACGCCGAACCAAAGTTTTGGTTCGGTAATCCAACCGACTCCAAGAAGACTCCAGATTTTCAAGGCCCGACTTCAAGCAAGCGTCGAACCAAAGTTTTGGTTCGATCAACGGGCCGACTCCAAGCAGACTCGAGATTTTCAAGCCCCGACTCCAAGCAAGTGCCGAACCAAAGTTTTGGTTCGGTAATCCAACTGATTCCAAGCAGACTCCAGATTTTCAAGGCCAGACTCCAAGCAAGCACCGAACCAAAGTTTTGGTTCGGTCATCGGGCCGACTCCAAGTAGACTTGAGATTTAAGACATGTTGAAGGTGGTGATTATTGAAGACCGAGGATCTTCATAGCGTGAGGACTGCTTGTTGACATGCTCTAGGTCGCTCCCATTATAGAGTTATTTATAGCGATGGTCTCCTAGTTGTGGAGATTTTTTCGGATTGCAAGGGCTTCTCGCCTAGTAATGGCCGAGGAAAGTGCCTTCGGTTTTGTTCAGTCCCAGAAACTAACTAGTATGGATGTTTGTCTGACATTATATTCTAAATCACATTTGGGTGGTTTCTATAACTGTATATCAGTTGGTGGGGTAGAAGGCAGCTTCTTTTAGCGTAACACCCTTTCCCGAGACATACGAGCTCAGGAAGTTATACTTTTCTAGAAATCAGTCATGTGACGTGGAATGACAATGTGGCATTCAAAGTGGAACCTATTTTGATCAAAATGTGGTTTTGTATGAAAAGCGTGGCTTTGAAGAAATTTGAGCATAGCCTCACATCCTGAAAGATGATATTGGATACTATGTGGTCCAGACACAAATTCTGAATAAGTGAGTATGTATGGTGGTGTCCAGCACGTTGGACCCTTTGGGGGAAAACATCCCTCAAAACATTTATTGCCCCATTTTGATAAAGTGGTTAGCTTGAGAAAAGCAAGGAACTACCGGTTATCAGTAGTAGTATAGCAAGTACAATTCCAAGTGACTTGCTTGAGAAAAGCGATTAAGGCACCGCGGGAACTACGTTTGTTATGTGTGGATCGGAGAAAAGGCCACCAGTTCCCTATCATGTTGGAAAATCCAACTCCAATACGAGCTTTACGATTTTGATTGTAGTCCCAAAATAGCTGTAATGACTTGCAAATATTTCAGCTACCCCGTTTTGGTATCATATATTCCGTTTGGGATATTCCGTTGACCTAGTCTGGATATATTCCCTTAGACTTAGTCCGGATATTGATACCTTATTTGAATAAGTTATTTGAAAGGTGTTTTCCAAAAGAATGTCATTAAAGATAATATCAAATTATTTTGGTAATAAAAGTGTTTTGGTTATCATAAGGTAAAACCCGTCCGTATTTATGCGTGGGGGTGGTCTTATGAGGTACCCTTCTTTTCAAAGGTTTTGATAACATAGTCATATTAAATTTCGAGTATCTCACGTTGGTTTATCAAGCTTGATCCATGTATTTTTAATAGTTGGGTCAGATCCGAGTAGTTTCAGGTTTAGCTGAAGACGCTTGGAGTTTCTAGAGGAGAGCTGGAGGTCTTCATCATCTTATAGACGTATTCTATTATCCGCTGCATCTATTGCATTTGTTTTGTTGTTTTCAGCATTTGTAAGGACAGGGGTTTATAACTGTCCAGGCTGAATCTAGGTTAGACTCTGGTATTGTATTTTAAAATTTTCCGCTGTAAAGATTATTATTGAAATAATATATGTTATTCCATTCGTGTGAGATTCTGTTATGTCTTTATTTTCTTTCTACACTTAATGATCCGCTTATTCGTGCAATTTGAGTTGGACATGTGTGGTTTATTGTCGATTCAAAGGGTATAGAAAAACGGGCCATTATAGTGTCCCTGGGTGACCATCTACCTGAACTCCAAACAGTGATGTTTTCTCATCTTTATGTGCCTTGCTGACCCAAAGGAGAGATCATGCATAGTTGTAGGGACTAGTTTGATTTTTTGTCTTTACTTTGTGTAGCATGTAAGCACCCTCGGGTCGATTAGCACATGCAATGGATTTACGAATCCTTCCTTCACCTTTTTCCAAGGATGAAGATCTAAGAGTAGATGGTAGAGCCCTGCAATTGCTTAAGATTGATTAGAGTGAAAGAAAAGTAATTATATAGTACCACCTTTGTGCCCCCGTTTTTCAGCAAGTGTGGAGATCTTGGCAGGTGTCTACGGAGCCGAGTTAGCCCCTTATAAAGATTTGTAGTGGGCACTCAAAAGTTTTTGTTTTCCTGGAGGGTGGACTAGTAACTCTTGGTCTTATCTCCCTCTCTTTTCATATTTATTGAACATAACCCTAGGTAAGGAGAGCTATTGACATTATTTGAATCATGTCCGGTACGCGTTGGATTGGTGATGCCGTCGTGCATGATAGGAGTGACGAAGTGTCATGTTTGTCATATCTAGACTTTGAGTATTCACTCATCATGACTTCGGTATTCAAGTTGTGATATTTCGATCCATCGATGGGATCCTAATTGTAGTACTTTGATTTGATGCTGGATCGAAAAAGGGCTGTGCTTGGGGTTCATTTGGTTATGTGGAATGTCTCCTGTGTTATCTAGACTGGGACTTTCCTTGTATTATGACGTTGAGGTCGAATACTTCTGTCTGCCCTAAGCGTGTCAAGAGTTTATCCACCAAATCTTTATGTTAAGCAGTGAAGTGTTTACTGATTTCAACCACAAACCATGTCGAATTTACGTCCGATAATTTTTATCACCGGGAGGTTATTATACCAGTCTTCCTGCTTTTTCACATCTTGATAGTTGTTACAGTCTTTGCAGTAGAGTTCTCTCACTTTAGGCGGCATATCGGGAAGTTTTTCTCCTTTCCTTCCTACAAAGTTTGTACGTTTTGAAATAGATAATTCAATTTTCGGAAAGGATTGAGAGGTTTTGTAGCTTCGAAGGGTTGATGGTCCAACTCTTAAAATGAAGAGAGAATCTTTAGATAGGAGGTATAGCTTCTCAATCTGAGAAATGGTGATTACAAACTTGAAAAAAGAAAAAGATAAAAACACTAATTTCAAAAACACAACGACTTTAGGTCAGGAGAAAGGATTTCGAGTTTGGAGGGAGAAAAGGATTTTCTTATAACCGCAATTTTATATTTTACTAGAGGAATAGATTCCTCTTATACAAAAGAAGAAGATAGTTTTCTTATGTTAAAGAAGTAATGCTTTTGGATGGAATGAGAATAAGATCTATAATGATTTTAGATCTAAAAAATTACTAAGTGTTTCTTTTGGTCAAAACGGTGTTTTTTGATCTGAAATGAGAAAAAGAAGATATAACGATTTCAGATCTAAGAAATGAATACATATTTCTTTTTGCTTAAGAAACAGTGTTTGCGGGCTGAAAGGAAGTACGGTGATTTCATATCTAAGAAGTGAATACATGTTTCTTGTTTGTTAAGGAAAAGCGTTTATAGATCTAAAATAAGAGAAAAGAAAGATAGAATATTTTTTATCTCCAAGGAATAGTGATTGTAGATTCTAAAAGAGAAATAGATTTTCCTAAAGTAACAGATTTAGATCTGGGAGATATAGAGTATTTTAATCCAAGAAACAGTGATCTCAAACTGGGAATGTGAGAAAAAGAGAATCTCTCATTCCAAGGAGACAGTGACTTTAGACCTTTAAATAAAAAGTTATAGATTCTATTAAAAATGAAATTTCAGATCTTAAGACTAGAAACAAGTTTTCGTTTGTGAAAGAAAATAATGATCCAGATCTAAATAGAGGGAAAACGGGGTTTCTTTTGCCAAGAAACCATGTTTTTGGATTCCAAATAAGAAAAGAGAGGTGGCTTGATTTCAGATCCAAAGAATGAGTACATGTTTCTTTTTGGTTAAGGTACATGTATTCGTGGATCTAATATAGTTAAAGTAATATCTAAGGATTTTAGATCTAAGAGATGACAATTTTTTTTGCTAATAAACAGTGTCTGTGGATAGTAAAATTAAGATCTAAAAAGTGGACAAAAGAATTTCTCTATGTAGTAAAATGGATGTTTAAATTTGAAGAGAAAAGGAGGATTTTTTGTTTTATGTAAAACAGTCAGGGAAGATCTGAGAAGAAACATAAATTTTAGATCTTATAAAAGGGGTGAGAGTTTCCTAAGAGAAGAAACGATAATCTCTAGTCAGAAAACTAGAAATAGTATGTTTCAAAATAAAAAGAAAAGTAAGAAAGAGAGAATTTCCTTTTAAAAAAGGAAAGTTCAGTTCTCAGTGAAAGCACCAAAATGTTTGCACAAAAAATGGGCAACACTCAAATCGTTGTTGTAGAGCTGTAAATATTGTTTGTAGTATATAGCTATTGTTTGATGAAAATTAGTTGCGGATGTTTAAGGTAGAAAATCAGTAATTTGCAATAAAGAATATGTAAAAGACTTAAATGTAAAAAGACACAGAATTTATAGTGGTTCGGCCTGAATGTGCCTACGTCCACTGTTCCTCTTTTATTATCCCTTTCAATTCTGATTACAAGTACAAGCTTTGAATACGAGTAAACATGCTAATAGAACTAAGATTTTTCCCTCTCGAAGTTGTCTGCCATTATTGCTGAAAGCTTCGCTCTTCAGCATCTCCTTTTTTATGATGCCATGTGCTTGGTATTTATAGAATGAAGATATGAGCAGAGATAGCTGAGTATATAGTATTTGGAATTTGGGTCAACCTTCCTTCCTCCAAGATTTGGTTCAACCTTCCTTACATGATTGTCAAGCTATTCCACTTGTAACGACTGCCATACACCTCCAAGAACCCTAGAACCTGTGCAGTTAATGCCCCGCTATTACCCCGCTCTAACCCCGCTATATCTCATAGCGGGTTTCTGCCGCTACGATTTTTCCATATAGCCCCACAATATAGCCTTTCCGCTTTAATCCCCCCTATTTTCGCTATATACCGTTATTTCCGCTATATTCCGCTATTCCCTCTATATCTTTTTAATAAAATGAATTGAAAAATTAAATTTATACATTATAAAAATTATGAAACTAATTTATTTGATTTAATTTTTAATATATTTTCAGAAATGAAAATACTCTAATATTCTACTAAATTCAATTATGTTATATAATAGTTTTACGTTTATTTAAAGTATATTCGCACATTTTTTTATTTAAAAATTATTTATGTATTTGTTACAATTCAATTAAATGATAATTTTTCATTTAATTACCATTTATATATTCGTAAAAACATTAAGTACGAGTTTTATATGCTATTTTAAAGCCATCTGCTATATCCCGCTATATCCTCGCTGTATCTCCGCCATGACTTTTTGCACCTCCACCGCTTTGAATCGGTTGAGCGCTTTAACTGCACAGCCTGGAACGCATCATGAAGAAATCCCCGAAGTATCGTCGTGCCATGACGAAAATTTTCAACTTTTTTTTAGATCAGTTATACCTGGGTTGAGCCCCAAGAAAACCTTCACCCGACTCCAAGCAGCATTACTCCCTGCCGACTCCAAGTAAACCCTTAAATTTCTCATGCCTGACTCCAAGCAGCCACCGAACCAAAGATTTGATTCGGTCAACAGACAGACTCCAAGCAGACTCCATATTTTCAAGGTCCGACTCCAAGCAAGCGCCAAACCAAAGTTTTGGTTCGGTCATCAGGCCGACTCCAAGCAGACTCTTGATTTTCAAGGCCCGACTCCAAGCAAGCGCCGAACCAAAGTTTTGGTTCGGTCATCGGGCCGACTCCAAGCAGACTCGAGATTTTCAAGCCCCGACTCCAAGCAAGCACCAAACCAAAGTTTTGGTTCGGTAATCCAACCGACTCCAAGCGGACTACGGATTTTCAAAACCAGACTCCAAGGAAGCTCCGAACCAAAGTTTTGGTTCGGTCATCGGGCCGACTCTAAGCAAACTCGAGATTTTCAAGCCCCGACTCTAAGCAAGCGCCGAACCAAGGTTTTGGTTCGGTAATCCCACCGACTCCAAGCAGACTCCAGATTTTCAAGGCCCGACTCCAAGAAAGTGGCGAACCAAAGTTTTGGTTCGGTCATCGGGCCGACTCCAAGCAGACTTGAGATTTTCAAGCCCCGACTCCAAGCAAGCGCCAAACCAAAGTTTTTGTTCTGTAATCCAACCGATTCCAAGCAGACTCCGGATTTTCAAGGCCCGACTCCAAGCAAGCGCCGAACCAAATTTTTGGTTCGGTCATCGGGCCGACTCTAAGCAGACTTGAGATTTTCCAGCTCCGACTCCAAGCAAGCGCTGAACCAAATTTTTGGTTCTGTCATCAGACCAGGGATCCTGACTTGCTGTTGGACTGTCGACCTTGAATGGCGGTAGAGTGTCTCAGTATCGACCCTACGAGACGGTGGTGGACAAATCTTAAGATGATCATATCTCTCAATCCGTAGCTCGAATTGAGACGCGATTTCAACCCATGTCCATATCTTGATCTCGATAATACCTCCAAACTAGTTTGATTCTTTTCCAGAACAATGACGATTTTGCTATTGACTCCTCATATTCACCATGTAGTGGGTAAAAATGCCCACAACACCATATTAAAATGTTTAATATGGAATATATGACGTGGTTCCCTTATGCATCGGTAATGGGGATCATCTTACATGTTATGTCATGTGGTATATTAGATCTTGCTTATACACTTGGTGTACGAAGAGAATAACAAATCTGAGGTAAAATCATTAAATGGTAGTTAAATGTGTTCTCAAGTATTTAAAAAATATTAGAGAATTGTTTATAGAAACAATGAACTCCTTATGAAGGAGTGTTCGAACTCTAACTTTATAAGTAATATAGAATATAGCAAGTCAATATTAAATTCATGTTCAACAGTAGTTAAGGAGCTTTAAGTTAGAAATGTTCCAAATAAGAGGTTATGATAAACTCAACTACAGAGGCTAAGAACATCGCCTTGAATAGTGCCACAATGAAAGAGTATATATGCCTAAATTTATATGAGAGCTAAGAATGTTCCCATCATTGAAAATCTAATAATATATTTTGATACCAATAATGTAATATGCAATGTATATTGCAATAAGAACCAATAGCTCAATAAGAGGTTGAGATATGTTGTGACGCCCCACCTCTATACTCACACTAGCCAAGGACACTACTGGGTAATGCTATCGACTAGCATGAAGAATAAGGCTGTTGAGGAGCGACCATCTGTGTAATTGCTTTGTGCGAGTACCGATATGTCAGATAGAATGACTTGCATTTCATTTCAAGAGGAAATCCGACATATCAAATACAAATTCAAAGCTACTACACAGTGGCTATGTGAGCTTCGGAATCAAATATAGAAATAAGCATAACACAAATCAGTCACAGATATTCATATCACAAAGGCGGAAATATATATGAATATAACATATGAAAGTGTACATCAAAGTAGCGGTCATACAAGATCCACTACATCACAAAAGAATAGGTACAAGTGCTAGACAAAAGAATATGTATACATCAAGGAGTCTCTATCTCAAATGTATAATAACAAAAACTACTAAGCTAAAGTAGTTAGCCAAAAGTCAGGTGACGGACCCTGATAAGAAGTCAAGCAGAAGCACCTAAAATACCTCGGTCTGACCCGAGTATTATTTAAGAAGAAAATAATAAACGGATCAGTCTAGCTATAAATATCAGATAAAATGAGATAGGATAAGAGATATGACAAAAATGTATGATAACAATAATACCATACTGTGACAAGTATACATCAGATAACAATAAAATCATACAATATCTCAAATATTCTCAAACGCTAAAAAGAATTTAATATTCTTTAAATTATTCACCAAAACACAAATATTGATAGAGCTTATCAATGCATATCATCAAAATTGGTGAAACACAAATTCTAGAAATCAACAACCAGAAATCCAGAAAACACAAAGAGGGAGGCCTATCACAAACGGGAGCATAAAAACTCACCAACACGTGTATCAGAAACGGGTCACTATCCCATGGTCGCTAACCATAGAGTCGGTGCAACAGTGTAGTACAATAACGGTACGCCCGAAGAACCTGAAACTCAAATGAGCCGGAACAACGACGTAGTGCAATAACGGTACGCCCGATGAACCAAACTCTATAAAGCCCGTAGGTCGCTAGCCTATAAAAATGAGACGAAGCTCCACAAAACAAGGTACTGTCCCTCACGTGGACAAAGAGACATCGCATATCGCTAGTCTAAACCATAAAATGATCACCATTGATCAATGAAAAGTGTAGATTACACTAAGCTAGTAAATAAACGAGTTTAGCTTCATGTCCCATAACCACTGGCTTAACTTAAATATTACGAACAAATTGTAGATTTCCACTCGAAAATTATCACAAGAGTTCAATCGAACAAGTCCAAGAATTAACCGACGAAGTAAACGCAAGCGTTTCATACCACTTGTTCTGCTAATCCGTTTAATTAGATTTCTCATACGAATGAGGTAAAGGTTTGTATATACTAATAGATTGGAAATCGGTTTTAAAAGCGAGCTTTATATTTAAAATAGTGTCAAAATCGTTTTAATGAAAGGGTTTTAGTATTTACTACTAGTATCGAAACCTTTTTATTTTAAAGTGACAAATCACAAAATGATTGTAAAAACAATCAATCACCAAAAATTCACATACGACAATGTGAATTAAATCCATAAAAAATCGATACCAAATCCATCAAATGGATATTCCCAAAAATCCAAAGTAAGAAGTCATCAAAGTCGATAATAAGTGATAACAACTAACCGGATCAACAAGAATCAATTAGAATTGGAAATCAACTAAAAAAACAGCCAAAATAGGTAAAATGAACAGTTCCAAACGTCTGGGGGTTCATCCAGACGTTTGGATTTGGGTTCTGGAAATAATCCAGAAACCTACCAAACGTCTGAACTCTAACCAGATGTCTAAAAACTAACTAGACGTCTGGTAGGTTTAGACCAGACGTCTGGTCCAAGTTTCTGCCGTTTTTTTTTCATCTGCTGCCCAAACCAGACTTCTGGACCTTCAAACCAGACGTCTGGTTGCCTGGTCTGGGCAACAATTTACCTAGGCCATGATGGCCAAAACGATTCGGGAGCGATCGGATGAGCAACGAAGGCTAGGGATCTATGCCAAGCGACAACCCAGCCTTATAGGCTCTTCGATACACCCTAAATATCACGTCCAAACATCCATCGCAGGATTTTCATAAAATTGGACTTCAAAAACCAAAATTGGAAAATTCACCAAATCAATTCAATTCAAAAGCAAATGAACATGAATAAATGTTAGGAATTCATACCTAACAATAATGAAAGTTATAGATGTAGATGTGAGTTCAAAAACTCACTTTTAAACCCAAAAACAACGAATGAGAAGCCTTTAAAGCAAAGGAAAGATTAACCACGCTTCAACTTCAACTCTAGAAGCTCCAATCTAAGATCATAAGAAAATATTTCCTAAGTTAGGTTATAGAAAATTTATGAAATTGGAGAGAGATTGAGATGAAGAAGATGAAGAGGATGCTTACCTAAGCTTCTCCTTGATTTATAACTTGAATTTGAATTCCTAAGAGAAACTAGGGCCTAGGAATTCTAATTTCCTCCTCCCACCATTCTTTCTAGGGCTTGAGAGTGTTAGGAAATTGGAAATGAAATGAATGAAGAGTAGAGTGGTGGAGTGGGAGTTGTTATGTAGAGGAGTTGGGTTCTCTTATTGGGATGAAACCCAAACCCAAAGAGCCAAATGAAAATATCAAAATTCTACTCAACTCCAAACATATCGATGTTTATACTCAAAAAATTTGTAAATGTCATTTTGGACTCAATAGAAGTGGTCTCGAGTCCCAATTCGACTGTTTAGAAAAAGTAACATTTCGGACTTTAATCCGATTAACGATGCTATATTTAAATAAAACATTTAAATATACAATCGTAAAATATGCGGGTTGTTACAGACTCCCCTCCTTAAAGAAATTGTTTCCTCGCAATATTTAAGAAGAAAATAAAAAGTAACAACCATACTAAAGCATAACAACACAAAAGAAGAAATTTTGAAATGAGAAGTTCACCTTAAGGAGCACAAGAGAGTAAGTCCGGATGTGTTCGCTCGATGAATTCTCTGGATTCCCAAGAGCAATCCTTAGGATTTGAGGACCATTGAACTTTCACAAGAGGAACATCTTTATTTCGAAGGCGTTTAACCTCCGTAGCAATGATACGAATAGGATGTTGCTCATAAGTCAAATTAGATGAAACTTCAATTTCTTCAATAACACTGGGCTCAAGAATAGAATCGAAAGCCCTAAGGCATTTCCGTAGTTGAGATACGTGGAATACGTCATGAATAGCAGAAAATTGAGCCGATAATAAAAGGCGATAAGCCACGGAACCAATGCGCTCGATGATGGGAAATGGACCAATATATTGAGGTACTAATTTTCCCGATCGATTGAAACGCACAACACCCTTCATAGGTGAAACACGAATGAACACCAAATCTCCTACAGAAAATTCTAATTTCCTTCTTCGGTTATCGACATAGGATTTTTGTCTACTTTGAGCTTCTTTCATCTTATGACGAATAAGTTCAATCTTTTCTGTGGCGTCACGAATAAAATCTGGACCTAAAACCATCTTCTCAACGGCTTCAAGCCAACACGAAGGAGATCGGTATGGCCTCCCATAGAGTGCCTTAAAAGGTGCCATACCAATACTAGATTGGAAGCTATTATTATAAGAAAACTCAACAAGGGAAATATGATCTTCCCAACTTCCACAAAAATCAAGAACACATGCACGAAGGAGATCTTCAAGAGTTTGATTCACACGCTTGGTTTGACCATCAGACTGAGGATGATAAGCGGTGCTAAAATTAAGCTTTGTTCCCAAAGCTTTTTGAAGACCCTTCCAAAATCCACTAGTAAATAATGGATCACGATCGCTAACAATAGAAGTAGGAACTCCATGCAATTTAACAATTTCTTTGACATAGAGTTTAGCCAAAAGAGGTACGGTCCGGTTGGACCGAACGGGAAGAAAATGGGCTGATTTTGTAAGTCTATCTACTATCGCCCATAGGCTATCATGACCTGAACGAGAACAGGGAAGACCATCAATAAAGTCCATGGAGACTTGATCCCACTTCCAAACGGGAATGTCCAAAGGTTGCAATAACCTACCGGGCCTTTGATGCTCGGCCTTTATGAGTTGGCAAGTCATGCAACGCTTAATAAAGTTAGCAATATCAGATTTCATTCCATCCTAATAATAAAGTTTTTTTATGTCCGCGTACATTTTTCTACTACCGGGATGAATGGTAAATTTAGAACGATGAGAATCTTCTAAAATGCCTTTACGAAGATCACTAATATTTGGCACGATAAGTCTACCAAATTTTCGAATACCACCACGAGCATCAATATCAAAGTCTTTCAAACCTTCAATATCAATTTTATCCTTACAACTTTGGCTAAGAAGAACCAATTCGGGATCAAGCTTTTGAGCTTCAAGAATGCGGTCTAAAAGAGAAGGATGAGCCTCAAGGCTACACAAAACAAGAGATGAACATAAATTGGATTCACGATCTCGAATCTCACAAGTGGATAAAGTCTCGAGATCATTCCATTCGGATATCATCATTGAAACAACCGCTTGTTTCTTACGACTAAGGGCATCGACAACTCGATTACCTTTTTCAGGAGTATAAAGCAATATCAAGATCATAAGATGCAAGGAACTCGAGCCAACGTTGTTGACGCCAATTAAGTTCCTTTTGATAAAATAAATACTTCAAAGATTTATGATTGGTGTAGAGAACAAATTTCTCTCCCAAAAGATAATGATGCCAAATTCTAAGGGCGAAAACAATAGCTGCGAGCTCTAAATCATGAGGGGCACATCTAGTCTCGGCAGGCTTTAATTGCCTAGATGCATAAGTGATAACACGTTCCCTTTGCATGAGAACGGCACCCAAACCAACACGACTAGCATCGGTATAAACAATAAAGTCTTGGTTCCCTTCGGGAATCACAAGAATAGGAGCATCGGAAAGGAGTTCTTTTAGTTTCTGAAAAGTAGCATCACATTTTTCTGACCAAACGTATTTAACTCCCTTCTTTGTCAAACGAGTAAGAGGTACGGAAATTTTAGAAAAGTCTTTTATGAACCGACGGTAATAGCCCGCCAATCCATGGAAGCTACGAATTTCCGTCACACTCTCCGGTCCCTTCCAATTTTGAATATTTTCAATCTTTGAAGGATCCACGGAAATTCCGGATTCATAAACAATATGTCCCAAAAATTTAACACGAGATTGCCAAAAGTGGCACTTGGAAAATTTTGCTTTCAATTGATTTCTCCTAAGAGTTTCCAACACAATCCGAAGATGTTTTTCATGCTCCTCCTCGGTTTTAGAATAAAGAAGAATATCATCTATAAAGATGAGAACAAATCGATCGAGGAAGTCTTTGAAAACTCGATTCATAAGGTCAACGAAATAAGCTGGAGCATTCGTCAAACCAAATGGCATAACAAGCCATTCATAAGATCCATAACGAGTATGGAACGATGTCAAAGGAATGCTATCCTCTGCAATACGGGCCTGATGAAAACCGGTTGCTAATTGTAACTGTGAAAAGACTCTAGCACCACTAAGTTGATCGAATAAATCATCAATCCGAGGTAAGGGATATTTATTCTTGATGGTGAGATCATTAAGCTTGCGGTAGTCAACGCAAAGCCTAAGTGTTCCATCAGATTTCTTCACGAAAATAGCCGAAGCTCCCCATGGAGAGGAACTAGAACGAATAAACTGTTTTCCTTCCAATTCGGACAATTGTTTACGCATCTCCTCATTTTCCTTATTGGACATACGATAAGGAGGACGAGTAAAAGGTAGCTCTAGGGATTATATTAATTCTGAACACAATTGCTCGCTTAGGTGGTAATCCTAAAACGGGCTCAAATATGTCAGGAAATTCACGAACAATGTGAATGAGGGAAATGACATCTTCCTCATCATCATTATCGTCATCATGAGGATTTAGATAATACAAGAATGCTCCCGAATCGGAATCTGAATCTTTAAGAACAAGAGAAATCTGCTTAACAGATTTAGGATGTCGAAGATATATAGTCCGCTTAGGACATAGGATATGGGCTTCATAACGGTTAAGCCAATCCATCCCCAAAATCATTTTGAAACCTAGGTAACGCATAACATGCAAATCGGCTCGGAAGGCATAATCACATAAAATAATTTTGACATCTTTACAAAGTAAACTGAGTGTTGCGGATCCACCAACCGGATTCGCAATTCTTGATGAAGTCATCAAGCCAATAACATTCAAAGACAAAGCATCAACAAGTTCTTTTGATATAAAAGAGTGAGATGCACCCGTAGAAAAAAGAACTCGAATAGGAAGATCACGAAATATAATAATGCCATCAAGGATAGAATGAGAAATACCTTGACCAAGAGAAGTGTTACTAGGGGCTTGCACAACATTTAGCTTTCCCTCTTTCTTGTTTGGAAGTTTGGGGCATGAAGATAAAAGATGACCCGAACTTTTACAATAACGACAAAAAAGAGTTTTTGGGCACCTATTTGCATAATGGTCCTTAGAACCACAATTGTAGATTGCCCACGACTAGAGGTAGGAGTCTTTACTACCGAAGTTGCTTGCTTCCCTTTCTTGTTGGGATTAGGCTTGAACTTAATAGGCATCTTCTTGTTGTTGTTGAAGTTTTGTTAGGCACCCACAAAAACAACATCACTTTCTTTATCGGCTTCTTCAAGTCGAAGAGCGATATCAATAAGCTGATCAAAAGAAACTTCTAGTTTCAAAAGTAATGGCTTTTTGAGGTTCTTATTCAACCTATAGACAAACCTCTGATTTTTCTTCAATGGGGTATTAATATACTCGACCCCATATTTAGAAAGATATTCAAAAGATGCGACATAGTCGGTCATAGAAGATTCACCTTGAACAAGGTCAATAAAGCGTCGAGCTAAATATACTTTTTCATCTTCTGTCACAAACTTTAATCGAACCTTTCCCGGATTGTTCCCAAGTAAGATCCGCTTCAATAATTTCAGAAATCAAAAGCTCATACCAATCTAATGCTCTCTCCTGAAGCATGCTAGAAGCCACTTGGACTCGATGTAGATCAATAAGATTCATGTGGGAAAAGATGCGATCGCATGTTCTAAGCCAAGCTTGGACTTCTATAACGCTTTCAGAACCATTGAAAGGCCCTCCACCCAAGTTGGTGTAATCACTGCACAAGCGTGCAAACCCAGATTTAGGATGAGTAGGCTCTAGAATGGGTCTGACAGCTTGAGCATTCTTCACAAGATCTAAGAGCTGCTGGGCAGACATGAATACTCCATCCTGAGGAGTAGCACTGGATTGACCGGCGCTCGGACGGCCTGGTCTAACCATTTCTCTTCTTTAAGAAAGAAAGAAAGAAAGAAGAGGAAAAAGGTTATTCTCAGAATGAATATCAAACAAACTTGTTGATAAAACAAGGCATCACAAAAGAAAATAGGATAGTACGGGTCCAATGACTCGAATTAAATCCTAAGACACAACTCCTAAGAAAGACTTAGGACAATGATTCTTGCTAGATTATTCTACATTGTTCCGAAGTTTGGCTCTGATACCAAGCTGTGACGCCCCACCTCTATACTCACACTAGCCAACGACACTACTGGGTAATGCCGTCGACTAGCACGAAGAATAAGGCTGTTGAGGAGCGACCATCTGTGTAATTGCTTTGTGCGAGTACCGATAAGTCAGATATAATGACTTGCATTTCATTTCAAGAGGAAATCCGACATATCAAATACAAACTCAAAGCTACTACACAGTGGCTATGTGGGCTTCGAAAACAAATATAGAAATAAACATAACACAAATCAGTCATAGATATTCATATCACAAAGGCGGAAACAGATATGAATATAAAACATGAAAGTGTACATCAAAGTAGCGGTCATACAAGATCCACTGCATCACAAAAGAATAGGTACAAGTGCTAGACAAAAGAATATATATACATCAGGGAGTCTGTATCTCAAATGTATAATAACAAAAACTACTAAGCTAAAGTAGTTAGCCAAAAGTCAGGTGACGAACCCTGATAAGAAGTCAAGCAGAAGCATCTGAAATACCTCGGTCTGACCCGAGTATTATTTAAGAAGAAAATAATAAACGGATCAGTCTAGCTATAAATATCAGATAAAATGAGATAGGATACGAGATATGACAAAAACGTATGATAACAATAATGTCATACTGTGACAAGTATACATCAGATAACAACAAAAATCATACAATATCTCAAATATTCTCAAACGTTAAAAAGAATGTAATATTCTTTAAATTATTCACCAAAACACAAATATTGATAGAGCTTATCAATGCATATCATCAAAATTGGTGAAACTCAAATTCTAGAAATCAACAACCAGAAATCCAGAAAACATAAAGGGGGAGGCCTATCACAAACAGGAGCACGAAAACTCACCAACACGTGTATCACAAACGGGTCGCTATCCCATGGTCGCTAACCATAGAGTCGGTGCAACAGCGTAGTACAATAACGGTACGCCCGAAGAACCTAAAACTCAAATGAGCCGAAACAACGACATAGTGCAATAACGGTACGCTCGATGAACCTGAAACTCAAATAATTCGAAACAACGACGTAGTGCAATAACGGTATGCCCGATGAACCGAACTCTATAAAGCCCGTAGGTCGCTAGCCTATAAAAATGAGACGAAGCTCCACAAAATAAGGTAATATCCCCCACGTGGACAAAGAGACATCACATATCGCTAGTCTAAACCATAAAATGATCACCATTGATCAATGAAAAGTGTAGATTACACTAAGCTAGTAAATAAATGAGTTTAGCTTCATGTCCCATAACCACTGGCTTAACTTAAATATTTACGAACAAATTGTAGATTTTCACTCGAATATTGTCACAAGAGTTCAATCGAACAAGTCCAAGAATTAACCGACGAAGTAAACGCAAGCGTTTCATACCACTTGTTCTGCTAATCCGTTTAATTAGATTTCTCATACGAATGAGGTAAAGGTTTGTATATACTAATAGATTGGAAATCGGTTTTAAAAGCGAGCTTTATATTTAAAATAGTGTCAAAATCGTTTTAATGAAAGGGTTTTAGTATTTACTACTTGTATCGAAACCTTTGTATTTTAAAGTGACAAATCAAAAAATGATTGTAAAAACAATCAATCACCAAAAATTCACATACGACAATGTGAATTAAATCCATAAAAAATCGATACCAAATCCATCAAATGGATATTCTCAAAAATCCAAAGAAAGAAGTCATCAAAGTCGATAATAAGTGATAACAACTAACCGGATCAACAAGAATCGATTAGAATTGGAAATCCACTAAAAAAACAGCCAAAATAGGCAAAATGAACAGTTCCAGACGTCCCGGGGTTCATCCAGATGTCTGGATTTGGGTTTTGGAAATATTCCAGAAACCTACCAGACGTCTGAACTCTAACCAGACGTCTGAAAACTAACCAGATGTCCAGTAGGTTTGGACCAGACGTCTGGTCCAAGTCTATGCCGTTTTTTTTCATCTGCTGCCCAAACCAGACTTCTGGACCTTCAAACCAGACGTCTGGTTGCCTGGTCTGGGCAACAATTTGCCTAGGCCATGATGGCCAAAACGATTCGAGAGCGATCGGACAAGCAACGAAGGCTGGGGATTTATGCCAAGCGACAACACAGTCTTATAGGCTCTTCGATACACCCCAAATATCATGTCCAAACATCCATTGTAGGATTTTCATAAAATTGGACTTCAAAAACCCAAAATTAGAAAATTCACCAAATCAATTCAATTCAAAAGAAAATGAACATGAAAAAATGTTAGGAATTCATACCTAACAACAATGAAAGTTATAGACGTAGATGTGAGTTCAAAAACTCACTTTTAAACCCAAAAACAACGAATGAGAAGCCTTTAAAGCAAAGGAAAGATCAACCACTCTTCAACTTCAACTCTAGAAGCTCCAATCTAAGATCATAAGCAAATATTTCCTAAGTTAGGTTATAGAAAATTTCTGAAATTGGAGAGAGATTGACATGGAGAAGATGAAGAGGATGCTTACCTAAGCTTCTCCTTGATTTATAACTTGAATTTGAATTCCTAAGAGAAACTAGGGCTTAGGAATTTTAATTTCCTCCTCCCACCATTCTTTCTAGGGCTTGAGAGTGTTAGGAAATTGGAAATGAAATGAATGAAGAGTAGAGGGGTGGAGTGGGAGTTGTTATGTATAGGAGTTGGGTTCTCTTAGTGGGCTGAATCCCAAACCCAAAGTCCCAAATGAAAATATCAAAATTCTACTCAACTCCAAACATATCGATGTTTATACTCAAAAATGTTGTAAACGCCATTTTGGACTCAATGGAAGTAGTCTCGAGTCCCAATTCGACTGTTTACAAAAAGTAACATTTCGGACTTTAATCTGATTAACGATGCTATATTTAAATAAAACATTTAAATATACAATCGTAAAATATGAGGGTTGTTACATATGTCCTTCATAATTAACACATGAATAAAGAATTATTCAATGAAGGGGAAGTATAAACGAAAATCAGATATAGAATAATAATATAGTAGATCGATCCACTAAGGCCCCTTCTCAATCAAGTTTAGGTAGATAGATCGAATATATGGGCATGAGCCACCATAATTGGCTTTATGTGCAAGTGATAGATTGATAGAGTTAAGGGTGTGCCCTAAGAGAAATGATTTAATTTATTACGCGACTTAACTCTTATAGAGAATCCTTTTCGAAATGATGTATGCTTCTGATTTTATTTTCTTATATATATGTTGCTATATAAAGATATAGATAATGTTAACTAACACATTAAACATATATAAGTAGAAAATCCTTATGAGAAGTATTTTATCGATCACATTAAAAAATGTGTGCGTAACCAAAGGTAGTGAACCGATATATATGTATATCTGTGTGTGTGTATATATATATATATTAAACATTTGCGGTCAAGATGTGTTGAGAAAATGATACCGATATGTCTGTTGAGACTATTGTATGTAACACTCTCCATAGTATGGACGATGATTTACCCATGACTATTGGGGCATCAAAGGTTACATACTTGTAGTTGTTTGGAAAAATCATAGAACGACTTGATGAGAATCTTCTATAGCTTAATACAACTAGGCCAAAATAATAGGATCTTATGGTAACGACATACAACATTCTTCACACTTAAGGGAACTGTCTTGAGTAGCTTGGCCATTGATTATGGTTACACACTTAGTATGGAGACTTTGTTACGACCATGATTGAGTATACTTTGAACTATCTGGAGCAAGACACTACCCATAAGTGGATTTGTCTCTTTCATTGCGGGGTTAGTATCACTATAACCGGTAGTCAATTTAGAGTCAAAATCTCTAGCCATGGTAAATAGGTTAATTGATAAATGTTAATGAATTGAACCAAGGACTTTAAAGTAGTTCATGCAATTAAATATAGATATTAATAGAGTATTGACCTTAGATCAAACTGTAAATATCTAAGTGATACAGTGATGACTAAAAAAAATACATGTATAAAATATTGTTACTAGGTGAGCTTAGAATAGATCAAAATTGGATTTCTCTTAAACGATTTATAAGCATTGAATTTGTGCCCGATACTATACTTCAATATGTTTAAATATTGACTAAAGATTAAGTTCACACTAGAGAGTTAACACAACCAAGTTGTTAGTTATTTTCGAATTTGATCAATGTAAAAATTAACTTTAAATGTTATGAATTAATAATTAAAGTAATACAAATGTTGTATTAAATTTGTATCGTATTTTGAATTATTTATTTGAAGTCGAGAATTAATTATAGTGATGTATAAAAGTTGTACATCGATATAAAAAGAATGTGCTTAAATAGAATGATGAAATAATTGATTCAAAGTGAGGCAATGGACATTTTGACAAAGATAAGATCAAATGTAGGTCGTTAATACTAGATAAGGGTGCAAGGGTACTTAGTCTCCTAGGGTTTGAGGAAAACGAGGAGGACATTTGATATCTAGAGGTCTATAAACAGTTATCATCCACTCTTATTCTCTCTACACTCAATGAACACAACTCTTGCCTATATTAGACAATAGTGAATCCAAGGTGAAAACATTTCAACCCATGTCCAAGGAGATGGAGGAGAGAACTAAACAACTGACGTGTTCGACTATCAGCAGGATCGCCAAAAGGAGGTAATTCCTTATTCCAATTATTCAATCATATATATACAATATATAAATCATCTTCATATTTATGCTTGTATATCCCATGAATATTTCGACCATGTTTTAGTTAAAATAAAATTTCAGATTTAAAAGTTTTTGTATATATATAAATATATATTATACATACATACATACATACATAGATATATATATATATAATTTATATATTTAGTCCAAAATTCATTTTTGAATTAATGTTAAAAAACAACAATTTCTATGGACTCTCGGTTTTAGATTTAAATAAAAAAATTATTTATTTACACACACATATCTATATAATTTGTGTATAAGAATTTGAAAATAAAATTAAAAAATTATTTCTTGAAACTTTCGATTTTAGTAAATAAAAAGACAATTTTTTTATTTTAGAACATATCATAATGAATTTAAAAATTTTGAAAAATTTCAAAACAATTTTTTTGGTATGCATGAATTTAAACTTAAATAAAATATATTATTACACATGCATTCTTTTCGATTTTTTTGATTATAACATTATTTGAATTAGTCAAACTAGTTTAAATTTTAAATTATTAAATATCTAAAATCTTTTATATTAATCATATATATATATATACATACATACATGCATACATATATATACACATTTAATTTAATTAAAATAAATTATTTTAAATATATACAAATAAGCTTATAAATATGTACGTTGAGCACAAAAATATTTTATAATATAATATACATACATACATACATACATATATATATATATTAGTATTATATATATATTTATTTATGAATATAAATATTAATTAAATAAATGGTAGAAAAAACTATTATTAATGTTAGTGTAGATATATTAATTATATGACGTTCATACACACACATATATCCCATTGACATTATTATTAACATATCACCTATACACATTCATTAACCATTAGTCGCAATCGCTAATTATACACATGTTCCCATATTACCCTTAGGTTAGGTCACGCCTTTTTAATATAGTTATGACGTTAATTTGCAATATGATTACAAACATATATATAATTATTAATACATAAAATTAAATCAAAACTAAGTTAATAAATACTAAATACTTTAATTAATAATAAAATACTTTAATTAACATAAATATATATATAATTAAATTTAGATTATATTAATAATAAAATATTATTATTAAACAATAACTAATAAATACTTTAATTAACATTAAATAAATTAAAATAATTTCCAAAACATTTTTATTAATAAATACTAAATATGATTTAGTATAAAGTTTATTGTTCATATAAACACAAAATCTGACCTTGTGAAAATTAGTAAAAGGATTTTTTTTCTGAAATCCACACTTTTACCCTCGTTGCTGATGCACCTGATCCAACAGGATATGTCTCCCAAATATTTCATCAAAAAGTTATTGAAAAACCAAGCTTTCGTTGATTGTAACATTGTTACATCGTTACCAATCAGTAGTAAATCGGTAACATATAAAACCAAAAATGTTACAGCACCATTATGATTTTTCCTATGTACACACCGTGACTATGTTTTGATTAAAACCGAACTATTTGATTATTTTGTCAAAAAAATTATTCCTTATCCTTGATGCTTGCTTAAGACCATAAACTGTCTTAAGAGTATACCTTTTCACCACCCCTACCGACTTTGAAACCTTTTAGTTGTGATATATAAACAGTCTCTTCTAAATCACCATTTAGGAATGTTGTTTTACATTCGTCTACCATTTTTCCTAATCATAATAAGCAGGGACTACAAGTAGAATCCGAACTTATTTAAGAATGACGAATGGAGAATACATTTCATTAAAATCAACACCTTGAATTTGATGGAAACCATTCGACACCAACCCTACCTTATATGTCTCGACTTTTCCATCTATAATAACATTTTTCTTAAAAATTCACTTGCAAAGGATGGATTTTATCTCTTCAAATACATTTTCCGAAGTACAAACTTTATTCTTATACATAAAATCCATTTCGAATTTCACGCACTAAGCCACAAGGTAGAGTCTTTACTCTCCAAGACCTTTTGATATGTTAGGGGATCATCGTCATGCATGATACATAATGAGAAAACGTCATATCTCTTTGGCTTGTGAGATTCCATACTGGACCTTCTAATATGTTGTATATCTTCTATGGGTGTTTGAATTACCGTCTAAATGTTCACTTTCTATTAGAGTTTCTTGAATCCCATCCAAGTCTATTCTACCGCCACTAATTTTTGATATAAAATATCTCTTTCCAAAAAGGTAGCATGTCTTGAAACAAGCATTTTTGATTTCTCGATATAATAGAATGTATCCATGAGAGTTTCTAGGATACCTTATAAACTTACATAAAACCAATGTTATCTCTACTTTACAAGGGTTTTCTTTTCTAACGTAAGATGGACATCCTCATACCTTAAGATAATTATGGTGGGATTTCCTACTAATCCATTACTCGAATGATGTCTTAAGCATATATTTAGATGGTACATAATTCAACATATATGACTCGGTTTTGAAGCGCATATCACCAAGAGGAAAGTGGAAACCAAGTATCACTTATCTTCGATCGAACCATGTTTAACAAAGTTCAATTTCTCCTTTTCGAACACCATCGTGTCAAGTCGTATAGCGAGGAGTGACTTGATAGCAAACTCATTATTTTTGAGGTATCCTTGAAGCTTATATCCAATGTACTTATCTCCTCGACTAGATTGAAGTATTTTAATTTCTTGCATGTTTGTTTTTCAACTTCATTTTTATATTCTATCAATTTATCGTAGACCTTTGATTTGTGTTTCATAAGATACACATATACATATCCAGATAAATCATCGATTAATGTAAGTATAAGGATACACTTTTGATTGTTATAGTCATAGGACCATATACACCTTTATGTAGTGATCCTAAGTGTTCAGTAACACTTTAATTGCTCCCGTTGAATGGATGCTTAGCTATTTTACCTTTAAGGTATGATTTACAGTTATCAAAAGATCTAGAATCCAAAGACCGAGAAACCCTTAGTTTCTTAACTTGTTCAAGCGTTTCTCACTTGTATGGTCTAATTTATGGTACCATAAATAGATATCATTTAATTTGGATTCGTTATTATTTCCAACTGCAAATACATAATTATAATTAATTATGCAAACGTCATCTTTAAGAGTACCAAAAAATACATTTTTATTTTCATAACAAACATTCATAATATTTTCATTGCAAATAAAAATATAATCGTTTCCGTCAAATGTGATACAGAGATGGTTCCACTAATAAAATTTGGTACAAAATAGCAATTTTATATAATTAAATCATGTCCTCTAGCAAGCTTCACATGGTAATATTCCTCCACTGCCACGGCAGCTACTATAGTAGCTTCATTTGCAACTTGGAAATTAATGGTCCCTCTTGCTATGACCTCCTGCTCCAATGTCCATGTAATAAATCATATATATGAGTTCCAGATCCAGTATCTAAAATCCAAGAATAAGCCTGAACGATCCACAAATCCGACACAGTTAAGATTAAATTAATTAAATTGATTTTTAATAAAAGGATGAATTAGATGTTATATTTATAACTGTTGCGAATTTCTTTCCAAGCTGATTAGTTTGATATATAATTTTGATGGGTTTGAAGTTACAGTTTGTGAAATAGAGTTGTTTCAATGTTTAAATAGGATAGGCAGCCACTTTGGGGACAAACGGTTACATATAACTAAACATGCCTCGTTGCCTATATAAATACTGCCGAGAAACCCTAAAGAGCAATCGTCGCCATCAGTCTCTCTTCCGTAATCCTGAAATTCCTCTTATCCACATTTTAATGGAGGGTAATTTTTGCTGATTACAAATTGATCCAAAATTCAAGGTGCTCTAACCCTATCAAATGATATATCATTATGAAGCTCTCGATGAATAAAAGATGTGGCAAGTGTCTGTTTGCCGAAAAAGTGCTCGAGTCAAACTAGAAATCGATAAACAATAATCAATGGTCGAATTTAGGGTTTTAGAATCAATGGTGGGTCAATGATGATTGGACAACCAGAGCCATAGAGTCGTAGATTGGATTAAGAGAAGTTGATTGGTAGGCTTCGATCGCGGCAAGCATGATGGAGTTCACCATCCATATCTTTCATATACAAACTACACGCGGTTTCTTCTATTGGACTCATGGTGAAGTTCTAAAAGATTTGGCAGTGGTTTGTTGAGTTTCGAGGTTGTTTTTTTTTTCTTTTTTTTTTCAAAAAAACCAGAATTTTATAAAAAGGAGAAACAAGCCTTTCTCCAACGGCTCACAAATAACGGCAAGACATACAAAATATGCCTCCCACAAACCCGAAAAACAAAGAAACAGTAAAAACCAAAGAGAGGAATAGGCTAAGCTGACTGCAGCAACATAAGACAAAGCTAAAAAAAGTAATAAACAGCCGCTCAACCATCAACCCCGCTACACCAAAAGGTGTAGGCCAGTCCACCACAAAGAAAACCACCCACCGACAGAGGGAGCTAGTACCCATAGATAACCGCAAGCCAAAACACGCTAAACCTAGAGATCCATAACATGCGGCCTCAATCAATCCCAACCAGCCAAACAGCAATACCAGATGAGCTCCGGATACCAACATCCGACAAGAAGAACGGAAAACTGAAGTGCAACCAATGGAATCAATCCCAGGCGAAGATAAAGACGAAAACTCCCTACAAAACCTGGACCTGAAAAACTAGCGACCACATCAAAACAAACAAAAAGGGGGGGAGGGATCGTCGGTAGTAGACCAACGCCCCGACTGGATCACTCAACCAACGCCAGTTCTAGCGGAACTCAGCGCACAAGTAATAGATAGAAGACCCACAAGTGGATGGATACCGGGGCTCATGTGTCCCCTAAAAGGCCGACCTCGAAAAGAAAGGAATACGTCATTCCTGACTCACCTAATAATGGCCACGGGTTCCATAGGAGAATTGTCGAAGATAGCCTTGTTCCGAGCACACCAAATGTGCCAGCAAAGGAGACAAGGAATCAAGCGATGAATGATCGAACGAAGAGATTTCCTGGAGTTCCCAGACCACTAGGATGATGGAAGATCATTAGCAGATCTGGTAATTCCACGGACACCTACCAAATTTCCGAAGAAGTTCTAGCAAGATCTGGCTGTGGAACCAACGAAGAATAAATGGTTCAAGGATTCTGATTCCCCGCTGTCGCAGCAACTGCAACGGGAAGCTAAGGGGATGCCTATCCACTGTAGATTCTCGTCTAATGGAAGGCCATCATGGAGGATACGCCACATAAGGGTCGAAACTTTTGGAGGAGAGCGAGAATCCCAAATGAAGGAAAACAAAGGACGGTTGGGGGAAGGAATACGAATCGAAGTCCAAGCTCTGAGGATGGAAAATGGGGCACCGTCCCAGCCTAAAAGACCGACATGGGAGTCAGATAAAGATTTCACCGACTGCATGTGCTTCCAAGTCTCGCTAGCATAGGACGGAGAACCCGTATAATTAGAGCCCGCTAGCCTATGGTACTTAGCGTGAAGGAACGAGAACCATAAAGAGTCGTTTGTACCAAATCTGTACCACAGTTTGCAAGCGAAGGCGGAGCAAATATCCTTGGGGTTGCGCAGCCCCAATCCACCCTCGTTCTTGGGGCGACAAACACACTAGTATGGTTTACTTAATTTAAGTAATTAAATTTTAAAATATAAAATGCATATATATCAATGAAAAGTCATCTTTATTAATACGTATTGAGTACTACAAATAACTGTTTAGTTATTATGATAATTTGGATGGGTTGTGCCTTGATTGGATAATTTGTTGTTGATTGTAATATTTTTTGGGTGTTTAATTATAATTAATTTTTAATTTAAATTGGAAAATAGTTAACTAAAATAAAATAAATAATAATTAAAAAATTAGATAAATAAACCATAAATTAGGTTAGTTACAAATTTTGGATGATATTTGTAGATAACGATGGTTTCACAAATTTTACTGAAATTAATGTATGGAATTTAATAAGGTTATTATTTATGAATTTCTGACAAAATCCATAAATAACAACTAAAATTATATATTAAATTGAGGTTTGAGAAGTTTATTATTATTTATAAAATAAAATGAAATTTTAGATAACAATAATACGAATTTCAATGAAAATATTATTGTTTTGTGTAAATGACAAAATGATTAATTTTACGGTATTTATGGTAAGGAATATAATTATTATTGTTTGAGTAATAAAATAAAAAGGTAATTTTTGGATAATAATACTAAAGAAATATTTCCAAAAGTGTTTTTGGATAAAATAATTACTATTTTGAATAAATAGAAATAAAAAGGAGCCTCGGCAATTTAAAATTAAATATTGTTATTTTTGGAATAAGTAGTGATAAACTGATTTTAGAGAGTGTTAAAGAGTTTTAATATATTGTTATTTGATAAAAAATAATAATATTATTGTTTTAAAAAGTGATTTGATGAAGATTGCTTATTTTAATTTAAAATGCGATGTTTAAAAGTATTTGAAGAAACATAAGTTTATAAAGGGTTTTCCTTGAAGTATATTATTTTTGAAAATATTATTATTGTTTCATGTATATAAATAAAGGTAATTTTATAATAAACAATAATAAAATGACTTTATACTCAAGAGCAAAACAGTGCTTGTAAATATAATGTTTTGAATGGATGTAATATCTAGTCAATTATTCATTGTAATTAACACATACGTTTGCTTTATGACGATATAATCGCATTAGGCTGTGGATGCGATATTTTACCATTTTTACTATCAGGCGATGGGTAGTTGATTATGCTTATTTGATGACTAAATCTGTGTTACTAATATTGAGTGGATTAGTACATATTTGATGATTGATGTTGTGTTACTAATATTAAGCCAATTGGTACACATTTGATGATTAACATTGTGCTACTATTGCGGAGTGGTTAATACACATTTGATGACTTATACTTACATAGATGATGTATTACTATGGTTGTTATATAATAATGTATGCAAGTATATTTATGTTTTTATTTTCTTATTTGATGATTGAGGTTGATATTGAGTATTGTTGATGTTTAAAGGCAAAGCGTCTTCGGGCCAACTCGTTAACCCTTCCAAATGTTGCTTCGTCCATTCGAAGAACATGTTTCAATCCCGTGCTTCTTGGATCGAGACTTTCACCGGTTTTAAGGAAACATCCCTTCCCCTTCCCTACCTTGGTATTATCCTGTACCGGGGCAGAAAACTTAACGCTATTTTCGACCCCTTATCCGACAAAGTGAGGGGGAAGATCTTGCGCTGGAACTCGTCCATTCTCTCTCAAGCAGGCAGACTTGTTCTTATCAAGTCTGTTTTAGACTCGATGGGAACTCATATTTTCGCGACTATGACACCTACCTCCTCTTTTTTCCGATCTTATCGGTCTCTGGCTTCGTCTTTCTTCTGGGGAAACAAGGACAACGGTCGTCGTCACCACTGGGTGTCGTGGGACGTGATTTGTCGCCCCAAACACGAAGGAGGGTTGGGTCTTCGTAACCCCACAGACCTTTGTGCGGCATTCGATTGTAAGTTGTGGTACAGGTTTGGCGCCAACAACTCTTTGTGGGCTTCGTTCCTCCGAGCTAAGTACCACAGACTTGCGGGTTCGAATTTTTCGGGCACTCCTACCTACGCTAGCGAGACCTGGAAGCACATGCAGTCTTTAAAGCTTTTATCTGATTCTCATGGCGGTTTGTCAGGATGGGATGGCTCTTCCTTTTCGATTCTGAAAGCCTGGTCCTCCATCAGAATTCCTTCCCCCATCCGCCCTGAATTTTCTTTTATTTGGGATTCTCGCATTCCCCCCAAGGTCTCTCTATTTATGTGGCGTTTGCTACATGATGGATTGCCACTGGACGAGAATCTTCAAAAGATCGGCATTCCTACTGTTTCACGCTGTAGATGCTGCGAAAACGGTGAAACGGAATCCTTGAACCATTTGTTTTTCGGTGGTTTCTCGGCCAGAGCTTGCTGGAATTACTTCGGAAATCTAATCGGTGTTCGAAGTACTGAGAGATCTCCTCTAGAACTTCTAAACTCCTGGTGGGCTGGGAGTTCTGGGAAATCGCTTCGGTCTGTCGTGTTCCGGTTGATTCCTTGTCTCATTTGCTGGCACGTCTGGTGTGCGAGGAATAAGGCTACCTTCGAGAGCAGCTCTATGGATCCGCTGTCCATAATCCATCGAGTGAGGAGTGACGTCTTCCTGGCTTTCCGGGGTAGACCCTACAGGGGTCCCATGAGCCACCGTTCTGGGCGGCTAGTGGGACTTCTGTCGATTTCCTGTTCTCCTACTGCTGCTAGACTGGGTGTCGGCTAGTTCTCTGCTGTCGGGTGGTGGATTTCACCCTCCGATCCCTACCCGTTCCCCCCCCCCTTTTATTTTAATTCGGCTTCTTGTTTTAGTTTCAGGTTTTTTGGCTGTCTTCTAGGTTCGGCTTTCGCTTAGGCTAGATTCGCTGGTGATTTCTGTTGTCATTTCGGACTGCGCGTTTGAGTTTCTTCCGCTCAGCAGTCTATCCATACTCTTGTGGTTGAGGGCTCTAGCTACTGTACCGATTGTCACTTATTCTTATTTCTGTCTACACCATTGGGCGGTGGCCTTGCCGGAGCTCGATGGTGCTGGCAGATTTGCAGATCCGTTGGATCATTCTGAGATTGGTTTTGCTGCTGCTGTCACTTTTGGTGGCGTGTTGGGTGGACTGGCCTACACCTTTTGGTTGTGGCGGGCGTGAGGGTCTACGGGCTGTTGTCATGTTTTTGGGCGGTTGTCTGAACCTTCATGGCTACTATGAGTCTGTGGTTTGTTTTTATTTCTTGTTTTTACTTTTTTACTGTCTCTATTGGGAGGTATATGTTCTCCATATGCTTCGCCTTCTTGTGTAAGCCTCTGGAGGAAGGCTTTCTCCTCCTTTTTGCTATTTATATATTTATCTTTCGAAAAAAAAAAGATGTTTAAAGGCAAAGTGTGCTATTATTGTGGTTTCTCATATGATGATTTATTGTAATTGAATATTATTTTTTCCTTGCATTGTTTGCACTGATTGCATTGGTTGCAATGGTTGCATGAATGTTATGGTTATTATATACTAACAAATATTTGGATGCAGGAGAAGAGCAAGAAACGAAAATATGTGGGCTTGATCCCCAAAAAAGGTACTTAGGTAGTCTTTTCCTATGCAATAACTCTAGACCCTAGGCCGAAGTTTATAGGGTTAGGCGCAATCAAACATAATTAATACCTTTTTCTTTTTGTACTTTTTTGAAATGTAGGAAGGTGAAAAAAAGCAAAAGTGAAGAAAAGGGACTTTGGTTGTATGCTGCATCCACATGTTGTTTACCTAATATTATTTCCTATGTCACCGTTGTATTACTTTATAAATGTTTGATGTATAGAAAGACTGAGATGATCTATTTGTTATGATAGACTGGGTATGTTTTATTAAAATATATATATTATTTTTTTTATTCCACTGTGAGGTTTTTTCCCTTTTTTGTCTATGTTGATCTTAGATTTTAAATTATGAAACCTACGGCCCACTTTCCTTATGTCAGAATTTAGTTGTAAGAATATTTCGACGTTGTTTATAATCAAATTTAGATGTTAAAAATAATGGATCATCAAACTTGGTATCAAAGCTTAGGTTTAGCGATTAATTGAGCCTTAGGTATTGTAACGACCCGTAAATTTCAACTGTTTTAATAACGTAATTAGTTGAAATTTTGTGAAATTTTAAACGATAAAATTTTGAAATAAAAATTTAATATTTGGAATACGTCTAGTTAAACATAGCGACTGGTAAATTTTCGTCCGAAAATACGAAAGTTTATTTCGTGCGTTAATTTACTTCAATTTAATCAGTTAAAAAGCAATGAAATTAAAACGTTTTCGAAACCTAAATATTTTTCCATAGAAAAATTGTAAATCGTCTTCTGAGCAAGACGTCATTTTTCGTTTTTCCAAATTCAGACTTCTTTAGCTCCGTCGATCTTATTCTTTTACGTTTTGCTGCATTTTCCGCCAGTTGAAAAATTCGAAATTTTATAATTCAATCGTACCACTAATATCTGTATACCGTTGTGATCGTCTCGTCGTGCTGATCTCTACGGTATATTCGTTTATGCATTTTGGAGTCCGACGTGCGACGAAATCTAAAGAACGATTTCTGTATCGGTTCCGTACTTAACTTTTGATTGATCTGTCTTTTCGTGTGCCTGCAATATATTCCAGTAGCCACTTTCTTTTAATAAATTCAAATTAAAGTCTAACTTTCACTATTACCAAGGTTCCATACTTAACTGTTGTTGCCTTTCCCAATTCATTTTACGTTTTGAAGAGAAAAATTAAGTAAACTGTTGCTCTTCAAATTGTTGGTCTGCCTCCTCACACGTCCCCTCCTTCTTCCTCTCCCCTTTTCTTCTCTTTCGTTTGTTTTGTTTTCATCACTCTGTAATATAATCATGCAAGCTTCAGACTTAAAAAAAAATTAAAGGCAATGTATCAGATCCGCTCGTCTCCACCAGGAACTGATCCACCCTGCTCCTCACCGCATCGCACCTCCACCACCCACTGCCTTGCCTCCGACCTTCCCACGCACTCCACAACACCGAAGCAAGCTGCCACATTTTCCACCGTGATCATCATCCTACCCCACGCAGTGCATCTCATTGTGTCAACCTCCTTCCATCCTCGACCTCCGCCCATATTCTCCTCCACCTGCTTCGCCCACCTTGAAGCCTCAACCCAGTGCTTTCCTCCCCTCGCTCTATCACCGCCCACCGTTACCCTTCCAACTCCGCTCCTCCACTCGCAGCCAGCAACCTTGCCTCCACCTCGAAACCCCACGCAAGCACCTCACCCGTTCGCCACCATCTTCCTACGTTGCCGCCACCTTCCTTCCCCTCCTCCATGTCGTGAATGCATGTATACTAGGTAGTATATTATTTTATTTAATATTCAAAATTTATGCGTGTGTAAGATACCCCAATGTTTTCAAGATCATTTAAGTTTTACAAGAATAGTTTATATATATGTACATTATATATTAAAGTAAGTTATGTTGATTTTTCAATAGATTCCATTTTTTTTAATAATATATACTATATTTTAGTTTACATTTCTGTTTGTTTTAAATGTATATTATACAAGTTGTTATGTATACGACATGTATGTACAGTTGTATATATTAGTTATACTTACTTAGATAAATGAAAGTGCAGGTTGTATTTACTGTTTGTTCTCATATATATATTTTGTAAAGTTATTTACATAAGGCTGCATTGCTGTTATATATATACTTGTAGTGAGGTACATATTGTCTAAAGTTTTACATATCAGTACTTAGTTTTATTCGCTGCATACATAAATCTATTTATTTGAGTATGTTCAGCTGTACAAAGTCTATTGAGTTGTTATATATATTATGCATATGTTTGTGTTAATTCAATATATGATGTTTATATATGTAGTAGTCTTTTATACAATGATATGCTGACGTGCATATGCGGTGAAGTGTATGTGTAGGCTGCATAGTTTAATTATTAATAGGTCTACATATATATTTTAAGTTTTATATAAACTGTTGGTTGTATATAAAAAAAACTCATATATGTATGTTGTGATTACACTTGTTTTACTTTTTTCCATGCACATGAATTACGTTGCATCTATATTAGGTATATGATGGGTCTACGGCTTTATGTTTCACGTTATTTACAGTTGTACAAATATTTATATCTTAGTTATATACTAGCCATATATATGTATACATTGAGTTGTGTGTCTGCATAATATCTACCTTACATTGTTTAAAAGTATGTGAAAAATAGATCACGGTCTATATATATATATATTGTATATATGTGATTATCTTTGAGAATAAAATCTAGCTGACTAAACATATAATTGTTGCATTAATTATATATAGAGTTGTCCGCATTTATAATATACATATGTTGGTTTATATGTATTAAACAAAGCAAATTGATATAAAGCTCATTATAAATATTAATTTTAAAAGATATAACATGTATATGAGTATTTTGTGTTTTAATAAGTATATATATGTATTTATTCCAAAATATATAATGCATGTGTGTGTTTGATTTCTATATATGTGTACTTGATTTAAAACAATGATTTTTAATTATATATATGTAATTCCAGTTTCTATCGAGCTGATTCTAATTGTTTCATCGGTTCCTGTTATCAGATCTATTCATCGAATGCGTGTCATATTGCTTTGCTTGAAATTCGTGCTTGCATTTCGTAACTCAATTCCATTGTCTATCTCTCCAGCCTCGAAAGGTGAGCACTCACTCACGATTAACGTTCTTTTATTTATTAAATCTGATTTCAATTGAAACGACAATTGAAATATACTGCCGTTAGTTAATTACACTGTTATATATGTTATTACCTGTATCAGTTCACCTGTGACATCTGACACCATTATCTGTTAATTATTTATGCGATGATAATACAGTTTGGCTGATAATTGATTGATTGTCGATGTTTATATTGGACGTTAATGTTAAAATGATAAATGGTATGCAAATTTAAATGGATATAGAATAGTTAAATGTTAAATTTGATTAAATGACAATTATGACCCCTTTATCTGTTAACTTTATTGACACGTAGGATTTGTTTAATTACACTTTGAACCACTGAATGTATGTTGTTAAATTGATGATGTATGAAATTGTAAATAGATGACAAGTGAAAAACTGTAATGTAATAATCTTTAATCTACATGAAATAATAGTGTAGATTCTAGAAATAATTATATTAATTCGTACAAATGACAATACGAATTAATACGGTTATTTCGGGATTATTTGAATTGATTATTGGATTGTTATTGATTGTTGTTATTGCTTGTTTATTTACTTTGACACCATCCCTGTTATCACACTGCAAGTTCCCTTTGCTATGTTTTGATTTTTTGAATTGAATTGGAATCGAGTTGAAATGATAAATACCCAAATTGAACTTTGACCTAGGATAGGAAATTAAATAAAACCCGATTGGTCAATAATTTGATTTAAAAATAAATGAAGATTTTATTTGAATAAATAATATGGTTTTGAAATGAAGTTGAAATTTGAATTTTAAAATGTAATATTTAATAATCTGAACAAAATATCAATGATTTAATTGATGAAAGAATATTGTTTAATTTGAGAAATGATTTGATAATTAAGTTTGAAATTATAATTAAGTTTGAAATTATTAAGTTTGAAATGAATTAATAATTAAGTTTGAAATTATAATTAAGTTTGCAATTATTAAACTTTGAAATTATTGAATAATTAAGTTTTGAATTATTTAATACTTAAATAAAATTAAATTATTTAATGATTAAATTGAATTGAAATTCTTTAATAAGAAAATTGAACCTTTGAATAAGTGAATTTTACTTCATAAATAATTGAAATTGAGTTTTCATTATTAATTAAGTTTTGGAAAATTATTTTAGTAAGTAAAAAAAAGTGAAATTGAATTTCTTTAACAAGAAATAAAATGTGATTTATTGAAATTAATGTAAGACTTGAAAATTAAAGGATTTGATTTGATGAATTTAATTTAATTCAAATTGTAAGTTTTGAACTAAGGAGGTTGAATTTAAATAATGGATTTAATGAATTGGAAATTTAATAGAAATTGTTTGAATGGAAAATTTACTTAATGAATATTGAATGAAATCGATAAATGAATTTAAATTTGATTTGAATGTTAAATTAAATTAATTTAAATGTTTTCGAAATGAAACTTACATACGAACTTGAATCAATATTTGAATGGTTTTAAATAGATATTGAAATTGAACTATAAGATTTTGAAATGATAATTTGGAAGTTTTGAAACGTAAACTATGGAAATTGGTTTTGAAAGACAAATGTAATGTTGATTTACGAATTCCATTTGAAATTGAATTGATTTGGTTTGAAATAGATAAACGACCAATCGGTGTAATAATTACGAAAGTTATTAAAGAGACCGGAATCGGTTATGGATATACTCTCTATCTAAACCGAAAACCACTTTAATAACTATACGCGGAGTGATGATCCAGAATGAAGTGATTGGAATGATGTACGTGTTGACTGAAGAAAGTGAACGATAATGGATAGCCTTGACACTTGTGTCAAATTGGAAATGACTAAAACAGGAGCCGTGTCGGGCCAATGGAGAATTTGCTACCTCAAGTGGACACACTTCTTCGAACTACTCATTACTTGTTGTCGATTGGTGTACCCTTGATTTTGGGAGTGTTGTTTCACGGTGTTGCGGGCGCTGCGACGTTGCGTTCTCACCAGTCCGGATCAGGCAAACGGTAGTATCACTACCTTGGGTATTGCCTCATGTGCCTTGTCATACTTGTATTCCATTTATACGCGACCACTACGATTTTGATTTGTACCTTTAGTATATGGATTGCCCTCTGGTGACTTCCGGTTTTGGGGAAACTACGGTCTTGTATATGCTTTTGGGAATAAAAATATGTTAAGGGTGGAATGGGCCATGACTTAACACTATTTTGATATCTTTACATATTACTGATAGACATTATCTACTTAGCGTACATTACTACATAGTAGATAGTTTAACGGATCCTTAAAGGATGGTTATTCCAAACATCCTTTGAGTTACTTGTATTTCAATTGCTATTTCACTTGAGTTGGATTTATTAATATAAGAATGTTAATCCTGACTCGAGTGTTTTGTATTTTGCTTTACGCTCGGGTCAGACTGAGTGTACCAGTATTCGAGACTCACCTTTGAAGTTGGAGCTTTGCTTGAAGATCCAGCCATCTATTCTGCTTCAGTATTCGATGATTCTAGTGATGCATTCTGATTTGTATCTGATGTATCGTGTTACTCCTCCGTTGTATCTGGTTTAACTCTGATGTATAGTATTACTCTTCTGTTGTAAACTCTGATGTATTTTATATATTCATATAGTAGCTTCATGAACTACTATCTCTTTCATTTCCGCTGCACTTATTACTCTGTGTCTGTGATCTGTGATTATTTATTTACTGTATATGTTCAGTTTTGCCAAATTTAAATTAACAACGCGGTGTTTTGAGCAATTCAACTCCGGCATGAGTGTCTACCTATACACTTATAATGGATGTGAATGGTCCAAAATGTCGGTTCGTTACAGTTGGTATCAGATCTTTGGTAGCTCTAGGCAAACTCAACATATAGGGTAAATGTATTTACAGAATCACTCTCATTCGAGTTTCAATCTCTTCCTTTAACTCAATTCCTTTGAATTTTGGAACGTTCCCTACGGTTCCAAATTTCATTCGTGTCCTTCATTATTCGTCTTCTTTCAATTCTGGAGCACCCCATAACTCTATTTTGAATGATATCTATAATAGATCGACGGTGTCGCCAATCTTCGAATGATTCGTAAAGGAGCAAAACTCCTTTACAATAAGCATTAATTTACCGAAGATTTCTGTATCCTCGGTTTACGATGCTATCTATCTCCTGCTATGCTTAAAATTCTATCCCTTGAAATCTAATGTTGATTTACCTCGGAATTCTGCATCGATCTAATTTTTGAAGTCACGGTCGACCCGGATAAGGTTGCCCGCGATTTATATAAACTCATCCATCTTCTTATTTGTTATTTAAATCATCTTATCTTCTGTTTCAAACTTATCTTCGAATCAAAAAAAAAATTTCTCTTCGATTTGATTTCTATCAAATTTGAATCTCTATCCATGCTTGAAATCCATTTTGTATCGTCGAGCGAGGAAGTGTATTTGTAAATTAATACTAAAATGTTTTATATATTGTGTTGTTTGAGTTGTTAATGTTGATTTGGGTTTCCGATCGATTCGTCTGATCAACGCTATCGATGGGATTTCTAAAACACTTGAGCAGAGCAAACTGACACAATATTGTTTTCAAATTTGGTAAATAAAATGATTTTGAATGATTATATTATATATAGAAGTATAATTTCTGAAATTTAATAAGTTAATTAAATTGGTTGTTGAAATGATAATAATTAATTATCACTTATTGTTCTATAAATGAATTTTAAACATGGGTTATAAACTGATTTGAAATTTAAATGAATTTAACATTTAGAATTTGAGAATTTAATTTCCAGTAATTTCAAACTTTGGTTTTTAAATTTTTAAAAATGTATATTATTGAAGGTATTTTCAAATAGAAACCGTTTTCAAAGAATTTTAAAATGTCAAAATCAGTGCTCTTCTCTTTGTCGCTGGAAAATAATTTCGGTGATGGCGGCCGCATCATCGACATTCATTTTTGAGTTTCGAAGTGGAGAGACTATTCTGTAGCTTTGCTATGGTTTTTGTTTTGAAAAAATATTTTTTTTTTTGATTTAAATTTCTTCAGTATAATTATATATATATATATATGTATGTATCTTATTTTAAAATTTAATTTGATTGGTATAAATATATTATATATATCTCTAAATTGTGTAAAGTTAATCGGAAATCTAATTCTTAAATTTTGTTAAAGGAAGATTTTAATTATAAATAAAACCAAAATTTTGGAATAAACATTTAAACTTGAATAATTGAATTTGGAAAATTTTATTTGTATATTGTTCAACTGCATTCGAATACAACTTACTTAAATCATTCAGAAGTTGAATATGTAATTGGATAATATATTATATAAATTGAATTTATAAATAAATTTTGAGTGGTTATAATAAATGTTATACACTTAAATTTTAATTATAAAATGTTAATAGAGATAAATGGAATATTAAGATAATAAAATAAATTTGTTTTGAAAGAATTAATAAATTGAAATTTGATCAACATATGAAAATACCTTGAAATTAAAAGAAATTAATAGATGTAAATTAATTTAAATCGAAACTTTTATGTTTTAAATTAATTTATATGGGATAAATATATGTAATAAGATATATTAAGTGAAATAAGCTTAACAGTAATTTGGAATAAAGAAGAATTTAAAAATGTTTGAAGAAAATATGATTATAAATAAAGACTATTCAAATTTATGGTTTTAGAAATTGTAAATTGAAGAAAATGGGATAATAAGATAATAAATTTAGAAATAGTGAGATTGATTTTAGCGAAATCAAATGGATTAAATCAATTATTGAATATCAATTAATTTAAATTTGAATTTATATGGTTTAAATTAATTGTTATTTTGTATTTCAAAATCTGTTTTTCTTTCTGGTTGTTTCTATTCTCCTACCTCGTTCCTTTTCGGGGACGAAAAGTTTTGAGTGGGGGAGAGTGTAACGACCCGTAAATTTCAACTGTTTTAATAAAGTAATTAGTTGAAATTTTGTGAAATTTTAAACGATAAAATTTTGAAATAAAAATTTAATATTTGGAATACGTCTAGTTAAACATAGCGACTGGTAAATTTTCGTCCGAAAATACGAAAGTTTATTTCGTGCGTTAATTTACTTCAATTTAATCAGTTAAAAAGCAATGAAATTAAAACGTTTTCGAAACCTAAATATTTTTACATAGAAAAATTGTAAATCGTCTTCTGAGCAAGACGTCATTTTTCGTTTTTCCAAATTCAGACTTCTTTAGCTCCGTCGATCTTATTCGTTTACGTTTTGCTGCATTTTCCACCAGTTGAAAAATTCGAAATTTTATAATTCAATCGTACCACCGATATCTGTATACCGTTGTGATCGTCTCGTCGTGCTGATCTCTACGGTATATTCGTTTGTGCATTTTGGAGTCCGACGTGCGACGAAATCTAAATAACGATTTCTGTATCGGTTCCGTACTTAACTTTTGATTGATCTGTCTTTTCGCGTGCCTGCAATATATTCCAGTAGCCACTTTCTTTTAATAAATTCAAATTAAAGTCTGACTTTCACTATTACCAAGGTTCCATACTTAACTGTTGTTGCCTTTCCCAATTCATTTTACGTTTTGAAGAGAAAAATTAAGTAAACTGTTGCTCTTCAAATTGTTGGTCTGCCTCCTCACACGTCCCCTCCTTCTTCCTCTCCCCTTTTCTTCTCTTTCGTTTGTTTTGTTTTCATCACTCTGTAATATATTCATGCAAGCTTCAGACTTAAAAAAAATTAAAGGCAATGTATCAGATCCGCTCGTCTCCACCAGGAACTGATCCACCCTGCTCCTCACCGCATCGCACCTCCACCACCCACTGCCTTGCCTCCGACCTTCCCACGCACTCCACAACACCGAAGCAAGCTGCCACGTTTTCCACCGTGATCATCATCCTACCCCACGCAGTGCATCTCATTGTGTCAACCTCCTTCCATCCTCGACCTCCGCCCATATTCTCCTCCACCGGCTTCGCCCACCTTGAAGCCTCAACCCAGTGCTTTCCTCCCCTCGCTCTATCATCGCCCGCCGTTACCCTTCCAACTCCGCTCCTCCACTCGCAGCCAGCAACCTTGCCTCCACCTCGAAACCCCACGCAAGCACCTCACCCGTTCGCCACCATCTTCCTACGTTGCCGCCACCTTCCTTCCCCTCCTCCATGCCGTGAATGCATGTATACTAGGTAGTATATTATTTTATTTAATATTCAAAATTTATGCGTGTGTAAGATACCCCAATGTTTTCAAGATCATTTAAGTTTTACAAGAATAGTTTATATATATGTACATTATATATTAAAGTAAGTTATGTTGATTTTTCAATAGATTCCATTTTTTTTATAATATATACTATATTTTAGTTTACATTTCTGTTTGTTTTAAATGTATATTATACAAGTTGTTATGTATACGACATGTATGTACAGTTGTATATATTAGTTATACTTACTTAGATAAATGAAAGTGCAGGTTGTATTTACTGTTTGTTCTCATATATATATTTTGTAAAGTTATTTACGTAAGGCTGCATTGCTGTTATATATATACTTGTAGTGAGGTACATATTGTCTAAAGTTTTACATATCAGTACTTAGTTTTATTCGCTGCATACATAAATCTATTTATTTGAGTAGGTTCAACTGTACAAAGTCTATTGAGTTGTTATATATATATATATATTATGCATATGTTTGTGTTAATTCAATATATGATGTTTATATATGTAGTAGTCTTTTATACAATGATATGCTGACGTGCATATGCGGTGAAGTGTATGTGTAGGCTGCATAGTTTAATTATTAATAGGTCTGCATATATATTTTAAGTTTTATATGAACTGTTGGTTGTATATAAAAAAAACTCATATATGTATGTTGTGATTACACTGGTTTTACTTGTTTCCATGCACATGAATTACGTTGCATCTATATTAGGTATATGATGGGTCTACGGCTTTATGTTTCACGTTATTTACAGTTGTACAGATATTTATATCTTAGTTATATACTAGTCACATATATGTATACATTGAGTTGTGTGTCTGCATAATATCTACCTTACATTGTTTAAAAGTATGTGAAAAATAGATCACGGTCTATATATATATATATATATATATATTGTATATATGTGATTATCTTTGAGAATAAAATCTAGCTGACTAAACATATAATTGTTGCATTAATTATATATAGAGTTGTCCGCATTTATAATATACATATGTTGGTTTATATGTATTAAATAAAGCAAATTGATATAAAGCTCATTATAAATATTAATTTTAAAAGATATAACATGTATATGAGTATTTTGTGTTTTAATAAGTATATATATGTATTTATTCCAAAATATATAATGCATGTGTGTGTTTGATTTCTATATATGTGTACTTGATTTAAAACAATGATTTTTAATTATATATATGTAATTCCAGTTTCTATCGAGCTGATTCTAATTGTTTCATCGGTTCCTGTTATCAGATCTATTCATCGAATGCGTGTCATATTGCTTTGCTTGAAATTCGTGCTTGCATTTCGTAACTCAATTCCATTGTCTATCTCTCCAGCCTCGAAAGGTGAGCACTCACTCACGATTAACGTTCTTTTATTTATTAAATCTGATTTCAATTGAAATGACAATTGAAATATACTACCGTTAGTTAATTACACTGTTATATATGCTATTACTTGTATCAGTTCACCTGTGACATCTGACACCATTATCTGTTAATTATTTATGCGATGATAATATAGTTTGGCTGATAATTGATTGATTGTTGATGTTTATATTGGACGTTAAATTGTTAATGTTAAAATGACAAATGGTATGCAAATTTAAATGGATATAGAATAGTTAAATGTTAAATTTGATTAAATAACAATTATGACTCCTTTAACTGTTAACTTTATTGACACGTAGGATTTGTTTAATTACACTTTGAACCACTGAATGTATGTTGTTAAATTGATGATGTATGAAATTGTAAATAGATGACAAGTGAAAAACCGTAATGTAATAATCTTTAATCTACATGAAATGATAGTGTAGATTCTAGAAATAATTATATTAATTCGTACAAATGACAATACGAATTAATACGGTTATTTCGGGATTATTTGAATTGATTATTGGATTGTTATTGATTGTTGTTATTGCTTGTTTATTTACTTTGACACCATCCCTGTTATCACACTGCAAGTTCCCTTTGCTATGTTTTGATTTTTTGAATTGAATTGGAATCGGGTTGAAATGATAAATACCCAAATTGAACTTTGACCTAGGATAGGAAATTAAATAAAACCCGATTGGTCAATAATTTGATTTAAAAATAAATGAAGATTTTATTTGAATAAATAATATGGTTTTGAAATGAAGTTGAAATTTGAATTTTAAAATGTAATATTTAATAATCTGAAACAAAATATCAATGATTTAATTGATGAAAGAATATTGTTTAATTTGGGAAATGATTTGATAATTAAGTTTGAAATTATTAAGTTTGAAATGAATTAATAATTAAGTTTGAAATTATAATTAAGTTTACAATTATTAAACTTTGAAATTATTGAATAATTAAGTTTTGAATTATTTAATACTTAAATAAGATTAAATTATTTAATGATTAAATTGAATTGAAATTCTTTAATAAGAAAATTGAACCTTTGAATAAGTGAATTTTACTTCGTAAATAATTGAAATTGAGTTTTCATTATTAATTAAGTTTTGGAAAATTATTTAAGTAAGTAAAAAAAAGTGAAATTGAATTTCTTTAACAAGAAATAAAATGTGATTTATTGAAATTAATGTAAGACTTGAAAATTAAAGGATTTGATTTGATGAATTTAATTTAATTCAAATTGTAAGTTTTGAAATAAGGAGGTTGAATTTAAATAATGGATTTAATGAATTGGAAATTTAATAGAAATTGTTTGAATGGAAAATTTACTTAATGAATATTGAATGAAATCGATAAATGAATTTAAATTTGATTTGAATGTTAAATTAAATTAATTTAAATGTTTTCGAAATGAAACTTACATACGAACTTGAATCAATATTTGAATGGTTTTAAATAGATATTGAAATTGAACTATAAGATTTTGAAATGATAATTTGGAAGTTTTGAAACGTAAACTATGGAATTTGGTTTTGAAAGACAAATGTAATGTTGATTTACGAATTCCATTTGAAATTGAATTGATTTGGTTTGAAATAGATAAACGACCAATCGGTGTAATAATTACGAAAGTTATTAAAGAGACCGGAATCGGTTATGGATATACTCTCTATCTAAACCGAAAACCACTTTAATAACTATACGCGGAGTGATGATCCAGAATGAAGTGATTGGAATGATGTACGTGTTGACTGAAGAAAGTGAACGATAATGGATAGCCTTGACACTTGTGTCAAATTAGAAATGACTAAAATAGGAGCCGTGCCGGGCCAATGGAGGATTTGCTACCTCAAGTGGACACACTTCTTCGAACTACTCATTACTTGTTGTCGATTGGTGCACCCTTGATTTTGGGAGTGTTGTTTCACGGTGTTGCGGGCGCTGCGACGTTGCGTTCTCACCAGTCCGGATCAGGCAAACGGTAGTATCACTACCTTGGGTATTGCCTCATGTGCCTTGTCATACTTGTATTCCATTTATACGCGACCACTACGATTTTGATTTGTACCTTTAGTATATGGATTGCCCCCTGGTGACTTCCGGTTTTGGGGAAACTACGGTCTTGTATATGCTTTTGGGAATAAAAATGTGTTAAGGGTGGAATGGGCCATGACTTAACACTATTTTGATATCTTTACATATTACTGATAGACATTATCTACTTAGCGTACATTACTACATAGTAGATAGTTTAACGGATCCTTAAAGGATGGTTATTCCAAACATCCTTTGAGTTACTTGTATTTCAATTGCTATTTCACTTGAGTTGGATTTATTAATATAAGAATGTTAATCCTGACTCGAGTGTTTTGTATTTTGCTTTACGCTCGGGTCAGACTGAGTGTACCAGTATTCGAGACTCACCTTTGAAGTTGGAGCTTTGCTTGAAGATCCAGCCATCTATTCTGCTTCAGTATTCGATGATTCTAGTGATGCATTCTGATTTGTATCTGATGTATCGTGTTACTCCTCCGTTGTATCTGGTTTAACTCTGATGTATAGTATTACTCTTCTGTTGTAAACTCTGATGTATTTTATATATTCATATAGTAGCTTCATGAACTACTATCTCTTTCATTTCCGCTACACTTATTACTCTGTGTCTGTGATCTGTGATTATTTATTTACTGTATATGTTCAGTTTTGCCAAATTTAAATTAACAACGCGGTATTTTGAGCAATTCAACTCCGGCATGAGTGTCTACCTATACACTTATAATGGATGCGAATGGTCCAAAATGTCGGATCGTTACAGGTATGTTTGACAATTTATGGTATGATGATTTACACCTTAGATTGGATTAGAATGAGAATGAGAAAGCGTTTTGATGATAATCATATGTTTTGTGTGTGGGTTAATTGTTTAGTCATCATTACCGCACCTTAAAATGATGTTTATTTATTGTAATCCTTGTATGGAAGATAAATAAAATAGAAGTAGAGTAAGATGGACACTTATAAGAGGGTTTAAGTGTTGGTTATAACCCGAGCACTACACACGATGATAAATTATAATTGAAGTCTGACCCTAACAAGATGAATCGTTTTTATTGAGTAATATATTTTTGGAAAATTTATAAAATTTACATTTTTTATTTTAAAGATATTTTATTAAGAGGATAAAATGTATACTTTTGGACATAAAGTAATTCGTTAAATATTGTTACAAGGTAAAAAAAAGTTTATATTTGGGAAATAAAATATTTTTATGAAGATTTTTCGTAAGGAAAAGTGAATATGTATTTTTTATTTGGAAAATATATTTTTGAGTAAGGTAGGTGAGAAACATCTTTATAGAAGAGTATTGTTTTATCTAAAGACCATCTTTGATTTTTAAAAACATTTTGATTGAAAATTGATTTTGGTTATAAAAACTTTTATTTTAGGGGTACTCTTTAGTAAACGCTGTTTAGAGAGGAAAAACATATTTGCAAAATGATTTTGGTCGGACAAATACCTAAATTGAAAGATGTTCTATTAACGATAAATTTGAAAATATATTATGGAGAAAAGATATGTTATAAAATATCTAGTTTTGAAATACTTTAAGAAAATATTTTACAAAGATGAGAATTATTTAATTTAGAATAGAGTTGAAAAGGGCAAAATATTCGATTTGAATAACAAACTTTGGAAGTGTTTGCTAAAAAGTATTTTATTAAGAAGATATTTTATTTGGAAAACTCTATTTGAGGACTGTAAGACTTAAACTATGTGACATAGGGTGTGAGATGACAGGGCGAGATGAGCTTGAGTTTGCCCAATACCCATTATGACAATGTCACGTATACGGCTGTTATGTGTTTGACTTTCCATAAGGAGTTGTAAGGATGTCTAGATGTTCCGTTCTATGGAGAGAGTTAGGATATGATATAGGGACTGCCCATTTCGATGTGTGGGGTAGTGGCCTTTTGCTTATATTGACTTACTTTGATTGAATTGTCTATATCTATGATTGCTTATTTGTACTACTTGTTTGCTTGCTCATTAACTTATACCGAATCGATTTCTTTTCTTATATTTGTTATTGGTTGGTTTTTTTACTATGATCGGTTTTAATTATTTTTTTATTACTTGTATACCTGTATGTTCAATTGTTGCTTGATTGACTGCCTTATTTGATCATTGTATTGTATGTTAGGTTATATTGCTTGCTATGTATGATAAGTTTATGATGAGATAGTTATCCAATGTTGATTTTAGTTGGATATACATTGGAGAAACTAGTAAGATGTTAAGGGGCATTTTTGATTTAGTCGTAGTGAGATAACATAGTTTTCAAAGTTGTGGAAGACTAGATATCCTGATTGATTGAAAGATGTTTCTTGAAGATGAGTAACAAAGATCGGAGAATTTTGGTGACTAAAGACTTGATGGGTATCACCGATGAATTAAAACGATGGGTGGGAGGTTCATTATATATTTACTAAATTAAGATATTTTTAAATATGTATTTCGTAATCTATTTTATACAAACAATTATCAGCTTCCATAGATATTTTAAAAACAAAGATTTTCTATTTTGAAGATTTTTTTACCATTTGAAATTTTATAAAAATTGATTTAAAATGGTGGAGATATTTTGGGAAATCGTTTTATAAAATAGTGTTGATATTGTTAAGAAGAAATATATTTTGGTTTTAAAGTAAGACAGAAGCTTTGATTTGAAAATAAAACTGTTTTGATAAATATTTTTTCTTTGACGATGTATTAACTCTCCTCGCTAGCAAATCCCTGTTTGGTACTTTGGCTGAGTCATCCCTGTCATCAAATGAAGAAATCACTATAAGAGGATTCTGAAATCTGATTTTTTGACGTGAACTAAAAAATGGAACAAGATGGCTTTTGTTGTGGGTAAGTACCAAGGGATTGTGGATGACCAAAGCCATTGATGTATGCTCGTAAAGAAGGGTCGTTGGGCTTGCTCACTATAGATCGATACTGGGAGATCTATTTAACCCAGACCTTTACGGGATGGTCTAGTTTCCTGGCCATGCAGAGTGGTAAAGATTCAGCCATTCATTTAGTCGCAATGCTCTTATGGAGATGAGTATTCGTTGACTCTATGAGGGTGGTTATTTTTGTTATCATATATCCAAGAGTATTTTGTATTAGACCTAAACCTTAGGAAGATGGTCTAGTTTCCTAGCCTTACGGAGGGACGTGGATTCGAGCATTGATGATACGGCGGTGTTCGGTGGTTGCTGATCATACGGAGTGATCATGTGAGTTATCGTTTATCCAGGAGTACAATACTCTCACAATGTTGAGTGTTCATTGACCTTACGATGGCAGTCATTTGGTATATGGCGGTCATTATTGGTCTGGGAATTGAGGATTGACACAGTTATAGAATTATTTTGAGGATGTAGCTATGAGTGGACACATATATTGTTTTGGAGGGTATATGTATGGATGGTACACCGATTATTTGAGAATGAGACTATGATGAAACTCATTGATAGTTTTGAAGATACACATATTATGATGGATGTTTAGGCGGCATAGGGATTAACACACACATGTTATTTGTTGGTATGATGATGTGATTATTTCTTTTTGCATGTGTACGCTTTATTTTTTGATGAGCTATGCTGATAATTGGTTTATGCGTATTAACTTACTTGTACGCATGTTTGGATCAATATAAGTTTTAATGTGGACCTTAGTTATGGTCAATTATGGTTGAATTATTGAGATGCATGATATGAGTTAGTTTATAATTGAGATCGTTTCACCCTTGTTGATGAAGTGTTATTTTATATACTATAGTTTGGATTGCATGACTGACAAATTCTATATGTTACTATAATATGTGTGCATAGGAATTTGAATTCATTTTTGGGGATGAATTTGATGGTTGATATTATATGGTCATTATACACTACTTTGTAAGCAGTTAGTTAATTACTGACATATTTTTCCATATTTTTTGAACAAACCATTGATGATTTATAGAATTGGCTAAGGGTTGTTTTTGTGGATTGCGAAGGCACAATTCTTTTAAAGGGGGAAGAATGCAACGACCCACAAATCTGACATAATTAATATTAAATTAATTTAAAAATAAATTTTTAATAAAAGAGTAAACTGGGCATCGTATTTATAACCATTGCGAAGATCTTCACGAACTGATTAGTTTGATATATAATTTGATGGGCTTGGAGTTACTACTTGTGAAATAGTGGCATTAAAGTTTTTAAATTGTGTATGCAACCACTTTTGGGCCAAACGGTTATATATAACTGAACTCGCCTTATTGACAATATAAATAACGCTTGGAAACCCATGGAAATTATCATTAACGGTCTTATTTCTTTCTCTAATGGCGACCTAAAATTCTTTCCATCCGCGATTCTCTTCTGATTTCTCCGCGAATTATTTTATCCGTCTCTGGTTGTGCGCGTTCTTCTTTTTGGCGTGCTTTCGATAATCTCCAGTGCCATGGTTTCTAGGGTTTGTGAGGATTTGGGGCTTTTTTACTTTCGTGGTGATTTCGTGGGTGCTTGTCCCCCCTTTGCTGATGTAGCCGAGGCTTTGTTGAAGGTTGTGGCACCACCGCTGTCTGTGTGCTTTATTGGTCCTGATTCTGTGGAGATCTGCGTCTTCTCCCACTTGACGGCAGCGGTGTTGAACAGATTCCGTTTTCTAGTTGTAGGCGAGCGGTTCATGGAGATTATACCGTGTTTCTCGTATTCCATCCGAGACCGGTCCTCTGTAGCCTCGCTGCCCTCCGATGATGATGAGAGCTTGCTTCCTTTCGCCTCCCCTGACCTTCTGGAGGCCTTCGGCGAACGGGATTTCATCACCCGTTTTGTTCCGAGCCTCCACTTTGGGGCAGAGGTGGGAGATTTGGACTCGTCCTCCTTTGGGACGTGCTTTGGTTCGCTGGATTATGGTCTTGATTCCGAAATTTCTGGACCCCTCTTGGCTGTAGAGCGAGGCTGCTTCACTCCTCGTCTCACTATTCTTGGGGACGAGATATCGGCGGATTTGGACAAGGTTGATTTTGGTTTTGGCACTGTTAGCTGTTCCGGTCTTGCTGGTGGCAGTGGGGCATTGGATTTGATCACCAATCCTCCGCCAACGACCGGTTGTCTAATGGGATGCTCGCCTGCTCCTTCGGAAGCAACGCCGTTGGCGTCTCCGTTGTCGGTTGTTGTTTCTTCACCGCAGTGGGCTTTGGCCTCGGTTGGTCTCGGTGGTGGCTCGTTGGATTGGCAGGTTTGCTTCTCTCGTTCCTCTTTTAGCATTCTCGTTGTTTTAGATGGTTGTTTGTTTTTTATTGGGCTGGTGGCATTTGAGGCCATCTTTTCTCGGCTGAGCTTTGTTTATTTCCTCCATGACTTTGAGGTCAGCACTCATGACAGGGAGTCATATTCTACCGTTGGTTCCCTGTCTGGGATCGACTGCTTTCCTTTGGATTCGGTGCAGCTCTCCCTCTTCTACATCGATTCCGCTCGAGCTCTTTTTCGATCTGGGCTCGGCCTATAGGAATTCGTCTGTAGTTTTACTCTTCGTGGCCAAATCGATTCCCCATCAGTACCGATTTTGGCGTCCTCTAGTTTATCCGGTTGTTTCGGGTCTTACCGGGCTGAGCCCTATTGGGTCTGTCGATGGATGGCTAAGACCCGATGTGGTCGGCGTGGGCGATCGCCTACAGCTGGACGTATAGCGATCGCTTTCGACCGTTATACGGGCAGTTTGGACTCTTGCCAGCCACTCTCGATTCGCGCGGGCGATCGAGGCATCGGGGCTGAGCCGAGACTTCTTTCCTATACGCGGGGCTGTCTGATTAGTGACAGTCTGGCAGTGGAAGGAGTCCAACAGCAACATGGGAAGCAATCTGATTGCTCTCCTACATTTTTCTGTAGTCCGTCTGCTTCTGATTCCACCGTTCTCATATCGGGCTCCTCCTTTTTCGGTTTTACTTTGTCATCGGTTGATTCTGCTTTTGTCTCCTTTTTTGGTCCGTCGGTTATCACTGCAGATGATGGTGATATGTCCCTCTTTGGCTGGTGCGATTGGCTTTCCTGGTCTTGTGTGGACCGCATTCCATCTTGCTTGCGGTCTCCTTCCATTTTGTTAGATAGGGATATCCCCTCGTCCTCTCATTGCTCTTCGGTGTGTTCTCGCTCTTCTTCTTTGTGCCCTATCTCCATTTCTATTCCTCTGATGAGCAAGGCAGAGATTGCGCTCCTTAATGAGCGGCTGGATTGTTTGGCTAGGAACTCTACTCCCTCGTCCTTATCGGATAGCCCTTCTTCGCTCTCCTCGATAGGGGCTGGGGGAGAGGCGATGGTTGAGGCGGACGTCCCTCCGCAGCGATCGTCTCGGCGAAGGTCGCGGAGAGCCATCTCCACCCCTCGCACCATTCGCACACGCTCTATAGCGGCGTCCGAGCAGATCGACCGATCGGCTCGGTTTCTCTGTATCTGGTCTGAGGCTAGGGTGTGTTAGACCCGGTCGCCTCGCTTTTGGCCCTCATTTCCCATGGCGAATTTTCTTTTCTGGAATATTCGTGGAATTGGCAACGACGCGTCTCTAGCTAGGCTAAAGCGCATTGTTAAGAAGCACTCAATTGGGTTGGTTGCGATCCTGGAGCCCATGATTGAGCCGGCGAACCTTCCCCGAATTATTCTTTCCCTAGGATTCGGTGGTGGCTCGGCGAACATCTCGGGCAAGATTTGGATTTTATGGTCCAAATCGTTTGTGATTCTACCCCTTTTCGACTCCGATCAGCTCCTCACTGTGATTTGTTCGTCCTCCTTTTTTGCTCCCTCCTTTATTTTTTCGGCTGTATACGCCAAATGTGATCGATTGGGTCGTCAGGTTCTGTGGTCTGATATTCTTGCTCTCGATTCGTTTGGCTTCTCCTCGTCAGTGGTTGGCGGAGACTTCAATATCGTCGCTACCCAGGAGGAGAAGAGGGGTGGGGCGGCCATAAACCGAGGGGCAATGGCTGATTTCAACTCGTTCATCGTCTCCTCAAGCCTTTCGGAAATCCCCTTCGTCGGATCGGCTTTCACCTGGTCCAACAACCAAGAAGGCCCGAATCGTATTCTCTCTAGACTGGATCGGGTTTTCGGATCGGAGGATTGGTTTCGGCTTCCTTTCTCTTTCTCTATTTCTCATCTCCATCGGTCCTTCTCGGACCACGCTCCCATGATACTTCGGTGCTCTCCTCTCTCGATCTCGGGACCCTCTTCTTTCAGATTCCAGAGCATGTGGAGGACCCATCACTCTTTCCTTCAAGTGGTTTCTAACTCTTGGAGCTCCCCTGTTTCTGCCTCTCCCTGTTCGGCTTTTAGGCGCAAACTATTGCGTCTCAAGGCTTGCCTTAAGGTGTGGAACGTTGAAGTTTTCAGGAACATTTTTGATCGCGTTCGATCTGCCGAAGAGGCTCTAATCGTTGCCGAATCTTTGTTTGACGACCTTCCATCCGCCTCAAACAAGGAGACGTGGGACCTTGCCCAAGTTTCTTTCTCCTCCGAACTTCGTGTCGAGAATGACTACCTCCGTCAAAAGGCAAGGGTCAAGTGGGCTATCCACGGTGATGCGAATTCCAAATTTTTCCACTCTTCTATTCGTAAGAAGAATAGTCTTTTATCAATCCGTGAAATTTTGCGTCCTGATCTCACTATGGCCTCTGAGCCCGAGGAAGTGAAAGACGTCATCCTTTCCCACTTCCAATCCTTCTTGGGCTCCCCGTCAGCTTCTGTTACTGACCCAGCCCTTCTGGCTTTCATTCCTCCGTTGGTTATCCCCTCAGAGGGCGCCATGCTAACGGACATCCCGGCCCCTGAGGAGATCCGTTCTTGTGCATTTGCTCTGAGCAAGGACAGTGCCAGTGGTCCTGACGGCTTTAATGGTGTTTTTTATCGGACTTCTTGGTCTATTATCCAGGCGGATTTTTGTCTGGCTGTTCAATCTTTCTTCTCGGGGGGGAATCTTCCCTCTGGTTGGACCTCTACCAATTTGATTCTCATTCCGAAGTGCGACAACCCTCGGGCGTGCTCGGACTTTCGTCCCATTAGCCTCTGCAACTTCTCTAACAAGGTTATCTCGAAAATTCTGGCCACTCGTTTGGCGCCGTTCCTTGAACGTATCATTTCCTCTTCTCAGGCAGGCTTTGTTAGAGGTCGTCTTATCTCTGATAACGTCCTCCTCGCCCAGGAACTGATCTCCCAAATTGATCGGAAAGTTAGGGGTTCCAATGTCGTTTTTAAACTAGACATGGCTAAGGCCTACGATCGCATGTCTTGGTTCTTCGTCATCAAGGTCCTTCGGACCTTTGGGTTTCCGGAGGGGTTAATTGACATGGTCTGGCGACTTATTTCCAACGCCTGGTTCTCTGTCCTCATCAATGGCTCCGCCCATGGGTACTTCAAAGCAGGGAGGGGCCTGCGCCAGGGGGATCCTCTCTCGCCTTCATTATTTGTGATCGCGGCTGAGGCGTTTGTTCGGGGTCTTCAGTCCTTAACCATTTATGGTCAAATCCAACGTTTCGGTATCCCGAGGGGTTGTCCCCTTATTTCTTCGTTATCATTCGCTGATGACATTGTTATTTTCTCTAACGGCAGCCGTTCCTCTGTTAGGAGGCTCCTTAGTTTTATCCATCAATACGAGAGATCCTCGGGTCAGCTTGTTAACCCCTCCAAATGCTGCTTCGTTCATTCTAAGGAGTTGTCTCCTGCTAGAGCTGCTTGGATCGAGTCTTCCTCTGGTTTCAAGGAATCTTCCCTTCCGCTTCCTTACCTTGGTATTGTACTTTATCGGGGCAGGAAACTAAATGCTATTTTCGATCCCTTGCTTGACAAAGTGAGGGGAAAGATTTTACGCTGGAATGCGTCTCTTCTATCTCAGGCCGGTAGGCTTGTTCTCATCAAATCGGTGTTGGATTCCATGGGAACTCATATCTTCGCGACTATGACCCCTACTGCCTCTTTCTTCCGTTCTTACCGGTCCTTGGCCTCTTCCTTCCTCTGGGGTAACAAGGAAAGTGATCGACGGCATCATTGGGTGTCGTGGAACACGGTTTGTCGGCCCAAATCTGAAGGCGGTTTAGGGCTGCGTAACCCGACCGACCTTTGCAAGGCATTTGCGTGTAAACTGTGGCATCGGTTTGGGGCTAACAACTCCCTTTGGGCATCTTTCCTCCGTGCTAAATATCGTCGTCTTGAGGGAGCTAACTTCTCCGGCTCTCCTTCTTTTGCTAGTGAAACCTGGAAGCATATGCAGTCGGTTAAAGCTCTCTCAGACGCTCACGGCGGCATGACAGGATGGGATGGCGACTCCTTCTCCATTCTGACAGCCTGGTCTTCTATCAGAGTTCCTTCCCCTATCCGTCCTGAATTCTCTTTCATTTGGGATACTCGGACTCCACCCAAAGTTTCTTTGCTTATGTGGCGCCTTCTTCACGATGGTTTGCCACTAGACGTTAATATCCAACATATCGGCATTCCTTTGGTGTCCCGCTGTCATTGCTGCGGCAACGGGGAAAGGGAATCTTTGAGCCATTTGTTTTTCGAAGGCTTCACTGCCAAAGCCTGCTGGAATTACTACGGTAACCTGGTTGGGGCTCGGAGTAATACTGGCATGTCCTCTGATTTTCTCTCTTCCTGGTGGGTCGGGAATTCAGGGAAATCCCTTCGGGCTATCGTGTTCAGACTAATCCCGTGTCTTGTTTGCTGGCATGTCTGGTGCGCAAGAAATAAGGCCATTTTCGACAACGTTCCTATGGATCCGCTTTCCATCATCCATCGCGTGAGGAATGATGTGTTCTTGGCATTTCGGGGTAGACCTTTCAAGGGTTCACTGAGCCAAAGATCCCGGCGGTTAGTTGGACTGCTATCGATCACTTGCGTGCAGTCGGCCGCCAGACTTGGTGTTGGTTGAGTCTTCTCAGTAAGGTGGTGCCTTTCACACACCGCCTTTTTCCTTCTCCCCCCCTCTTTTTACTTTAATGTGTTTGCTAGCCTGTTTCAGGTTTGAGCGGTTTTTCATTGGTTGGCTTTCTCTTGTGCTTGCCTGGTGGGTTTTGGTTGGTCTGTTCAAGATAGGTCGAGCGGGTCCTTTCTGCTGCTCCTCGCCTGGCCTTTTCGTTTTGGTTTCTGTGGTTTGGTTTTGTCTTGCTTTCACTGCGCAGTGCTCAGCCCGTGGTTCCGTCTCCTTCTTAACTAGCCAGGGTTATCTGTTCTGGTCGATCCGGTTGGCCAGCAATAGTCTCCTCTCCTGGAGGTTGTCTGCGTTGGTTTCCCAGTGTTGGTTGTTTGCATTGCAATCGCTTCTGTGGTTCTGATTGGAGGTCTGGTCTTTCCGTATGGTAAAGACGGGTTGGTGGTTTGCTGGTGGTCTCATTTTCTCTGTTCCTTTCTATGTACAGGGTGGAATAGCTGCCGCTGAGTTTTGTATTACTGGTTTTTCTTGTACTTTTTAAAATTTGGGTCAATGGGTGGTGTCGCTTGATGCTAGCCTTTTCTGTAAGCCCCGGAGAATGGCTTTTATTCTCATTTTGATTATATACTTTTATTTGGAAAAAAAAAAAAAACGCTTGGAAACCTCTAAGCCTTAAAGAGAAGCCATTATTTTAGTATCTCTTCCTTAATCCCAAAATTCCTCTTAACCACATTTTAACAGTGAATGATTTTTGATAATTACAAATTGATTCAAAATACAAAGTGTCCACACCCTATCAAATAATATATTGTTGCAAAGCTCTCGATGAATAAAAGAGGAGGTAAGTGTCCATTTGTCGAAAAAGTGTTCGAGTCAACTAGGAATCGACCAACAATTTTCGACCATCGAATCTAGGGTTTTAGAATCAACGGCAGATCGACGTCGATAGGATGATCAAAGGTCGGAGAGTCGCAGAGGGTACTGAGAGAAGTCGATCGACGGGCTTGGATCGCGGCAAGCATGGCGATATTCACCAGAAAACGCCAGGTAAGGCGACGACAACTGCGCTAGGTGATGTTGCATTTTTTCAAGCGAGGTCTGATGGTTCGGTGTGGCTAGGTAGGGAAGGCGGGGAGGTCATATTAGGCGCTCGCGAAGGGTGGCGGCGACGGTAGGCTACTGAAGTTGGCGGGTTAGGGAAAAAGTCGGGAAGATGTTGGCACTATAGCAGGTATGGAAAATTATAGATAAGCCCATAACTTTTATTTAGTTACAATTTGAACTATGAATCTTCTAAACTCCATATCTATCATATACCAACTCCGATTTATGCATGCACGGTTTCTTCCAGTGGACTGATGCCAGAATTTCAAAGATTTGGTGTTAGGTTTGCTGAGTTTTAGGCTGTTTGCTAAAGTGCATTAATATGGTTTATATAATTTAATTAATTAAATTTTAAAATAAAAAATGCATATCTATAAATGAAAAGTCATATTTGTTGATACATTGTGTACTATGGATGATTGTTAGTTATTATGATTTTTTAGATGTATATTGTGTCTTGGTTGATAGTTTATTGTTGATTGCAGTATTTTCGAACATGTAATTATAATTAATTTTGATTTGAATTGAAAAATAATTAATTGAAATAAAATGAATATTAATAGAAAAAATAGATAAATAAATAGTAAATAAGATTATTTATAGATTTTGACTGGTATTTGTAGATAATGATGATTTAACAAATTTTACTGAAATTAATATATGAAATTTAATAAGGTTGTTATTTAAGAATTTCTAGGAAATTCCATTACAATAACTAAAATTATAATTTAAATTGAGATTTGAGAAGTTTATTATGATTTATAAAATAAAACAAAATTTTAGATAATAATTATACGAGTTTAAGTGAAAATATTATTGTTTCGTGTAAATGACAAAATGATTAATTTTACGGTATTTATGATAGAAAATATTATTATTATTGTTTGAGTCATAAAATAAAAAGGTATTTTCTAGATAATAATAGTAGTTAAGAAATATTTTCCAAAAGTGTTTTTGCATAAAATTATTACAATTTTGAGATAAATAGATATACAAAGGAGTTTCGATGATTTAAAATAATATATTGTTACTTCTGGAATAAATAGTAATAAACTGATTTGAAAGAGTACTAAAGAGATTTTAATATATTATTATTTTGATGTCAAATAATAATATTATCGTTTTAAAAAGTGATTTGATAAAGATATTATTTTTGATTTAAAATGCGATGTTTAAAGTATTTGAAGAAATAGAAGTATATAAAAGGACTTTTTAAGTATATTATCATTTTTTAAAAGATTATTATTGTTTCGATATACATAAATAAAGGCGATTTTATAATAAACAATAATAAAATGATTTTATACTTAAGAAAAAACAATGGTCGTAAATATAATGTTTTAATGGATGTAGTATGTAGTTAATTATTCATTTTAATTATCGCATATTTTTGTTTTATGGTGATGTACTCGCATTAGGATGTGGATGCAATATTTTACCATTTTTACTTTTTTTTTATACAAACATATATATATATAATCAGTGGAGAAAAACTGCCTTTCTCCGGTGGCTCACAAAGTGCGAGGCAAAGCTCGAAAGGATCCGATCAAAATAAACAAAATGAGAACAGCAGAAAACAGAATACGGAAATCAAAAGCTGCCCAGATCTAGAACAATAGAAAGCCATCCACTCAACCATCAATCCCGCCTCTACTAGGAAGGTATAGAACAGTCCACCTAGCTAAGCCTCATACAAAGTACAGAATACAAAACCAGCGGCATCGACATCAAAGGAATCTATACCCTGGCGGAGAGTCCCCGATGCAACGGAATTGCCATGAAGAAACTGGATGAGCTCTGGATAAACCTCCGCCCACCGTACATCACCCTTGAGCTCCGGCAAGGTCACCGCCCAAAGATGATGTAATAGAATCTGTAAAAGAGAACCCAAGGCCCGTAGAAGAAAGGAGGCCAAATGGAGACCCCGAACAAGACTGTCAAACCCTTCGAAGGAGCTGAAGCGAGAGGAACCAATCATCGCCAAAAAGGAAACCACCCTGAGAAACTAATAGAAGATCCAGAGCCTGAAACACTAGCAACCACATAAGCGTCAAAAAAGGAGGGGTGTGGAGCAGAAGGGTGAAAAGCTTCCGCCCCAAAAAGCGACCTCAACCTATGCCAGCTCGCGCGGCAACCCGAGCACACGAAATAGAAAAAAGATTCACTAGACGGGATGAACGCGAGTACATATTTGATATTTGATAGTAGAAAAAAGATTTTACCATTTTTACTACCAAATAATGGATAGTTGATTATGGGTATTTGATGATTGTTGTTGTGTTGCTAAAATTGAGTGGATTAGTACATATTTGATGATTATAACATTGTGTTACTAATATTGTGTCAATTGGTACTCATTTGATGATTGATGTTATGTTACTATTGTGGATTTATTAGTATATATTTGATGACTTATACTTACATTGATGATGTATTACTGTAATTAGTAATTAATGTAAATATATTTATATTATAGTTATTTTCTTATTTGATGGTTGGAGTTGACCTTGATTGTTGTTGATGTTTAATGGCTAAGTGCGTTATTATGTTGTTACTTCATATGATGATTTACTATGCTGGATGAGCAGGAATACTGTTTTATGCTTGTACTGTTTGCATTGGTTGCAATGGTTGCATGAAAATTATGATTGTTCTGTACTAACAAGTATTTGAATGCAGAAGAAGAGTAGAAAATAGAACCACATAGATTTGATCCTCCAAAATGGGTACGTAGGCAGTCATTTCTTTTGCAATAGCTCTCGAGCCTAGGCCGGAGTATATAGGAATAGGTACAGTCCAAACATAATTGATACCTTTTTCTTCTTGTACATATTTGCAAAATTGGTAGGTGAAAGAATGCAAAAGAAAAGAAAAGAAGTTTTGATTGTATGCTGCATCCACATGTTGTTTACCTTAAATTATTTCCTATGTCATTGTTTATAACTTTATAAATGTTTGATGTATAAAAAGATTGGGATAATATATTTATTATGATGGACCTTGTATGTTTTATTGAAATATATATTATTTATTTTATTCCGATGTGAGGTTTTTTTCTTTTATCTATGTTGAGCTTAGATTTTAAATTATAAAACCCATGGTCCACTATCTTTAATATCTGAATTTAGTTGTAAGCATATTTCAGAGTTATTTATAATTGAATTTAGATGTTAAAATAGCGGATCGTTGAAGCCAATATTAATCAGCATTTTCTAAAAGAAAATACCATTAGGGGTGGAGTCAAATTCCTTCCCTTTGAGCATCTTCAATAATCTAAACATTTCTTCCTCCCGTATCCCTTTCAAAAGCAATATTGACATTCACCCATCTCTTCTTTGGCCTTGGCTTTACCTTTGTCATCCTTCTACCAACATTTGCTCTTCTTTGAACTATTCGAAGTAGAAGAACCCTTAAACGCGAGCACAATACTCGGTTCCTTTGTGAACCTACTCTCGGACATCCTTAACAAAAAAACAACAGGGGTGTTTGGTCAGTTCAACAAGAGTGCATTCAAGGAAATGATGAATGGTGGTAGACTACTGCTTCACGATTTCGCCTCTTCCAAAAAAGAAAACTATGCTCCTCCCAAATTCAAATAACTTGTACGACGATGCAATAAAGGCAAATGCGTTTACAACATTCGTCCAACACCTCCAGCCCACTTCGACACTCGATTGTACTCCGAAAATCTTAATGGGATAGAGAATCAGCTATTTTCTAGTCTCATCGCCGCTACTTCACGACGGCCATTCGATGTCGCTTCATTGTCTCAAGCTAGGCAAAAGAGATCATCTACTCTTAAAGAGACGACAATCTGAATTTCAACGTGTTCCATAAAAATATTGAGAATTATCTCAGAATTTGAACGCCTCTTAACGGCTATCAAGAATGTGAGCTTACAATAATATTTATGCACGAGCTGAGAATTTTCAACTAGTTTGTTCTATGTTGAACAATGAAAATGAAATCAAATGTATGATTCCTTTATCCAATATTTTAAATCGAAATGGATGTAATGTACTGTTGTTTTCAAATGTATCCTTTTCCAATAAAATGTACTATTATTTTATTTACACAATTTACCTTTTTTTTTGCATTTTGTATGTAATTATAATTTAATATCAATTATTAACATTATTCATAAATACAAATACAAATTCATACAAACAATCATTCCCCGTTGCCCCTTGCAAAGCATGAAAACGTGTAGTCCTTGCGTCGAACTTTCCCTGCGCTGGTGTCATGTTAGAATACCGGTTCGGATGTCCTTTTGCTTCGAAAAAAAAACTCACCCTAAGACATCTTTAATAAAGCATTGATATTCTAACTTATCGAGTTGTATGATTGTAATTTTAAATCTTAACTCATCTAATAAACAATGATAGCACATCGCAAAAATTTAACGGCATTCAATGGACTTGCTTCAAACAATGCTAGATTCTCTCTCCATCTCTTCAAACAATGCCAGGTTCCAACATTGTGGATGAATTCCATGATTTATTTTCTTTAAAAAAAGGGAAGAAAAAAATGTTACAAGTTTGATTTTTGGATGCATCGAGCACCATAACTGGGCAAAAGATGGCGTTGAAAGTACCCTTTCAGTCTTTTTCAGTGGGCTACACGGTGCAAAATTGGTCCCGGCATTTTTTTAATTAATTTTATTCTACAACCAGTGTAAATTCAACAAGTGACACTTGCAACACTGAAAGTAAAAAAAAACTGGATATTCCCTATTTTCCCAATAAGGAAAGTCCCCTCAACAAAGGGCAAAGGAAGAATTGTCAACAATGTCAGGCGACAGCTATGGGTCCAAATTCTACGGCTAGGATTTAAAACTGATGAAAATGGTCAGTCAAGCACAGACCCATTTGATGGAAAGATAAGATATAAGAAAGTGAAATGCATCATATACCATTGGGTAATATCAATATTGTAATTGGTAATGTTATTTCCCAAACCACAGCAACCATAACATTTTAATAATGCTTCATAGCAAGTTGCTTGGGACAAAAAGGATCTAGATCCAGTACTTGAATTTTATTAAATCTCACATTTTATCCCCACTTTCAAATAAGACTATTAAGAGAAGAATATGGTTTGAATATGAGGTAACTTCTTTAAATAAGCATAGAAAAGAAATTAACTGCAATAGTAGATCACATTAAAAAAAATTGTAGAAAAATATTTGATTTTGATTAGGCTTGTAGCAGTTTGAAGTATATGTTATTTAACTTAATTAGTTTACCAGTACTTGAACGAAAAGAATAAAACCATTAACAAAGCATACCATATTATTCCATGACATATCAATTCTTTGCACCGTCATATCCCAATTCATGATTTGGATGTCATTATCCTTCAAAGTTTGCCTCCATATTAATAGCAAAAATTCTTCAGGAATAAATGCCTAGTGCAAGGCTAGAAAAAACGAAATTTTCCACTTATGTCAAAAAATGAAATAATGGAATAAATACTTTCATCGATAAGAGAATATATCCTCTTTCTTTTTATAATTGTTTTTTCCCGCTTAAATTATTCTTGGTTCTGGAAAGAGCAGTAAAGCAAAAACAGTTACCATGCTAAGAAAAGAGTTAAAAGTACACTGTAGTACCTTATGTAAGAATTGCTTCTATAAATAGGTGTCCATTTGCATAGTCCTCTGTACCTCCAAATTAAACCATTTGCATATATATAAACTATATTCTCTCTCCATCTCTTCGTCCCTCTCAATAATATTTCAACTAAAGTCTGAAATAAACCAAGCTTGGAAACTACTAGCTAGTACTATCCTCTTGAAATAATTTAAATTATGAAGATATACGTATTCTCTGGAACTAAGCCTGCAACCGACATGTTTTTCTTTATGATATTCTCGTTATTTTTTTTTAATATATCTATTTAGGTTTAAAAATCAAAGGAGCTGTTGACAGAAGATAGAGGGCACAGATGGTGACATGCACAGAAGTTGTGCACTCATTCCTTTGTGCTCTCTATGCTTCTGTCATCACATTCATCTCCCCTTTTGGTGAGTAATGATGGTATTTACTTTTGAAGCTTTTTTCCCCCTTTTAAAACAAATGTTTTGTAAATATTCTTCTGATTGAGGTTAACTATTTTACTTTATTTTTCCTAATTAGATTGAATATCATGTTGTAATTTACCAGTTGATGTAAAAATTATGGAAACCCTAGATTTGAGATCCAGTGCACAAAGATTCCTAAAGAAGGCGGCTCTGAAGAAATCAGTTTAGAAACAGCCTTTTCTGAAGAACCAAATCCAGATAATCAAGAGGAAATCTAGGTAAGGTACACTTTTTTTTCGTGCTGAATTCTAATAGCAATTTCTATCTATATATAGGGTATTGCAAGCTAATTCTGGTTCTGCCAAAGATGAAATTCTTCTACATCAAGGTATTATTTATTTATTTTCAATATATTGTTAGTTTAGTTTGATGAAGAACATAGTAAAAGTTATGTCCAATGAAAGTGTTTACAAGAGTAGTAAGAAATTACTCAAAATTATATACAGAGAATGGTCTACCCTCCATCTACACCTCTACTATTTCCTCTACTATTTTTTAAGCTACACGATTCGAAATCGAACTAAATTTTATGGATATATTCTTAAATGTCTCCAGATCATATGCATAATTTTTTTAATTAATTAGGTTGATCTTAACACATACAAAATAATAATTCAAACCAACAGCTAAAATAAGAATTAATACTTTGGACATGCTAGAAATTTCAAAATGAACTTAATTTTTATGGATAAAATTTGAAAACACCCAAAGTTTTGTTTGATTTCCAATTATGCAGCTAAAAAAATGATATGAAGTAAAAAAAAAAGGTGTAGCAAAAGAAGTGTGTACAAGATCCTCACCCACACACACACAAAGATGTGTGTTTGGGCATGCGTGCGCACACCCGTACACAAACACATGTATGTACATATGTGCGCATGTGTGGAATCCATATCCTCTCTATTTTCAACCACTTGATAGCTTTCCATGGTAGTTGGATTTAATGGTGTAAAAGAGTGAGAAAATACCATCAAATCCAACCATAGAATTCATAAATGAGTGAATGAATCCTAGGAGTGATCCATAATCACTTTATTTTTAACTCTTTTGTACGCAGCCCTTTTATATTAACCATAGGAATCAATAAATTAATGAATGAATTTGAAGATAATGTAAAAGACATAATACTGACACAATACGAGGGTTAAATATTATATTCAAGTCTATATGCTAATTTCTGAAATCCAATGGCCAACATTAAGAGCTACAAAGAGACTAGAAGAGGGACTATGGATCCCTCCTCTCTCACACGTGTAATAGACATACACACATACACAACCAAATTTCTTACTCAAATTAATAAACCAAAGCGGTTGTCCGGTCAAAAATTAGTACACAAAGAAAAAGGAAAATTATGGTAAGAATTTAGAGAGTCAAATCATAATTTGACCTTAACATTCAAATTTATTTTAACTAGTTTAAGGATAAAAAATATCATTTTGCATTAATTATTCCTTTTTTTTGGAATCTCATTGAACTAAATTTGCACTTGTAAACTTTGAGGAAGTATACATTGAACCCCGATCACATACTCCGGATGTATAATCTACACACGCAAGGTTATAAAAATCGCTAGGCAGACATTAGGCGGCAAGCATGGACTAGAGATTAATCGTTTAGCAGGGACTAATTGGAAATTAATCTAAGCTAGGCGTCTTTGATAAACCTATGTATTTTAATAAAAAAATTCAATATTTTTTTAGTACTAATTGATCCAACATGAAAATCCAGGGATTTGGATCATGGGAGCAGCCAACGAGGCAAAACCATCTGAGACTAGCATGGAAATGCTTAAACAAGACATCAAGACTCATTTGGTGCCTAAAAGTGCTTATATACCTATTTAGGAGCTTAGATAATGTGATATGTCTCGTCTAGGTGGGCCTAGACGGATAGACAGGTGACAAGCCTCGCCTAGCGCCTAAGCAAGACCTAGGCAGGGGACCTAGAAGGATTTTGCAACAGAGCACATGTGTGATGTGTGCATGAATAAACATGTGTGTATGTATGAATGAATGTATGTATATATGTATATAAAAGAAGAATCAAGATCCTCTTTATTATTCTTATAAATCTCTTCGAATCTCTCCTCCGTAATTTTATGCAAGAAAAAAACCAGAATAAAATATTTTTTTGTAAATATATTATGTTCATTGGCAAGATTATTTTTACGAATTTGAAATCGTTTTGAAATTCTTATTACATTTCAAATTAATAGTTTAAGAAAATCAATGGTCATATTTGTTAGCAATTTCAAAGGAGCTGTCTGAGCATGTGCGCGCATGCACACATATATGTGTCTATGTGCGTGTGTGAAATTTTATTTGGATATGATGACACAAAATGTGACACAGAAGATTTTAACCAGTAGATATCCTCCATATTTCCACATGCCATATAAAAACAAAGAAATCTAATGATTAACACATGTATCAAATTTTATATTTTATTTTTATCTAAATAGGCATACACACATATGTGTGTGTCTAAAACCAATCACACACATACATAAACATATACATATACAGATACGTGCATATGTATATGTATACACACATGCACAAGTACTTTAACATGCATGTTCATATAAAAATGAACATTAGTAATATTTTGAGATAAAATAAAATCATTAATCGATTTAGGATAAATTTTGAAACATTTTAATTTTAATGGATAAATTTAGTGTCAAGTGAGAAAGAATACTATTGGTTTGAAGATGAGAAGAAAATTTAAGTCATAATAGGATCTACACTTATCTTATTTTTTGATGAAAGAGGAGATTAATTGTTATGAATAACTTATGTTAAGGGCAATTAAAATATTGCAAATAAGCTTCACCAAGGTGAACTATTTGTGTTATATAGTACATAGACATGAGAGGGATCAACTACACCTCCCAGCCTACACTTTAATAATTTTTCATTTTAGAAAAAACGAAACGAATCAAAATTTTGAATATATATTTATACATAATTAATGATCATATTGATAAAAACTTCACTTTTTGAATGATGTTAAAATTTTCAAAATTGGTATATTATATTAAGAAGTAAACTTAATATTTAAATTTATATTTTAAACATATTAGAAATTTTGAAATGATCTCAATATTTGTGTGGATAAGGTCCGTAATGTATATTAAACAATCCTAAAGTTTGGTTTTATTTCAAGTTGTACAAGTTGAAAAAAGACTGAGGTGCAACATAGGGATATAGCATAAGGGGTTTAACTGACCCTTCCCTTCTCTTGTGTGTGTGTGTGTTTGGGGGGGGGGGGTGTGCGTGTGTGTGTGGGGGGGGGGGGATTACTTACATGCAACAAAATCTCTTACTCAAATTGATAATCATTAGACCAAAGCATTCGTAAATAATTATTACATGGAAAAAATGAAAATTACGGTAAGAATTTAAGGATCCAAATAATACTTTAACCTTAACATAAACATTTATTTTGAGTAAGTAGTCTAAGGGTATAATAACTTAATATGATAATTCATAACCTTTTATTTATTCTTTGCTCTTACATATTAGCTACAATTTGAAAATATAAGGCCCCGTTTGGTTGTCATTTTAGTTTTGTGTTTTTGCCTATACAAAAGCGCGTCCGTTGTATGTATTGTTGAAAAACAAACAATTTTGAAAAATGAAATTAACATGTAAAATAGAAAACAAGTTTATTTTATTTTTCGTGTTTCGAGAGAAACAAAAGCACGGAGATCAATCCAACTTCTTCGTTGTCCATTGGTCATCGCAATGGCTAAGAAATATAAATCTTCTTCTCTTATTTCTTATTATTTCTTAGTGCAAGTTGAAAACACAAAACTCAGAATACAAAATGAAACCAAACGGGCCCTAAATTTTTTTGCAAATAAGCAAGTTTTTTTATGGTATCGAGATTTGAACCAGTGCCCAATTGTGTAACAATTAAATGTCTTAACCGAATAAGCTATCAAGAATAAAATCAAGATTATTAAAACATTTTTACACCATATTGAAACATTTATCTTCCTGTAAAATACTAGTTAATATGGTATATCCAATATATCTTTTTTAACCAATGTTTTGAAAACCGAACAGCGGTTGGACTATGGTTAGCCATGAACCCTAGGGTTCGGAACAACATTCAACCTTGCTCATGAACAAACTGTGTAGGAATCGTCGAAATCGGTTCAAACCGCTGGTTCAAAGCAAATATAAAACCAGAACGTTTAATTTATATTGAATATTTTTTTTTCCTATATTTATTGCAATGAACTATGGCCCGTTCACTTATAGCCAGCTGTGAAATCATAGCTGAAGAAAGCATTTATGTATAGAGGTCAGACTAAAAACTTGCTACTTACTGCACAATGTGGGTGGGTGTGTGTATGTAAGGATTTTGAAACATTCATTTTCAAACTTTTAAACTAGCATTTATAAATTATATTGTTTGCATTACAGTTTTATAAACTAGTGTCTTTAGTAGTATACATCACAGCTTTGTTGTGTGATATGCACATTTGAAATATTAAACTAAAACTAATGTTTTCAAACTAAAAGTTTCTAAAAACATTTTTAAGCCAAAGAGAATTATAAATTTTTAACTTAAATTAGAGTTTTTTTAATCATATTTTGATAAACTATTTTTACTTTAGTGTATTAATTTTTAATCATGCATGGATTCAAAAAAGAAAAATTGTCACGGTTTTAGCGGTCCGACCAGTTTGACATTCATAACCTCCAACTACGAACCGTCACGGTTCTGTTCACATTAGGTGTATGATTTTAACCATCCAAACCAGTCCTGAATAAAATTAAAAGGTTTGAAATGATATAAACATTTGTGGAAATGATCATGGTAGAAAAGGGTTACATTCACAATCTTTCTATTTTAATAATCTGGGGGAAAAAACGAAGGGAGATTTAAAGGGATAGATAAGAGGGCATGTGGATATCCCTCTTATGAATATATAAACCAGTATTTTTATTTTATTTTATTTTATTGGTTTTGGAAATAAAACTAAACAGGTCTCTAACTCATATTTTTTTACCTTTCGTCACAGATGATCTTGATTGCCACTTACGTTACAAACCAACCTGCAAGAAATAAAAGCATTAAGATTATAAGTCCGAACATAGAAAAATCAGAAGACAATAAAAGTGTTCCACGAGATTGAAGTGACTGCAAGCCAATTTTGATCCTGAATTGTAAGTACTATATGACAGAACATATCATTTTTATTTTATTTTTTTACATGCATATGTACTTGTTAATCAAATAGATACACATTCAATTTATTGTTTTGATGAGTACTGTACTTCATGTCTGTACGGTCTTAATTAATCAATTTTGACATTATAGAAACCCCCCGTTTAATGAGTGTTCTCCTAATGATCCAGCTGTCAATTGCATGTTGTCAATTGCCTCTGAATATTGTTTCATCGAAGAAGTTATTATTGTTTATTCATTGCAACAACAAAAATATTCATACCCCATCAGAATTTGTAGCAATTTTGTTGAAAGTTCCAAAGCGTGCTGTAGTTTTGTTAAGGATCTATGGTGATTGATATGAAAACTAAGACGACCAAGTCACTAAATTATATTCTTTAGTGAACACTACCGATACCTGTATAAGGAAGAAAGCTTTAAACATAGGATATCAAATGAAAATAGAGCGTCGATAAAAGAACCATGGCTTGTGTAACAGAAATGGCAATGGTAACAAAATCAAATATTAGCAGATCCTTTGATATTACGACTAGCTAGTGCTTCTTCGCCTACAACTGATAATTCTATTCTAACGAATTGTTACCCATGATATTTCCAGCAATGGAAATTGTGGTATGAGGCAGAATCCCTTTTGTCCTTCTTTAGGTCCAGATTTGCATTAACAGGTTATTTCTTAAACTGTATCTTGATACATACATAAAACTTTGATATGTGAAAATATAGAGGCACAATAACAATCTAATGGCTACCTAGAGAAGCGTATATATTCTATTTGCTCCACTTGCATAAAAGGATCAGTACATATGTATAGACAATCACCTTGCATAAAAGGATCAGTACTCTTAGTGTGCACTGCCACATAATTCGATGCATCAAAATTTCCAGTATGCTTAAAGGTTGCATGTTTTGTCAATTTCTCATCTTTTTTGTCAGGCCCATACCTTTTTTTTTTTCAAAAAGAAGATATATAAATATATGGAGAAAAAACGCCTTTCTCCGGTGGCACACAGAAAAATGGCGAAGCATATGAAGGACATATACCTCCCAGACTCTAAAAACAGAACAAAAGCACAAAGACCAAAAACAATGCTACAGCAAACAAAGATAAGACAGCCAGCCACTAAAAACAGAGAAAACCACCATCAATCATACCACCCACCCGCCTATACTCGGAAGCATAGGCCAGACCACCAAACCAAACCACAGAGAATGCAAACCGACCAAACGCAAAGGCAGAACACAGCGAATGTAGCAAGCACATAGATGAAAGGAAAGCCATCCACTAAAAAGACAGCCGAGTCCCACAGTAGTACCAGAACATAAAGGGATATCAGGGATAGCTCCGGCTAACCATCGCTAATCTAACATCCTCATCGAGTTCGAACAAAGCCAAATACCCAATGAAGAAGTCCATAGGACCTCGAGAAGAGGGCGACGAGGAAGTAGAAAGCCCGAGACCTTCCAAAGCAACCCAAAAACCAAGCCAACCCAAGACAAAAGATAGGAGACTAGCCGAACCACAGATAAGAGTCACCTCCGAATCGCGAGCACAAAAACCAGACGAAGCCAACCAAAGCCCATACTCTGAAAGGAAACCGAAGCTACCTGGACAAGAAAACTAGCAACCACATTAAACCAAAAAAGAGGGGGGGAGGGGGACGGAAACGTTGGGTGAAAGCCAACGCCCGAATGCAAGGGTTCAGCCAACTCCCTGTCTAGCGTAAGCCAGGCCACACGAGATAGACAGAAGACCTACCAAACGCCCAGAATGGTAGCTCATGGTTCCCCTGAAAGGTCTACCACGGAATGCCAGGAAAACGTCATTCCTCACACGACGAATAATGGACGGAGGATCCATAGGAGAATTCTCGAAGATTGCCTTATTCCGTGCGCACCAAAGGTGCCAGTAGATAAGACAAGGAATCAAACGGAACACGATTGAGCGAAGAGATTTTCCAGAAATCCCAGACCACCAGGAATGCTGGAGTTCTAAAGGAGATCTGGCAATACGTCTCACACCAACAAGGTTGCCGAAATAATTCCAGCAAGATCTGGCCGAGACACTGTCGAAAAACAAATGGTTTAAAGTTTCCGTTGTCCCGATGACACAACAGCGACAACGGGAAACAAAGGGGATGCCGATCTTTTGAAGGTTAACGTCTAGTGGCAAACCATCGTGCAAGATTCGCCACATCAGAATAGAAGCTTTCGGGGGAATTCGGGAATCCCAAATGAAAGAGAACACTGGTCGAATGGGACTTGGCGATCTAAACGAAGACCAAGCTTTCATGATGGAAAACGAAGTGCCATCCCAGCCAGATAAACCTCCATGAGAGTCAGTAAAAGATTTCACCGACTACATGTGCTTCCAGGTCTCGCTAGCATAGGACGGAGATCCAGAGAAATTAGAGATAGCAAGCCTCCGATACTTAGCATGAAGGAAAGATGCCCATAAAGAGTTGTTAGCACCAAACCTGAACCACAGCTTACAAGCAAAAGCCACACAAAAATCCTTAGGATTACGGAGACCAAGACCACCTTTGTTTTTGGGACGGCAAACCGCTTCCCACGACACCCAGTAGTGACGACGAGCGTCGTCCTTGTTGCCCCAGAAAAAAGACGAGGCCAAAGACTGATACGACCGGAAGAAGGAAGAGGTAGGGGTCATAGCCGCGAAAATATGAGTTCCCATCGAGTCTAAAACAGACTTTATAAGAACCAGTCTGCCTGTCTGGGAAAGAAGAGACGCATTCCAGCGTAATATCTTACCCCTGACTTTATCTGCCAATGAATCAAACAAAGCATTGAGCTTTCTACCTCGGTATAGGACAATACCCAGATAGGGGAGAGGGAGGGATGCTTCTCTAGTTGTAAGGCCCATATAGGACAATACCCAGATAGGGGAGAGGGACAATACCCATATACAAAGCATTGTAAGGCCCATACACAAAGGTTTAAGCCAACTGACAGTTTCTAGGTGTTCAAATAACATACTTCAATATTATTGTTTGTAGGATTTTATACCTGGATTGTAACATCAAACTAGAGAAGAAAGAAAGGACAGGATAAGAGTTTCATATTCCTTAGTCGTGAACACACAAGGTGGATATGATCTAAGCAAGCATTTAACACAAATTAAATTATACAACAAAGAATACAACCGATAAATATCATAAATTTACCCTGACTAATGAAAAAAGGAAGCATGATAAGTTAAATCATATATTAACCAAGGTTCAAAATTCCTTTTTCCTTTTAAACTTTCTGGTTCCGTTTCGGATATTTCGAAAGTACCGCTTTAATTCCGATACATTTTTCTATTTAACTTGCAAAATATGCTAATAAATATCCAGCACCATCATAAATTTACAATACATACGAAATGCTTGATGTAAAGAAAAAAAATCATGGTTTAAGATTTTGTTTTGTCAATTTGAAATTTTCAAAAATTTGATCAATTTCGAATTTTTTCTAATTTTTTATTATGATTCTGGGGTAAATTGACAAAAGCATAACAATTTTTTTTTGTCCGTCTATTTACCTTGTTGAATTCATTTTCTTTTCTAATTTTTCATATGTTTACCGTATTCTTTTATTTTCTATAATTTCTTACTATTTTGTTTTTCAACACTTGAAGAGAAAACCTGGATTTTTGACGGAAACCAGAATTTTGACCCAAGTTCATTTCAGTTATGACGAAAACTCAAACAAAATTACCGCAATAACCTTATTCCGTCGAAATTTTGAACCATGATTTTAACGGAATGAAACACATAATGCTTTTTCTATTTCTTTAAGATCCGTTCTACTTGATCAACTGGACAACACACTCTAGAAAGAAAATGATCTTATTTTATTGGATAAGATGTTCATATTGTAGATTGAAAATGCCCAAAGTTTTGTTCAATTTCCAATTCTGTAGCTCTATAAATGATATGATGTAGAATGAGGTGTAGAAAAAGAATTCTGCAATAAACTCTCACCCATATACATACGCAGAGGTATGTGTGTATGTACATACATACATACACAAATATGTGTATGTCTGAAGAATCTGTAATCCCTCTATTTTTATCTCATTTCTAGCTTCACCATATTAATCATTGCCATTGGATTTACTAAATTAGTGAATGGATCTAATGATTGAAAAAAGTATGAGAAAGTACCATCAAATCCAACCATAGAAATTAATAAATGAGTGGATGGATTCGAGGAGGAATCCATAATCACTTCATATATGAATCAAAAAAATTGGTGGATAGATTTGAATGATGTAAGATACAAAAAATTAATATGGCATGAGAGTTCGATCTTCTATTCAAATCCATTTATTGATTTTTGAAATCCAATGACTTAGCATTAATGGGTACAAAGAGGCTAAAATAGAGGGACTATAGTTCCCTCCTCACATGCAAATATATGTGTATATAATAATAATAGTAATAGTAATAGTAATTTTGCTAATGAATATAATATATTTAAAAAAATATTTTTTATTTTGCTTTTTTTACACAAAAAGACGGAAGACATTGGAAGAGATTTATAAAAAGAAGACCTAGATTCTTCTTTTATATACACACGCACTACATGCATATATGTATATATGCACATACATACATATATGTATACGTGTGTGTTTATATATAAACACACATGTATATAAACACACACGTATACATATATGTATGTATGTGCATATATACATATATGCATGTAGTGCGTGTGTATATAAAAGAAGAATCTAGGTCTTCTTTTTATAAATCTCTTCTAATGTCTTCCGTTTTTGAAAAAAAAAATATTTTTTAAATATATTATATTCATTAGCAAAATTATTATTAGTATTATATATATATATATAAAATTTGGAATCATTTTGAAACTTCTATTACATTTCAAATTAATAGTTTAAATAAAAAAGGAGCTATATTTGTTTGCAATTTCAAAGGAAATACGTACGTACATACATATTTATGTATGTACACAAATGCACACCAGTCCTTTAACGTGCACGATCATATAAAAATGAACATTAATAATATCTTGAGACAAAATAAAATCTTAAATCGATTTCGGATAGATTTTAAAATTTTTAGTTTTAATGGAATAATTTAGTGTCAATGAGAAAGAATAACTATTGGATAGAAGACGAGAAGAAAATTTAAGTTAAGATAGTTTCTACACTTTTCTTCTTTTTCGATTAAAGAGGAATTCAGTTGTTGTTAATAAGTTATCTTAAGGGATAATTAAGCACGCAAATAAGCTTCACCAAGGTAAAATATTTGTTTGATACAGCATGCAGACATGAGAGGGATCAACTACACCCCTTACCCTACACTTCATGTATTTTCGTGTTAGCCGATACGAAAGGAATCCAAATTTCGAAGATATGTTTTTACATAATTCAAGATCATGCTGACAAAAACTTGACTCTTTGGATGATCGTGGCATTTTCAATAATAATATTTGCTAAGATTTAATATTTAACTTAATATTTTGAATATACTAGAAATTTTGAAATGATCTCGATATTTGTGTTGAAAATGTTCCTAATGCACATAAACAATCCTAAAGTTTGGTTTCATCTCAAGTTGTAAAATTTGAAAAATGTTGTGGTGTAACATAGGGGTAGTAAAAGGGGTTTACCCGGTCCCTCTCTTCTTTCATGTGTGTGCATTTATGTGTGTGTGTCTGTGTGTATATATCTATCGTGTTTTTAATATTTTGTTATTTATTTTTTGCTCTTATATAAGGAGCTACAATTTTGAGAATATTGGAAATAGAACCGGCTTTTGTGTGACAGCTAAATTGTCTTAACCAAATGAACTATCAAGAATAAAATTAAGATAATTCGCAACTTTTTTTTAACACCATATTGAAACGTTTATCTTACTGTAAATACAAGTTAATATGTACATCGAAAATATGTATTTTAGCCACCCGAGTTAGTGTTGAATAAAATTAAAATGTTTGCAATGATACAAAAACGTGCGGAAATGATCATGATAACAAATGGATTACATCCACAAGTATGTTTTATTATAATAATTTGAAAAAAAAAGAGAGGGAATTTTAAAGGGATGAATAAGAGGGTTAACTCATTTTAATAAATTTAATCATATGTCTAACTCATTTTTGTATACGTTTTGCCCACAGATGACCTGGATTGCCACTTGCTTTACAAACCAACCTGGGAGAAATAAAAGCATTAAGGTTATAAGTTTGAACGTCAAACAATCATAAGACAATAGAAGTTTACTTATGTTCCACGAGATTGAAGTGATGATAGTAGCCAATTTTGTTCGTGAATTTGCAAGTGCTATATGACAGAACAGATCGTTTTTATTTATTTTTTACATGCATATGTACTTGTTAATCAAACAGATGATTTGTTGTTTTGATGAGTACTATTCTTCGAGTGTGTATAGTCATAATATATAATCAGTTTTGATACTTTTTATCCACCCCTGTAATAATGAGTGTTCTCCTAATGATCATGTTGTCAACTGCAACCGAATATGGTTTCATAGCAGAAGTGATTTCAGTATGTTTTCCTTGCAACATCAACAAAATATTCATACCAGAACAGAATTCATAACAATTTGGTGCAGTCATAAAGTGTGCCATATTTTTGTTATGGGTCTATGGCGATTGAAATGAAACCTAAGGCGACCGACTCACTAAATAATATTCATTGAACGCTACTGATACCTGTATATGGAAGAAAGCTTTAAATGTAGGATATCATGTGAAAATAGAGTGTTGCATAAAAGACTCTTGGCTTGTGTAACAGAAATGGCATTGGTAACAAAATCAAATATTAGCATATCCTTTGATATTACGGCTAGCTAGTACTCCTTCACCTACAGCTGATAATTCTGTTCTAACAGATGTGAAAAAATGTAGAGGCATATAACTTTGAAAGTTATTTCTTAACTGTTGCATAAAACTTTGATGTGTGAAAATATAGAAGCACAACAACAATCGAATGGCTACCTAGCGAAGTGTATATATCTACTTGCTCCACTTGCGTATAAAAAAAGGACCAGTACATACATATAGACGATCTCAACTGCGGCAATCTTAGACTCTGAGGGTGCACTGCCACATAATTCAATACATGAAAATTTTGAGTATGCTTAAAGGTTGTTTCTTTTGTCAATTTGTCATATTTTTGTGAGGCCCATACACAAAAGTTTAAGCCAACTAAAGTAACTGAGAGAAATAGTTTCCAGTTGTTAAAACAACGGTATTAAATATTATTGTTTGAAGCATTTTACACCCGGATTGTAATACCAAACTAGAGAAGAAAGAAGAGAGCATAAGAGCTTCATATTCCTTTGCCGTAAACACAGAGGACAGATTTAATCTAAGCAAGCATTTAACACAATATTAGATCATATAACAAATAAATATAACTGATAAGTACTGTAAATATAACAAATAATGACATATGGAAGCATGACAGGTTACATCATATTTTAACAAAACTAAACACATAATGCATTTTCTATTTCTTAAAACACCGTTCTCCTTTGATCAACGAGAGCGCATTCTAGGAAGAAAATAAACTATAGTATTATTAAAATGAAAATCATTAAAAATTATACCCATAAAGAAAATTAATCTACTGTAACAGACTCGGAATTTGGTGTGAAATTGATGGCATACCAAAATTTCTTAGTTATGAAGAGGGATAACTTAGAAATAAACAACTCATTTGCTATTAAATAACTAATTGACCAACTAAAAGACATTCATGAGACTGTCTGTAAGTCCAAAGAGTTCCAGATAGCTTACAAGTTTGATAGGATGTGTTAAAAAGCAGCGCCATGATGAGAACATGCAGGAATGTTGCATGCAGCTCATACACAGGTACCCCTCCCATAATCTTCTTTTTGCAGGAACCAACTGAACTAATAGAAAGAGAACATGAAAATGGCTGTTATTATAATTTGTTTGAGTTGAAGGAGAAATAAATGAATCTCAGCTGTTCATCACAACATACTATAGAAATTGATCCCTAATCACTTTTCAAAAACTTGAAATGAATGCCGAGACATGACAAAAATCCACATATCATCTGTGATGCCAATGAATATGATTCTTCCTAACATTCCTGCATATCTTGATAAAACATAATAATAGATAAGGAACTCATTCTTTCAACAATGGTATGTGTTAAGGTATAAATGACTTCGATGCAACAAGCAAAATAAAGGTATACTGGACAGTTAAGTAGCTAGCTTGCTTGAAAGTTCCAATTGCTAAAAATATAATAGTATGGTTGAGATGGCATATTCTTCATACAAAAGCATGACAGATACTTGACATATTTAGAGCATTCTGAACAAAAAATGGTGCTATGAATACCAAAATATATCTGTAAGTCTATAACTAAACACCATGTACAAATACAATTGACCAACGATGTGCCATGCATAATTTTGTTAAATAAGAACTATCACCAAATTTCTCTAAATTCTTAGATCAAAGAACACACAGATTTTATAACTATTTGTGAATAAGAAACTGCAAATAGAACGACTGTATGATAATCCCATTAGTTTATGGATATTTTTGGCCCCATACATTTACCTATGAAACATCCCATTTAACTTCCGTTCTATTTGGTTTGTATCAGCGAAATTCCTAACAAATCATTTAGGAGTTAAGACATAAGCACTAGCAGTAAGGAGAAAATAACCTTGTTCAAAGGTTCTAGTTATACAAATTCAACAGTATTCAACCAACAAGGGTGTATGATAATTCAAATGACTTCCACTACTAATCATCATAGCTAATTATAAAAATGACAAAGACTAAGTGCATATATTATATAATTCATCTACAACATATTGTTTATTGTATAGACTTTAAGAATACAAAAAAAAAGAACAAATCAATTGTATTTTACAACATGAGATACATGACTAAAGTCAATAACCATACATTCATTTAACATGGTACACTAGCTATACATCATCTTTTTAGCACCTTCTGCAAGGTTCCTAATTTCTTGGTCAAGTGCTAAAAATTACAGCAAAGTATAAAAAAGTCAACTAAGCAATTTAACTTACAAGAATCAAAATTCTTTCTCTAAATACAAGTTGTCCCAGAAGATTCAATGAAGTTAAATATGAATTCAAGCTAGCACTTAGCATTCCTGTGAACCACAGTTACGTTGTTCTTAATTATTCCTAGTAGTTCACCTTATTTGCAGAAGCATAGGTGCCATTTAAAAGGTACCCCAATTAAGAGAACTTAAGTGACATAAAGACATTGTAAAGAAGGTATAGTAACAATTAACAAGAATTAATCTATCAACTTATTCACAATTGTTAATTGGTAATACTGGCAGAAATCACCTAAAAATACTTCGAGACCACTAAATCCAATCGACTGTAATGTGTTCTGCCCAATGTAGAAATAAAAGTTCAAAAATTTTAGAAAGGATATGAAAATCAAATTAAATTATTTTGACTAAAAAAACATTAAAGACAGAGAGATCTGCTGGTATAACAGGATGGCCAATCAGACAAGAGAAGTGGTCAGATTAATGCTCACCTCAATTGATTGATTGTGTGAGATATCATCAGCCTCCCTGTCCAACATTCCTCAACAACCAATTTAAAACTCTATATGCCTATTTACTGATAATAATGGAACAAATAATAAAATAATTTTGAATCATTGGAATAGACCAAATGTTATACCAGCCTTTATAATAATATCAACGATCGCTACTTATTCATTAGATTAATACAACTACATGTAAAATGCATAATCATTGTCCATAGAAATAATCAAAACTGTAGAGTATGTGTTTAGTGTCAACATTAAGAAACAATTTATAGAGACACGATAGTCTGGGCTTGTGGATTTTAATCAGTGAGAGAACAACTATATATATACTACCAATCATAATATTCAAATCTCAATTGTAAAGAGAGTAACAAAATGGTGGGAGATTCAAAAGTTTCTGAAAAGGCAAAGATGCTTACAGGAGTTTTAGCACTTCAACTTTTCTTTGCAGGGTTTCAAATAGTTTCAAGAGCTGTGTTAAAATTGGGTGTCAGCAAAATTGTGTTCTCCGTTTACAATAATGCAGTTGCTCTTGTCTTCTTAACCCCCTTCGCCTATGTCTTAGAAAAGTAAGCTAGTTCTAACTCTAACGGTTAGGGGGGAAACATTGGCTTTAAGTTGCTGTCACTTTTTGTATTAGTCCCTTGAATATCAATAATTCCATACATTTCTTATTAAAATGCATGTAAAACTTTGGCTTTATATCATCTTTTTTGTGCCCTAGATGATCTAAGAATGATTGTATGTAAGTTAAATGATGTAAGACTCTATTTAAGTTTCCATGTTGACGGAGGACGTAGTTCTCATTCCTTTTATCGGTATAAAAAAAATTACTGTTAACTGCAGTTACATAAATGCAGATTTGATACAGGTATATAAATCCAGCGAACTAACATAAACACAAAATCCACATTAAGTAGATGTTAGCGTTAATTGCAGTTAAGTGTGGCATACCTGTATCAGAGCACACCCTGAGTTGCACAATATGATTCAATAACCTTGTGGTATATATATGGTTGCCATCATTCTTTGTAATTGTTTGCAAAATTAGAGGGTCTAAACAAATATTGTGATTTGAGGGACAAATATCTGACGCAAATTTATCATTGGAGTATTTCAACCAAAAACAACGACAAAAAAAACTATACGCATGATTGCAATTGAATGCGACCACTGATGTATTTCCATTGATGATTTCAGGAATAATAGGCCGCCTCTTACTTTCTCTTTGATCGTGCAGTTCTTTTTTCTTGCATTATGTGGGTGAGCAACTAACATGTTTCTTCCTCCATAGGATTTTCTGTGTCAGAGGTCAAAGAAATCAGTATCTCTTCTTGCTAATCTGTTAAATAATATCTAAAATATTTTGTTTATCAAGATACACAGCTAATCAGGGATTCTATCTACTGGGTTTGAATTACTTATCCCCAACATATGCATCTGCCATACAAAATTCAGCCCCAGCCATAACTTTTGCAATGGCAGCCATTTTGAGGTTTTACTGACAATGTTTTATATTATTCATCTGCATAAAAAAGTTTATCTAAAAGTATGTTAATGATTGCAGGCTTGAGAAGGTGAATATAAACAAAGTATATGGATTGGCGAAGGTGGTAGGGTCAGTAGTTAGCATACTGGGAGCTACCATAGTAACTCTGTACAAAGGTCCACGTCTTCTGAGTAACCAATTACACGATGTTTTAGGAGCCATAACATCTTCAAGCCAAGCACATAACTGGGCTATGGGTTGTGTTTATATTCTTGGTAATTGCCTAGCTTGGTCAGCTTGGATGGTGTATCAGGTAATTTTACATAAAATCTTTTAACTTTGATTGTTATGTGCAAAAATTGCACTGTTGTCTAGGAGAATTCGGAAAACACCAACTAATTATTCAGAATTATGAGAACTGGTAGCTTCCGTATCTTCTGTAGGTTTCAAGTTTCAACTCATTGTTTAATTATCCTAACGTTATGAATTATGATGACCCCCATGATTATCACTTGGGCGTTCTAAAGAGGAAATGAGACTAATTTATCCTCACATTATGAATTATGACGACCCCTATGATTATGTATCACTTGAGTGTTCTAAAGAGGAAACGACACATGCCTAATCTATGATTTATCGCAAACAATAAGAAGAACAGAGGAAACATCGATGTCAATTTATATAGTAAATTATGATTTGCCTGATCAATAGCCTAACATACTCTTCCTCAAAACAACCTAGTCAGATCTTTTATGTTAAGGGCAATGTTGCCTAATATACAATAAATGCACGATGGTTTGTATGTATTGAATCTGAAACAGACAGGAAAAGAGCTTATTTATTTATTTTTATTTTTTGTTGAAATTGAGTACTTAGGTTGTAGTACATAGTTTTACTCTTAGTAGTATATAGCATACACATACTACAGATCAATATACGTTCAGTGATTCGAATCATGTCCTACGCAAGATTCGAACCTATGACCAAAGCCAAAGTATCTAACCACTGAGACTGATGCTGGACAATAAGACATTTCTTAGTTATTTTGATATTTCTTCCATGACTAACAAATATTTGTGTCCATCTTTATTATATGTTTAGACAAATTTTTATGAATATAAAATGATAGGTTCCAGTTTTGAAGCAGTACCCAGCAAAGCTTTCAGTCACGACAATCACATGCTTCTTCGGACTAATTCAATTTTTAGCTATAGCAGCATTCACAGAGAATGACTCTGAGAGATGGAAAGTGCATTCTGGAGAAGAGCTCTTCGCAATTCTTTATGTCGTAAGTTGAATTAACTGAACCTTTATCCTCTAAAAAAAGGAATTAGAATATAGAGCTTATATTATATGATATTATAATAAATTTGATTGACTGTAGGGATTAGTGGCATCAGGAATTGCATTTTCGCTTCAAATTTGGTGCATTGAGAAAGGGGGTCCCCTGTTTGTTGCTAACTTTCTACCAGTTCAAACCGTTCTGATTACCATCTTCTCCTATGTTATGCTTGGCGACCAACTGTACTCGGGAGGGTAAGATTAAGTTCAAGCTGAAATTCAAACAAAAATTAGCATAATAATTAGATGGCTGTTCCACACTATGTCAACACAAAATCATTGTGAACCCCCGCAATGGCCATAATATTATACTAGTACATTGGCACATGACATGCACGTATGTATAAAAATATCCTTGTAAAGTAATACACAAATGAATTTAAAACATCAAATTTCAATTTGGCATATATTTTAATAAGAGAATTGCTGAACTTGAAAATAGATGGTAAAATAGGTATAATACTAAATGTACAACTGTAAAACAATTCCATAACGAATGAATAGTTAAAAAGATATGCTATGGATAATGCAAATTAACTCAACATAGATAAAGTGGCAAAATAGAAAGAAAATATAAAAACTTCCTGTCGAAACTGAGATTCGATCTCCTGATCTTATTTATAAATCAGTTTTTTGAACAAAAAATAAATGTGAACTTTTATCACGAATGAGCTTCAAATTCGTTATCCCATATTAATACCAGAGGGTATTTTGCTAAATTTTACAAACAGACTAAAAAATTATGATGTTATGACAACTATTATTTAAGAAGTATAGCCCAAAAGACACATGAAGGAGTCTACAAAAATATGTACCAACAAGACATTTTTATAGCTGAAAGGAGAGAACTGTTTATTATGCTTTATCTCCTAATATATTGCTATTGTACTTCAGGATCATTGGGGCAATCATCATCATCATTGGTCTTTATCTAGTTGTTTGGGGTAAAAGCAAAGAAAAGAAAGCACAGAGCCAGGGAAATAACCAAGACATAACAACTCATCTCCTTAGTCCTGAATATTCACAGAATTATAATATTCCAGTTTCAGACATGCCATGAGGATAAAATTTGGTGTTAATTCTTTATATATAATTTTCCCTTTTGTGGGATAGCACTTGAGATTCCAACAATTGTTGGCAACAAATACTACAATTGATGAACCAAAAAGTTAATGCAATACGACAGTATTATGGATGGACAATTTGTAGCAGAAAATGTATAGCAAGCTTCTATTAGTTTTTTCTTCGGCACAAATGTCGATGCAAGTGAATGATAACATACACAGCATAGTTACTGGTATGGATACGTTGGTATGGTGCAATACATGGATATTCAAAAAAAAAGGGGGTGGGGGGGAGGTATGTCATGGGTGAATTCGATGTAAAAATATATTTTTAGTAATAATTTAATAGTTTACATAAACTTCAATAGTTCCACATGTATTACGATAAATACTCGTAGGTCAACATACTTAATAAAAGAAAAATCATATTTCCAACTCACAAGTTTCGATCGTACCACTTGAATACTCTGAGTATCTTCCCGATTTAACAATGCAGCATTTAAAGATTGTTCATCACATAAGCCAATAAACGAGTCTCCCTCAACATCCTGTTTATAAGTAGGAACTCAATTGTAGATTGCAGTCTTCCAGTTCGTTTTATAATCTATACACAATTCAGCACACTAAATAATGCTAAAAACAAATTTCAAACTAAAAAGCCTCACTTACTTCACTCAGTTTCAATGTCCTCACTATTAGGTATATGGCCTTTACAGATTGTTCATCAAAATATATTTTTTATGCAACCAAATATTCTCTTCAGCAAAAGCCAATGAAGAAATCTCCTCTTACGTCCTACATTGCAGTAGGACCTCGATTGTAGATTGCACTCTTTCATGATAAAAGATACATCCAGTTAATAAAAAGAAGGAGCTAGGATCGATCTCCATGATAATTAATAAATAAATAAAAACCAGGACTGGTTAAAATTTGTACAATTCCAAAAGGTTAATACTATAAACGGAATACAACGATTCTTTCATACTAGTTCCCAAACACTTTGGTATACATCCTTGGTGTGTCGCCAAAAACATTCTAAGGGCATCCGTGCACACTAAACACACCATGCTTGATATTTGTCTCCGTGTAGGTATATATGTAACCTAGATGACTAACGACCATGAGCAATTAACCAAATTAACATTGTTGGAAGTTGTTTTATCGTTTTCAATTTGAAGCAATTTCTAAAACAGAAATGGGTAAAACCCAATGCAGAAGGCACATACCATAAAAAGGTTTATGATGAATTTCTAGTAATGACAAGCCTTCCCAAGAAATAACTTATATTTCAAGAGATCGTGGCCAAGGCTAGAATCCAATAGTCCATGAATGTTGAAACAAATTGATTTGCCTTTATAGTTACATATCACAATACAAAAGAGCACTACAAATTCACTCATCAATTAGCAATGTTCACTTAATCAAATGAATATAACAATTTGACAATGTACAACTAACTGGTTCATGACTGCTAGTTTGATTGATAAAAGAATTTTCAGTTTATGTTTTATTCATCGAAATTGTATCGCTGTTCTGGATAAAATTCCACAACAGGAAAGTGATGAAAATGATCCATATTCAAAGATCCAATACAACAGGAGGGTGTTCGATATGGAAGTTAATGTGATTTATAACCAATGTCTAATGCATCAAAGCTAAGACCACTGATTGCAAAACCTTAACTCCACATGTGCTTTGCTCTATGTCCATTAAAAATCCCTCATTCAATGAGAATATTAAAAATTAACAAGGAAGGAGTATGCATTTAATGCATTAGAAAAAGTCATCTGCCACAATTCCTTTTTAGCTATGTGTAAATAACACACAGCAAACAATATGTACTAGATAATTGGATCAAAGAAATAAAATAAATTGGTACAAAATCTTCAAAGAATGCATTACATTTCTTTTCTTTGGTCAAATTCTAAACTACCTTGGACACATTTAAAATAAAATCTTACAAACAAATTATATCAATCTATGAACTTTCCATCCAAATAATTTTTCTGATAGTTTTGTCTTTCCAACCGCATGACTAGTATACATGGTATTTGCTAAAAGCATCCTTGCACTTCCTAATACCATGATGTATTGATGCATGATGTGATATCAACCAGTGCAAAACCTTATGCCTTACCGGTACTAGTGTTAAATAAACAATATCATGGTTTTGCACTTATATCAGTTTCGATGACAAATCATGATCAATTGATGTGAATGTAAACGTCGGATAAACTAATTTTACTAGTCACTGTAAACGAAGATAAGTACCTTGATAATAGTTCGATCGGTTTAAATTAGGGTTAGGGTTGAAAATATTGGGCAAATCGCATCTAACTGTTTGGGGATGGATTTGGCGGCAAACCGCTTCTGAATATCCGCTCTTTTATCCACAATGGGCCTTAAGATGAATTTGAGCCAACTATTCCATTGTTCTTTACATCGGTCCGTCAAAATAAGGAAAATTTTAAGGGTTTTGGGTGAGTTCTGTTCTATCTACTCTGTTAGGTATAAAATTCAATCTCTTGCATTTTTTACCCTTTTCTCATTTAATCTCAATCCAAATGCTAGTACATATAAAATTCAATTCATTCATTCAATGCTATCTATTATATTATATATAAAGTTAAATATATGACTTTTTGTTATTTGCTCTCACATTCCTTCTCAAAGCTCTATACTGAATCTCTTTTGTTAATGGTCCATTTTTCATTTTTACCCTTCAATTATTTTATTTCTGCTTTCAAATATTAACTTTTAGTATTAATGACGTCCTCTCAACTTGCCTTTTTTTCCCAGCTTTCTTAAATGTATTCATTTTTAACTTAGACTTCGTTCATTATTCATCAACTCTCTAATTCCATAATTAAGCAACACCCCATTTCTAAATTTAATTTAAGTAATCATTCCAATTATTATCATATTTTAGTTGTTTCCTTGATTCAATATCTTTAATCTTTCTCAATTTTGTGAGAGAACCTAATGTGTATTATTTCCAATGTAATAAGATAATGGATCTTTAAAAATCAATTGTTCATTTGCAACATTTTGACTATACTTTTCTATCTATATCATCTATTTTGTTTATCTTTATAAGAGATTCAATATAGATGCAATATATATCTCTCATCTTCTTTATTCTCATCCCAAATCTTTATTTAATGTTTGCATTAACAACGGCCTCATTTGTAAAATATGCCATAATACATTGGTGACATACGTATTTAACTCTCCTACTCCATTAAAAATTAATCCCATGTATTTTCTCTTAACCATTCAACTTTTTATAACTTGAAACATAATTGTGATAATTAATTACATAAGTCATTCCAAACAAAATCCATTTTAGTATAAAACTATAAAACAATTTCTTATCATAAATTTTGTCCTTTCCACATTGACTAAAGATTCATACTGACTTTCACAAATCAAACAAATCGATCTTTTAAAAACATGCTAAAAACTCTCTTATTTCCTTAGCCTTGCCTTCGACTCTAATATGTTCTATGTATATCTTTATTACTTAAGAAATTTAATCTTTGATTATCTGTATTATTTTTCTCTTAATTTTGATAACAAAATCCTTAATTTTGGGATATTAACTCTTTATAACAAATTTTCCCTTACGCTATTCTTATTTCCATTTACCACAATCTTTACATTCATTACTTCTTCTCCACAATTTCAATACATTTTTTTAAAATTTCCTCAATTACTTCTCATTTTCAATTTCTTCTCCGTACCATTTCATTTTCACAATTTTGTCACTCCTTTTTTAGTTTCGTATGTATTAGAATTTAAAAGAAAATTTCTATTTTCAGTCCAAATCAAATTAAAGATTCTTTTCAAATCATATTTACTTAATCTTTTTAACTTTTTAATATGATAGAATTTAGATTGGTTCATCAATATTTTTTTACTTTTATTCAACATAATATTTATGATATTATTCATGTTTTTAGTGATCGAGTTGCTACTATTACTTTTAACTTTTAGGATTCTACGTATATCTCTATTAATAAATCTACATAAGGGAATCAAGTTGGGTGAAGAGCATTACATTGGTAGTGAAAAAATATTTAAACGATAAATTTTCATGTTGTATTTTAAGAAATAGGCATAAATGTATAAGTAACATTTTTGTTTATTCTTTTATAAATATTTTATATGGTCTTAGTCGACATAAATGTATATTTTGTAAAATCTTATAGTCAACCTAGGATTTATTATATCATCCGACGGTGTACAATGCTCATAAGTAACATGGTCGTTTCATTTGAGTGCATACTCGCCACTAAATTCATATGGATCAGATGATACAATGCAGTAATTATCTGTTGTTTACAAAGTTTGTTTAATGTTATGCAGTTTTGATTTTTTTAAGTTTGGGGATATTTAGAGATTATGGATTTGACATGTAGGTACGTATAATGTTTATTAGTAAAATAACTTCAACTATGGGATTATATAAAATAATATTAAAAGAAATTAATTGTTATCAATTCCAACTTATTTGAATTCAAACTAATAAAATTAATCAAAATCAATTCTCCTTAGATGAAATTCAATTTAGCAAGAGAATCAGTTGCATGTTAATTCTCTATATTTTTAGTCAATTGAGAATTAATCTGTAATTGATTAATTTGTTTTGATTAATTCTTTTTATTGCTAATATTTCTAAAGAAATGTTAGTTCAACTTTATGAGTGAACGTGAATTCTGCTATGGGATTAGCAAATGTTTTTTTTCCTATAAGAACTACCACATAAAAGTAGTAAAATTGAAACTTAAAACCAGTTCCTAAGAAGTGCTTTTTTCGTTAACAAATTTAGTAGAAGAATAAAATATATGAGCAAAAAAATATTTGTTAATATGCAAGTTTTGTCTTATTTCTGTGGGAGAAAGGCGTACTTTATCTCCGAGTAAATTATACTTACTACAAAATTTAATTCGCAATAAGACTAATTAACTTTGGCTACTTTTTTCATTTTGCTACATAACACTTCTAATTTTATTTAAGTTATTTGCTTTGCAAATACAGCCTCATATTTTTTCTACTTTACAATATACAAATGCAGAATAATTTTTTTCTATTGATAATAATCTATTTCTAATAGTTTAGTTTGGTAATTGTGTTTCCTTACACTATCTGATCTTATTGCTATTTTTTATAATGAAATGTCATTCAAAGTTTATTTTATTTTCATCCATAATGATTCTATGTGATGCTGACATACTATTTTGCATTGAACTACGTTAATTATTGTACTGTTTCAATTGTTGTGTTTACATGAATATTTAAAGTGATGGAAGAAGATTATTCGGTTGTTCCAAAAATTTGACTGTATAATATATTCTACGTATATTTTTCATGTTATAATGCTATATGTATTAAGAAATATGACATATTAAAGCTGCTTTTATATTTTTCTAATGTATTTAGTATTGGATAATGTCAGAAGGTGGGCTTTTCCAAATTTGAAATGTTATTTATTGGAACCAAATTTTTTAACAATATTTCAATTTAAGCATTATCTCTCTATCTTAGGGTTAAAACACTATTATTAACAAAACTACGTACATATCTGTATGCGTGTGTCTGTATATATACATATATACATACATACATATACATACATACATACATATATATATATCCAAATATATATATTTCTATGTTAAATATAGGATAAGCTTATATTGAATATATGCTAATAGCATTTGAAAACTAATAGTGATGCATGGTGATTTACTGCTTACCAAGTTAAGAATAAGCTATGGTTGATGTTATTGTTTGTTGCATGAAACCGATATACTCTAAAAATAAGTAAATATACATTGTGTGCTTAGAGATTACTTAAATAGATTTATCAACAAATGTTTGTCAATAGTGTTCAAGATCTGTAAAAAATATATAAACGTACATTTTGCATCTTCGTAATTTTTTTATAAATATAGTGTTTTTACATAACAGACCCATTTAGGAAGGGACTAACTTGATAAGTTCTCATCACATCGATTGAAGGGTTGAGATTGAGGTTCCATAATTGGGTCTAAGTGCAAGTGGAAGATTGATAGAGTTGGGGGCATGCCCTAGGGGCAATTTTGTAATTTACTGTAAATTATTAACTCTGTAATAAAATTTCGTTTGAAATAAAATGTTTTTTCTTTCTATTATATACTTATATTAATCATTTATTTAATAGAAAATCTATAAATGACATGTTTTGTGATAGTAGTTACAATGTGTTGTAATCATGGGAAATTTATCACAGTTAAGTAAACATATCTTTTAAATATTCCTAGTCATGATGTATCTAGACTGGATATCGATACATTTGTCGAGACTTGAGTTTGTAAGGCTTTCCTAATGTTGGACAGTGTATTACTCATGGCTTCCATAAGCATTAAGGGTATACGTATTGGCAAATATTGGATAACTATGAAATGACTCGCTCGATTGTTTTCTATTGGTTAATATAACTAAGGTCAAACAAAGAATATCGTAGTGACAATATTACATAAATCTCTCGACTTGAGATTTCTGTTGAACTTCATTGTGGACCTCCACTTTAACTATAGTTAAATCGTGGCACGAAAGACTATAGTTGCGTCTGAATAGAAGTATTGGAAGTAAAACAATATTCAATAGAGAATTTGCCTTCTCAATTATATGAGGTTAATATAACGGTCAACTTTAATCAACTCAAAGTCGAACTATCTAGCCAGAGCAGTTCAGTTAATAATAATTGTTATTATGTAATAAAGGACTTTGCACAAGTTGAATGCGGATGATATTAGAACTTTGACCAGAACCAAATACCATAAGTCCTAACGTGATATAGTTTTGACGAAGAGAGTTGACGTTAATAATCATCACTATAGGAGACCACTTAAAATAGTAAAATAGGATTTATCAAAATTGTTTAAGTGATAATCAGTCAAACTGTCACATAGCTAAGATGACGTGTGAACCATTGTATTCGAATTGTTCGATATTAACCGCTGACTGAATTTACACCTAAGTCGCACAACCGTAATGTTAAACACTCTGAATACCTCTTGATTTAATTAAATTATAATTGTTAAATCAATTAAATTAATTAATATTTGTGAAATATTAATTATAAAATTTTATTTGAATTATTATTTATTACTGCACATATATAAAAGTCATATATGTACCTATCGACATACGATAATGATATACATATAAATTGGATTTAAAATGTTAAAATACTAATCGAGTTTGGAAATATGTGTACGCTTCATTAGCCTACTAATATGGCTAGTCATGATTAGAAGGGGAGGGGGTATGATATTTTATTTGAAAATATAGGTTTGAATTGGTTTATAAAGAAGTGGCAAAAGTGAAATCTAGATCTCCTCCTTTCCCTCCTTTTCTTTTCCTTTATAAACTCAACACCTCCCTTATTTTCTTTTTTACGTTCTAGCCTCCTGCTCCATCAAACTTGGCTGAAAATTCAAGGACCCACCCCTCTTAATTTCCAAACAAAATTCAATTGAATTAAGATGCGGTGTTCGCTTTTAGTCTTTTGCTTATTTTGGAGGCACATAGATCAGATCTATATACGAAGTTTGATTCAATATTCAAGGTGCAAATCAAGACATAAGATTTAGTAATTATTTTCCTATTTCAATTATGTTCATTTATTTAGTTAGTATGCTGGATTAGACCTATATCATTATCGTAAATTTATATACATATGCTTGTTGTCAAGGTTTATAAATACGTGCATATATATATATATATATAACATAAATTATAATTTATCTGTATTGCAAATCTTCAAAATATCATATAAGTTAAAAAAATTAAAATTAAAATATTTATTGGCTTCGGTTAAAAATTTGAAGAAAAAAATAATTTCAATAGGCTTCGGCCAAAATTATAAAGAATTAAATTTTTGGCTTCGATCGAAATTAAAAAAAGGGATTTTTTTGGCTTCATCGAAATTTAGAACTAAAAAGGGATTTTTGGCTTCGGCAAACATTTATAAAAAAAATTACTGGCTTCGACCATGCTTTAAAAAAATTGAAGATAATTTTATAGCTTCAGTCGAAATAATAACGAAAATAACTGTAATATATAATTCGTATTTATAGATTAATATTTTACAAAACAAAATTTAAAATCAGATTCAAATATTTTAAATGTCTTATATTTAAATTAAAATTTGAAATTTGAAATTTAAACTAGAAATAGATATCTCCTTTAAATCTAGATTTGTTTTAAATTAAGATCTATTTTATAATTTATTATTTAATAAATAGACATTAAACTATACATATATATATATATATATATATATAATGGAACATTAAATAAAAAAAGAATTATATATATAAATATATTTTGTGTGTGTGTGTATACCGACATACATACTTACATACGTATGTACGTACATATGTATGTATGAGTGTGTGTGTGTGTATTAATTTTAAAATTTAAAGTACATTTTTATTTAAGATCTAGATCTGTTTTTTTAAGCTTATATTTATTATAACAAATTCAGTTGACCACTTATTAGCCTAACTATTATCCAGGTTTTAACCCAACAAAATCCAACAGAAGACGGAATAAGTTGATGAAGTCAGAATGGCTCGGAACTCAGCCAAAGGGGATAAAGCAATGAGTTAAGGAGAGCCAAGTCATATTACCAAAGCAACGACTAAATTTGGCAAAACCAAGAAACAAACGTCCATTCAGTCGAATCAGCAGCTAAATACAACCAGCTAGTAGATCGTCATCAAAATGGAGCAATGTGCAACGAGACTACACGAACAATGTCGATACAAAGCAATAGAAGCATCCTACTCATCAAAGTCCAGAAATACACTAAGTCTATGGATCGCTATCGCCAGCGATCCATGCTTCATCCTGGGATCACTAGGCCGCTATGGCATATGGAAATGACAGAAAAAGTGGAAAATGCGATAAGTGTATGGAGAGCTAGCGATCCATACACCATGGATCGCCAGCGATCCATGCTTGTCCATGGGTCTTCGACGAGCTAGCTATGCGAAGTAATAGAGGTAGGAGCTAAGTAATTAGCTCGCGTGCAAGCTAAGTCTATTGATCGCTAGTGATCCATAGACCATGGATCGCTTGCGATCCATGGTTTTGGCTCGGGTCGCGAGCTAAGCTCCTTTAGATCAGCATGTGTCCATCTGCAAGTGACTGACAAGCGGGTTTGGTCCAAAGGCTCTCCAATCTTTATAAATACCATCATGCCTGCAACATAAACTGGATCTTCTCTGGATTGGTTGCTGAAGCTCTGTTGGAAACTTTATTCACTCTCTACCTCCCTCACAACGATCTCCAAAGGGATTCACTGTGATTCTCCAATGGATTCCAACTCTGGGGATTCAATCTAGCTAAGGACAATCAAAAGCCTTGTAACCAAACACTACTTGTAACAACAATCAGTCTATAATAAAACTATAAAGTGGACGTAGGCTTCATTAACAGCCGAACCACTATAAAAATTACTTATCTTCTTTCTTTTACTACCTTTTTATATACCTATTATCTATGTTATTGCTCTATCAGAACAGAGCTGGTGCTTTCATAATCAAACCAGGGTGTTGATCCATTTTTTGGGTTAACATTTTGGTGCTTTGATTGAGAACTCCAACTCAGGATCCAGATCTACCTATCTACTTTGGATCCTATAGGTCTAGAAGTTAGATTCCCAATCTTTGCCTGAAGAATCTACCACTTGGAATCAATGGCTCCTAGAAGAAGAAGAACTGCCTTTGGAAAATCCATAGGGGTAGTAATAGCTAGAGAAGATGTTAATCCCTAACAAACTGAAGTAAATGGTGCTAACTTGGGAAATCAGGCGCCACCATCCTCTAGCCAACACGAAGTTGTCACCAAGGGTGAGTTGAATAAGATGGTTAATGAGATCAACTAAAAAATGGAGAGTAACCAAAAGGCTCTAATGGATAAGCTTAATGCTCTCTTGACCCTACAGTCAAACCCGACTCTAAGGACTATGCCTGAACTCGCAGCTGCTATAAAACAAGAGGATTCCTCCGTTTCTGGTCTACATAGAAGAAACGGAAAACAACCGCAAAAAAGGTGACAATGGGACATAATGTGGAAGAAAATGCGAATACTCTACCCGTCGCAAAGCAACCAATTCTGAACTTGAATTAGGGGGCCAAGACCCCACAAAAAGATATAGCTATGGATCTCTTCGATTCATAATATGGAGAGCAAGGCAATCAATTGGAAGAGAATGCCAACACATTCGATGATGCTAGGAACATCCAAACTGCCCCCAATCAGGCCAACGGGGTCGCGGGAGTGGCTCTCCCGAAGACAGGAGAGCCTAGGCTTCAACCCACATGCCTAGATCGTTTGCAAAACCAAACACTTAGTGTAGTGACTGATTATCGTCCCCAGGATTACCGGACATCAGAGGCATACATAGCAGAGATGGTTAAATGGTTGATGGACGAGAGTAAAAACCAGAGAGATGATGAGTGGGGATCCGCTCTAAGTCGGACTCCCTTTATCAATGAAATCTTGAATGAAAACTACCCAGACAAATTCACAATGTCGACTATCCCATCCTACAACATGACGAAGGACCCAAAACCCCATCTATACAAGTATAGCTGGTATATAGGCGGAGCCAACGCTCTAGAGGCTGTTCGTTGCCGATGTTTCCCTATCTTTCTAGAAGGAGTTGCGTCTATGTGGTTCACCCGACTTCCCCCAAGATCTATCTCTACCTTTGACCAACTAGCAACAAAATTCCTTGATCAATTCAGGCTCCATACCGCACAGCCAAAAGATGTCATGTCCCTATCCGGAATGTTTCAGGGACACAACGAGTCGCTAAAATCTTTCATGAACCGATTCAATACTGCGATGATGGAAGTAAGCAACCCAATGAGGACATGGTTTTTATGGCGTTGGTCCATGCCATTCACCCGGAGACTGAATTCGGTAAATGGATTAAAATGAAGCAGCATACCACAAGGAATGACTTCAATCGTAAAGTAAGTCAGTACTTAAGATTGGAGGAAGCGTAGGAGCTGGAGTGAAAGTCTACTGGTGTGCAACCGATGAACATCAGATAGAGCGATGTGGCAATGAATCAAAACGCGCACGATTCTGAAACTGCTCAAGGAGTCACGGGGAAAGATGGGAATCAAAAGAGGAAAATCAGAACTCCAGTAAAAGAAATAGCAATGGTAGCAACAAAAGATTTAAAGAGTTTAGACAGGAAGATTATACCCCCCTAAATGACACTCCGGAAAATATTTATCTGGCAACATAGGAAATTGAAGAATACAAGAAACCCTCAATGAGGGAGGCAACTGAGCAACAAAAGCGCTCAGGGAAATTCTACCACTTCCATGAGACATGTGGCCACAATACAAACGAATGCCGCCACCTAAAGAATCTCTTTGAAGAGTTGATCCGAAATAATAAACTCCAGTAGTAGTACGTCAGAAAGCCACAAAACCCAATTAACTTGCGGCCTCTCAGCCTCCTAGAGAACGAGGAAATCAAGCTGGAACTAGCGATGAAGGGTCGAAACGAACCGACCAAAGGCTTATTATTGGAACGATATATGGAGGACCACACCTTGCACAAAGGAGTAGGGGAGAAATGGAACGGTACGCGAGTTCGTTGAAACATGCTCCGAAAGACTCATGTCTTAAAATAGATAATGAAACTCTGGTCAAGCTACAAAAGGTTTTGAGTGACGATATAGTGTTCCAAAATCGGGATACCGAAGGGATCGAAGCTCCAACTCTTGATCCGATGATGGTGACAGTAGGAATAGGACCCGCTGCAGTTCGACGAGTGTTGGTCGATAGTGGCAGTTCTGTTAATATACTTTTCAAATGTACTTTTGACCAGATGAAAATCGGCATAAAAACATGTCTACATGCCAAACAAAGATCCAAGGGTTCACTGGCGAGCCCAAGCAACCTATGGGAACAATCGACCTACCAGTGGAGCATGGAGAGGGTGATCGAAGAGTCACCCTCATTCAGACTTTTGTAATTGTGGATGAAATGTCAGCATATAACGCCTTCTTGGGGTGGCCTACTCTAGCAGATTCCAAAATAGTTCTGGCCTAATGGTGTCTAACCATGAAGTTCCCTACTACAAATGGAATCGGAGTAAGGAGATCAGTGTGCTGCCAGAGAATGCTACATTGCAGAATTATGTGAATCCAGAAGAAAGAAAAAAGGGAAGGATGTGAGGGAGAACTCTCCACATCCGTGAACCCTCCGAATAGCAACTATAGAGCCGCCCTGGCTTAGGGACCATAGCTGATTCGACAAGGCTTTGGACCCTAGAAATAAGAGCTCAGGGGAGGAACGGGTGACGTCGGTAGAATTGACGGTGTCCATCCCTGTTGACATAGACGACCCAACTAAATTTTTGAAAATTGGATCGCACCTTGGAAACAAGATGCGTATGGAGCTTACTAAATTTCTCTACGCCAACTTCGATGTGTTCGCATGGACGCATTCTGATATGTGTGGGGTGTCTCCATAAATCGCATGTCACGCGCTTAACATTGACCCCAAGTTCACACCAGTAAAGCATAAAAGGAACAGCTTAGGTCCCGAACGATTCAAGGCGCTAAGAGAAGAAGTGGACAAGTTAATGGCCAACGGTTTTATTCGTGATGCAATCTATCTAGAGTGGGTATCTAATCCGGTCTTAGTCAAAAAGTCTAATGGGAAGTGGCGAACCTATATCGAATACTCAAACTTAAATAAAGCTTGCCCAAAAGATAGCTTCCCTCTCCCTAGAATAGACCAACTAGTGGACGAAACGGCAGGACATGAGCTACTATCATTCATAGACGCATACTCCAGGTACAACCAAATTCTGATGCACAAAACCAATCAAGAAACACTAGCTTCATCACCGACCTGGGCCTATACTGCTACAGAGTAATGCCATTTGGTTTGAAGAAAGTAGGGAAAACTTATCAAAAATTGGTAAATACCATGTTCAAGCGTTAGATCGGGAAAACGATGGAGGTTTATGTGGATGACATGTTAGTCAAATCGCGGGTAGCTGTTAACCACTTGGATAACCTCACTGAAATGTTCGAAATACTCCGAAAGTATGGAATGAAACTCAATCCACTCAAGTGTCACTTCGGAGTGGCCTCTAGAAAATTCCTAGGGTTCATCGTAAGTGTCAAGGGCATCGAAGCAAATCCTGAACAAATAACGACACTACGAGAAGTCCAAGCTCCGAAGAATAAGAAGGAACTGCAAAGTTTGAATGGAAAATTTGCAGTGCTAAGTCGATTTATCTCGAAAGATACTAACAAGTGTATACCATTCTTCAATACGTTGAAGAAAGGAAAGAAGAACTTCGAATGGAGTGAAGCTTGTCAAATAGCATTCGAAGAACTGCTGCGGCACATGGAGGCTCCGCCAATCCTATCAAAGCCCGTGGATGGAGAAGACCTGTTCATTTACTTACCAATTTCACCCCATGCATTGGGCGCTGCTCTAGTGTGTGAAGAAGCAAAAATCCAGCGACCCGTGTATTGCATTAGCAAGCGGTTCACTAGAGCAGAGAAAAACTCCCCGAAACTAGAAAAGCTAGGGTATTTCCTCTTGATCAAATCCAAGAAGTTACGGCCATACTTTCAGGCTCATCCAATTAAAGTGTTGACTGACCAGCCCCTGAAGCAAGTGTTATATTGACCGAAAACTTTCGGACGACTTCTTAAGTGGAATATAGAATCGAACAAATATGATATTACATACCACCCAAGTAAAGCCATCAATAGGCAAGCGTTAGCAGACTTCATCGTCGAATTTACTATACGGGATAAAGAAGAAGAAGTTCAGTTGGAAGTAGACATGCAATGGATGCTCTTTGTCGATGGTGCATCTCACAACCTCTGTTCGGGAGCAGGAGTAGTACTTGAAACCCCCGAAGGGCGAGCCATTAGCTATGCTTTGCACTTGGAATTCTCTACTATAAACAACGAAGCAAAATACGAAGCACTGATTGTAGGACTGAAAGTTGTGAAAGAGCTCAAGATAAAATCTATTCACATATACAGCGACTCCCAGCTGGTCGTCTGTCAAGTAAAAGGGGAGTACCAAAAGCCGTGCATTTCATAAGCCGTGCCAAAACATATGCTCCTTACGTTGTTCGAAGATAGGTAACACTGAGGAGTACCAAAAGCCGCGCATTTCACAAGCCACGCCAAAACATACACTCCTCACGTTGCCCGAAGAAAGGCAACACTGAGGAGTACTAAAAGTCACACACTTCATAATCCATGCATTAACTCCTAAAACGTACGCTCCTCGGATTGCCGAAAGATAAGCAACATCGAGGAGCACAAAAAGCCACGCATTTCATAAGCCGCGCACTAACTCTTAAAAAACTTACGCTCCCCATGTTGCTCGAAGATAGGCAACACCGAAGAACACGAAAAGCCGCATATTTCGCAAGTCGTGCACTAACTCTTAAAAAACTTAAGTTCCCCACGTTGCCGGAAGATAGGCCACACCGAGGAACATCACCGAAAAATCACGCTCCTAAAGCGTAACTCTTCACGTTGCCCGAAGATAGGCAGCGCTGAGGAGCATCAGAACCAAATCGACGGGCCATATCGATCCCGAACATTGCGCATCTCATAACCAGCGCCAACCGCTTCTAATGGGCACAACTCCAACAAAATTGGAGTGCTACAAACCAACAGGAAATTTTCAACTGTCGACACTTAATGATTAAAACTGCCCTCAGTTAACCCATGCAATGTGCTCCTCTCAAACACGCATATATTGCATACTTACCAGAATATCACAAGAAGCTCGGATTACGTGCTAAAGTTGCAAAACTCTCGGAAGAAGGAAAATCAAGCTGTGACTTAGCCAAATTTCAAGTTTAATATGAAAATTATCTAAACTATGAGTTATTGGTCATTTGAAGTAAACAACCTTGTGAACTAGGGGGCATACACCGGTACTTAAATAAAAACAATAAGTTAACAAGTTCTATTACTCCAAACAAAGAATTGTTGCTCCAAATAAAATTTTTTGGCGGCAATTACAAAATTTGGATAAGTGTAAACAAAACAAGCACAAGTGCACAGAACACTATGAACAGATAGATAAGAGTACAGTCAAAATATCAATGTATTGCTTATAATTTTCTTTACGTAGGGTCAAAACGTGGGGATCATCCCCACACAACACCGGCCAATAAAAAGAAAATACATACTCCATGACAAAAACACTAAGTGCAGACTCTGCACTTGAACAAAATGACTCAAAAAGAACCAAAATCAGATCGGTCTCCACAAGAGCTCATCAACGCTTCCTTCCACCGCTTCCATTTCCGCCCTTTGTTGGCAGTTTCTACCTCATTTCGGGAGTGGTGTCGCTGCCTGTAATATCAACAAACTCCTGAGTGGCAACGTGCTCCTCTTACTCTGCAGCCTTCTTAGAAGATTCTCCCTTCACTTTGTGCTTCTGTGATTTGTGGGTACTCTTCGAGGCTTTGATCGCTTCAACCTTCTCCTTCTTGATAGCGACCAATTCATGCTAAGTCTTACAAGGCTGCTCCTTTTGAACTTCCTGCTCCTTAATCTCTGCTGCTATCACGTCACCTTTCGAAGACATAGAAGGGTCATCCAAGCCATGAAGCGCGACTATCTTTTCGGACTCCGACCCCGGCTGCGAGCCAGACACGGACATGGAAATAAGAACAAGAACAGAAATGAGTATGGAGGCTATGGAAATAGCAGCAGGTCCGGGCGCCGAGGAAGCTGGCACATCAACAGGAAAGGTAGATGGACCTATAAAATTAAAAATGAAAGCGTTAAATTCTTCCTGCTCTTGTGGCGTAAGATGGAAGCTCCCGAACTTGGAGGAAACAAGAACATTACCTGCACAGGAGGAATGGTCAAGAATGTCGACTTCATACTTACCGCCTTCGCCTACTTTCGACGGTTACACTACCCGAGGGAAAGTCTCAAGCCCTGAACTTGTTGGTAGGTCATGGGGCTGCTTCGATGGTTCGCCAGCACCGGAAATGAAAGGCTCAATGAGTGCTCCAGAGGCAGCTGTCACGGCAGCATCAATGGCTTCTTTCTCTCTCTCAACTCGTAAAATTTCCCGACCCTCGAGCAATGCCTTCTTTGATTCTTCATTAAGGTAAGCGTCCTCCAACTCCCGCTCGGTGTAGACGTCACCGCTATCAGAAAAGCGGGCCAAGACTTCTTCCCATACCAAAGAAAAAGTGCACGAGAATTTTGGGCCCAAATAGCTGAGACTCCCCTGGTTCAACAGGGAGTTAACGTAGAAATTCAGGATGGTCACGTCCATCTTTTCCATCTTCCTCTCGAAAGCATTTTGAAGCTCCATATAATCCGCCGTAAGGATGCCTTTTCGATCTCAACATGAGATTTGTCGGTGCTAAGCTGCGCAACTTGGTCCTGCAGTCGGGCGATTATCGTAGCCCGATCAAAGATAGTCTTATTGTGCCCCTTGACAATAAGGTCATGGTCAGAGATAGTTTTCTTCCATGCTTCAATCGTTGCGTTAAAACAGCTACTTCTCCTTTTAATTTCGCCTCCTTGGCGTGAGCCTTTTTTATCTCATCCCTATAGTTGATCTAAATTCTGGCGTGAGCCTCTTTTACTTCTTTTAGAAAGTCGGCACTCCTCTTGCCCTCTTGCAGCGTTACTGCTTTCTCCTCCTCTAGCAGTTTAATTTTGGCGTCGCGTTCTGACAACTCTTTATCAAAATCATCCTTCTCTAGCTCGAAAGAGAGGATTTCTTGGTAGTTATTGCGATTGGTGTTTGCCAACTGCTTACATAATTTTTCCCACCCTTTAACTTGGTCTAAATCGTGTTGAATAGCCTAAAGGTGTGGCATGTACGAACCTTTGCGAACCGGGTGCAGATCACGGTCAAACTTAACTCCCCTCGAGAACCATCCAGGGAGCAATGCCTCGAGCTTAAGAGGGCCTGAAGGAAGAATATAGACATGCCTCCGGTGAGGATGCGAAGCACCGGGGGCAAGCACAACTGAAGATGGTGGGATGCCAGTTGAAGGCGGAGCAGGAGCAGAAGTGATGGGGATTTCTTGACACATTGAGGAGCACATCAGAGCAGAAGCCTGTTGTTTCGAAAAATGAGAACGGTGGTCGAACTTTGATATCTTCGATGGCTCGTCCCTCTCATCAAAAGACCCCTTTTTCTCATAATCGCCTTTGTATGACCAACTCCAATCTCTTTCGTCTTGGCGACGGGCTTCGGCCTCAAGTTCCTTCCTCCTTCTGTACTCCTCCTCCATTTCTTGGGGCTGATAATGGTAGAAAGGACGCTTAGACCAGTGCTGGGAGTCGGTGAATTCTTCGAAGTCATCATAAAGGCCACGTCCTCTCATCATACCTGGTATAAAGTATAAATGAAAGGTTTTAGAAATAGAAAATAAACACGGAAAGAATGTAAGAAAGTGAGTGTAATCCTAATGTGATGTGTAGTGTGTTTCCGGGAAAGGCCTAAAGCATCGTCATGAACCGGATCGAGCAGCCATCATGAGCAAAATCGGACTAGCTTCAGGCATAGTACTGCCTGAACGGGGTGGCACCTCCTTAAATTTAAAATTTTCCCTCATAAGCGCATCGAAATCGACATAGACGTCGCTCAAATCTCCGAACTCCGCACAAACATCTTTACTCGGGGAATCCTGACACTCTCTAATTTCTAGGGCATTGTATTTATCACTCGCATCCGGAGGTGGAGAGCTCGGAAGGATGGGACTCATGCCCGGAGTCTCATCGCATGATTCCGAATCCCCGTCATTGGATTCTGTGTAAAATTCATCACTAGAAGTGGACTCATCGCTACTACTCTCGAGTTCCCCCTCCTCTTTATCTAAGCCCATTGCGGCCTTGCCTTCCCTCTGTTAGAACTCTTCTTCTCTCTTTTTCGGGATCAGAGGCATTCTGACCGGGTTGCTAACTCCAATCGCGGTAACATATCTTCCTTCACGGGCCTCTTCAGTTGATTCTCTATACAAGCCCTCTCTCTCTCTCTTGAGAAGCACCTTCTTCGGAATCGCGAGAATAAGAAGTAGATCGTATGCAAACCTTGGACCGAGCAGGGGAGGGAACCTCTACTTGAATAGCGGATCTCCCCAGATGCAGTAATCTGTATCGGAGCAAGTTCTCAACGGTTAGCAAGACTTTGATGGACCTTTCTTCAGCATTAATTGCCTTTAGGGTCCGAAAAACTTAATCAAGAGACACATCCCTATTTAGCCTTGGGATAACCACAAGAAGTATACGACTTGTTAGAAACTCCATAGCAATGCGCTAGAACTCGATAAGTATGAAAAGGAACTTACCCCATGTCATCCAAAGACGGTTAAACCCCTCGGGGAACCTAACGAAGAAATACCGTGTCTTGAACTGGGATAAGCTATTTTGTAGACGCAAAAAGATTTTCCAGTTCCTCTGAGCTTCAATTACCATCAAGGATGGACATTCATCCCTCCTTTTAAACGATAGAAAGTACCGCAACTCGTCAAAGCTTGGAGCACGATTGAACATTCACATGAAAAGAACATGCAATCAAGGCAAGATGGCATAGATGTGGGATGAATCTGGAACGGGGCAATGCCTAAGTTTGAAAGACTCGCGCAGAAAGTTGTTAAAAGGAGGCACGACTCCATTCAGGCACATATACTGATGGAAACCGGTATATCCTAAGGGAGGCATGTGAGCAAACTCGTTCTTTTTCGGTAGACATACGTCCTACTTTGTTATACCATGCTGCACGCAGATATTGTGTAGAACTTTAGCCAAAACCACCGAAGAGGCTCTCTCTGGCAGGTTGAGCAGAACTCTAAAGTTGGGGGCATTCGATCCAAGACCAGACCTACTAGGACCAATTGGCTGTATTCTGCCTGTGAAGTGGAAGGAGAAAGGGCGAAGGACGATGACTCGGCTTCTCAAAGCACTGGGCTTCCTCCGCTCGATTTACGGCGCAAAGATGGGTGCTTCATTCTAAAACATCGGAACTCCCATTCAAAACGGTCAAGTGATTTTATTCTAAGTTAATAATTTCCCCTACAACACTTGAATTTTGGAGAGATATCGATTCAAGCCCAATAGAAGAAAAAATAAGTTATTCGGGTTTTTAACCTAGTAGGATCCAATAGAAGACAAAATAAGTTGATGAAGCCAGAATGGCTCGGAACTCAGCCAAAAGGGATAAAGCAATGAGTTAAGGAGAGCCAAGTCATATTACCAAAGCAACGACTAAATTTGGCAAAACCAAAAAACCAGCGTCCGTTCAGTCGAATCCGCAGCTAAATACAACCAGCTAGTAGATCGTCATCAAAACGGAGCAACGTGCAATGGACTACACGAATAACGTCAATGCAAAGCAACATAAGCATCCTACTCATCAAAGTCCAGAAATACACTAAGTCTATGGATCGCTAGCGGTCAATGCATCATGGATCGACGGCGATCCATACTTCATCCTGGGATCACTAGGCCGCTATGGCATATGGAAATGACAGAAAAAGTGGAAAATGTGCTAAGTGTATGGATCGCTAGCGATCCATACACCATGGATCGCCAGCGATTCATACACCATGGATCGCCAGCGATTCATACACCATGGATCGCCAGCGATTCATACTTGTCCATGGGTCTTCGACGAGCTAGCTATGCGAAGTAATGGAGATAGGAGCTAAGTAATTAGCTTGCGCGCAAGCTAAGTCTATGGGTCGCTTGCGATCCATAGACCACGGAGCGCTTGCAATCCATGGTTTTTGCTTGGACCGCGAGCTAAACTCCTTTAGATCATCCTATGTCCATCTACAAGTGAATGAAAAGCGGGTTTGGTGCAGAGGCTCTCTGATCTCTATAAATACCATCCTTCTTGCAACATAAACTAGATCTTCTCTGGATTGGTTGCTGAAGCTCTGCTGGAAACTTTCTTCACTCTATACCTCCCTCACGACGATCTCCAAAGGGATACACTGTGATTCTCCAGTGGATTCCAACTCTGCGGATTCAATCTAGCTAAGGACAATCAAAATCCTTGTAACCAAACACTACTTGTAACAGAAATTAGTCTATAATAAAACTATAAAGTGGACGTAGGCTTCATTAACAGCCGAACCACTATAAAAATTCCTTGTCTTCTTTCTTTCACTACCATTTTATATACATATTATCTACGTTATTGCTCTGTCAGAACAAGGCTGGTGCTTTCATACTCAAACGAGGGAATTGATCCATTTTTTGGATTAACACTAACGGCTTCTGAAACATTTGCTGAATCGATGCATCAGTGTGTTTGCTTGTAGAAGTTGGCTCTCAATTTAACTCCACCATTTGAAAAATTGTTGATGACTTATCATGAATTTTTTTGGATTGTTTATTGCCGTTAAATAATTTAAAGAATTACCAAAATCATTTCTATATTATGCAATCAATTTAGAATCAAATACATGTAGTCAGTGATTTCTTTTGTGGTGCTCATAGTTTCTTGCCGCAAGTTTTTGAACATGTTTATGTTCCCAGTGTCGCATATTCTTTCTATACATTTTTAGTTATACAACCCCACCTTTGTTAGTCTCTTCATAACTAAGACGTTTTTCATGTACTTGTAGGATGTTTACTCTTCTATGGTTATTTTGTATGACCCTGGAGAGAGTCATAGTTGAAATATTCATCCATGTACATGCCATTGAATATATTATCAATATATTAAATTGTTTAAATAGTGAACATATTTAATATTTCACGGAAAAAATATTTTACCACAAATTCATCATACCATGCTTCGTAGGATTAGAAGCGAAAGAGAAAATGTGCTATTACTCTATAATACAATACCCTAGTAAGTTGACAATGACCTATGATTTCAAGTTACCATCCGAGAACTTGTATCTTCCTCGAACCAAGTGTGCGATGCATTGGGTGCATCGAAAGGGGTGAGGTGGTTCATATCATCAAACTTTTAATATCATGGCTACAACCACCACCACTACGTCCACTAATAATTGGACCACCGTTAGTAGAAGAATGAGAGCATGAGAAGACATACTTGATACATGAATATAACACATACAACTATGTATATAAGTTAAGCTAACATTTGTTAGAATATTAATGTACATATAAAACTAAATTGAACATGAACTAAAAATTAAAATTTTACAGTTAACTAAAAAGAGAACATCTTGGCATATAGGAATGAACTAGACTATAAATGCATGGAAACTACTAAATTTACATGCCACTGGTCATCGGTATCATCATCGCTCTTAATATTTACATTACCATTTTCAGATTAACACTCTTCTTCATTTGTTTCAACTCCCTCATCACCATCTTCTTCTAATTCAGCTTCATCATGAATTTCACTAATAAGAGGTCCTAATTCTTCGAGTGGTAGTTCATTAGATTCTAAATCATTTTATAAGCCTGATTATTGGTTGTGATTGTGTTTGATTGAACATCCATCTTGGTTTTTTAACGACAACCCACCAATCTAACATAATATTACCGATAGCATGAAAAGCATATAATAAACTTGGGTTTTTTTGTGTCACGAACACAAATGGATTGTACCGTCGATACTTTTTTGTGATTTACTTCTATATAAGGGAAATTCTTATATATATATATATTTATATCTTACTCCAATAACCGGCTTACTATAAACAAAAGGTATTTAAATAAGTAGTTTTCAATGACGATGTCATTGAGTAAATTAGCTCGACTATTTCCTCCAACACTCCACAGTAATCTGTCATGCCATCATCATCGTTTCCACCTTTAATACAAACCCCACTGGTACCAATTATTTAATTTTTCCATACCATTCTCTATGAAATTTGGATCCATTCAAAAATATAATTGGGAATATTCTATAACATAACCTAGGACCAAATGAAATTCTCTTATATAAAATGTCTTTTATTCAGTTGTTATTAGCCTATTGATTTAAATGCAAACATACTAAAATCCAGTGAATATTATGTACATGTAAAACATAACATATGATACTTATATTTTTTTGGAACCAAGACTCAAAAGATGTACCGGTTTCACCACTTGGGTTTTCGTTTTGCACTTAGTGCTTGGTAATCAATGTTATTAAGAAGATACAATTTAATTCTATAACTAAAATGAAAAAAAATGTATAAACTAGCTAACAAGATTTGTTAATTCATCACAATAGAGAAGCACAGGTTCCATAGCTAAATTAAAATCCCTACTATGAGTGAAACGTTTAACCTCCTTCCATTTACTGGTTGGATGTAATTATTTCTTTAATACATTTAAAAGGTCATCATTCAGATCATCCACATCATCATTTTCATTGCAATGGCCACTGTTAAAACTTAAATTAACATGATCATTAAAACAACAATTGAAAAATGTAAAAGCTTCTTAGGTAATATATGCTTGACAAATGGAGCCCTCAACACATGCTTTTTTCACTTTATTCTTTAGGTGATACAAATACATTCTTATAAAAATGTTGATACTGGATATCGATATATAAAAATTGCATAAATAAATATAACTTGTAATGTCATTATATATACATCTCAAAGTGATACGGCGATCCATTTGGAACTAGTCATTGTATTAACGTATCAAATCATAGATGTTTCAAGCAATTTACAATCCTAAGTAGTAATATTTTCTCTAGGTCTATATAGGTGCATCGGGTGGGGTAAAAGGGGCAATTAAAAAAAATTAATTCCTATGCAATAGATCTTTCATACAGTTATCATGAATAATGTCAGTAACATTAAATCATATTTATTATTTGCTCAAAATTATTTAACATGATAATTTATCATTGATTCAAATAACATTTATTCAATTATAAATTTAATAATTTATCACATATAATGGTATACATACATATATAAATATAGTTTTGTAATTTATTTTCTTTTAATAATAATATTTGAATACTTATTAATATAATTTTATTGTAAATTTAAATAGTATTTATTTATATTTAATATTTCATAAATTAATGTTATACATTTAAATGATTATAATTCATTTTAATTCAAACATCAAATATTCAAATCAAGTGAATAACGTCTTAATATATTAATGTTGATTAATAGCGTTGGTATGTAAATATTTACTAGTAATAGTATTATCAAATGTCAAATTTGCTATATTGGAATTAGGTCTATATAATTACTATCAGACAGTATAAGTGTGCTCAACATTTTATTACCAACTCATCAGCGCAAATTGTGCATGAAAAGAATCTTATATATGGGAGTTACACTAATTTGAATATTTAAGGGCCAAGTTGTAATTTTAGAAAAATTAAGGTGTTTAATATAAAATTACCTTCTCCTTCTTCTCTGAATAAAACCTCAACCGCCTCTAGTTGTTCAACCGCCACTGCCATAAAACAAATTAGACTCGCACCACCTACATACTTTCCTCCCTAACACTAATGACTCTGATCATCATCATCAGATCTCGGTCCGATCAGTTTTGGTGCATCCCTCAAAAAATGCTAACCTAATGCCCACTGCAAAGAGCAGCTGCGATCTAATGGCTCATGCCTGTGCCGACGATCAACTCCGCCGTCATGTGGTGATGAACTGAGATGTCACAACTAGCTTTAATCATGCTTGTGTGATCGTGGGGATAAATGGACAGACATCGTGTGTAACTCCCTTTTTTAATAAATTAAAATAATTTATTTAAATAAATTTATAAATCAATATAGTAAAAGTAATTTGAAATTTTTTTCTTGATATTCCTACCGGTTGAATACATCTTAAACCGCCATCTTCGCTTTTGAGAGATCATGTCTCTAACTTAATGATGGAGCTGCAAAGTTCACCATTAAGACATAATTTACTTTAGAGAAAAAGTGAGAAAAAGAATTTCTATATCTTTAGAATGTGACATCTAGATATACTTATAGGAACATTAATGGGCTATGCAAAAATATCTTACCCAGATCCTCATTCGATATGACCCAATATAAGGGAGATCGTATCTCACTTAAGTAATTAAACACATTTAATTAATTCACACTTATAATATTTTGGCCTAACTTATATTAAACAAGAATGAAAATTTTGGCTACCAAAATAATATATATATATATATATATATATTATTTATTATATTTAAACTATTATATTAGCCTAATATACACACACACACACACACACATATATATATATATATATATATAACACAATCATACATTATATTAATTAATTTTAGATCCTTTAATAATAATTAACATATGTAACTATGGCCTTAACATGATCATGTTGTCTTATGATTATCCATAATTAAACTATGGTTTAGACACTTAAGTTTCATGGTATTTCCAAGTCAAAAGACTATTGACATCATCACATGAGATCTTCTATTTGACTTTTAACCTATAGAAGACTCTTAGCAAATCGTTCTATAGTTGTTCCAAACGACTATGCATATGCAACCTCTGGGTGCCCCCTAACGTCACTAGTAATTCACCGTACATCATTTGGAGAGCATTATGTATACTAGTCTAAACGAATATATAGATATTCCATTCTCGATACATCTTGATTAGGAATATTTAAGGATAGATATTTATTTTATCGATTCAATACTCATGGTTACGAAAACATTCATAACTGCAATCGATTTAATACTTTTCCTATGGATTTTCTAATTGGATATATTTAATGTATTTATAACAATATTTATATCATAATATAACAATATATAAAGTAGAAAGTGAAATCAAAAGCTTATTTTATTCCAAATAGGATTTGCTATAAGAGCCAAGCTATAAAAATAACTGCCCCTAGGGCACACCCTTAACTCTATCAATCTTCCACTTGCGCTTGAGGCCAATTATGTTGACTCATAACCATACTCCTAATTAGGTTTCCTATATAAAATAAAGAAGGGCCCTAATGAGTAGATCTATAATATTATTATTTCATATCCACTTTCTGATTATACTTCTGTATCACAGATAAACCCTTCAACATGTGTTAATTACGGACAATATATATCAACCTCTTACCAAGCTATCGGTTCCTACTACAATCTATATTGCATCATTGCTATCATAATGCGTTATTGGATTCTTAATAGTGGGAACCATCCTATGTTTTTATAAATTTTCATGCATATACCGCTTTATTGCAGCACTATTCAACGCGATGTACTAAGCCTTTATAGTTGAATATACTACAACCTCTCGCTTTGAAAATTTCCAGCTTAAAAAACCTCTTTGTTAAGGGAAAAAATAAATGTAAAATTTGCTTACTATATTTGATGTCACTTATGAAATTCGACCCTGAACACTCCTTTATAGGGATTTTGTTGTTTTTGTAAACAATTCTTTGATTTTTCATAAATACTCGAGAATACCCTTAACAACCATTCAGCGATTTTAACTCGGGTATGATATTCACTTACTACACCAAGTATAAAAGCTAACTCTTATCTAATACATAGCATTGTATATATGATAATTTCTATTGCCGATACATAAGGAATATATCTCATATGTCCTGAATTAAACATTTTTAAATGGTGTTTATAGGTATCAATTGGGAGAATCCTAACATCCTCTATACCAAGTACAAAAGATGCCTCTTTCAAATCCTTCATCGAGAATTAAACAACCATACTTTAATTGATTTTAACATGGTTACATCATTACCAATTAATAACATGTTGTTTACTTATAGTATTATAAATATCTTAGTACCTTCTATTTTCTTTCCTATAGGCACAAGCGTTAGTACCTCTCCCATTGACTTCGTGACAATTTGACTATCTTGTGCAAATAGTCGCCTCAATATCATTATTTATAAGTTCTATTCCATAATCAACGCCTCAAAATCATAGTCATATTACATGATAATTTACGAATAGAATTCGAATGTACTTAAGCACATTGAATGGGAAATTTGTTTCACTAATTTCAACACTTTAAATCAATGAGGTTATTTATAATGCTTCGTATATTTTAATTATAACATTATAATAATATAATTAATATTTGATTTAAAAGTGATACCTAATTAACTAAAATAATGGAGGGGAGAATTATCATTTTTCAACTTTGGAGTTTGACGATGGGACTGGATCCATTGAGATCGATTCTTTTTTTGCTTTGTGCAGTGTTAACCGGATTTTTAACCCAGCGGAAGTCAGAAGGAGTTAGAACATTCAATCTAAGCCAGAATGACTCCAAACTTGATGGAAGACCCAGAAGTACATGACAAAGGAGCCTCAAAAGTTTGAACCAAGAATACCCCAAGTATTTGGATCGGCACCAATCCGATCCAATTGGATCGGCACCGATCCAAATTACTTGGTTGTGGATGTCCCAATCCACATGTGTTATGTTCCTACAACACTCCTAATCTTACCTACTAAGTTTGATGACATTCCGAGCATCTGAGTTGAAGAGGTCAGGACTTGTCCTATGCAAGTTACAGTTCGATCTAACCTACTAGTGATTCATCGTCAAAACAAGTCACGAAATTGCAAGGGACGCCTTGCTAGCAAATAATGAAGCTTGTGGGATGGAAGTTGCATAAAAATTGCACAACTATTTGGATCGGTACCGATCCAAACAGTTAGCTCAATTTACACCCAAAATTCATGTGTCGCCTCCTATTGATGATTATAAGCCTTTGGTGCTTTGGTTTCGATCCAAGTGCTATCTAACCCGTATAAATACCATTCTACCTTCAACAGAAAAAGGGCTGGCTATTCTGATCACTAAAGCAACTCTGTTACGAAGATTCTTCATCTTTCTTCTCCCTCACAATGGCTGCCATGGGACAATTGAGATCCTTCCTTGTGTCTCCATCGATGGTGGCCTGATATCTCTTTATTCAATATTTAGAATTGTAATCAATTAGTACTTGTGATCAATATTCAATTGAATAACAAAAGTTATAAAGTGGACGTAGGTTTCGTTAACAGCCGGACCACTATAAAAATCTCTTGTTCGTTTACTTTTTCTGTGATTTACCATTGCTTTTTCTATTTTATTTGTCTTTATAAACTAGGCTAGTGCTTTCATACTCAATCCAGGGTGTTGATTCATTTTTTGGGTTAAAATTTTGGTGCTTTCACTAAGAAGGCCAACTTAGGCTAAGATCTAGCTATCTACTTTGGATCAGATAGGTTCAGAAGTTAGATCCTTAATCTTTGTTCGAAAGATCTGGTGCTAAGAATCAACGGCTCCAGGAAGAAAGAGAACTGCTCCTGGAAGATCCATATGGGCAGTAATTTTTGGAGAAGAGATGAATCATCAGCAAATCGATGTCAATGGCACCAACGCAGGAGATCAGGTGCTAGGATCTTCTAATCAACGCGAAGTTGTTATTAAAGATGAATTGAATAAGATGGTCGATGAGATTAATCAGAAGATGGAAAGTAGCCAGAGAGCTCTTATGGACAAACTTAATGCCCTCCTTACCTTACAATCACATCCTGTTCTAAGAACCATGGAAGAACCCACAGTTGTCGTAGAACAAGAAAATTCTTCCGTTTCTGGCCTAAAAAGAAGGAATAGGAAGCTGCCGCAGAAAGGAGTGATAGTTGGAACCGTGGGAATCAACATAGAAGGAAACACAAGCACCCCACCAACCATGAGGTAAGCAGCTACGAACTTAAATCTAGGAGCAAAGACCCCATAGGAGGATATAGCCATGGACCTCTCCGATTTAGAAGATGGAGGGCAGCCTAACGACGACAAGTTGGAAGGAAATACCAATGCATTCGATAACGCTAGGGAGATCCAAACTCCCCCAACCAGGCTAACCGCAAGCTAACGGGACCCCGAGGGAGTGGCTCTCCCGAAGAGTGGAGAGGCTAGGCTTCAGCCCACTCGCCGAGATCATTTGCAAAGCCAAATACTTGGTGTTGTTACTGACAATCGACCTCCGAATTACCGGAAATCTGAGGCGTATATCGCGGATATGGTCAAGTGACTGATGGATGAAAGTAAGGATAGAGGGATGATGAATGGGGATCCGTTCTAAGTCGGACTCCTTTCACTGATGAGATTTTGAATGAGCAGTACCTAGAAAAGTTCATTATGCCAACTATTCCATCCTATAACAGAACGGGAGACCTGAAACCCCATTTATATAAGTACGGTTGGTATGTGGACAGAGCGAATCCTTCGGACGCCGTTCGATGTAGATGTTTCCTGATTTTTATAGAAGGAATTACTTCTATATGGTTCACTAGGCTCCCTCCAAGATCCATCTCCACTTTCGATCAACTAGCAACAAGATTCCTTGATCAATTCAGACTTCATAAAGTGCAGCCTAAAGATGTGATGTCCTTGTCTGGTCTATTCTAGGGACGAAATGAATCTCTGAAGTCTTTCATGAATCGGTTCAACACCGCGGTGAAAGAAGTAAGCAATTCGAACGAGGTTATGGTTTTTATGGCCTTGGTCTGCGCCATCCACCCCGAAACTGAATTCGGAAAATGGATCAAAATGAAACAACCTACCACTAGGAAAGACTTCAACCGAAAGGCGAGTCAATACTTGAGATTGGAAGAGGCGCAATAATTAGAAAGAAAATCTGCTAGCTTACAACCGATGAACATTGGGTAGAGTGACATGACGATGAACCAGGACAAAAATTCCTCCAGGACCGCTGAAGGAAATGCGTGAAAAGATGGAAATCAGAAAAAGAAAAATCAGAATTCCAACAAACGAAATGGTAACAATAAGCGGCTTAAATACTTCAGGCCCGAAGATTACACTAAGCTCAATGACACTCCGGAAAATATCTATCTCGCAACACAAGGGACAGAGGAGTACCAAAAACCTCCTAAAAAGAAGCAACTGAACAGAAAAAGCATTCCGGGAAGTATTGTCGCTTCCAAAAAACGCATAGCCATAACACAAATGAGTGCCGTCACATGAAGAACTTGATTGAAAAGCTTATTCGAGAAAACAATCTTTAGCAATACATGAGGGAATCGCAAAATCCTTACCAATCCACGGCTCACCAAGCTCCTAGAGATTGAAAGAACCAAGCTGGAACCAGTGAACAGGGATCTAGATGAACTGACTAGAGACTCGTCATTGGAACAATAGCTGGAGGACCCCATCCGCGTAGAAGAGTTGTGGAGAAATGGAGCGGTATGCGAGCTTATTGAAGCAAGCTCTGAAAGACGCATGCCTTGCAATCGAAGATATAACCCTTACTAAGAAGAAGAGAACCCTGAACGACGAGAGGAAGTAGAAGCTCTAACTCTCAATCCTATGGTCATGACAGTAGGAATCAGACTCGTTGTGGTCCGACAAGTATTGGTAGACAGCGGCAGTTCTGTGAATATCCTTTTCAAATGCACCTTTGATTAGATGAAGATAAGCATGGAAGACGTATCTGCCTGCCAAAAAAAATTCAAAGATTCGCCGGCAAACCTAGATAACCTATTAGAACGATTGACTTGCCTGTAGAACTCGGGGAAGGTGACCGAAGAGTCATCCTCATCCGAACTTTCGTGATCGTAGATGAAGCTACATCATACAATGCTTTCTTGGGACGACCCACACTAACAGATTTTAGAATTTCCTTAGCCCAGTGGTGCCTTACCATGGAATTCCCAAAGGGGAATGAAGTTGGAGTGATCAAAGGACCCCAAAGTGCCGCCAGGGAGTGTTATATCGTAGAACTGCATGAATATAAAAGAAAGAAAAAGGGGAAGAATGTGGGGAGAACTCTCCACATTCACGAACCTGCCGAATAGCAACTACAGAGCCACCCCTGGCTTAGGGACCATAGCTGATTCGACAAGGCTTTGGACCCTAGAAAGAAGAGTTCAAGGGAGGATCGGGTAGCACCGACAGAATTAACGGTGTCTTCCCAATCAACATGGATGACCCAATGTGTGTCTTGAAAATTGGATCGCACCTTGGAAACAAGATGCGAATGGAACTCAAAAAATTTCTTCATGCCAACTTGGATGTGTTCACTTGGACACATTCCGATATGTGTGGGGTATCACTGGAAATTGCATGTCACGCACTCAACATTGATCCCAAGTATACATCGGTAAAGTAGAAGTGGCGCAGCCTGGGCTCCGAACAGTCCAAGGCGCTAAGAGAAGAAGTAGACAAGCTGATGACCAATGTTTTTATCCATGATGCGACATACCCTGAATGGGTATCTAACCTGGTTTTGGCAAGAAGTCCAATGGGAAATGGAGAACATGGATCAGCTACTCGGACTTAAACAAAGCCCGCCTTAAGGACAGCTTTCCCCTGCCCAGAATTGACCAACTTGTAGACGGGACTGCTAGGCGTGAATTGTTATCATTTAGGGATGCATACTCAGTATACAACTAGATCCTGGTGCATGAACCTGATAAGGAAACACCAGCTTCAACACCGATCTAGGATTATACTACTACAGGGTAATGCCGGTCGGTTTAAAGAATGCTGGGGCAACGTACCGAAGATTACTAAATGCCATGTTCAAATGTTAGATCGGAAAAACCATGGAAGTCTATGTGGATGACACGTTGGTTAAATCGTGAATAGCTGCCAATCAATTGGATAATCTCGTCGAAATGTTTGAAATACTCCAAAAATATGGGATGAAGCTCAGTCCAGTCAAATGTCACTTCGGGTAGCCTCCAAAAAGTTCTTGGGATTCATAGTGAGCCCCAGAGGCATCGAAGCAAATCCAAAGCAAATTACTGCCCTGTGAGAAGTCGAAGCCCCGAAGAATAAGAGGGAGTTACAAAGCCTAGATGGGAAAGTTGCAGCGCTAAGCCGGTTTATCTCAAAAGTCACCGACAAATGTGTACCATTCTTTGATGCACTAAAGAAAGGAAAGAAGAACTTCGAATGGAATGAGGCTTATCAAACTGCGTTTGAAGAATTGCTATGACATATGGAAACCCCACCGGTCCTATCAAAGCCAGTAGATGGAAGGGACTTATTCATCTACTCAGCAGTCTCACCTCACGCATTAAGTGCTGCTCTTGTACATGAGAAGCTAGGATCCAGCAACCCGTAAACTACATTAGTAAACGGTTCACTAGAGCCAAGAAAAATTATCAAAAATTGGAAAAGCTAGCATATTGTCTCTTGATCGCATCCAGGAAATTACGACCGTATTTCCAGACACACCCGATCAAAGTATTGACCGATCAACCTTTAAAGCAAGTATTGTACCACCCCGAGACTTCCGAGTGGCTCACGAAATGGAATATCTAATTGAGTCAATATGAAATCACTTACCATCCTAGAAGGGCAATCAACGGGCAAGCATTGACAGATTTTATTGCGGAATTTACCATATGGGATGATGAAGAAGAAATTACTCCGAAAGTGGAAACACGATGGAATCTCTTCCTCGATGGCACACCTAATAACTATAGCTCGGGGGCAGGGGTAGTGCTTGAGACTCCAGAAGGACGAGTTGTTTGCTATGCCTTACGATTAGAGTTCCTAGCGATAAATAACAAAGCAGAATACGAGGCATTGATAGCTGGGCTAAATTTGTGAAAGAGCAGAAGATAAAATCCATACACATCTATAGCGACTCTCAATTAGTCGTCTATTAGGTAAAAGGCGAATACCAGGCTCGAGGGGAAAACCTTGTTCCATATCTATCTAAAGTGCAAGAGTTGCTGAACAACATCGAACATTACACCATAACTCACATCCCGAGGGAGCAGAACACGAAGTCTGACTACTTAGCTAAACTGGCCTGTTTCGGAGAAGCTCAATCGTTGGGACTACTCTCACTTGAAACCTTGACCACTCCAAGCATAAGCGAAATGGATTTCAACTGGATTTTTAAGACCACCATTGAACCCAGAAATGTGGATGACGCCAATCAAAGACTACTTTCTTATAGGGACTCTTCCCCCAGATAGGAACCAGTGGAAAAGGCTTCTCCAGAAGGCACCGCGATTCATAATACATGATAGGATACTCTACGGAAGGGGTTCTCTACCCCCTTTCTCAGATGTGTGATCGATGACGAAGCTCAAAGGATATTGAGAGAAGTTTACGAAGGCAACTGCGGAGAACATACCGGGGGGAAATCCTTGCAAAGAAAATCCTCCGATACAGGTATATCTGGCCAACAGTAAATTGCGAGGCAGCAGATTACGCCAAATGATGCGACCAATGCCAAAGAATCTGCAAGATCAAAAGAACTCCCTCAACAGAGCTAACGGAGATGGTCAGCCCATGGCCGTTCGAAATATGGGGAATTGATTTGATTAGCGTATTGCCGATAGCTAAAGGAAGGGCTAAATATGGTATAGTTGTCGTTGACTATTTCACCAAATGAGCCGAAGCAGAACTGTTGGCCAACATTACCACAAAGAAAGTCATTAACTTTGTTACTAAAACATTATTTGAAGGTTTGATGTGCCATAGAAAATCATCACTGGCAACGGGACCCAATTCAAAAGCGCCGAGTTCAAAGACTTTTCCAAGCGCTTCTGAATGGAGAAGAGCTTTTCTGCGGTCACTTATTCGCAAGCAAACAGACAAGTGGAAGCAGTAAGCAAGATCATCAAGTCCACCATCAAAAAGTGCCTAACTAAAGCTAAAGGGAATTGGATTGATGAACTTCCACTCGCACTATGGGCTTATAGAACAACATACAAAGCAGCAACCGAACATACTCCATTCGCCTTGGCATATAGTTCAGAAGCAATGATCCCCGTCGAACTAGAAGTCCCCTCTCATCGAAGGCAGAACTTCAATCAGATGCAAAATGAGCAGCTCCTACTCAAGTCATTCGATATGATCGACGAGAAGAGGGAAGAAGCCGAGTTAAGGACCGCTGCTCACTAAAAAAGGGTCGCATGGTACTTCAACTCCAAAGTTCACAACCAAACCTTCAAAGTGGGAGACCTCATCCTCAAATGAGTCTATCTCGTACCGGGAACCTTTGGACCAAACTGGGAAGTGCTGTATGTGATCAGATAAAAGCTAGGGGATGGAACATTCAACTAACAACCGTTGATGGAATCCAAATTCCCCGAGCATGGAACAACGAATCAATGCGTCGTTACTTTATCTGAACTATCTTATATACTTATGTTCAGAAAATAAGCCATCCCGGAATACCGGGGGCATTGTAAATAGGCAGAACTTGCCTAACTTTTCTTAATAAAATTGCTTTGCTTTCCGAACCGATAAAACTGTGTTCATAAAAGTAACCTACTGAGTCGACAAGGTCAAATCGGCACAAAACCATCCAATTCCTGCTTGGGATAGTAAAACCACACTCAAGTATGCCTCACCTACCCACTGAGTCGACGGAAGCAAATCGACTCAAACTGTTGGATCGGCGGAACCTGATCCTCTCCTTCTAAGAACCAATGTTTCTCCGGCAACACTGGGAAGGCCCAAATCAAAGCCGCGCATCTCGTTAGCCACGCATTGCTTCTTGGATTGTGGAATCACATCCAAGCAAGAAAACCTATCTAAACCGCGCATCCCCATAAGCCGCGCATCATTTCTTGAGCCGTGAAACCACACTCTCGAAGCATGAACTCCTCACGTTACTCGAAGATTGGTAGCGTCAAGAAATTCTAAACCATTTCAGATTGACGGGTCATATAGATCTTAAAAGCCATTCATTTCATCACCCAAGCACATTCTTAAGTATCGGAATTGCCCTGGCAATGCTGGGAAACTCATCTATTGTAGAACTAATGGGAATCCACTCCCACTATCATAAGTAAAGTCACATGAATCCAACAGAGTCAATCTCTCGAAACGCGAGTTCCTGAAGACAGGAACTGCAAAATAGACTTGATGGCAAAAAGCCATGGAACCACTCGGATCAACCGATTAGAAATCCGGTGTTTGAAGTAAACAACTCCATGAACTAGGGGGCACATACCAATGCTCAAATAAATAAATTAAAAAATCAAACACTTCACAGTTCTGTTACTCCAAACAATGATTTTTGGTGTTAATTACAGGACTAAACAAAATAACTGATGAATATAATCAAAATAAATGCATGAAACGTAGAGAAGTAGACAGGTGAAGTTACAATCAAAATATCAACATTGTATTACTTATACATTCTCTATACAAAGTCAAAATGTGAGGGCCATATCCATACAATATCGGCCAAAAAGATAGAAAAACACAAAACATCACTATAACAACAACAAAAGAATATTAAGCGCAGACTCTGCTCTTGAACAGAAGGTGATAAAAAACATAACAACAAAAGGGGAAAGGACAAATCAAGACGTCTTCTCACTGCTGCACCGGTCTCCTTTCCTGCCTCCAATTTGCAGTTTCCCGGGCCTATCTTTATCCGATGCACCCTCACTCTCCAAAGCATGACCACTGGAGGAACCTTCTTTCCCTTTATGCTTGTGGGATCGATGAGAGCCCTTTGATGACTACCTCTATGCTTCAACCTTCTTCTTTTTCACCGCAATCATCTGTTCCTCAGTCTTCGGCTGCTCTGTTTCTGCTTTCTCTGGTTGGTCACCTTGGTCTGCTTGCTCTGGCGCACTTGTAGCTGCCAAGCTCTCCTCTTGAGAAATAGAGGGGTTATCCAAACCACGCAGAGCCTCAATTTGCTTAGAATGCAGACCAAGCTGTGAGCCAGAAGAAGAGACAACGGTTGACGCAGTTAAAATAGTAGTAGACCCGACATCGTGATAAGAAGGTAATCCAACAAGAAGAGGAGGTTGATCTACAATATCAAGATAAAGGGCGGTTATCTCAGCAATTTCATTAGGCATGAATTTAAAATCATCAACCATGGGAAAGAGGAGAAAGTTACCTACAGTGGGGGTCTAGTAGTGCACAACAACTTTGAAGCCTTCGTCGTTGCCTTCCTTCGACGGCTGCATGATCACGGGAGAAGTGGCAACGATCCCCTCACCGATATGGAAATACAACAATGACTCGCCCAGTCTTGAAGGAAAGTGTTCGGCAGTAGCCTCAATGGTGGCCGTGACAACAGTGGATTCATGCTCCCTCTCCAGCTTTAAGATTCTTTGGCCTTCCACTAGAGCTTGGTAGAATTTCTCATTCAGGTAGGCCTAAACCAGCACCTCCTTATAATACCCACCACCCATGTCATCGATCCAGGCTAGAACTTCTTCCCAAATAACCGCGAGCGTGCGAGGGGACAATGAGCCCAAATAACTGAGGCTACCTTGATGAAGCATGGAGTTAACATAGAAACCAAGAATAGTGGCATCCAAGCCTTCCATTTGTCTTGCAAAAGTACCTTGGAGCTCTGAAAAGCTTGTCTCCATGCTAGCCTTCTCCATGGCTAACTGATTTTTCTCAGCTTCCAAAGATAAAATTTGAGCACGTAGAGAGGCAATTTCTTGGGATTGTTTAGTGACAACTTTCTTTTCTGCCTCGATCATCCCTTGACTTGCCTTTAATTTCTCTTTCAAAGCCACCTCTTCGGTATGGAACTTTTTTTATCTCATCTCTGAATATAAGAGCAGCTCGATCAGTCATTTCTTTCAGCTCTATGAACAAAGAAGCACTCCTACTTTCTCGTTTCAAGGCATTGTCCCTCTCCTTCTTCAATCTCAGAGTCACGATCCGCAAGTTGCTTCTTGAACTCATTTTTCCAGACTCATATGAGAGAATTTCTTGGTAATCATTTCGGTTAACAGTAGAGAGCTGCATGCATAGTTTCCCCCATCCCTTGGCCTATTCCAAGCCACTTTGAATCGCCTAGAGATGGGGTGAGTAAGATTTTGCTCGAACCGACTTTAAGTTGGGTTTGTCGAAGACAACCCCCGTAAGAACAAGTGGGGAAATGTGTCCTGCAAAAGCGGGGGACCAGTAGGAAGAATGTAGGGGGCTCGCCTTGAAATGAGAAGAGGAGTAGCAATAGTATGAGTGGAGGAAGTTACGGTTCTGGAAGTAGGAATGGTAATCCTAGTAGAGATAGGAGGCTGTACGGCGGGAAGATTTTCATGATCTTTCTTTAGCATCTTTGACGAGTCTCCCCGCTTAATCAGACTTTTTCTTTTCTCTTGGCCGCTTCCTTTGTCATGATCTTGACCTTTTTCAGCCCAACGGCGCTCATCTTCCTCCCTGTCTTTTCTCTTTTCGGTTTCATGGAAGGAGTAATATCTGGACGAAAGCCTTTATGAATGCTGAGACTCAAGCGCTCGGCTAAGGTCTCAATAGAAACCATGAGTCATGATCCTTGTAGCAAATAATAGAATGACATTAGAGAAAAGGCATTAGATGGATGAAAATGTCTTAAGGGGATGGTAGTAAAATGCATAGCCCTAGTAAAGCGAGCGCTATAGTTTATTAGTCTTAGCAAAGTACACAAACTGGATTGGCCACCAATTAATGTCGGGATGTTCATCTCCGTAGGAATGATCCGGTAGGTTGGGAAGGCAACCTTTCCGAAGCAAAGCCACTATCAGGTCACCTACATCTACAAAAATATCACTCATATCTCTTACGTCAAAATCGGCACATCCCGGCAAGGGGTGGGAACAAGATCGTTTTTGGAAGAAGCTTCCCTAATATGCTTTCCCGAAGGAGGTAAAGGGGTATGCTTGGGACTCGACTCCAGAGCCTTGTCAAGTATGTTGGCATAGCCTTCGTTACTGTCTGTATCCCAGTTAATTCCTCTTCGATTAAGGGGAGTCCCTCACCAATTTATCCTTCTTCCTTTTCTTCAAACAAAGGAGCTTTGCCCACCTGGTAAACCAACTCTTCTTCTTTTTCCTTCGGAATTGAAAGCATCTTGGGCAAACTGTCAACTTCAACCTGAACTTGTGCCTCCTTAAGAGTTTTCTCCGACTTTCCAACCGATTCACTTCCTTCTTTATCATCGTCGTCGTCACCTTCATTGGAATCGTGAGCAGAGGAGATTGAGCGAGTCCGGGTTCGGGAACGAGAGGGGGCACTAACGATTTCGATGGATCTCCAGGGATGTAAAAGGTCACAACGGTGGAGATTCTCTTCCATAAGTAGAAATCTAATCATGCTCTCTTGCGCATTGACCGCTTTGAGGGCACTAAGAACGAGGACGAGTGTTGGGTCTTTATTGATCTTCAGAAGGACTGCAAAATAATGGAGGATCGTTCAAAATACTTTCTAGCAGCTAAAAGAAATCCCATGCATAGTAAAAAAACTTACCTCCCATAGTCCATAGAGGAGTAAACCCCTATGGACATTTGGCGATGAAAAGTTGGTTTTTGAATGAGGGGACCTTGCTAGGAAGGTCAAGTATAAGCTTCCGACCGCGTTGCTCCTTGATATAAACAAGGGATGGATTAGCCTCCTTCTTTTTAAATAGCAGAAGATACTGCATCTCGGTAAAGTTCGGAGCACGATTGAGCGTTCACACAAACAAAACATATAGGCAGGTCAACATGGCATAACCATTCGGGAGAATCTGAAACAGGGCCAGCCCCATGTGCTGAAGAGTCGCCATCAGAAAATGATTAAACGGGGGTACTGCACCATACATGCACATGTACCGATGGCAGGCCACATATCCATAAGGCGGCCGATGAGCGAATTGACCTCTTGGTAGCAGAAGTACATCATCCTCTGGGATGTCGTATTGCAAGCAAATGATTCGCAATGCCCTGTATGTGATAATCGAGGAGGCTTTCTTTGGGGAATCCAGCAAAACCCTGAAGTTGGAGGGAGTGTGGTCGACAATGGGGCCAACCATAATTTGGCAGCCATACTATCCTGAAGTTATAGAGGTAGCAGGTCCGGTCGGGATCGACGAGGACTCCCCTTCGGAAGGAGGTAAACTCCCCTCAATTGACTTACGAAGGGAAGATTTATGCATCATTCTATATAAGAAAGCTTGTATTCAAAACGACTAGGTGCGCATAATTTCTAAACTATAAACCCTTAGCACAGATAATGCTTGGAATTCGCATTCGGAAGATGATCGACATGTATCAATCGTCGATCAGACTCCAAGCATTAACCGTGAGTGTGTGTGATGTGTAACCTATGCGAGAATGGGCACGACATCCTGAATGCTATGAGCGGACCATTCCGTGTAGATTGCTCACTCTCACCGGGAAAAGCGATCTGTATTAGCTATTAATATCATTTCTTCTACACTTATTTGATCGACCAACGATCGATAAGGGATCTAATGTCCGAAGCAACATGGAAATCTCTTCCTATTCCAGGAACACTGACTGTGCAATAACAAGACCAGTCCGAATCAAGCAACTGTAAGTTAATAGGTCCAAATCAGGAATGAAATATCCAGCATTAGTGGATTTTAGTTTCCTTGAAGATGATAACAACCTAAGCTGCATAAGATGCCATCCCGGGTTATTATCACCTCCCAGAAAAACTAAAATCAATCCATAAGAACCAATGCCGAGGTCAACTACGTGACTTGATGCAAGTTTATTCTGATTTTGTGGATGGAAATAGCAAGACATGTCAACCACCAGGGAAAAACCCTAGTTTCGTTCTGAGAAAATCCAAAACTTGATTCAATATTCCCTTCCACAAAATCATGATCAACCCGAATCTTCAACTAGGTCCTTCATCGACACAACTCCATCACAAATCAATCATTAAACTACAAAACCAACTTCACCAACCTTCGAGATTATGAAAAATGATGATGAGGTCCTCAATCCAAGATGGCTCAAACCATGATGCTTTGGATCGGTGATAACTTGGGATAGACGAAGTCACGATAGAAGCTCCTTAAGATGATGGTTAGCAGCGCTGGAGATCACTGGCGGTGGCGTTCAGATGGCAGCAATTGGATTGGCGTGGGTTTGTAATCGTTTGGATCTGCTCGGCTCGAAGTATGAAAATGAGGAATAGGAGATATGGTCCAGTATATAAAAAAAGCAAGGAAATGCGAAAAAATTTGCTAAGTACTTGGATCGGTACCGATCGGATCTAATTGGATCGGTGCCGATCCAAATTTTTTCCCTCATATGACTTCAAACTTTTCAACTTTGCTCAAATTGATGATGGTATTCATTCTCAAAGTTATCGATTTAAGATCTTTCCATAGCAAAACTAATGTAGATTCTTACTAAGGATTAAATAGCTGGCCGAAACGTCATAGGTAGCTACTCAAGGAAGGCAGGGATGACCAATAAAGTTTCATGGAATGGAACCTGTAAGATGAATAATTCCAGAGCATGCCATGTTTCCAACTAAAGCATGCTCTGGGGGCAAATGTTAACTAGGTTTTTAGCCCACCAGAAGTCAGAAGGAGTTAGAACATTCAAGCTAAGCCATAATGACTCGGAACTTGACCGAAAGACCCAGAAGTACATGACAAAGGAGCCTCGAAAGTTTAAACCAAGAATATGCCAAGTATTTGGATTAGCACTGATCTGATCCAATTGGATCGGTACCGGTCCAAATTACTTGGTCGTGGGTGTCCAAATCTACATGTTTTATGTTTCTACAACACTCCTAAGCTTACTTGCTAAGTTTGATGACATTCCGAGCATCCGAGTTGAAGAAGTCTGGACTTGTCCTATTCAAGTTATAGTTCGATCTAACCTACTAGCGATTCATCGTTAAAACAAGTCAACATGAAATTGCAAGGGAAGCCTCGCTAGCAGATAAGGAAGCTTGTGGGATGGAAGTTGCATAAAAATTGCACAACTATTTGGATCGGTACCGATCTAAACAGTTAGCTCGGTTTACTCCTAAAATTCGTGTGCTGCCTCCTATTGATGATTATAAGCCTCTGGTGCTCTGGTTTTGATCCAAGTGCTATCTGACCCCTATAAATACCATCCTACCTTCAACAGAAAATGGGCTGGCTGTTATGATAACTAAAGCAACTCTGTTACGAAGATTCTTCATCTTTTTTCTCCTTCATAATGGCTGCCATGGGATAATTGAGATCCTTCCTTTTGTCTCCATGGATGGTGGCCTGATCTCTCTTTATTTAACTGTTAGAATTGTAATCAACTGGTACTTGTGATCAATAGTCAATTCGATAACAAAAGTTATAAAGTGGACTTAGGCTTCGTTAACAGCCGGACCACTATAAAAATCTCTTGTTCATTTAATTTTTCTACGATTTACCATTGCTTTTTCTATTTTATTTGCCTTGATAAACAAGGTCGGTGCTTTCATACTCAATCCAGGGTATTGATCCATTTTGTGGGATAAAATGCACTACATTAGTTTGTTTGATTTAGAGATTGTTTGTAGGAGATACGGGCGAATTAGTGGTTAGGTCGATTGACCCCAAAATTCAAATTTAAATTAAATATATTCATTTGAAATTCCCTCTACCTATAAATATCTCTTATATATATATATATATGTTCTTCTTTTTTTAAACTATTTTTCACCATTTCACTTTCTTTTTTATTTCCCAATTCTCAATCAAAATTCAAACGCTCATATCTCACTTGTTTTTCAACAAAATCAAGCGAAAATAGTATCAAATCAAAGCATACTGAGAATCTAGAAATGAATATTAGATTATAGGCGATACTCAAAGGAATAGAGGTGCAATAGTCCTAGACATAAAGGAAAATGGTGGAAATTCCATACACCCTTTCACCTATGGGTATCAAACTTCAAAATGGCATATCTCGTCATTTCATAATGGAATTTCACGATCCACCCATTGAAATGACTATGAGTATGAGAACTATGATTTAAAAAAGGATTTCAGGTGGATTATAGAGATCCTTGGATGCAAAATGAATAATAGGGGTTGCATTGGTTTCTTCTTTCGAAGATTTGGTGAGGGAATTTTGTCATTCTCTCAATGTAGTTTAATGATAATACTATAAATATGATTTATAGTCTAAGATAGAGTAAACAAAAATTTAATCCACTAAATTTTTGGATTTAATATGGGCATGGGAGGAAATTGTTGAACAAAGAATAAAAATCATCATAATAACTCTATTCTTTGAATTTGATGAATACAATATGTAATTTTGTGATGTTTGAACCTAAAATCAATATAAAATTGTAATACTAGGTGTTGGGGATGGATAATAGTCGATCAAAGGCAGAATGAAGGTGACTAGAAGTAGAATGGATGTTAGAATCGTGAAAGATGTAACTTGGAAAATTTTATGTAACATCCCTTATCTAGAGGTCCAAATCTAAGCGCTACAGATGCTGTAGTCATCCATAGTATTAACTTCCGGCGACTAAATACGGCTATGTTAATGGTATCCAAAATATCAGAAGCAGATGAATAAGAAACAAAATCATAGATTAAAAAAAACAATATTTTTTATTACATTTCTAATATATGTTCAATATTCAAATTACATAATCCCATCGCTTTCCCAGGTTCAAATAAAATATAGTTATTACAATATTACACCAAGAGCGACATATGACGATGCCCCTTGGTTGACCAAAGTACTATATATACAATACATCGGAATCAATCCAAAATATAACAACAACTCCTAATTGGCTATCCGTCAGCCACTTGCTCGTCATCCGAAGCTTTATTCACCAACTTACTAAAACCTGTAAACCTCTACCCTCAGCCTACTCAAATCAATTTTGAGCACCTGAGAGCTTAAGGAAAATAAACTTCGAGTCAGACATAAAGCCTGGTGTGAATAATACTATACATCTCGGTTATCTGATATTAAGTGAGACCACGCCGCTTAGTGGAACAAGTTTCTCCTCACTAATATCCTTTTTAATACATATCTTTTGCAAACTATAATCCTGCAACCAAAACTGTTTAAATCTATAAAGCAATATCATGTATATGTACATATCAGTTATCATATGGACTATCTATACATACACTAGTTTTGTTTCACTAACTACTTACCCTTGGCTGACTGGGCCTACCAGAAAACATAAAAATCTAACATCTGTTAAATACTCCTCTTCTGGGCGGTCTGTCCTTACTTACTTCTCCAGGTCTAACTGATCCTAATGGTTTTGCGGGCTTACCAATAACCTGTCTTTCCTTTTTAGATTCCTTTATGTGTGTAACATAATTTTAGTCTCACCTGCGACAAAGCCCTACACACTAGAATATTGGACTAAATTAGCTAGTAGCTAATAGCTAATGAGTATAGGGCGCGACCCTACACTAGTCCCATCTGGTCTTCTAATATGAGTCATTTTCTTAGGGTTAACTACCTTTAAATTTTTCCTTGAAAACCTTTTCAAAATGATTTAAACCTTTAAATCATACATATACAAGGAAAATATACTCTTTTTTTACTCTAAGCTATTTGCCATGTTATATATACTTTACACAAAACCTTGTTGATGAAAACGTTTGAATTTTCGAAAGTACCCCTTTCGAAACCTTTGAAACTATCGCTTTCAATACGAATAAAACCTTAGGCTGAAGGCCAAATCATACTTTTTGAAATCATACCTTTCGAAACCATTCATATTTATCCTTTCGAAAGCATTAAAAAAATCTCCTTCGAAAGCTTTAAAACCTTAGACATCCTCTTTAAAAAACTTAAACATTGAGTTTTAAACCATTGGAAAACCTTTCCTTTTAGACCTTTTGAAACCATTGGGGAACCACCCTTTAGAAACCTTTCTTTAAAACCTTTCGAAAGCATCAAAACATCAAGCTTTCCGAAAGCATTTGGGTTCAATTTTACAACATGTTGAAACACCTTTCGAAACCTTTGTAACCATTTCTTTCGAAACCATTTTGGTTCTACCTTTTATAGAGCAAAAGGGCCATTAAACATTTAAGTCAAAAGCACCTCTTTCGAAAGCATTCCTAAGTAAAGAAGTGATGGTGTCGAAACCATCCCTTCGAAAGCATTGGAGAAGCGTCTTGGTTTAAAAAACAAGGCAACCCTTTCGAAACCATTCTGGGTCGAAAGGTAAAAATGCGGTAGTCAGGGGCTTCGACCTAGTCAAAAGTAGTTATTTAAAAACAAAGGCACAACCGCTTAAAAGCATTCTTTTTAAAGCGATTGACCCATTCAAAAGCAGACCAAGTCGAAAGTTATTCAGTTGAAAGCAAAGCAGACGCATTTTCATTTAAAAGCAAAGTAGTGCTTCGACCTTTCAAAACCCCTGGTTTTGACCCAATGCCTTCCGCCTATATCCAATTCACTACATACCAGGTATCTGATACCATGTGCATTGGTTTCGATGGAGTTCGAGGCGGAGGTAAGGAGTCGGAAGCCTGATGCCGAAAGAATTGAAATAGGAAAAATCATGTGGATTTGACTTTTTAAACTATTTTATACCTAACCAGCCTTGTTTGTCAAATTATGATTGGTTGCAACTTTTTCTTTTCTAAAAGTACTGTCGATTTTCAGAAATAAAAATTTGAATTATTTACAAAATACCCCTTCTCCTTTTTATAAATACATAAAACATTTAAGTCTTATACCTTACATAATTTTATATATCTTAAAACACTTAGAAAAATTCTACAAAAATTTCAAAAAATCATTTTTAATATGTTTTCTAACATATAAAAATTTCAAACCCTAGGCCAATATAAATTGGCCGTAATTGATTTTTAACCCAAAATAGCATTTTCTTCACTAGAAAATTCATATAAAATCCATATTAATTTAGAAAAGTATGAAAATTGAAACCCATTTTCTAAATTATTGTTTCAAATCTTAATTTAAATTCGCCAGGCAATTGGATGTCATATAATAGGGTTTTCATATCAAAACATATCACATAATCTATGTGAATTAGCATAAATCATCAACAACATATAGATATACATTCTATCATCCAAAACATGGCAAAAACATTTGCAAATAATTCAGATTTCATACTAAAACCGAAAACCATTAAAAATTGAGATGTAGTCATTATTCACCTTATCTTTTTGATTAAGGATATGAGATTTGTTCTTGGTTAAGTGATTTGATTCTTCCTCTTGAATTCTTCTTCTTTGCTCTTCCCAATGGTGGCTGGCCTTAGCTCTATTTTTGTTTGTGGAAATAGAATGAACATGTAGAATGAATTCCTAAGAGGGTTTAGGGTATAAGGATATGCCTTGTTCCTATTTTGCCCTTGCATATTTCCTAACCTTTTATTCTCCTTTTATTCTTTAGTTCATTGTTTGCATGGCACGGCTACCTCTTTATTTAATCTCAAATCTCAATCCATTAATCAACTTACATTATTTTATTTTATTTAACTAATTAAATATTCTAAATAATGTTACTAAAAATATGGGATTGTTATCCCGCCTTTTGGCAAGGCCGTGACACCAAGGACTTAAATAGAAACCGGCGACAGATCGTCTCGTAGACCAGCTACGCACAAGGATTGCTATGGATATCGATGAAATTTGTCCGAATCCGGATCGGGCTACAATCGATAAGGCGTGTCAAGCAGAGTAGTGGAAACCAACATTCCAAATTTCGGGGCAATCCGAGTTCATATGCTCAAGTTATCGCCGATGGAAGATGGGTTAGATAGTATAGGTTCGAATCCCTCAGAAATAGGCAAGGGTCGAATCGATGAGGAAAGACTGGTTCGAATCGATCAGAGGAGCATTACGTCGAATCCATGAAGAACACATTTGCTTCGACTCCATCTATCGGGCATTGGTTCGTATCCATCAGAAGCAACCATGCTTCGAACCCATCCGCGCGTGCCTTGAGCTTCGAAACTATTGGAGCATTCCCCGTCTTCGACTCCATCAAGGAAGTTCCTTCGAATCCATGCAGTCACAAGGACCTCGACTCCATCAAGGAAGTTCCTTCGAATCCATGCAGTCATAAGGACCTCGACTCCATCTCATGAGGCAGCTTCGAATCGATCGAACGTAATATGCCTTGATCGATTCGAAGACACCTATCTTCGAGTCCATCCCCTCGGATCTATCGAGTCAAAGTAGCGAGATACACGGAGTTGACTCAGTAAAACTCAGAGCGAAAGCTGGATTGACCCGAAGCACACGCAACACGTCACTGTCTTCACGTGCAACACCATCGATTCGAACCTATGGATTCGAAGCACATCGATTCGAACGGATCCATAAGGCGATGAACTCCAACTTGAATCGCTCATAACTCAAGATCTACAAGTCCAAATGCTACGAAATTTTCACAGAAGCTTGCGTACACATCAAACAATGTCCACACCAAATTTCAGCTCGATTGGATGATTTCTTGATCGATTCGAACCAAGGGTCGAATCGATCCCAAAGTGGGCCCGGATCTCCAGATTTCGGCCATGTGGGCCCCCTGACGTACCAGAACTGGTCTCCCCTCATTTTAGGTGAAATATCAGCCTCCTACACCTATAAATAGAGCCCCTGGTCATTCAGAAAAGGGGTCGGATAATTCTAAGTACTGAAGAGCGCCCAGATTCTGCCAGATCTACTCCAGAACACCGCCGCTGCTTTAGATTGACACTTAGCATTTAAATTCAGTTGTATTACATTATAAACTACTGTAACCTTCAAGTATCGAGCAATAAAATCATCAAACTTCATAGTGGACGTAGGCAGAACGCCGAACCACTCTAAATCGCTTGTCTTTGCAATTTACTTTCTGTTATTTGGAGTTTTTGTTAGATAATCCACAGTTTTAATTTTCATTCTTCACTTTTATCTCTTCAAAAACTTCCGAAGAGTGTTGTGCCCATTTTTGGTACAAACACTTTGGTGCTTTCACTGAGAAAAAACCAGCTTTTTTCTCCTGCTCCTTGGATCTACCATCGATACCGGATTGCACAAATCCAAGAGGAAGATCCAGATCTCTAATTCATAATCCTTCCATTCTATTCAGATTTGCATAAAGTCTAGGAAAAGGATTCTTCATTGAAAATGGTTAGCACAAGAACCACTTCTACAGCTGCTGGACAAGAAGGTAGGGATGGACAGAATCCTGCTCAACAGCAGCCACCCAACCAAGACAACACTGCCCACTCAGATCCGTCTGGGGCAGTCACTAGACAAGAATTCCAGGTGTTGCTTCAAGAGTTGACTCAGAGTCGGCAGCAATTAGCCGAACAGTTGCGTGCCAATATTGAATTGACAAACCAACTGAACCGCCAGGGCCGTAGGAGGTCCAGAAGGGACGATGTTTCCCGCTCATCCACTGAAAGTTCTGCCTCATCCGACTATCATCATAGATCTACCCGTCCCCGATTAGACGGAGATCATGCTCAAGCTGCTGGATATCAACCCGCCCTGACTGTCGGGCAATTGAGGGTAGGACCGTCGACCAGCTTCCAGGCTGGGCCATCAGTACGAGGTGGTCGTACTCCACAATATACTACGGACAATCATGTCACAGCTGCCACAGTAGAAACAAGGGTTGATACCCGACATCTTCCAGATTCAAGCAATCAACAACAGGGACGTACTTCTGAACCATACGTCCCGGAAGACGCTGAGCCAAGGAGGCGAAACTTGGACCGTCGACAGCGCCCGGTCCAAACTCGCACTGTGAAACCCGACCACACCCTAGCTCAGCATGCTCAAAATGTAGCAATGCCAGACATCTCGACTATGTTACGTCAGATGATCCGCGAAAGCCAAGGTCTTACCAACGACGATTGGGGGATTTCTCGAAGCCATACTCCTTTCACAGACGAGATACTATACGCTGAACCTCCTCGGCGATTCAGAATGCCAACTCTCCCTATGTACGAAGGAAATTCTGATCCCAATCAGCACATATTGAAATACGAATGGTCAATGAGCGCCGCAAGGGTCGACGATGCAGTAAAATGCCGAAGCTTCCCCATCTCACTGGGAGGAATTGCAACAATGTGGTTTACAAGATTACCTCCAAGATCTATCTCTTCATTTGACCAATTGGCTAAGAAATTTGTTGAACAATTCCGTATGCATGTCGCTAGACCCAAAGATGTTAACACCCTGTCCAATGTTACCCAAGCTCGTGGGGAAACATTAAGGCGTTACTTGGAGAGATTCCATGTAGCATGTGTGGAAATTAGTAATCCCAACGACAACTCAATTTTAATGGCATTGACAAAGGGAATTGATCCCGATTCTGAATTTGGAAACTGGTTAGCCGGAAAACCACCTGCATCGTTGGACCGTTTCTACTCCAAAGCCGCTCAATTCTTACGGCAAGAGGACGCGAAACAGTCTAGGAAGCAGGACGCTGCGAAACCTGGAAATGAGGGAATACAAAGCAATGTAGCAGTTAAACAGTCCGGTGACAATTCCGGAAAAGTTCAGTTAAACATACAGAACAAACAAACTCAGCCAAGAGGTAGCAATGGTCAAAATAAAAAGAGAGATCCGAATCCAGGCCCACGGCGTAGGGCTCCGATGTTCGAAAGTTATACACCATTAAACACTTCGCTGGAAAATGTGTACCTACAAACTTGCAACACTGAACAGTATAAGAAACCCGCTCCTAAGCGGTCATCAGAGAGGCAGATTCAGACAGGAAAGTTTTGTAGGTTTCATGAGAGTTATGGCCACAATACTAATGACTGTCGCCATTTGCAGGATCTCATAGAAAAGTTGATCAGGGAGAGAAAGTTAGATCAATTCGTGCGGGCGCCGCAGTCTGGTGGTGCGGGCCCATCGAACCCAAACCGTGCGCAAGACCAAGAAAGACAAGAGGAACCCGCTCATACAGGCGGGAGGCTAGTTATCAATACCACAAGTGGTGGTCCTCATCCAGCGGACAGGAGCTGGAGGGAAATGGAGTCGTATGCTAGCTCTATCAGGCATGCGAGCTTCGAATGCTGCAGTAATTGTGAGGAAGGAACCCCGGCTAAGCAACAAAAGACGATGTCTGACGATATCATATTTAGAAGCAGAGATGCTGATAAAATCGAAGCTCCAACAATTGACCCACTGGTCATATCTGCCCAAGTTGGTTCTGCTTGGATGAAGAGGATCCTGGTTGACAGTGGGAGTTCTGTAAACATCTTATTCAAACGAGCTTACGATTTAATGAAGATGGAAGCAAAAGACTTGAAACCTTGCCAATCTCGAGTTCATGGCTTCAATGGGAGTGCAACAATACCTACCGGGATAGTGGAACTACCAGTGGAACTGGGGATTGGAGAACGCAGGAGAGTCCGACTGCTGCAATTCGTTGTTCTTGACATCGCTTCACCGTACAATGCATTCCTGGGTCGACCAGCCCTTGCTGAATTCAGGGCAGCCATTGCCCCATGGTGTTTGACTTTAAAATTCCCAACTGACCATGGTATAGGAATCGTTCAAGGAGACCAGGCAGCAGGAAGAGCCTGTTATGTTGCGGAGTTGCGTGAAGCACAGAAGAAGGAGAAAGGAAAGGGCGTAGAGGAATCTCTCTGCGTCCGTTTTACTAATAATTGACAACTAGCGCCCGGGCCTCGGCCCGGGCACCACTACCAATTCCTTAAAGATCTTGACCCTAGAGATAACGAAGATAAAGATGAAGTCAAAGAGAATCAAGCATCTCCAGCCGAACTGACTGTGGACGTCCCAGTCAGTGAGGATGACGACTCGAAAGTACTAAAAGTTGGATCTCAACTGGGAAAACAGATACAACAGGAATTGGTTGAATTTCTTCAAGCAAATCTCGATGTCTTTGCCTGGACGCACTCTGACATGTGCGGAATATCACCGAGCATTGCAAGTCACTCCTTGAATAATGATCCGCGACATGTTCCGGTCAAGCAAAAGAGGCATGGTATGGATCCAGAGAGATCTGCCGCCCTTAAAGAAGAAATAGATAAGTTGCAATCAAATGGTTTCATCCGAGATGCTCTATACCCAGAGTGGGTGTCAAATCCGGTAATGGTTCGAAAACCGAACGAGAAATGGAGAACTTGTGTCGACTACTCCGACTTAAACAAAGCTTGTCCTAAAGATAGTTTCCCACTTCCTCGAATTGACCAACTCATAGACTCAACTGCAGGCCATGAATTGTTATCCTTTATGGATGCTTATTCCGGTTATAATCAGATACCCATGCATCTACCCGATCAAGAACATACTAGTTTCGTGACCGATCTGGGACTCTACTGTTACAGAGTCATGCCTTTTGGTTTAAAGAATGCTGGAGCAACTTACCAACGCTTGGTTAATCGAATGTTCGCTGACCAGATCGGGAAGACCATGGAAGTTTATGTGGATGACATGTTAGTTAAGTCCCGATTTTCCATGGATCACGTCAGTGATTTAGATTCGATGTTCCGCATCCTACGTGAATATGGAATGAAGCTTAACCCGTTAAAGTGCCACTTTGGCGTCGCATCCGGAAAGTTTCTAGGTTTCATCGTCAACGCTCGTGGGATAGAGGCGAACCCCGAAAAGATCTGGGCAATAAGGAATTTGCAAACTCCAAGGACCATAAAGCAAGTCCCAAGACTCAACGGGAAGGTAGCAGCACTAAGCAAGTTCATTTCAAAATCCACTGATAAATGCATTCCTTTCTTTGATCTAATCCGGAAAGGAAAACGAAACTTTGAATGGACCATGGAATGTGAAGGCGCATTCCGATCGCTGGTTCAGCATCTCTCTACGCCACCGATCTTGTCAAAACCAATTGATCACGAACAATTATACCTTTATCTGGCGGTATCAGAGCATGCGATCAGTGCTGCTCTGGTCCGAGAAGAGGATCGAGTGCAGAAACCGGTCTATTATGTTAGTAAACGATTGACCGGAGCTGAAAGAAATTACCCCAGGTTGGAGAAACTGGCTTATTGCTTGGTCATTGCCTCAAGAAAGCTTCGTCCTTATTTCCAAGCTCATCCGCTTACTGTGTATACCGATCAGCCGTTACGACAGGTCCTCACGCGGCCTGAGACGTTTGGAAGGTTACTCAAGTGGAATATCGAACTAAGTCAATTTGACATTACTTATGCTCCACGGAGAGCCATTCAAGGGCAAGTCCTAGCTGACTTCATAGCTGAATTTACTGTTCCAGACGACTTACCCGAAACCAGCGAGTCCCCTGAATATGTCTGGAAACTTTATACAGACGGTGCATCAAACGATCGGTGTTCGGGCGCTGGTGTTGTACTAGAAACCCCCGAAGGTCGATCCATATGCTATGCTTTGAAGTTTGATTTTCACGCAACCAACAATGAAGCCGAATATGAAGCTCTATTGACTGGGTTAAAGCTTGCCAGAGATCTGAGAATTATCGCTATAGAAATTTATTGTGATTCACAGTTGGTTGTGTGCCAGGTACGGGGAGAATATCAAGCAAGAGATCGAAGGTTAGCTGCTTATCTAGCCCGAGTTCAGGAAGCACTGGATCAGTTTGATTATTATGCCATTTACTATATACCACGAGATCGCAATCAAAAGGCCGATTCATTGGCAAAGTTGGCCAGCACAAGTGAAGCACAGCAAATGGGACTTGTCCCGATCGAAACTCTGTCCTTCCCAAGCATCGATCAAATAAAAACGAATGATGTGTTGGAAACCTCTCCCAGCAGAGAATCATGGATGACTCCGTATCGAAATTATATTGAGAATGGGATATTGCCTGAGCACCGAAATGAGAAAAGGCAAGTTCTACGAAAAGCTTCGCGGTTCATCATTCAGGACGGGATCATGTACAGAAAAGGTTATTCTGTTCCACTCCTCCGGTGTATCGCTCACGACGAAGTCAAACGAGTGTTACATGACGTGCACGAAGGAGAATGTGGCGATCACACCGGTGGACAAGCGCTTGCTAAGAAAATACTCCGATATGGGTATTACTGGCCGACAGTGAACCGAGATGCAGCCAATTATGCCAGAAAGTGCGACAAGTGCCAGAAACACGCTCGAATTCCAAGAGCCCCACCTACCGAGATAACTCAAATGGTCAGTCCCTGGCCATTCGCTATGTGGGGTATCGATATCATCGGCGCTTTACCTCTGGCAAGAGGTGGTGCGAAGTATGCCATCGTCGCAGTTGACTACTTCACGAAATGGGCCGAGGCCGAAGCTCTCGCAACGATTACGTTGAAGAAAGTAATAAACTTTGTAGTCCGCAATATCATTTGTCGATTTGGACTCCCGCATACCATCATCAACGATAATGGAACCCAATTCGAAAGTTCGGAGTTCAAGAATTTCTGCCAACGATTTCATATTCATAAAAAGTTCTCTGCAGTCGCACATCCACAAGCAAACGGTCAGGTCGAAGCTGTTAACAAATTTATCAAATCCATCTTAAAGAAACGACTGGAAAAGGCTGGGGGCAAATGGGTCGATGAACTTCCTATGGCATTATGGGCTTATCGAACAACTCACAAGACCGCAACTGGACACACCCCATTTTCCTTATCCTATGGCTCGGAGGCCGTTATTCCAGTTGAGACAGAAGTATTTTCTCACCGCGTAACTTATTACGATCCAAAAACAAATGCTATATTACTCACTGAATCTTTGGATCTGTTGGACGAGAAACGGGAAGAAGCTGACTTGAGAGCGGCCGCATACCGAAGTCGGGTCGCCCGGTTATATAACACCAAAGTTCGACCCCGAACCTTTGAATTCGGTGACCTTGTCCTCAAGAGAATCTACCCAGTTCCTTCACACATGAAACCAAATTGGGAAGGACCGTACGTGATTACACAAAGACTTGGGGATGGCACATTCAAACTATCAACCGTGGACGGTCTGGTTTTACCAAGAGCCTGGAACAGCGAGAGTCTCCGTCGCTACTACATATGACAGGCTTTATTTATTTCATTATGTTTTTTTATTCAGCAATTTACTTTTGCATTTCGAAATTAGAATTTGTAATAAGGCAACTGATTTGCCATATTTTCTTATTTCAGCAATAAAATGCCATCTCTTCGAGCCAGAGCTGTGATTCATTAAATACAATGTACAACATCACGATGCACGAAGAGCTAAGTTCCATCACATAGTGGAATTTATTCAAGTAGGGAGTGGCTGTGAGGCAATCAACCACTCACTAAATGAAACCCGAGCTCGGGGGCAAGCCATCACATCAGGCCAAGAAATGGGTTGATACACGACAACCCTTCACTTGATTCCGTACTCCCAGAGTGCGAGGTGGAGTATAAACATTCACTAAACTCCGTACTCCCAGAGTGCGAGGCGGAGTATAAACATTTTCTTAACTCCGTACTCCCAGAGTGCGAGGCGGAGTATAAACATTTGCTAAACTCCGTACTCCCAGAGTGCGAGGCGGAGTATAAACATTTTACTAAACTCCGTGCTCCCAGAGCGCGAGGCGGAGTATAAACATTCACCTAACTCCGTACTCCCAGAGTGCGAGGCGGAGTATAAACATTTACAAAACCCCAGAATACTCCGAGAGCGCGAGTTGGGTACAAACATTTTTCTAACTCCGTACTCCCAGAGTGCGAGGCGGAGTATAAACATTAACTTAACTCCGTACTCCCAGAGTGTGAGGCGGAGTATAAACATTAACTTAACTCCGTACTCCTAGAGTGCGAGGCGGAGTATAAACATTAACTTAACTCCGTACTCCCAGAGTGCGAGGTGGAGTATAAACATTCATTCAACTCCGTACTCCCAGAGCGCGAGACGGGGTATAAACATACGTCAACTCCACACTTATCCCCAATACTGGGGGCAGAACCATAACACATAACAAGTTGAAGACAAAAAGGGAATAAATTTTCATTTCCACTATCATCAAAAAGAATCTGATTACAAAGTGTTTAAAGAAAATTCTGCTAGTGGGAGCCGAATCCACATCTATACACGGCTATAGAGAAATCAACAAAATGCTACCCTACACAACAAAGATTTAAAGAAAAAGTTCAATCTTTCTTCTTCCTTATCTTCTTCTTCGGGGTAGCCCCACCAGATCCGTTGCTTGATTTTCTCCTCGACCGCTTACTCTTTTCAGGCTTGCCCTCCGGCAGCGATATAATGTCAACGTCTTCCTCAGAACTGGAGGCGATAGAAATTCTTCTAGGAGGACGAGCTGGAGGCATAGGAGTAGTAGCAGGAGGAGGGACAGGAGCAGTTTCAATCACTACAGTACCGCCCGGTGAAATCACCATTAACGGGGCAGGCCCGGGCGGATTCATACCAGCATTCCCTGCTGCCATCTCGGCATCAATCTCAGCAATAATGTCGTCCTCACGAGATACTGGGGCCGCATCGGATGTGCCAATAGCTGGCATAGATGAACTAACGGCCGGAGCAGCCCCACTCACAGCATCGGACGGGTTGACAGAGGGATCGATGGGTTCATTGAGAAGCTCCTCAATCATTTGAGCGCTGAAAGAAAACATATTTGCATCTCCCTCCTCGCCAATCAAGGTAGAGGTCGTGATGGCTTCAGAAAAAACAACCCCTTGTGTTTGATGTGGAACTGATAGAGCAAGAGGTGCAGAAACAATAACTTCAGTCACTGAAATGCGACAAAACGAAGATTGTTAGCCAAGTATGTTGCTTAATGTTCTTCACAACTAAACTACGAGAAGCGTTCAAATACCTTCCTTGGTCTGGACCGAAACGTGGGCAGAATCCTCGGCAGAAGATAATAATGGTTGGTCAGGATTATAGGCAGGAACAGGCTGGGGATCTACCGCACCAGTGGTTTCGGGCAATGTTGGAATTGCAGCTCCAACACTTGTCCCGTGATGCGCGATCCCCGAGCCTTCGCCTGTCTCTAGAGATTGAACGCCAAGCTTTTCTTTCGCCATAGAGATCACTGCCTCATGAAGGATCTTCCTCTCATCCTCGGTGAGCAAACGCATCTCCAGTTCAAAGTCATCAAGTGTTCCATCTGGATGCGCTGCTCTTTTCTCATTCACCAGTCGGGTCCAGGCATTGTACAAGATCATGGAGTCATCTCCCAGCCACGCTAAATTTCTGTGTTCCAGCACATTAGCGTTATACGTGACTAAGAGATCGTCAAACTCAGCATCTAGCCTAGACCTCTCCTCCAAGATCTTTTCCTGAATTTCTGCTTCCGCAGACTTAGCCTTAACCGCCGCCGCAGCAAGTTCGGTCCTGAGAGATACTGCTTGATCGCAAGCCTCTTGAGCAGTGGCGTTTGCATCGTCCTTCTCCTTCACCATTTCAGTGAATTTGGCCTTGAGCTCATTCAGTTCTTTAACGGCTAAGTCTCGCTCAGCTGCAATGGTGGTGTTGCGGTGGCCCATCTCTTCTACCGTGGCGCAGTGTTCCTGCTGCATCCTCGCCAGTTTGGCCACGACATCTTCATGTTTCTGAAGTGTTTCAAGCTCTGACTTCCGGGACGTCTCCACTTCAGATTGAAGAACCTGAATGATGCGTTTCTGTTTGACAATGTCAGCATCACGTTCAGCAATGATCTTCGCCCGGTCAAAAGCTACTCTAGAAGCCTTCACGGCTGCCTTGTACCACTCCTTATACTGAGCGTAGAAGTCGTGGATGTAACTATGAGCAGTGGTCTCAGCGTCCGGAGGAATTCTTTTAAAGTTAGGAGGGAAGATATAGCCATCCATGCAAATTTCAGGATAGTCATTTTTCATTTGGGCAAGTTTAGCAGCTCCCTCGCTTGTCAACTCAGCCGGAGCTTGTTCAATTATAGCGGCTGCTGTCGGTTCCATTCTTGGCCGCTGAGCATCAGGCCGAGAAGATTGAGAAGGCAGCTGCTGCTGATGAGATGGCCCTGGGAGGTCTACTGGGGCCCTGGGAGGCGGAGGAGAGCGAGATCGGGGTCGGTACTGGTATCCCCGGTCTCTGTCAGAGTAATCATAGCCAGAACGGCCACATGAGTAATCTCTGTCTCTATCATAACGTTCTTGACTTGAATAGGTTTGCCCATGATTCCTATCTGTTTCTCTCCTGCGGGAATCGTAAAATGGAGAAGATTGGCGCACATTCCGAAGCCTATCCAGAGTAGAGCCACGTCCTGACATCTCACCTGCGATAAGAAAGAATTATGGGTTAGGATCCCATAAAGCAAATGTTTACTATGCAAAAGTCATGAAGTGCTGTGGAAGTGTGTGTAAATGTGTAAACCCCCAAACCGACCGGAAGTGTTGACCGCACTTAAAGAAAAGGGCTCGTTCATGTTTAGGACATCTTGAAATTCCTCCAACCCAGGATTATGAGAAATCGATATATAATCCGGGATAGGAATATCGTCAAGCCCTTTGAAAGAATCTCTCGAATGAGAAGGGGCGGCCTCAGAAATCATGACTCCGGAAGCAGGAAGAAACACATCTACAGATTTTCACCCCTTGGACTTAAGTTTTTTGGAAACGGCGGCCTTGCCTTTCCGTTTTTCTCCCGATTCTTCAAAGTTTCCCAAGAGATCAGCCATCGGCTCCGAATCGGTGTGGGTTCTTTCTTCGTCACTTGCCTCGATTATTCTGATTCCGAATGACTTCTTCACCTTTCTCTTCTTAGGTTTCTTCTTATCTTCCTTCTTGGAGGCGGGCTTTGCCAATCCCTCGACGACTATACTTTGATTGATGTCAATCAAACCAAGAATTCTTAAGTTATAATCGTTCAGCACCAAGTCAATATGTCTCAACTCGCTTGGAACTTCTTGAAGACTTCGGACGATACCCTTGAAACGCCCTCCATCGAGTCTGGAAATAATGGCTGTAAAGGGAATGAAAGGTCAATTTTAACACCAAAAAGCTATTGGTCAAGAAAACAGGTTAAGGCACTTACGTCTAGACAACCATCGCCTAGCGAAACCTGGAGGACACCGAACATAGAACCACTCGTTCTTAAAATAACTCAGTCGGGTCCAAGCTCCAACTACAACTTGGCAATTCCTAACTGCCTCCAGAAATGTAAAAGACGGGCTATCACCCCTACTCTTGAAGTTAAATATGTGCCTGATCTCGGAGGGCCTCGGCGGGCGAAAGAGGCAGTCCATAAATATGACAAAGGCACTGTTCAGCAATGCGTGCCCGTTGGGATGAAGTTGCGAGGGAGCAATTCCTAGGTAGGATAACATCCCTTTGATATATTGATTGAAAGGAGGAAGAGTTCCGGCCGCACAAGCATGACGGTAGAATGCTGTATATCCTTCTGGCGGATTGTGCGGTCTATCAGTGGCACTGGGCAATAATACGTCACCTAGAGATATGTTATGCTTTAAGCATATTCGTCCCAATAAGGATTCGGAGATGTTAGACTGAACCGAATCAACAGGGTCCTCAATAAATATAGCCTCTGGCAATTCATCTGGAGCTGGATCGATTACATCGGCGGGAATATCGAGAATCTCAAGCACCGGAGGAGTCGAGCTCTGTACCTCTTGTTGTTGGGAGCTCGAAGATTCCATAATTAGCTAACTCATCAGAAAGCAACGTTAAGTTCATAAAGAGCCCATGCATTCCACAGTGAGAAGTGTATGAATGTGTCGTGCAGTGCAAGTGCTGTGCGTTACTTAACAGATTCAACAAAATTGAGAACAAGATGCAAGCTTCAGAAATTATGAAGCTAATTAGAGCGACCGTCATTGCTGACCGTCTTAAAACATATTATTCAGGATCCATGATTGATTAGTTCAGGTTAATTTTTCAAAGTTACAGTTCCATCGACGAGCTTTGAGGGGCAGTCAAATATGCACAACAAAAATTTAGTCCGAATATGCAAAGATGAAGCTCGTCGGAGTCATGCCAATAATCATGTGAAGTTCTCGTATCCATGGAAGCTCGTTCATAAAGATCAAGGTTCGAGTCCATACAGCTTCGAATCGATCTTAAAGGTGTACCTTCGAATCGGTACAGGTTCGAATCGATACAAACTCGAGTCAAGGCGATTCGAACCGATACAATCCGAATCGATGCAGTTCAGGCTGAGATGGTTTATCCTTCGAATCGATCTCTGGAAAAATCATGTGTCGAATGGACGAAGCTTCGTATCGATCATGGTAGTATAATCTTTGAATCGATCGTAGGTGAGTATACCACAACTCCTCGTATCGATTGCTTCGAATTTATACGATCGATTCACCACCAATGATCGATTCGATCAACATACCTCCACAGATCAATGCGAACGCCACAAAAAATTTGGTTATCTGAGATCGATTTGAAAACCACCATCCAAGATCGATGCGAGGAAGTCGTTTCTTTTTTCATCCCTGGACTCGATTCCATCCAGATCGATACGAACGTAAGCAAAGGGAATTACATCGAAGCCCGAAGCTTAAAGTATTTAGTCGAATCGCCTACCTAAATACGAGATGAAACTAGAAAGGATTGTTGCAATTCAAAGAAGGGCAGATGGCTTCGATTCACGCGAGTGCTAGATCGATTCGAAGACGCAGAGAAACAGAGCCAAAGTAAAAAGTGAGAAGTGAATAGGACCCCGGTATATATAGGGGAAGTAGGACGATTCGCCTCCCGGTACGCTTGACCGGCTTCTACAGGTGAGAAAATCGAATCGAATCGATTCGTTGCGGCATGTTCGAATCCATTGTGAGCCACTAGTTCGAATCCATCACGACACGGAGTCGTTCCACCAGTTCGAATCCATCCCTTAGTTCGAATCCATCCGGTTTCGAACCCTTTACAACGTCAAACCCATTTCAGCAACATCGATACGAGACACAACGACTCGAAGCACAAACCCCACCAACCATCGTTTCGAAAAGACATTGATTTGAGCATTCGCGACTTCGACTCCACCAACTCAGAGAACTTCGAATCCACGCAGTATTGATTCGGAGAACCATCGATTCAAAGCAGTTAACAGAAGATGAACCTAGGTCACTGTGCACCATCGATTCAAAGTACCTACTTCGAAGCCATCAACTCGAAGCGGATCAAGAAACATAGCTTCGAATCCATCAAATACCACCGGTCAAATGGACGAGTTGTTTCGATATGAAAAATTGCTTGTCCACTCTTGTACCGATTCAGGAGAGGATCAATACAAGAGGATGATCATAGGCAATCATTAAAGCGATGTTTTAACTCGAGTTTCAAACCGGTTCAGGAGAGGACCGATGCAGATTTCGATAGCAAACCAAACTGACAACGACTTGCGATCACGCAACATTAACCAAAGTCAAGATAGTACACGTATGCACGTATTTCTGACTAATGTTTGGTCTTTATTGTTTACAAGAATCAAATGTTCATCTCGTCATGACTCAAAGAACCTAGCAGCCAGTCACAATTATTCGACGGTCGATTACTGCGATACGGAATGCAACTTTCGGTAGAGCATGTCATAACCGTCCGGTGAGAGATTACAACTTATCAAAGCACGTCATGTTTACACAAGACGTACTTTGGGGGGCAAATGTTATCCCGCCTTTTGGCAAGGCCGTGACACCAAGGACTTAAATAGAAACCGGCGACAGATCGTCTCGTAGACCAGCTACGCACAAGGATTGCTATGGATATCGATGAAATTTGTCCGAATCCGGATCGGGCTACAATCGATAAGGCGCGTCAAGCAGAGTAGTGGAAACCAACATTCCAAATTTCGGGGCAATCCGAGTTCATATGCTCAAGTTATCGCCGATGGAAGATGGGTTAGATAGTATAGGTTCGAATCCCTCAGAAATAGGCAAGGGTCGAATCGATGTGGAAAGACTGGTTCGAATCGATCAGAGGAGCATTACGTCGAATCCATAAAGAACACATTTGCTTCGACTCCATCTATCAGGCATTGGTTCGTATCCATCAGAAGCAACCATGCTTCGAACCCATCCGTGCGTGCCTTGAGCTTCGAAACTATTGGAGCATTCCCCGTCTTCGACTCCATCAAGGAAGTTCCTTCGAATCCATGCAGTCACAAGGACCTCGACTCCATCAAGGAAGTTCCTTCGAATCCATGCAGTCATAAGGACCTCGACTCCATCTCATGAGGCAGCTTCGAATCGATCGAACGTAATATGCCTTGATCGATTCGAAGACACCTATCTTCGAGTCCATCCCCTCGGATCTATCGAGTCAAAGTAGCGAGATACACGGAGTTGACTCAGTAAAACTCGGAGCGAAAGCTGGATTGACCCGAAGCACACGCAACACGTCACTGTCTTCACGTGCAACACCATCGATTCGAACCTATGGATTCGAAGCACATCGATTCGAACGGATCCATAAGGCGATGAACTCCAACTTGAATCGCTCATAACTCAAGATCTACAAGTCCAAATGCTACGAAATTTTCACAGAAGCTTGCGTACACATCAAAGAATGTCCACACCAAATTTCAGCTCGATTGGATGATTTCTTGATCGATTCGAACCAAGGGTCGAATCGATCCCAAAGTGGGCCCGGATCTCCAGATTTCGGCCATGTGGGCCCCCTGACGTACCAGAACCGGTCTCCCCTCATTTTAGGCGAAATATCAGCCTCCTACACCTATAAATAGAGCCCCTGGTCATTCAGAAAAGGGGTCGGATAATTCTAAGTACTGAAGAGCGCCCAGATTCTGCCAGATCTACTCCAGAACACCGCCGCTGCTTTAGATTGACACTTAGCATTTAAATTCAGTTGTATTACATTATAAACTACTGTAACCTTCAAGTATCGAGCAATAAAATCATCAAACTTCATAGTGGACGTAGGCAAAATGCCGAACCACTCTAAATCGCTTGTCTTTGCAATTTACTTTCTGTTATTTGGAGTTTTTGTTAGATAATCCACAGTTTTAATTTTCATTCTTCACTTTTATCTCTTCAAAAACTTCCGAAGAGTATTGTGCCCATTTTTGGTACAAACAGGGATGTTACATTTTCCAGGACCTTAATCGGTCGACCGATCACCTATAACCAATTGACCGGTTGCCTATAACCGATCAACCGTTCATCTGCTGGTTAAGCAAGGATGAACCTAGACCCAGTCTGGCCGGATCGTGTTGAACATAGTTTTGTTTGTTGGGTTCTGTGAAGCATAATGGAGTTGTTTGAAAGGTGATTTATGCTACGGAGCTAAGGAGGAATACTTTGGTTGTGATCATTTTTTGAGATTGGACTTATATATTTGTGTAGTGTTGAAGTTATTCTAATTCAATATAAATGTAGACGGTACTTTGGTGCAAGTAGGCGACCCATATGATCCTGTAGTGCAAAGGGCCGGGTCTAGAAAGTATGCTTTCTTGTAGCACATGAGGTGGGCGAGGGGATAGTAAGCAATCCTATAGCGCATAGGGGCATGAATAAGGTCATGAGTCCATTTGTTATTGAGGAGCAGTCGTTAAGCGGTCATGTACCGTATGAGACGGGTTCAGAAGTGACTCTAGTACATACATGAGACATAGACGTTAAGTGGTCCTATAATGCATAAGGCGGTTCTAGGACGTGAGTCCAGTATATGATAGATTGATGTACGATTTTATAACATAGGCAATGGAGTGTGAACTGTTTGTTAAGTTTAGTATGACCTATAGCATACAAGGCAGGTCTAGACGTGATGGAAGACACGTTAGACACTTATCATGTTATAGTGTTGTCCATATAGTGTAAGTGGAGTTTGTATGATTCACTTACTCAGACTTATATCTAACCCACTCCTATTTCCCTTTCTATTTATTTTCATTAGGTTGATAAAGCCTGGTGACATGATAGAGCATGAGACGAGGACCTTGACATACAAATGGTATATATGTATATATTTTAAATGGATGATATGGCTAGTCTTATATAGTGTGGATTGAGAATGAGTCAACATTGTATAGACATGTGTATATGATGTAGTTGATACGGTATGTTGAAATGAACAAACGATGGATAATCGATATTAGATTTGTTTCCTTCCACTGTGAGAACTAGAAGTTTGTTAGTAAGAAATATATTTGTTTCCTTTTGTCATATCCCAATGACTTGTCCTTTTCGGCGTTTGAGTCATTAATGTTGGTTCAAACGTTAAATCCAAGGGTCGGAAAAGGTGGGTTGTTACACCACTGCCCATCAACCTTGCTTTATATTTCCAATTGCATTAATCTTCTTTTTGGAGAATCACCTGCGGTTAATGAATCATTTCCTTTATGGTACAATTTTCAAAATCAAGTTTTGTTAATGTTTTTGGAAACCTTTTCAGATGAAAATCATCACGTCATATGGCAAAGTCTATATTCTCCATGGCTTGCGATAGTTAAGGAGATTATCTTTACTAATAATCCATTTTGCAATTGATAAGAAACTTGTAGTTTCTTTTAAATGTGCATGATTTCCTATTACATGTTCTAATCAGCTGTGTCCCATTTGGGCTTGGTTAAATTTGCACCATTTATATAATCTACCTTCATGTTAGAAACTTGAATCATATCTAAGCCCATGTACTACCACTAATTTATCTAGAAAAAATCCTTTGCCAAGAAGGTGACATGTCTTGAAACTATAAAAAATTTCTTAGTGCAATAACTTATGTTCATAACATAGGTTGAACAACCACATATCTTGAACTATTTAAGATGGGATATCTACCCAATTTATATCTTATATGGAATCATAATATCAGCTTTTAGATGAAACCAAATTCAACATATGTGTTTACTCTTAAGTACATATCCTTATAGAAAGAAGTTTGTCAACTTCACTCCTTGTCAGTTGAACTTTGACTAACAGTGTCCGACAACTCCATATCGATACATCATTATGTAGCATAGGAAGGAGTGGCTCTAAAGAGTGAAATACGTTCTATTTAGGTACTCTTGGAAGTCTTATCCAAGATACTCACATATTTGATCAAGTTGAATTATTTTAATTTTTTTGCATGTTATTTGTCTACTTTCAATTATAATTTATCAATATATTATAGATATTACATTGTGTATCAAATATAGATGCTCATATCTAAGAAAATTGATCAATGAACTCTACAAAGTAAGTGGATCTTCTTTCAGCCTCATTGGACTTTAGACTGCAAACATTTGTATGTATCAATCCAAAGAGTTCGTTAACTCTTTTATCGCTTCCACTAAATATGTGTCTACCATTGATTATTTGAGATACAGTTCATAAGTACCATGATCAACAATCATTTGATTAAAGAATAATTTCTCAAAATTATGGCTTAGTCTATGATTCCAAAAGTATTTGTTAAATATTTTAGATCTTTTGCATTTTATATAGCTAATACATCACTATTGTTATGAAAAAAAATATCATCATAAAATATCCAAAATAGATTTATTTTGTAATGAATATTCATAAAATTCATATTAAAACAATGATGCATCTCTTTTTGGTCAAAACCGAAAGTAGATATTATTTCATAAATTACATTTGGTATACACAACAATAATTTATCAAAACTTAATGCGTCCGTTAGCAATTGTTATATGGTATGCTCCCACTTTTTCGCTATTGTAATAACATTATGAGAAATAGGAAGCTCCATTAATCACTTACTATAGGCTATTTATTTCTTCTTATAAATTTTTAAAAGCATCAGGTCAAGTATCTTGAAATCAATGAAATAGATCTTATAGAGAACAATTTTCTATAAGGAAAATACATTTGGAATAAAAATCATATTTCTTGTTTCTTATTAAGCATCCACAACTATTCTACACAATTCCCTTTCTGATATCTCTTCATGAAGCAGAAGTGATCGTTCACTCTCTTCATCCTGATTGTGCCAACATTTATGCCACTCTCAGAATTTTATATTCTCTTTTAATGGTCGCACCATTCAAAAGGGAAACCATTTACTGCACGATTGCACTAGATTTCTTCATAAAAATGCATTTAGCAATCCTTAATTGTTAAAGACATTGAATACGTTAGACTTAAGTAAACAAATTAAAATAGACACTTTAGTGATCGAAGTCTTAGGTCCATCTATAGTCCTTGGTCTAGTGTTGTTTCCAACTCAATAATATCCTTATTGTATTCACATTTCTACTTTGTGTACTACGAATTTGACCTACAATCTTACCTGTTACACCTTCTAAATTTATAACCCTAGTCCTCGATAGCATCATGGTTTAAAGCCCAATTATATTATCCTTATATAATTGTTTTTGTCCTAACATTTTCGACCCTACCGTACTTTATAATATATGCTCTGCCGTGTTACATTTTATACTGCAACATATGTACTACAAGTCATGTTGCCATTTTGGATTTTTTTCTTTTTTTTCCACCTGCACGTAGATACTAACTTAATTGCAAACCTTTGTATGACTTACGTTTTGATTTGGAATTGCTTCAACTTGATAAAAATGAAAACATTTGGCCACGTGACCAAAATTTACTCCCACGTCTATGATATGACTGCATGGATATCCAGCTCTTAAAATATATATAGCTTACCCATCCATTATATTTGGTTTTAACCCGATATTAACGTATGACCACGATCTTATCGCAATGGTTTACTTGCTCATTTCAAATTAAACAATTTCATCGAAATTTCGTATATTATGAAACATGACTGTTCACCATACAGCTTTTTGTATGTAATCTAATATGGACTAAATATCCATTCTCATATATTATTTTAGAGTTCAAAACTCATGGAAGGCAATATATAGCCTTGGGAGAATTCACACACAAGTGACCCAGACTTGAAAGTTTTAATGGTTGTATTATTCAGCTCTTGCATGGGTATTGAAGTGGAAACATCCAAAAGATTAATTTATTCGTAAGTAAGTTCTAAATTTTTTGTTAATTTTTAATTTTATTCATGTAGTATATTTTAATCGATAAACATTTTACTAATTATATTAGCTATCCAGACCTGTTATTCCTAATCCACTCGTTTAAGAGTATCCGAGATAATAATAAGCAAAGCATAAAACCTTGTGTCAAACAACAGTCTTGTGTGAGCGATACATCATCTCAAAATACTATTAAAACCGTATATAGTAAATTGCGGCCTAGGCTATGAAGAACCATACCTGACCTTTCCCTACAACCAAAGAGTTGTTACACAATCAACATAATATGCTACACTACAAATATCATCTAGGTATACTGTAAACTAAGTATGATGATAGTTGTCCAGGTATCCCTATCCCCAATACCTATCTCCAGCGACATCCCTAGAGTGATAGACTACAGAAGAAGACAATCAAAGCAACCATAGAATGCATCAAACAATACTCACTATCACTCAATGTGCAAGATATATAATAACTTGAATGGCCTTTCCCCTACTAGGGACTAATGGAAATCCCCATTTTCAGTGTACTCATCTTTAGCCCAAAGTACTAGACCCTTTTCCCCAGTCTATGGTATACAGATCCTCTCAAATGATCCAGGGTAGCTTTTCAAAGTACCCATGAGTGCACTCATAATAACCCTGCTTTCAAGTATATCAGAAAACACTCTGAGTATCAACGATCCCTTAGCACAGGTATCCAATTTCTTTCCTTGCTCAATCTAGTTTCCATTATCTTCGAGGAATAATTCCAATTCCTTCTTTCGATGATAGAACCATTCAGTATTCTATCCATAGATCACCCTTCCTAGAACACGCCTTTGTGGATAACCATTCTCTTGATTCCCTTCAGCATCGAGCCGCCATCATCGGAACCTATGTCTATTCACTGTCAAGTTGCCATCACCAAGTCTCGATGCTATCGTAGAGTCATGCATCCCTGTCGTTTGGTATTGCCCACTTCAACCCACATCGTCCCTAAGAACCCCTAGGCATACTATGAAGAAATCCCCAAAATATCGCCGCAACACGATGAAGATTTCTCCACCCACATACTTTGTTCGGCTATACCGAGTCAATCCCAAAGTAATACTCTTCCCGACCTGAAGCACTCCCTAGAAACCCCGACCCACAAATCATGTTTGGGTGCTGACCAAAGCCTCTATTAACAAATAAATTTGCTAACCCCAAAAGTATGTAAAGAATAGGTCAACTTTAAAGTGAGGCCTTGTCGAGGCTTACCAAGATCATCAAGTTGAAGTATACATCCATGTTAGCTTCAAGCTTAGTCATCATTGTCTTATAGGAATCGAGGCATTATGAAGGTCGACGTTCAAGTGAATATGCATGGTAAAAGTCAAATCACAAGTTCAAAGGAATTCAATATGTTATGCAAGTCACTAGTCCAAGTCAATCAATATACAATGTCAAACGAATATGTAAGCCATAGTCGAAATCAAGTCAAAAAGGCTATGTCTTTGTTTAATTTTCCAAATCCTTATGTGTATAATTGTTCAAGTGCTACAATAGGCAAAATCCCTAATTTAATTTAGGGTTTACAAAGTTTAAAAAGTAAGAAATTAGAAGAGAGAAATTGGCCTCTCCAACTAATCCCCTAGGTCCATATTTATATGGTTTGACAAGTGACAGGCCATGGCGTCCATTGGCTTCGGCATAACAGCGTTGTCGATCATCAATATTGATATTCTATCGGCTTTGACATTAACAGTGTTGTTGAACATTAAAGCTAGAATTCTTGTTTTCACATAGCTAAACTTCAGCGTTGGTGCAATAGGGACGACTCTTGCCATCTCTAAACTCGACATTGATCGCTCCTTCTTTATCGATAAACTTTTATTAATATTGATGAAAGGCTACATTAGTAAAAGCTTCTTCGACATCCCTTTCGGGTGTATCGATGGTTCTCAGCATGAATATCGGTGACTACGCCGCCATATCTTCAGACCTCCTTCTATTGATGGTTGGCGGCATTGAATAGTGGTGACATTGATGACCCTCGACACCAATGCTTACTAAATGCGATATTGACTGCACTTGTGGATATTGATGACGACAATTGCCAACATCGCAGATGTAGATATATGGCGTCTCCCAAGCACGTTCATAAAAGTCAACGTTGTAATGGCATTGAATCTCGGAAATATTCATAACTTGTATTTCTCTTTATAAGGTAGTTTTGATGAGCAACGATGTTGGGATGGAGAACACCATTAGTACTTAACAACTCTAATCACCAGCAGCATTAAGAATGGTTGATTTTGGCAATGGTGACATTTATAGCATATGACTTCATTCAGCATGGCTTCGAACATGAGCCTCAATGTCAGTCATAATATTATTTGGTCGTTGTCGTGACTCATGGAAGACGAAGTTCACACTTCGTAGTTCTGGGCTTTATCGAGGCTAATGAAATTTATATGACATCGCTATTCTTTGAGACTATTTCCTTGAATATCTTCGACGGTGATGGTAGTAGTAACATTTGCCCCTAGAGTAAAGAAATCATTGACTTTTCAAGTCAATATTCTTGGTGCCATTATTTTTCCCGCCTTTTGATCTTCTTGTGCTGATTTATCCATTCATTTAAATCAAATCCAACGGCACCCATTTTCTTACTTCATCTTATAAATACGTAAGCTTCTCTTCCCTTTTTTCCTTTACCTGTAATTTCAAAAACTTGAACAAACAATTAAATTCTCAAAATTAGCTGCAAGCTCAAGCTCTTTAACAACAATTTTCTATGCTTAGGTACAGCTTCTATCCCATAAATTAGTTTTTCATGAATTTTATGTTGAAATCGTAACTAGGGTTTTGCTGAAATTCTATTACTTTTCAAATCAGCAATCAAGTTCGATTATCTTGTCCTAATAACCAAAATTTTGTTGTGAATTATTGTTATCCACCTTCTATAATATTGGATTAGTTGCTTAGTGTTGTTGATTTGGGGATTTGGGTGTTTTCGATTTCATGATGAAATGGTTAGAATATCAAACCCAGTTCCGCAATTATTTAGACTCGTGTTAATGTCGTCGTTTATGGTGTCATAAACTCGAAGTAGGTTTTGTTAACCTAGTTGTTAATCCTTAACACAATATTTCCGCGCCTCACAAATAGGCCTTGACACTAAGTTGATGTTGCTATGAAAAATGATATGTTTTAAGTTTATTTATTAATGAATGAGATGTACTAGGCCTAAAACTCGGTATCAATTTTCACTATCCTCATTCATGATGTCGTTAATGATGTCAATGCAATGCTCTTCAATGTTATTATTACATTTAAAATTAACAAAGCGTATATTTTCTCATTATTTTATCAGTTAACATTTTTGATTCAAAACTCTTATATTGTGAGTAATTTAGGACACTTAAATCGATTACATGCGACGTCGATCATTTTGGTCTTAGTTAACATCGACGTTAAGGTTCTGGCATGAATCCCGACGTCGATAAGACTCTTCATTAACCTATCATTGATCAAGTTGTGATGAGATAACTTCTTATTACCAAAAAATAGTGCATTCCGATTAGTTGTAGAGTTATTTGATTACAGTAGACGTCGTCACTTATTAATACATATTGACCCATGTCGTCGCCATTCATCGATATATGTCATCTCTTGTCGTCGTCATTCATTGATGTCACTAATTCTTATTACTTCAACTTTACCTATAGTTGCAATGTTCAGTAATGCTTTGTGACACTTTTCATCATTACTACTCTTGACTTAGGCTTATTAATGTTGTCTAACCATAACTAACTCTTGTCTTCATTACTTATTTGTCCTGGTAATCCACACAGAAATATAAATGTCATCGTTATTAGAATGAGACATTAATAATTTTTATATTAATTAAAGTCGACGTTGCGACACAAGCATATCCTGTTATGCCAATAATCCCCTTTATTAACCCATTATTTTGATATTCTACCATATTTTAGTGTTAGTGATTAAGGCGAAATATGATAACTTCCCATTGTTAAGAGAAAACATATATTAGTTAAATGAGACGGCATCTAGTCATAGTCGACGTCGCTTGCTTTTGTCATTGATTCATAAAGCTTTAATTTAACGTTTGCGAGTTCTTTGTTTATCATTATTGCTTCATGGATACTTTTCTTGTCATGAATTATGCTTCATTCAACACCATTATCTACTGACTATCTTCTTTAACACATTATGAGCAATTTAACCAGTTAGCTCATCGACGAACTACGTTTCCTTTACTCAATGATGTCGATGACATTTATTACTTTCTGTTAATTATAGTTGCAAAGCTTACTATCATTTTGAATCTCGAGTTCATTACATGCTTATTCCTACTCAACTTTTGTAATGTTCTATCATAGGGTTTTATTATTAAGATTAAAACTTAGTTTTACTAACAAATTCGTCATATGTCATCTAATTCAAACTTTGTTATTTAGATAATGATAGGTTATTTAGACAACAACGTATTAAATTTTCCTATAGCATGAATAAGATTATTTCTCAAGCTTAGAATAATACCACCTGGCAAAGCCAACATGAAGCTCACTAAGAAATCTAGCAAGGGGTCCAAATCTTCTCCCTCGGTTAGCAAGATAGATGATAATTTTTTGAATCCATTATATATAACGACTCAAGAAAAGTGGATTTTATTCTTGGGCAGTTTGGCATTACTAGAATAGAAGCCAATCCTACAGGTCCTTCATACAGTATTTCCAATCCACCTGAGGGATACTTTTCCTTTTCCGTAGTACATATTTGGCATACTGGCTATCTTTCGTTTTCAGGTTTCCTTCAAAGATATCTGAAGCACTTTGGCATTGCTCCCATTTAGTTCCTGCCCAATTCATACACATACTTGATTTTCTTAGAAGTTCTGGCTTGGGAAGAAGGGTTCCCTTCCCTCAGCGCTGAAATCCTCCATTCCATAGCAATTACCACTAAAGTTGGTGATCTACCAGATCGTCAACTATACTGCATTCATCCTTACCCAAAAAGCATGATCTCTTAGGGTGTTAACAAAGCGAGCAAATGAGGGGCTCAATACTTTTTCGTCAAGTGTTTTTCTAATATTAGAGTGACATTTTCTATTCCCAGTAAGATTTTGTTTTTACACTATGCCCACTCATTTTCTTTTTCTAATGGACGCCTTTTCAGACTCTGCTCCTAAACAGCTAAAGCCTGAAGATCATAAGATCGTGCTATCCTTAACTAAAGCAGCAGAGAGTATGGGGAACATGCCTAGGTTATTGTCTCCGACTAACCTCCTTAAGTATTCCATCAATTTGAACTATTATAAGGTTTTGTGGAAAGCGCCGAATGTTAGATTTAACGTTAGAGGAGGAAGCTCATTGGTGATGGGTAAATCAGAATCCTTCACCTCTAATTCTCCAGTTCAACCTGATGCTACTGGTGAGTTTTAGTATAGCTAAAAACAGAATTTCTAATGTTATCAACTTACAAATTTCATTTTTGTTTTAGGTTCATCCGCTCTTATTATCGCTCCCAAAGAAATAAAAGTCGAAGAAAAGTTTCAAAAAGGAAAAAAGTAAAGATAAAGTTCTGGCTTCATTCCAACCAACTAAGACTGTCTCCTTTAAAGATTCCATCGCTTAAGCATCGAAGAATTAGATGAAGATGAAACAGGTGATGATGTTTCAATTGATGCTCCTTTTTCTCCCTAAGATAAGAGACCCAAATTTCTGGATGACTTCACTCCCATTATCATAGATGAGACGGAGCACGTAGACATTAATCCAAGTCCCGAAGCATCTTATTTGGGTAAAGCTACGAGAAAGCTCATATAGGTTCAAACCGAGATATCTAAGGAGGATCCAACCCCAACCCCCTTCTTAATATTACATACCCTACTTCTCCAACGTTTATCAACCGCATATGCGCTGAACTCGGTCTAATTCTCTCTTTAGACGATCCTCTTCCTTCGAGGACTCAAACTAGTACTTCGTTAATGAATTTTGAAGATCTTGCACAGTTGGCTATTCAATCCCCTTTCCTTTCTTCTCTCGAACCATCGCAACCTCTGATTTGCTCTAATGACCATCGTTTTCTTATTCTCAAATAGCTCATCTCGATACGTTTTTTTGTTCACTCGATTAGTTTTAATTTTATAGATTCTAATTTAACTTATACGAATTACATATTTTAGGTAGGAAAGCATATGTTCCTCCTATATGGCACCTCTCAGGGACTTTCAAACGAAGTAGTTAAGCTTAAAAGGAAAGTTTCTTTGCTTCAAAATGATATGATCGACATTGCCATGGCAAAAGATGAGGCGATCTTAAAAAAGGCAAACTTGCTTCTTCTCTTGAGGAAGAAAGGAAAAAACAAGCAACTGTTAGAAGAAAGAGTGAAAAACTTGAAAGCTGATCTCGAGTCGTTCAACAGACTCAAAGTAGATCTGGAGAAGATGACTGAAGAAAACTCCAAGCTTGCTAAAGAAAATTCAGAACTAGCCAAGCAAAACAAATCATTAGACGATCAACTTTAAAGAAAATCTAATCTCCTAGATTATTCAAATAACACAACTGTGATGCTAAGAAAAAGGCCACTTCCTTTCTTGACATTGCTCTTTCCAAGATCACTGAAAAATGTTACAAAGACGCTCTGTATATGGCATACGCAAACAACATTAAGAAATGCTCAGATTTGGATTTCCCATCTCCTTCTTCTTTGAATGAAAATTGCAAGAGGAAATTTAGCCTTAGAATAAAGGAAGACAAGAAGGCTCTTGATGCAGAGTTCCTTGCCGAAGAAGAAATTAATGTTGGAGAATTGCTATCATTCGACAATGCTCCCGTTGATGAAGAGCCAAAACTTGATGAGGAGGAAGACAAAGATGACGACGATGATGATGGGGATGATCGTGATGATGATGATGATAATGGTGATGATGGAGGTGATGGAGTTGATAAAGCAGGATTTTCTAAAGGCCAGGTGATAAGGATGGATCTGGTAAAGCTAATTTGGACTTTGTCTAGGATGCTGAAGCTACCAACTTACCGGATCCTTTAAAAAATGATACTTCTAAGACATGCAGTGCTTCTCGAGACCAGGGACTCCAAGAACAAAGCGAAAATCTTTTCGTCATCGGTTCCGCTTTCTCAGGTATATGTCACCTTGCTCAAATGTGTTAAGTTATGAAATAATTTTTAGTTCACACATCGATTATTTCAGTTAATAAGAAAATCAAAATACTTATATGAAACTATACTCAAAAAAGAAACAAATAGAAATTAATCGATTAAATAGAGATTTGGATAAGAAAATGAAGACTATAATGAGGTGTCCAAAAAATATAATAAACTTGTTAAAAGCGCATCGAAGTTAAGATTCTTCAAGGAAAGAGAAATTGCTCCACGGATTAAGAAAGCATGTCGTCACTAGGAAATACTCATAAAGGAGAATCCCGAACTAATGACTCTCTTCTGGATGCTAATTGATGATAGGAACGCCCTGGTGGAGTTTCTGTACAAAGCTTATTGTAGGGGTAAATTTGTTGATTTTTTGTACTTATGTGATAACCGTGGAGGTTTGCTTCGACACTTTCATCGTAGATATTTGGATGAGTTTGAGACCAATCCCCACCCTGGGAAGTGTTAGAACCTTCCTAGAGTGGCATCCATCCAACTCTCTTCCCCATGAAAAACTCAAGTACAACAAGAAGAGATTCATTCCTGAAATGTATAAGAAATCAATTTTTTATAAACCCGAATGCTTGTAATATTCAATTCTATGAATTTTACCATTTTAGTTTCTTATTCTTAGTTTAATTTCATTTCAACATGTTGTTAAAGAGTAAAAATCTCTCACGTAGTCCAGTGCCTGAGGACCTCTTGTGTAAATTTGTCAAGTTAAAGAGAGATTTTACGGAAAAATCCTCGATTTTCAAAACATCGCAATTAGCGAAACATTGCTTCCTTAGAGATTTACAAAAAGATTACATGCATTACCCTTGTTTCTGCTTTGACTTTCTAGGTGATGAAAAGGACAAGTTGCTTAGTGGAACCCAATCTTATCACAATAAAATGATATGTGGTCATGACAGTCGTAACAACCCGTACCTTAATGGGCCTAAATTTCGACAAAAATCAAAACTCAAGTCCATCAAAGCATAGATCGTTGGATTTGATACATGTAAGTAAGCATGAGCATTATCAGAGATTGATATAAATCTAAACTCACAACGGAAATAATAATAGGATAAGAATACTAATTATGACCACTACCTTAGAATAAATGGTATTCCTTAGAAAACAGGTTGTCACATCAGCATCGAGCATGAGAGAAAAGAAGACTTCTCCAACAACTAAACACATTCAGCTCCAGTGATCTATTCTGATAAATCTATCATGTAGGTTGTAATGAGTATGGAGTTAGAACAACGTTCTGGTGACTAGAAAATCTATCAACTGTCCATAACATAATTTTTTACCAATTGGTTTCCACTTAATTGTCATATTTATTAAGGGTAACAATTCTAATCTAACATTACATTGCACACACGATTACATACCCACCCCATCCCAAGGTACAAAATACCGATGAAGCCTTATCAACCACCCAATACTTCCAAACCCATTTGCCACTTAAAATTTCTAAACATTAAGTGGGCTTCTATAATCACCACATAATACTTATAAAAGAGAAATAGGTAGACTCTGCCATTTAGGACCTCAATCAAGGTAGACCCTATCATTTAAGACCAACTCTCAAGGTTGTTTCCTAACAAAGTTGTTAGTGGTCGGTGGGTCCCAGCTACAAAGACCTTTAACCACTATTTAAGACTTTTAACATTTAATGTCCAACTATTACCGCATCTACAACCAATAAAATAGTAGACATGTAAGAGACAGTACCCAAGCCACTTAATATTGTTAAAAGAACTAGGCGAACTTCTAACCATTTAATACCTCTCCCCCAGGCGGACTCCTTACTGGTACTATCGTTATTATGGCCTTAGCAATGTGAGAGACTGTACCCAAGCCACTTAATACCTCATTAATAAGGACTAGGAAGAACCTAGACCATTCAACACCTATTTATAGGTAAGCCTTTGTCATTTAATACCTAACCGCAAGGCGGACTCCTCACTGGTACTATCTAGCTGACATCGGTTGGAATCTCACTAGCTTACTTAATACTTCTTTTAAGGAGAGAGGTGAACCCTAGATTAGTCACTTAATACCTCAAACCCGAAGCGAACCCTTTTCGAGATATCCACTATCACTCTTAATTATTAATTTGGAACCTCACTAGGTTAATTCTTTCGGTAGGGAGCCGGACCCTAAAATAGCCACTTTATACCTCAACCCTGAAGTAAACCCTTTTAGAAACATCCTTATTTATTTGGAATCTCACTAGGTTACTTGATACTTTTTTTAGGAGAGAGGCGGACCTTACAGCCACCTAATACCTCAAACCAGACTATGAAAATATCCCTCACCGCTCCTAATCCCAAATTTGGACCATTTAATACTTTTCAATTAAGAAAGCAGGCCCAATCTCTCACGCTGTCACGGGTCCTAGGATTAGTGATATCTCACATCAGTAGTAAGTACATCCAACTTCTAGTAGCCTCAAAGTGAAGGGTAGTCTTCCGTCAAGTGACTCTATTGACCTTGCATCACTAACCTACTAAGTCCAATTAAGAATCCTAAGTCTTTACTTATATTATCTTAGGTAGACATTGGACTTAGCTTACTAATTCCTTTTTTTAAGGCAATAAGATTTACCCTAAATGCGAATATTACGTGTAAGCGTCATTATTAGCTAAGTTTTACTTTAATTATTATAAGCACAACAAATTACGTAAAAATATCTACTTTTATCAAATATATTCTATTTATATATCTTCACTAAAATATTCTTTTCCATGTTCAATTGTTGGAATCATATCTAAAAAGATTATCCGCTATAATTTCCATAAGTTAGTCCAAAAAAAGATTTTACTTTAAAATATAAATGATTACATCATTTGAAATTACAAAGAATAATCATTTCTTTTTATTACTGAAATCGACCGTGTAAAACACAATGAATTCATACTTTACACATCTCTTTCTCGTTTTATTTTCATCTATTCCTTGTTAGATCAAACGCTTTATTTTTCTTAAAGAGAAAGTATTCAAACTAATTTACAAATATTAAATGGATCAAAATTCCAACAATCCAAACATAGAAAAATTTACATTCCAACAAGATTAGGGTAATAATCCAAATTCATAACATTATTATACAACTTATTTTCAGATCTGGAATAAATTTCATTCAAATCAATATTCTAAATTCATACTTTTGGGACTGATTTCTAGATTAGGTTGTAAATAATTCTAAATTAATTCATAGACAAGAATTTGTAGGTGATATTTATTATATTCAGATTATATTCAATTTGTTGCCTACAACTCATATACAACTATCCAATTAGGCATAATAATCAAATAAACACCAATGAGATAATTTTCATATTATAACAATTTATAAAAAATTTCAATCTCCTTTTTAAAAGCAATCCAAATCTCCAGATCTGAAGTAGGACCTTTGATTCATCTCCAATTCCTTTTTAATCCAAGAAATAAGTATAAAAATGGTACATACATATACTAGAATTACAAATCTAAGAAGTGATTTGGGATTGGGAGAGAAAATAGATCCAAATATATATAAATATATAAATTACCTCAAATACGCGTATGGTTGATTCTCTTCTCTTCTATTTTTGGTTAGATTTCTATTCTTCTCCAATTTCTATGAACATAGATATAAACATCTTATTTTTATAATTTAGAAAGAAAGTGGAGAATAAGAAATGGCAGTGCTTTGGTACAGCCTCTAGAAAATATAAGAAGAGAAGGAAGGGTCAGGTCTAAACTTATAGGCGTAAGAACCTCAATGGTTAGATCGAAATATATTGAATCCGGGCCGTTGGGCCTAAGTTAACCCTAGCTGCCACACATGAAGCGGTCGATCTCCCACTTCCTAGGGGTCGACTGCCCTCAACCGCTCTAATATGCGGGTCGACCTGTGGGCTCTAGATAACTAATATATAAATGTTAATTTTCTTATACGAATTATTTTCATTCCGAATTCATTTTACATCCGTTACTTCTTCGTTTGGACTACAATTGCAAAACTCCAAATATAAAAGTTTCTCAGCATTTCACCACGAACGCAATGGTTCAAGTTTCATGGCCAAATTCCATCGTTTGCACAAATTCAATTTTTGGAGCCTAATTAATTAACTAACTAATTAAATAACTAACGCCAAATTACGGGATGTTACATTCTTCCCTCCTTATAACGAATTTTGTACTTGAAATTTCACCAATGACTAAGTCACGGTTTTGGCTTCTAATTATCCTAAACTGCGCAAGCAATGAGTGTACAACCAAACGTGCACAAATGCATAGTGTATTACTATATCACCATATAGAAAATATGTATGCAGAATGATTCTAAATGAGACCCTCCTATATGAATGCATTTCTTTTGAAAAAAAATTTGAAAAATATAATGCAAACAACCAATATATATACTGGCAGTTCTATATGTATGCGACTTTTGAAAAATCTTTTCAACCAAAACCCCCATACTCCTATGAATAGAAGTATGAAGCAACAAAATTTGAATCCAATTCCTACCATCTTAAAATCTAACGCGTCGAAAAATCACTTTCTAAACTTTACTCCTACAATGGAAAAAGGAATTTAGGTGGAGAATTTATCATTCTTACCACTCTATAATCTTCCTATTCCCGTAGTATAGTGGAAATTTCCTCACTGCCCTAGATTTACTCCAAATTTTCCATACACAAAATGCATGAGGAGGCTTATTTCAAGCTCTAGAGTGGAAATAAGTCTAATAACAGACACATGTGCATCGTCGATAAGGTATTGTAACACCCCTAATTTTGAATAATATTATTCAAGATATTTAATTAGATAAATTAAATAGAATAATGTAAAGATTAGAGTGATAAGGGGATTGAGATTTGGAAATTAAATAGAGGCCATGCTTAACTAAATAAAAATCAAAAGAATAGGTTTATGGAAATGGTTTTGTAAGTTGACTAATAAGAGAATAAGGCAAGAGCATTATGGGAAATAGCCGTCCACCATAACCCTTAAACCCTAAACCATTATTCCCACTTTCATTTTACAAGTTCAAAATTCTAAAACATAAACCAAAGAGCTCAAGCCGGCCATAACCTAGGGGAAAAAAGAGGAGAAAAATCAATTATAAGCTTAGGATTCAAGCAAAGGAGGATTAAGCAAGATCAAATCTCAAATTACTTATCCAAAGCAAGGTGAATAATAATCAAAACCATCTCGTTTTCGTTTTTAAAGAGCATTTGTTTTCAGGCTTTAAGTTTAAAACCTTTATGATGATCTTAATGATGATATGCTTGGATTGCATGATATGTTTGATTCAAACAAGTATGTTTGATATATATTTTATTTGATTTTAAGGTTAAAATCGTATATATTTGATTTCGAATGCCATGAGGATTTAATATGTTATATAAAACATTATTTTGGAGATGAGTTTAAATTTTCATAATTATCCAGGCTATGAATAATTTATTATGAATTTTTTAAGGAAGAAATAAATAATTGGGTTTAAAATTTATTTCGGCTATTATATAAAGGATTTTGGGTCTGAAATTTATATATGTTAGATAACATAGTAAAAGTGAATTATGATGATTTTGTTAGGAACCGAGATGTTGGTTTTGATGACAACAACCTTTTTAACTTATCTTATTATAAAATATATACTAACACTATTGTCTAGATAGATATGTATATGCAGGATATATATATATATATATATATATATATATATATATATATATATATGCAGGATATATATGTAGGTATTGATTACTGAAGACTGATCAGTATAAAGACTCAAGACTCAAGATTCAAGATTGAAGACTCTAGAGTATCAAGATCAAGATTTCAAGATATGTGTCTAGTTTATTATTAAAACTTCATAGTAGCACGGAAATCTTTATTCTAAATTTCATTTGGGATGGAACCCATTTCTATCTTCTTAGTGGCTTACAAACCCACGACAAGTAGCTTACAAACCTACGACAAGTGGCTTACAAACCCACAAACATCCTGGTTTTGTACAAGTTCTCGAGTCCTGATGTGATGAGATATTCTGCAGGAAGAAGCTTGCAAAACTACTTTAAAATGGTTTTTCAAAATGATTTTCAAAATTTCTTTTCAAAATGTTTTAGCCTTAAAAATTATCTTTTCAAATGATTTTCAAAAAGAAGTTTTAGCCTTAAAATATTCTTTGTTTTTGTTTTTAAATAAACTCTTGTTTTAAACTTCGTTTGTTTTTTAAACTATCTTCTGACTTTTAAATATTCTCTTATAATATATATATACTTGAGATTTAAAATCAAATTATATATACATTCAAAAAATATATTTTTCTACTCTTCTTTATTTTAAAACATAGGGAAATTAGGTTATTTTACTCCAGAATCATTTCATTTTGTTTTCCTTTCAATACCATTTTCAAAACAAATTTTACATTATTTTTAACTAGGGTATGTCGACATCATGGGATACCCCATGTCGACATGGTGGCCGTTAAATTCAAAAGTTTCAATTTTCAAAAGAAGTGCCTTTCGTTTAAGTCTCTTCACGAATGGTTATGACCGTTACTGGTCTATAAATAGCCTTCACAAACGAATTTTTTAACTAACTATTTTCATATTTTCTTCACTCCTTCTTCTCTACAAATCCATATTCTAAAATTTTCATATTTTTAAGATCATGCTGAAACTCTACCGAATTCTCAAGTGAATCAAATTAGAATCTCATTCTTGTTTGGTTCTCTACCCTCTGTCAAAGATCAAAGTGCTATTCGGAGTTATAGGATCAATTTGTAATCAAAATTTTATCGAGTCGCTCTATAAGGTGTGGTTGTGCCTGGAAATCAATTGGGTAATCTTGTGGCCCGTAAATCAAGAGAGTTTGCCCCGGACTCGTGAGATAGGAGGGTACCTCAAGGCCTTTAGAAATTGAGGATTGTAATCTCGACATTGGTATAATAAAAATCTGTATGAGGTGTTTTGCCTTGGTACAGAACTGGATGTAGGGTAACTCCGAACCAGTATAAAATCCGGTATGTTCTTTCCTTTTACTGCTTTTTATTTACTTTCTGCATCTGTGTTTAATTCTGTTATTGTTCTGTTATTAAGTTCTGCATTTGTTTGTGTCATAATTTTAATTTAGTCCATATAAGTCTTAGAATCCATTAAACACTATTCACCCCCCTTCTAGTGTTAAATTAGCCTTAAGATCCTTAATCTACACTCCCTTTAAATTGGTATCAGAGCATAGGTTTTCATAGTTTTCATAATCTGAATCTTGAAAATTGTTTTAATGGCTACCAACACTGGTAATGTCAACTCTGGCACTAGTTCTATTAACACTAACACTAGTACATTAGTAGAAGGTCAGTCTACTGTCAGACCACCATTTTTCAATGGCAGTACTTGTGCATATTGGGCTTATAAAATGAAAATTTATTTACAATTAGTAGGATTAGACACTTGGAATATCACACAAACTGAGTATGTTGAACCAACTACCGATTTTGCCCAGTAGACTACTGAGCAAAAGAATGTTACACAAAATAACTCAAAGGCCATGAATATATTATTTTGTTCACTAGATAGGAATGAGTTTAATAGAGTGTTTAGTTGTAAGTCTACATTTGAAATCTGGAAAACTTTGCAAGTTACTCATAAAGGAACAAGCAAAGTTAAACAGACTAAAATTTCCATTTTAACTAATCAGTTTCAATTGATTAAAATGCATGCAAATGAGTCCATTTCCGACATGTATTGTGGATTTCAAGATATTGTCCATTCACTAATTGCATTGGGAAAAAGCTTTTCGGAGGAAGACCAAATCAGAAAAATTCTAAATTCACTCACTCCAGAATGGGATCAAAAGACACTTGCAATCGAAGAAGCAAATGATATCAGTCTAATGAAAATAGAAGAATTGATTGGGTATTTGATGTCATATGAAGTTCAACTGCAAGGAAGAAGAGAAAAGAAGGTTACAGAAAGGAAGTCATTAGCATTCAATGCAACAACTGAAGATTCGGAACCAGACAGTGGTGAGGAGATTGCTTTCATGACAAGAAACTTCCGGAAATTCCTTAAATATAGAAAAATGAATAATTACAAAAGAAATGATCAAAGGAATTCCAGAAATAATACGGAGAACGTCAACAATGATAGATGCTACAATTGCAATAAAGTCGGGCACCATAGGAAAGATTGTCCGTATCCAGATAAACAATTGTTCCCTCTAAACAATGATTCATCAAGGAAAAGAAAGAAAGCATACACAGCAACTCTTGATGACTCAGACTCATCATCCAGTGACGATGAAAAGAAGACGGATAATTCAAATCTGTGTTTCAATGCTATTCATGAATCAGACGATGATGGGAGTATAGATCTAAATATAGGTACACATTTACATTATTTTTAATTTTCTTTTTTGAATGGATGCTTGTTTGTTTGCTTGATTTTTTAATTTCCTTGAAATTTAAATTCAAATTTATCCCTTGAAATTTGAATTTTAAATTCAAAAATAATATTATCTTAATAATATTTTAAATATTAAATTATTAATATTTAAGTATTATTATATTTAATGTTATCACAGAAATTATATAAGTAGAATATAGGAAACAATATATACATTTATTAGAAATTAGGAATAGTCACTAGTTCTTTGATTCAATAGGCACATGTCGACATACCGGGATACCCCATGTCGACATGCCCCTCAAAAATTTGATTTCAAAATTTGAATTCCAACTTTTGAATTTCCCTCCACCTTTTCACCAACTACAATGCTCTGGAAAGATGCCTCTTGACCAGAGAACATGTCTATAGAATCTCTATTTAATTTACTCTCTTTATCATTATAGAATCTCTATTTAATTTACTCTCTTTATCATCACTTTTCACTTTTATTGCAAATTTCAAATTTATCTTCATTATCTTCAACTCCTCTCAAACTTCTTCAATGGCCTCTTCAAGCACTCCTAACACCATTAGACTTCCAAAATCTATCAAAACTTTCTCTTTAATGACCCGGAAGCTATCAAAGCTTACATCAACTATGTAAACTTTGGTAAAATTCATACGGGGAAATTTGCTATTTTTGAAGATTTTCCTTCTTATGAAATTGAAAATCTTTTTCAACAATGTTCTATTCTTAGTGTAGTAGATAACAAACAAAATGATTTTGTATGTTATCCAAACCTTGTTAAGATGTTTTATGCGAATTTAAATCGTGGTTTTTATGATGGGCAAGATGGACAAATTTGGAGTAGTGTTAAAGGAATACAAATAGTTTTGGATTGTGAAATTTTAGGAAATATTTTGGGATGCAAGTATACCGGAATGAACCTCTTGGAATTTCAAATAAATGAAAATGAACGAGAGACATTTCATCACATCTTTGAAGGGGATGACAATTTTGAATTCAAAAATCGTTATTTTCGTCCAAAAGCAAGAATTATTAACGTTCTTATTAAACACGCCCTTATACCAAGATCGGGAAACTACAACAACCCAGCTTTGAAAGTTTGCAAAGCTTTTTTTTGCAAATTTTGGAAATTATGATATCAATTGGGCTCAAGTTATTTTGGATGCGCTAAGGCCCAAGAATTTTACTATGGGAGAAAACACATTATATCATGGAATTTATCTCATTCAAATTTTTAATTACTTTGGAGTTGATTTCAAAAGGGAAGAATTTATAACTAGAAAAGTGTTCAACCATGGAAACATTTGCCTTATGCAAATTCCATTAGTGTTTCAACCATATGAAACACTTACGGAAAAGGAAGAAAGGCTCTCTCACGAAGAGATGGAAGAAATGGAGGAAGAAGAAGAAGAGGAAGAGGAAGGAATGGAAATTGAAGAGGAAGAAGATCAAGAAACTTCCTTAGAAAGTATTGAATATCCTACTAATCCCGCTAATCCATCCAATAAGGCCATTCTCAAAAATCAAAGAATTATAGTGGAAAATCAAAAGACACTTAAAAGATCAATGAGTAAGAAAATGGATAAGATTTCCACTAAAATCAACAAGTTCTTCGGGAAAGTTAGTAGAAATCTTGGACTATCATCTTCTTCATCTTCATCTAATTAGTTTTAGTTCATGTTATCTTATTTGTTTCAAGTTCTATCCATGTATTTTCCTTTATTTTAGTTAATATTATATTAGTTTATATAATGTTGATTAGAATCATCAATGAAATCTTTTATTCAACTTCACTTGTCTCTGTAATTGCTTGTTTTTATATTATACAAATTATAGTTGCATAGATTTGTTCATAATATTCAAAATAAGGCAAATTGTCACTTTAGACAGAGGCATGTTTACATCCCCCATGTCGACATACAACGGGCAGGAAGTAGTTACACTTTCAAATTTTTATTTCATGTAACTAACTTGTGTCTATTCATTTTAAACGACTTTTTACCCCTATTTATACTTGTTTCTTCCAGAATAATTTATCAAATCTCATTTCTAATCATTCTCTTTCATATTTCTTCCTACTTCTTGAATTATGGCTTCTCCGATTAAGAATATAAGTGATAATCTTGAGGAAACTCTCACTTCATTCAAGAATATCCTTACATTCATACTTCGTAATCAGCATCACTTAGAATTGAGTCAAATACAGATGATCAAGGAGCAAGAGAGACATTTCGACGCCCTTCGTTGGATGATCTCAGCCCTTCACAAGGACGATCTCGAAGGAAATCCACCAGTCACTCTCGACAAAGATAAAGAAGAATGGGATGCCATCAAAGCAGACCCTATCTTTGGAAAAGATGGTTGAGTGGAAGTACCAAGGAATGCCTAGTCATTCTGTATGTTATTGGTGTGTTTTAAACTTAATTGACTTGACTTATTTAAAAACATTTGGTGTGGTTTGTATATATGATTGATTGAATAATTACTGTAAATATGATTGGATGATGATTGATTTACTGTTGGATTACACTTATGATCACACTCATGATCACATTTCACATTTATGATCACATTTCGTACTTATGATCACACTTAGTATTTATTACACTATGTTGATCATCTTATATCAAGTTCAGGGAATTTATTAGTAAGAATTTTTTGTTGATGACAAAGGGGGAGAAGTTATAAAATAGTAGTTGGCTTGGAGTAAGGGGGAGTTATGATTGGAGTAAGGGGAGTCATGGAGTAAGGGGGAGTTATGATAGGAATTATGGTATGGTAAGTATATTTTATAAATACAGGTTGTCATCATCAAAAAGGGGGAGATTGTTGGGAACTGAGATGTTGGTTTTGATGACAACAACCTTTTTAACTTACCTTATTATAAAATATATACTAACACTATTGTCTAGATAGATATATATACCTGCAGGATATATATATATATATATATATATATATGCAGGTATTGATTACTGAAGACTGATCAGTATAAAGACTCAAGACTCAAGATTCAAGATTGAAGACTCTAGAGTATCAAGATCAAGGTTTCAAGATATGTGTCTAGTTTATTGTTAAAACTTCATAATAGCACGGAAATCTTCATTCCAAATTTCAATTGGGATGGAACCCATTTCTATCTTCTTAGTGGCTTACAAACCCACGACAAGTATTTTACAAACCTACGACAAGTGGCTTACAAACCCACGAACATCCTGATTTTGTACAAGTTCTTGAGTCCTGATGTGATGAGATATTCTGCAGGAAAAAGCTTGCAAAACTACTTCCAAATGCTTTTTCAAAATGATTTTCAAAACTGCTTTTCAAAATGTTTTAGCCTTAAAAATTATCTTTTCAAATGATTTTCAAAAAGATGTTTTAGCCTTAAAATATTCTTTGTTTTTTGTTTTTAAATAAACCCTTGTTTTAAACTTCGTTTGTTTTTTAAACTATCTTCTGACTTTTAAATATTCTCTTATAATATATATATATATACTTGAGATTTATATATACATTCTAAAAATATATTTTTCTACTCTTCTTTATTTTAAAACATAGGGAAATTAGGTTATTTTACTCCAGAATCATTTCATCTTGTTTTCCTTTCAATACCATTTTCAAAACAATTTTACATTATTTTTAACTAGGGTATGTTGACATCATGGGATACCCCATGTCGACGTGGTGGCCGTTAAATTCAAAAGTTTCAATTTTCAAAAGAAGTGTCTATTCGTTTAAATCTCTTCACGAATGGTTATGACCATTACTGGTCTATAAATAGCCTTCACAAATGAATTTTTTAACTAACTATTTTCATATTTTCTTCACTCCTTCTCCACGAATCCATATTCTAAAATTTCATATTTTTAAGATTGTGCCGAAATTCTGCTGAATTCTCAAGTGAATCAAATTAGAATCTCATTCTTGTTTGGTTCTCTATCCTCTCTCGAAGATCAAAGTGCTATTCAGAGTTATAGGATCAATTTGTAATCAAAAGTTTATCGAGTCTCTCTATAAGGTGTGGTTGTGCCTGGAAATCAATTGGGTAATCATGTGGCCCGTAAATCAAGAGATTTTACCCCGGACTCGTGAGACGGGAGGGTACCTCAAGGCCTTTAGAAATTGAGGATTGTATTCTCGACATTAGTATAATAAAATCTGTATGAGGTGTTTTGCCTTGGTACAGGACTGGATGTAGGGTAACTCCGAATGAGTATAAAATCCGGTGTGTTCTTTCCTTTTACTGCTTTTTATTTACTTTCTGCATCTGTGTTTGATTCTGTTATTGTTCTGTGATTAAGTTCTGCATTTGTTTGTGTCATAATTTTAATTTAGTCCATATAAGTCTTATAATCCATTAAACACTATTCACCCCCCTCTAGTGTTAAATTAGACTTAAGTTCCTTAATCCGCACTCCCTTTCAAATTTTTGGGGATTTTTCCTAAGTAATTTACTATGGAAATTAAATTAATTAAGTTTGAAGACTTAAATGTTTTAATTGTTTTGTTAAAGGGAAGGGCTTCTTTGTTAATTATTTTAATTAATTCTAAACGAATTCGGCAGTCTTGTAGAAAAGATTTTTGTAAAGTTTCTAGAAACCAATTTTATTTTTACAAATAGGAAAGTTCGATGAATAGCAATTACTTAAAAAGGCAACAAAATAGTTTTGTAAAGATTTATTATTTTGCCACTTCCAATAGCAACCTTTCGACCCCATACCTCCGCCCCCAACCAAGTCAAAACCAATACATATGGTATCAATACTTTGGTACGTAGTGGATTGGAGAAAGGCAGAAGGTATGGAGTTGAAACCATGTTTTGAAGGGGTCAAGGCCATTTTAAATAGCCTTTGATGGCCTTTGTTTTGCTTTCCAAAGAGATGCCGCTTGCCTTGCTTTTAATGGATGCTTTCGAAAGGGTTGAATTACTTTTATATAGCTTTCGAAGGGGTTGCCACCTTTTTATTTTAAAGGGTAGTTTTGAACCTAGTCGAAACCTTGCTGCTGTCATCTTACCTTCCGAATAGGTTGAAAGTTTTCAATGAGTTCGAAAGGCAAGCTTTTGTTTTGTAAATATAAATCCGCTTCCCAATGCTTTCGAAAGGGCTCAAGTAGCCACTTATACTAAAGGTTTCGAAGGCAATGGCTTCGAAAGGTGTTTCAAAGCTATCCTTCCAATTGTTTTAATTAAAAGCCTGAAGCTTTCGAAAGGATGGTTCCGAAGCCATCCGTTTTCCGTAAACTTTTTTACTTAAAGGTTATTGGTTTCGAAAGGGGTACTTCCGCTTGTGTTCACTTTAACCCAAAAGTTATATTTAGATTAAACCCAATGGTTTCGAAAGAGGTAATTTCAAGTGGTTTCGAAGTTATGCTTCTATAAGTTGGAAAGATATGCTTTAATACTTTCGAAAGGAATGTTTTGATGGTTTCGAAAGGAAGGCTTTGATGCTTTTGAAAGAGGTATTTTAAAGTGTTTCGAAAGGCATGTGTTTAAGTTTTTTGAAAAGAAGATTTGAATGCTTTCGAAAGATACATTTTAACAGTTTCGAAAGTAAAGGTCTAAGGTTTCAAAAGCCTTAGTTTTCAAAACAAAGAACTCAATCTCGTTTTTAAAGGAAAACTCGACAATATAAAAGATCTTTGAAATGGTATTAATTTTGGAGTTTTTCTGAAGAAGCTTTCCTTGGTAAAAACAATGGGATAAAGGGATTAACCATATTTCATGTGGAAATGATTTCAAGGATATTAAACCGTAATATTGGTATTGTTATGTTATTGCATGTGCTTCTTCTATAAACATATTCACTGTATAATGGACCCATAACTATATTTTTGGGAGTAAGGGAAGAATAACCAGCTAGGTTGACCCAATAGTGAATATAATTGAGTTAACTCCTGAATGAATAGAGTTGCATCCAAGAGGTCAGGTAGACTAGAACATAGGATGCCCAAAGACCGATCAAGAAGTTCCGAGTTTAGACAGGTTCATAGTAAACCCATGAAAATTATGTTTGGAGAGAGTTATTGGCAGGGGCCAATAGGTTCATAGTGATCCCGTGAAAACTATATCCGGATAAACTTATTGACAGAGATGAATATGTTCATAGTCAACCCATGAAAACTATGATATAAGAGAAGTTATTGGAGATACCAATAGGTTCAGGGAGAACCCATGAAATAATTGAATGAAGTTATTGGGAGGGGCAAATATGCTTTAGTGATCCCATGAAGACTATGAGATTGGACAGATAGTCCATAAGCTTTAAATAGGTTATTAGTCATCCCATGAAAACTAACAAGTTAATAATGACCCTAGAAACTATAATTGAGATAGATAGTCAAATGAATGGGGATGGAAAATCCAGGATATTTTGATTATTTGCATATCATCATGATATTTTAAATTGCTATGTTTTTAACCATTGTGGATGCAGTAGCATGGTATATGGGTATTATAAATTTTTGGGTAAGATACTAGTGAGGGGAAAACCCGTTCCGCTAAGCGGCATGGTCTTACTAGGTATTTAAATGGTTCGAGATGGTAGGTTATTATTCATACCAAGCTTTATGTCTGACTTGAAGTTTATGTTTTTCCCTTAAACTCTCGGGTGCTCAATTAATTTTGGGTAGTTTGAGAGTTGAGGTTTTCAGGTACTCCTTTAGACGAATAAGTTTTCGGAGTTGTGAAGGAGGCAAGCTAGCTATTAGGAGTTCATTTCTATTTGATTCCGCTATGTTTTGATGTAAAATCAAAGTTGTTTAATTGCCTATGTATTTACTATGATCATCCAAGGGGGCATCTTCCTAAGTCACTCTTGGCGTATGTTGTAATAATTATATTTTCTTTGAATGTGGTTCACGAATTTGGGATTATGTAATAAATTTGAAGTTTCATTTGAAATGGAATGAGAAATTTTTTAATGGTTTTAAAAAATTTCCATATCCGTGTGTTTCTATTATATCAATGTATCTAACATTACCGCTTTTGATCACCGAGAATTAATAACTATGGATGACTGCAGCATCCGTAGCCGTTAGTTTTGGGCCTCCAAGCGGGGGATGTTACAAGCTGGTATCAGAGCATAGATTTATAAAACATAAAAGAAATTAAGCTTAAAATGATTTTCTGAAACATAATCCAATGAATAAGAAAATAAGATCAGGGTTTGGGTTAACCCTATAGTAACGTACTTGTATTCGATATATGTATATGTATATATATATATGTATATAAGTACGTATTCCCCTCTCTCTTAGACCATTCTTCTGTATCTTACTAAGACTCGTATGCAGATTTATGAGAAAGGAAGATATGGAGGCAAGAAATGGAAGTGGAAATCTTGGAGGAGGAAGCACCATAACAAATGGAAATGCTCAACCCAACAGGAGAAACCAGGGACGATAGGCAAATGCTAATCAAAATGTAGATGCAAACGTGGGTGCCATAAATCCACCAGTGGATATGGGGATGATGTATCAGTTCTTCGTTAATTTGGTGCA